>CM054062.1:213767853-215150356 GCA_028641055.1 Alopecurus myosuroides | reverse complement strand
CGAACAGTTGTCTATCCCTCTCCTAGTGAAATCACCGGGATCTAACTGGCAAAGCAATAAAGTTAGCCAGAACATCGAGATCACAATTGGAAACCTTCCATTCCAGGCATCTCTGATAGCTCTCCACTCTTCAGATATTGATGTCATTCTTGGGATGGATTGGCTGGTAGCCAACAAAGCAGTCATTGATTGTCCTGCTAAATCTGTCAAAATCACACACCCTTCTGGCCAGATAGTCTACTTCCATGCTGAAAATCCAGTTGTTCAACTCTACACTCTCAATGCAAATCCTCTACCATCTATTGAAACTATTCCGGTGGTTTGTGAATTCCCCGATGTCTTCCCAGAAGAATTGCCAGGAATGCCTCCGGACAGAGCAGTTGAGTTCGTGATCGAACTTGAACCAGGTACTGCCCCAATCTCTAAGCATCCATACAAGATAGCTCCTCCTGAACTGAAGTTGTTGAAGGAGCAAATCGATATGTGCATGGAGAAAGGTTACATTCAACCTAGTTCCTCGGCTTGGGGTTGCCCAACTCTGTTCGTTGCGAAGAAGGATCAAACAAAAAGACTCGTTGTTGACTATCGTCCTCTTAACGAGAAAACCATCAAAAACAAGTATCCAATTCCTCGTATCGATGATCTTTTTGATCAACTTGCTGGAGCCTCAATATTCTCCAAGCTGGACTTGAGAATGGGTTACCATCAAATAAAGATCAGAAAGGAAGATATTCCCAAGACAGCCTTCACCACTCGCTACGGTCTATATGAATACACCGTCATGTCCTTTGGTCTCACCAATGCACCGGCGACATTCTCTCGACTCATGAATTCTATCTTCCATGAATACCTCGACAAGTTCGTTGTGGTATATCTTGATGATATTCTTGTCTACTCCAAATCCGAGGAAGAGCATGGAGAACATCTTCGTCTCACTCTCATGAAACTTCGCGAGCATCGTCTGTATGCCAAGTTCTCCAAATGTGAGTTCTGGATTCCAGAAGTTGCTTACCTTGGTCATGTCATCTCTGCCAAGGGCATAGCCATTGATCCAGAAAAGGTTAAGGCAATTGTTGATTGGAAACCTCCTAAGACGGTGAAGCAAGTCAGAAATTTTCTTGGTTTGGCTAGCTATTGTCGTCGCTTCGTCCAAAATTTCTCCAAGATTGCCAAACCTCTCACTGATCTCACAAAGAAGGACAAGAAGTTCGTTTGGTCTCCACAATGTGATGAAAGTTTCAATATCCTCAAGACTAAACTCACTTCTACACCAGTTCTGGTTGGCCCAGATACTACCAAACCTTTCCAGATATTCTGTGATGCATCTCTCCAAGGTCTAGGAGCAGTTCTTATGCAAGAACGTCAAGTTGTGTCTTATGCTTCACGTCAGTTGAACGCACATGAGCTCAATTATCCCACACATGACCTTGAACTTGCAGCAGTTGTGTTTGCCCTCAAGAAATGGAGACAATACTTGTTGGGTAATCACACTGAAATCTTTTCCGATCATAAGAGTCTGAAATACATCTTCACTCAACCAGATCTAAACCTCAGGCAAAGGAGATGGATTGAAAAGATCAAAGACTTCGATCTTACCATTTCTTACACTCCAGGCAAGGCTAATGTTATGGCCGATGCTCTCAGTCGCAAGTCGTATTGCAATAATCTCATGATCATGGAAAGCCAACCTCCTCTTCATGAAGAATTCCAGAAGCTGAACCTTGGTCTTGTACCTCAAGGTTATCTTGCGAAATTGACAGCTAGTCCAACTCTCGAGGACAAGATTCGTTCTGAACAACTTCGTGATGCTGAGATCAAGAAGATCGCAAATAACATCAAAGCAGGCAATGTGAAGTATGAGTGCTTCTCAATTGATGACAAGGGAACTGTGTTCTTCAAAGGATGCATTGCAGTTACTCAAATTCAAAGTCTCAAAGATGTCATTCTCAAGGAGGCTCATGAAACTCCTCTCTCCATACACCCTGGAAGTACAAAGATGTACCAGGATCTCAAGACATTGTATTGGTGGTCTGGCATGAAACGTGAAATTGCTCAATACGTTTCTGAATGCGACGTTTGTCAAGGTAGTTCATCAGAAAACAACTGGTCTTCTCCAGCCTCTGAAAATCCCTGAGTGGAAGTGGGACATGTTTGAAATGGACTTCTTTACTGGTTTTCCAAAGTCCAAGAAGGGCAACGATGCAATCTTCGTTGTCATTGATCGTCTCACTAAAGTAGCTCACTTCTTTCCTGTCAAAGAGACAATCTCAGCTAGCCAGTTAGCAGAGCTCTACACAACAAGGATTGTTCCTCTTCATGGTGTTCCATTGGAAATAAGCTCAGACCGTGGAAGTATATTCACTTCTCATTTCTGGAAGAGTTTTCAAGAAGCATTGGGCACCAAACTTCTGTTCAGCACAACTTATCACCCTCAGTCTCAAGGGCAAGTCGAAAGAGTCAATCAGATTCTCGAGGATATGCTTAGAGCATGTGGTCTCTCCTTTGGCATGAAATGGGAGGAATGTCTTCCATATGCTGAATTCTCCTACAACAACAGCTTCCAGGCAAGCCTAGGCATGGCACCATTTGAAGCTCTCTATGGCCGCAAATGCAGGAGTCCAATCAATTGGTCTGGAGCTGGTGAACGTTCACTCTTAGGCCCTGACATTGTTAAGTAAGCCGAAGAGAAAGTTCGCATCATTCGTGACAATCTCAAGATTGCTCAGTCTCGTCAGAAAAGCTACTATGACAGCAAGCACAGGGATATGATCTATGCACCTGGTGACAAAGCATATCTCCGTGTAACTCCCCTCAGAGGCACTCATCGTTTTGGTGTGAAAGGAAAGCTTGCACCAAGATACATTGGTCCTTTCAACATTCTCTCAAGGCGTGCGGAAAATGCCTATCGTCTTGAACTTCCAGAAAAACTATCCAAGGTGCACGATGTGTTTCACGTGTCACAGCTCAAGAGGTGTTTCAAAGATCCAGATCGTGCAGTTGATCATGATTCCATTGAACTGCAAGAAGATCTATCTTATGAGGAGCACCCTGTTCGAATTCTCGATGAGACCGAGCGTAAGACTCGCAACAAGAGCACCAAGTTCTTGAAAGTGCAGTGGTCGCATCATTCCGATAAAGAGGCAACGTGGGAGACCGAAGAGGATCTTCGCAAGAAGTATCCAGACCTTTTCTCTTCTCAGTAGGAATCTCGGGGCGCGATTCCTTCAAGGGGGGGCGTTTTGTAACATCCCAAGTATGAAAATCTCCCCCTAGATGTTTTATTTCTTGTTAAGTTATTGCTTTGCATCATGTCATCATAGTCATTGCTTTTGTTTGCATTTGTTTTGTATTTGATCTCATTTGTTTCCATTTGCTTTCTTATGAATTCCAAACAAAAATTCAAACCTTTATTCATACTTGTTATGTTACATGTTTCAAATAAAAACTACAAAACAAACAAATAATTGTTCCACTAAAAATTGGAATCAAAAACTTTAAATTGGCTTGAGTGGCATTTATTCTTTTGATACCAAAATTGCTCAATTCATTTAAATTCCAAACCACAACATAAATTGAATTTATTTGGGAAACAAAATGTTGCATTGCTGTTTTTATAATAAATAAATCATTATGTAACATCCCTGTTTTTGCTACATTAGGGTGTTGGTGTGTTTTTGGCATCTCATACATGCATGAAAACATGGGTTAAAATTTTGCATTTTAAGATAACAAATGAGTTGACCAAAAACCACTTAAAGTGGTCACCCAAAATTTGTTCTAAAAATATTTTCATCTTTGGAAAACAAAAACATGGCAAGGTTGGAAATTTTACAAGCTTTCCAAATAATATTTTTGCTAATTTTTATTGTTGCAAAAAGGACCCCAATCTTTCAAATCCCTTCCCTTTTGAAACAGCAGAAGGGCCTCCTTGTAATTTCTCCTGAAGCCAGGGGGTTTTTGTAAGTGTGCTTGTCTTCTTCGTTGAGACACAGGAAGCAGCTGCGTGGCTGCCATTGACGCCGCCTTTGCCACGTCCTTTCCCATCGACAGAGCCCGGATAAGCACACTAGCAGAGCACCCCGACCTCCTCTGTTGCCTCCCTCAGTCCTCTGCTCCCTCTTCCTCTCTGTTAGCCTCATGGACGAAACCCTAGCTAGGGTTAGCCGCCATGGCGCCGTCGTTCTGGACCTCCTGGAGCTTCCCCGTGCTGCCATAAAGAACCACCGTGGACCCTGTGCCATCTCCGTCGAGCCAGGAAGTCCGAGAAGGCCCCAAGCCGACGAATCGCACCCTTCTCCCCCGAGGCCGGCGAGGTTCCGCCGCCTCGATTCACCGCCGTTCGGCCTCCGATCGCTTCACCGACGGCGTCATCGAGTTTGCGGTGAGCCCCCGCACCCGTGGGTGCCCTTGCCTCCCCCTCTCTCCCTCTGTAGCCTCCCGCCGCCGTCGGCTGCTGTCCGCCGCCGCGCCCTCACTCGCCGGCGAGCCTCCGGTGAACCAATGCGAGCGGCGCCGCCACCTTTTGGCTCCCCTTGATCTCCTCTCCGTGATGGTATAGTTTAATTCCTGAACCGCACGCGAATTCGACCGAATTCGATCGAATCTGTGAAGAACAGGGTAAAGGTGATGTCATGGTGACATCAGCCTGATGTCATAATCTCATATTTAAGTAATTCCAGAAAATGCCTTAAACTTGAATAATTAATATCTTTTAATCTGTTGCTCAGAAAAATAAAATAAAAATATGGGAGAGATTAGGAAAATGTATTCTTTCCAAAAATGTCACTTTCATACATGTTTGACACATTTCATTTTTGGACATTATTTAATGTGGTTTAATTCATTTAAAATAGAAAAATAAGTTTTTATTCAATAAAATTAGAAAATTAAAAGTTATATACCATTTTGCTCAGAATGACAAATGCAACATGTTTATGATGTTTTCAAACCAATTTGAGCTTTTAAAATGGTACTCACTTTCAGAACCGTCCGAAACCCCCTCCGGGGTCCATTTCGGGACTTTTTCAGTAAAAATGTTTAACCAACATACGAACCCTAGCAACCTATCGAGCATGTTTAGGGATTATATTTCGGTGCATTAACTTGCTCATGCATACATATTGCGCATTGCATCGATGCCATGTTTGATTGTTATTTCTCCTTCGGTGTTTGTTTCCCCCTCGGTAGAACGTGACTCCGAAGAGAAGGCCAGCAGTCCAATGACGAATACTTGATCTTAACCGACAAGTCAAGCACTTATTCCTGAAGACTTTATCTGGTTTTCTTATAACCAAGGCAAGCATAACCTCTTATCTGCTCATATATGATTTCGAACAACATTTGATCTCGTACTTTGCATTCGATTCCAAACTATTTGATGCTAGTAGACATAGTTCACCTATATACTGCATTACCTCAATATCCTGATCCACTGCTCCTAGCCGCCATAGATTTGCTTGTGCGCAACGCCAGAGCCTCATATCTGCTTTGCTTAGTCATACATGTTTGTTACCTCTGCTCCATCCGGTTGATGAATCAGAGCTGCGATAATCTAGTATGATATGATGACGTGGTGAGATGAGCATTGTGTGGTTAACCTGACTAAGGCGAGGACGGGAGGCCACTTGGGAAGTGGTTCTTTGTCCTGTACTTGCCAACCCTAGGATTAAGGTCTCGCCGCGGAAACCAAGACTGAGCGTGCAACCACACGCGCGAGCCAATGAACCTCGCTCGAGTAACTAACTTGTTTGGCCACATCCGTGAGTCACGTAGTTTGCTATTTCCATCTGCGTGTGAGTCAGAAAACGATTTGGAGAAAAACTAGGGCGTGACCGGGACAAGTGATGGACGTACACGGATCTTGTTCCCGACTCACAGAACAGGTGCCGTCAGGAGGTGGCCAACTCCCTGTTGACGGGGTGGCCCTGTTTGGGTTGACTCATGGATAGGGTCGAGCAAGGTAAAGGTCGGAGCCATCCACCCTCTGCCGCGCTCCATGGAAGAGCGTACATGTGGCGCTAAGAGTCGGAGGGTACGTGTGGGTAAAGTGTACCACCCTGCAGGGATAAATCTTTCGGAAAGCCGTGTCCACGGTTATGGACGACTTGGTGAAAGTCACGAGGTCATAGATAACTTGAAAGTGGCGTAAAAGATGTTGGCAATGAATGAAGGGTGCCTCCCCGGAGATGCCGGGAGGGGTGATCCTTATAGCATGAGATAGTGTGGGAATGAGAAGGACTTGGTGGAATATAAAAAGATGATGATCTCGGTAGTTAAGTAGCTTTCTCATATGTTTTGAAAACATTCTATGAGACGTGCTATTCTTCCTCGATTTCAAAAACAAAGATTGCTTTACGCAAAACAACCTTCATAAAACCCTTTTCTAAAGATAGCAGATATATAATAGGTTAATTAAGTCTTGTTGAGTACCTCCCGTACTCAGGTTTGCTTAATTTTGGTTCAGGAGAAGAACTCCATCGGTGGTGATTCAACGTGGACATCGACGAGTAGTTTGGGGTTCCCAGGTAGCAGCCTGGAATCTATGGGCTGGGACGTCGCCTTATGTTGCGGCCTCTTAGGCCTTTTTGGTTCTTGTTGATTAGCAACATAATTTGCCTTCCGTTGTCTGATGTAATGTTGGGTCGTGTGACCTCTGCTTGTAAGCTATACTCTAGTAACACCTGTTTAATACAGCTTTCATGTCTAGAGTACTGCTTTGATCGGTTGTTGGTTTCGAGCTCATTGTTATACAGTTTTGGCTATGCCTGCATAGTTGTCGCAGTCGAGGGGTTGTGGAGCCGATGATCCATGTCCGAGCCCGCCTGTCGATGTGATCGGCCTGGGGCGAGGTAACCCCAGTAACCCTCGATTGTTGTTGCACTTTCTGGACACATAGCATCTCTGTATAGCTTTGGTCCCGTTTCCTTCAGTTTCATTCGATTCGTGGACGCTTTGATATGCATAGTTGGTTATGACTAGCATGGATACAAGGAGTAGTAGACTGGGGATCCGGACTACGTGCCGATGAATCCAGTCTGCCTGCCGTTGTTTGTTGCGGCCGGGGCTGGTAACCCTGGAGCCCTTGTGAGTCCATGGCTAGGAGCACATAATAGTATGTATATCTCTGGGTCCGGGTTCGTGACAAGTCATGGTATCAGAGCAGGACTGCCTGTAGGAAAACCTTACTGCTTGGTCGATGTCAAGTCTAGAGTTTATGAAAACTATCTTGAAACTCCAAATGAGTTGTGAAAACCTTCTTAGGATTCTTTTTACTCCTTATCTGGTATCAATCTAACTCTGGGTCATCTTACCTGTTTTGATTTGAAAAGGTTTTGCTATCTCTTCGAGTCATTCAAAACCTAGGTGCCTTCTCTGGCAAGACGTCTTTTACCCAAGTTGACCTAGTGTTAAGTTCTAGAGTCGTGTGTGTTCCATGTTCCGTTTTCTCTTAAACTGGGAGATTTCCTTTCCATCCTAATCTCTCAAAGTTATCCGGATTCCACATTCTTACATGTTTCAAACTTCTAAATCCTGAACCTCGAGATCTGCTTTCCATCCCGAATGTATTCGTTATCCTCTGCTCAAGTTCTTCCGGAGCTAAGTTTGTCCTCTTGGAAAGATACTCCGTGATTGCTATCCGTAGTGTCCTTCAAGGCACTAAGATAGTAGTTATTCCTTTCCCTTGGTTTCTAACCTTGGACTTGAACCGAAGGTCCCGGAATGTGCTGAGTTGTGGTGAGCTGGATCGTGTGGTTTCTTAACCATGTGATGCTCACTCTATCAGTACAGGATGCTGACCTTTAACCCAAGTTTTGTACCTTTGGATCCTGAGGAAAACTGTTTTACCTCAGGGTGGCCAGGAAATTCCAACTTTCATAGCCGTAGGTTTCCTCTAGGAATCAAAAGGATCAAGACAAGAGTGTTCTTTATGATTCTCATATCTTTGTTCTTGGTTCAGCTATACCAACCTTTTGGCATGGGTTCTACACATGAGTATTACCCTGTGCATCCAACGTGATCTCAGGATTTTCCAGAGCACGTTCCTACTCTTAGCTGCTTTCCGAACTCCGTCTGTTGTTTTGAAACCAAGTTGCATAGGTGTGTTGGATTCTTCCAATGCATTTGCTCTTGTGATCAGTCAGAACGTTCCACCTTGGAATGTCAGGAGAAACAAACTCCAGTACCTCGTTCATCTCTACGACCAGTTCAAAGTTTTGTAATCCACAGAATAAAGAAGTTTCGTTAGCTTCTGTTCTGTTCCACCTTCCAGTATCACACTCTTTATATCAAGAGGCTGTGTTGTGTTTCATGGCCTTAATGATGAAGTGATGCTCTCACACATCTTCATTTCCCCTTCCTCCAAGCTTGAATGCTTGAGAATGAGGGGTATGTGCATTGGTGTGTGTTAGATATTCCTAGCAATTCTTGTTGCTTTGAAAAATTCAAGAAACATCTGTATCCTTCTTAGCACTATTGGTCACCCGGTCTCTATTTGAAGTTGACTGTGTTACCAAATCCGTTCACTCCGGTGCACATTTCTGGTCAGAGAGTTAGGTTCATGCCAAGCTCTCATGTTCATATCAGTTGCTTTGAAAAGCAAGCCTCCTTTCAAATTCCTAGACCTAACGGTAGGTTGTGATATTCTGGTTGCCTTTCTAGAAGTATCACCAGGTTTTACCTGACCGTGATGTCTAAACAGGGGTACTTTGAACTACTCCTTTCTCCAAGAAACATTGCTGGATATCCTGGACTAGTGGTTGAGCTTAAACAACAACTTGGAGAGTTGAAAGACAAAAGCTCCGCCAACTTGTTCCTTTGATAAGGGATATCTAGTTTCCTCGTGTTGAAGCATGATAGTATCTCTTTAATGTACATGCTGTCATTCTACCTTGATTTGATTTGGGCTATCGTCAGATCAAGTCCAGATTCAAGGACTATCCTGATGGTGTTTTCACTCATGGTGTTTGGCCCTAGTACACCTCATGTCCTTTGGTCTGACCAATGTTCTGTCTTGTTCATATATCATATGAAACCCCTCTTCTTGGAGTGTTTTGATAAGCGTGTTGTCGAGCTCATCGATGACATTCCTATTTTCTCCAAGTTGCAAGAGGTTCATGTTGAACAATTGGCACTAATGTTGGAAACTTTCGAGAACCATCTTTGTGTCATTACGAAGTTTGTGTTCTAGACGTTTGACGTGACTTACCCGGTCCATGTGCTTATGGTGAAAGTTGTCGCCATGGATTCGAGAAAAGTTTTCTTGTTCCTTCGGGAATAATCCCAAGTCAGTCATGCATGTGTGGTCTACTCTTGAGATGGAAGGTTGTTACCTCCACCCCTTGCTTAAGTCCGCATCCACACCAAGCCACTGACTGACTATCCGTGAAAGAGAAGAAGTCTATGAACTTCGTTATCTGTGTATCATCTCCCCAACAAGGACTCCGATGTGTTTCATTGCAAGTAGTCCATGTAGGTGCAACCGTCTTTTGCAAGTTGCTAATACATGAGTTCTACAACCCTGCTCATCTTCTTGAGATTGGCATCGTAGTCCATGTCTTGAGAATCTAGTAATGTGTCCCGTTGATAACCGGTGCAACCTCTTTGATCAAACATACCGAATCTGAGTTATCAAATCCACTAACCTGAGCTGAATCTCAAGCATCAATGATGGTTGGAGTTTCCTCAAGGGTACTGAATTAGGTCTCTTGAAAATACGGCATGGTTGATGTTGTGGTTGACACAATTAGCCGTAAGGCCTAATATCATATCTCTCTAAATCCGTAAGAACAACCACTCCCCGTGAGAATTCTTGTGGCTCGTTCTCAACAAGTTTTCCTCTCCGATCTTCCAAACCGGAGTTTTACTTTCACTTGATGACCTATAGAAGGCTTGTCGTGAGCCTGCTATCGGTATCTAGAACATCCAGGATAACCTGGAAGTTGATTTTTGCAATGTCTCTTTGTCAATCCTCGACACGTTTGTTCCGGTGGAAACAAGTTCATCATGAGACCATCTCGTGGTATTTTGTAACCGCCTTTGCTCAGTTCCCTTTCTCAAGTTGTTTGTACTTGAAGTTCTGTTCATCTCACACATTGTGTGAATTTGTCAGTTACTTCAGCCATGGGATCTTAACCATGTGGTAAACGTATTGCTACGTCCAAACCACAATAGGAAAGAGATTCCTTATTCCTTTCGGTGTTTCAACCCTCATTGGTTAACCATCCTTATGGTGTGATCAAGAGTTCCTCCTCCACTACGGTGTTCCAACATTCTGTGGTTACTCATCTTCCGTCATGAAGTAATGTTCCGATCTTTGACAAAGGTTTCGACAAAGTTTTGACGGAGTGAAAGTTCTGTTATCTTCCGTGTCCACTCCGAAGAGTGAACATGATCCCGTATCAAAATTTTCTTTGACGCACGAATTACAGTGCTTTTTTCGTGTTCTCCCCTGTCTGTGGATATTATGTTTTGGTATCCAAGACCATCCTCACGATCTTGGTACTCTGTTTGAAGAAAACTCGATGTCACAAGTTGTTCAACCTTTCTTCCTCAAAAGGATTTAAAGTCTTGTGCAAAGCTCATATTCGAAATCCTTTTAAGAACTATCATCCATAAACTTGAAACCATCTTTTATTCCCTCCGTTACCTTGATGTGTTTCATGCACGATAACTCAACAGTTCTTTATGAACATTCCTGTCATGAGTTACCCATGGGATACTCGATCTTCGTAAAGATCAGTTCCTAAGAGTTTTCCCTCTCACCTAAGGTGTAGCCAAGCAACACTCGATGCTACGGATCAATCTCTTCAAGAAGAGAACCGTAAGGTTCAAGAAGATCATACAAAACCGGTGTTCCTCCTTTCTTCTCCTTCAGGAATCTCGGGACGAGATTCTTGTAAGGGGGGTAGATTTGTAACATCCCTGTTTTTGCTACATTAGGGTGTTGGTGTGTTTTTGGCATCTCATACATGCATGAAAACATGGGTTAAAATTTTGCATTTTAAGATAACAAATGAGTTGACCAAAAACCACTTAAAGTGGTCACCCAAAACTTGTTCCAAAAATATTTTCATCTTTGGAAAACAAAAACATGGCAAGGTTGGAAATTTTACAAGCTTTCCAAATAATATTTTTGCTAATTTTTATTGTTGCAAAAAGGACCCCAATCTTTCAAATCCCTTCCCTTTTGAAACAGCAGAAGGGCCTCCTTGTAATTTCTCCTGAAGCCAGGGGGTTTTTGTAAGTGTGCTTGTCTTCTTCGTTGAGACAGAGGAAGCAGCTGCGTGGCTGCCATTGACGCCGCCTTTGCCACGTCCTTTCCCATCGACAGAGCCCGGATAAGCACACTAGCAGAGCACCCCGACCTCCTCTGTTGCCTCCCTCAGTCCTCTGCTCCCTCTTCCTCTCTGTTAGCCTCATGGACGAAACCCTAGCTAGGGTTAGCCGCCATGGCGCCGTCGTTCTGGACCTCCTGGAGCTTCCCCGTGCTGCCATAAAGAACCACCGTGGACCCTGTGCCATCTCCGTCGAGCCAGGAAGTCCGAGAAGGCCCCAAGCCGACGAATCACACCCTTCTCCCCCGAGGCCGGCGAGGTTCCGCCGCCTCGATTCACCGCCGTTCGGCCTCCGATCGCTTCACCGACGGCGTCATCGAGTTTGCGGTGAGCCCCCGCACCCGTGGGTGCCCTTGCCTCCCCCTCTCTCCCTCTGTAGCCTCCCGCCGCCGTCGGCCGCTGTCCGCCGCCGCGCCCTCACTCGCCGGCGAGCCTCCGGTGAACCAATGCGAGCGGCGCCGCCACCTTTTGGCTCCCCTTGATCTCCTCTCCGTGATGGTATAGTTTAATTCCTGAACCGCGCGCGAATTCGACCGAATTCGATCGAATCTGTGAAGAACAGGGTAAAGGTGATGTCATGGTGACATCAGCCTGATGTCATAATCTCATATTTAAGTAACTAGTTAAATGCCCGTGCGTTGCTACGGGTGACACAATTAAACGATTAGAGTGCGTTATACGGGTGCAACAAATATATAGACATTCTACATAAAATGAAGTCATATAATACAAATATACATAATGTGTTTTCCTTGTCGGATTCACTCCTACTGCGTAACAATGTGTCGTTGTAATCCCTCTTTGTCCACTTATGATGTCTAGCCTCATTCCAGTGTTGATCCACCCTCATGTGCACACCAATCCACTTCTCCAAAAAATTGTAGGTTTATGTCGCCTCAGTTGCATAAAAGTAAATCTAATATTGGATCAAGCATGACAGGCTCCCTGAAATTGATGAGTGTGACTTAGAGGGTTATCGAAAAAAAGGGTTCTAAGTCAAGCAAGGAGCACACATGTGAACTTATAAATTGGTTGTAGATAGCGACATAGCCTTCTTACTTTTTTTTAACAAAGGAAGGGGTCGAAGACCCCAGAAGCTGCATTATCCATCCACGTGGAAGGAAAAATTTACATCCAGGCCCTTGGCAACACTTGCACAATGGACCTTGCACTTCGAAGAAAGGGCTGGAAAATTACACATCGGACCTCGGAACAAAAAGTAAAACGTGATCAGGTCCTCGGTCATCTCTTCCACGAAATCGCCGGCGTCCTCCAGGCTCTGGCCGCCGAGGACGGAGCTCTGGTTGCTCGAGTCTCTCCCAAACCGGCGATGGATCACAGCCACCAGCAATCGATCCAAAAGCGGGAACGAATCACTTGCTTCTGGGTCGACGTCGAGCACTGGCAACTTGTCCGAGAGGCCTCCGAACTGGAGGTTGAAGATAGGCCACCTTCCTGGCCTTGAGACGCGGAAGCAGATCGTGCTTCGCGTGATGCGCTCATCTTGGCAGCAGGGATCCATGCTCCAATCGACGAAATCCGAAGAAGTAGCAGCTTCATCCAACCGCCCCTCGCCTCCACGGCCGGTCAGCGGCAGATCAGCAAGAACACCTTCAGAAATCACCCAGAGGAGCTGAGAGCACCCGAGATTCGGAGCACCTCCTTCGACCTTATGAGGGAAAGAGGATTCCGCCACCTTCTTCTCCAGTTCGCACCCCCACCACGGGAGTCTGAGAACAGAGAGCGGCAGCAGCAGCACCACGCAGAGGAGGGTCGGGCTCACCTGCGTAGAGATCCTCGACGGCAGAACGCCGAAAGCAGCACACGAAAGCAAAGCAACAAAACGAAAACCTAAACTACTTCTATACAAACAGAGGAGGGGCCGGCACCCTACATCATCACCACGCGAGCTAGCGCAAGCACTAGCAGCGGGGATGGCCGGAAAACGGGGGTGGCGGCGGCGGACTCTCAACAGGGGTGGGAGGGGTGGGGAAAGGAGACTCCACCTCCTTTTTTTTTCTTCCATAGCCTTCTTACTTCAAACTCAGTTTAGAAATATGTTACCTCAGTCCTTTACGTGGATTTGATTCAATATCCACGTGTCTCCGCAAGAAGCACACGATGTTGCCTTAAAAAAATTCATCTCTCTAACTTTCAAACATAATTTTCTTTTTCTTTTTCAAAATAGGATTGCTCTAGACTCTGCATCAAACTGATGCACACGGCCACACAAAAGTAATCTAAAGAGATTTCTTACAGAGACAATATATGCATAGCCGTTAAACTAATTGTAAGCAATGGCCTTGCAAGAAAGTATAGGCACATGGAGTCCTGTACCAGCAAGAACGACAATGTAAGCAATGGCCTTGCAAGAAAAAATTATAAAGCAATCAGTACTACTACTACGTGTGTCAACTCCTTGCCATCCCTCAAGCGTTGTTCCCTGGTTTGCGGTGAGCCCCCGATCGCTTCACCGACGGCGTCATCGAGTTTGCGGTGAGCCCCCGCACCCGTGGGTGCCCTTGCCTCCCCCTCTCTCCCTCTGTAGCCTCCCGCCGCCGTCGGCCGCTGTCCGCCGCCGCGCCCTCACTCGCCGGCGAGCCTCCGGTGAACCAATGCGAGCGGCGCCGCCACCTTTTGGCTCCCCTTGATCTCCTCTCCGTGATGGTATAGTTTAATTCCTGAACCGCGCGCGAATTCGACCGAATTCGATCGAATCTGTGAAGAACAGGGTAAAGGTGATGTCATGGTGACATCAGCCTGATGTCATAATCTCATATTTAAGTAATTCCAGAAAATGCCTTAAACTTGAATAATTAATATCTTTTAATCTGTTGCTCAGAAAAATAAAATAAAAATATGGGAGAGATCAGGAAAATGTACTCTTTCCAAAAATGTCACTTTCATACATGTTTGACACATTTCATTTTTGGACATTATTTAATGTGGTTTAATTCATTTAAAATAGAAAAATAAGTTTTTATTCAATAAAATTAGAAAATTAAAAGTTATATACCATTTTGCTCAAAATGACAAATGCAACAAGTTTATTATGTTTTCAAACCAATTTGAGCTTTTAAAATGGTACTCACTTTCAGAACCGTCCGAAACCCCCTCCGGGGTCCATTTCGGGACTTTTTCAGTAAAAATGTTTAACCAACATACGAACCCTAGCAACCTATCGAGCATGTTTAGGGATTATATTTCGGTGCATTAACTTGCTCATGCATACATATTGCGCATTGCATCGATGCCATGTTTGATTGTTATTTCTCCTTCGGTGTTTGTTTCCCCCTCGGTAGAACGTGACTCCGAAGAGAAGGCCAGCAGTCCAATGACGAATACTTGATCTTAACCGACAAGTCAAGCACTTATTCCTGAAGACTTTATCTGGTTTTCTTATAACCAAGGCAAGCATAACCTCTTATCTGCTCATATATGATTTCGAACAACATTTGATCTCGTACTTTGCATTCGATTCCAAACTATTTGATGCTAGTAGACATAGTTCACCTATATACTGCATTACCTCAATATCCTGATCCACTGCTCCTAGCCGCCATAGATTTGCTTGTGCGCAACGCCAGGGCCTCATATCTGCTTTGCTTAGTCATACATGTTTGTTACCTCTGCTCCATCCGGTTGATGAATCAGAGCTGCGATAATCTAGTATGATATGATGACGTGGTGAGATGAGCATTGTGTGGTTAACCTGACTAAGGCGAGGACGGGAGGCCACTTGGGAAGTGGTTCTTTGTCCTGTACTTGCCAACCCTAGGATTAAGGTCTCGCCGCGGAAACCAAGACTGAGCGTGCAACCACACGCGCGAGCCAATGAACCTCGCTCGACTAACTAACTTGTTTGGCCACATCCGTGAGTCACGTAGTTTGCTATTTCCATCTGCGTGTGAGTCAGAAAACGATTTGGAGAAAAACTAGGGCGTGACCGGGACAAGTGATGGACGTACACGGATCTTGTTCCCGACTCACAGAACAGGTGCCGTCAGGAGGTGGCCAACTCCCTGTTGACGGGGTGGCCCTATTTGGGTTGACTCATGGATAGGGTCGAGCAAGGTAAAGGTCGGAGCCATCCACCCTCTGCCGCGCTCCATGGAAGAGCGTACATGTGGCGCTAAGAGTCGGAGGGTACGTGTGGGTAAAGTGTACCACCCTGCAGGGATAAATCTTTCGGAAAGCCGTGTCCACGGTTATGGACGACTTGGTGAAAGTCACGAGGTCATAGATAACTTGAAAGTGGCGTAAAAGATGTTGGCAATGAATGAAGGGTGCCTCCCCGGAGATGCCGGGAGGGGTGATCCTTGTAGCATGAGATAGTGTGGGAATGAGAAGGACTTGGTGGAATATAAAAAGATGATGATCTCGGTAGTTAAGTAGCTTTCTCATCTGTTTTGAAAACATTCTATGAGACGTGCTATTCCTCCTCGATTTCAAAAACAAAGATTGCTTTACGCAAAACAGCCTTCATAAAACCCTTTTCTAAAGATAGCAGATATATAATAGGTTAATTAAGTCTTGTTGAGTACCTCCCGTACTCAGGTTTGCTTAATTTTGGTTCAGGAGAAGAACTCCATCGGTGGTGATTCAACGTGGACATCGACGAGTAGTTTGGGGTTCCCAGGTAGCAGCCTGGAATCTATGGGCTGGGACGTCGCCTTATGATGCGGCCTCTTAGGCCTTTTTGGTTCTTGTTGATTAGCAACATAATTTGCCTTCCGTTGTCTGATGTAATGTTGGGTCGTGTGACCTCTGCTTGTAAGCTATACTCTAGTAACACCTGTTTAATACAGCTTTCATGTCTAGAGTACTGCTTTGATCGGTTGTTGGTTTCGAGCTCATTGTTATACAGTTTTGGCTATGCCTGCATAGTTGTCGCAGTCGAGGGGTTGTGGAGCCGATGATCCATGCCCGAGCCCGCCTGTCGATGTGATCGGCCTGGGGCGAGGTAACCCCAGTAACCCTCGATTGTTGTTGCACTTTCTGGACACATAGCATCTCTGTATAGCTTTGGTCCCGTTTCCTTCAGTTTTATTCGATTCGTGGACGCTTTGATATGCATAGTTGGTTATGACTAGCATGGATACAAGGAGTAGTAGACTGGGGATCCGGACTACGTGCCGATGAATCCAGTCTGCCTGCCGTTGTTTGTTGCGGTCGGGGCTGGTAACCCTGGAGCCCTTGTGATTCCATGGCTAGGAGCACATAACAGTATGTATATCTCTGGGTCCGGGGTCGTGACACATTACCAATTATCCCTAAAAATTTCCTAACCAAAAACCTCTCCTTTTCTCCCTAATTTTCCTTTGCAGCAAAAAAAATAAATAACAGAAAAAGAATAAAAGCAAAAGAGAAAGGGGGAAAGGGCAGTCAGCCCATCTGGGCCAGCCCAACTAGCCAAGGCCTGCTACCCCTCACGGTTGTCTTCCACCTCTGTACGGCCTCCATCCCCATCGACCACGTCGACAGGTACAGGAGCAGACGGTGATCGGCAGCTCCACCTCCTCCTCTTAACCTGCCCTCGAGCTCCCCCGTGCCCTAATTTCTTTCTCTCCACCTTTCTCCTCGAGCGCCTCCATCTCCTTCCACCCTCTGCACGCTGCTCTCTCTCGCTGCTCTCTGTATCCACCGAGACCTCCACCGCCGCCTCCCTCTCCGGCTCGTCGCCGCCGCCACGGTGCCCTCCCGGCCGAGTTAGGGCCGGGAACGGAACCGCCAGGCTGCCCTCTCCCGCGCCGTCCCCTCCGTTTCCCCCGGGAGCACCGGGAGGGCCGCCGCCGTCCCCGTTTTTCCGCCACCGTCGCCATCACCGAGCGCCTCCTTCCTCCGTTCTTCCTCGCTGTAAGTCGCCACCTCCCCCTCGTTCCTTTCCCTCTCCCTTCCCTCTCCGGCACCAGCGCACACCGGCCACCGCACCACGCAGCACCAGCCCTCAGCGGACAGAGCCACCCCGCAGCAGGCCGCCGGCGGTCATCTGTCGCTGGCAGCGACCTGAACCTGCACCCACAAACATTCAGTTAACACCCGCGAAACACACCTTAACCTCCCTCGCTACGCTACCCTGACAAGAAAGCGCCGAGCACCCCAGTGGCACAGCGCCCGTGCGCCCAAGCGAGAGCTCGCGGGATCGAGTCCCACGGGAGGCAAATTGCCTCCCCTTTTTTCCCTTGCCGCACCCGCGCTGGGCCCCGCGCGTCATTGACCCTTTAGGCCACGTAGACCCCAGCCTTGCCACCTAGGCGCCACAGTGGCGCAGGCCCCACTGGCAGTGGCCCATTCTGGGTCACTGCGCGGTGCCTTTAACTTTTCTGCCCTTTTTATTTTCATTATCAGTCCAATTTATTTCGGATTAGTCCCTAAACTCGACACTCACATAACTTTTATTTCACAAACCCAAATAATAAAAATAAAATATGTACACCACACCAAATTTAATTATCTATCTATTTATAACATTTGTTTTCTGTTTTGAATAATTCAAATGCATCCAAATTTCAAATTCAAACAATTCATTTGAATTTTGATAAAATCCATAACTAAATCATACTTACTTCAAATAACACAAATAAAATATGTTTTCCATGCCATTTTAAACCACCTAACCAAATATAAATTTGTTTCATGATTTGAATAATTAAAATTTCCTAAATAATTTAAACCTTGTTTAATTCATTTAAAATTGCTAAATTCATAACTTGCTCAAACTAAATTATTTTTGAACATATAAAATATGTTTTCAAACCAGAAAAACATAATCTTTTCAAATATGAATTTGAATTAATGTTTTGAACAAATAAAATTCAAATAATATTCATACTTAATTTAATTCCAATTAAATCTTGTTTAAACTTGTTTAATTCCTAAGTAATTCATTCTAATTCCTTTTTCAATAATTGAAACATGTATTCCACCTAAAATTTTGTGTATTTTCCAAATATGAATTTTGTTATCTATTTTGAACAATTAAAATTGGTGAAAACAACAAATGCTTGTGTACCACCTTTAAGAAGCAAATTTTCATAACTTAATAAATAAATTTCCAAAATTGGTAAACCTTATTTCCAATTGATTCTATTGTTGTTATTTTTCTGTTTTCCTCATCCATGCATCATACTAATCCACTCTCACATGTTGATTAGTTGTAAAACAATTATTCCAACCTTAATTCATGGGCTTTCCATATGCAATCCAAATTGCATATGGGTCCATTTAAATTGTGTTACCATGTCAACTAGTTTATTTTTGATGCATCAATTAAATTGTCATGCATCATCCCATGATTGTGCACTATGCCATGTTATTGATTGTTTGTCTCCTTGCGTTGTTTGTTTGCTTCTTCTCGAATAGACGACGACGTTGAGACAGACGAGGTTTACGATACTACTTCAGAGGATTTAGCTCAGTACCAGGCTACTGAGTTTGCAGGCAAGTATTCACTCACATGAACCATCGTGTTCCTTTCAACATTGGATACCGATACTTTCCGTTGTCTATTCTGCTAGCCCTATGAATCGTTGCTTCTGTTACGAACCTATCACATGTTACCTTTAACCCTGATATAGCCTCACCTCCACACCTATCACCCCATTGCCTGTTGCCCGTGTCTTACTAGCATGCTTAGGGTTGTTTTTGCTCGAGTCTGCTGTCAGTTACCTTCTGTTATCATATTTTATTATGTTCTGGGGCTCGATGTTAAACAATCAACCTGATAATGTTTGGGAAATAATAATTTGATGATAAGGCACCGGCAGGAGGCCCGACGTGGTTTTGAGGCCTGCTAGTGTCGACCCTAATTAGGAAAAGGGTCTTGTCTACTGATCCATGATGAGCGTGCTCACCGCATCCGGGTGGTGGTATGGAACCCCCCTCGGCTTTGATCTGATCCGCAGTTTGTCCGAAGAGCCACACTTAGTTCGGGTGTTCCATTTGGCTCATATGCATGATTGGGTCGCTCCCATGGTTACTGATGATGATGATGACGCACACATATAGGGCGAGGCCTGTATTGCCGGGGTGTTGCGTCCTGCGGGAGTTTTGCACACTTGCGCTGAGTATTCGGCTGCGTGGCTGGGACCTTATAGCTCCGTGGCTCCTAGGACAGGCTGTAGAGATGGTTCGAGTCGTGTCAAGCCAACCTGAGTTTTAGTTGGTGGCTTGAGTGTGTACGGGTACTGGAGCACACCCTGCAGGGATGAATCTTCTCGAGAAGCCGTGTTGTCCGCGGTTATGCGACGACTTGGTGAAACTACTGGCTAACAAGTACTCAGACAACTTACACCTAACTATAATAATATGACTAGTATTAGGTTTATTGACACAATGACTTGAACCATCATTAATCCAACTGTGTGAGTTATCCTCGGATTGCTTCTTTGGATAAGGGGCGAGATCCAGGATGGGTTTGTTTGGTGGTTAGTTGTAGTTGGTTACGATACGCTACCTTATCTCCTTTTCTGTTAGCCGGAAGTTATAGTATGTTTCTGTAGTTGGTTAGTGCAGCCCGCTGCCGCATCTTTTGAATCACCCTTTCTTCCGTTGAACCCAAAGCATCTGTGCTTGGTGTTGACGGGTTACACGTTGGTGAACTGTGAGTCTTTCTTGCCAGTACGTTTATGTACTGACCCCTTTGGGGCTGTGGTTTCCGCAGACTACGTTTCCGAGGATCCCCATGGTGGCTACTAAGTGGAGTACGACGAGGCTGTTGACGAGTAGATAGCGGACCCGGGCAGGATCCGAGACTTCGTGGATGGCCTCCGTCTTTTCGTTTCCGGCCTCTTAGGCCTATTTGGATCTTGTCTGTACTCAGACACTTTGGATGCTTCCGCTGTGATGTAATGATGATATGTTGGGACATGTGTCCTCTGGATGATTGTATTTGCTATCTCTGCTCTAGTGAGAGCCCTTTGCAACTTATTTCTATTTATTTGTGTCTTAGAGATCTGTTGTGTTATCATTTTGTTCAACGCCGTTGACGTACCATGTGTGTATGGTATGAAGTACGTCAATGGTAGTATCCTGATTTCTATGGGATGGTTTACGTAGACGATGAACAGATAGGGGTTGGTTGTCACACATACGTGTGTTGGCCTACTCGTAAGAGATGCGGGTGCCGGTAAGCCCCGTAATCCAATCCACTACTGTTCAACGGAACTGCGAGTATCCTCTAGAAGTCCGGGTGCGACAATCAATGACATATGGATTCTCGCGACTTTCTTTCACAAATACCGCCTCAGACATCTTGTAAGCGGTCTTTGCCGTGTTCTTGCGAGGCAATTTCTTCTCGGGAGCCGGGAACCTCTTGTGCTTGGGTTGAGAATTGTCAAGTTCTTCTTCGATCTCATCAACTTGAGGAGTCTTGCGACGACCCGTACTCTTGTAACGAACCCCCTTCCCTTTGGAACCGGAAGATTCTAAGAAAGAAATAGCAAGGATAGCATGAAGAAAAGGTAATGCTCAAGTTGATAAATACGCACAAATCCAAGAAACAAATATACACATGGTGTTAGGGTTGAATAACTAGGGTTAGGGCATATGAATCTTCCCTACAACCTCAACGATTCAAGCCTAACATGCATTATCTAGGTTGCTAGGGTTTGTACTCGAGATCTTCTACTCCCAACTCGGTATCCACACATCTAGATGACAAGAACATGAACTCCTATGCATCCCCATCCATCAACTAGATGAGAGAGAGAGAGAGAGAGAGAGAGAGCACATACCCGCATCATCCATGGTGAAAAGGAGGGAGGAAGAAGAGCTCGGGGTGGTCCAAGGTAAGGAGGAGATCTCCCGGCGGTGGAGCACCCAAATCTGGCGGCGGTTGACTTGGGGGGCGGCTGCAGTTGAGAGGAAGAAGAAGGAGGGCGAGTGGGGGGAAAATGATATTGGATCTCATTGACCCCCGTTCGCCCTAGGCCTTATCCCAAAAAACTGCCACGGGCGGAGCCTCCGGTGGTTTCACCGGAGCCTCCGCTCCCCGCCCAGCGGAGCCTCCGGTGGATCCACCGGAGCCTCCGCCCCTTGTCCAAAGGCCCCAGCAAAATATGGCCCGCAAGCAATTTGTGCTCACGGAGCCTCCGGTGGGGGTCCGGTGGACATAGGCAGCGGAGCCTCCGGTGGTTTCACCGGAGCCTCCGCCCAACCAAGTTTTTGTGCGCCAAGATTGTAAAAACAAGAGCATTACGAGTAGAATATTGTTTTGGGCAAAGGGAACTTAGGTTGGAAAATAGTCACTGATATACGAGAGACATTACTCAGAGGGGTTCGCAAGAAGCATAAAAGGTAGAAGATCGAACCCGTACGAGTTGTCAAGAAAGAGATATGATACGCGTGAAAGAGCCAAAACATACCAAAAGGTCGGTGGCTGAAGCCACCATGTTTGAGTGTGTAATTTGGAACCACGAAGATATATCTTGGGTCCAAAATTACTACTCACAATTAAGCACAATAAGTCACAAATTGACTAGATATGCAATGATGAATTGATTTTCGCATAATAAGAGAAGTGCATACTCATGAGTTGAGTAGCGCTCCCCCTATGTCCATGCCTACATCTAAACCTAATAGCATGCATAATGAGGGTATATATGCAAGGTTTCAAGTGAAGTTGGAAGAATCGATGACATTTAGTTCATTCCTCAAAGCTCGAAATCTTGGTTCATCAAGGGCCTTCGTGAAGATATCAGCAAGTTGATCCTTGGTGGAAACATATGAGAGATCAATATCACCTTTCTCAACATGATCCCGAATGAAATGATGACGAATCTCAATGTGCTTCGTCTTGGAGTGAAGAACGGGGTTGTAGGCAATCTTGATAGCACTCTCATTATCACAAAGGAGAGGAACCTTGTCAAAATGAATACCATAATCCTTCAAGGTTTGCCTCATCCAAAGCAATTGAGCACAACAACTTGCCGTGGAGATATACTCGGCCTCGGTGGTGGAGAGAGCAATGCAATTCTGCTTCTTTGAAGACCAACATACCAAGGAGCGGCCAAGGAATTGGCAACCCCCGGACGTGGACTTCCTATCCGTCTTTTCTCCCGCATAATCCGCATCCGAGTATCCAATGAGATGAAAGCTTGAACCCTTGGGGTACCAAAGACCAAAATTTGGGGTATGAACTAGATATCGAAAGATTCGTTTCACAGCTTCCAAATGACTTTGCCTTGGAGAGGCTTGAAACCTTGCACATTTACCTACACTATACATGATATCCGGTCTAGATGCACAAAGGTAGAGCAAAGAGCCAATCATGGAGCGGTATACCTTTTGATCTACCTCTTTACCGTTGGGGTCAGGTTTCAAGTCGGTGGTTGTGGACATGGGAGTCTTCATAGGCTTGGCATCATGCATATTAAATCTCTTGAGCATGTCTTGAGTGTATTTGGCTTGTTTGATGAAGGTTCCTTCATGATATTGATTCACCTCAAAGCCAAGGAAGAACTCCAACTCTCCCATCATAGACATCTCAAACCTATCGGTCATAAGCTTGCAAAACTCCTCATTGAACAAAGTGTTAGTAGACCCAAAAATGATGTTTTCCACATAGAGTTGGCATATGAACAAGTCACCTCCAACTGTCTTGGTAAAGAGGGTGGGATCGATTAAACCAAAATTAAACCCACGATCCACTAGAAACTCTTTAAGGTGCTCATACCACGCACGTGGAGCTTGTTTAAGTCCATAGAGCGCCTTATCGAGTTTATAGACATGATCGGGGTGGTTGGGATCCTCGAAGCCCGGAGGTTGATTGACATATACTAACTCATTAATGGGACCATTTAGGAAAGCACTCTTAACATCCATTTGTTGTAACTTGAAATTATGATGAGATGCATAAGCAAGTAAGATGTGAATAGATTCAAGACGAGCTACGGGGGCGAAGGTTTCACCGAAGTCAATACCTTTGACTTGGAAAAAACCTTGAGCCACCAACCTTGCCTTGTTGTGAATGACAATGCCATCTTTGTCTTGCTTGTTCTTGAAAACCCATTTGGTGCCAATAACATTTTTGCAATCCTTGGGTCTTGGTACTAGTCTCCACACTTTGTTGTGCTCGAAGTTATTGAGTTCATCATGCATGGCTTCAAGACAATCTTGATCTTCGAGAGCTTCATAGAACTTCTTGGGCTCAATGAAGGAGACAAAAGCATGAGCCTTGCTAAAATCCGCCAATTGCCTCCTAGTGACCACTCTCCCACGAACTTGCCCAAGAATCTTGTCCTCCGTATGACCCGCTCGTTCAAGATTCTCTAGCCTTCTCTTTGCTCTTCGTGCTAGCATATCCTCCTAATATTCCTTAGATACGGATTGAGAATCACCTTCTTCATCGGAGACATGACTGTCTTCATTTTGTCCTTGATCAATAATGGGTGATGAATCACCACTAGGTTGAGCACTCTCAACAATGATGGAATCTTGATCATGATTTAGATGAGTTGCTTGGCCTTGGTCATTAGCTTGGCATTGATTGCTTATTTTACCTTGATCATTATCTTGAGGGCTTGGTGCATCTTGTTGAGTATCTTGATCATCAATGGGTGTAGTCAATGGCTCCACTTGAGTGGGGCATAGTCCTTCTCCCTCCGTCATCCGGTAACCCTCAATGGGGATTATTTCACCAATCCCCATTCTTCTTATGACGATGGGAGGAATTGCATCTCCTACAACACCATGATCTATACGCCCCCCTTGGGAGCCGTTATCCTCATCAAACACCACGTCTATAGCTTCTTCAACTTGTCAGGTGGACTTGTTGTAGACTCTATAGGCGTGAGCGTTTGTGGCATAGCCAACAAAGATACCCTCATAAGATTTGGTCCCAAATTTTGACAACCGTTTACCTTTCTTGCGAGTGAAACACTGGCAACCGAAGACCTTGAAATAAGATACATCCGGTTTCTTGCCCATGAGAATCTCATAGGGAGTCTTGTTCAACATCTTGCGAAGATATAACCGGTTAGTAGCATGACATGCGGTGGAGACAGCTTCGGCCCAAAAGTTATAGGGAGAAGAGAACTCCGCAATCATAATTCTAGCCGCATCCATCAAAGTCCGGTTCTTTCTCTCCGCAACACCATTTTGTTGAGGGGTATAAGGAGTGGAATATTGATGAGAAATGCCTTCTTCACTAAGAAAACCCTCAACGATATAGTTCTTGAACTCCGAGCCATTAACACTCCGAATGGCCAATATGGTAGCATTGTGTTGGCGCTCCACTAGAGTGATGAACTCGATGACTCTCTTTTTAGTTTCACTTTTCCTCTTGAAGAAATACACCCAACAATATCTTGAATAATCATCCGCAATCACCAAGCAATACTTCTTTCCTCCGAGGCTATCATAAGATAGTGGAACAAAGAGATCTAAGTGAATGAGCTCGAGAATTCTTTTGGTGAAGATGTTTTCTTGGTTGGGTGTTGTTCTCCATGTTGCTTCCCAAAGGTACAAGAGCTACACACACGATCTTTAGCAAACTTAGCTTTGGTTAGTCCTAGAACATGATTGCCACTTTGGAGGTCATGCCACATTCTCATATTGGTGTGGGCTAACCGGCGATGCCAAAGCCACCCCACATCAACTTTAGCCATTAGGCATGTCGCAACACATGTGTCTCCTTTAGAGAAGTCCACTACATACATGCCGTTCTTGACACACCCAACAAAGGCTACTTTAAGAGATGTTTCCCAAGTGACAATCACACTCTCTTTATTAAATAACGAGGTAAAGCCACAATTCGCAAGTTGAAGAACGGACATCAAGTTATAGCCAAGGGACTCAACAAGGAGAACATTCTCAATTGATAAATCATTTGAGATAGCCACCTTGCCTCGTCCCAATACTTTAAGCTCGGACTTTTCACCAATAGTAATGCAATTGAGATGAGGCAATGGAGGATCAATATTACTCATTGCGTCATAGCTTCCGGTCATATATTGGGATGCACCACTATCCACTATCCATCTACCTGACACGGAAGCACTTCCCTACAAGAGATCAATTTCTTGATTTAGGTACCCATCCTTCAATGGGTCCTCTTTTGTTAGTAACAAGGGTCTTAGGAACCCAAATAGTCCAATGATAATCATCACCATAATAAGTACCAACATATTTAGCATAAACATGTCCATCTCTAGATTTCATAAGAACATAAGATGAGTTATATTTTCCGGCGAAGTCATTGTGAGTGATGCTCCCCCTAGAGGTATCACCACTCACAATGGAGTTGGTCTCCTTCTCTTTGGTCACCTCTCCCTCTTTCACAAAGACAACATTTTGAGAGGGAGATGTGACCCTCTTGGATTTCTTCTTTGACTTGGAAACGAAACCAAGTCCTTCTTTTCCTTTCTTGGCTCCTTGAGAGCTTATGGCATCATTGAAAATTCTCTATTTCCCTACAATGTTAGTCGTAGTGCAAGAGGTAGGCATGATAGCAATGCTATTAGAGGAAGATATCACTTGTTTATTAGATTGTTGAGCTAGGAGGTTGTTCCGAGACTTGGTAAGTTTGTCATGAATTTCTTTAAGAGACATGAACTCCTTTTTTTAGTTTTTCATGATTCTCAACAAGTACTTCATGAGATACTCCTAGCTTCAACTCCTCTTCTTCAAAGACTTTAAGTAAAGCAAGAGATTTTTCGTTATCTTTCCTAAGCTTGGCAAGATATTTTTCATTATCTTTCCTAAGCTTGGAAACACTAATAGCATAGGTCTCTTGTAGATTAGATAGTCTCTCTTCGAGAGAGGCTCTCATGGATCTTTCTTTTTCGAGAGCTTTGACTAGTTCATCGTCATGGTTCTCATGGCTACCGCCATGGCTATCCAAGGTCATGATGATCTCCTCCTTCTCATCTATGAGAGAGTTAGCATCATCAAGTTTCCTTAAGAGAGCCTTTACCTTTTCTTTAGTTTCACCTTCAAGACTACATAACCAAGAGCCTAGATTATTAGCCTCCTCATCATCAACAATGTTTTCAACACAATCCAATAATGAGGGAGATCTAGTTACAATAGACTTGGAGGTGGAAGATATTGCCGCGGTGGCTTTTGCCATGAGACATGTAGGTCGGATCGAAGCCTTCTCATTGGGAGATTCAAATAGAGAGACCGATGAAGAGGAAGTCGTAGCTATGGCGAAGTGGGCAACACCTACGAATTCATCTTCTCCTTCATCTCCGGAGTAATATGTTTCCATTGTGGGGCCTTCTTGAACATATAGAGCCCTTGGGACTCTTCTAGCGAGGTTCTTGTTTTGTGGAGCTTTGTTCTTGTCCTTGCGAACAAGCTTCCCTTCATTTTCTTCTCTTGGCTCAAAGGGACACTCCTTGACAAAATGGTTTGCACTTCCACAATTGTAGCATGTCCTTGGCCGCTCCCCTTTCTTCCTAAAGATCTTGTTCCTTGAAGGTCTAGGAGCATCGGCCTTGTGAGCCTCCCATCTCTTCCAATAACCATGCATGGCAAGAGCGATGCACTTATGAGCACCTTTGTATGTGTCTTCATAGTCCTACTCATCATCATCATCCTCATCCACTTCTTCTATCTTAGCAATCGCCTTATACTTCAAGGCGAGGTTTGGAGACTTTCCTCCTCTTGAGCGAGCGAGAGCGTCATCCTTACTCTTGTGAGATAGGGATATTGCTATGAACTCACTAAGAACACCAATGGAGTTGAGGGAATTGTATTCGGATCTTGTTCGAATGCTTGTGGCAAGGTTCTTCTCAAATGGGGTTATTGCCTTGACAAACTTCCTCTTGATCCACTCATCGGAGATTTCCTCTTTCCCAAAATCCCTTAGTTGATTGCCAAGGGTGACCACTCTCCTATATAGCTCCTCGGGACTTTCGTCTTCGAGCATGACGAAGTTCTCGGACTTGTCAAGAGAAACATCATACTTGGATGATTGGATGCTAGCATTTCCTTGGAACAAGGTGTCAAGTTTATCCCAAGCCTCCTTGGCGGTCTTGATACCGCGGATGTGTTCAAGATGTTCTCTTGGGAGAGCCTTTTGGATAGTGACAAGAGCGGGTCTTGTTGAGTTGAAATTCCACATCTTCTCTTGGAGTCAAGTTGCTTGGATCATGAGGGTGAAATCCATGGAGGATGCTTCTCCACAAAGCGGTGCAAGATCCTGAAATATGAGACTCCATATCGAACTTCCAAGATAAAAATTCATTAGTGTTAAGCATGGGAGGAACTCCAACATTAACCATGTGTGGCATTGTGGCAATGGGATGAATGGTGTCATAATTGGGAGGTGGTGGAACTTTAGATTGAGACCCCGAACCGTTAGCCGATTGAGACTTGGGGCCTTCGGAGCTCCCACCGCTCTTTGCCTTTTTATCGGCTTTAGCTTTGGCTTTCGTCTTAGCTAAGGCAATGTTAGCTTCCATTTCGGCGATGTCCGGAAGGGACTCTTCATCCGAGCTAACATCATTAGCGGTGAGAGGTGGTTCCTCGGACTCCTTGGTTTTCCCCATCAAGGCCTCCATCATTTTCTTGATGCTAGAAACCTCCGAGCTAACACTAGAGCTAACCTTGGACAATTTGGTTTGGATGGTTCCAACCGTTTCTTGTAGGTTAGATATAGTGTCGGCCATTTTGGCGATTTCCGCATTAGAACTTTCGGGGGCATTTTCATTGACCATTATACTCTTGGGCGGTTAAGCCCTTAGTAAGAGCCGAGGCTCTGATACCAATTGAAAGTGCACTATGGTCAACTAGAGGGGGGGTGAATAGGTTGACTACCAATTTTTCTTTTCTTTTCCTTTTAGTAGGTCTAAGCAAGATAAGATAAGGTTCTCTAGATGTGCATCTAGGTGAGCAACCTATGTGAATGAGATAATATACGCAACAGAAGTAAAATGAAAGGTAGCAAGATAAACCACAAGTGTAAACAAGGAGACAAGGATATGATTCCCGTAGTTCCTTCTCAATGAGAAGTACGTCTACGTTGGAGAGGTGTAAAGCCACCTAGGCACTCCTCAATAGCATGGTTGTGCACACCTTATTCTCCTTGAGCTTCTCCGGTGAGGGAGATTCTCATTTCCACTATGAGATCGACTTGAGGGCGTTGACCAAACCTTTACATGAGCTCGAGGTCACTCCACAAGATGGATGGAGGCTCTCAAGCAATCTGTAGCTTCTTGCAACAAGGTGGAAGCTACAAGCACAAGATCTACTAAGGTTTCTAGGCCTCAAGTAGGATTCTAGATCTACTAGGTTGTGGTGGATGGATTTGAAATTCCTTTGGTGGAAGTGTGGATCTTGGTCTCCTCTAGCTCTCCACAAAGTTTGGGAGTGATTGGGTGAGTAGAGAGGGAGATCTAGGTGGGTGAAGCTTTCATTAATGGCTAGGAGAGAGAGTGGAAAAATCTTAGAATTTACGAGGAAGGGGAAGGGGTATTTATACCCCTCCCCACAAAGTGGCAGTTGCAGTCTTGGAAGCACCGGAGGCTCCGGTGGTTTCACCGGAGGCTCCGGTGGGCATCTCTTATTTGCGCAGTTGCGCGGCACCAATCTTATCCTTTGGAGGGCCAAGGGGAGGAGGCTCCGGTGGAAAGGGCGGAGGCTCCGCCCACCGAAGCTCCACCGGAGGCTCCGGTGGAGCCTCCGCTCTTATCCCACAGAGCGAGGTTTTGGCGGAGGCCCCACCGGAGGCGCACCGGATGCCAATCGTGCATTGGGCCTGGATGGAGGCAGCGGAGGCTCCGGTGGAAAGGGCGGAGGCTCCGCCCACCGGAGCTCCACCGGAGGCTCCGCCCTGGCCTCCGCTCATTTGCACCAGAGGGAGGTTTGGGCGGATCCTCCACCGGACCCGCACCGGAGCCTGGGGCGGAGCCTCCGGTGGTTTCACCGGAGCCTCCGTTCCATGCAAAAACTGCTTCCCAGTTTTCTTTCTTCTAGCTCTTTTCATTCCAACCGAAAACGCATCCCATAGAATTTGTACACTTTGATGAACCTGGGCATTTTCATATATTAAACAAACATTAGATCAAATAGGTATGTTGTCATATAATTATCAAAACGGACGATGATCTTTCATTCTCCGGAGGGCTCTACGTCACCCTGTCTGCCTCCGGAGTGATGCGTGAGTAGTTCATCCTTGGACTACGGGTCCATAGCAGTAGCTAGATGGTTGTCTTCTCCTCCTTTTGTGCCATCATGTTTAGATCTTGTGAGCTTCCTAACATGATCAAGATCATCTTATTGTAATGCTACATGTTGTGTTTGATGAGATCCGATGAATATTGAATTCTATGTCAAGTTTATTATAGATCTATCTTATTTATGTTATTTGTGATCTTGCATGCTCTCCGTTACTAGCAGATGTTCTAGCCAAGTTGATGCTTGTAACTCCAAGAGGGAGTATTTATGCTCGATAGTGGGTTCATGCCTCCAGTAATCTGGGAGAGTAATAACAATTTCTAAGATTGTGGATATGCTCTTGCCTCTAGGAATAAAACAACAATACTTTGTCTAAGCATAATTCTATTATTTACATTATGCACTTTACTTAATTCAACAATCTGTTGCTTGAAACTTAATACCTAAAGTTTGTTCGGATGACGTCCTGAGGGTGGATTATTAGTCATAGATGCAGTTGAATTACGGTCTATGTATCATGTTGTAATGTCCAAATAAATCTCATAATAATCATCATGTCATGTATATGCACTACAGTGCAGCCTCTATTTCTGTCAATTGCCCAGCTGTAATTTGTTCACTCAACATGTTATTTATCTGTTTTGGAGAGACACCACTAGTGAACTGTGAACCCCGGTCCATTCTTTTACACTGATAATACAACCCACTGCAAGCACTATTCTCTTTTACTGCAAACACTGTTCTCATTTTATTCACTACAAAATAAACATCATTTTCCACATTATACGTTCGTTGGGGCAAAATATCTTGGTTGTGTTGTGTGCATATTCCACGTTGTTGCTGAGTCTGGTAGTGCGCCCTACCAACATCAGCTGTCAACAACCTCCAGAAGTGATTTCTTTCTCCTACTGATCCGATTAAACCTTGGTTTCTTTCTGAGGGAAAACTAACTGTTGTACTCTTCATACCTTCCTCTTGCGGTCTCCCAACGAACGTGTGTCTACATGCCATCATTGACGTCCAAGACTATAGAAGCAAAGAAGGAATTGGCTGATAAAAGGGCCCAAGAAAAGAAAGAGAAATGGGAAATGATCCGGCAAGAGGGGCTGCGCAAAGCCGCCGTTGAAGAGGAGCTACACAAAGCTGCTATCGAAGAGAACAAGCGCAAAGCTACCATCGAAGAGGCAAGAGACAATACCGAGGAAACCAGGACACTCACTAAGTTGCTTGCCGAGGAGAACAAGATCATAATGATGAACCGCTCTAAAATAGATGAAGTGACCCTCGAGTGGCACAACATTGCTAGACAACAAATCCTCGCGCGTAGAAAGCAAGCTATCATTGCGGCATCTGGTGGTGGTGGTGGTGGTGCTGCTGTTGGTGGCGACGCCGGTCGTGCTGTCGCTTGATTTAGTGATCTGTGCCCCTTTTATGTTTCAGATTGTTCTTTGTGTTCGTATTGAACATCCTATTTGTCGCAGTTGAGCATTCAAACTCTTTTAAGTCGAACATTTCACGAAATTGCGATGAATTGTGATTAATGTTCATAGTTTCAGTTTTTCGGTTTACGGGTTGTAAACTCTTGCGCCGTAGCAGTCCCCGTAAACCGGTCTGGCTTTACCGGTCGGTTTTACGGGGACTGCTACGGCGTAGTAGTTTTCAACCCGTAAACCGCGCTTTTCGCGACCGTATCCCGCATTTACAGTTCCGCGGGATATAGGCTCTGCTAGAGATACTCCGAGGAAGATATTTCCTAGCCTGGAGGCTAATTTTAACACATGGAGATACACAAGGAGGAAACCGTGCAGCTAAAAGTAGAATTGTGATTTTGTTAATGTTAATTAGGTTTAAAAGCATCATTTTAACATTTAATATGATTATGATCCTTTGAGTTTATGATGCATGGGTGGGAGTTAAATTGATTTTAAGGTACACACTAATTCATGGATTATAGCGGCGTTCATTATGTGGCATTGGCACATGGGCTACATATAGCCCTTTTTTGTATTTTCTTGAAAATGTTTCAAAAAATTAGAAAAACTTGATGTAGCCAACCATATGCACTAGTAGCGTGGAAAATTTCAATGTGACATACCTTATATTTTCTTGTATTCTAAGCTCGGTAAAAAACAAATTGAAACAAAATTTACAAGAAAAGTTGAAATATTCATGTCCTAGATCTATATTTATGTCTTTTTTTGCTAAGGCTAGAGTGCATGTCATTGCACATAAAAAGACTCCGCTCTTGTAGCGCGTATTTTTATGTTCGTGGCATTTCGTTTAAGCTTTAAATTTAAAATTTTCAAAATTTCAAATAACGTGATGCCTGCATGAGGTTTGCGTTAGGTGGTTCATGTGAACAATTTAAGCTAAGGATATAATTCTTGCCGCAGTTCATTTTCCAATGAAAGCTACGTCTCTATTGGAGCGGTGTGATATCACCAAGGTGAATACCGAATAACCGTCAAATGGCACAACCTATCTACTTCATGTCCTTCCACCAATATGAAGAGACATAAATAATTATGTTGCCATTGAGGTTTATAACTAGAAAATTTACAAGGATGAGTCACACTCCACACCTTGGAGGGTCCTCACCAAATCACCCTATTCTCCGATGAACTTGCGCCACAAAGGCCTAGTTCACCTCTCACTATTGAACCCCTTTGAGGCGGGGATCGAATCCTTTACAAACACTTGGGGCACACACCCACAACTTAATTGGGGGCTCCCAACTCTTCTTGAATCACCACTAGTAACAAGAAGCTTAGGTTCTCCACAAGAGGAAACCCTAAGAAAAGATCTCTCAAGCAAATGAGAGGGAAATTGAAATCCGGTTGGTGAAGATGTAGATCCGGTGGTCCTCCTTCAATCCTCAAAGAATCAACAAGTTTGGGTGGAGGAGGGAGATCTAGCTAGTGGGTGAGCTCCATTAATGGTGTCTTCAATGCAGGAGAGAGCTAACCCTTGGGGAAGAAAGAGAGGGGCTATTTATAGGCCCCACTCAAACTAGCCGTTTTTCTGCCCAAAATGCGACCAACCCGGATTGCGCCGGATTTTTCCAGCCTCTCGGATTCATCCGGACTGATTCCGGATTGCAACAAAGAAATTCACGTTGCAGTCAGAATCATCCGGACTGAATCCGGATTGCAACAGAGAAAATCCCGTTGCAGTCGGATTAGTCCGGACTCAGTCCGGACTCCCGGATTCACCCGGAATAATCCGGATTGCAACAGAGAAAAACGCGTTGCACTCGGACCCATCCGGACTGAATCCGGATTCCGGACTCCATCCGGAATAATCCGGATTGCACACTGAAATCCCTTTTCTGGCCCGGAAAGGTTCGTTGATCTTCGATTTCTTCACCATTTTTTTGACACCGTATACGTGCTGATTTAAGACCAAATCCTTTGACAAAGTAGAACATACGGTTAGTAACTTCTTTATGTTGTTAACAAACATACAAAACAACGAGATATCGAGAATGCACTTTCAAAGTGTAGATCTAGAATTCCTCTCTGAAATTCTTGAAGGGCAAGGTGTTTGAGTGGATAGAGAGAGGGCTAGAGTGACTTAAAGCTTTGGAACAATGGTGGAGAGATTTCATAAGTTGTTGTACATCTTGGGGAGGAAGATGGCCCCTTATATAGTCCACCAAGAAAACTAGTTGTTTTCAGCCAGAACTCGTGGAACCCAAAATTGATCCGGAATGCCCAGAATATTCCGGGCTCCGGAATAATCCAAGCCATTCCGATCACCTAACAGAAAGATTCCTGACTATGTCAGAAACCAACCATAATATTCTGGATGTCAGAATATTCCGAGCAGTTCCAACGGCCTAAGAGAAACATTTGCGACAATGTCAGAATCCATCCAGAATAATCGAGCCCTCAGTTATTCCGGCCATTTCGACTACCCAACTGAATGTTGTTCTTCATGTAATCTCGTGGATGGCTTTGGTGGGGAATGTAGGTATGTATGTGGGAGTTCAAGGGTGTTTTTAGTGTACGTGTATAAATTCCCCAATGCTTTCAAAGAGCAACCCCTCTTGACAAATAGGACACCCTAAGAGTTAAGCTAAACACAATCTCCATCATCTTCGATATTTTATTATTTTTCGAGGGTTCCATCACTATCTTGTACTTTTCATCAAATGACCCTTAAACAACTTAGCACATGGTGACATTTCGCTTATGTTGTTAACAAACACCCAAAATAGATTAGGGACGAAAATATCCTTTCAATCTCCCCTTTTTGGTGTTTGATGACAACATAAGGAATTGCATGGTAGATGTATATACTTTTATTGATGCAACATGGTTACTAAAATATAGACGCCCCCCTCCAGATGTGTGCACCATTTTGTTAATTGCTTTTTTAATACAACGTGCACACCTATTAGGATAAATACTCCCCCTATGTTTTAGAAACCGATAATACGTGCAAGCATACATATTATGAACCATTTATAAAAGAACTTACACAAGGATGTAATGACATGATAACAGATAGATGGTAGGAGCTATCATAATAGCTAATACAAGATTTAAACATGATCAACTTATAGCATCTCATAAATCATCGGGCACACATGTCATACTCAATATGAACAAAGTTCAAACACTAAATAGTTAAACTTGAAGCAAATACTTCAACGAGGATAAATGAGACACAAGTTTATAAGAGCAAATCAAATCATGAAGAAGCTTGTGCCCCAACTTATGCAAATCAGGGTGATGTCCTAAATATAGCCATTCTCCCTTTTTGGCATCAAGAGGCCAAAAAGGAGAAAAGAGCAATACTAGCGTCCCAAGGAGCTACTCTTCCCGCTCGCCGTATTCCTCTTCCATGTCCTTCTCTTCATTGTACTCCTCTTCATCTTCAGCATCATCATCATCATCCACATCAGAAGGAGGAGTCCCAAAGTAGAAATCATCTGTGATCGGTGGCATCTCTATAGGCATATAGTCAACATGCGCAAGTGAAGGAGAATCAGGATGGAGGATATGGCCAGCTGCCCTCCTATCTGCATTCTGAATGCGGGGTGTCTCCTTGGATAATTCCCTAGCCTCATGACTGATATCTCGAGCATCACTACAAGTGGAGAACATGGCCTTGAAATTTTTGGGAAGACCACTAGATGACCGTGACCGAGAGGATCCCATAGTGTATTGAGCCTCTTTGCCCTTGGCTTTGTCACACTCAGGAATCTCAAGACTCACGATGAAATCAGGAGCATATGCATCATTGTGGACTTTCTCACGATCATTCACGATTTCTTTTCCACACATTACATTTTGAACTTTTGAACGTATGGCCCATAGGCGGGCTTCCTCTTCTCCATAGAACCCATGCAAATAACGTTATAGATGAAGTCCATGGCATCAATCGGTTGCTGAGTACCGGGCTTAGTGAAGAACATGAGATCGGACATGTAAGCACGGATAGCTGACACGTCGCTAGCCTTGATCATCATAGTCTCCAGCCCAGATTTATGGACGTGGGAAAACCCTGTTGGCGCTTGCTTGCACAGTACAAAAGGATCTTCTAACTGAATCCCACGGTTCAGATAATAATCATATTCCCTCAAAAAAAAAAAATCACACCATCATCCCAAATTTTGCCATTAGTATTGCCGAAGATCGCTCTACTTTTTATAAATCCTCCGGCTTCCTAAATTCTTGCCTAGCTACTTCATCCTTCCTTTTCCGGCCGGCTCTATCGCTTGGAGATGGCGGGCACGAAGAAGGGCGACGGGCAGGCGATCGGCATCGACCTCGGGACGACCTACTCCTGCGTGGCCGTCTGGCGGCCGTCGCACAACCGCGTCGAGGTCATTCCCAACGACCAGGGCAACCTTACCACGCCGTCCTGCATCGCCTTCACCGACACCTGCCGTCTCGTCGGCGACGCGGCCATGAACCAGGCAGCCATGAACCCCGTCAACACCGTCTTTGGTGAGAGTCACATCACCGAATCCTAGCGCCTCCAAGGTGCTCGGCCATATGCCTAAACGACGTTCCAGAGCTTACTTTCGTGCGATTGCATACTAGAAGATTCTTTTGCCAGGAGAACTCGTATTGGCATTTGATCTCGATCTACTACTTTACTTGTTTTTTCGCAGCAGTTCGATCTGTTCTTTACTTGTTATAAGTTTCTCAGGTCTAAGGGTTTGCACCATGGTGCTGTGTGCTTGTGTTACGCTAAGCACCCCAAATTAGTGCAACTACGGTGCAAACTCCTCCAGCTTCGTTTCATCGAATTCTTTATGCTAGCTGGTTTCGCCAATTGGAAAAGCCGAGATTTGTGGAGGATGTCAGGGCTGATGCACTGATTTGTTTTACAATTTGCATAGTTTATTGTACATATCCAAAGGGAACCATGCTTGGAATGGTTATAAAATTTGTCTAGTATCATTTGAGTAATGGTGGACACGCAAAATTTACAACCGATCCAAACAGCCCCTTATTTTTAGGGAGGTAAGGAAAACCTTATCTTGGCAATTTTTACTAACATTAGTTTGTATCACTGAAAACAAAGAAATTATCTCAGTGCATAAACGTTGTGCATGTTCTGTTTGATGGAAATGCATTGCCAGGTTTATGATAGTTCTCATATCTTTAATTTGGGATGCAATTGGGACCTAAATCTGTACTTCTGCAAAGTTAACCTTTAAAACTCCAATATTTTGATATGCCTCCAGTTTTATGATATTTACTCTTGAAACTAACCACTCCTATATATTCAGATGCAAAGCGACTGATTGGCCGGCGATTCAGTGACCCGACCGTACAAGGTGATATGAAGCTATGGCCTTTCAAAGTCATTTCAGGCCCTGGTGACCGGCCGATGATCGTAGTGCAGTACAAGGGGGCGGAGAAGCAGTTCGTCGCCGAGGAGATCTCCTCCATGTTGCTCATGAAGATGCATGAGGCTGCGGAGGCCTACCTAGGCACACCGGTAAAGGATGCGGTTATCACTGTCCCAGTCTACTTCAACGACTCCCAGCGCGAGGCCACCCTCAATGCCGGCGTCATTGCTGACCTCAACATCATACGTATCATCAACGAGCCTTCCGCTGCAGCCATTGCCTACGGTCTTGACAGGATGTACAGCAGCGGTGAAGTGAAGACGGTGCTCATATTTGATCTTGGCGGCGGTACCTTGGATGTCTCTGTTATCAGTATTGACAAGGGAAACTTTGTGGTCAAGGCCACGGCTGGTGACACCCACCTTGGCGGGGAGGATCTCAACGGTCGGATGGTGGAACACTTCGTGCAGGATTTCCTTAGGAGACACAAGAGTAACATCAGAAGCAACCCGAGGGCCCTCATGCGGCTGAGGACGGCTTGCGAGAGGGCGAAGAGGATGCTAACTTCCACGGCACAGGCCAAAATTGAGGTCGACTCGCTCCATGATGGCATTGACTTCTATGGGTCCATCACCCGTGCCCGGTTTGAGGAGCTGAATGCGGACCTCTTCCGCAAGTGCATTGAACACGTCGAGAAGTGCCTCAGGGACGCCAATATGGAGAAGTTTCAAATCCACGATGTTGTGCTTGTGGGCGGCTCCACCAGAATCCCCAAGGTTCAGCAGCTGCTCCAGGATTTCTTCAACGGCAAGAAGTTATGCAAGAGCATCAACCCTGACGAGGCTGTGGCCTATGGTGCTGCTGTGCAGGCTGCCAGCCTCAGCGGCGAGGGCAATCAGAAGGTGCAGGACTTGCTCCTTTTTGACGTTACACCGCACTCGCTGGGGGTTGAAATAATGCCTGGTCTCATGAGCGTGCTGATACCCAAGAACACCACCATCCCTGTGACGAGGGAGGGGCCTTACACAACCACATTCGACTACCAGACCAGCGTGTACTTTCCGGTGTATGAGGGTGAAGGAGAGTTGACCAAGGACAACAACCACCTAGGCGAGGTCACGATCTACGGTGTGCCCCCAGCGCCGATGGGCATGGCCCAGCTCAAAATCACGTATGAAGTCGAAGCGAACGGCATCATGAAGGTAACGGTGATGGACCTGACGACTGGAAACAAGAACAGTGTCACCATCGACAAGGGTGGGCTGAGCAAGAAAGAGATCAAGAGCATGGCGCAGTATGCCAAGAAGTGCAAGTCCGAAGACAAGAAGCAAATAAAGAAAATAAAGAAAGAAAACGATGAAGAGATCAAGCGCATGGCGAAGGAGAAGCGCCTGTTGTTGCTGGATGCTGAGAAGAAGCCCGAGGACAAGAAGCAAGTTGTTAATAAGAAAATAAAGAAGGAAAACGAGGAGGGTTGGCTGTGCAAGGAGGAATTCGAGCGCATGGCGAAGAAGAAGCGCATGGTGGCCGAAGACAAGAAGCAAATTAAGAAGGAAAGCGGAGCCCCGTTTGATGTATATCTGCTTGACTAGACCCTGTTCTCTATGCTTGTCGGAAAGAAAATGTGAGTGCAAGCTCATACGAGATGGATACTCAGAAACTAATCATGGAACCAAATCGAACGGCAACCGGCGGGAATCCGCGTTTGAATTGTTGTTAACAGTAGAATTCACAGCCGGTGGTACAACTGACAAAATCAACCAAAATATGCTCTCCATTTTCACGCTGTATAAGCAGGGATTTATCCAAATATATTTCAGGTAATTGTAGTAAAATTTTGTCATATTGGCCGGGTCGACCACCTTGTTTCACTATCTATTACTTCTTTTGGAGGGGGGATTGCGGGTACATCGTGATGTTCTATGGGCTCACGAAGTCGTTTCATAAAACATTATAAACGTATTTTGGAAATGTCGAAAAATTCGGACAAAATAATTTGGGCGTACAACTTGATGTCTATGGGCTCAGGAAGTCGTTTCACATAACATTTTTTGTGTCGTGCATAAGAAAGACAAAATTCGACGCTAAATATGGCTTTTTCACGGGACTTTTTTTTTTGTCATTTTTACACAAGGCACAAAAAATGTCAGTTTTCCGTGGAACTTGCGTGCAATCGTGCACACATAGAATGTCGAGCTGTATGCACCCAATTTTTGTTCGCAATACTTTGACATTTCAAAATGTTTTTTTTTGGGCGACAGATGCATATGCTCCCATTTGCCAGTGAATTTCCTTGGATTCGTGAGAGTGACGTTTTGGAGGACAGGCTCATGGGACCCGTATTAAAATAAAAAACTGTGCTTCTATGTTTAAAAAATTCTGAAAAAAATCGGAAGATGCAAATAATGATGACTTCTACCGGTATGTAAAAAAACACATCCGAAATATTCTGTATTTTGGGCTGTGTAAAACTGAAAAATTTCTGGATCTGAAATAGTGATTGGTGCAAATTTTGAAAACCTTCGGATTTGTCATTTTTGTGTATGGCAAAATAAAAACTATTTCACGCCTCAGATTTTGCGGAACCATACAACACGTAGTGTCAACATCTATAACAGAATTTTTTAAAACTTGAAAACGTGGATTTCAAAATTTGAAAACAGGCTCCATGGAGCCTGTCCTCCAAAACCATTTTTCGCTCGATTTGTATCCTCCTAGTTCTTCTGAGAGCTAGCTTCGCTTCAGCCAACCATCAGCTTCGGCTAATTTAAGTGCCCTGCTGCTGATTGGAATGGCGATCCCGGACAGCAGGTCAGGCTAGACCAGTTCAACAGCCTGGCAAAATTGGCGAATCTTCTCAATCGACACTCAACAACATTGGCAGGAGACAATCAACGACCCTTTTTTCCATCGGCCATCATCCTCGGAGGCAGCAGAGAATCAAGCACTCAGCTCGTGGTCAATGGAGGCCGAGAGTTAATGAACAACATGAGCAGGGTGAAGCTCTCCGACAACCCGAGCAGTCACACTCACACATAGCGCAGTCGTATTGTATAATCAGATCCCAACATACTCTTTTATCTTCTTAAGCACATCTTTCCTCAAACAATGAAAAGCAGGATAAGACAAAACAAGGAGGCGATGGGCGTGGCGACTGGCGCGGCGATCGGCGAGGCGGTCGGTGGCGCGGTTAGCAAGGCTGCTCGGGCGGCGTCGGCGCGCGAAGTGGGAGGCCGCTCGTTGGCGAGCCACCTTCTCCGCGGCTGCTGACTCGCTGGATGGTGCCTGCAGGCGAGGTTGGCTGGTCCTCCGATGGGATCTCCGCCGTGTGATCCTTCTCGACGACGGCGATGCGATCCTCGATTGGATCGATTGGTCATCGGATCGTTCCATCAGGGTGGGGGATTCGCTTACGTTGCGCACGCTGAGGGTGGAGGTTGGGCAGAGGGTCGCGGATCCTGACGCCGGTGAGTCCTCATCTTCCCGATCTCCACCGTCGTTACGATGGGATGCTTTGTTTGCTCCGATTGGGAGTTCGGCTAGGAGATGTGCGGGTGGCTTGATCCTGCGCTGTGAGGATAAGAGACTGGTGCTGCTCGGCGGCGATGGTATTGCCATAGACGTGCGCCAGGTCAACTCCGGCGAGGTGGTGATGCCCGGGGCGGAGATTGCTTTTCCCTGTTACTCTGTTACTGTGGGCGTGCGTTGATTTTCCCAGCGTGAGCGAGCAAGGCTCCCGTGGTCTCCTGAGCAGACATGGAGGCCGCTCGGTCCTAAGGCACTGTTTCCACGGTCGGACCTACCTGTCGGCGACGAAGTGAGGACCACGCCACTGACGGGTCCTGGGGGCACTTCAAATATTGAGAGTGGAGTAGGGGGCCGCTTGCAAAAAAAACCGAGTCAATATACACCCCGCACCCCCTACCTCATCCACTTCCACGATTCATTCGAGGTTCAGCCACATCTGGGAGAGAGGACGAGCGGTTGGCGGATCTAGGGTTGTGTTCATAACCAAAGCAACCCCTCCTTCGATTCTTAAACCAGTTACTCGCGAGCCGTGGAAAGGTACTACGGGTGGTGATTGCCGTTCCTTTGCAGCGGCGGTCAGATCTGAGGTTAGGGCTACCATGTACCCGTTCAATCGCGGCGGAGGCAGAGGGGGTGCGGCGCGATAGCCACCGCGCCCAAATTTCCCTCCACGGAGGCCGCTGGGAGGGTACACGGCGGCGCGTGTCGAGCGCCCCGCGGTGGTGCACGCCCTGCACGCGGGTCCACGGGATCTTGGCGATTCAAGCGTTCGTGGGCGCCTGCCCGCGCGTGCGAATCCGAGGGGAGGCTTTCAAAGTGGCAGATCTGCCAGCTTTGAACAACCACGGTCAAATCAAGACTTCAGGGGAGGTATGGATAATCGTCTTGGTGCAATTGGTTCGAGATCTTACTCTGGTGGCGGGCGTCAAGGTGTTTTTTAGCCGTGATAGGTTAGCGCACCGTCCAGAGATGCGTGATGCAGATTCGGATAGCTCTGCAAATGAGCGTTCATACCCAGCCCAGGTTACTCCTAGGAGATCTAACACACCTAACTTCTCTTCTACGGATGTGCCTAATCAAAGTGTGAGGGGGGTTGCTGTTGAGCAAGATAATCGTGAGAGTGGGCGGGGCACTGCGCGTGCTGTCCAATTTAGGGAAAATCAAAATCAAGTTGTTGAGCTCGACTCCGTTTGCAATCTATGCGGAGCTAACCATGATGTGAATCTCATCAATGCTGAATCTAGACCTTGGGAGCTGGCAGCTCCCTTTGTGGGCGCAGCGATACCCAATGGTGGCTTCTTTGTGATTCCAGACATCAGGAATCCTGCACCAAACAAAGAAATTCATCAAGCTATTGTAGAGGTTATACAAGGGAATGTTTCTGCGCGGCAGATTGAAGAGGAGTTTACTCAATGGGCAGGCCATAGGTGCACCTGGAGGTGGTACGCCAAGCAAATGGCTGCCAACAGGTACGTGATGCGCTTCCCTAGCTCTAGGGATGTGGACGAATGGATACATTTTGGGCGAATTAACATGAGAAGGCTTCCTTTGGTGGTCCTTCAGATCGAGAATTGGATTCCTGGGTACGGGGCTGTTGCTGAATTGGACATGTCCTGGTTCCAGGTGCGTGGAATACCTTTGGAGAACAAGAACTATCCAACTGCCTCCTATGCAGGTAGTTTAGTGGGCAGGACACTGTCTGTTGACAGATTAAGCATGAACAATGTTGATTATGTGTGTATTTTGATTGGAAATCTTGATGTTTCTCTTGTCCCACCAGTGGTGCCTAATGTTAATATTGGAGGGGGGGGGCTTTCTATGATATTGAATTCACCAGGGAGATAGTATGTGGGAAGCTGGATAAGGACAAGACTCAGGTTCATGTTGAACATACTGGGCAGAATCTTCCTGAGGGTGTGTGTGTGTGGGGGGGGGGGTGTGATTTTAATCATACCCCCAAGAAGCAAAAAACTGATGGTGGTGGTGCTGCTGCTGCTGCTGGGGAGAGGAATGGACCCCGTAATGCTATTCAAGGAGGGTTTATGCGTGATGCTAGAACTTCATACATGCAAACTGATGCTGGGAAGAAGATAAGCAAGCAAGGTGTGGAGGAGGATGTTTGCAGCAAAGGTAAGAGGAAAATGATTGAACCTGAACCTGAGGAGGAGGAGAGTGATGAAGATGAGTTCACTGAGAGTGTGCAAAAATTAGGTTACAGCTCTGTTGTAGTCCCTGTGATGACACAGGTGGGGGTGGGTTTCTCTAGAGCCCTCAGAGACCTCACCCAGCTGTGGATTTCTATGCCCAATATCTAGCATATCTTAAGACACCTAGGATCACTGCTAGTGTTGTGGAAAATCCTGATGAGCCACTTAAGATGGAACTTTCCTATGAAGAGTTTTTAAAGAGGTTATTGGAGACAAACAGTAACAAGAAGATGGAATGGAGGAAGCAGTTGCAGAACCTGCCTGGTGTTGAGCAGGATCCTGTAGTGGAATCCCCATTGATATCTAGCCAAGATGATGATGACAGTGTGGAGGCAATGTCAGAGGAGATCATGTCTGCGGATTCTGCTGATTGCACACAGGTGCTGCACTCAAAGGTGGTGATTACTGAAGTGTTCTCTAGTCCTGAGGAGAAAGAAGATGCACACTCCAAAACCAGGCAAAACTTGCCCTTCATCCCAACTCCTGACCAGCCACTACCCTCAAGGGGGAGTGCTAGACTACAAGCAGATTCAAAGATTAATGTTAATGCTGTCAAGAAAGCTATGGCACATCTGGAGGCTAGGGACAATCCTGAAGGTAACAAACCTATCTCCTCTGTAATGCTTTTTCTGTGTTAGATGATGAATATATTCTTGATAAAGCTCTAGAAATTGGGATTAATGTGTCTACTTTGTCTTTGCAATCTATTAATTTGCTTAAAGATCTGGAGGTAGATAGAATTGCTGTAGTTAATCAAAAAGATAGGGTGGTTAAGGAAGCTGTGTGCAATGAGAATACTCCAAGTAAAAGTGTTAAGGAAAATCTGGAAGATGGTGTAGAGGTAAAATCTCCTACTCAGCATCTTGAGGCTGATGATGATGGCTTTGTTACTGTTAGGTCTAAGAAGTCTATAAAACATGCTAAAAAAAACTCTGCTGGTAAGAATTCTAATCAGGGAGTGTCCCTTGGTGGCACAAGAATCCCTTCTAGGGTCAGTGCCAATCACCCTTGGAGTGATGTGGTATCTGGACCAAGAACAAGGAGCAAGACTAATAAAAGTTAAATGATTGGGGCCTTCTTAAATAGCAGAGGAGTAGGGAAGAAAGGTTTTGCTTTTTCTCTTAGGGATCTAATTAGTGAGCATCATCTTGACTTCATTGGGTTACAGGAAACGATGAGGAAAAATATTGACAACTCCCTTTGGAGAAAATTTGATCCTGATAAATCCTTTACTTGGCACTGGTCCCCCTCTGTGGGTAGGTCTGGAGGCATTTTTTGTGGTATCAAGAGTGATAGATTTGATGTTATAGAAACTAAAGTGGGCAGGTTTCATGTGTTAGCTGTTGTTTTGACAGAAAACTGAACAAGAAAATTTGTTTGACTGTGGTTTATGGTGCTGCTCAGGATGAATTTAAAACAATGTTTTTGGATGCCTTAGAGAATATTTGCTCTAACCTTGAGCTACCTACTATTATTGGTGGGGATTTCAATATTCTTAGGTTTGAAAATGAGAAGAATAAGGGAGGGGGTGTCACTAGGTTTTCACACAGGTTTAATCAAATCATTTTCTCTTATGGGCTTAGAGAAGTGGATATGTCTGGTGGACAGTTTACTTGGTCAAATGGTCATTCTGACCCTACCTTGGAAAAATTGGATAGAGTCCTCATGAACAATGAGTGGGAAAATTGTTTTCCCCTAACTCATGTCAAGAAGATTCCTAGATTTTTGTCTGATCATAACCCTTTGGTGTTAGATACTGGAGAATGTTTAATTAACAAGGTAAAGGAGTTAAGGTTTGAAAAATCCTGGATTGATCACCCTGAGTTCCAGGACAGAGTTAAAATTGCCTGGAACTCATCTGTGGTGGGAGTGGATAGTGTATCTATTATTCAAAATAAGATTAAAAAGGTTAAAAACTCCCTTAAGGGGTGGGGAGCAAATGTTAGAGGTGACTCTATTGCGAGGAAAAAATATCTACTAGCTGAGTTGGCAGATCTTGAGCAGATAGAAGAAAGTCAGATGCTTTCAGGGGAGCAGTACATTAGGAAGGGGGCTGTGCAGAAGGAAATTATGTCCATTCTGGAAGAAGAAGAAAAATATTGGTTTAGTAGGTCAAGTGAAAAATGGTTACTACAGGGGGATCTTAACACTGCCTATTTTCATAGAATTGCAAATGGGAGGAAGAGGAAGAGTACAATGTACTCCTTGTCTCATGTTTGTGTTGAAATACAGGGGACCATGGCCCTTTTGTGCCATGCAACTGAGTATTATAAATCTTTGTTTGGGTATGGACCTAAATGTGAGATTAGTTTGTCAGATGATGTTTGGAGTGTAGATGAGAAGCTTTCTGTGGAAGATGTGCAAATTTTAGATGTTCCTTTTTCTGAGCAAGAAGTTAAATCAGCCATAGATAGTATGGAAAAAAACAAAGCCCCTGGACCTGATGGAATTCCTATTGAATTCTATCAGGCATGCTGGCCTCTGGTTAAAAAAGAGATAATGCAGCTTTTTTGGGATTGGTATGAGGGAAACCTTCCTTTGTATAGGTTGAACTTTGGTTTGATTATTTTACTTCAAAAGACACCTGATGCAGATGTCATTCAGAAATATAGACATATCTGTTTGTTGCAAGTTCTGTACAAGATTCTCACTAAAGTGATAACCTGTAGACTTGAACCTTTTATGTCAAAACTATTTTCACCTTGTCAAAATGCTTCTATTAAAGGTAGGAATATCATGGATGGGATTTTATCTTTGCATGAGATCTTGCATGAGACCAGGAGGAAAAATCAGCAGGGGGTTGTACTTAAACTGGATTTTGAAAAAGCATATGATAAGGTGGATTGGGAGTTCTTACTAAATTGTGTTTCTCAGAAAGGTTTTAATCATAGATGGAGGAGGATTATTAAGGACATAGTTCAGAATGGCACCTTATGTGTCAAGATTAATGATACCAGAGGAAAAGATTTTCCTAGTCATAGAGGGGTTAGACAGGGGGATCCTCTTTCACCCTTCCTGTTTAATTTGGCAGCTGAAAATCTAACTAAAATGATCAACCAAGCTCAACAGGCTGGTCTTTTGGTGGGTTTGGTTCCCCATTTGATAAATTTGGGGGTTGCTATTTTACAATATGCTGATGATACTATCCTCTTGATCCAGGATGTTAAGGAACAGGAAATTCATTTGAAACTAATTCTTTTTCTTTTTGAGGCTATGTCTGGTTTGAAAATCAATTTTGAGAAAAGTGAGGTGATGATGGTTCTTAAAGATGATGTTAAAAAATTAGAATGTGCTGATATGTTTGGTTGTCAACTGGGCAGCTGGCCAATTAAATACCTGGGAGTCCCTATCTGTGGCTCTAGGTTGAAAGTGGTAGAGCTAAATGGTGTGGCAGACAAACTTAAAAAGAAGTTGGATGGTTGGGTAGGGAATAATTCTTCAATTGGGGGAAGACTCACTCTGATTCAATCCTCCCGGGGGGGGGGCTGCTATCTATTTGATGTCTATGTATTTGTTGCCTGTGTCCAACCTGGAGCTTATGACAAAAATAATTAGGAAGTTTTTTTGGCAAGGGACTGGGGTTAAGAAGAAGTATTACATGGTTAAATGGAATGCAGTGTGTAGACCTAGGAAAAAAAGGAGGCTTGGGAATTAAAAATCTAAAGATTCAGAATATTTGCTTGCTCTGCAAATGGTGGTGGAGGTTGGAATGTGAGGATGGAATGTGGCAAAAATTGGTTTGCAATAAGTATAATATAGATAAAGGGATTTGGGCAATTAAACCAAAACAAGGTGATTCCCCTGTGTGGAAGGACCTTTTGAAAGTAAGAAAGTTTTATCTTTTGGGCAGAAAGATGTGTGTGGTTGGGGGTAATGAAACTAATTTTTGGCAGGATGCTTGGCTTGGAGAGGCTCCTTTATGTAGTGTCTTCCCTATGCTTTTTGAAATTTCTGATCAGCAGGAGTTAACTGTGAAGGAAATGCACAATATTGGGTGGGCCTTTTCCTTTAGAAGATGGCTAACACCAGTTTTGCAACAACATGCAAGGGAGTTAAGGAGTGCCTTGAGTACTGTAGCTTTGGGGACTGGAAAGGATATACCAAAATGGAAATATAATAAGAATGGGATTTTCTCTGTAAAGTCTTTATATAACAAGTTATCTTCCTTTGGTCCGGATAGATCTTTTAAGCATCTGTGGAAAGCTAAGATTCCACTTAAAACTAAGATTTGGCTATGGCTTATTTGGCATAATGCTATTGCCACTAAAGATAATATGTTAAAACGAAAATGGGCTGGAAGTCCTATTTGTAGGTTCTGTCATCTGAATGAGTCTATTAGTCATTTGTTCTTTGAGTGCCCTGCTGCTAGTTTTGTTTGGAGTTCGGTGTGTGCAGCTATTGGTGCAAATGCTAGATCCACTGGGTTTACTCATTATTTTTAATGGATAAACAGTTTTTTCCCTGGGAAAACTAATTTGCATGTAGTTGGAATTCTGCTCTATGCTGGGCTGTTTGGAAGCTGCGGAACAGAGCTTGTTTCGAGGGCAAGACTATATCATCTCCTGCTGAGATGGTGTGTTACATGTGTGTTTTTCTTCGTTATTGGGCAGGTTTACAGGTTGAAGCAGACAAGAACTTGCTGGAAGAGGGAGGCGCGATGATTCAAGATGTAGCAGTAAGGGCTTATGCATCAACTGTTTCTCCGACGCGTGATGAAACTGATGCAGGTGGTGATGTTGATGCTGTTGAGGAGGAATCCGACTGATGAAGCGTCTTGCCTTGTTTTTTGGTGATGCAGTCCAGCTACTTTTCAAGTTTGTGGGTGTGATCTTGTTAAACTTGTATTCAGGCCTTTTGGTCCTTTGCTCGGTTTCGTGGTTCCAGATTTGGTTCTTGATAGACTAATCACTCGACTGTTCGATGCGATTTGGTGATGCAACTTTAGTTTCTTTTCGTTGGTTGTGTTTGTGTTTTTGTACATAAGACCTCTGTTCTGTTATGTCAATAATGGAACCCGGCTCTCCTTGTGGGAGGCGTATGTAATTAAAAAACAATGAAAAGCAGCACGCTTACAAGTCTGGCATTAAAACTGTTTCGAACTTCACCATTGTCTAAAGCTTACTGCTCATTTCCAAAACTACTTGGATGAAAATTACTGCTGGCCGGACATCAAGGCAATAGAAACGAAAAGGAAAACAGCGGCCTCGGTATCACTGGAACTAGTGGAACTTGTCTCGCCCAAGCCTCTGAAGATGGTAATTGATGGTCTTGGCTGCATTCTTTGGCTTCCCCTTCTGTGATCAAGCCACATGTAGCATCAGGAAACAGCCCACAAAAAAAGAAATAGCATTAGGAAACGTAACAATGACTGGTTTGATGCATCATGTAAGTAAAAACCATTCAGAGAACTAAAAGGGAAATCATGACCTGGGCCTGAGTACAGGCAACCAAGAGCTCCTTCTGCCTCATGCACTTGTCATCATTCTGCTTGTTCAAGGCGAGGCAGTTGAGGAAGGACACCATCTCCACCATGCAGGGCTTGACGGCACCGCCAAACTTCTTGGGGTTGTTGAATATATTAGCAATTTAGCACATGATTTAATTCGAAATAGCAGCAGATAAATTGTGACAGTAGCAAATACAGTAATCATGCAAACGTCTAGATCTAGCACAGTAGACAGATTGATACAATCTATTGCAAGTACTAGACATACGAATTCCAGTAACATCTCATACATATGAAAGAGAGATACGTACGATGGAGCGGTAGCGGCACCGCCGTTGTTGTTGTCCCCGGTGTCGGCCATGTCGTTGATGAAGAGGTTGCCGAGGTCGGGGAAGAAGTCGTCGTCGGGGAAGTAGTCGCCGTCAGCAGTCGCGCGAGTGCGCTCCCCAAAAACCTGATCGCCCCTCTCCCGTACAGGATCACAAGAGGCGGGGTTCCGGAGGCCTGCTGTCCCTTCTCGCGGTGCACGCCGGAAGGAGGGATGGAGAAGACTTGATTGGCGGCGCAGTGCTTTGGAACGGTGGTGCGAAACCATATGACGAAGTGGCGGCTAGGGTTTACCGTATGCGCGTATTTATATGCGGGCTGGGAGAGACGTGGGCGTAACCCCACGTCTGAGTCGGTTCGACTCCACGATCCAGAAAGGAAACGGAAACGGTTTTGGAATTAACACGTCCGTCAATTACCAAATTAAATGACTCATTAAATTTTCCCAATCGACAAAATAAACGCTCTCGGCTCGGCTCATTCCCGCAACCCGCGGCGCGTCGTGACGTGTCGTGACGAGGCGAGGCGTGGCGAGGCGGGCGGCGGAGGAGGAGGAGCGCGCGTGTGGCACACCTCTCCTCTTGCCTTGCCTACTCATACATGAGCTAGAATGGCTCACCTTATAAGGTGCTTCCACTCTCTTCAAACTAGCAATGTGGGACTAAACTTTAGTCCCACTCACTCCACTTATTATTCATGAATGGGCCATGACAATTTCAGGATTTTTAGTGGGCTTAATGGGCTAGACATGTGAGCCCATATTATAGCCCATAACATTCCAACAATCCCCCACAAAGTGTCATTAGCACATTTCATAAACTCTGTTCCAAAACATTGTTTATATACCGGTGTTAGTGGAGACTGTTAAGTTGAACTTCCACTTAGAACATCATGCTTCACTAGTTCACAACTTGAATAGTGGACTATGTCTTGAACTACAAGTTTGCTGTGATACCAGTTTCACACAACGTCTGAACCGATACTAGGCTGCCGCAAGGCTTCCCCGCGGTTTGGAGCGTATGCGTCATACTCCGAAGGCCTTTCATGAGTTTATTAGAGAGCACCCGATTCTCATAGACTGCGACGTTTAACAGTCAGACTCATATAGGTGAGTTCCTCAGGAGATGTTCTGTAGGACACATCTCTGCTTATATAAATAAGCCACTTGGAACACATTAAGACAAATGTCAACCTACCGTACAGATCAGGAGAGTATTGCATCTTTTATGGAGTGGAATAAAATATAAGGATACTCTCCTCTCAGCCGACCAACAGCTTGTCTCCCACTTCTAATTCACGGGATCTCCGATCACATAGAGTGGGTTACCACTGTGGGCAACTCATAACGTGGGTCTCAAACCCATCTCCCTCGATGCATTCTCTATCACATTCCGTGATAAACCCTTTGTGAAGGGATCTGCCAAGTTCATAGACGTTTGGATATAATCCAACGCAATAACTCCGGAGTTCTTCAATTTCCTGACAGATTTTAATCTCCTCTTCACATGTCTTGATGACTTTGCATTATCCTTAGAACTGTTCACTTTGACGATCACAGTTTGATTATCACAGTTCATTAGGATTGCGGGTATTGGTTTTTCAACCATAGGCAAGTCCATCAAGAGCTCACGAAGCCACTCTGCCTCAACAGTGGCTGTGTCTAATGCTGCGAGTTCTGCTTCCATAGTTGACCTCGTTAAGATGGTCTGCTTGCAAGACTTCCAGGAAACAGCGCCACCACCAAGTGTAAAAACATAACCACTAGTGGCCTTAAGCTCATCAGCATCAGATATCCAATTAGAATCACTATATCCTTCCAGAACCCTCGGGTTTCCGGTATAGTGAATTCCATAGCTCGCAGTGCCTTTTAAATAGCGCATAACTCTCTCAAGCGCACGCCAATGATCATCTCCCGGATTGGAAACAAACCGGCTCAATTTGCTCACAGCAAAAGAGATGTCAGGCCTCGTGGCACTCGCTAAATACATAAGCGAGCCTATAATCTGAGAATATCTCAGTTGATCTCTAGTAATCCGTTGATTCTTTCGAAGCAACAAACTAGCATCATATGGAGTTGAAGAAGGCTTGCAGTCACTATACCCGAAGCGACTCAAGACCTTTTCCACATAGTGAGATTGAAGCAGTGTGATCCCACCATTATCATCTCTCAATAGCTTGATGTTCAAGATAACATCAGCTACTCCTAGATCCTTCATCTCAAAACAGCGAGATAAGAAATCCTTAACTTCCTTGATTAAATCAAGATTGGTCCCAAAAATCAATATGTCATCGACATACAGACATAGAATAACTCCCTCACCCCCACCATGGCGATAGTACACACACTTATCAGCTTCGTTTACAACAAAGCCTTCAGCAGTCAAAGTCCTTTCAAACTTCTCGTGCAATTGCTTAGGTGCTTGCTTGAGGCCGTATAATGACTTCAATAACTTACACACCTTGCCTTCCTGACCGGGTACTGCAAAACCATCTGGCTGCTCCATGTAAATTTCCTCGTCCAACTCTCCATTAAGGAAAGCCGTCTTAACGTCCATTTGATGAACGAGAAGACCGTGCGAGGCAGCTAGTGATAGTAGCACACGAATAGTGGTCAGTCTAGCCACAGGTGAGTAAGTATCAAAGAAGTCTTCACCTTCTTTCTGGGTATAACCCTTGGCCACAAGCCTTGCCTTGTACTTTTCAATTGTACCATCAGGCCTAAGCTTTTTCTTGAACACCCACTTACATCCTACAGGTTTACACCCATAAGGACGATCAGTGATTTCCCAAGTTCCGTTAGCCAAGATGGAATCCATCTCGCAACGGACAGCCTCCTTCCAGTAGTCGGCATCAAGAGATGCATAAGCTTCTGAAATAGTCCTGGGTGTGTCATCCACGAGGTACACAATGAAATCATTACCAAAGGACTTTGCAGTCCTCTGTCTCTTGCTCCTTACAGGAACTTCATTGTCATCCTCCTCGGGATTCTCAACGTGTTCTATCGGAATGGTGGATTCAGTAATCTCAGCTAATTCCTGACTAGATGAAACAGGTTTCTCCTGATTTGATGAACTAGACATATCCTTCATAGGAAATATGTTCTCAAAGAAAGTCGCATCATTCGACTCCATAATCGTACCAACATGCATGTCGGATACCTCAGATTTTACTACCAAGAATCTATAACCAATGCTATTAAAAGCATAGCCCAGAAGAACACAATCTACGGTTTTAGGTCCAAGCTTGCGCTTCTTGGGAATTGGTATATTGACTTTCGCCAAACAACCCCAAGTACGTAGGTAGGAGAGTTTTAACCTTTTCCTTTCCCATTCCTCAAATGGAGTAATGGTTTTATTCTTTGTGGGAACTCGGTTTAGGACATGACATGCAGTCATTAGCGCCTCCCCCCACCATGCCTTGGAGAGACCTGAAGTGTCTAACATGGCGTTAACCAAATCAGACAACGTTCGGTTCTTTCTTTCAGCCACCCCATTTGACTGAGGTGAGTAGGGAGGCGTCCTCTCATGAATAATACCGTGTTCAGCACAAAAAGAATTAAACTCGTTGGAAAAATACTCTCCACCACGATCAGACCTAAGCCGTTTAATTTTACGATCAAGTTGGTTCTCTGCTTCGGCCTTATAGTTCTTGAAATAAGTTAAAGCTTCATCTTTAGATTTCAGAAGATACACATAACAATATCTAGTGGAGTCATCAATAAGTGTCATGAAATATTTCTTTCCACCTTTTGTCAATACGCCATTCATCTCACAAAGATCAGAATGTATAAGTTCTAGTGGTGCCAAGTCTCTCGCCTCCGCGGTCTTGTGAGACTTGCGAGGTTGTTTAGCTTGAACACACACTTGACATTTGGAACCTTTAATAGTACTGAATTTCGGAATTAAACTCATATTTGCTAACCGCGTCATGCAACCAAAATTAATATGACAGAGTCGCGAATGCCAAACATCACAATCATTATCGTGGCAAACATTATTAATAACTTTGGTGCAAATATCTGACAAGGATAAGCGGAACAAGCCTCCGCACTCATAGCCTTTACCAATAAATTGTCCATACTTGGAAATTACAACTTTATTAGACTCGAAAACCAACTTAAAACCATCTCGACATAAACGTGAGCCGCTGACGAGATTTTTATTGATGGAGGGCACATGATGAACGTTCTTCAGCCGCACGATCTTCCCCGAAGTAAACTTCAGATCGACCGTACCAACACCACGAACAGTAGCATGTGACCCGTTCCCCATCAGCACGGGGGAAGTCCCTGTGACCTGATAAGAAGAGAACATAGAAGCATCAGCACAAACATGTACATTGGCACCTGTGTCAATTAACCATTCAGGTGAATGACAAACTGAAAGAATAGTGGGAACTATACCGTACCCAGAGTCCTTCATCTCAGTGTCAGCCATGACAACATTGGCGGTCTTGCCGCTGTTCTCCTGCTGCTGCAGCTCGTAACGCTTAGGGCACTTTGGAGCCCAGTGGGTCAGTTCACCGCAGACGTGACATGATCCCTTTCTCTTCTTGAAGTTGGTAGAGTGCGACGGCTTAAACTTGCCATCGGGCTTGCCTTTACCCTCGGATTTCTTCTTGATATATTTAGGCTTGTTGGGCGGGTAATGTTTCTTCTGTACCACATGAGCAGAAGAACCTACCTCAGCAACCCGAGCACGTGTATCCTTTGCTCTCGCCTTCTCTTCCACATCAAGAGATCCGATGAGGTCCATTACGGAAAACTCCTGTCTCTTGTGTTTTAGAGAAGTAGCAAAGGTGCTCCATGAAGATGGAAGCTTGGCAATAATGCCTCCGGCCACAAACTTGTCCGGTAACATACACTTAAAGTGCTCAAGTTCTTTAGCGAGTGACTGTATCTCATGAGCCTGTTGAACAACAGAGCGCTCATCAGTCATCCTGTAGTCATAGAATTGCTCCATGACATACAGCTCGCTGCCAGCATCCGAGGCCCCAAATTTGGCCTCGAGTGCAGCCCACATATCCTTGCCGTTATCAAACGACATATACGGATCCACGATGGAATCATCGATAATACCGAGGAGGGCACTTTTAAACATAGTGTCCATATCCTCAAAGGCCTCCAGCTGTGCTGGATTGAGATCGCCCTCAGGCTTGCCCTTGGTGGCCGCATAGCAGCGCAAGGTTTGAAACCATAGCACTGCTCTCGTGCGCCACCTCTTAAAGTCCACGCCCTTGAAAGGGACTGGCCTTGTCGCCGCAATGACAGACGGCGCAGGTGCAAGAAATTGCCTATAATCAGGTTTTTGGATTGTTGAATATATTAGCAATTTAGCACATGATTTAATTCGAAATAGCAGCAGATAAATTGTGACAGTAGCAAATACAGTAATCATGCAAACGTCTAGATCTAGCACAGTAGACAGATTGATACAATCTATTGCAAGTACTAGACATACGAATTCCAGTAACATCTCATACATATGAAAGAGAGATACGTACGATGGAGCGGTAGCGGCACCGCCGTTGTTGTTGTCCCCGGTGTCGGCCATGTCGTTGATGAAGAGGTTGCCGAGGTCGGGGAAGAAGTCGTCGTCGGGGAAGTAGTCGCCGTCAGCAGTCGCGCGAGTGCGCTCCCCAAAAACCTGATCGCCCCTCTCCCGTACAGGATCACAAGAGGCGGGGTTCCGGAGGCCTGCTGTCCCTTCTCGCGGTGCACGCCGGAAGGAGGGATGGAGAAGACTTGATTGGCGGCGCAGTGCTTTGGAACGGTGGTGCGAAACCATATGACGAAGTGGCGGCTAGGGTTTACCGTATATGCGGGCTGGGAGAGACGTGGGCGTAACCCCACGTCTGAGACGGAAACGACGGAAACGGTTTTGGAATTAACGCGTCCGTCAATTACCAAATTAAATGACTCATTAAATTTTCCCAATCGACAAAATAAACGCTCTCGGCTCGGCTCATTCCCGCAACCCGCGGCGCGGCGCGGCGTGGCGGGCGGCGGAGGAGGAGCGCGCGTGTGGCACACCTCTCCTCTTGCCTTGCCTACTCATACATGAGCTAGAATGGCTCACCTTATAAGGTGCTTCCACTCTCTTCAAACTAGCAATGTACTCACTCCACTTATTATTCATGAATGGGCCATGACAATTTCAGGATTTTTAGTGGGCTTAATGGGCTAGACATGTAAGCCCATATTATAGCCCATAACATTCCAACAGGGGTTTATGTACAATCCACCAGCCTTCCGGCCCATTCTGCCACATGGTTTGTGAAAGCGTTACCGTGTTACTAATAGCAAGGGTAACTCCACAAGTAGTACCATAAGAAATGCCACACGAGAGCAATATGAGAAATGGATTGTCTGAACCAAACATCCGGGGATGTTTCACTAGCTAGTGTAGGTGAGCCTAGCACCATACATATGTCGTAGATGCACTAATTACAAGAGAAGGTAGCATCATGTGAGGAACAACTGAATATGATTCGTCATCCCTGCGCTACAGTTCCTTGAAACGACTTATCTTCCCAGGAGCAATCGGTCGAACAGGTTGTGCGCGCAGGCAAGCTGAGCGGACTAGGAGAGGCCACCGGCGCGGGACAAGTCCACACCCGCACCTCGAGGTTTCGGTGGGTGGGAAGAGGAGTGAGATCCGGGCGAGAGAGGTGCGTGCATACGTACCTTGCAACGGAGGAACCACCGAGGGGCGTACGACGGTGCGGCGAGGGGAGGCGGCGATCAGGAGGGATGATGCCGGGAGGACGAGCGCTACTTCTCTGGAAAGCGCGATGCGATGTTTCTTTTTTGTATCTTTATTACGATTTGTTTTTGAACATGGAAAGGTCCCGAAGGACCCCGATTCTGCGTGACTTATCCAGGCAGTGACAATTTAGGCAATTTTGACGAATCTGGCCTTCCTCTCAAACTTCAGCCACAAATGAACTATTTTCGCAAAAATTGTCGTATCTAGCCCATTTAGCTACCTCCAAACCTTCTGGCGGTACACATGTACATGGTACCGCCAGAGCATCCAGCGGTAGCCTTGTATGTGTTACCGCCAGGACGGTAGGCTTAGTCGTGTTACCGCTAAGATGACAGTGGCGGTATCATGACTAATTATACCGCCAAAATGTTGAGCGGTACTAAAACGGGCTAGATCTGGCTAAAAAATTGAATATAGTTCATTTCGAGTTAAAGTTTAGCAAAAGGGTTAAACTAGTTAAAATTGCCACAATTTACAGGAAGGACCTCCACAAGAAAGTAAAATACAGTTCAGTCCTTCACAATTACAGCACACAACCTTAGAAGAATCGCGAAAAAACAATCAGTCCCTTGGGCTTCACCACCAATGAACCGCCTCCGCCAACGCCGGGGCCGAGACCACTTGGGTCAACAACCACGGTAGTTGCAGGACCGGCACTGAGCATGCGCGGGATGTGCAGCCGCACTGGCCCCCAATCGCCATGGGCCTAGTAAGGTACGTACGTGCAAGCCTATTATTAGCTTAGGAAAAATGTGGGCCTAGTAAGCCTAACTACTAACGGCGTAGATCTTTGGAGGCAAAGCACGACACTAAACACGCCGATCAAGTGTCGTGCATTAGTACAGGTCGTGGAAATGTCAATGGTGGCATATTTTTTATGTATACTACCTCCGTTCTGAAAACTAAGACGTCTTTCGTTTTATTTGACCGAGACTTGACCAAGTATTACGAATTTAATATATGACTTATGTGACAGAAATCGTAATCATAGTGAAGTAATTTTGATTAGAAATACAATGATATTAATTTTATGTTACAAATATTATATGTTAATAGATTAATTATTGGTCAAAACAATGAAATATGCCTTATATTTTAGAATGTAGGTAGTACAATATAGGGCCCACATTTTTTCCTTGCGCCAGGATCTTGACATGTCCTGGTTAGTTGCTACTCCGAGGCCGGGGATGATCCTCCCTTGATGGAGGAGGAAGAGGCTTGAGACGCCGCAACACTCAAGTACGGCGAGGCCACCCTCATGGCCGCAGATAGCCTTGGCGAGACGACGCCAAAGCTTGGAGATCGCCACAAAGACAGGAGAATCATGGCCTAGAGAAGGCAGGCGACCCTTCTCCCTCCCAGCAACAGCGAAATTCCATCCCCACTTCCAGTCTCTCTCGCCTCCACGGCCGGCGAGCGAAGAAGATGTGACAGAAGGTCACCGATACGGAAGAGCATGCACTTATTTGAAGAGCTTGTAGTAGGATGTTCCCAGCCCATCTCCCTCCTTGGAAGCTTGCCAGAAACACCGCACCACCACCTCCGAGCATCGTGCCAAGCCGCCAGGAGATCTGAGCTCGAAAGAGCGGGGAGGACCTTATTAATGGAGATGCACCGCGCCAACTCTGTCGCTTGCAGTAGCCCCCGCCACCGGAGTTGTGCAGCCGCAGAAATCAGAACAGAGACGCGTCGAATCCGGCTGGTGGGAACCGACGGCCTACTCCAAATCATCACAGAGAGGCAAACTCTCAGCCTAAAGCAACAACTACCACTACTACTCTGTACAGGGGCCCAACCACCTACTCCATCCTCTCGCCGGCCGGCATCACCGTCAGGGAAAGAGAAGGAGAGGGAAGGCAGAAGACTCTCAAGAAGGTGTTGCTGGGAGAAAGAAAGAGGGTTAGTCAAATGTGGTGCTCTTTATCTTTATTACGATGGCAATGCGGATTTAGGCCTTAGGGTTTGCAGTTTGTGCTGGAATTTTGGTCTAAATGGTCCAGCATAATTTAGCCATTCCAATAATTCCTAAAAATTCTAAAGGCCTATGTGGCCCATTCGTGTATGGAAAAAGGTGGGACAAATGTTTAGTCCCATATTGCTAGTTGAGTGAAAGTTTAACCTTCTTATAAGGGAGGTTTTTCCTTTTTGTGTATGAGCATGAGAAGAAGAGGGTTACATGTGCGCTCCTCCTCCGCCGCCCTTCTTGCCTCACCTGCCTCGCCTCGTCACGACATGCGCGCGCCGCAGGTTTATCTTCTTTTTGTCACACATGAATGGACGAATATCAACGGACGCGAAGCTGAAATTATTGCGAGTGAGTGGGAGATGAATACGGGTGAGTGGATGGTTGCTCGGTTTCGGCTACCGACATTTCATTTCGCCTCTTGTCCCTTCGCTTCCTCTTCCATGCTACTCGTTCGCCTCCCGTTGTTGTGCCTATATAATAAATGTCGCTCCTCTCCATAGACACACAACACAACTACACTCATATGCGTCTGTCTCCTGGTTCTCGAGCACTGTGCCGCCGATCAAGACTTCTCCATCCCGTGCCGCGGCGTACACCGCTGGACGGGACAATAGGCCTCCGGAACCCTATCTCTTCAGATTCTGTATGGGAGAAGCGCGATAAGGTTTTTGGGGAGCGCTCCTGCGCGACTACTGGCTTCTTTGTCAACACGGATAGCGATGACTACTTCCCGAACGACGACTTCTTTCCGATGTCGACCACCTCTTCGACAACAACATGTTTGCTCCAACCAACACTGTCGGTTCTTTCTCTACACTATACGTGTTCGCTATGTTGCTACATGTTCTATGTCTATCGTTCTGCTTACAATCGGTCGTTACATACTTTTCGGTAAGTCACATGTCTAGTTTATTTCCTATTTTTCTAGTCATGTTTTTATGGATTAAGTCCTATGGAAAATTTCTCATATATCTAAAATCCAAAAACCTTATTTTAGGATTTTTTTTCAATGAAGCCTCGTGTCTTCAAAGGGAAGGCTTTCAAGCGGTTTCGTGCGAGAGCTACTCTCTGGTTTCAGACCATGAGGTGCTATGACGCTGCTAAAGGTAAGCCTGAAGGGAAGCTTACTTTTGTAGAGGAGAAAGCTTTCGAGGAAGCCGACACCCTTCTGAGGGTTTCTATTCTCAGCGTTGTTGATGCGAACTTGATTGACCCGTATCTGTCCATTTCTACGGGCAAGGGTATGTGTGATGCGCTCGAGGCCAAATTTGGTCCCTCAGACGCAGGAAGTGAATTGTATGTCATGAAGAAATTTTATGACTACAAAATGACCGATGAACGCTCCATCGTTGAGCAGCCACATGAGATACAGTCCATTGCTAAAGAACTTGAGCAATTATCATGTGAGTTACCGGTCAAGTTTATTGCCGGAGGCATTATTGCCAAACTCACTCCTTCGTGGAGGAGTTTTGCTACCGATCTGAAGCATAAGAGACAAGAGTTTTGCGTTATAGATCTCATTGGCTCTCTTGGTGTGGAAGAGAAGACGAGAGTGAAAGACAAACACGCTCGAGGTCTTTAGGGAGGTTCTACTGCAAACTTCGTTCAGAAGAAGAACTTCCATCCCTACAAGCCTAAAAACAAGAACAAGTATGAGAACAAAGGGAAGTATGATAAAAAGAACAAGCCTGCACAAACTACTAACATCAAGAAAAGAAAGGGATCCTGCCATTGTTGTGGTGAACCAAGCCACTTGGCTCCAAAATGCCCTAAACGGTATGAGCCGCGTGAACTTGAGAAGAACAACAAGACTTCCAATGTTGTTATTAGGGATACTGAGATGAAGGATGTTGGGTACGGTAAGTTCCCTACTATCTTTTGGTATGTCATTCTTCTGATTGGTGGATTGGTATTGGTGCCAATGTACACGTATATGCTGATATCTCATTATTCTTTTCATATCAGTTCGCATGGACTTCTTCCGTGTTTATGTGAAACGGGTCGCATGCTTCTGTTCAAGGTGTTGGTATGGTCGATCTAAATTTTGCTTTGGGGAAGATCGTGCGCCTGAAGAACATTCATCATGTGCCCTCCATCAATAAAAATCTTGTTAGCGGATCTCTTCTACGTCGAGATGACTACATGTTAGCTTTTGAGTCCAATAAATTTGTATTTTTAAAGTTTGGAACCTTTGTTGATAAAGGCTATGCATGCAGAGTCTTGTTCCGCATATCTCTTTCAGACGTTTGTAATAAATTTGTGAATCATGTTTGCACCAATAGTGAATTAAATGTCTGACATTCATGTCTTTGTCATATTAATTCTAGGTGCATGACGCGGCTAGCCAAAATAAATTTAATCCCAAATTTCACCATTGTCAAGGGTTGTAACTGTCAAGTATGTGTGCAAGCAAAGCAACATCGCAAGTCCCATACGACCGCAGAGGTACAAGACTTGGCACCCCTTGAGCTCATACATTCAAATCTTTATGAGATGAATGGTGTGTTGAGAAAAGGTGGAAAGAAATTTTTTATGATGTTGACTGATGATTCCACTCTTTATTGTCATGTGTATCTATTGAAAATAAAAGATGAGGCTTCGATTTTTTTTCAAGATCTATAAAGCTGAAGCGAAAAATCAACTTGATCAAAAAATCAAGAGGCTTAGGTCTAATCGTGGTGGAGAGTATTTTTCCAACGAGTTTGATTTTTTTTTGCGGAACATAGTATAATCCATGAGAGGAAGTCTCCCTATTCACCTCAGTCAAATAGGGTGTCCGAAAGAAAGAACCGTACTCTAACAGATTTGGTTAACGCCATTTAGACACATCGGGTCTTTCCAAGCCATGGTGAGGGAAGGCGATATTGACTGCATGTCATGTCCTAAATCGAGTTCCCACAAAGAACAAAGAAATAACTCCATTCGAAGAATGGGATAAGAAAATATTAAAACTCTCTTACTTACGAACATGGGGTTGTTTGGAGAAAGTCAATATACCAATTCCCAAAAAGTGCAAGTTTGGACCCAAAACCGTGGATTGTGTTCTTCTCGGCTACACGTTCCATAGCATTGGTTATAGAATCTTTATAATGAAATCTGAGGTACCGGACATGCATGTCGGTACAATCATGGAGTCGAACGACGCAACTTTCTTTGATGACATCTTTCCCAAGAAGGATATGTCTAACTCATCGAATCATGAGATACCTACTTCATCTAGTCAGGAATTGTCTGTTATTTCTGAACCCACCTGAACAGATAGTATGGCCACCTAGAGGGGGTGAATAGGTGCTATGACCAATTTTAATTTTTCTTCAAATTATGGCTTGACACAAAGGTAAATTTTCTAGATAATGCAACTATGGTGAATTTACTTATATGACAAGAACAAAAACAAATACAATACAAGCACAAGTAAAGGAGAGGGGAACGAGGTAACCGATAGGAAGCACGCGGAGACATGATGCATTCCCGAGTTCCTCCTTGTTAAGGGAGTACGTCTCATTGGAGGGGTGTGAGTTTTGCCACAAAGGCCTACTCACTCCACAAAGGACTCATCCTATTCTCCGATGAACAACGCCACAAAGGCCTAGTCCACCTTCCACGATTGATCCCCTTTGAGGCGGGAGTCAAATCATTCAAAACAATCTTTGGGCACACACCCACAACCAAATTGGGGACTCCCAACACCAAGAATCACCAAGTGTAGCAAGAGGTCTAGGTTCTCCACAAATGGGAACTCTAGACTCAAATCCCTCAAGTGAATGAGGGGGAAATGAAGAACGACTCGGTGAAGATCTAGATCAGAGCCTTCTCCTTCAATCCTCCGAAGATCAACAAGTTTGGGTGCAGGGTTTGGGAGTAATTGAGGATTTGGTGAGCTCAATAAATGATATTTAATGCTATGGACAAACTAGAGCTCAAGGAGGAAGAGGAGGGGTGTTTATGCCCCCTCCTCAAAGAGAGTCGTTTGAGCAGGAAACAGATACCGGAAATTCCGGTTGGCCTCTGTTCTTCAGATCTGGATTCGAACTTAGTGACTTCTACCGGAAATTCCGGTTGGAGCAAATAATCCGGTTTGAAATATCTGGTTAGCTTATGTCCCAAACTGGCTCCTAAACCGGAAATTTTGGTTGATCTGGAAATTTCCGGTTCACTTCTGCATCTTAACCTTCCAGTCCTTAGCCATTTTGAGCACAAACTTCCACAACCGAAAATTCCGGTTGTTCCAGAAATTTCCGGTTGGAAATTTTCGTCTGATCTCTATCTCAAAATTGGGCTGGGATCTTCCTAACCGGAAATTCTGGTTGCCCTGGAAATTTCCGGTTAGAAATATTCGGCTCCTGTCTATCCCAAATCTCAGTGATCTAACTTCACCAATCTTTTGGTGATCGATGCGGATGTTGAAAGTAACACCTGCACACTCAACACGTCGATAAAAAAGTACTTAGTATTGTTAACTAACACATAAACCAACGGGGAAACAAAATGCACTTTCAGTCTCACCCTTTTTGGTGTTAGATGACAATACTAAGATTTGCAATAAAAATCGACAATATCATGTTGTGAAAGCTATGGAAATTGCTCCCCTACAAGTATGCATATATTTTGTTTGCCTAATATGCAAAATACAATCTATAAGGGAAGAGTTATTTCCAACAAGTAATACAACATGATACAAGTAGGAAAAACAAGTATGTTGAGGCAAAGATGAATGATATACCTTGTGCAGAGAGATAATGAAATGATCGTACCAAAGCACAATAATAGATAATCCTCAACATAGATAGCATAGATAACCATAATGATAACCAAGTCTCACAATCACATAGTTCAAACGAGAGAAATAGCAAATAGTTCACGAAACAAACTAAATGAACACAAGCTCCCAATAAATGATAAAGGAACATGCTCCTATCCAAACCCATGCAAATACCGTAGGCCTAATACTACTTCTCCCCCTTTGGCATCGAGAAACCAAAAAGAGACGGGTAGTGGTGCTAACGTCCCACAGACAAGCTAAGCATCCGAGTGCTCAGAGGACTCTCCAGCTGACGTCTCGGAAGCACCCTTGGCGTCCCTCTAATGGTCTTCATCGACGTCCTCCTCATCCTCATCATAATCATCATCAGCAGGAGCACTAGACGAAGCAGCAGTGACACGAAGAGTCTCCTCAATCTTCTCCCAAGGGGTACAGTCTCTAGAAGCCCACTCTGAGTACGACTTAGGAACCAAGTCATCAGGGATATCTGCAGTGGCACCACTTACATGATGAAGTATCTGACGCTGAGAGATGGACATAGCAGTGTCCCTGCGGTAAGCCTCATACTGCTCCTTGTGGATATCCACCTTCATGCAAATCACATGCTGTAACCAAGAAAGCTTATTGACATTGCACACAGTAGTGGTGGTGTCAGCCTTGCGGGCACTAGAAGAGGCATCTCCCATAGAGGAACCACCCTCAGGAGGAGGGGCAGGAGCAGCAGCAATAGACTTCCTCTTCACATACAACATCTTGAAGGCATGTTCTTACATAGGAAGCTCACGGAAGTCTCTCCCCATGGTGTCCTTGATCAACATCATGATGTATGGACCATATGGGATACTGTTCCAACCAATCATAGCATTGCGGAGCTCGTGGAAGATGAAGTCCATGACATCCACCTTGTATGACACAGTAGGGTCCGGGTCCTCAATACATTGCTTTGCCAGAATCAGAAGCTTGCAAAGCGGACTGGTGAGAGCATCATTGTTGCCACCACTAGGAGCCAAGAAGGACCGAAAGATGCGTACCACCTGATCATAGAACGGGAGAAGCCCTTCCACCTTACCAATAGCAAACCCAGGTGCATACATATCAGCCATTTGTTTCTCATGTTGAGGTATGTCCACATCATTCATACTGTGTCCAAGTGGAGGATGAGAGCGGTACTTGTAACCAAGAGCCTTACCAAGCTTGAAGAACTGAGCCTCGCAAGGAGTGGACTGGGTCATCCACTTCAGACTGCAAACAACACTCAAGTCAAACACCAAGGTGGACATGAACTGGACCACAAGATCGGAGTTGTAGGGGCAACGAGTCTCCATGAGCTGCACAAGATCAAACCTCTCAATAATACTCGCAGCATCAACAAACACTTCCTTGTCCCGGATCATCTGGAACTTGGTGGGATTCATCTGGCGGACCGGGAACTTGTAGTCTGAGTAGATGTCAGCAAAGATGTATGACTGCTCCATGCACCAGAACCGAGCATCATCAATCTCCATGTCTCTCGGAGTGTTGTACCAGTCCTTCTGACGAATCTGAGCATATTTTTGAGTGGTCACATCATGCTTGTAGTTCTTCCTGACTTCCTTCCCTTTCTTTTTCCTTGAGGATGTCTTCTTTGCAATATACTTTGCTTTCCCCTTGGCAATATATTTCCTTGGAGGCCGAGAGCCACTAGGGTCCTCGTCACTAGTGTCCTTGTAGGACGGACGCTTGCGAGTGCCCAACTTGTCAACCTGAGAGCCACATGTGAATGAAGCATATAGATGGAAGCAAGGGGGTAAGTGCACACAAGTAAACATAGTGGAATCATACAACAATACAATAGGAGAGCATCCACAAAATGATCAAGTAAAAATCCTAGAGAAAATCAAAACAATACTGAATTTTTTTGGACAGAACCCAACCGGAAATTCCGATTCAGTTCTGAGCCAGATATTCCGGTTCCACGAATCCACGAATCCACGAATCCAACACTAGATTAAAAACTAGATCGGAGTGATGGGGTGCTAACCTATTGTCTCTAGCATGCAATGGAGATCCTAGGGAACATCTACTACCAAGCAATCACAAGAAATTACACATCCAAGAGGGGGTATGGGAAGGGCACCCATGATTGAAAAAACGAAGATTTACCTGCCTCCATGGATGATATTGCTTGGATGAGATTGATCTTGAGGAGTAGGGGCACGAGATCCGGCCAAAAGCTTGCAAATCTCGTGGAGGAAGTAGCCCGGGAGGCCACGATTTAGAGGGGCGGAGATTTTGGAGATGGAGGAGGTTGGGGACGAATGGCAAGAACTGCCAATCCATCTCGTGCTCCTCAGATTTGAGGGGATTTTGCCAGACCGGATATTCCGGCTCAAGTTTGAACCGGATATTCCGGGTCCACCTAGAAATTCCGCTACAAAACTGTACCGGAAATTCGGGCTGCCTTCTGAACCGAAACTTCCTAGTTTCAAAGGAATGACTTGTAAGCAAGATAGAGTTTGGTTTTGGGATAGGAAATCTTATGATAGAAACACCAAACTAAAACTAGTAATTATCCCACTCATTCACAAGAAACAAACTAAACAGCCAAGTGAGTGAATTTTTCCAAAAAAAAAAACACTTAGCAAGGGAAAATGGAAGAAATTGCAATGAAATCCAAATAAACCCCAGCTAAGATCCAACTCTTCACTAAGAAGAGGTTGGTAGCCTAAGCCACCATGTAAGAGAATGATGGTATGCCACCGTGAAGATATATCTTGGGTGCATTGCCAATTCTCAACATTGAAGTTCACAATTCAACATTAGAAGAAGAGAGATAACAATGAAATTTTTCTTTGGGCATAACACTCCCCCTATGTCCATGCCTACACCTAAACCCAAATACTTATCAACTGTAGGGGTGTTTAACGGTTAGTGAGGGCACCTAAAGGGGAGGGGTGAATAGGTGCTACGACCAATTTTAATTTTTCTTCAAGATTAGGCTTGACACAAAGGTAAATTCTCTAGATAATGCAACTACGGTGAATTTACCTATATGACAAGAAAAATCACAAGCACAATACAAGCACAAGTAAAGGAGGAAGGGAAAGAGGTAACCAATATGAAGCACACAGAGACAGGATGTATTCCTGAGTTCCTCCTTGTTAAGGGAGTACGTCTCGTTGGAGGGGTGTGAGCTCGCCACGAAGGCCTTCTCAACGCCACAAATGCCTCAACCTATTCTCCATTATTGATCCTCTTTGAGGCGGGAATCGAATCCTTTACAAACAAGCTTGGGCAACACACCTAAGTTGGGGGCTCCCAACAATCACCAATCACCAACAAGTGTAGCAATGGAGTCTAGGGTTTCCTAGATCCCTCTAGAGAATGAGGGGGAAATGAAGATCAGCTCGGTGAAGATGTAGATCGTGGTTTTCTCCTTCAATCCTCCAAGTATCAACGAGTTTGGGTGGAGGGATTGGGAGAAATCTAGCTTTTGGAGGCTCAATAAATGCTTGTATTCAATGCTGGTTCGAGAAACCCTTTGGAGAAGAAGGGGATGGGGTATTCATAGCCCCCTCCCCAAAACTATCCGTTTGACCCTTTTTGTGCCTGGTGGTACGACTGATGGTGCCAGCGATACTACCGCCCCCTGGCAACCAGCGCGGTACTGCGGCATCCCAGTCACAGGACGCAGGCGGTACTACCGTGGAAGTACCGCAATACTTCCAGCGGCGGTACTACCGTTGGCCACCTATTCAAAATAAATCGAAGTGTCTGGCGATAGTGCTAAGGCACTACCGCTCTAGTACCATGATGGTTACCGTGAGCAAAATCCCTCTGGCGGTACTTTGACCGGTACTGCCAGCAGTACTACCGCGTCCTGGAAGGAGCGGTACTACCGCCACGAGAGGCGTTGCTCCTCATCGACTAAGTCACAGCGGTACTACTATACCAGTACCGTTGGATGCAATAGCCAAAATCACGTTGGCGGTACTTCTGGCGGTACTAGGCGCGGTACTACCGCTTGATGGGCGGAGCGGTACTACCGATGTACTCACCGATACTACCGCTGGACATAGTCAACTTTGGTGGCAATGTCTTTCAACACTCTTCCCTTTTTGCATCAAAATGATATTTCCTGAAATAACTTAGATGCACAGTTAGATACTTAATAGTATTGTTATCAACTCCAAAACATAAGAGAGATCAAAATGCAAATGCACTTTCAATCTCCCCCTTTTTGGAGATTTGATGACAACACCACTAAGAGAGGTCGAAAAATTTAGGTGGAGCACTTCTTGAGAGAAGCAAGTGATACGTCAAGAATGTTTGTTGTTGAGGCAAACTTTTGTTCCCTTTAGAATGTGTGCTCCCTCTATCTTATGGAGACCTAGGAAGGATAAAAGATATAACAATAGGAATACTTTCCACATAATAGATAAAACGGTAAAATCCATGAACCAACAAGATAACGGTTTAACACAAATAACACGAGTACGAAACGACACAAAGACACAAAATTTTCGACACAACCACCCAAGAAAACGAAAACACGACCCTAAATAGAACTCTCTCCCCCTTTAGCATCAAGACACCAAAAAGGGAAGATGTGATGCTAACGTCCCTGTAGGTCACTCGTTGGGGCTAGAGGCGCTTGGTGGACTTCCAAGACCACGCTCGTCCTCAGAGTTGACATATTCCACCTCATCTTCAGTATCACCACGATTCCAAGGATCATGAGGAGCGGAAGCATCATCAATAAGGTCTGGATCAACCCAACAGCCACCATGCTTAGACTTCCACTCCTTAGAGCTAGTGATCCTATCCACGGAGCCAGGAAGAACAGGCACCCCAAGATGGGCAAATCTGTCACGAGTCAATTGTCGTTCCTTCTTGCTACGCACATGTGCCAGATACGCTTTGTCCTCCATATCAACCTGGCGACAGAAGATATTCTTAAGAGTCTCGGACATCCACTTGCGAAACCCAGTCCTTTGAGCTCTATCCTCCATCTCAAAGTCGGAATCACTAGAACCATTAGTCTCAGGACCAAGGTCCTCAGGACCAAGCAGAGGAGAGGCATGCTTGTTGACCCAAAGCTCCTTGACATAGTGAGTAGTGAGTTCTTGGTCATTGTCCAAGAGATCATTAGGGAGCCGAGCACCGTGCCAAGTAGCAGCAATGAGCTTCAACACTAGAGCAACAAAGACTGGAACCCTCCTTCTCATCACAGAGTTGTACATCTCATTCCATATGATATCCATGATATCGAGTCTGAGACCATCACCACGGCGCCTATGAGTATGGACCATCAAGTCAATGAGTGAGCCATGGATCTAATCAAAGTTCCCAACTCGAGGAGCAAGAGTGTTCCTAAAGATCCGGTAGAGGATATCATAAACTGGCAGCAGATTCTTGGAAATACCAACCATAGCACGGCCCAGGATATACAGATCAAACATTTGAACCCATGTCGATAGGCCTTGGCCACAAGAGACCTTGTGGACGCATGATGCCCGCAATCACCTTCATGGATCTCCTTAAGAATCTGTCGGCCTTCTTCTGGTGTCACACAGCGCAAAAAGACTCCTGCCGCACTTCTCTTGTACAACTCTCCATTGATAATAGCGTATCCTTTTGCCCGCCTCACGATTTGTCTTGCTAGTACCTCCTGTTCTGGTAGTTCGCCTCTTGATAAGTATGCCAGATATGGCTCCGTCCATTCGGGGACGCCGTGTATCGTAGCCACGAGCTCCACGTCCGGGTCTCGATTTGCTAATTCTTCTTCAGACTCGGATTTAACTGACGGCCGCCATAGCTCGTCCATGAAAACATTAGGTGGAACCGGCTCCCTGCGCGAGCCGAGTCTAGCGAGTGCGTCCGCCGCCTCGTTCTTTCTTCTGTCTATGTGCTCCACTTCATACCCGGAGAAAGACCCGGCAACCCTATCAACCTCCCTGCGATACGCTGCCATAGTGGCGTCCTTCCTGTCCCAGGTTCCTGACACCTGCTGCACCACGAGATCCGAGTCCCCAAAGCATCGTATCCTTCTAATGTTCATCTCCTTGGCTACCTTCAAGCCATGTAACAGGGCCTCATACTCGGCCACGTTGTTTGAGCAATCAAAATGAATCTGTAGCACATAACTTAGTTTGTCTCCCTTGGGCGATGTCAGCACCACTCCGGCTCCTGACCCCTCGTACTGCTTTGATCCATCGAAGTGCATGGTCCATGACTCGGAACTTGGAACTGCGGTAACCATTCCAGTGTGCGTCCAGTCGTTGACGAAATCAGCCAAGGCCTGGGACTTGATTGCCGATCTGGGCTCGTAGCTTATATGATAATCTCCCATCTCTATTGCCCATTTGGCTATTCTGCCCGTTGCATCCGAGTTCCTGATGATATCCGACATTGGTATTGAACTAACCACTGTTATGGGATGTTCTTGGAAATATGGCTTCAACTTCCGGCTGGCCATAAAGACCCCAAACACCAATTTTTGCCAATGCGGGTAACGCTGCTTTGCTTCCGATAACACTTCACTGACATAGTAGACCGGCCTCTGGACCGGGTAACCTTTCCCATCTTCTTTGCGTTCCACGACAACCACTGCACTGACGGCTCGGGGGCCGGCTGCCACGTATAATAACATAGGCTCTTTAGGACCCGGCGCCGCTAGTACTGGTGCTTCAGATAACTGCTTCTTTAGTGCTTCTAACGCCTCATCTGCCTCCTGATCCCATACGAACTTATCTGATTTCCGCAAAAGCCGGTACAGGGGTATTGCCTTTTCTCCAAGCCTGGATATGAACCTGCTCAGGGCTGCCACGCACCCCGTGAGTTTTTGAACGTGCTTCAAATTTTCCGGTTTCTTCAAATTCTGTATGGCCTTGATTTTATCCGGGTTTGCCTCAATTCCTCTCTCGGAGACTATAAAGCCAAGTAACTTCCCGGCCGGGACTCCGAATACACACTTCGCTGGGTTAAGCTTCATCTGATACCTCCTCAAGTTTTTAAACGTTTCTTTTAAATCATCAATAAATGTCTCTGCCTTCCGGGTCTTGATAACCACATCATCCACATATGCGTGCACGTTACGCCCAATTTGATCCTCAAAGCACTTCTGAATACACCGCTGATAAGTTGCGCCCGCATTTTTCAACCCAAACGTCATGGTTTTGTAGCAAAAGGCCCCAAAAGGGGTTATAAACGAGGTTTTCTCCCAATCCTCCCTTTTGAGTTTAATCTGGTGGTACCCCGAATATGCGTCCAAGAAACATAGCAAGTCGCTTCCGGCTACCGCGTCTATGATCTGGTCTATCCTTGGCAGCGCGAACGGATCCTTTGGGCAATGCTTGTTGAGGCTCGTGAAATCAATGCACATCCTCCATTCATTTGTCTTTTTCATCACTAGAACCGGATTCGCTAACCAGTCCGGGTGAAATACTTCCATGATAAAGCCTGCGGTTAATAGTCGTGCGATTTCCTCGCCTATAGCTCTTCTCCTTTCCTCGTTCATTTTTCTCAAACCTTGCTTCACAGGCCTGGCCCTGGGATCCACATGCAAACTGTGCTCTGCCAACTCGGTAGGGATACCCGGCATGTCGCTGGGTGTCCAGGCGAACACATCCGCATTTGAGCGTATAAATTCCACTAGGGCCTTTTCTTGTGCGTCTTCCAAATTGGACCCTATAGTGAACTGCTTGGTGGGGTGTCCTTCCACAAAATCTACTTTCTTGGTGTCTTGAGCCGCCTTAAATTTCACTCTTTCGTCTTCAGAATCTGGTCTTCTCAATGCCGTGCCATCTTCCGGATCCACCTGAGACCGGTAATATTTAAGCTCTTCCTTTCTGCAGGCTTGCTCGGCCATCACCGAATCTCCCTCATCACACTCTGCTGCTATATCTCGGTTTCCATGGATAGTGATGGTCCGCTTGGGGCCTGGAATTTTTAACTGCAAATATACGTAGCACGGCCTAGCCATGAATTTAGCGTAAGCCGGTCTTCCGAACAGAGCGTGGTAGGGGCTATGCAGCTTGACCACTTCAAACGTAAGCCACTCCACCCGATAGTTATCTACCGATTCTCCAAAGACCACTTCCAAGGCAATTTTCCCTTCGGGGCGTGCCGAATGACCCGGCACGATCCCATGGAACACCGTCGAACTTTTTTGTAGCTGAGACTCCTTGAGGTTCATGCGCAAGAAGGTTTCCCAATATAGGATGTTGATGCTGCTCCCTCCGTCCATCAATACCTTTTTCAATTCATAACCATTGACCTGTGGCGAAACCACTAACGCCAAAGTTCCGGGGCGCTCTACTCCTTCTGGATGATCTCTTCTGCTCCATGTTACCTCTTGCTCTGCCCACCTCAAGTATTCCGGAGTGGCCGAGGAGGATAGATTCGCTGTTTGTTTTAACGCCTTTTTGTCCCTGCTGGAAGTTCCTGTAACATGCACATGATATTGTCCGTTCGAATTGAGTGTACGTACCATGCCGATGAAGATACTGATTTGGCCGATTGACACCTCGGATCCAGATTCGCAGCGATCCGGGTCCAACTCCCATCCGGAACTGTCCACTATTCTTTCTCCTTCGCCATTGGAGTAGATCTCGCCGACGACGAAGTTCTCCATGCTCTTCCGAGCTTCTCCCGTGATGTAAACACCTTTGGACGCAGGCCCCACGGTGGGCGCCAACTGTCGTGGGATAATCACGGCAGATGTTACCTGGGGTAACTGATCTTGGGGCAAGTCGACACAGGTATTTGGGAGAGGGTTTAGCTCGAAAGAGAACATGGCGAAAGCAATCTAAGAACCGGGAAACAACTCGCCGGCTCTTGATATGATTATACTGGATACTCGATAATAGGTGTTACAACTATGACTTGGATCTCTCTTAGGCGAAGCCCAGGGGTTGGTTTATATAGTACGCATACCCCTCCGGGCTTGCACTACCAAACGCTCCTCGAGTCCTACTCGAACTCTACATACGAACCCTAACTTTTCTTACCGTAACCCACAACCCGGGTTACGATCCTTACAAGCCCTGGGCCTTCCAGGAGTTTCTTCGTCCTTAGCCGGATTCGGTCCATCCGTCGTTTGGGCCGGGTCACACCCGGGAGCTGGCACACCGGGTTACTATTCCCTCATCAAAACCTTTCAACAAGAAAACCCCCACCAAGTTTGTGCTCTTGACTCAAGAGGAGTATGATTCCGGGAGTGATGAAGAAGAAGAAACAACAAGTGAAGTGGCCGCTCTAGCTATTGCTTCCACTCCATCTTCGTCATCTCTCTTTGAATCCCCCAATGAAAATCTTCCTCAACGCAATGCCAAGTGCTTCATGGCTAAGGCCACGGAGGTATCATCTTCTCCTAACTCTAAGACCCCTAGTGAACTAGAACATATTGCTAGTCTTAGAGAAGAAGAGGAAAGGGCCTCCTTGGACCGGTTTATGTCTAACATGCAAGGGGAGACCAAGAAGTACTTTGAGCATCTCATGAGGCAATTGGGAGAGGCCCAAGAGGACCTTGAGAAGAAAGGTGAGGTTGAGAGAAGGGATGCGGATGAAATTGCATCCCTCTCAATGACTCTTGAAGAAGAGCATGATGGTAGAGTTTCTCTAGAGGATGAACTTGAAACTATTGAAACTACCCATAATGAACTTGTCTCTAAAATCATTAAGGAACGTGATCTCGCTATTGCTAAATATAAAAAGGCTAAAAAGGACAAAGTGGAGTTTGGGGTTGGTCATGGTAAACTAACCGAGGAGTTTGAAAAGCTAACCAATGCTCACAAAGCTTTGGAAAGCCAACACTCATCCCTCAAAGAGTTGCATGAACAACTTCAAACTCAACTTACTCAATCTAACCATCCTAGCACCTCTACTTCTTCTTGTGATTATGCAGATATTATTGAGGAAAATGCTAGGTTGAAGGATGAGGTAGCAAGGCTCAAGGGCAAAAGCCCTCAAGTGGAGAAGGTGGTGTTAGCCACCCCACAAGTGGTTGCTCCAAGCTCAAACGCGGCCGTCACTAGACCACATTTGAGTGCTCCAAGGCAACAAGTGGGTAAGCAAGGTCTTGGCTATGTAGCCAAGAGAAAGAACAAGAAGAAGAACAACAAGAAGAAGAACCAACGTAGTGCTTCGGGTGGTATTGTCATGAGGGACAACACTACTCGTAGCACACCCGCTCAAGCAAACAATGTTGCCTCAAGTAGTAGTGTCATGAGGGACACCACTACTCGTAGCACCTCCGCGGGAACTAACAATCCACACCATTTCTTATATGTTGATTATTATGGTGTTGTGCAAGCTAAATATGTTTGTCCTATTGAGGGTTTCATTGACTACACTATTTGGGTTCCCAAGACCCTTGTTGCTAACATGAAGGGACCCAACTCGGGTCCTAACTCTAGTCAATGATCTCTTGCAGGACTATGCTTCCGGTGGGACTAAATGGATTCTTGATAGTGGATGCACTAATCATATGACCGGAAGCAAATAACTTGTGATGGAGTTGCGACCAAATGACATCCAAGCAACCGTCACTTATGGGGACTCATCCAAGTCTAAGGTATCCGGATTCAGCAAGGTTGTGGTGGCTCCCGATATAACTATCGTGAACGTCATGCTTGTCGAATCCCTTGGTTACAATTTACTTTCCGTCCGCTCTCTTAGTAAGATGGGTTTCTCCGTCTTCTTTGATGGTGATATTGTGGTCCTTTTGAGGAGCAAGACTCTTGACGTCGCTCACGTGGGACATGTTGAAAATGAGTTGTATGTGGTGGACTTTTCGAAGTCAACCAACACTCAAGCAATGTGTCTTTTCGGGAAGGCGTACTTGGGATGGTTATGGCATCGCCGCCTATCCCATGTCAACATGAGAACTTTGCAAAGTCTTCACAAAAGTGGCCTTATTGTTGGACTAAAAGAAAATGTTTCCTTTGCAAAGGATCGCGTTTGTAGGTCGTGTGTTGAAGGGAAGATGCATGACATTGTGCACAAGGCCAAGACTATTATTTCATCAAAGAGGATCGTGGAGCTTCTCCATGTTGATCTCTTTGGTGCCGTGCCCGAGGCAAGTCTTGGCGGCAAGAAGTATTGCTTGGTGATTGTCGATGATTATTCAAGATACACTTGGGTTTACTTCTTCAAGTGCAAAAGTGAGACCCAACAAACCATCATCGACTTCTCCAACGAAGTGCAACATCAACACAATGTGCAAATCATGGCTATTAGGAGTGATAATGGCTCGGAGTTCAAGAACTATACATTGAATGAATTTCTTAGTGAAGAAGGCATTCGTCACCAATACTCCGCCACTTACACTCCTCAACAAAATGGTGTTGCCGAAAGGAAGAATCGCACTCTCTTGGATATGGCAAGGACCATGTTGGCGGAGTACTCTTCTCCCCAATATTTATGGGCCGAGGCCATATCCACCGCATGCCACTCCTCCAACCGCCTCTACATCCGCAAAGGCTTGAGCAAGACCCCATATGAGATCCTCACCGGCAACAAGCCCAACGTATCCTACTTCCGTGTATTTGGTTGTAAGTGCTTCTATTTGATCAAGGGTATTAGGTTGTCGAAATTTCAATCCAAAACTATTGAGGGTATTTTTGTTGGTTACGGTGCCGAATCCCACACTTATAGAGTCCATGACAAAGCCTCACGGATTGTCATAGATCTTGTAGTGTGGTTTTCAAGGAAAATGACGGCTCCCAAGTGGCGCAATTTCATGTTTCAAATGTAGATGTTGAAATGCCTCAAGAAGCCATAGGAAGGATGGGTGTGGGATTCTTCCGCCCCATCGAGGGACACCTTATGGCGACTCGAGAAGGACTATGCTCTACCCAAGTGGATCCCTCCTCTACATTAGAAGATCAAGCCAAGGAGCCAACTACTACACCTAACCAAGAACATATTCAAGACCCTCCTCTCGTTGATCAAGTGACTCCGCAAGTCGTACCCACTCCTCTCACTAATGCGAGTCAAGATCAAGGCCAAGATCAATCATCCTCTTCATCCTCTTCTCAAGTTGAAGCTAGTATTGAAGATATTGTTGATGACGATGTTGATGATCAAGGCCATGATGGTCAAGATGGGGACCCAAATGATCAAGTGATCCCTCCTCGCAATAATGAGGAGATCGAAGCCCGTCGCATCAAAAGGATAAGAAGAGCTTTGAAGCAAATTGATGCCCAAGATGACAAGGTCTTGGAGGATGTTCAAACTAGAAGATCCACTAGAAGGCAATTAGCTCATTGTTGTGAGCATCAAGCTCATATCTCTATGGTGGAGCCTAAGAAAGTGTATGAAGCTCTTGAGGACTCCGATTGGGTTGAAGCTATGCATGATGAGCTCAATAACTTTGAGCGCAACAAAGTTTGGAGATTGGTTGAGAAACCCAAGGATTGCCACAATGTTATTGGCACCAAGTGGATTTTCAAGAACAAGCAAGATGATAATGGCATTGTCATTAGGAACAAGGCAAGATTGGTCGCTCAAGGTTACACCCAAGTTGAAGGCATTGACTTTGATGAAACATACGCGCCCGTGGCTCGCCTTGAGTCCATCCGTATCCTCCTTGCTTATGCATCCTCACATAATTTCAAATTGCAACAAATGGATGTGAAAAGTGCTTTCTTGAATGGTCCACTAAAAGAGGAGGTATATGTCAAGCAACCTCCGGGGTTCGAGAATCTCAACTTTCCTAACCACGTTTACAAACTTGACAAGGCTCTCTATGGTCTCAAACAAGCACCTCGTGCTTGGTATGAGCACCTTAGGGAGTTGTTAGATGATCGTGGTTTCGAAGTTGGGAAGATTGACCCCACTCTCTTCACCAAGAGAGTAAAGGGAGAGCTTTTCATATGCCAACTCTATGTGGACGATATCATCTTTGGCTCAACTAACCAAGCTTTCAATAATGAGTTCTCTAAGCTTATGGCTGACAGGTTCGAGATGTCTATGATGGGTGAGCTTAAATTCTTCCTTGGCTTTGAGATCAAGCAATTGGCTCGTGGGACTTTCATTTCTCAAGCCAAGTATACCCAAGATATGATCAAGAGGTTTAACTTCCAAGATGCTAAGATCAAGACATCTCCTATGCAAGTCAAGTGTCATCTCTCTCGTAATCCAAAAGGGAGTAAGGATGTGGACCAAAATCTTTATCGTTCTATGATTGGTTCTTTTCTCTATCTTTGTGCATCTAGGCCCGATATCGTTTTGAGTGTAGGTGTGTGTGCAAGGTATCAAGCGGCTCCTTAGGATTTCCATTTAATGGCGGTTCATAGGATCTTTCGTTATTTGGTTCATACCCCAAGATTTGGTTTGTGGTACCCAAAGGGGGCACAATTTTCTCTCAATGGATATACGGATTCCGATTGGGCGGGTGATCAAGATGATAGGAAGTCAACTTCCGGGGCTTGCCAATTTCTTGGTAGGTCCCTTGTAAGTTGGTCCTCGAAGAAGCAAAATTGCATCTCTCTCTCCACCGCCGAGGCTGAGTATGTTGCCGCCGCAAGTGCATGCACTCAATTGTTATGGATGAGGCAAACTCTCAAGGAGTATGGAGTTCATTTGGATAAGGTGCCTCTTTTGTGTGACAATGAAAGTGCCATCAAAATTGCATACAATCCGGTGCAACATACAAGGACCAAACACATTGAGATCCGCCACCACTTCATCCGTGATCACGTGGCAAGAGGAGACATCGCACTATCCTATGTGCCCACCAAGGACAATCTGGCGGACATTTTTACGAAGCCACTTGATGATGCAAGATTCTTATTCTTGAGGAATGAACTAAATGTGATTGATTCTAGGAGTTTGACTTGAGGATCTTGCACACACCCCTATAGATGGAACATGTTCGAGTTTAGATGTAGGCATGGACATAGGGGGAGTGTTATCCTAACACATTGGGTTCTCCCTCCCCCCATTATGCCCATAGCAAAAATTCATTGTGATCTCTCTTTTTCTAATGTTGAATTGTGAGCTTCAATGTTGAGTATTGGCAGTGCCCCCAAGATATATCTTCGCGTTTGCATACCATGAACTCTTACATGGTGGCTTAGGCCACCAACCTCTTCCCACGTGAAGAGTTGGTTCTTAGTTGAATATTTTATGGTTATGGTGTTTTCTTCTCCGAATACTACTTCTCGTTGCTATTTCGATCTTATTTGTTTCTTTTCCGAGAAGTAAGACTAGGAAACCTAACCCTTGTGTTTTTGCTCTATTTATCCTCTCTCATGTTCATCTATGCATATGCCATACTCTGCACATCACACATCATTCCTTGCCTTTCAAAAACTTGCCCCCCGAAATTTTTGGAGCTGATTGTTGCTCCTGCCGGAATTTTCCGGCCATCCGGAATTTTCCGGACCATTCCGGACATCCGGATTACCCCGGAATATTCCGGACCTCCGGAATTTTCCGGGCCATTCCGGATGGGCAGTTTTCTTCTATAAATAGCCCGCACGCACGGGAGGACGTTTTTTCCTCCACTTCTTTCTCTCCTCCCGTGCCCTAGCCGCCTCCTTTCGTCGATTTCGTCCCCGTTGCCCCTAGGGAGGATTGTTGGATCCCTCCTTTGGACAAGGACATCCCCATGGACGGTATGTTGTTTGGCATCTCTTATTTTTCGTTTTGATTGGTTGATTTTGGCTCTAGATGCAATCTCACTAGGGTTTGATCTAGTTCCAAGTTCTATCAATGTGTTCATCTTGCCAATCACTACCTAGATGCCATGTTTTCTCTTGATCTAGTCTAACCACTCGATAAATCTAGACTTAGATCCAAATCATAGTTGGTTACCTTCCCACTTTTTCCAGCACGTAGATCTATTCTAGGCGCATCCTCTTTGGTATTCCTAGATGTTTGGTGTAGTTGTTGAGACAAAAATTCGAAGTTTTGGGCAGTTCCTTGAATCAAATCGAGGAGCCCGGAATTGCTCCGGAAAATTCCGGCCCAGCCGGAATAATCCGGATCACTCCGGAATTTTCCGGATGCTGCCAGGAATTCGAGTTTTTGCACTACACCAAACCTTTTGGAGTTCCTTTTGACCCGTATGGCATATGCACTTATCTTTGCTACTCCTTTATCCTCTATTCGCAGGTCCTGGAGCTCGTACTGGTCTGAAAAGGAAGCAATCTGTTTCAAGGGGTGCTCGTCCGGTCAGAGGACGTGCTTCCTCCTTTCGTGGGACTCGTGACGATGTTAACACTGAAAGTGTTCCTGAGTTTGATCTGAAAGGTTGCTCCATCCCTCAGTGGAAGTATATCAAGCGGAAGAACCCTTACCGCTTCCCTGATTCCACCTGTGAGGATCCTCGGTTCTGGACAAATCTGCAGCTCAAGTGTTGGGATGAGTTCTATTCTACCCAGCAGCCTCTTACTTGTGTGCAAGCCCAAGTGGACATGGACGTCTACAATAGGTACAAAAACTCTGAGCTCCGCCATGTGCATGCCTGTTTGGAGAAGCTTGGCCTGATGCCTCTGTTTGACAACACCGAGAGTGAGTTTTGCCCGGAGTTGGTTGCTCAGTTCTACTGCACTCTCCATGCTAAGGGTGATGCCACTCGCTCCATGACTTGGATGTGTGGGGAGGAGAAGATCACCAGTAATTTGACTGAGTTTGCTGAGGCCTTGGGCTACACCTGGACTGCCACCTATGCTGATCACGGTTACAGAATTCATGACGCCCCTGAGTATGATATCTCGAGTCTGGATTTCTGCTATCCTCCCAATGCTAAAGGCAAGACTAAGCCTTTCAACTCCAACATGTACCCCTACTACAACTTGCTCTCCAAGATCTTCCGTGCCTCCATTGTGATCAAGGCCGGTGACTTCTCCGCTATCAGGGCCTGGTGAACCTCATGTTCCTCACTAGGCCTAAGAACCAAAGGAAGATTGATGTGATGGATTTCATCTACCGGGAGATTTGTCTAGGGGTCATGGAGAAGAGGAAGCCCGCTTATGGCCCACTCATTCAAAAGTTCATCAATTCCAAGGTAGGGGTTGAGATCATGGAAAACTATGAGGTGATCAAGTGCAAGAAGATGGCTCCTCGGTTGACCAATGGTGATGAGATTCCGGAGTTTGCTCGTGGGAAGTCCAAGTCCCCCTCGGCCACTCCTTCTGCTTCCTCCAGTGGCATTCCTGAGCGTCCCTCTAGTGGAATTGCTAAATTCTTCAAGTCTATGTTCAACATGTGCAAGGACACTAGGGCCATTGCCCATGAGGCGCGTGAGTTGGCCAAGGAGACTAGGCGTATTCAGAACGCCGACCGTAGGGCTGCTGGTTTTGATGTGCCTGCCGATCCCACTTCTCTTGCTGCTACCGATCTTATCCCCATTGAGATGCCCGAGATCCATGATGATGACTTCTACTTCGGGGTCCCACCGGCAAATGTTGATGAGGAGGAGCATTCCAATGATGAAGATGACTTTGATTCTGCTGGGCTTGGAGGACGTGATGATGAGGAAGAAGGCGATGATGAGGAAGGACATGGAGAAGATGACGACATGGAGTGATCTCTTGGGGCGCTAGTGGACTCTTTGTCCATTTTTGGCGTCTTGATGCCAAAGGGGGAGAAGGAGTCCCCCATATTAGGATTCCACGGGCTTTGCAAGGGTTGGGGCACAAGTCTTTTGCCTTTGATTTCGATCGTATAGGCTTGTGCTCAAGTATCTTTATTTCGTTTCTTCGTTTTAAAACTTCGTTCTATGTGTGTGGATTCTCGTGACGTATTCGTGTCACCCTTCCCATGGTTATGTTACTATTATCATGCGTACCATTATTGTCTATCTTTATCTATGCATGTTGTATGAACTTGTTTAGTCGGCTTGGTGTTTAAAACATAGGGGGAGCAAAGCCTATGAAGTGTGTGTCTCACGACACACATCGAGGAAGAACTCTGTCTATTTTTTTTGACACCATTTCTTTAGTTCATATTGTTTCATCCCCGTGAAATCTTTATGTTGTCATCAAACACCAAAAAGGGGAGATTGAAAGTGCATTCTCGATATCTCACTGTTTTGTGTGTTTGTTAACAACATGAAGGAGTTGCTAACCGTATGTGCTATTTTGTCAAAGGATTGGTCTTAAATCAGCACGTATACGGTGTCAAAGAAATGGTGAAGAATTCGGAGATCAAATGGAACTTTTCTGGCCATTAACAGAGTTTCAAAGGAAAGCCCGGAAAATTCCGGGGCTCCGGAATGATTCCGGATTATTCCGGCCACTATGGGAAAAGGCTCTGTTGCAATCCGGAATATTCCGGAAGATTCCGGCAGCCGGAATTTTCCGGGGCCATTCTGGCCGCAACGGAAAAATGTTCTGTTGGCATCCGGAATATTCCGGGGGTCATTCCGGCCACAACGGAAAAATGTTCGGTTGGCATCCGGATTGCGCCGGAATATTCCGGGGGTCTGGAAAATTCCGGACCATTCCGGGCTGGTCGGAATCTGGCCCAAAAACGGCTAGTTTTCTTGGAGGCTATAAATAGAGCATCACTTCTCTCTCCAAGGGTTAGCTCTTCCCAGCATTGAAGACACCATTAATGGAGCTCACCCACTAGCAAGATCTCCTTCCTCCTCCACCCAAACTCGTTGATTCTTTGAGGATTGAAGGAGGACCACCGAATCTACATCTTCACCAACCCGTTCTTCATTTCCCCCTCTCTAGCTCGAGGGATCTTGCCTAGGGTTTCCTCTTGTGGAGAACCTAGGCATCTTGTTTCTTGTTGGTGATTCAAGAAGAGTTGGGAGCCCCCAATTAAGTTGTGGGTGTGTGCCCCAAGTTGTTTGTAAAGGATTTGATCCCCGCCTCAAAGGGGTTCTATAGTGGAAGGTGAACTAGGCCTTTGTGGCGAAGTTCATCGGAGAATAGGGTGAAGCCTTAGTGGCGTTGAGTAGGCCTTTGTGGCGAGCTCACACCCCTCCAACGAGACGTACTCCCCTAAAAAGGAGGAACTCGGAAATACATCGTGTCTCCGTGTGCTTCCATCGGTTACCTCGTTCCTCCCTCTCTTTACTTACTCGTACTTGTTGCATTAATTGCTTGCCTTGTCATATAGGGAAATTCACCACTAGTTGCACTATCTAGAGAATTTACCTTCTTGTCAAGCCTAAACTTTAAGAAAAATTAAAATTGGTCGTAGCACCTATTCACCCCCCCCTCTAGGTGCCCATACTTTGATTTCAGCGGCGGGGAGATCCGGTGTGGGGGATGAATGAGGGAGAGAGGAGGTAAAAGGGTAACTCCCTCTCCCAGGTCTATATTTAACCCCACAGATTTTTACCGCAGCGGTAGTACCGCCCACCTGGTGCTACCGGTACCGTGACTGAGTTTTGTGATGGGCACGAGCCGCTGTAGCGGTAGTACCATGCACGACGCCCGGTAGTACTGTGCGCTGGGTGCTACTGTCAGTTACAGCGGTAGTACCGCTGCAACTGGCGGTAGTACCGCTAGCCAGGTTCTTCCTTCCGCCAAGAGATCAAAGAAATTAAAGTTTTCGGAGCAGAATTTGTCTAAGGGGGAAAACATGAGGCTTGGGTTAAGAGCTAAAACTGGGATGGTACTACACACTCAAGCTTTTACAAGGAAAACAAAACTCGAATAAGAAAAAGAGAGAGTGTGTTTCCAAAACGACAACAAGGACCCAAAAAGAAGTCAAATAAAATCCAATTAAGAACCAACAACAACCAACTCTTCAAGAGAAGAGGTTGGTGGCCTAAGCCACCATGTAAGAGATTAGGGTATGTCACCGCGAAGATATATCTTGGGTGCATGGGCAACACTCGACATTGAAGCTCACAATTCAACATTAGAAAAAAAGATAACAATGAATTTTTTCTTTGGGCATAATGGGGGGAGGGAGAACCCAATGTGTTAGGATAACACCCCCCCTATGTCCATTCCTACACCTAAACCCAAACACGTATCAACTATAGGGGTGTGTGCAAGATCTTCAAGTCAAACTCCTAGAATCAATGATATTTAGCTCATTCCTCAAGAACATGAATCTTGAATCATCAAGAGGCTGCGTGAAGATGTCCGCGAGTTATCCTTGGTGGGGACATATGCTAGCTCAATATCACCTCTTCCCACATGATCCCGGATGAAATGATGACGAATCTCAATATGCTTCGTCCTTGTGTGTTTCACGGGGTTGTAGGCGATCTTGATGACACTTTCATTGTCACACATGAGAGGTACCTTCTCCTAGTTAACATCATACTCTTTGAGGGTTTGCCTCATCCATAGTAATTGGGTGCAAGCACTAGCGTCCGCCACATACTCGGCTTCGGCGGTGGAGAGAGATATACAATTTTGCTTATTGGAAGACCAACTCACGAAGGACCTACCAAGAAATTGGCAAGCCCCGGAAGTAGACTTGCTATCATCTTGATCACCGGACCAATCCGAGTCTGTGTAGACCTTGAGAGAAAATTGTGCCCCATTTGGGTACCACAAACCAAACCTTGAGGTATCAACCAAATACCGAAAGATCCTATGGACCGCCACTAAGTGGCTTTCCTTAGGAGCCGCTTGATACCTTGCACACACACCTACACTCAAAATGATATTGGGCCTAGATGCACAAAGGTAAAGCAAAGAACCAATCATAGAACGATACAACTTTTGGTACACATCTTTACCATCCGGATTGCGCTTGAGGTGGCATTTGACTTGCATAGGAGATGGCTTCATCTTTGCACCTTGGAAATTAAACCTCTTGAGCATGTCTTGGGTTTACTTGGTTTGAGAGATGAAAGTCCCACGAGTCAATTGCTTGATCTCAAAGCCAAGGAAGAATTTAAGCTCTCCCATCATGGACATCTCAAACCTGCCAGTCATAAGCTTTGAGAACTCATTATGAAAAGCTTGGTTAGTTGAGCCAAAGATGATATCGTACACAGAGTTGGCATATGAAACACTCTCCCTTTACCCTCTTTGTGAAAAGGGTGGGGTCGATCTTCCCAACTTCAAAACCACGGTCTTCCAATAACTCTCTAAGGTGCTCATACCACGCACGTGGTGCTTGTTTAAGTCCATATAGAGCCTTATCAAGCTTGTAGACATGGTTATGAAAGTTGAGGTTCTCGAACCCTGGAGGTTGCTGAACATATACCTCCTCTTTTAGTGGCCCATTCAAGAAAGCACTTTTGACATCCATTTGTTGCAACTTGAAATTATGCGAAGATGCATATGCAAGAAGGATACGGATGGACTCAAGGCGAGCCACGGGAGCATAGGTCTCATAAAAGTCAATGCCTTCCACTTGAGTGTAGTCTTGAGCCACCAATCTTTCCTTGTTCCTTATGACAATGTCATGCTCATCTTTCTTGTTCTTTAATATCCACTTAGTGCCAATATCATTTGGCAATCTTTGGGGTTCTCAACTAGCTTCCAAACTTTATTGTGCTCAAAGTTATTGAGCTCATCACGCATAGCTTCAACCCAATCGGAGTCCTCAAGAGCTTAAACACATTCTTTGGTTCCACCATAGATATGTGAGCTTGATGCTCACTAAAATGTGATCTTAAACACATCTTTCAACACTTTGTTGTCTTGAGCATCAATTTTCTTCAAAGCTCTTCTAAACCTTCTAGCACGATGGGATACGATCTCCTCATTATTGCGAGGAGGAATCACTTGATCATCTTGATCATTTGGGTCCCTGTCTTGACCAACTTGGCCTTTACCATCATCATCATCATCAACATCTTCAACACTAGCTTCAACTTGAGGAGAGGAGGATGAGGATGGTTGATCTTGGCCTTGACCTTGACTAGCATGAATGATACGAGTGGTTGCATCCTGCGTAGTAACTTGGTCAATGAGAGGAGGGTCTTCAACATGTTCTTGGTTAGGTGCATCACTTGGCTCCTTGGCTTGTTCTTCTATTGTAGAGGAGGGCTCCACTTGAGTAGAGCATAGTCCTTCTCGAGTCGCGATAAGGTGTCCCTCAATGGGGCGGAAAGATCCCACACCCATCCTTGCTATGGCTTCTTGAGGCATTTCAACATCTACATTAGAAACATGAAATTGCACCACTTGGGAGCCTTCATTTTCCTTGAAAACCACACTACAAGATTCTATGACAATTCGTGAGGCTTTGTCAAAGACTCTATAAGTGTGGGATTCGGCACCGTAACCAACAAATATACCCTCAATAGTTCTAGATTGAAATTTAGACAACCTAACACCCTTGATAAAATAGAAGCACTTACAACCGAATACACGAAAGTAGGAGACGTTGGGTTTGTTGCCGGTGAGGATCTCATATGGAGTCTTTTCCAAGCCCTTGCGGATGTAGAGGAGGTTGGAGGAGTGGCATGCGGTGGAAATAGCCTCCGCCCATAGATATTGAGGAGAAGAATACTATGCCAACATTGTCCTTACCATGTCCAATAGAGTTCTATTCTTCTGCTCGGCTACACCATTTTGTTGAGGGGTGTAGGTGGCGGAATATTGATGACGAATACCCTCATCACTAAGGAATTTATTCAAAGTGTAGTTCTTGAACTCGGAGCCATTATCACTACTAATGGCCATGATTAGGACACTATGTTGACGTTGCACTTGGTTGGTGAAGTCGATGATAGTTTGTTGGGTCTCACTCTTGCACTTGAACAAATAGACCCAAGTGTATCTTGAATAGTCATCGGCAATCACCAAGCAATACTTCTTGCCTCGGGCACGACACCAAAGAGATCAACATGGAGAAGCTCCAAGATCCTCTTTGATGAGATAATAGTCTTGGCCTTGTGGGCAGAATCATGCATCTTTTAGTTAACATTTTAAATAAGTGAAAGATTAGAAGCCACAAATTTAAATAGCTGAACCTTATAGATTAATGGAAACAATTGGTTGTTTTATCTTGAAATGTCATTTTGGAAAATTGTAACATCACAAGGATGAAACAAAAGGTTTGAATTTTGGTTTGAAATTCAAATAGAAAACAAAGGAAAACAAATGAAAACAGTTGGAAAACAAAAAGAAAACAAGCAAAACAATTGCAATCAACATGATGCCATGATGCAAAACATAAAATAACAGAGAGCAAACATTCTAAAGGCTATTTTTCAGACTTGGGATGTTACAAAACGCCCCCCCCCCTTGAAGGAATCGTGCCCCGAGATTCCTACTGAGAAAAGAAAAGGTCCGGATACTTCTTGCGAAGATCCTCTTGAGCTGTGACACGTGAAACACATCGTGCACCTTGGATAGACGTCAGGGAATTTGGAAACCACCGGAACATTTTCAAGTAAAGGGAGAGGTTTTTGTATCGAGGGTGTATAGCTGGATAGAACTTGATTCATTTGGAGGATAGACTATCTGGAATGTGGTGATTCAGGAATGCTTCCTCGAAACAACCCCAGGTGATAGGGATGCCAGCTCTCATAGTATGGAATCAACAACAACAACAACAGCAACAACCTTTCTGGCCAGATAGACTTGATATTTGGGAAGTTTGATTAGACGCCGGTAGAAGAACTGAAATGGAAAACAACAACAAGATTTCAACGGACGAAAAGGATGTTGAGAAGAACAGGATATCAACATAGGGGAAAACGAGAACAAAACTCCTGAGGTACTACGGAAAACCCATCCGGGCTTCTAAAGGATCAATATCTACTGCTTAAGGAATAGAGGATCTGCTTCCGGGGCTTACACGCCTCCGTTCTCAGTCATGAGTAGGCAACATGATAAATCATGTCACAACCACCTCCATTCCTATGGTCTAGTAGATATAACCATCCTAGAGAAACCAGAATACGTGAAATCCTAACTTGAAAGTTTAGATGAGAAGGGAAAACAACGTTGCACTTCCTTACCAGAAAAAGGGAGGGTGGGTGGGGAAAGGAGAAAAAGAACAGAATTCCTACTCTCACGTTTCATTTTTCCTATATAGCTACAAAATAGTTTCTAGACTCAACTGCGACCAGTAAAAAGGGATCCTACAGGCAGACAGGCTCTGATACCATTTGTCGCACCCGGACTTCTAGAGGATACTCACCGTACGAACTGAACAGTATTTTGATTGGATTACGGGGCTTACCGGCACCCGCGTCCTCTTACGAGTAGGCCAACACTTATGTGTGACAACCAATCGTTACTGTTCACCGTCGATGTAAACTATCCCATAGAAATCAGGACACTTCCATTGACGTACTTCAAACCATGCACACATGGTACGTCAACGGCGTTGAACAACTGATATCACAACAGATCTCTATGACACAAAAGATTGAAATAAGTTGCAAATAGCTCTCATTAGAGTAGAGATAGCAAATACAATCATTCAGAGGACACATGTCCCAACAATTCATCATTACATCACAGCGGAAGCAGTCAACATGTCTGAGTACAGACAAGAACCAAATAGGCCTAAGAGGCCGGAAACGAAAAGACGGAGCCCATCCACGAAGTCTCGGATCCTGCCCGGGTCCGCTATCTACTCGTCAGCAGTCTCGTCATACTCCACGTAGTAGCCACCAGGTAGATCCTCGGAAACGTAGGTCTGCGGAAACCACAGCCCCAAAGGGGTCAGTACATAAACGTATTGGCAAGCAAGACTCACAATTCACCAAAGTGTAACCCGTCAACACCAAGCACAGATGCCTTGGGTTCAACGGAAGGAAAGGGGATATCAAGATGCTGCAACTGGCTGCTCTAACCAACTACAGAAATTCTACCACTTCCGGCTAACAGAAAGGAGATAAGATCGAGTATTGTAACCAACTGAAAGATAACCTCAAGCAAACCCATCCTGGATCTCGCCCCTTATCCAAAGAAGCAATCCGAGGATAACTCACACAGTTGAGTTAATGATGGTTCACATTATTGTGTCAATAAGCCTATTACTAGTCAAATTGTTAATCATTGGGTGTAAGGTTGTTAATCATTAGGTTTAAGTTGTCCTGAGTACTTGTTAGCCAGTACTTTCACCAAGTAATCCATAACCGCGGAAAACACGGCTTCTCGAGAAGATTATCCCTGCAGGGTTGCACCAATTTGGCCGTACACGCAAGAATAACCCGCCAGATGGAAATGCACTTCCACCAAGCGGGGCACTCTACACAACTCGACTCTTCTTCGCATCAAGCCCAAAGAACCTTGGGCGCACGGCTAATCGAGCCTAGAAGAAAATGGACCCTCATAGCACTCTAAGAACGTGTCCCCCTATATGCCGACTACAAAAGTTCCACCCTGGCCTGGGCTCGCAAAAACATGCATGCGGCAATTGGAAAACACGAACTAAATGAGGCGATTTGGACGAGATGCGAATCGAATCAAATTGAGGGGGGCGCCCATACTCGCTTCCTACATGCGGTTAGTGCGCTCATCATGGATCAGTAGACAAGACCCTTTTCCTATTAGGGTCGACACTAGCAGGCCTCAAAACCACACAGGGCCTCCTGCCGGTGCCTTATCATCAAATTATTAATTAACAATAACATTAGCATGATTAAACATCGAGCCCCCAGAACATAATAGGAATAGTAACAGAAAGTAACGGGTAACAGACTCGAGCAAAACAACCTAAGCATGCTAGTAAGACACTGGCTCAACCAAAGGGTTGTAGGAGTGGAGGTGAGGCAATATCAAGGTTAAGGGATTCATGTGATGGGTTCGTAACAGAAACAACTACTATTAAGGCTAGCAGAAAAGAACAACGGAAAGTATCGGTAATCAATGTTGAAAGGAACACGGTGGTTCATGTGAGTGATAACTTGCCTCCAAAACCCAGTAGCCTAGTACTGAGCTAAATCCTTAGAAGGGGTGTCGTAAGTATCGTCGGTCTCAACGTCGTCGTGTATCCGAGAAGAAGCAAACAGACAATGCAGAAATATAAACAATCAATATCATGGCATAGTGCACAAACATGGGATGATGCATGACCATTTAATTGATGCATAGAAATAAACTAGTTGACAAGATAACAACATGATTAAATGGACCCACATGCAATTGGATTGCATATGAAAAGCCCATGAATTATGGTTGAATTAATTGTTTTACAACTAACCAACCTGTGTAAGTGAATTAGCATGATGCATGGATGAGGAAAACAGCAAAATAACAACAATAGAACCAAATGGAAATAAGGTTTACCAAGTTTAGGATTTTATTTATCAAGTTAAGAAAGTTTGGTTACTTAAAGGTGTCACTCAAGGATTTGTTGTTTTCACCATTTTCAATTGTTCAAAATGGATAACAAAGTTTATATTTGATAAGAACACACAATTTTAGGTGGATTGCATGTTTCACTTGTTGAAAAAGGATTTCAAATAAATTATTTATGAATTAAACAAGTTTAAGCAAGAAGTAAATGAATTTAATTCAAACATGAACTTATTTGAGTTTTTATTTGTGCAAAACATTGAGTGAAGTTCATAGTTGAAAAGGTTATACTTTGATGGTTTGAAAACATATTTTATATGTCCCAAAAGAATTTGATTTGATCAAGTTATGAATGTAGCAATTTTAATTGAATTAAACAAGATTTAAATTGTTTAGGCAATTTTAATTATTCAAAACAGGAAACAAAAATTATATTTGAAAAGGTTATCCAAAATGGTATGGAAAACATATTTCATTTGTGGAAATTGGATTTAAAATGAGCAAGTTATTATTTTGGCAATTTTAAATGCAATAAACAAGAAACAGTTGTTTTCAGCAATTTAAATTATTCAAAACAGCAAACAAAATTTATATTTGGAAAGTACATGAAAAGTTGATTGGATAACATATTTAGTTTTTTGAATTTGGAATTTTTATGCCCAACTTATGAATTTTGCAAATTTAAGTGATTTAAACAAGAATTCAAATGTTTCACCAATTTAAAATATTCAAAACAGTAAACAAATTTTATATTTGGATAGAACATTTAATTTCGTACAGAAAACATATTTAAAAAGTTAAATTTGGAGTTACAATGATTTTCTTATGCAATTTACAAGATATAGTGCAAATCTGCCATTTTTAATCCATTAGGGACTTAGGAAAAATTATTTCAGGGGTCTAGATTTAATTAACAGGGCCTAGTTGTGATTCTTTGAAATTGCTGTGACCAAATCAATGGAAAAAAATGATTTGGTTAAAATGAGGGAGGGGGGATTCGAACCCCCCACCTCCTGATGCGCTCAAGGGTGCCTAACCAGTGAGGTGTTGCGCTTGGTTTGTACAGAAGGGGTTGCAGGGGGGTATAAGCTGCTGTTTCGGGGTTAACTGAATTTCTTTGCTGCAGCCTAACTGAACCCGAGCGGACATGGATCGATGGTGGTCAGCGACCGGCGGTTGGCGGCGAGCGGCCGGGGCGGTGGTTGCTGCGGGTGGTCGAGGGGTGGTGTGGTGCGTGCGGTCGGAGGGAGAGGGGCGAGAGCGAGGTGAGGGAGGGAACCGAGGGCGTTGCTCACCTTCGAGCGATCGGGAGCAGGGAGGCGGACGTGCAGGGGCGGACAGGAAGGTCGCCACGGAGGGGATGGCGCCGGCGAGGGGAGGCTCCTCGGCCCATGGCGCCTTCACCAAAGATGACGTGCTTGAGGTGGCGGTTCCATTCCCGCGGTCGGCAACCCGCGGCACCTCCCCTTTCCACGCCGCCATGGTATTCCTCCTCCGGCCATGGAAGGTTCAGTTACAGAAGGAAGAGGTACAGAGATGAGGGATATGGATTGGAGGAAGAGGATGGCGGCTGGGGAGAGGAAGAGGAAGGAGAGGGGAAGGCATAGGGAACCCTAGGGCAGGGCTAGGTCTTATAGAGGGATCGATGGAGCTGCAGCCGTTGCTCCCTTTCCTCTGAATACGTGGACACCATGGATGTCCCTCCGTACAGAGGAGGAAGAAAAGGGGAAGGGGTATTGGGCTCTGGTTTTTGGTGGGCTGGGCCTAGTTGGCTATCTCTCTCTCATCCCTTCTTTTTATTAATTGCTTTGGTTTTATTTTTTTTTGCTGAAAATAGAATTGGAAGAAATAGATGGGATTTTGAATTTGGAAAATTTTGGAAAAATTTGGGTGGGTTAAAATGGTCAACAGCAACCACTTTGCAACTTTGAATTTTCAAAATTCTCAAATAACTTGATGTTTGTATTTAACTCAAATTTTGGATGATTTTTATATTAATTGAACCTTAATGAAAACAAACCTTTTAATAGGGTGAACCCTATGTTTAATTTGATTAAATGATTATAATTATTTGGTGATTTTCATATATTCAAGTTGGGTGCTGTTTGGTGGTTTGTCTTGAATTGGAAAGCAATTTGGAATTAATTAATTGAAATAAAAGCACCATTTTATTAGTTGATCATTATGGAATAAATGGAAACAAAAGATTAGATGGTTTTGGTAATTTTCATAATTTTCCAAATGGGTGCTGTTTGTACAATGCAATTGGGTTTGAATAACCTTTTAGTTAACATTTTAAATAAGTGAAAGATTAGAAGCCACAAATTTAAATAGCTGAACCTTATAGATTAATGGAAACAATTGGTTGTTTTATCTTGAAATGTCATTTTGGAAAATTGTAACATCACAAGGATGAAACAAAAGGTTTGAATTTTGGTTTGAAATTCAAATAGAAAACAAAGGAAAACAAATGAAAGCAGTTGGAAAACAAAAAGAAAACAAGCAAAACAATTGCAATCAACATGATGCCATGATGCAAAACATAAAATAACAGAGATCAAACATTCTAAAGGCTATTTTTCAGACTTGGGATGTTACAAAGTCCAACTTTGTGAAGACTTTGCAAAGTTCTCATGTTGACATGGGATAAGCGGTGGTGTCACAACCACCCCACGTCCGCCTTTCTGAAAAGACACATTGATTGAGAGTTGGTAGACTTCGAAAAGTCCACCACGAACAACTCATTTTCAACATGTCCCACGTATGTGACGTCAAGAGTCTTGCTCCTCAAAAGGACCACAATATCAGGATTAAAGAAGACGGAGAAACCCATCTTCCATAATGAACAAACTGAAAGTAAATTGTAACCAAGGGATTCAACAAGCATGACGTCCATGATAGTGATATCAGGATCAATCACAACCTTGCCAAACCCGATACCTTAGACTTGGACATGTCTCCATAAGTGACGGTTGCATTAATATCAATTGGGTGCAACTCCGTCACAATTTATTTGCTTCCGGTTATATGACTAGTGCATCCACTATTAATTATCCATTTAGACCCACCGGAAGCATAGTCCTGCAAGAGATCATTGACTAGAGTTAGGACTCGAGGAGGGTCCCTTCATGTTAGCAACAAGGGTCTTTGGAACCCAAATGGTATAGTCAATGTAACCCTCAATAGGACCAACATATTTAGCTTGCACAACACCATAATAATCAACATATAAGAAATGGTGTGGATTGTTAGTTCCCGCGGAAATGCTACGAGTAGTGTTGTCACTCATGACACCACCACTCGAAGCAACATTGTTAGCTTGTGCGGGAGTGCTAAGAGTAGTGTTGTCCCAAATGATAATACCACCCGAAACACCATTGTTGGCCTTCTTCTTGCTCTTCTTCTTCTTGTTATTCTTCTTGGAAACATAGACAAGACCTTGCTTGCCCACTTGTGGCTTAGGAGCACTCATTTGTGGTATAGCAACAACCACTTGTGGGCTTGAGGTCACGACCTTCTCAACTTGAGGGCTCTTTCCCTTGAGCCTTGCAAGCTCATCCTTCAACCTAGAATTTTCCTCAATAACATTTGCATGATCACAAGAAGAAGTTGAGGTGCTAGAGTTGTTAAGTTGAGTTTGAAGTTGTTCATGTAACTCTTTGAGGGAGGAGTGTTGACTCTCCAAGGCCTTGTGAGCCTAGGTTAGCTTTTCAAACTCCTCGGTTAGTTTATCATGACCAACACGAAACTCAACCTTATCCTTTTTATATTTAGCAATTGCAAGTTCGCGTTCCTTAGTTATATTAGAAACAAGTTTATTATGTGACTCTTCAATAGATTCAAGTTCCTCCTCAAGATAAACTCTACCATCATGCTCTTCCTCAAGAGTCATGGAGAGAGATGTTATCTCATCCGCATCCCTTCTTTCAATCTCACCTTTGTTATCAAGAGCTTCATGGGCCTCTCCAAATTGGCTCATGAGATTATCAAATTACTTCTTGGTATCCCCTTGCATGTTAGTCATGAATCATTCCAAAGAGAGAATTTCATCTTCTACTCTAAGGCTATCATGATTCTCTAATGCACTTGGGGTATTAGAGTTGGGAGAAGGTGATACCTCCCAGGCCTTAGCCATGAAGCACTTGGCATTTGGGTGAGGATGATTCTCATTGGGGGATTCAAAGAGAGATGAAGATGATGAAGTTGAAGAAATAGCAAGAGCGTCCACTTCACTTGTGGTTTCTTCTTCTTCATCACTTCTGGAATCATACTCCTCTTGAGTCACTAGCACAAACTTGGTGGGGGACTTCTTGTTGAATGGTTTCTTCTTGAAGTGAGGTTTCTTGTAAGCAACCTTGGAATTGTCCTTGCAAATGAGCTTGCCACCATGGAGTTCTCTATTTTCATAGGGACACTCCACAATGAAATGATTCTTATCTTGACAATTTAAGAAAGACCTCACTCTTTGGGTCCCATCATTGCCATAGCGAGACTTGGCCTTCTCCTCAACATATGACTTGGCCTTGGGTGGATTCTTCCAAAACTTATGGACGGTAAGAGCAATGACATTGTTGAGCACGGGATCATATTCTTGATCCTTCAATGGAGCCAAGTCCTCATGGCACTCTTCTTCATACTCAACCTCCCTTGACACAACCTTGGCCTTGAAAGCAATCAATACCCCTTTGTGCATTCCTATGGCTCTAGAACGGTTGTCAAGAGCATTCTTGGTTTGCACTTGATAGGAGCATACCTCTTGCATTACTTGAGTTGAGGTCAAATAAGCAAAGTCATGTCTTCCTTGAATGCTATTCAAGTCCGCGGGCTCAAATGACATGAGAGCAATCATGTACTTCCTTTTGATCCAATCATCATAAATGTACTTGGAACCAACATTGTGGAATGTAGTGGTAAGAGTCTTGAGCCTTTGGTACATGTCTTCACGGCTCTCCCATCATGCATATAGAACCCTTCGGCCTCATTGCTCAAGGCATCATACCTATTCCTTTGCATGCTTTCATTGCCCACAAACATGACGACAAGAGCGTCCCATGTTTCCTTGGCGGTGGAATATTGTTGAAGATGAGGCATGTGGTTAGGACCCACGGCTTGTTGAAGAATAGACAAGATGGTGTAGTTGAGTTAACAATCTACGGCTTCTCTTCTTTTCAAGTTCTTGGGGTCATGTGGCTTGTATCCATCCCGAGTGACCCTCCAAAGTTCTATTCAAGAAGAGTTCAAGTGAGTTTCCATATAATATTGCCATTCACGAAAATAATGTGCATCAATTTTAGGTGGATCTCCTCTAGGAATTATATGAGGATGTGGGACAGGAGGATCGGGAGAATAATGTCCTTCAACGGAGGGATATTCTCCATCTCCTTCCGTACCCTTATCGGTGGAGTTCTTAACGGAAGCATTTTTAGATGGATCACCATTATCCCCTTTCTCGGCGCCCTCCGGGACTTCGTCCGGAGGAGGTGAATTAGAGACTTCCGGTTCCTCGGGTTTCATGAATTGCAACATGAGTTGTTGAAATTCATCGATTTATTCTCCATGGATGAGGTCAATGAATTTTTTAACTCATTGAGATCATCCATAGAGACATGCACCGCCGAACCGGCGGTCTCCGTCTCACCGACCATACTTAACTCTTAGGCGGTTAAGCCCGATAAAAGAGCCGAGGATCTGATACCAATTGAACGGTTAATGAGGGCACCTAGAGGGGGGTGAATAGGTGCTACGACCAATTTAAATTTTTCTTCAATATTAGGCTTGACACAAAGGTAAATTCTCTAGATAATGCAACTACGGTGAATTTACCTATATGACAAGAAAAAGCACAAGCACAAGTAAAGGAGGAAGGGAACGAGGTAACCAATATGAAGCACACGGAGACACGATGTATTCCCGAGTTCCTCCTTGTTAAGGGAGTACGTCTCGTTGGAGGGGTGTGAGCTCGCCACGAAGGCCTACTCAACGCCACAAAGGCCTCACCCTATTCTCCGATGAACCCCGCCAAAAAGGCCTAGTCCACCTTCCACTATTGATCCCCTTTGAGGCGAGAATCGAATCCTTTACAAACAAGCTTGGGGCACACACCCACAACCAAATTGGTTGCTCCCAACAATCACCAATCACCAACAAGTGTAGCAATGGAGTCTAGGTTTTCCACAAGGAAACCCTAGAATAAATCCCTCTAGATAATGAGGGGGAAATGAAGATCGCCTCAGTAAATATGTATATCGGGGTCTTCTCCTTCAATCGTCCAAGTATAACCGAGTTTGGGTGGAGGGATTGGGAGAAATCTAAATTTTGAAGGCTCAATAAATACTTGTCTTCAATGCTGGTTCGAGCAAGCCTTTGGAGAAGAAGGGGATGGGGTCTTTATAGCCCCCTCCCCAAAACTAGTCGTTTGATCCTTTTCGTGCCTGGAGGTACTACCGCTGGTCCCAGCGGTACTACCGCTCCCAGGAAACTAGCGCGGTACTGCGACGTCCGAGTTACAGGACGCAGGCGGTACTACCGCGGAAGTATTGCTGTACTTCCAGCGGCGGTACTACCGCTAGTGCCCACCGGTACTACCGGTGGCCACCTATTCGAAATAGATCAAGTGGCTGATAGTAGTACTAGGGCACTACTGCTCTAGTACCGTGATGGTTACCGTGAGCAAAATCCCTCTCGCGGTACTTTGACTGGTACTGCCAGCGGTACTACCGCGTCCTGGAAGGAGTGGTACTACCGCCACGAGAGGCGTTGCTCCTCATCGACTAAGTCACAACGGTACTACTATACCAGTACCGCTGGATGCATTAGCCAAAATCACGTTGGCGATACTTCCGGCGGTACTAGGCGCGGTACTACCGCTCGCTGGGTGGAGCGATACTACCGCTCTAGTCACCGATACTACCACTGAACAGGGTCAACTTTGGTGACAATGTCTCTCAACACTCTTCCCTTTTAGCATCTAAATGATATTTCCTGAAATAAGTTAGACGCACGGTTAGATACTTAATAATATTGTTATCAAGTCCAAAACATAAGAGAGATCAAAATGCAAATGCACTTTCAGGTGTGTGCAAGATCCTCAAGTCAAACTCCTAGAATCGACGATATTTAGCTCATTCCTCAAGAACACGAATTTTGCATCATCAAGTGGCTTCGTGAAGATGTCCGCGATATTATCCTTGGTGGGGACATATGCTAGCTCTAGGGGTGAAAACGGAGCGGATACGGTCGAATAATAGTAAAACCACGTCCGTCACCGTATTTTTTCCGGATTCGGAGTCGGAGCGGATAGTGTGCGGATACGAATACGAAATCGGAGTCTCTCGGTTACGAATACCGATCGAATTCGGGGCGAATATGTTTCGTTCGCGGATAAATACTTTCTCGGACATTGATCTAAAAATAGAAGTAACACATGGATAAACTTACTCGGAATTAACTTTATGTAATGTGATAATCTAAGACAGAATATTTTAATAAGTTATACTTCCATGTGGCTTCTTACCTTGAACGGTCTAAGGGAGTCTCTGAATGTGTCGTGTGGAACAGCTCAAGGGAAAAACTGAATGAATAAAAAAATAACAAATTGGACGGTCGCAACATAGATAACAAGTGCACCGATAATACCTAAGCATAACAAAAATAACACGAATCGTAGTTCAGCCTTCTCTCAGTTTATCCAATCAAAACATCGCAAAAAATAAAACGCTAAAAGTGACAGAAACCGCAAATCACCGGTGATAATTTATTGTGTATTCTTTATTCTTCACTTCCGTGACTTCCTGATAATACTTCACTCACTCTCATCTGAAGAAGACTCGTCTGTCTCATCCTACACATGAGGGCAGAGGCAAACCAATCAGCTAACATATTTAATCTAGTACAATGACATGAAAATAAACTATAAAGAATATGCATCACTGAGAGCATCAATGCTTGGTGTAAGTATGCATTTCAAGCCCAGCAAGCCCGTCAGCACACAAAGCCTGCATGTGCCTGCACTTCTCTCACATAACCCTGCTCCTACTCACAGTCCAGCACTCCAGGGAACTCGACAGAAAAGGCAGCGGCCATGGGGATTTTGGATGCCACGCTAGGTATCACGATTTAGAAAAGAAAACAAGGCGGATTTGTGGGGAATCGGTGGAGGGCTGAGGAGGCAGCAGCGCCATGCCACCGCCCGTCGCCGGGGGCGGCCAAGGCATCACGGCGGCTGCAAGCCTGCAACTGCAGGCGACGACCGCATCGCACGGGCACAAGGCACCGGCTGGAGGTTCAGCAGCCAGCAAGCAACGCCTGCAACCGAATCAAAGCCTACTCCTCTCCAATATTCTTGCGTAGGTATATTTCTTTCTTTTCCCAAATTTTTGGTGACCAATTTGATAGCATCGGACGGGGGAATCTTTACTGATTCTTTTCTTCAGTTTTTGCACAGCCATGGGAAAAACCACACAGAGAAGAATTGACTTTGTATTAAAAAGAAAAATAGATGATATTGAAGTTGAAGAAGATGATTTAGAGCCAGCACTTGGGGAAAATAGAACAACAAGAACAGAACCATGATGAAGTACTTGGGGAAAATGCACGGGTTACTTTTTGTAAAGTTGTTCTATTTTGTAGTGTCTAGCTTCTTTGGTAAAGTTGTTGTATTTTGTAGAAATATTAAATATATGTACGTATCTTCTATCATGCAAGCAACCAGAAAATTATTAGTGAGAAAACTGAAATGCCTCAGCTTCTGTTCATGAGAAGCTCATACATAATCTACATTCAGCTTCTGTTCTCAAAGAGCAAGGGAGAAAACTGAAATTCGGAGCATGCTAACCTCAATAGTTGTTGAAGCCTTAGCTGGTTCAGTTTTGGGTTCTATTGTCACCATCTCCAACTCATCAATGAGTGATGCAATATCTATAAAATGACAACAAAACAGTACTAAGATACTTTGTGAATAGAATAAAAATAGTAATGTAAGAAAGCAGAGATCGAGATAAACATATTAATGACTACATTTTACCTCTTTTACCCGCAGCTATCCAATCTTTGGTACAAATCAGTGCCTCAACCACCTCTGGGTCTAAACGTGTACGAAATGGATCAACCACACGCCCACCAGCACTAAATGCCGACTCAGAAGCCACTGTTGATACTTGGATACCAAGAACATCACGAGCTAACCGTGCGAGAACAGGATATGTTCCCTGCTTGCCCTTCCACCATGCCAATATATCAAATGTTCCATCATTTTTTCATTCCATCTTATTGGATCTTCCACCTTCCACCTTGCCTTTCAGATAACTTTCTATCTCAGACTTTTCAACATCTTGCTGTCCTGACTGATCATACAAGAAATTTTGGATGTCCACATCCATTTCATCAAGGTAAAGATCCTCGCTTTCCCGAGTAAGTGCACTAGTTGTTGCAGCACTAGTCTTCTCAGAATCTTGTCCACTGGACATGTAAGCTTCAAAAAGCTGATTTACAGCAGCCATGAAACTATTCATATGATAGCTATATTCGTTGGCATATATCTTGGACATAAAGTACTCCACAAGCCTTTTCTTGTATCTTGAATCAAGAAAACAACCTACGGCTAGAGCAATGTTTGATTTTTCCCAGTACTTATTATACTTTTCTTTCATGGCTTTTGCCATAGCAGCAGTCCCAGCATCCTTACTACGACTCCACTCATCAATGGCTAGCTTAATCTCACAAAACTTCCTCCAAAACAGATTCACTGTTGGGTGTAAACTTGCAGAGAAGAGCTCAATAGCATCATAAAATTTCTTCAAGAATATAGTTAGAGCCAATGCCCTATCCCACTCTTTGACTCCTGGAGCACACTTCTTGTATTTGCTCTTATTCAAGAATAGTAGCTTCTCAAAGGCCTTTCTGTAGTATATTGCATTCTTCAACATTAGGTATGTCGAGTTCCACCTTGTTGTACAATCCATAGAAAGACCCTTTGTAACATCCAAGTTTTCTTCCTTAGCATATATTATAAATGCCTCCCACTGTAATGGTGAATTCTTCACTATTGTAATAGTAGCTCTAATATTTCGGACAGAAGATGCAATAACTTTCAAACCATCTTGAGCAACAAGATTTAATATATGGCATAAACATCTGACATGAAAAAATACACCATCACATACCAATGGGGATTTCTTATCAAGTGTGGGAACAACTTCTTCGACACACTTGTCATTAGATGATGCATTGTCTAAAGTGAGAGAAAATATTTTCTTTTCAATATTCCAATGCATCAAGCTCTTGCAGAACTCATTCCCCAGCTTTTTCCCTGAATGATTTCCTTTCACATGCATGAATTTCACAATTCTTTTTTGCATCTTCCAGTTATCATCTATCCGCACAGTGATGCACATGTAACCTAAATTTTGACCAGAAGTCCACATATCCATGGTTGCTAAAAAGCGAGACGAAACAGAACTGAACTCTCGATACAAATTTTGTTTTTCCTCAACATGCATCTCAATTATATGTTTCCTTGTAGTTATCCTAGACTTGAATGAGAAACCAGGACGCAATGATTTGATAAAGTCAACAAAGTACTCGTGATCTACCATGGAAAAAGGATAATCATGCATTATTATTGACACATTCCACTTCCGAAGGCTGACTTCTGCATCATACCTGTTACTAATCTGTAGGCAAGGGGTGTTGCCTTCTCCCTTTGCTACACTGAGTGTTTTCTGTCATGTCTTCACATTGTGCTTTGCTATCAAATGATTCTTGAATGCCGTCGTGCCTCTATTGGAATCAGCTCAAGCTTTGTACTTGCATTTGTTGCACTTTGCCCATAATTCTATCACTTGTTCACCGTCAGGAGTCCGCGTCTTCACTTCTTCCTTGGTGAAGTGCAGCCACACCTTAGAGGTACACTTTTTCTGCTTCTTTGCAACAGGGATAAAATTATCTTCATCACCTTCAGTACTTTCCACATGCAAATCAGCAGGAGACGCAACAACTTCAGTTACAGCAGCCGATGCCCTTGCCACGGACCTAGTAACAGCAGGTGACCCTGCAGTACTAGAGATTGACTCCATTCTTCCCGATCTGCACATGGCCAAGATTAAGAAATTGTTCAGAATAATAATAGGGTCCTTGGGGAGGCGATAGAGAATTCTTTGCACATATGGCTGTCGGAAGCGATGCATGCTTAGTACCTGGGCGTCCACGGAAGGATCGGTGGCAAGGAGACCTGGGCGTCCACGCCTCCACGCAGGATCACTGGCAAAGAGGAATGGTTGACTACGGCGTTGGAGAAAATGAGGAAAATATGCTGGCGGCTAGGGTTACAGCGTTACGGAAATAGACGGAGCTAGCTATTTAGGGATGCATCGCTACTTTTTTTTTAGCTAAAGATGCATCGCTACTTTGCTAGGGGAATAAACACACACGTAATAATTTCTTGGGCTGGACCAACGTTTTACATATTATTGGGCCTATGGATGGAGGTGTTAACTTCCGGATATTTATCGGATAATCTCCGGATAGTAACCGTGAAATATGGTATATCTTCGAATACGGACGGATAATAGCAAAATCACATCCTTTTCCGTTTCCGTGAATTACTTTCTGTATCCATGATCGTATCCGTAAATTATCCGCTCGTATCCGTATTTCCCTTCCGCAAGCCTCCGGTCGGTCGGTCAGTCGGAAATAATCCGTACCGTTTTCACCCCTAGCTAGCTCAATATCACCTCTTGCCACATGATCCCGGATGAAATGATGACGAATCTCAATATGCTTCGTATTTGTGTGTTGCACGGGGTTGTAGGAGATCTTGATGGCACTTTCATTGTCACACATGAGAGGCACCTTATCCAAGTGAACATCATATTCTTTGAGGGTTTGCCTCATCCATATAAATTGGGTGCAAGCACAGCGGCCGCCACATACTCGGTTTCAGTGTTGGAGAGAGATATGCAATTTTGCTTCTTGGAAGACCAACTCACCAAAGACCTACCAATAAATTGGCAAGCCCCGGAAGTAGACTTACTATCATCTTGATCACCGGCCCAATCCGAGTCCGTGTAGCCCTTGAGATAAAATTGTGCCCCCTTTGGGTACCACAAACCAAACCTTGAGGTATGAACCAAATACCGAAAGATCCTATGAACCGCCACCAAGTGGCTTTCCTTAGGAGCCGCTTGATACCTTGCAGACACACCTACCCTGAAAACGATACCGGGCCTAGATGCACAAAGGTAAAGCAGAGAACCAATCATAGAACGATACAACTTTTGGTCCACATCTTTACCATCCGAATTGCGCTTGAGGTGGAATTTCACTTGCATAGGAGATGACTTCCGTTTTGCACCTTGGAAATTAAACCTCTTCAGCATGTCTTGGGTATACTTGGCTTGAGAAATGAAGGTCCCAAAAGCCAATTTCTTGATCTCAAGCCAAGGAAGAATTTAAGCTCTCCCATCATGGACATCTCAAACCTATCATTCCTAAGCTTTGAGAACTTGTTATTAAAAGATTGGTTAGTTGAGCAAAAGATAATATCGTCCATATAGAGTTGGCATATGAAAAGCTCTCCATTTACCCTCTTTGTGAAAAGGGTGGGGTAAATCTTCCCAACTTCAAACCCACGGTCTTCCAACAACTCTCTAAGGTGCTCATACCACGCACGTGGTGCTTGTTTAAGTCCATAGAGCGCCTTATCAAGCTTTTAGACATGGTTAGGGAAGTTGGGGTTCTCGAACCCCGGAGGTTATCAAGATTGTAGACATGGTTAGGGAAGTTGGGGTTCTCGAACCCCGGAGGTTGCTTAACATATACCTCCTCTTTCAAGGGACCATTTAGAAAAGCACTTTTGACATCCATTTGTTGAAATTTGAAATTATGCGAAGATGCATATGCAAGAAGGATACTGATGGACTCAAGGCGAGCCACAGGAGCTGTCGCACCCTGATTTCTAGGGGATACTCACCGTACGAACTGGATAGCAGATGCTTGGATTATGGGGCATAACTGCTCCCACGTCCCAGCTTCCTGGTAGGCCTGCGCTTATGCGCGACAACACAAGCCCTGCTATTCCATCGTCGATGTAAACTATCCACTGGAGATCAAAGGCACTTCCGTCGACGTACTTCAAACCATACACACATGGTACGTCAACGGCGTTTAACAAGTGATATCACAACAGATCTCTACGACACAAAAGATTGAAATAAGTTGCAAATGGCTCTCATTAGAGCAGAGATAGCAAATACAATCATTCAGAGGGCACATGCCCCAACAATTCATCATTACATCACAGCGGAAGCATTCAACATGTCTGAGTACAGACAAGAACCAAATAGGCCTAAGAGGCCGGAAACGAAAAGACGGAGCCCATCCACGAAGTCTCGGATCCTGCCCGGGTCCGCTATCTACTCGTCAGCAGCCTCGTCATACTCCACGTAGTTGCCACCATGTAGATCCTCGGAAACGTCGTCTGCGTAAACCACAGCCCCAAAGGGGTCAGTACACCAACGTACTGGCAAGCAAGACTCACAGTTCACCAAAGTGTAACCCGTCAACACCAAGCACAGATGCTCTGGGTTCAACGGAAGGAAGGGGATATAAAAGATGCTGCAACTGGCTGCGCTAACCAACTACAGAGATTCTACCACTTCCGGCTAACAGAAAGGAGATAAGATCGAGGATTGTAACCAACTGAAAGATAACTTCAAACAAACCCATCCTGGATCTCGCCCCTTATCCAAAGAAGCAATCCGAGGATAACTCACACAGTTGAATTAATGATGGTTCATATTATTGTGTCAATAAGCCTATTACTAGTCAAGTTGTTAATCATTGGGTGTAAGGTTGTTAAACATTAGGTTTAAGTTGTCCTGAGTACTTGTTAGCCAGTACTTTCACCAAGTAATCCATAACCGCGGAAAACACGGCTTCTCGAGAAGATTTACCCTGCAGGGGTGCACCATAGTAACCGTACACGCATGAATAACCCGCCAGATGGGAAATCACCCCACCAAGCGAGGTACTCAACACAACCAACCCTTCTTCGCATCAAGCCCAAAGCACCGCGTGCTGTGCGTGCGCGGCTAATCGAGCCCCACGAAGAAAAGGGGACCCTCATAGCACTGGAAGACCACGCCGCCCTAAATGCCGACTACAAAAGTTCCACCCTGGCGCCAAGGGTTCGTACCTGCATATGATGCAGCAAATGGAACACCCGAACTAGTACGGCGATTTGGACGAGATGCGAATCGGGTCAAGTTGAGGGGGGCGCCCATACTCGCTTCCCACATGCGGGTAGTGCGCTCATCATGGATCAGTAGACAAGACCCTTTTCCTAATTAGGGGGTCGACACTAGCAGGCCTCAAAACCACAAAGGGCCTCCTGCCGGTGCCTTATCATCAAATTTATTATTTAGCATATAACCTTAGCATGATTGATTGATTAAACATCGAGCCCCCAGAACATAATAGAACTAGTAACAGAAAGTAACGGGTAACAGACTCGAGCAAAGCAACCTAAGCATGCTAGTAAGACACTGGCTCAACCAAAGGGTGATAGGAGTGGAGGTGAGGCAATATCAAGGTTAAGGGATTCATGTGATGGGTTCGTAACAGAAACAACTACTACTAAGGCTAGCAGAAAAGAACAACGGAAAGTATCGGTAATCAATGTTGAAAGGAACACGATGGTTCATGTGAGTGATAACTTGCCTGCAAAACCCAGTAGCCTGGTACTGAGCTAACTCCTTAGAAGGGGTGTCGTAAGTATCGTCGGTCTCAACGTCGTCGTGTATCCGAGAAGAAGCAAACAAACAAGGCAGAAAGATAAACAATCATTACCATGGCATTGTGCACAATCAAAGATGATGCATGTCAAGTTAATGGTTGCATCAAAATAAACTAGTTGACAAGATAGAAACAGGATTAAATGGACCCATATGCAATTGGATTGCATATGAAAAGCCCATGAATTATGGTTGAATTAATTGTTTTACAACTAATGAACTTGTGTAAGTGAATTAGCATGATGCATGGATGACGAAAACAGCAAAATAACAACAATAGAAACAAATTGAAATAAGGTTTAACAAGTTTAGAAATTCATTTATTAATTTAGGAAATTTTGGTTACTTAAAGGTGTCACTCAAGCATTTGTTGTTTTCATCAAGTTAAATTGTTCAAAACAGATAACAAAGTTCATATTTGGAAAGAGGGTCTAATTTTGCATGGAAAACATATTTCATTTGTGGAAATTGGATTTAAAATGAGCAAGTTATTATCTTGGCAATTTTAAATACAATAATTAAGAAACAGTTGTTTTCAGCAATTTAAATTATTCAAAACAGCAAACAAAATTTATATTTGGAAAGTACATGAAAAGTTGATTGGAAAACATATTTGGTTTGTGAAATTTGGAATTTTTATGAACAAGTTATGAATTTTGCAAATTTAAGTGAATTTGACAAGTTTTCAAATATTGCACCAATTTAAAATATTCAAAACAGTAAACAAATTTTATATTTGGATAGATCATTTAATTTGGTATTGAAAACATATAAAAAATGTTGGGATTGGAGTTAGAATGATTTATTTATGCAATTTCCAAAATATAGTGCAGATCTGCCATTTTTTAATGAACCAAGGACTTAGAAATAATTTTCCAGGGGCATAGAATTAATCTGCAAGGGCCTATCTATGATTACTGAGAGTTGTGCAGTACCAAAATAAAAGGAAAAAAAAGATTTGGTCTTATTGTGGGGAGGGGGATTCGATCCCTGGACCTGTGGTTGGGGCGCAGGGGAACCAACCAGTGGGGCTGGGCTCGGGTTGGTGTTAGACTAGGACTCCGGGGGGGTATAAGCTGTGCTTGCGCGGAATTTTTCTCTGAAACATAAACTGCACGTACTGAACATTGGGGTCGGACAGAATCAGATCGAACGCTGCAGCGGCTGCTCGCCGGAGGGCCGTGGGGTTGCGAGTAGAGAGGAGGGAGAGGGAGGAGGATCGAGAGGAGGGAGGAGGAGGCGCACCTCACCTTGGCTGAGGCGATTGAAGGCGGGAGCAGGCGGACAGGTCGCTGCAGCCAGGTGCGATGCAGTGGGTCGTGGCCGGCTTGGAGGAGATGGCGCCGGCGGTGGGGACCCTCCCGGCTCGAGCCGAGGGCATGGAGAGGAAGCCCGCGGTGGGGCGGTTCCATTCCCGCCCCCACCGCGGCCGGAGAGGGTCCGGAGCTCCGGCGACCATCGGAGTTGGAGGAGCTGTTTTCTTTCGGGTGCAGGTTACAGAGAAGATGGAGTGGAGAGAAAAGAGAGGGAGGAGGGAGAGGACGGCGGGGGAAGAGGAAGGAGGGAGCTAGGGGAACCCTAGGGCTCGGCCTAGGGTTTTAAGGAGGGGGGAAGGAGGCACAGCCGTTCCCTGCTCCTCTGATGCACGTGTACACCATGGATGGTGTTCGTACAGGAGGTGGAAGATGACAAGGGGGTATGGGCCTGAGGAGAAAAGGCCAAAGGGAAAAATAGATGGGCTAGGAGGGAAAATTGGGCCTGCTGCCCCTCTCTCTCTCTCATTTGTGTGCTGTTTGTTTTATTATTTGTTTCTGTTTATTTATATTTTTTTTTGCAGATTGGAACAAGAGAGAAAGGGAGGTTTTTAAGAGTAGAGAATTAGTAGAAAATTTTGGATGAGTTGTTTATAGCAACAGCAACATTGCAAAGACTTTGTTTTCCAAAAAATTATTTCAAGTTATTTGCTGTTTGATAAAATAAATGAATTTAATGGAATAATTGAATTAAGTGATTAGTTGAAACTTAAGCAATTCAAAAGCTTGTTTAAAGTTCATGTTTATTTGATACCAAATGGTTGTTTGGTTTTTTATAAGTTTCATAATTTCAAAACTGGTTTGCTGTTTGGGACTTTATTGGAATTGAATAACATTTGGATTTAGTGAATTATTAAAAACCACAATTTTTAAATAGTTGAACCTTATGGATTTAATGGAAACAAATCATTGATTTGTTTTGCAATTTTCATAGCTTTCAAAAGGGGTTGTTGTTTTGGAAGGAAAACATAATTGAATTTGAGAAGGGTTTGATATTAAATGAATTTTTGATAGAACAAAACAACAGTTTTGAGATCACACTTTAATGGAAACAAACAATTGTTTTATTTTGAAATATCTTTTTAGAAATTGTAACATCACAAGGATGAAACAAAAGGGTTGAATTTTGGTTTGAAATTCAAATAGAAAACAAAGGAAAACAAATGAAAACAGTTGGAAAACAAAAGGAAAACAAGCAAAACAATTGCAATCAACATGATGTCATGATGCAAAACATAACATAACAGAGAGCAAACATTCTAATGGCTATTTTTCAGACTTGGGATGTTACAGGAGCATAGGTTTCATAAAAGTCATTGCCTTCCACTTGAGTGTAGCCTTGAGCCCAATCTCGCCTTGTTCATTATGACAATACCATGCTCATCTTGCTTGTTCTTGAATATCCACTTAGTGCCAATAACATTGTGGAAATCCTTGGGCTTCTCAACTAGCTTCCAAACTTTATTGCACTCAAAGTTATTGAGCTCATCATGCATAGCTTCCAACCAATAGGAGTCCTCCAGAGCTTCAAACACTTATCTTGGTTCCACCATGGATATGTGAGCTTGATGCTCACTAAAGTGAGACAATTGTCTACTTGTGTACCTTCTAGCTTGAACATCTTCCAATACCTTGTCACCAGATGCATCAATACGCTTCAAGGCCATTCTAACCCTTTTAGCACGACGGTCTTTGATCTCCTCATTATTGCGAGGAGGAATCACTTAATCATCTTGATCATTTGGTTCCCCTTCTTGACCGAATTGTTGGCCATGATGATGATCATCATCATCATCATCCTCAACAGTTGCTTCAACTTGAGGAGAGGAGGATGAAAAAGGTTGATCTTGGCCTTGACCTTGACTAGCTTGAATTATAGGAGTGGTTGCATCTTGCATAGGAACTTGGTCAACAAGAGGAGGGTCTTGAACTTGTTCTTCGGTAGGTGCATCACTTGGCTCCTTGGCTTGTTCTTCTATTGTAGAGGAGGGCTCCACTTTAGTAGAGCATAGTTCTTCTCGAGTTTCCATAAGGTGTCCCTCAATGGGGCGGAAAAATCACATACTCATCCTTCCTATGGCTTCTTGGGGCATTTCAACATCTACATTAGAAACATGAAATTGTGCCGCTTGGGAGCCATCATTTTCCTCGAAAACCACACTACAAGATTCTATGACTATACGCGAGGTTTTGTCAAAGACTCTATAAGTGTGGGATTCGGCACCGTAACCAACAAATATACCCTCAACAGTTTTAGATTGGAATTTAGACAACCGAACAGCCTTTATCAAATAGAAGCACTTACAACTGAAGACACGGAAGTAGGAGACGTTGGGTTTGTTATCAGTGAGGATCTCATATGGAGTCTTGTCTAAGCCCTTGCGGATGTAGAGGCGGTTGGAGGAGTGGCATGCGGTGGATATGGCCTCGGCCCATAAATATTGGGGAGAAGGATACTCCACCAACATGGTTCTTGCCATATCCATTAGAGTTCGATTCTTCCTTTCGGCTACACCATTTTTTTTAGGGGTATATGCGGCGGAATATTAACGACGAATACCCTCTTCGCTAAGAAACTCATTCAAAGTTTAGTTCTTGAATTCGGTGCCATTGTCACTCCTAATAGCCATGATTGGGACATTGTGTTGACGCTGCACTTTATTGGAGAAGTCGATGATGGTTTGTTGGGTCTCACTCCTCGACTTGAAGAAATAAACCCAAGTGTATCTTGAATAGTCATCGACAATCACCAAGAAATACTTCTTGCCTCGGGGATGGCACCAAAGAGATGAACATGGAGGAGCTCCAAGATCCTCTTTGATGAGATAATAGTCCTGGCCTTATGGGCGGCATCATGCATCTTTCCTTCAACACATGACCTACAAACGCAATATTTGGAAAAGGAAACATTTATTTTTAGTCCGATAATTGGGCCACCTTTGTGAAGACTTTGCAAATTTCTCATGTTGACATGGGATAAGTGGCGATGCCACAACCACCCCACGTCCGCCTTTCTGAAAAGACACATCGCTTGAGAGTTGGTAGAATTCAAAAATTCCACCACAAACAACTCATTTTCGACATGTCCCACGTATGTGACATCAAGAGTCTTGCTCCTCAAAAGTACGACAATATCAGGATCAAAGAGGACGGAGAAACCCATATTCCCTAAAGAACGAACTGAAAGTAAATTTTAACCAAGGGATTCAACAAGGATGACGTCCACGATAGTGATATCAGGAGCAATCACAACCTTGCCAAACCCTGTTACCTTAGACTTGGATTTATCTCCATAAGTGACGGTTGCATCACTTGTATTTGGGCGCAACTCCGTCACAAGTTCTTTGCTTCCGGTCATATGACTAGTGCATCCACTATCAATTATCCATTTAGACCCACCGAAAGCATAGTCCTGCAAGAGATCATTGACTAGAGTTAGGACCCGAGGAGGGTCCCCTCATGTTAGCAAAAAGGGTCTTTGGAACCCAAATAGTATAATGAATGAAACCTACAACTGGACCAACATATTTAGCTTGAACAACACCATAATAATCAACATATAATAAATGGTGTGGATTGTTAGACCCCGCGGAGATTCTACGAGGAGTGTTGTCCCTAATGACAACACCACTCGAGGCAACATTGTTAGCTTGTGCGGGCATGGCCTTCTTCTTGTTCTTGTTCTTCTTCTTATCAACATACACAAGACCTTGCTTGCCCACTTGTGGTCTAGAAGCAACCACTTGTGGCTTAGAATCCACCACCTTCTCAACACATGGGCTCTTGCCCTTGAGCCTTACTAGCTCTTCCTTTAACCTAGCATTTTTCACAATAATATTTGCATGATCACAAGAATAAGTAGAGGTACTAGGAACATTGATGGGGAGATGGTAACCCGGTATGTTCATGCTTAGGTGAAACCCGGCCCGAAGGAATCGTTCAAGACCCGACCCAAGGTGAAAGAGTTTCTAGAAGGCCCAGGGAGGAGCGTAGGTCTTGTAACCCGTACCTTGAGGATCACGATTAGGAAACTTAGGGTTGTATGCGGTTCCGGGTAGGATTCCGGGTATGCCATGTATAGGTAGCCAGAGAGCCAGGTAATATATAAACCGGCTCCTGGGACAAAGAAAGACACAAGAGTTTTACCAGATATTCGAGTATCCTTGTAATACGAGAGCTGATAATTGTAACCCTAGATCGGAGACTCGGCGACATTGCAGCCCGAGCTGCCAGATCGCCAGATAACATGATTTCCCCTGAGCTAAACCCTCTCCCAAACACCAGAGTCGATTTTCCCCAAAGTAAGTTACCCCAGGTAACGTCCTCCATGATTATCCCACGACAGTTGGCGCCCACCGTGGGGCCTACGTCCAAGGGTGTTTACATCACGGGAGAAGCTAAGGAAAGCATGAAGAACCTCGTCATCGGCGAAATCATCACCAACCCTTAAGGAGAAAAGATGGTGGACGACTTTGGTTGGGGACCAGAGTCGGATCTGCTGGAAACCGGATCTATTGTTACGATCGGCCGGGTCAACGTCTTCGTTGGTATGGTACGTGCATCTGGTTCTATTCCTGACAACATTGAATATGATTCTGTGTCAGGAGAAGCAACCTGCGTTCAATCGGACGGAGAAAAATCGGTTGGGACAGCCGATCCAGAAGAAGAGCCCACCACGAAGAGGGAACAGTCGAAGGAGCCGGCATGGACCCCGCGTGGCCGGGTCGTAAGAGAAGATGATACCGAGTCTATCCTGCACCTGCTCGAAGACCGGTACGAGGAAGATAGCTGTGACGAAGAGGAATACGAATCATCACAAGGCATCACGCGCCGGGTCGCGGTCTATACAGCCCCTGCAATCAATCTTAATCATGGGGATGTGACGACGGCCACGGCCGGAGCGGCGCGAGCGCTGGCCCAACAGCAGGCGCCGGTTGACGGAAACCCGGTTGTAGCCTGGGTCGACGGAGAGTCGGCTTCTGTTACCAGTCATACCGGAGAAAGTGAACGTCAAAGGAACATGTTTGGATTCACACCAAACAGAACGCCGGGTGCGGGAACCTCGGCTCCGCGAAATCCGGCTCTGTTAAACAATAACCTAATCTTGGATCCCACAGTGTTTGCGACGGTGATAACCCCAGAAAACGCGGCGGCATGTGCCCGAGATCTGGATGTGGCTCGCCGCGCATTGGATCAACAAAGGAGAGATATCGAAGCCGAGAAACAAGGTATGGCCACGCGCCAGCGCGAGTTGGAAGAACTGGAGAATCGCCTTCAAACTCAGTCGACCAGGATTTACAATCAGAGGCACCAGACGAGATTACCGGCAACCGGAGGGAATCTACAGCCAGCTACATTGTTTGTTACCCCTCAGGATCAACCAATCCCGGTGGTGAATCAAGAAACGGGATATCGAGCTGCAACCCTGGGAGGACAGCCGGCGAACGTGCAAGCCGGGTTACCCACGTTGCAAACTGGGGTCGCTGTTGGCAATACCACACCACCATCACCACCACCGCGATTTCATACTCCACCGGGTCACTTCAACAATTCCATGGATAACGTGTACGCCGCGACTCTAGCGCTCGACCGTATCCCACTGGGAGAGACGCCTCGAGAAATCGAAACTCGGCAGGCCATAGAGATGCTACGCACCGCAGTGGCTCAACAGGAAAATTACCCGGATCATAGAAGTGGTTTGCACGGGACACCGTATGTCAGCCGGCAACCCGGGAATACCGGGTATATTCAGTCAAGCTCGACAAGGAGGAAGGCAGAGCAGCAGCAAATGCCGCCTCCTCCCCATAGAACGGCAACGCCCGCAGCATCAACATCACAAGCCATTGTGGACAGTTCTCGAGCCAGGCGCGTAGCAGCCGGGTCTGCGGTAAGAGGGCCGGTAGCGGTTGCACCCCCCCGCCGCACCAGCTGCGGGATCGCACGTTTCCCGAGTAAGGCCGGTACTGGCGAACCTCGCCGGGCCTAAGTGTTTATCGGATGCCATCAGGGCTGAGCCCTACCTGGATAAATTCAAGGATCCGGGTAAAGTGGTTAACTATGAGCCGACCATGGACCCAGAAACCTGGTTGAGAAGTTACGAGATGGCTATGTCAATTCGCAACGCATCCGAGAATCTCCAAGCTAAGTTTATGTATCTTATGATGTCCGAAGAAGCAGCAAAGTTGTGGTTCAATAACCTGCCTGAAAGATCCATCAATTCATGGAGTGAGCTGAAAGATGCCTTCATCAAACATTTTCATGGGACGTGCCGAAAGTTATTCACGATTGACGATTTAGAGCGATGCGTCCAGAAGAAGGGAGAGTCGGCGCGCAGCTGGGTGCGCCGGGTTATGGAAATTCTCCACTCTTCCACTGATATCCAGCCAAAAGATGCATTGCAAGCTATGGCAAAACGTGTAAATACTTACCCCTGGTGCAAAAGTTGACACGCATGAAATCTAGTTGGCACGCCTCGGAGGTTACAGTGGGAGAATTGATGGACGCTTGCAATAAGCACGCTGCTACGGACACAACAGAGGAGGATGTTGATGACAAAAACGCGAAACCCAACAATGGAAGACCCGACAATGGGGCTGCACCGAGTAATAATGGAGGAAACAATGGAAATAACCAGCACAAGCACCCATACGAAGGAAATTCCGAGTTTGTTGCTAATACAGAAGCCGGGTTTGCAAGACCCAGGGCGGAGGGAAATTTCAACGGAGGAAACTTTAATGGAGGAAATTACCAAGGACCACCGAAACCGGCTAACCATATAGAGGCATTCAGGATGCCATGTCCGCGTCATAGCAGGAATGGCAGGCCGGCTAATCATTCATTGGAGCAGTGCGTGGACTTATAGAGATGGAAGAACGAGGAAATACATAAAGCCCTGCGAGGTGCAGGCCGGGGAGGAGGACAGGGTCCGGGTGGAAACCCGGGCAACGGGCCACCTCCCGCTGGCAACGCAGGAGGTGGCAATCCGGGTAATAATCAAGGAGGTGCTGGGGGTTTCCAGGCCAACCCAAAGCAGTTAGGACAGTACCACGTTCACACTACCAGGACTTCCAACAGAGATAGAAAGATACTTAAAAGGGCCGTAAACTCGGTTTCTTCAGGTGTTCCGAGATATTTGAGATGGTCAGATCAAGACGTAACATGGAGCAGAAGGGATCACCCGGAAACAATAGAACATCCGGGTGTGTTAGCTTTGGTGGTTGCACCACATGTCAATGGTTACGAGCTGAAAAAGGTTTTGATGGATGGTGGGAGCAACATTAATATCTTGTATTGGGAAACCTTCCTACGCATGGGGCTCAAGGAGTCTCAGCTACAGAAAAGTTCTATAGTTTTCCATGGAATTGTGCCGGGTCACTCGGCGTGCCCTGAAGGAAAGATAACACTAGAAGTCGCTTTTGGAGAATCCAAGGACAATTTCCGAGTGGAATGGCTCACATTTGAGGTGGTAAAATTGCGTAGTCCTTATCACGCGCTGTTCGGAAGGCCGGCTTACGCTAAGTTCATGGCTAGGCCATGTTATGTGTATTTACAGCTAAAGATCCCGGGTCCCAAGCAGACCATTACCATACATGGGAACCGGGCTGTGGCAGCGGAGTGTGATGAAGGAGATGCAGCAATGGCAGAACAGGCTTGCAGGAAGGAAGAGCTCAAGTATTACCGGTCTCAAGTAGACCCGGAAGATAGAACTGCTTTGAAAAGGCCGAATACGGAGGACGAGAGAGCAAAGTTTAAAGCGGCCCAGGATACCAAGATGGTGGCTTTTGTCGAGGGTGATCCCTCCAAACAATTTTCTATAGGTTCTAACCTAGACAACAAGCAGGAAGAAGCACTTATCGAGTTTATTCGTGAGAATCAGGACTTTTTCGCTTGGACGCCCAGCGACATGCCGGGTATCCCGACCGAGTTAGCTGACCACAGTTTGCATGTTGATCCCAGGTCCCGGCCTGTGAAGCAGGGGCTGAGAAAAATGAATGAGGAAAGGAGAAAGGCTATAGGGGCGGAGATAGCTCGGCTCCTTGCAGCCGGCTTTATTATGGAGGTTTTTCACCCGGAATGGTTGGCAAACCCGGTTCTAGTGCTGAAAAAGAACAACGGGTGGAGGATGTGCATAGACTATACAAGTCTCAACAAGCATTGCCCAAAGGATCCATTTGCCCTTCCGAGAATAGACCAGATCATTGATGCAGTGGCCGGTTCTGACTTATTATGTTTCTTGGATGCTTATTCCGGGTATCATCAAATAAAGCTCAAAAAAGAGGATTGGGAGAAAACTTCGTTCATAACCCCATTTGGTGCTTTTTGTTATAAAATATGACCTTTGGGCTGAAAAACGCAGGCGCAACGTATCAGCGATGCATCCAGAAGTGTTTTGAGGATCAAATTGGACGCACCGTTCTTGTCTATGTGGATGATGTGGTGATTAAAACAAGGAAAGCTGAAACTTTTATAGATGACCTAAAGGAGACCTTCAAGAACTTGAGTAGATACCAGATGAAGGTTAACCCGACTAAGTGCGTGTTCGAGGTGCCGGCAGGAAAGTTACTCGGCTTTATCGTTTCTGAGAGAGGAATTGAGGCAAACCCAGAAAAAATCAAGGCCATCCAGAGCCTGAAAAAGCCGGAAGGCCTGAAGCACGTTCACAAACTCACGGGATGTGTGGCAACATTGAGCCGGTTTATATCTAGGCTTGGAGAAAAGCAATACCTTTATACCGACTCTTGAGGAAAACCGACAAATTCGTGTGGGACCAAGAGGCGGACGAGGCATTTGAAGCTCTGAAAAAGCAGTTATCTGAGGCATCGATCATGGCAGCACCAGGTCCCAAAGAGCCCATGTTATTATACATCGCGGCCGGGCCTCGGGCGGTTAGCGCAGTGGTTGTGGTTGAACGCAAAGAGGATGGAAAAGATCACTCGGTACAAAGGACGGTTTACTACGTGAGTGAGGTCTTATCGGAAGCAAAGCAGTGTTATCCGCATTGGCAAAAGCTTGTTTTTGGAGTCTTTATGGCCAGCCGGAAATTGAAGCCGTATTTTCAGAAACACCCCATAACGGTGGTTAGCTCTATACCCATGGCAGATATTATCAGAAATTCAGATGCGATAGGTCGAATAGCCAAGTGGGCCATTGAGATGGGAGATTATCACATCAACTATGAGCCTCGATCTGCAATCAAGTCCCAGGATTTAGCTGATTTTATCAATGACTGGACTCACACAAGCATGCCCACAATGATGCCAAGTTCCGAGTCTTGGGTGATGCACTTTGACGGTTCCAAGCAATACGAGGGATCAGGAGCCGGGGTGGTGCTTACATCGCCTAAAGGAGATAAGTTGAGTTATGTGTTGCAAATTCACTTCGATTGCTCCAACAATGTGGCCGAGTACGAGGCCCTATTACATGGACTGCGAGTAGCAAAGGAGATGAATATCAGGCGAATAAGGTGCTATGGAGACTCGGATCTCGTGGTACAACAGGTCTCTGGAACTTGGGATAGGAAGGATGCAACAATGGTAGCATATCGCAGAGAGGTAGACAAGGTGGCCGGGTCTTTTTCCGGGTATGAGGTGGAACACATTGACAGGCGAAAGAATGAGGCAACAGATGCACTCGCAAGACTCGGTTCGCGCCGAGAGCCGGTCCCGCCTAACGTTTTTCTGGACGAGTTATGGCGGCCTTCCGTCAAAACCGAGTCTGAGGAAGAGGTGGCCAACCAAGACCCGGATTTGGAGCTCGTAGCCACGTACGCGCTATTCCCGAGTGGACATAACCGTTTCTGGCCTACCTGTCACGGGGCAAGTTACCACCACAGGAAGTTTTAGCCAGGCAAATTCTGAGACGAGCGAAGGGTTATTCTATCATTAATGGCGAGTTGTATAAGAGAAGTGCTGCAGGAGTCTTTTTGCGTTGTGTAACACCAGAGGAGGACCGACAGATTTTAAGGGAGATCCATGAAGGTGATTGTGGGCATCATGCCTCCACAAGGTCCCTTGTGGCTAAAGCATATCGACACGGTTTCTTCTGGCTCACGGCTTTGGCAGACGCGGAGCGGTTGGTAGCAAGGTGTGATGGATGTCAAAGGTATGCTCGCCAAACCCATGTGCCGGCTATGGAGTTGCGAACAGTCCCGCTAACCTGGCCGTTTGCAGTTTGGGGTATGGATATGGTAGGCCCCTTTCACATGTCACCTTGCAAAAAGACTCATCTTTTGGTGGCTATTGATAAGTTTACCAAGTGGGTTGAAGTTATGTCAGTCACCAATTGTGAAGCAGTCACAACAGTCAAGTTCCTGAAAAGGATCATCTATCGGTTTGGATACCCTCATAGCATAATAACAGACAATGGAACCAACATGTCCCTAGGTGAGATGGAGAAATTTTGTGGAAACAATGGAATCCGCCTTGACGTAGCCTCTGTAGCCCATCCACAAGCTAATGGACAGGTGGAGAGGGCAAATCAGGAGTTGCTTTGTGGGTTGAAACCACGACTACGAGTCCCGTGCCTCAGAGCTGCGGGAGCATGGGTTGAGGAATTACCATCAGTGGTTTGGGGAATGAACACTACACCTAACATATCTACCCAGATGACTCCGTTTTTCATGGTTTATGGTGCAGAGGCATTCCTGCCGAGTGATATTATTCATGACTCGCTCCGAGTGGCGGCTTATGTTGAGGTGGAGAATGAGAAGACCCGGCAGGATGTTGTGGACATGTTAGAAGAGCACAAAGAGCAAGCCTTGGAGAGATCAGCCATATATCAACAGGATTTGAGGCGATACCATAGTCGGCGAGTCAAAACCCGGGTCTTCCAGGAAGGAGACCTGGTATTACGCCTCGTACAGTCAAAGGAAGGAAAGCACAAATTATCTCCACCATGGGAAGGCCCTTTCGTCATCAGCCGAAATTTGCACAACGGATCATACTACTTGATAGATGCAAGGGAAGAGTCGGATACTGTTAATGATACCACACATACCACTTCATCTATGCAAGAGCGGGAAAGACCATGGAACGTGGCCCAGCTACGTCCCTACTACACTTAGCATAGGCTAGGTTTACAAGTTGAATTACACGATGTAACAGGCAGCAGGTTTCAGACGCACTCTTTCCCTATCCAGGGTACCTAAGGGGACTGGAGGGTTTTTAATGAGGCGGCTTGCTGACCTAACTTTTCTTATATCAATAAAGAGATGGTTAAACTATGATATTGTTTCTTATTTTGTGTTAGTTTGTTATTAATGTTTATGTTTTACTTTGTTTCATATCAGGTAAGTATTTATTGTTTAGTCATGATGCACTAGGTTTAAAATTTTCATAGATTGCATACATAGGCCTTGGGGGGCTGATTGCTTTAATAGCACAGCTATAATCTCAAGACCCGGCCACGATGCCATTAAGTTATGAGGACCGATTACTTGCAATAAATACGGTTACAATCTTATAACTGGACAATAGAGCCAAACTTTCTTGATTTCTCTTGTTTAAGCTTGATGTGACTCGCAATAATGTGGCGTGACTTGCTAACGTGTAATCACAATCAGTCATGATGCCCATTGGGACTTGCCTGACCCTGTTTTTATACAGTTATAGCAGCACTGAATATCCACGTGAAAGCCGGCTTACAACAAAGAGGATCAAAAGGGTCATCCAAACCACAAGTTATGCGGGGTAAAAGGCTGCAGCTGGAAACTCACAATGTATTAAGCATAGCTTCAAATTTTATATGGGTAGATATATACTTTGGGCCCTGGCAAGAACAGGAATTTGGGTCTTGGGGACTTGGGAATTTGAGAAATGCAACAAATTGTTTAGCCATCAAGCTTGAAACCCAAAAATCCGAGTCTTGGGAACTTGGGGACTTGGGTGCTTGAAAAGCAAAAAGTTCACAGTCAAAAACCCTGAGACCCGGAAACCGAGTCTCATGGATGGGGAAAAAGAGAAAATATCAGAAAAGCGGCAAAAATCTTAAGACTGGAGAAAGCATATCAAGGTGGATGGACAAAAGGGACATCAAAGCCATTAAAGTTTAAACGTATTACAAACCGAGGAAATTGTATCAAAAGTGCACAAGCACACTATTAAACAAATAATTGTATCAGGCATATTACAACCATGCCTATTGGCCGAATAAGTGTTTGAGGGCGAGAATTGATAAAAACTTCACTCGGCATCCATAGCCGAGTCTTCAGCAGCAGCCTTGGTAGCCAGGTCTTCGACGTTCTCCTCTGTGTTCTTCCCAGCCTCCATGTCCGGGTCAGTTGCGGCATCAGCACGAGCTGGAGGAGGAACAGCTGGAGTAGATGTGGATGGCGGAGTGTCGGCCTCGGCCTTCCTCTTGGCAGCCTCCTCCTTCCACCGGGCTAGCATGTCAAAGGGCTTCGGGAGAGCAGACGGGACCGGCTTGTCTTCGGCATTGTACGGCGGGGTGAGCCTGTTCACATCCAGCTTATCGGCTATCAGGCTTGCTGAGTGACGTACCTGAGCGTGGATAGACTTGTAGTCCTTAGCCGAGAATCTTGAGCCGTCATTGTTAAACTCGGGGAACCCATTCACGAGCGTTGTCGGCTCAAGCCTAGGAAAATAGACTTTGGCCAAGGCAAGGCCGCGGGTTACCCCAACCCGGCATGCTGAGCGCTTCCAGTGATCGATCCAAGCAGGGACCGTGGAGTACGCGTCAAGCATGTGGGAGACACCACCATAACCGCCAGGCCACCTTATGGCCTCAAGGGTCCACTTGGTGCCCGCAGAAAATTGCCGGATTACGGCCTTCAGGGTCTTCAATTTCTCTATGTCATCTTCATCATCAGCTTTGTCACCCGGACCTGCAGAATAAAAGGAAAAGTAAAGTGGTAAGATCCGGGTCTTAGATCATATCAAGTGAGAAATCCGAGTCTTAGTCAGGAAGTTAAGTTCTTTTAGCAAGCAAGGAGCGGTAAGTGTCGGCAACAGAGGCTGACAGTTTCTTCAGTAAGTCCTCAGCTTGGTGGAGTTTTTTCTTATATTTCTTGCAATCCTTGGCAAGATCCTTCACCTCGACCTCTAGCTCCTCCCGAAGTTTGGTCTCGAATTGGAGGAGTTCGTTGGTTTTCGCCAAGATCTCCTCCGATCGGGTCACATAAGCCTGAAAAATAATACAAGGATATATTAGTCGGTTATAGTGTAAAAGCCGAGTATGGAGGGCTATATAGCTCTGGGAGTATCGAGTAAACTATGCGTAGTTCACCCGGAACTTGGGGACTAGATGAGTATGTAAGCAATATTCGTAAAGATACCTGATGCTCAGCAGCTAGGGACTCGAGGATGTCTCTTTCATTGGTCTTCAGGGAGAACAGTTCATCTAGCATCCCTTCAAAGTCAAGGCCACTCAGAGTCGGCCTGGAGGAGCTTGGGTTCTGGCTACCTGGTGGCGGGGTCCTTTCCTGCTTCAGCGGGTCGATTCTGGTTGCCTGAGTGTTGGGAGCAGGGACACCCCTCTGTGATCCCAGAAACTCGACATCATCATCGGTCGGCTGCTGTGTTGGCAGGGGAAACTCAGCCTCCTGGTCAACAGGGTTGTCCAGCTGTTCTTCTCTTTCACCACCAGCTGTGGGCTCCACAACGTTCTCCGGGTTTTCCATAGCCGTGTTATCGATGTTTATATCTTTAGGATCACTAAGTGTAACCTTGGCCCTGAGAAAGAAAAAGAAGCAGTTAGTAGATAATAAACGAAAGACGTGGAAAATAGTAGTGTATTGATTAGCAAGGAAAGTGAATTACCCGGTATTCACGAAGAAATCCGGTGGGAGATCGTTGCTGGACCCGGAAGATGCTGACAAAGAATTGGAAAGTGAGACCCTAAGTTGTCCGGCTAATGGGTGATTCGGAGAAGGGTATCTTCGAGGAATATGGGACGTACGAGTTTGGGAAGTACCGGTTCGGCGAGCGGGTGATGAAGGGATGCCCGGGTGAAGAGGATCGTCACCCGGGGAATTCAGGGTTACCCTTCGTTTGGTCGGGGCAGGTTCCTTCAAGTATGATGAACTGGTTAGACGCTGGTTAAGTTCACACATATTGGCATACGAGTACGGCTTGGAGGTCATGGAGGAATAGGGCACCTTGAAAACAACACTCCGGGTCTTCCTCTTCGCCCCAATCTCTGCTTCCGGCTCAGCCTCACTCTCTTCCGACTGGGTGTCCTTCTTGTCCTCTAGCTCTTGTAAATAAGGAGCATTGTCGTAAAAGGGGAAGATTTGGTCTAAAAAGTTAACGAGGTAAGTGTAAATATAAGACCCGGTTTTACCTTCATCACTATCAGCCGGTTCCTCGTCCTCCTCCGAGTTTTCCGAAGGGTGGGGGGTGACTATCTTCCAGAACTCATCGTCTTCCTGTGTAAGAAATACAGAGACAAAGGTTAGTATATATGCATAAGAGATATCAGTCGGATAAAGAAATTAAGTCGGTTCTTACTGGAGGAGCCGGGTTAGAGCGAGTGAAGGGGTTAAGCCCGGCTATGTTCTTGATAACATCAAGTTTCTCGGCTAAGAAGGTCTTCATGATCTTCTTCATATCAGCAGCCGGGTAAGTTTTCTCCGAGTATCGGAGAGAATCGGTGACATGTCCAGAATAGTCGCACATGAGTTTGGCCCGGGTGCTGTTAGGCTGGATCCGGCAGCTTACCCATGTCTTTATCAGATTAAGCCCAAGGAGACCTTGGGCAGAAAGTACAGTGAGTTTGTGAAGAAGAGGTTGGATAGATTGCCTATCGGCCTCGGGTGCGAAAGAATTCAGATTATCGGACAAGGTAAGAGTGTCGTCAGAGAAACCCGGCAATGGCTTCTCGCCGGGTAAAGAGGTGTCTTGGCAGTAAAAGTAGGTTTTCTTCCAGTGTTTTACATGTGTGTGGAGGCTAAGAGTCGGCATCAGAGAGTTTTTACGTCTCTGAATTGAGACTCCTCCACAAACTAGGAGGGGCCCGTCGCCGCTCTCTCGGCAAGTTTTGCATTGAAAGAGTTCAAGAAATAAGGCTAAGTTGGGAGGAATGCATAAATAAGCTTCACAGAGGACTATGAAGTGGCAGATGTTAAGCATAGAGTTCGGGCCGATATCGAATACCCCGGATCACGTGCTCGACGAAGACTACCACTTCATCTAGGCCTGGTGCAGGCCGGTTCTCTTCGCCGGGTATCCTCCAGTGGATCTCTGACCGGGTGGGCAAGACACCCGACTCGGCCAGCTCGTCCAGCTTGGCCTTCGTGACAGTCGATTTCGCCCAATTGGCGGAAATCGACTGACCCGACTTTTGCTTTCCGGCCGGGTTTTTGCCCTTTGACTTGGCGCTAGTCTTAGGAGCCATGGAGTATAGATCTAAAAGGAGGTAAAATGCAAGTGGGTGAGTATTGAGAAACTTGAAGAGCGCAGCTATCCGATATAACAAGAAGATGAAAAAGCAAAACAACTAGGTACTTGCAAGATCTAGAAATTGGATCTAGCCAAGAACACACGGTGAAATAATATGAGATTGCAAATCGCAAAGGTGTGCTAAACGTTTGCAAGAGGTACAGAAATGGATTTAGCTAAATGCAAGCCGTGGAAGAACGTGAGATTGGGGATTACAAAGGTATTCCTAGTTGATGGAGAAGTAGTGGATAACTAAGGGGTGAGATTCGATCCAAAGTATTCGCCGAAATCGAAGAAAGGGGATCTGGATCTAAGGGACTTACCGGACGGATTATTGGAGGAGATGCGCGGTGGCGGCGATTTGCTGGCGGCGGTGGCGTCTTGAGATCTCCGGCGGCATGAATGGGACTTGCTTGCGGTAGTTGGCGGCGGCGTCTGACGGCGGCCTTGAGGGCGCTGCTGGCGGCGACCGGTGGCGACCTTGCAGGCGGCGGCGCAGCTCTAACGGCGGCGCAGCTCCGGTGGCGCGAGCTCGGTTTGGGGCTCGCGGGCGCAGAGGCGGAGTGAAGAGAGAAAAAGGAGGAGAAATGACCGGTAGATCTAGGGTTGACCCCTGGAGGCTTATTTATAGGCGCGGGGGAGAAAAGCCCTAGGTTTGGTCGGTAAGTGCAAAATTTTCGGGAGAAAAATGATCCGGTACGGATATTTGGGGATAAGTGTCAAGATACCCGTTGCGAGATATCCGGATCGAGATTGAGGTGGATTACAGGCGTGTTATTCGGATTGATTGACAACGGTACGGAGGCCGGGTCTTGTCATGTTTCCTCGGAGTGTTGACCCGGGAAATGGTGCTTTGGCTCGGGAAAAACCGGGTTGTTATATGGACCGCCTAAAGAGCAGGCCTAGCCGCCTAGCAACAATCAAAAGCATTCTAACCCGGTATATTATGTATTTGAATGTTTATTGTTTTGCAGGGAATAGCGTGCGCTTCATGGTTGATCCTGAGAAGCACAAGCTATTCTGGGGACTACTAATGGGGAGATGATAACCCGGTATGTTCATGCTTAGGTGAAACCCGGCCCGAAGGAATCGTTCAAGACCCGGCCCAAGGTGAAAGAGTTTCTAGAAGGCCCAAGGAGGAGCGTAGGTCTTGTAACCCGTACCTTGAGGATCACGATTAGGAAACTTAGGGTTGTATGCGGTTCCGGGTAGGATTCCGGGTATGCCTTGTATAGGAAGCCAGAGAGCCGGGTAATATATAAACCGGCTCCTGGGACAAAGAAAGACACAAGAGTTTTACCAGATATTCGAGTATCCTTGTAATACGAGAGCTGATAATTGTAACCCTAGATCGGAGACTCGGCGACATTGCAGCCCGAGCTACCAGATCGCCAGATAACATGATTACCCCTGAGCTAAACCCTCTCCCAAACACCAGAGTCGATTTGCCCCAAAGTAAGTTACCCCAGGTAACGTCTGTCGTGATTATCCCACGACAAACATTGAATTGACTGAGTTGAGTTTGAAGTTGTTCATGTGACTCTTTGAGGGTAGAGTGTTCACTCTCCAAGGCTTTGTGGGCCTTGGTAAGCTTCTCAAACTCCTCGGTTAGTTTATCATGACCCAACCTTATCCTTTTTATATTTCTTATATTTAGAAAAAGCATGGTCATGTTATTTAGTGATATTAGCAACAAGTTCATTATGTGACTCTTCAATAGATTCAAGTTCCTCCTCAAGAGAAACTCGACCCTCATGCTCTTCCTCAAGGGTCATAGAGAGAGATGCCTTTTCATCCCCATCTCTTCTTTCAATCCCATCTTTCTTCTCAAGAGCTTCATGGGCCTCTCCCAATTGGCTCGTGAGGAGATCAACATACTTCTTGGTCTCACCTTGCACGTTAGACATAAAATGTTCCAAAGAGGCAATTTCATCTTCTACACTATGACTAGCAATGTTATTCATGTCGTTTGTAGCCTTAGAGATGATAGAAGATGCTACCTCCGAGGCCTTAGCCATGAATCACTTGGTATTAGGCTGAGGAAGATTCTCATTGGGGGATTCAAAGAGAGATGAGGAATATGGAGATGATGCAATAGCAAGAGCGTCCACTTCACTTGTGGATTCTTCTTCTTCATCACTTACGGAATCATACTCTTCTTGAGTCACTATCACAAACTTGGTGGGGAACTTTCTGTTGAAAGGTTTCTTCTTGAAATGAGGTTTCTTGTAAGCAACTTTGACTTGTACTTGTGAATAAGCTTGCCACCATGATGGTCCCTATTCTCATAGGGGCACTCCACAATGAAATGGTGCTTGTCTTCACAATTGAAGAAAGACCTCACTTTTTGAGTCCCTTTTTTTCCATAGCTAGACTTGGTCTTCTCCTCAACATATGCCTTGGCCTTTGGAGGATTCTTACAAAACTTCTGCATGGAACGAGCAATGACATCCTTGAGCACGGGGTCATATTCTTAATCCTTCAAAGGGGACAAGTCTTCAATGCATGCCTCTTGATGTTCAACCCCCCTTGACACTAACTTGGCCTTGAAAGCAACGGAAGCTCCTTTGTGCATTCCCATAGCTCTAGCTCGGTTGTCAAGAGCATTCTTAGTTTGCACTTGGAAGGAGCTAATTTCTTGCATCACTTGAGTTGAGGTCAAAGAAGCAAAGTCATGTATTCCTTGAAGGCTCTGCAAGTCCGCGGGCTCAAATGGCATGATATCACTAATGTACTTCCTCTTGATCCAAGCATCATCAACGTACTTGGCACCAACATGATTGAATGCGGTGGAAAGTGTCTTGATCCTTCGATACATGTCTTCATGGTTCTCGCCATAATGCATATAGAATCCTTCGGCTTCATTTCTCAAGGTATCATACCTATTCCTTTGCATGCTATCATTTCCCACAAACATGACGACAAGAGTGCCCCATGTTTCCTTGGCGGTGGAATATTGTTGAAGATGATGCATGTGGTTTGGACCCACGACTTGTTGAATGATGGACAAGGCGGTGTAGTTAAGTTGAGAATCTACGGCTTCTCTTCTTGTGAAGTTCTTGGGGTCATGTGGCTTGTATCCATCTCGAGTGACCCTCCAAAGCTCAATACAAGAGGAGTTTAAGTGAGTTTCCATGTAATATTTCCAATCACCAAAAGAATGTGCATTAAGTTTAGGAGGTTCTCCTCTAGAAATTATATGAGGATGTGGGACGGGAGGATCGGGAGAGTAGTGCCCCTCAACGGAGGTGTAATCTCTTTTTCCTTCTGTACCCTTATCGGTGGAGTTCTTAGCAGAAGCATCTTTAAGTTGTTCACCATTAGCCCCATTCTTGGCGCCCTCCAGATTTTCATCCGAAGGAGATGAAGTGGAGGTCTCCAATTCCTTGGCTTTCATGAGTTGCAACATGAGTGTTCGCAACTCATCAATTTTGCCCTCCATGGATGAGGTCAATGAATTTTTCAACTCGTTGAGATCATCCATAGTGACTTGTGTCACGGTAACGGTGACTACCGTATCACCATCCATACTAAACTCTTAGGTGGTTAAGCCCAATAATAAGAGCCAAGGCTCTGATACCAATTGAACGGATAGTATGGGCACCTAGAGGGGGTGAATAGGTACTACGACCAATTTTAATTTTTCTTGAAATTATGGCTTGACACAAAGGTAAATTCTCTAGATAATGCAACTATGGTGAATTTACCTATATGAAAAGAACAACAACAAATACAATACAAGCACAAGTAAAGGAGAGGGGAACGAGGTAACCGATATGAAGCACGCGGAGACACGATGTATTCCCGAGTTCCTCCTTATTAAGTGAGTACGTCCCGTTGGAGGGGTGTGAGTTTCGGCACAAAGGCCTACTCAACGCCACAAAGGCCTCACCCTATTCTCCGATGAACAACGCTACAAAGGCCTAGTCCACCTTCCAATATTGATCCCCTTTGAGACGGGAATCAAATCCTTTACAACAATCTTGGGGCACACACCCACAACCAAATTGGGGGCTCCCAACACCAAGAATCACCAAGTGTAGCAAGAGGTCTAGGTTCTCCACCAATGGAAACACTAGACTCAAATCCCTCAAGTGAATGAGGGGGAAATGAAGAACGGCTCGGTGAAGATATAGATCGGGGGACTTCTCCTTCAATCCTACGAAGATCAACAAGTTTGGGTGGAGGGATTGGGAGTAATTGAGGATTTGGTGAGCTCAATAAATGGTCTTTAATGCTATGGACAAACTAGAGCTCAAGGAGGAAGAGGAGGGGTATTTATACCCCCTCCTCAAATAGAGCCGTTTGAGCAGGAAACAGATACCGGAAATGTCACATCCCAATTTTGGAATACCTGTTAACACAGTTGTTTTGCTAATTGCTTTACTAATAAACCTTGGTTGTGTTTGTTTGTGGTTGTTTAAGTGCAACTAAACAAACTAATTATATAAACTTGCAAACTTAAAAGGATAGCAAAGCAGTGAACTAAAAATATTCAACATATTGTTCCAGGGATAAAAATATTCAACATATTGTTCCAATGACCTTGGCAATATTTTCTAAAGTAAATATTGATCAAAGAGTTTTCCAAAAACTATCTTATGAATCTCATACTTGTTGAATATTATTACAAGACCTAAATTAAGAAAGAGGAGACACTTAATAAATTTCCCTAAAAGATTATCAGAAAAAGTGGCATTCTTAAATGCTTCACCAAAATATTATCAAATGTTTTTCCAACCTTGCAAGATTAAAAAAAAAGTATTGGAGAGCATTGACTTGTTATCTCTAGTCATATAAATATTTTGGCAAAGCATTGCTAAAGAAAAGCCAAGTGCTTTATTAAATAGAAATTCCAATATTTCCAGAAACAGAAAACTAAAACAAGTTACTATTGGAAACTTTCTTTAAATGATTTGAAATTCATACCATTGCTTCCTTATATCAAATAAGGAACACACACAATAGGAGACCAAAATTTGAATCCATTAAAGTCCTGAAAACATGAATTTTCTCCACAGCAACATTTGGGATTTTGAACAAGTTTGTTCTACAAACTTTTTCCAAATGCCATGAAATAAATACCACATGCTCTATATCATAAATAAGGATGAAAACCAAAAGGGCACAAGTTTTTGAATAATTGAAGTTGCCAAAAACCCCTGTTTTCTTGACAGCACCTTTTTGAAATTTGAACATGTTTGTTCTATGAAGTAACTCAAAATGACTTGAATTTTCTACCACATAAGGAACACATCAAATAAGGAATGTGTGCCAAAAATTATCATTTTTGGAAGCTCCTAAGTAGGTTAATAAATTCAATGTCCATTTCTGTAAGAATTCAAATTTGAACAACTTTGAATTATCAAGTTTATCTAATGGAGCCAATTTTCACATATGTTGTGTATCTTAACCAATAAGAATTTTGGGCAAAAGGATTTCAAATTTTGACTTTGTTTGCTTGGTGAAAACAACATTTTTCAGAGAGTACAGGGACCTATTTGTAATTATCCAGGGATCAAATTGTAATCCGAGTCATCTTCAACCTCTAGCTCCCTGTAGAGAACAGCACCCCTACCCATGGCTTCGAAGGGAAGGAACCCTTGGGGATAAAGAGGGCCCCCATGTGCCCTTGTCTGCTCATGCCCCCTCTCTCTCCCCTAGAGCTCACCCCCCTCTCTCTCTCTCCAAAATCCCAAGATAATCGGAACCCTAGCTTCCAACTCGCCGTCGATTCGGACGTTCCCGAGCTCGCCGCCGCTCTCCGTTGATGCCCTTAGCTCCGCCTTGTCGCGCTGACCCTCCCTGAGGAAGGAATCGAGGCGGAAGGTCGCCTGGTGCCCGCGCCGTCCGATTCCCTTTTCGGGCACGGCGCACTCCGGCGAGCCATTGCCGCCGTCTCGAGTCTCCTCCGCCGTCTCCGTTTGGTCCAGTGCGTTCACGGTGAGGATGTGGTACTCCCCGTCGCTTTTTCCCCCTCCCTCGCCCACGGATTCGACGCCGTGCCGTGTCGCCGTCCGGCCGCCGCGTGCGCGCCGTCGCCGCTGCTTTCCGGTCCGTCCCGGGAAGCGAGGCTGCGCTCTTTAGCTTCCCCTCGACGAGAGCTTCGAGTGCATGTTCTTATTTTGCGATTTGGTGGCCGAACTCGCCGGAAATTGCTCGCCGGAGCCGTTTCCGCCGGCGATGACGCCGCGGTGACGTCGTGGCGACGTCACCCTCCCTTGACCCCGCGCGCGTGGGTCAAACCTGCCAGTGGGGCCGGATCAGCGTGCGTGGCAGCCACCGTGGCGCCCGGCCCGCAAGTCAGTGACTTGTGGCTAGATCCGCCGCGGTGACAGTTGGATCTGGCCGGCCCAGATCCAGATCTGGCCCAACAACAACTTTTTTTTCAATTTCATTTTTGCAGAAAAAGTACCTGATTACTTTTGAGCTTAAAACCTAACCAAACAAATGATTTTGACCAAAGAAAAATTCACAGTGGTACCTCAACTAATTCTAAACCACCTCCAACTTCTAGATCTACATTTGGATGAATAATTTTGAAATGAAAAATGATTTGGCAACAGGTACCAGAAACACCAAAATGAGCACCATTCTTAGTTTACAACTCATAATGAAGTGAGGCCAATTGAATTGGAAAGCCCTTGAAATTTCCTAACAGGATCATTTAATCTCGTTTCCAAATTCATTGTATTTTTGAAATGGCATGCAATTTGGTAAAACACCAGAGAGCACTTTGGTGATTTTTATAAATTAATTAAAGATGAATTTTGATGCAAACCAAATTGGATGGTCTTGTATATGTTTAGGACTATCCAAACCTAGAAGGGTTTAATTTTTTGAGCATCATATAAATTTTGGTGGACAGATCTTTGTTTTGCATGTTTCTGCCATTTTGGCATTTTAGTTAATTAATTTATGTGATGATATTTTTGTGTTGCAATATTGTTTTCTAGCATGTATAAGTTGTGTGAACTTGCTTTCTAAGTATTACTTAGCTATTTTATCATGTTAGAATGTGTGGACTTGAGTTAAGAAGAAATAGGATTTTATATTAATATCATATGTTTATCTCTAGTTTATTACTTGCATATAATTTTTGAATGATTAATTTGTGTGCAAGTGATTGAATTGTTGTGTTGAGATATTAGATTCAGTACCATGTTGGTACTTATATTTTGTTAGTATCACCTCTGCTAGCTTGCATTTGAATTGGTAGAAAAGCATGAGTAGCTTATTCATCACTATGAGAATGTTATGGAAAAATTCCCTCATGTGTGGAATTTTTGACATAAACATTTGTGGTTGTGTAGCCACATATTTTTGTGTGGTATTCATAGGACCAGTAGCATTTTTATTATATTGTTATGAGTACTTGAACCTTAGAGTTTTCACTTGTGTGAAAACAATAGCATGAGTAGCATTACCTTGCTTATTTTAGCACCCTGTTATTTTCTGCTAGTATTGTTATTGCACTAGGTGCTAGTTTAGTCTTTTGTTAATTTTTAGCAAGTGTGACCAGAGGCTTTGTGACCTATTAATGCTTTGTTATGCTAGTGGAACACCCACTGGTTTCATTGCATTTTTGGTGGAAACATTATTTCCCCAAACTAGATGCATTTCTCTTATGTAGTTTCATAACTAATGAGTGCCTAGTATTTTTGCTTTGGGAATTTTTGTGCTAAACAAAAATGGGTATGCTTCTGTTTGTAAGTGGTTGTAATCATGTGTGGCTTGCTAGGAAAAATACATTCTTGGAGTGTTGTTTGATTCCTCTAGTAATGCCCTTTTTATTACTACTAGTATGTAGGAGTTGCCCTGCAAATTGATGCATTGTTTTGTTAAATGGAATATTTTTGTTATAGCAAGTATAGATATTTTTCACTACTGTTTTTATGACATGGACCCTCTGGTTGTATTTCAATTACTTGATTGAAATACATCCATTGATTCTTCATGTGTGAGTAGTACTAGTTTCCTTAGCAGTTTCTGTATTGAATTATTTTCCTGCCAACTTGTGTTTGGTAGATATTTGTGTATCCTTGCATGAGGACATGTTTTCATTTCCCATTATGATAACATGGTTCCTTGTTTGCATTTTACTACTTTACTTATTATGCATGCTTGCATAGCAAACTTTTAGTAGAAACATGTCTATAGGATTCCTCCTTTTTAGCCATTGTTTCTATTGTTCTCACTATGAGAAATTGTGTGTTTTGTGATGAGTATATTACCTTGTTACACTTGTGTAGGCTCAATGATTTGTAAAAGTAACTTTTGCAAATCATGTGTCTTATTTATTCTTGATGTGAATTTAGACTTAGTAAGATAGCTACCTTTTTCTTTTTGTTGTTTGGTTGATAGACCCATTGCCATGATTAATGTGGTGCATGTTTTATATACTTTTATTAGTCTCACCCTTGTGAAACTAAGTGTATTTTGGGATTATTAATATCTTGGTATGAGAGTGGCACACCCACTGAATCCATGATATTAAGGTTGTGAGATATGTTCCTCCAACCTTGAGCTGTCTTGTTAAATGGCATTTCTGCCAAGTAGGTTTGTTTGATTGTTTGCTCCATTAATAATTGAGTGATAGGTTATTATTAGTTTCCTTGCTGTATGTATTGTTACATATGGTTGCTTGCCTTGATTGTTTCTGAATGTGTGTCCTTTATTCTTTTTACGACGTTAGAAAACGAAGAGGAAGGAAGTGTCGGGAAGCTGTGTTTCAAGTTCCAGTCACTCCAAAACCAGGGACACAAGGAGATACCAGGCAAGCCATCCTGATGCTTGCTGATACAATACTTATCATTATCTATCATGCATGTTTTACCTCTGAAGTTTTACAAAAACTTGATTATCAAAACTATTTTTGATGTGGAATTTACTACTATACTATATTATAGGTTACTATCATGCCAGTAGTTAAACTTGGTAATACCAAGCCCATAAGCCACCCTATGGTATTTATTACCATCAAATATACTAGTCCCTAAGTGGACACTCTAAAATTGTGATTCTACAAAACAAAGGCTTTACGGAAAAACCCGGAGAAAAGGCGGATCCTTGTTCTCCGGAGGAATGTGGAAGTGGTCATTTTTGAGAAAGTGGTGTTTTCAAAAATGACACATAACCTAGTCTTCGCCGGACAACCTTTACCGTACTGCCACCCTACCCCAACATGGGCAAGGGGCTTAACTTGAAGTTTGTTCTTATTAGTGTGTGCTATCTCAATGTGCTATAGGGGATGCGATCCTCTGAACCGAATGTCGCGGAGACATATAAAGTGTGGGATTAATTTTCCCTCCGGATGCATCAGTTGAGGCATCCTGGCTTGGCGGGGATTAGCTCGGTGCCGGGGATGTGGTCAAACTCAACTGAGAGATAGGCATATTCTAGCTTGAACATAGTGGATGGTTATGATCAGATACCTGATGTTTACATACTGTTGTTACAGTCCGTGATTGTTCACGGGAGGTGTACTGGATCTGGTGGATGTGTACACCTCTGCAGAGTACAACTTTTTCTAAGAAGCCGCGTCCTCGGATATGGACAGTTGAATGGCCATGTAGCTAGCATTGTGTCAATGTTTTCAAAAAGGAAGTTTTTGAAAAAGTAATTTTGGAAAGGAAGCGTTGAACTTGTGAAGTTCGGAAAGGAATGGAAACTTATACCGTGGAGGTATCGTCGATGATGAAAAGCCAGATGATGTTATACAAAACAAAATGTTTTGCAAAGAAAACCTTTTCTACTCTACGCAAGAATTCTGGAAACTGATTCCAAGAAGTTTTGCAAAGAGAAAATGTTCTTTAACAAAGCTTTACAAAACCTCTTGTACATGTGATATCTGCAAGAGAAATAAAACTATATTATTTTTCTTCTGAAGTATCTTCTTCAACGAAGATACAGATAAACTTGACTGCAACTGTGGTGTCATCATATATGAACACCATTGGTAGTGAACCCTATTTATAGCCTACCTATTCCACCATATAAGCATATTTGCATGTTTGGTAAGTGAAATGATGGATGTCTTGCTGAGTACATTCAAATGTACTCATTATGGTTTCGCCCCTGGTATCTACTTATCAGATTTGGAGAAGGAGCCTCCAAAGGATATCTATGAAGAGAAGTACGAAGTTGACGGCTTTGCGAACTAGGATCGTCTCCGGGTCAGCAGCCTGTAGGTTAAGGCGTGACTTGGGCTCAACTACGTTGTGTTTTATTTGTCTTCCGCTGTGTTTGTTAAGTTGCCTGCCTTTGTGGCAGTTGCGTTAAACTTGATCATGTGATCTTTTATGTAATACCTTTATGTATTCGTGTAATGGATGATGTATTTCTGTGTGCCAACTGTGTATGTTGTTCACGACTGATCTTTCTGGGATCGTGAATGTATGCATACGTAGGGTTTCAGACTGCCGGTCTGGGGTCCTTACAGAGTTGGTATCAGAGCCATCCTGACCTTAGGAGACCTTAGTTAGCATGGACGTCAGATAGGAAAGAAAAGTATTTTTGAGTAAAAACCTATTTACTATCTAAATTATTTTTATCTAAGGGAATTTTAGTATATTTTCCCTCCTTATTATCTTTTCAAAAGATTCTAAATGCATATCAAGGGCGTCCTTGAACAGTGGTTCGAAGGGCGGGCCTTACAGAGTTAGTATCTCTCTCGGTTAAGAGTTTATTTCTTACTTGTTTACAACTGCTCCGCTCTGTTTTTGAAACATCTCTCGTATTTGAAGTTTTCTGTCCAGAAAATAGTTGGAGTTTCAAAAACAGATTGTTGCATAAAGTTTTATCAAAACTTTACTTCTATTATCTTGTTTCTATCCAAAAGCTTTTATACTTGCCGATGTCCCGAGAAGACCAAAATAATTGCATAGCTCTACAGTGATGATGGTCAGAAGTAAATATAGTTCTTCAGCCACTTCTAGGATTTTGGATCAGTCTAGTTTGGAGTAATTTGGCGATAACTCCATGAGTCGTCTCCCCTGACGTAGCCCCAATGGAGCCTTGCTTGTGTGTTTTGGCTTGTTTACGTGTGTCCGTAGGACTTTGTGCTGTTGTGTGGTGTAGAATTTGGTTCATCTAGGCTTCTATATGTTTGTGGGGTGCTCAAATTTTGCAGATTTGTGCTTGCCCCGCTCTTGTTTTTGAATCGCCTCCTGTTAAATTTTTGCAAGCAAAAATATTTGTATAGCATTCAAAAACAAGAATTTGTTGCTTAGACTTATACTTGTTTTCGCTTCTTAATGCCACCCGTCGTGAACCACCACCATCTCCCCCACCATCAATGAAAGCACCGTTGGGTCTATTTAAAGGACCATCAAGCCACACGAGCTGCTAGCATTGCTAACAATGCTGCACTCCAACAGATAAAGCTCCAACAACGACAACCTTCAAAGAAGAAAAGGCGTGAAGAAAACCAACCACTACTGACCAAAACCTCTATGTTTGTCTGGTTGCAAAAGACTCGTTTTGCCGTGTTGGCTAAATGTCGCACTTTTTTTTATGTCCCCTTTTTAAAAGACCCAACAAGAGAAATCCCCTTTTAAAAGTTATATACCTCCCTCCTCTGGAGAAAGGTGCAAAAGAAGTCTTCACATGCCATGATGCGCAACCCCCACAAAAACCAATCCGAAGAGCACAATTCAATATTCGACGTATGACGCTAGTCGTATCTTGTCGGACAAACATGATTAAATAGAAAGCTAACAAGACTAACATGTTTGGTATAATCTTAGGTTGACACCTAACCAAAGCATGTGAACTACTGACAACTCTTTCTAAACCAAGAAATTAAGTGACGTGGGACACCTTTTAATCTAGTTTGTAAAAGGAGAAGTCACGAGAAAATAAGATGATGACCTATTTGTTTAATAGTCAATAGGATATCAGGTGTATCTATTTTGGAAACCAAATTTTAGTAGACATTGTAGGTACTATGAAATTCGGGGTTTAAAAATTAAGTGAACGATGGAATGGTTATGATAGATCTAGGAAACAACAGTTTTCCTGTTCTTGCTTCTTTGTGTGCTCTTGATTGAAATAAATTTGTATTTTATTCAATCTTGCTTCCTAACTTATATGGAGTTGTTAGGACTCGTTATTATGTTGATCTCTTACAATAAATCTACCCTAGAAAGTGTGTGCATGATTGGAAACTCGAATAAAAATGAAATAGCTTTTGTCACCTTCTAGTTTATTATTTGGGATTATTGTGAGAACTAGATCTTTGTGTGAATGCTTTGATAAATTTTTGTGCTATGTATCTTTGAGCCAGTACCATTTAGGTACTGTTATTTTGATGCTTGTACCTATGTTAGCTTACATGTCTTTTAATATTAAAGCATGTGTAAGAATTGCTATCATTATGCACTAGTATTGCTTCACTAGATTAAATAGCCTTATATTTTTATCTTGTATGCAAAGATTTTCATGAGTAACCAGAGGCTTAGTACCTATTTTTACTTGGTATTAGTAGGCCATAGCCCACTGGTCCCATTGTATTTTGGCTTGAGGATGAAAATCCCCAACCATACACATGTGTGAAAATAGCATGTTTCACTATGTGATTGATTTCTATTTTCCACCATGGAAAATATAATTGTTTCTTTTCACTTATGCAAGTGAGAAGTTTATTTCTTATTAGTAAATACTAATATATTTAGTTGTGATCCTTTTGTAGCATAATATTCCTTAGGGGTATCATGTTAAGAAATGTTTCACTATCGTGTGCCAAAATTAAATTGTTCACAAATAAAATAAATTCCTCTTGATTGGTAGATTGTTTGTGAATAATTTTAAATTGAGTGTATGGATTTTTGAAAAGGTTTAGATAACTTTTCATTAATTTCATAGCTACTGGTTGTGTGAGTTATACCTTGCTTGTTTGCTAGTAACTGTTTAAGAAAAACAGAAATTGCTAGAAGAAATTTATGCATGTTTAATAGTTGTATCTTGGGATTGTTTTGATGTTTGTGCTTAATAACATGAGTGAGTTTTGTGTACTGTTATTAGGTACACTTATATTCATGACTTTATTGTTTAAGTTTAAACATCATGATAGCATTGTTTGCTTCTCTAGAGTGAAACTAGTTTCACCACTAGAAAATGGTGATTTTTGCTCTAGTATTACACTCTTTTTATTTTATGAGTATATTTGTTGATATAGCATGTTTAGGAAGTATTACTTCTGTTATCATGCCATGAATTATTTAGTTTCATGTTCTATGGTTATAGGATATGATTATCTCTTATAGCATGCTGGTGTAGAATTTTCATACTAGCGTGTTATTTGTGCAGTCTTTTTTTATGCCTGTGTAATAGAAGTTTTATCTTGTGTAAATATGGTATTTTAGGTTACCTTTATGATTGGATTCATTGGTTTTTAGCTACTGGTTGTTTGCTAATTGTTCATGATTGATGGATTCCAAAACCTCTAATAAACAATAACCTAGTGAATAAATAGTCTATTCATCTGTGGTGTTGTTTGCTTGCTCGTTGGATTTTGTTTAAATGTTTTACCTTAGCATGAGTTAATACTTGTGTTATGATTGTGCTCAAGAGTATTTTATGAAACTAAAACATCCAACAAAAATCATGAACACATTAAGTGATAATTGATTGTGTGGGGCTAATATCCACTGCCATGGGTATTATTCTGTCTGTTTGTTTTATCTTAGCAACCTAACCTTTGCACCCACAAGCTATATTTTTTAGCTTCTTATGTACCTGGTTATGAGAGTGGTATACCACTCCATATGTGTTATGTAAGATGGGGGATGTAGCTAGGAACTCATGTAATTAATTGACGATACATTTCCAGGTAGTTCTGCACTAACCTTAATTTTGTTTGTTTCTAAATCGTCCAAGACCCAAGGTCAAACTAGGAAACAAAAGTTGTGGACCTAAAACAGTGCTGGTGTATTTTTTTAAAATGAATTTGCTAATTTAGGGAAGTACCCCTCCTCCCAAGAAAAGTCAAAGGGGGGAAGCACCTGCACTCCAACACTAAATTTGTGTTTGTTGGCCCTCCCTTAGTCCTCGCTTGCGAATCTCGGGGACGAGATTCTTTTTAAGGGGGGAAGACCTGTCACATCCCAATTTTGGAATACCTGTTAACACAGTTGTTTTGCTAATTGCTTTACTAATAAACCTTGGTTGTGTTTGTTTGTGGTTGTTTAAGTGCAACTAAACAAACTAATTATATAAACTTGCAAACTTAAAAGGATAGCAAAGCAGTGAACTAAAAATATTCAACATATTGTTCCAGGGATAAAAATATTCAACATATTGTTCCAATGACCTTGGCAATATTTTCTAAAGTAAATATTGATCAAAGAGTTTTCCAAAAACTATCTTATGAATCTCATACTTGTTGAATATTATTACAAGACCTAAATTAAGAAAGAGGAGACACTTAATAAATTTCCCTAAAAGATTATCAGAAAAAGTGGCATTCTTAAATGCTTCACCAAAATATTATCAAATGTTTTTCCAACCTTGCAAGATTAAAAAAAAAAGTATTGGAGAGCATTGACTTGTTATCTCTAGTCATATAAATATTTTGGCAAAGCATTGCTAAAGAAAAGCCAAGTGCTTTATTAAATAGAAATTCCAATATTTCCAGAAACAGAAAACTAAAACAAGTTACTATTGGAAACTTTCTTTAAATGATTTGAAATTCATACCATTGCTTCCTTATATCAAATAAGGAACACACACAATAGGAGACCAAAATTTGAATCCATTAAAGTCCTGAAAACATGAATTTTCTCCACAGCAACATTTGGGATTTTGAACAAGTTTGTTCTACAAACTTTTTCCAAATGCCATGAAATAAATACCACATGCTCTATATCATAAATAAGGATGAAAACCAAAAGGTCACAAGTTTTTGAATAATTGAAGTTGCCAAAAACCCCTGTTTTCTTGACAGCACCTTTTTGAAATTTGAACATGTTTGTTCTATGAAGTAACTCAAAATGACTTGAATTTTCTACCACATAAGGAACACATCAAATAAGGAATGTGTGCCAAAAATTATCATTTTTGGAAGCTCCTAAGTAGGTTAATAAATTCAATGTCCATTTCTGTAAGAATTCAAATTTGAACAACTTTGAATTATCAAGTTTATCTAATGGAGCCAATTTTCACATATGTTGTGTATCTTAACCAATAAGAATTTTGGGCAAAAGGATTTCAAATTTTGACTTTGTTTGCTTGGTGAAAACAACATTTTTCAGAGAGTACAGGGACCTATTTGTAATTATCCAGGGATCAAATTGTAATCCGAGTCATCTTCAACCTCTAGCTCCCTGTAGAGAACAGCACCCCTACCCATGGCTTCGAAGGGAAGGAACCCTTGGGGATAAAGAGGGCCCCCATGTGCCCTTGTCTGCTCATGCCCCCTCTCTCTCCCCTAGAGCTCACCCCCCCTCTCTCTCTCTCCAAAATCCCAAGATAATCGGAACCCTAGCTTCCAACTCGCCGTCGATTCGGACGTTCCCGAGCTCGCCGCCGCTCTCCGTTGATGCCCTTAGCTCCGCCTTGTCGCGCTGACCCTCCCTGAGGAAGGAATCGAGGCGGAAGGTCGCCTGGTGCCCGCGCCGTCCGATTCCCTTTTCGGGCACGGCGCACTCCGGCGAGCCATTGCCGCCGTCTCGAGTCTCCTCCGCCGTCTCCGTTTGGTCCAGTGCGTTCACGGTGAGGATGTGGTACTCCCCGTCGCTTTTTCCCCCTCCCTCGCCCACGGATTCGACGCTGTGCCGTGTCGCCGTCCGGCCGCCGCGTGCGCGCCGTCGCCGCTGCTTTCCGGTCCGTCCCGGGAAGCGAGGCTGCGCTCTTTAGCTTCCCCTCGACGAGAGCTTCGAGTGCATGTTCTTATTTTGCGATTTGGTGGCCGAACTCGCCGGAAATTGCTCGCCGGAGCCGTTTCCGCCGGCGATGACGCCGCGGTGACGTCGTGGCGACGTCACCCTCCCTTGACCCCGCGCGCGTGGGTCAAACCTGCCAGTGGGGCCGGATCAGCGTGCGTGGCAGCCACCGTGGCGCCCGGCCCGCAAGTCAGTGACTTGTGGCTAGATCCGCCGCGGTGACAGTTGGATCTGGCCGGCCCAGATCCAGATCTGGCCCAACAACAACTTTTTTTTCAATTTCATTTTTGCAGAAAAAGTACCTGATTACTTTTGAGCTTAAAACCTAACCAAACAAATGATTTTGACCAAAGAAAAATTCACAGTGGTACCTCAACTAATTCTAAACCACCTCCAACTTCTAGATCTACATTTAAATGAATAATTTTGAAATGAAAAATGATTTGGCAACAGGTACCAGAAACACCAAAATGAGCACCATTCTTAGTTTACAACTCAGAATGAAGTGAGGCCAATTGCATTGGAAAGCCCTTGAAATTTCCTAACAGGATCAATTAATCTAGTTTCCAAATTCATTGTATTTTTGAAATGGCATGCAATTTGGTAAAACACCAGAGAGCACTTTGGTGATTTTTATAAATTAATTAAAGATGAATTTTGATGCAAACCAAATCGGATGGTCTTGTATATGTTTAGGACTATCCAAACCTATAAGGGTTTAATTTTTTGAGCATCATATAAATTTTGGTGGACAGATCTTTGTTTTGCATGTTTCTGCCATTTTGGCATTTTAGTTAATTAATTTATGTGATGATATTTTTGTGTTGCAATATTGTTTTCTAGCATGTATAAGTTGTGTGAACTTGCTTTCTAAGTATTACTTAGCTATTTTATCATGTTAGAATGTGTGGACTTGAGTTAAGAAGAAATAGGATTTTATATTAATATCATATGTTTATCTCTAGTTTATTACTTGCATATAATTTTTGAATGATTAATTTGTGTGCAAGTGATTGAATTGTTGTGTTGAGATATTAGATTCAGTACCATGTTGGTACTTATATTTTGTTAGTATCACATCTGCTAGCTTGCATTTGAATTGGTAGAAAAGCATGAGTAGCTTATTCATCACTATGAGAATGTTATGGAAAAATTCCCTCATGTGTGGAATTTTTGACATAAACATTTGTGGTTGTGTAGCCACATATTTTTGTGTGGTATTCATAGGACCAGTAGAATTTTTATTATATTGTTATGAGTACTTGAACCTTAGAGTTTTCACTTGTGTGAAAACAATAGCATGAGTAGCATTACCTTGCTTATTTTAGCACCCTGTTATTTTCTGCTAGTATTGTTATTGCACTAGGTGCTAGTTTAGTCTTTTGTTAATTTTTAGCAAGTGTGACCAGAGGCTTTGTGACCTATTAATGCTTTGTTATTATAGTGGAACACCCACTGGTTTCATTGCATTTTTGGTGGAAACATTATTTCCCCAAACTAGATGCATTTCTCTTATGTAGTTTCATAACTAATGAGTGCCTAGTATTTTTGCTTTGGGAATTTTTGTGCTAAACAAAAATGGGTATGCTTCTGTTTGTAAGTGGTTGTAATCATGTGTGGCTTGCTAGGAAAAATACATTCTTGGAGTGTTGTTTGATTCCTCTAGTAATGCCCTTTTTATTACTACTAGTATGTAGGAGTTGCCCTGCAAATTGATGCATTGTTTTGTTAAATGGAATATTTTTGTTATAGCAAGTATAGATATTTTTCACTACTGTTTTTATGACATGGACCCTCTGGTTGTATTTCAATTACTTGATTTAAATACATCCATTGATTCTTCATGTGTGAGTAGTACTAGTTTCCTTAGCAGTTTCTGTATTGAATTATTTTCCTGCCAACTTGTGTTTGGTAGATATTTGTGTATCCTTGCATGAGGACATGTTTTCATTTCCCATTATGATAACATGGTTCCTTGTTTGCATTTTACTACTTTACTTATTATGCATGCTTGCATAGCAAACTTTTAGTAGAAACATGTCTATAGGATTCCTCCTTTTTAGCCATTGTTTCTATTGTTCTCACTATGAGAAATTGTGTGTTCTGTGATGAGTATATTACCTTGTTACACTTGTGTAGGCTCACTGATTTGTAAAAGTAACTTTTGCAAATCATGTGTCTTATTTATTCTTGATGTGAATTTAGACTTAGTAAGATAGCTACCTTTTTCTTTTTGTTGTTTGGTTGATAGACCCATTGCCATGATTAATGTGGTGCATGTTTTATATACTTTTATTAGTCTCACCCTTGTGAAACTAAGTGTATTTTGGGATTATTAATATCTTGGTATGAGAGTGGCACACCCACTGAATCCGTGATATTAAGGTTGTGAGATATGTTCCTCCAACCTTGAGCTGTCTTGTTAAATGGCATTTCTGCCAAGTAGGTTTGTTTGATTGTTTGCTCCATTAATAATTGAGTGATAGGTTATTATTAGTTTCCTTGCTGTATGTATTGTTACATATGGTTGCTTGCCTTGATTGTTTCTGAATGTGTGTCCTTTATTCTTTTTACGACGTTAGAAAACGAAGAGGAAGGAAGTGTCGGGAAGCTGTGTTTCAAGTTCCAGTCACTCCAAAACCAGGGACACAAGGAGATACCAGGCAAGCCATCCTGATGCTTGCTGATACAATACTTATCATTATCTATCATGCATGTTTTACCTCTGAAGTTTTACAAAAACTTGATTATCAAAACTATTTTTGATGTGGAATTTACTACTATACTATATTATAGGTTACTATCATGCCAGTAGTTAAACTTGGTAATACCAAGCCCATAAGCCACCCTATGGTATTTATTACCATCAAATATACTAGTCCCTAAGTGGACACTCTAAAATTGTGATTCTACAAAACAAAGGCTTTACGGAAAAACCCGGAGAAAAGGCGGATCCTTGTTCTCCGGAGGAATGTGGAAGTGGTCATTTTTGAGAAAGTGGTGTTTTCAAAAATGACACATAACCTAGTCTTCGCCGGACAACCTTTACCGTACTGCCACCCTACCCCAACATGGGCAAGGGGCTTAACTTGAAGTTTGTTCTTATTAGTGTGTGCTATCTCAATGTGCTATAGGGGATGCGATCCTCTGAACCGAATGTCGCGGAGACATATAAAGTGTGGGATTAATTTTCCCTCCGGATGCATCAGTTGAGGCATCCTGGCTTGGCGGGGATTAGCTCGGTGCCGGGGATGTGGTCAAACTCAACTGAGAGATAGGCATATTCTAGCTTGAACATAGTGGATGGTTATGATCAGATACCTGATGTTTACATACTGTTGTTACAGTCCGTGATTGTTCACGGGAGGTGTACTGGATCTGGTGGATGTGTACACCTCTGCAGAGTACAACTTTTTCGAAGAAGCCGCGTCCTCGGATATGGACAGTTGAATGGCCATGTAGCTAGCATTGTGTCAATGTTTTCAAAAAGGAAGTTTTTGAAAAAGGAATTTTGGAAAGGAAGCGTTGAACTTGTGAAGTTCGGAAAGGAATGGAAACTTATACCGTGGAGGTATCGTCGATGATGAAAAGCCAGATGATGTTATACAAAACAAAATGTTTTGCAAAGAAAACCTTTTCTACTCTACGCAAGAATTCTGGAAACTGATTCCAAGAAGTTTTGCAAAGAGAAAATGTTCTTTAACAAAGCTTTACAAAACCTCTTGTACATGTGATATCTGCAAGAGAAATAAAACTATATTATTTTTCTTCTGAAGTATCTTCTTCAACGAAGATACAGATAAACTTGACTGCAACTGTGGTGTCATCATATATGAACACCATTGGTAGTGAACCCTATTTATAGCCTACCTATTCCACCATATAAGCATATTTGCATGTTTGGTAAGTGAAATGATGGATGTCTTGCTGAGTACATTCAAATGTACTCATTATGGTTTCGCCCCTGGTATCTACTTATCAGATTTGGAGAAGGAGCCTCCAAAGGATATCTATGAAGAGAAGTACGAAGTTGACGGCTTTGCGAACTAGGATCGTCTCCGGGTCAGCAGCCTGTAGGTTAAGGCGTGACTTGGGCTCAACTACGTTGTGTTTTATTTGTCTTCCGCTGTGTTTGTTAAGTTGCCTGCCTTTGTGGCAGTTGCGTTAAACTTGATCATGTGATCTTTTATGTAATACCTTTATGTATTCGTGTAATGGATGATGTATTTCTGTGTGCCAACTGTGTATGTTGTTCACGACTGATCTTTCTGGGATCGTGAATGTATGCATACGTAGGGTTTCAGACTGCCGGTCTGGGGTCCTTACAGGAAATTCCGGTTCAAACTTGAACCAGAAATTCCGGTTGGCCTATGTTCTTCAGATCTGGTTTCAAACTTAGTTGACTTCTACCGGAAATTCCGGTTGGAGCAAATAATCCGCTTTGAAATATCTGGTTAGCTTCTGTCCCGAACTGGCTCCTAAACCGGAAATTCCGATTGGAAATTTCCGGTTCAATTTCGCGTCTTCAACTTCCAGTCCTTAGCCATTTTGAGCACAAACTTCCACAACCGGAAATTCAGGTTGTTCCATAAATTTCCGGTTGGAAATTTCCGGCTGATCTCTGTCTCAAAATTGGGCTGGGATCTTCCTAACCGAAAATTTCAGCTGCCCTGGAAATTTCCGGTTAGAAATATCCGGATCCTCTCTGTCCCAAATCTCAGTGATGTAACTTCACCAATCTTTTGGTGATCGATGCAGATGTTGAAAGTAATACCTGCACACTCAACACCTTGATAAAAAAAATATTAGTATTATTAACTAACACACAAAACCAACGGGGAAACGAAATGCATTTTCACCACCATTCCGATAGAACACATTGAGAATCATGTGGAGGATGACCATGAAGTTCCTTTAAGGAGAAAAAGACAGAGGACTGCAAAGTCCCTGGTGATGATTTCATTGTATACCTTGTGGATGACACACCTAGGACTATTTCAGAAGCGTATGCATCTCTTGATGCTGACTACTGGAAGGAAGCTCTCCGTTGCGAGATGGATTCTATCCTAGCTAACGGAACCTCGGAGATTAATGATCTTCCTTATGAGTGCAAACCTGTAGGATGTAAGTAGGTATTCAAGAAAAAGCTTGTGACTGATGTTACAATTGAAAAATACAAGGCAAGAGTTGTGTCCAAGGGTTACACCCAGAAAGAAGGAGAAGACTTCTTTGATACCTACTCACCTATGGATTGACTGACCACTATTCGAGTACTAATCTCATTGGCGGCCTCGCATGGTCTTCTCGTTCATCAAATGGACGTTAAGATGGCTTTCCTTGATGGAGAGTTGGACGAGGAAATTTATATGGAGCAGATAGATGGTTTTTTAGTACCTGGCCAGGAAGGAAGGGTTTGTAAGTTTTTTTTATAAAGGGAGATTTTATTACTTATCGTAAGTATTACACCCAGCCTCTGCATATCAAACATGCACATAGTCGAAAACAAATCATTCATGAGTAAAAAGGCGAACTACAAAAGAAATTAAGAACACCTAAGTTGCTGGGGGTCCAATCCGCAAATTATGCTGCCACCCATGCTGGGATAAAAAATCCTCCGCCGTATCCTCCAGTCTGGTACACACCTCCAAGAAAAGATCCCGGTGCTCCATACGCTGCAGCGGTACCCAAGTATGGAGTATAACTGTAGTCCTGAAGATAATCTATAACAGAGATCAATTTTTATCCTTAAAAACCTTGTCATTTCTATAAAGCCACAATGACCAAATCACGGCAAGCGCTGCCATCCTAATAAGTATCTTAAACCTTTTATCCACACCGTTAAGCCAACTCCCAAAAATATTGGCAATGTTGGACGATGGATATAAGGTAGAACCTATCTGAATGATTTGGTCTCAAGGAAGCTCCTAGGAAATGGCATGAAAATTTTCGAGAGGACTTTGACTGCTGAAAGCTTTGTTGTAAACGAAACTGACAAGTGTGTATACTATCGTCATGGTGGGTGCGAGGGGGTTATTTTGTGTTTGTACGTCGATGACATACTGATATTTGGGACCAACCTTGATGTGATTAAGGAGGTCAAGGATTTCTTGTCTCGATCTTTTGAGATGAAGGATCTTGGAGTAGTTGATGTTATCTGGAACATCAAACCGTTGGGGGACGACAATGGTGGGATCACCCTGCTTCAATCCCACTATGTGGAAAAGGTCTTGAATCGTTTTGGGTATAGCGATTGCAATCCTTCTTCAACGCCGTATGATCCTAGTGTTTTGCTCTGAAAGAATCAACGAATTACTAGAGATCAATTCAGATATTCTCAGATTATTGGCTCGCTTATGTACTTGGCTAGTGACACGAGGCCTGACATTTCTTTTGCTATGAGCAAATTAAGATGGTTAGTTTCAAATCCAGGAAATGATCATTAACATGCGCTTGAAAGAGTTATGCGTTATTTAAAATGCACTATGAGCTATGGAATTCACTATACCGGGGACCCAAGGGTACTTGAGAGATATAGTGATTCAAATTGAATTTCTGATGAGATTAAGGCCACAAGTGGTTATGTTTTTACACTTGGTGGTGGCGATGTTTCCTGAAAGTCTTGCAAGCAGACCATCTTAATGAGGTCAACTATGGAAACATAACTCACATTATTAGACACAACCACTGTTGAAACAGAGTGGCTCTGTAAGCTCTTGATGGACTTACCTATGGTTGAAAATCCAATACCCGCTATTCTAATGAATTGTGATAATCAGACTGTAATCATCAAAGTGAACAGTTCCAAAGATAATATGAAATCATCAAGACATGTGAAGAGGAGATTGAAATCTGTCAAGAAATTGACAAACTCCGGAGTTACTGCGTTGGATTATATCCAAACATCTATGAACTTGACAGATCCCTTCACAAAGGGTCTTTCACGTAATGTGATAGATAATGCATCGAAAGAGATGGGGATGAGACCCACCACATGAGTTGTTCACAGTGGCAACCCACTCTATGTGATCGGAGATCCCCTGCAGTAGAATTGGGAGACATATTGTTGATCAACTAAGAGGAGAGTATCCTTACCTTTATATGATACCACTCCATGAAGATGCAATACTCTCTTAAACTGCATGGCAAGCTGATATTTATCTTAATGTGTTCCAAGATGCTTCATTGTAAGCAGAGATGTTTTCCTGCATAATATCTTTTGAGGAATACACCTATATGAGTCCGACTGCTAAACTTTGCAGTCTATGAGAATTGGGCACTCTCTATTAAACTCATGAAAGTCCTTGGAGTATGACGTATAAGCTCCAACCCGCGGGGAAGTCCCATAGAAGCCTAGTATCGGTCAAGCCTATGTGTGAAGCTAGATTCGCAGAAAACTTGCAGTTCAAGGCATACTCCACTATTTAAGTTGCAAACAAGTGTAACGTAAGGTCTAGGTGGAAGTTCAACTTAACAGTCTACTTTGTAGTACCGGTATTGGTATATAAACAGTGGTTTGCAACCTAAGGCAAATTCCATGTGCCTCCAGGATCTTTGGGGGGAGGGGGGGGGGGATTGCTGGAATTTTGGCATAAATGGCCCGGCTTAATTTAGCCGTTCCAATAATTCCAAAAAAACCTAAAGGCCCATGTGGCCCATTCGTGTATGGAAAGAGGTGGGACAAATGTTTAGTCCCACGTTGCTAGTTGAGTGAAAGTTTTACCTGCTTATAAGGGAGACTTTTCCACTTGGTGTATAAACATGAGAAGAAAAGGGCTACACGCGCGCTCCTCCTCCGCCGCCCGCCTCACCTCGTCACGAAACGTGCGCGCATGGTTGCAGGAATAAGCCGAGCTGAGCTATGACCTTTGCTGCGTCTACGCGTTGTCTTCTTTTTGTCACGCACGAATGGACGAATATGAATGGATGCGAAGTTGAAACGTTTTGCACTAGTGGGAAATTATTGCGAGTGAGTGGGAGATGAATGCGGGTGAGTGGATGGCTGTTCGGTTTCGGCTGCCGACTATTCATTTACATGTTCGCCTCCTGTTGTTGCGTCTATATAATAAAGGTAGATCCTCTCCATGACACACTCATATGCGCCTCTCCATATAACACAACCAGACTCATATGCGCTGGCCTCGTGGTTCTCGAGAACTGCGCCGCCGATCAAGACTTCTCCATCCCGTGTGGCGGCGTGCCTGGACGGGACAGTAAGCCTTTGGAATCCCGCCTCTTTAGATCATGTAGGGAGAAATGCGATAAGGTTTTTGGGGAGCACCCTGCGCGACTACTGGCTTCTTCGTCAATACGGACATCGACGACTACTTCCCGAACGACGACTTCTTCCCTGACGTCGACCACCTCTTCGACAACAATATGGCTGCTCCAAGCCTCCAACCAACACTGTCGGTTCTTCCTCTGCACCGTACGTGTTCACTATGTTGCTACATGATCTATGTCTATCGTTCTGTTTACAATCGGTCGTTACATACTTTTCAGTAAATCGCATGTCTAGTTTATTTCCTATTTTTCTACTCATGTTTGTATGGAATAAGTCATATGGAATATGGAAAATTGCTCATATATGCAACAGCTCGTGGACTGGCCTGGGTACCTGATGGGCCTTTGGAAAACCTGTGTAAAATTTGTAGGCGACCGTCTCGTGACCTTCTGTAGCGTCCAAGCATTGCCCTACAAAAAAATGTAGCGTCCAAAGCATGGCAAGTTGGCAACCTAACAAGGGTTCGCGCAACAGTCACCATATGCACGTTCATTGGGGAGATTCAACGTGAATTGTGTCGTATGCATGTACGATTTCAGTCGCTCTTCGAGCTTCCAGTTGCAAGTATACAACAACACGCTGTGTGTCCTACAGCCAGAACAGTCAGATTCACCTCAAGAACATTTTTGCTGCAGAACACTACAGAAATACTAAAAGCTGGCTACATGTAACAAGAGTGTTATATACACTGTTTAGGCCTGAAATTGTCAGGTTCCAAGAGTTTCAACAACAACTTCTCTAGCTTCCCCGAGCCTTTCATCGGCCGGAGAACGAATGACCTTCCGAAGGAACTACAAGGGTCTTCGCCGCCTACCGGGCTGCCCAAGCACCACCCACCGGGTGTGAAGTGGTCGGGCGCTCGCTTCAACAGCTGGGTATCAATCATATCCAGGACTGGATCGTCGTGTGTGAAAGAGTGTGCGAACGGCGACCCGCTGCTCGCCATCGCGTCGAAGTACTCGGTCGTCAGGTTGAGAGGGTGTGCCCGAGGGGGGTTGTCCCATGCCATGAAACGGAGATCATTGTTAACGGTGGTGTTCTGGTAGTACTTTGAGTTGCAGACCACCGTGTGGAAGTATCCCTCTGAGGACGACAAGAAGTTGGTGAAATACATGAGTAGTGTGCGAGGAAGGTTGTCCCATCCCAATATGCAGAACTCCAGGAATGAGCGGCTCAGTATTACCCACGACGAACCTGCATCGGGAGAATAAGGTCATTGGTTAGAGATCAAATTGACACAATAACAAAAAGTCTGCATTTGGCTGTCAACATATAGACCTATGTGTCAGTTTCATCTTCAAGAGAATGGTGGCTTCATCAAGGAAAATATACATAATTCTGCAAAGCGACATTTGTTTAGTCCTTAGTAGCACGCCACACTGAGCAGGATGTGGCAGCGGGAGGCGAGATCAGGCTCCACCACAGCATCTCTTGATTGTGGCAGTCAGAGGGGATGCCTACGCCATGGATCATGGATGTTTTCAGAGATTCTATATCCTGACTACATGGTGTGCACGTGTCTATCCTGGCGATCTGGCCTTTGCGGCTGTGTCTTTTTTGCCTGATCAGCTTGTCGTCCTAGAGACACCTCGGCTTGACATATGGACTTCAGAGACCCCCGTAAGCCTTTTAACAGACACATCCTGCAGATCCTGTGCACTAGTGATCCCAGTTAAGGCGTTTAATTTGCAAGTGTGTGGGCATTTGATTTGTGGTCGGCAGTGTCAAAGCTTAGGAGGTAACGCAGTGCCTGACTCAGGAAGAGGGGGCGGCAACACAGGGTGACTTCAGTTCAGTTAAGCACAAAGGCAGATAGGCAATAGCTGAGTGTTATATACTTATTGTTGAATTGGTGTTACTCCGTATATATGTATATTGAGACAGAAGGCAGGTAGGAAAATCTAACTGTGGTCAGGAGATTTAATTATATTGAGTGTTATATACTTGTAGGCAAAATCTAGTTTTGGTTAATAGATTATTGTGAACAGAAGGCAGATAGTATATACTTATATTGAATTAATGCAGAATATTTGGACTATTTTAAGTACAAAACAAGCACGAGACAATACCTACAAATATTTTGAAAGCTGAAGGCAAGCTTCTTTTCTCCTTTGTTGTCACGACCTCAGTTTTGTTTGAGATCTGCAATGCTGGATCTACAATGATTGGTCTTGCCATTTGATGCCTGCACATGCAACCAAAGAATCATGATAAAGAACATATCAGAGGTTAAGAAACACACAGGAAAAAAATCCTTACTCCTTCCAACCAATATTGCTTGTGTGCTCAATGAAGTTCAGATCTCTTGGAAGATATGAGAAGATATGAAGGAGGTCTGTCAAGTATGAGGGCAAGAACACGGATGTTAATTTCAGAAATGACACCAACTATTTTGGTAGTGCACTGCAATCCATAAATGTATTACCAATCAACATATAGGCCTACGCCAATATTTTGTTGTAATAACTAGGTAAAAATTGGGAACCTCAAGAACTATAAGTGAGAGCAGAATCACAAACTATCTTTGGCTCTTTGCTTTGACACGGATTTCTTAAAATCATAAGGTATTACAAATAGATATCCATTACTGCCGTCTTGAGTTGATGTAACATACGGAATATTCCAGTTATATTATATACAGGATGATGAAATTGACTCTCTTTTTACCTCAGCGCAACATTTTCTATCTAAGGAATAGCAATACTGGCTAACCCAACAAGCACCTAATTTATTAAATCCCAAGTAATGCAATGGATGCCTGCAGTATTTGTTGCAATTTTACCGAGCCATTTGTAATAGCTGATGTACCATATGTTCATATATGATGAACTTGCAAAGTTTTGTGTTTTCTGGTTAATGTGGAAATCTAGGATGCCAAATGTGAGACAGCAAGAGAAGGCGTGTAGAGTGCAGGACTGTTGTTCATCCATTTTGACAATATAAACACTACAGGATGTGGGTAATTCCGAGTAGATGTATGGAGAAAAACAAGATAACTGGAAACACTCAAGCTACTGTTACAGATAGCATATCCAGTGATCAATGATACATTCCTTTTTAGGAGCTCTTTGCAGAAGATGTTCATGATATGCGAAATTTTAAACAGAGGATGAAGGAATGAAATTATACAGGTAAAGTGGCCCTCAATTGACAGTCCCCTTCTGAAGTTATTTATCAACTCATCTACTAGATGCAGATTTGAATGCCATTGCGCAGCTCAGAAGCACAACAAGAGTTCATGATGTGAAGATGTGATCCCAGTATTTTGAACTTAGTAATGAATCTGAACCTTTTGTTTATGTTACTCTCCCCCGCACGCCTTTACCTCCCAGCTTTATCAATATTCAATACAACTGGTTGCTAGGAACTCTAAGCACTAAGGCATTACAGACCAGCATCATAAGCTCTCCTAAATGAAGGAGTTGTAGCAAATGAAGGCATTACAGACCAGCATCATAAGCGCTCCTATATGAACGGAAGCTACAACCAAGCTAGCACTAAGGCATACAATCATAGTTTTGGGAGCTATAATAAGTGTACTAATAAATGATCTAAAACTAACAAGAAACACAATAAAATGTGCAATTTAACGAGAGGCAATCCAACAAGGAAGAAGCTGAGATTACCATCCTGGGGCATGAGCGGGTAGTCGGAGGCACTGAGATTGATGAACCAGCTCCACCCCTGGAACTCCTTGAGCAGCAGGGCGGCGCCGTGGAGCGTGGCGGCCAGCTCGGTGGGTCCCCGGCGCGAGACCGCGGCCCACTCCCCGGGCGCTGCCACCCGCACGTTGCCGTACCGGCGCGGCGCCTCCTCCCCGCGGACGAAGGCCTCGAGATCCGCGCGGTCCTCCTCCCCGGCGACCCCGACGAGGTAGTAGTTCCAGGGGTGGTAGAGCGCCTTGAGCAGCCTCCGGATCCGCGGGCCGTCGCCGGCGCCGCCCGATATGAGGTAGGCGAGCCTGGGCGGCGGCAGCAGGGGCTGCTGCCTGCCCCCCAGCCGCGGAGGTGGGGAGCGCGCCGAGCCGAGCGCAGCGTAGAGGATGGGGAGCGAGAGGAGCGGGAGCGCGAGGAGCAGCCAGCGCAGCCACCTCTGGCGGTGCGCCTGCGGCGGGTGCTTCCTCGACATGCCCGTCGGCGGGGCGCCGCGGGGGTGGGGAGCGCTAGAGCTCCGGCATTCGGCCCCGGTGGGTGTGTGGGTCGGCGCCTCGGCGGTGACCTGACCTATCGAACCGCGTTGAAGGGCTCGGTCGCTGGGCTTAGCTAGCTGGCTGGTGTGAGGTAGCAGACTCCTAGCAATGTAGGTGGAGACGGTGAGGCGGCAGCGGCTGCGTTTCGTGCAAGCAATTCGGGGAGAGAGTGTACGGTGCAGCGTGTAGCCCTGATGCAGAGTGCAAAGTAGTTTCTGCTCCTTTACTTAGCGATGCAATTAGGAGTACAACCTTTTTATAATGCTTCACGCAGCCTCTCTCTCCTCTCTGTTTCTTTTTAATATAGACAGGCAACCGTATATGTGCTCGAGCCTGCTAATAGCACGCACCAACTTGTACTCCGTACTCAAAAAATAAATGTCTAATTATCTCGTTCTACTGATAAGAGACATTTCGTACTTCCGTACCAATTATCAATTACGCTTGACAAGATTATCATTAGTGCTTGACAAGATTATCTTTAGTTAATATGACACCTTTACAAAGATATCACTCGAAAATTTTCAGCTTTAATGAAACCTTCATTTACCATTTTTTTTTATTATCAACTGAAATCTCTGAATGAATCATCGCAATATATATGGAGTCAACCGAAAATTTTCCATTTTTAATTAAGTTCCAACGAAACTCATCGAGACCTTGAGACGCCAACCTATCCAACAAGACATTCCAAAACTGAAGACTCAGACCAATTACATCTCGTCTGAACGTCATATTGGGAGTAGATGTATGCATAACCGCGTATCACCCTTATGACGTATAATATTATATAAGGTCGGATACTGTTTACGGAGGGTGGTATTCATTAACCATCTGTCCTTCCAGAATCGTATTTTCAATCCATCTTTGATTTTAAATACCCGAAAGTGGAAAAAAAATTGTCGCCATCAGGCCAGGCCAAAAAATGAGAATCTCGAGCTTTCTAAATAACCTCCGATAACGCTTTTGTGTCAATGTATTGTTGTTTAAGAAACGTTGCTAGACACCATCTTCGGAAGCAGATTAAAAAGTCATTTACCTAGGAGAGCTGAGTTCTTAACCTGAAGATCATGAAAATACCTAGGCCTTCCTGATCTTTTGGCCGACAAACAATATCTCATCTAGCTAGTCGATATTTATTTTTCTGACTATCCACTTGCCAAAAGAATCTCGATTGGAAGTAATCCAATAATTTTAAAACTCTTTTGGGAAGTTGGAAGAAGGATATCATATACGGTACCATATTAGTTCGTACCAAGTTTATAAGAACCAATCTTCCATCTAGAGATAGTAATTTTTACTTCCAATTTTCAAGCCTATTTTGCAGACGTTTTTCGACATGTTTCTATTCTGCATTAGTCGATCTTCTATAGTGTATTAGTATACCCCCAAATACTTAATAGAAAACTTGCATTGCTCACATCCAAATAACTCGGCATACTGAGAATCTGCATTCTGTGCCTGCCAAAACAAAACAATTCACTTTTACGAATATTAATTTTTAACCTTAAGAGCTATTCGAACGCTGATAAAATTAATTTCAGATTCGCTGTTTTTTCTAGGTCATGTTTCATAAAAAGAATCATATCGTCTGCATATTAAAGGATTGCTAGTCCCCATCCACTAATATGGAACAACCCCTTCAATTTGGTCATCTTCTTTTACCCGTTCAATCATGCTCGCTAACATATCCGTCATAATATTAAATAATATGGCGATAGAGGATCACCTTGTCTTAAATCTTTTTGTATTTGAAGTATCGCCTAACATCATCATTGACTTTTACTGACACAAAACTATGGATCAAGACACGCCACTCTTCTGAGAAGCGTTTCATTCTCAGAGTCTATTGAGGAACGACCATTTCACTTTATCGTAGGCCTTTCCAAAGTCTATTTTGAAGATTACATCATTGAAATTTTTAAGTATGCATCTCATGTACCGTCTAGGATACTCCTACCCTGCATAAAAGTAGTTTGCGTAGTTTTGACCACATGATCCACCAACGAATTTAACCTGATGGTTCCAACCTTTGTAAATATATTAAAACTAACATTCAGGAGGCATATTGGTTTGTATTGTTATATCCTTTCTGCTTCCAAAATTTTAGGTAACAAAATGATTTCCCCAAAATTAAGGCGATATAGGTCTAGTTACCCGGGGAAAAACCTTGAAGTATGAACAAGACATTTTTAGCAAACATCCATAGTAACCACACCATGCCGTTTCTTTGTATGCAACAAATCACATAAGGTGCAACATGTCAAAATAACTTGTGCAACACAGAAACCCAAAAATCACTAGCTTCAATTTTGGAGCACCAACATCGCTTCCTCAGACTCACTGGAGGTAATCCTGACTTGCCTGGGCCACAAAGGTGTTGAAGGAATAAGTATGGTCACTAGAAGGGGGTGAATAGGTGACTAACAATGTTTCGTTTGTTTCTTTTATTTATGGCCAAATAAGACGAATCACAAGGTTGACTAGATGAGTAACCTATGTGATACGATACAAAGTACGCAACGGAAGAAATATGTAAAGCACAAAGTAAACAACAAGTGTAAACAATGAAGCAAGGATATGTTTCCCGTAGTTCCTTCCCGATGGAAGTGCGTCTACATTGGAGAGGTGAGGACAAACCTAGGCACTCCAATAGCACGGGTGCATACACCTTATTCTCCGTGAGTTTCTCCGGTGAGGGGGATGCTCGTTTCCACTATGAGGTCGATTTAAAGGCGTAGAACAAACGTTTACACAAGGTTGAGGCAACTTCACAACTTAGTTGGAGTCTCTCAACAATCCGAAACTTCTTGCAACGAAGTGAAAACTCCAAGCACTAGGGTTTCTTTAGGGTTACAAGGCACCCAAGAGATTTCAAGATCCACAAAGGAAATGGAGGGGGATTTGATTTTTGCTCGGTGAAGATGTATATATAGGGCTTCTCTACCAAATCCTTGAAGGGCATCAAGTTTGGGTGGTTGAGGAGGGAGATTTATCCATTAAGAGCTTTGCATTCATGGAGGAGAGAGAGTGGTGGACGAGAAGCTCATCCCAAGGAAGGCGATGAGTATTTATAGTCTCTCAGGATCTAACCGTTGAAGTTAAAAGGGGGGACTTTCAGACCATTTAGGCTGGAAGTTTCCGGAGGGGCGGAAGTTTTCAGGTTGACTTGGAAACATCCGGGCCATTATTCTGGACCCCCATCTGTGAGCGAAGCCGCCTAGACTTTGTCAAAAATCGTGGGGCCAGAAGTTTCCGGGCTCGAAGGGAAACTTCCGGTCCAAACTTCCGGGCACCCATCCGAGAGTGAAGCCGCCTGGACATAGTCGAAATTAGTAGGGATGGAAGGAAAACTTCCGGTCCAAACTTCCGGGCACCCATCCCAGAGAGTGTACGCTAGGGACTTAGCAGAATTTCTCTAGGCCGGAAGTTTTCGGGCTCCAAACCTCGGAACTTCCGGTCCAGAGATTGCAACTGTACCTGCACTGACTCTTTGGGAAATCCTTCTTCTTCTTCGATCTTTTCACTTGTAGAGAATGTTAACCGTCTAGGTGCCATCATGGAAACTAGCGGAAACACTTAAGCACACGGTTAAACATTGATGTGTTTGTCATTGTCACCAAAACCTAGAGATGCACTTTTAATCTCCCCTTTTTTGGTGAATGATGACAACACATGAGATTCGCACACAGAGACCGAGACAAAGGTAAGACTAAAGTGAGAACGGAATGAAAAGAACATAGTCTTTTAACTTATAAGGCTGGTGCCAGTGCATCACCCGCTATCACGGGCTATAGCCCCGCCACGTCAGCTTTTCCCCTCACTATCACCCCACTCTCACGCCACTCTCACGGCACGGTGCCAGTGCACGGGCTATAGTCCCCACTCTCACTTCTCTCTCCGCCACATCAGCTTTTCTCTCTCCTCCACATCAACATATATTTTTGAGATGAAAACATTCAAAATAATGCAACAAAATTATTTTATTCAACTAAAATTGTTACCGATTACATAATAATTAATAAAATTGCATAATAAATTGAAAAAATTACATAATAAATAAAAAATTCTAATCCTCCTCCTCCTCGTCGTCGTCATCATCATCTTCCAGCCCTAGCTCTTTTTCCACCATCTGGATGGCCTTCGCATGTTTGCGCTTTTCTGCTTCGTCCATGTCGGCGGTTGATCGGTCTTGCATTTTGTTCCATTGCTTGAGTAGGTTAGCCTTCACTAAACCAGTCCACATGTTCTTCATCGCGAAGGTTGCACTTGCTGCCTCACTGTTTGATGAGGATTCCTTCCCCTTCCTCTTTCCCTTATCCTTACGTTCCGCGGCCTTGGCCCTATCGCGGCCCATTGGACGCTCCTCCTCCTCCGTCGCCTCGCTAGAGCTGTACTCACCAGAAACCCCCAGACGGGTTCTCTTAGAACTGGAATCAGTCCCACTACCAGGACCATGTTGTCCTTTCCACTTCGCTTCATTGCGAACAGCTTCCCACCAGTGGAAGTGTTTGAAAGGCTGAGTCACTCTAGTGTCATTTGCGTACCTCGTCTGTGCCGCCTTCAAGACCATTGCATCGTCTGCTCCACTCTGACGTACCGCTGATTCTTGGATGTGGTATGCATTGAACAAGGACACCTCACGGTTGTAGACGTTCCAATGATCCTTCACTTGCTTCCCGGTCCGATGGCGGGCAGGATCGGAGGTAGAGTTGAAGGTTGCAGCTATCTGACCCCAAAAACTTTTGCCGGTCTTGCAATTACCGGAGACAGAGTCCTTGGAGTGAAAAACCCAAGCATGAACCTACCACGAAATAGATATTGTTTTAGTGAAAAATCCAAGCAAGAACCAACTCCGAAATAAATATGTGACGAGTAAGTAAAGTACCAGTTTTTCCTCGTCCGCAGTTGTCCACTCGAGCCTCTTTGGACGCTTTGGTACGATTGTTTCCGCGGCATCGGACCCGTCGCTTGGAGCACTGGCTTCAGGAGGTGGTGGGGGTACGGAGGTGGAGCGTATGAACCATACAGATACAGAGGTGGAGCGTATGAACCGTACGAAGGTGGTGGGTACTGAGGTAGAGTCCCACTCCCGCTACCTGTAGGTGGAGCATGTGGAGGTGGTGGGGGTATGCATACGGAGGAGCATGGTATGAACCATATGGCCCCGGAGGTGGTGGGTATCCATATGGCCCCGGAGGTGGTGTGTTGGATGAGTATAACACTCGGGGAAGCGCTGACGAACCGGCATTGGAGCGACGATGTGTGGGAGAGATATCTTCTATGTGAGAAGGTTGTGACCCGTCGGACTGCAAGAGATCCGTGTACGAGGTCATATCTGGAGTCCAACCAGCCATGGCGGAGATGGTTTGAGAGAAGGAGGGAGAGGAAGATGATGAAATGGTGTGAAGTGAGTGAAGGGATATGGGGGGGTATTTATAGGGTGTGGGATGAAATTTTTGGGCTTTTTTTTTGGCTTTTTTCCGGCCAGCAACGGCTCTCTCCAACGGCTAGCTGACGTGGCCCAATCAGGGGGCGCCACGTCAGCTAGCCGTTAACCGGCCCCCGCTCCCCCACTCTCGCCCCCCCTATCGCCCGCCCCCGCCAACGCTACCGCCCCCTCTCGCCCCGCTCCCGCCCCCCTCCCGCCCCTATCGCCTGGCTAGTGCGGGCGGTAGCGCCCGCTATTGCCGGGCGACACGGCCGCCGCCGCCAGCCTACCGCCCGCCTCCCGCCCCCTCTCGCCCGCTACCGCCCCTCTCCCGCCTCCACTACAGCCTGCACTAGCACCAGCCTAATGGAGTGACCAAGTCTCACAAACAAGATAAAAGACCCAACACATGGGTTCAACACTAATACAAGTAAAGGGACACAAGCTCAAGAAGACACAAATGAAGATATGGAGGGCTTGAGTCCTCCCACGCAAATCCCGTAGCTACCTACTAGAACTAATTCTCCCCCTTTGGCATCATGGCACCAAAAGGGGAAAAGAGCAATGCTACACGACCCATGAGCCACACGTCCGAAGCTTAGGCGTCATCACCACCATCAGTCTCCTCATCGCTGTCCTGGGCTTCCTCTTCCCCTTCAGACTTGTCTTCGGACACTTCCGCAGACCATGTGACATGTTTGCTATGCCAATTCTCATAATCAACAAGAGGAGCACGAGTCTTGGGGGCAGGAAGCTTCAAAGAGGCCATGATCTAAACTTGCTTGGAGAGGATAGCATGACGAGACTTGAAGGCACCATAGTTCTCCCTGTGGATAGCCACATTCATACATAAAACCTTCTCAATTGCCCTCGTGAACCAAGACTGCTTCTTGCGCTTTACTGGAGGCTGGAAAGGACCTTCATCAACATCGGACTGCTGCATGCTCACATTACGAGGACCACTTCCACTAGCACTGTTGACCTTAGACACACAAACAGACTTCTTGTGCATCTTGGAAGGTTTACGAGCTTCACAATCTTCAGAAAGATCATCATCAGGGATAGGCCACTTCTTCTTTATGAGCATCATCACATAGGCATAAATGGGAACCTTCTTGTCACAGACAGTTGCATATATCTCATGATAAATGTAATCCATCACATCAATATTCCAACGGCCAGTCTCACCATTGCAACGAGAGAAGGCATCATAGGAACGAAACATCAAGTTGATAAGGCCACCACAAATGGCATCATTGTTGCCCGCGCTCGGAGAGATGGACAGACGGAATATGCGAAGAAGGATGTCATAGAGGGCATAGAGGCCAATATTTGTGCCAACAACACCATTGCGTCCATAAAGGTTGACGAGGTTTTTCTTGTCAACTTCAAGATTGTCCAGATGGATACGCTTGTCGACTAAGAGAGAGATGCCAAGAAAGGGATAGCCGAGCACCTTAGAAAATTCCCTAAATTTGGACTCAATGCGATGAGACCCCGACATTCAAGTCATCCAAATGTTCATGGTACCATCAAACTCCACTATGGAATAGAACTACTGAACAAGATGAATGATGTACTCACATTACCGAGTCATGAGGTGGCGGAGACCAAGAGCATCAACAACATTCACGGTTTCGCCAAAATAGTCCGCCTTCTTGGACAGATACTCAAAGACAATCGGTTGCTGAGGATAGACCTTGAACTTGCCCATAGTGCAATACAAATGCTTGTACACATCCTCTTGCTCAGGCACCCAGAAGCAGCTGTCAATCCCGAAGTTTCTTGGCTGACTGAAAAAAGTGGTGGCAACACGCCAGCTGGAGTATGCGGACATGGAAAGGGTTTAGACAGAAAAGGTAGACATCTGCTTCTTCCTATGTTCCTTGCATGGGGCCTTCTCAGCATCACGCTTTTTGTGTCCATCGCTCTCAGCCTCGATATCCACAAACCCTTCATCGGACTTGGCGAGGTTCTTGCGGAGAGATGCCAACCTCTTAGGACGTGAGCTCGTACTACCATCTGCGGAAGTAAGAAATAGGCGAAAAACAAATGGGATAAGCACTAATGTCCACAAGAATTGAAAAGGATAGCACAAAAGTGAAGCAGTACTGAAAGGTGCTGACTTAAGGCTGGAAGTTCTGGTGATAGGGCCGGAAACTTTCGAGGGCTTGGCACGGGAATTTTCGACCTAAAATCTAGATTTTTCACTGAGATTCACATTGATGCTAATGAGGCATGTAGTATATGAGACAAACATTATCACCACAGGGCCCTAGGGAACTATCTCAAGAAACATCTAGGGGAGATGTGAAGAACCAAGAAAATACCCTAGGTGCAAAAATAGAGATGGTTACCAGGGTCCATGGTGAAAAATGCGTGGTGGAGCGAGACCCCCTCGATGAGGAGATGCAGATCCGACAAGAATCTGATGGATTCCAGGGCTGGAGGCCACCGGAGGAGCGGCACCGGCGGAAGCGTCCCTAGGCAAAGAGAGAGAGAGGGGCTGCAGATGTGGGGAAAACTGCTCGTGCGAGCAGTTTGACCCGCAACCCAGTTTTTTTATGCCCATGGAAGCCGGAAGTTTCCGTGCCACTTTAGCCGGAAGTTTCCAGGGGACGGAAATTTCCGCGCAAATTTCTGCTCCCTCCCATCAGTGGGTAGAGATGAGGGTGGAAAAAATGACCGGAGATTTGGACGGAGCTTTCCGGGCACCGGAAGTTTCATGCCTTGCCACACCGGAAGTTCTGGGGCTGCCACTGTTGATGCTCCAGAAAATGACGGACATATGGAACGTGAGTGGGAGTGAAGATCTTGAGGTCAAGGAGGGGCTTAGGATGATAAAAAAAACACACTAATTTGGGAAGGTACGAACATAATCTTGGAAGTTGCAATACGTAAAAGCTAGCTTAGGTGTCTTTCCCTCAAAAGGAAACCGAAAAACATAGAAAAAACAAATGAAGATCCAAAAAGAGAAGAACAAAGAATACCAAACCCACAAAGAGTGGGGCGGTGGCCGAGGCCACCACCTATGAAGGAATTATTTGGTGCCGCGAAGATATATCTTGGACCCAAAGCCAAAACTCATCATTGAAGCACAATAAGTCACATAATGACTAGCTATGCATGAATACTCAATTTTTGCATAATAAGAGGAGTGTTCACTCATGAATTGAGTTATTCTCCCATTTGTCTATACCTACATATCTATACTTCTTATGAAGCAAAACCCCACTAACATGCATTAATTATTTTTCTATCTTAGCATGCAATCTATCCACATCATCCATCCTATTAGCTAATCAATAGTCCATGTCATGCAACCTACACATCATATATTTATTAAAGCGTCCAATTGTTCAAATTAACAATTTATAATACACACTCATCACATGTCTATTAAAATTTACTATCTCGAAATCAACTGATTTTACATGTTTCTTTAGACAACATAATATGTCATACATGTGTTTTTAGAAAAGGACGTTGGGACCCCACCCTCTATATTGAAATGATGCGGAATTTAAGTATAGTTCCTAAATGGATCCTGCTGCAACGCGCGGGGTATCCTTCTAGTAAACCTAATAACACATGTAATGGAGGTAGTTATGCAAGGTATCAAGCGAAGTTAGACGAATCTATGACATTTAGCTCATTCCTCAAAGCTCGAAACCTTGGTTCATCAAGGGCCTTCGTGAAGATGTCGACAAGTTGATCTTTGGTGGACGCATAGGAGAGATCAATATCACCCTTCTCAACATGATCCCGAATGAAGTGATGATGAATTTCAATATGCTCCGTATTGGCATGTTGAATGGGATTATAGGCGATCTTGATAGCACTTCCATTGTCACATAGAAGAGGCACTTTGTCTAAAATGACACCGTAATCCTTTAAAGTTCGCCTCATCCATATCAATTGAGCACAACAAATTGCCATGGAGATGTTCTCAGCTTCGATGGTAGAAAGAGCTATAAAATTTTGATCTTGGAAGACCAACACACCAAGCAGCGACCAAGAAATATTGAAAGATTCGCTTAACCGCTTCAAAATGACTTTGCCTCAGAGAGGCTTGAAACCATACGCACTTACCAACACTATACATGATATCTGGTCTAGATGCGCAAAGGTAAAGCAAAGAGCCAATCATGGAGTGGTATACCTTTTGATGTACCTCTTTACCGTCAAGATTCAGATTCAAGTCGACTGTGGTGCACATGGGAGTCTTCATAGGCTTGGCATCATGCATTTTGAATCTCTTGAGCATGTCTTGGGTATATTTAGCCTGCTTGATGAAATTTCCTTCTGGATATTGCTCGATCTCTAAGCTAAGGAAATATTCCAACTCCCCCATCATAGACATCTCAAAATTATCGGTCATTAGTTTGCAAAACTCATCATTAAACTACTTGTTGGTAGAGCAAAAAATGATGGCATCCACATAGAGTTGGCATGTAAATAAGTCACCACCGACCGTCTTAGTAAAGAGAGTGGGATCGATTAAACCAACATTGAACCCATGATCTACTAAAAACTCTTTAAGGTGCTCGTACCACACACGTGGTGATTGTTTAAGTCCATAGAGCACCTTATCGAGTTTATAGACGTAATCGGGGTGGTTGGGATCTTCGAACCTCGGGGGTTGCTTGACATATTGATACGTCTCAAACGAATCTATAATTTCTAATGTTCCATGTTGTTTTCATGCCATATGCTACATGTTTCTTATACACTTTATGTCATCTTTATGGATTTTCTAGGACTAGCCTATTGACAAGATGCCACAGAGTCAGTTCTTGTTTTCTGCTGTTTTTGGTTTCAGAAAATTTGTTCTATAAATATTCTCGGAATTGGACGAAACAAAATCCCAGAATCTTAGAAAGTCGTCACGTACACGGAGTCCGTAGGAGACCCGGAGGGGGGCCTCAGGGGCCCCACACCGTAGGGCGGCGTCCCCTAGTTGCGCCTGGAGGTGGTGTGGGCCCCTGGCCACCCACCAATGTTGCCCTCTCGCCTATTTAAGATCATCCACGGGTTAATCCGAAACAGGCCCTTTCCACCAAAATGATCCCTAGCCGCCGTCCTCGTCAACCCTAGTTCGGGAGGGTTCTGGAGCTCTCCCCGACACCCTGCAGGGAGGGGGAATCATCATCGGAGGGCTCTTCATCACCATGCCTGCCTCTGGAGTGATTCGTGAGTAGTTGATCCCTGGACTACGTGTCCATAGCAGTAGCTAGATGGTTGTTCTCTCCTCTTTATGCCTCATGTTTAGATCTTGTGAGATTCCTAACATTATCAAGATCATCTTATTGTAATGGTTCATGTTGTGTTTGATGGGATCCGATGAATATTGAATGATATGTCCAATATTTATCAATCTATCATGTTCTTTCATGTGTATGTTATTTATGATCTTGCATGCTCTCCGTTACTAGTAGATGATCTGGACAAGTTGATGCTTCTAACTCCAAGAGGGAGTATTTATGCTCGATAGTGGGTTCATGCCTTGTCACGACCCCGGACCCAGGGATATACATACTGTTATGTGCTCCTAGACATGGACTCACAAGGGCTTCAGGGTTACCAGCCCCGGTCGCAATAAACAACGGCAGGCAGACCGGATTCATCGGCACGTAGGCCGGATCACCACGGTACTACTACTCCTTGTGTCCCTGCTAGTCATAACCAACTATGCATATCAAAGTGTCCACGAATCGGATGAAACTGAAGGAACGGGACCAAAACTATACAGAGATGCTACGTGTCTAGAACGTGCAACAACAATCGAGGGTTACTAGGGTTACGTCGCCCCAGGCCGAATAACATCGGCAAGCGGGCTCGAAGATGGATCATCGGCTCCACAACCCCTCGACTGCGACAACTATGCAGGCATAGCCAAAACTGTATAACAATGAGCTCGAAACCAACAACCGATCAAAGAAGAACTCTAGACATGAAGATTTATTAAGCAGGTGTTACTAGAGTAGTTGTACAAGCAGAGGTCACACGACCCAACATTACATCAGACAACGGAAGGCAAATTATGCTGCTAATCAACAAGAACCAAAAAGGCCTAAGAGGCCGCAACATAAGGCGACGTCCCAGCCCATAGATTCCAGGCTGCTACCTGGTAACCCCAAACTACTCGTCGATGTCAACGTTGAATCACCACTAATGTGAGATCTTCTCCTGAACCAAAATTAAGCAAACCTGAGTACGGGAGGTACTCAACGAGACTTAGTTAACCTATTATATATCTGTTATCTTTAGAAAGGGTTTTATGAAGGCTGATTTGCGTAAAGTAATCTTTGTTTTCCAAATCGAGGAGGAATAGCACGTCTCATAGAAGGTTTTCAACACATATGTGAAACTCTCTATTGTAATCATCATCTTTTCAATCCACCAACATCAATTCCCAGCATCTCACATGCTACAAGGATCACCCCTCTCGGCATCTCCGAGGAAGCACCCTTCATCTATTGCCTCCATGCTTTTTCAACATATGGCCAAACTAATTTCACCAAGTCGTCCTTAACCGCGGTCACTACTTCTCGAAAAGATTTATCCCTGCAGGGGGTACACTTTACCCACACGTACCATCCGACTCTTAGCGCCACATGTACGCTCTTCCATGGAACGCGGCAGAGGGTGGCTGGCCACGACCTTTACCTTACCTGGCCCTATCCATGAGTCAACCCAAGACAGGGCCACCCCGTCAACAGGGAGTTGGCCATCCTCCTGGCGACACCTGTCTCTGTGAGGCGGGGTCAAGATCCGTGTTCGTCCATCACTTGGCCCCAGTCAGGCCCTAGAGGAGCATTTTGTTTCCAAAACCATTTAAAAGGTTTTATTTGCGTTGCCGAATGGAAATCTCAAACTACGTGACTCATGGATAAAGCCAGCTAAGTTAGTCGGTCGACGAGGCTCATGGCCATCGTGCGTGGTTGTACGCTCAGTCTTGGCTTCTGCGCCCGACCTTACTCCTAGGGTTGTCAAGTACGGAACGAACAACCACTTCCCAAGTGGCCTCCCGTCCAAGCCTTAGTCAGGTTAACCACACAGTACTCATCTTACCACGTCATCATATCATACTAGGTTATCGCAGCTCGGATTCATCAACCGGATGGAGCAGAGGTAAACAAGCATGTATAGCTAAGCGAAGGAGGTATGAGGCTCTGGCGATGCGCACAAGCAAATCTATGGTGGCTAGGAGCAGTGTAACAGGATATTGAGGCAATGCAGTATATAGGTGATCTATATCTACTGGCATCAAATACTTTGAAATCGAATGCAAAGTACGAGAATCAAATGTTGTTCGAAAACATATATGAGCAGATAAGAGGTTATGCTTTCCTTGGTTATAAGAAAACCAATAGAAATGTCTTCTCGGATAAGTGCTTAACTTGTCGGTTAAGATCAAGTATTCGTCATGGAACTGTTGGCCTTCACTTCGGAGTCGCATTCTACCGAGAGGAAACAACACCGAAAAGAAAGAGAACATTCAAGACATGGCATCGATCCAATGCGCAATATGTATGCATGAGCAAATTAATGCACTAAAACAAAGCCCTAAACATGTTCGATGGGTTGCTAAGGTTCGTATGTCAGTTAAGCATTTTTACTGAAATTATCCCGAAAATAGACCCCGGAGGGGCAATTCGGGTGATTATGAAAGTGAGTACAATTTAAAGTGCTCAAATGCGTTTGAAAATACCATACCTAGGTTGCATTTGTCATTTTGAGCATTTTGGTATATAACTTTTAATTTTCTAATTTTATTGAATAAAAACTTATTTTCTCCATTTTAAATGAATTAACAACATTAAATAATGCCCAAAAATCAACTTTCTCAAACATGTGTGAAAATGGTATATTTGGGTAGAGTTTATTTTTCTGAACATTTCTATATATTTTTCACATTTTTCTGAATTATAAAATAGTAGCTATTGAATTATTAAAATTAATTACTTTTCTGTAATTATTAAACATTTCTGGAAATAGGAAAAAAAACAGAAATATGACGTCATGATGACGTCGGGATGACGTCATCAATGGCCACAGAGACCCTGATGTGGAAGGAATCGATCGATTCCTCGCGAATTTCCTGAAACAAATTGTACCAGGGCGAGAGGGGACCGAGGCCGACCTAATGGTGGCGGCGCCGCCCGGAATGGGTCGCCGGAAGCTCGTCGGCGTCAAGGTTCTGCAACGGCGGACGGAGTCGCGCGGCGTCCGCAAGATTCAGAGGGGGAGGGGCCAAGAGGAAGGCACCGGGAGGCTCACCGGAACTCGTGGAGTGTGCTGGGGCAGGCGACGGGGCGAGGGATCGACGGAACTCGCCGGAATCGCCCATGGCTGTGGCCGGAGCTCGGAGAAAACGGCCTGATTTGCAGTCGTCTGTCCTTCCCGGCTCGCGGAACTCGGTGAGGAGAAGCACAGGATCGAGGCGAAGATCCAGGAGGTCTCAATTCGTCCAGGGTTGGCCGGAGCTCCGCGCACGGCATGGCGACCGGAGACAGCTAGGGTTAGGGTTCTCCCGCGGTACTGAGCAGTAGAGAGGAAGAGAGGCGATGTAGAGGGGAGAGGCCAAGCTGGCACGTTCGTGCGGCCTTATCCGGGCGGAGAAAAACCAGGACGTGGCGAGGGCCGTCGGTGGCCGGCTCTCCTACTAGCAGGAGGTAGAAGACAAAGGGGATTTTCCCCAAAACCCCCTGCCTTCTCGAGAAACTTACGAAGAGATCCTTTTCTTAATTGAAACAACACAGAAACCAACATTTTGAGGGCCTTTTTGCAAACATAAAAATTTGCAAAAATACATTCTGGAAACCTTGTAAAATTTCCAGCAAAACCATGTGTTGCTTTGGTGTATTTGAAATATTTTTCAATACAAGATTTTGGGACCCATTTTAAGTACTATTTGTGGGATTTTTATCAACTCAATGTAAATTAAAGTTTTAAATTGGTTCAAACATGGTTTAAATTTTTGTTCTCATGCATGTATGATATGAACACAACACGACAACACTTTGGTAGCAAAATTTGGGATGTTAAAAATCTACCCCCGTTACAAGAATCACGTCCCGAGATTCCTGGTGGAGAAAGAAAGAAGGAACATCGGTTTTGAATGATCTTCTTGAACCTTACGGTTCTCTTCTCGAAGAGGTTGATCCGTAGCACTTGCGAAGATATCCAGCGGTTACACCTTAAGTAGAGGGAACACTCTTAGGAATTGATCTTCACGAAGATCGAGTATCTCATGGCTAACTTAGGACAAGAATGTTCGTAAAGAACTTTTGAGTTAACAGGCATGAAACACATCAAGATAACAGAGGGAGTAGGAGAAGGTTTCAATTTTATGGACGATTGGTCTTGAAAGGATTTGGAATATGAGCTTTGCACAAGACTTTAAATCCTTTTGGAAAACAAAGGTTGGACAACTTATGACATCGAGGTTTCTTCGAGGTAGAATACCAAGATGGGAAGGATGCTCTTAAATATCACAACGTAATATCCGTAGACGAGGGAAACACGAGGAAACTCTGTAATTCACGTGGCAGAGAAAATTTGATACACGATCATGTTCACTCTTCGGAGTGGACACGGAAGATGACGGAACTTTCAACCATTCCATAACAGTTTTCTGGAAATCTTTGTTAGGGATCAGGATGTTACTTCATGGCAGGAGATGAGTAACCAAAGAATGTTTTAACACCGTAATTAAGGAGGAATTCTTGGTCACACCATAAAGATGAGTAACCAGCGGGGACTGAAACACCGGAAGGAGATAAGGAATCTTTTTCCTATGGTGGTTTGGACGTAGCAGTACATCTACCACATGGTTAAGACTCCATGGTTGTAGTGACTTACAAATTCACACAATGTGTCAGATGAACAGAACTTCAAGTACCAACAACTTGAAAAAGGAACTGATCATTGGCGGTTACGAAACACCACGAGATGTTTTCATGATGAACTTGTTTCACTAGAACAAAGGTTTGGAGGATCAACAAAGAGACGTTGAACAGAACAACTTGCAAGTTCTCCTTAATGTTCGAGATATTGACAGCAGGCTCATGACAAGCCTTCTATAGGTAATCAAGTGAAAGTAAAACTCCGGTTTGGAAGAACGGTGAGGAAAACTTGTTGAAAACGAGCCACACAAGAATTCTCACGGAGAGTGGTTGTTCTTACGGATTCAAAGAGACATGACATTAGGCCTTTCGGCTAATTGTGTCAACCACAACATAAACCATGTCGTTCTCTCATATAGACCTAATTCAATACCCTTGAGAAAACATCAACCATCATTGTTGCTTGAGATTCAGCTCTGGTTAGTGGATTTATAGCTCAGGCTCGGTATGTTTAAGCGAAGAGATTGCATCGATTACCAACGAGATGCATATGTTGGATTCTCAAGATATGGACTATGATGCCACGCTCAAGAAGATGAGCAAGATTGCAGAACTCATGTATTAGCAACTTGCGAAAGACGGTTGCACCTACATGGACTACTTGCAGTGAAACACATCAGAGTCCTTGTTGGGGAGACGATACAAAGATAACGAATTTATTAGACCTCTTCTCTTTCACGAACGGTCAGTCAGTGGCTTAGTGTGGAAGTACAACTTCTTCAAGAAATGGAGGTAACGTCCTACATCTCAAGAGTCGTCCACACATGCATGACCGACTGGAGATTATTCCCGAAGGAACAAGAAAACTTTACTCGGATCCATGGCGACAACTTTCACCATAAGAACACAAACCCGAGAAGTCACTTTGAACATCCAGAACACAACTTCGTGATGACACAAAGATGGTTCTCGAAAGTTTCCAACATTAGTGCCAAGTGTTCAACATAAACCTCTTGCAACTTGGAGAAAATAGGAATGTCATCGATGGGCTCGATAACACGCTTATCAAAACACTCCAAGAAGAGGGATTCATATGATCTATGAACAAGGAAAAATATTGGCCAGACTAAAGGACATGAAGGTGTACTCGGCAAAACACTATGAGTGAAAACACCGTAAAGATAGTCCTTGGATCTGATCTTGATTTTGACGATAGCCCAAATCGAATCAAGGGTAGTATGATGGCATGTCCACGAAGGACATACTATCCTGCTTCCACAGGATGAGAACTAGACATCTCATTGCAAAGGAACAAGTTAGGATGAGCTTTTGTCTTTCAACTCTCCAGGTTGTTGTTTAAGCTCAACCAACTATTCCTAGGTGCCCATCATAGTTTCTTGGAGAAAGGAGCAATTCAAATTACCCTTTGTTTAGAAATCACGGTCAGGTAACCACCTGGTGATACTTCTAGAGAGACAACCAGAATATCACAACCTACCGGTATGTCTCGAAGTTCGAAAGGAATCTTGCTTTTCAAAGAAACCGATATGATCTTGAGAGCTTCAGCGTGAACCTAACTCTCTGACCAAGAATGTGCACCGGAATGAACGGATTTGGTAACACAACCAACTTTAAATAGAGGCTAGGTGACTAGTAGTGCTAAGAAGGATACAGATGTTTCTTAGATTTTTCGAAGCAATAGAAATTGCTAGGAATATCTGACACACACCAATGCACAGACCCATCATTCTCACGCATTTCAGGCTTGGAGGAAGGGTGAGTGAAGAGGTGTAGGAGCATCACTTCATCGATGAGGCCATGAAACTCAACACAACCTCTTGATATAAAAGAGTGTGATACTCGAAGGTAGAACAGATTGGAAGTTGATAAAACTTCCTTAATCTGCGGATTACAAAACTTTGACCTGGTCCTAGAGATGAACGAGGTACTGGAGTTTGTTTCTCCTGACATCCCAAGGTGGAATGTTTTTAACGTAACAAAAGAGCAAATGCATTGGAAGAATCCAACACACATATGCAACTTGTATTCCAAACAGTAGATGAGGTTTGGAAGCAAGCAAAGAATAGGAACGTGCTCTTGGAAAGTCCTGAGATCACGTTGGATGCACAAGGTCATACTCATTTGTAGAACCCATGCTAAAGATTGGTATAGCAGAGTCAAGAACGAAGGATATGAGAATCATAGAGAACACTCTTGTTGTGATCCCTTTTGGTTCCAAAGGAAAGCCTATGGCTATGAGAGTTGGAATTTCGTAGCCACCCCGAGGTAAATCAGATTCCTCAGGATCCAAAGAAACAGAACTTGGGTTAAAGGTCAGCATCCTGTGCTGGTAGCATACACACCACATGAGTAAGAAACCACATGATTCAACACTCTTCCATCCAGCACATTCCGGGACCTTCGGTTCAAGTCCAAGGGTTAGAAATCGAAAGAAATGAGTAACTACTATCTTAGTGCCTTGAAGGACACTACGAATAGAAATCACGAGGTATCTTTCAAAAGACAAACATAGCTCCGGAAGTATCTGATCAAAAGACAAAGAATACATTCGAGATGCAAAGCAGATCTCGAGGTTCAGGATTTGAGACTTTGGAACATGTAAGAATGTGGAATCCATACAACTTTGAGAGATTACGATGGAAAAGGAATCTCCCATTTGAAACGAGAGATAACGGAACATGGAACACACACGACTCTAGAAACTTTAACACTAGGTCAACTTGGGTAAAAGACGTCCTTGGCAAAGGAGGCACCTAGTTTTTAAATGACTAGAACCTTTTTAAATCAAAATAGGTAAGGTGACCCAGAGTTAGAGCGATACCAGATAAGGAGTAAAAATAATCCTAAGAAGGTTTTTCACAATCCATTTGAGGTTTCAAAATAGTTTTCACAAACACTAGACTCGACATCGACCAAGCAGTAAGGTTTTCCTACCGGAAGTCCTTCTCTGATACCATGACTTGTCACGACCCCGGACCCAGGGATATACATACTGTTATATGCTCCTAGACATGGACTCACAAGGGCTTCAGGGTTACCAGCCCCGGCCGCAACAAACAACGGCAGGCAGACCAGATTCATCGGCACGTAGGCCGGATCACCACGGTACTACTACTCCTTGTGTCCATGCTAGTCATAACCAACTATGCATATCAAAGTGTCCACGAATCGAATGAAACTGAAGGAACGGGACACAAGCTATACAGAGATGCTATGTGTCCAGAAAGTGCAACAACAATCGAGGGTTACTGGGTTTACCTCTCCCCAGGCTGAATCACATCGGCAGGCGGGCTCGGACAAGGATCATCGGCTCCACAACCCCTCGACTGCGACAACTATGCACGCATAGCCAAAACTGTATAACAATGAGCTCGAAACCAACGACCGATCAAAGTAGCACTCTAGACATGAAGCTTTATTAAGCAGGTGTTACTAGAGTAGCTATACAAGCAGAGGTCACACGACCCAACATTACATCAGACAACGGAAGGCAAATTATGCTGCTAATCAACAAGAACCAAAAAGGCCTAAGAGGCCGCAACATAAGGCGACATCCCAGCCCATAGATTCCATGCTGCTACCTGGGAACCCCAAACTACTTGTCGATGTCCACGTTGAATCACCACCGATGTGAGATCTTCTCCTGAACCAAAATTAAGCAAACCTGAGAACGGGAGGTACTCAACAAGACTTAGTTAACCTATTATATATCTGCTATCTTCGGAAACGGTTTTATGAAGGCTGATTTGCGTAAAGCAATCTTTGTTTTCCAAAGCGAGGAGGAATAGCACGTCTCATAGAATGTTTTCAACACAGATGAGAAACTCGCTACTGTAATCATCATCTTTTCAATCCACCAACATCAATTCCCAGCATCTCACATGCTACAAGAATCACCCCTCTCGGAATCTCCGAGGAAGCACCCTTCATCTATTGCCTCCATGATTTTTCAACATCTTTTACGTCATGTTCAAGTTATCTATGGCCAAACTACTTTCACCAAGTCGTCCTTAACCGCGGTCACGGCTTCTCGAAAAGATTTATCCCTGCAGGGGGTACACTTTACCCACACGTACCATCCGACTCTTAGCGCCACATGTACGCTCTTCCATGGAACGCGGCAGAGGGTGGCTGGCCACGACCTTTACCTTACCCGACCCTATCCATGAGTCAACCCAAGACAGGGCCACCCCGTCAACAGGGAGTTGGCCATCCTCCTGACGGCACCTGTCTCTGTGAGGTGGGGTCAAGATCCGTGTTCGTCCAGCACTTGGCCCCGGTCAGGCCCTAGCGGAGAATTTTGTTTCCAAAACCGTTTAAAAGGTTTTATTTGCGTTGCCGAATGGAAATCTCAAACTACGTGACTCATGGATAAATCCAGCTAAGTTAGTCGGTCGGCGAGGCTCATGGCCATCGCGCGTGGTTGTACGCTCAGTCTTGGCTTCTGCGCCCGACCTTACTCCTAGGGTTGGCAAGTACGGAACGAACAACCACTTCCCAAGTGGCCTCCTGTCCAAGCCTTAGTCAAGTTAACCATACAGTGCTCATCTTACCACGCCATCATATCATACTAGGTTATCGCAGCTCGGATTCATCAACCGGATGGAACAGAGGTAAACAAGCATGTATAGCTAAGCGAAGCAGGTATGCGGCTCTGACGATGCGCACAAGCAAATCTATGGCGGCTAGGAGCAGTGGATCAGGATATTGAGGCAATGCAGTATATAGGTGATCTATATCTACTAGCATCAAATACTTTGGAATCGAATGCAAAGTACGAGAATCAAATGTTATTCGAAAACATATATGAGCAGATAAGAGGTTATGCTTGCCCTGGTTATAAGAAAACCAATAGAAATGTCTTCTTCGGATAAGTGCTTGACTTTTCGGTTAAGATTAAGTATTCGTCATGGAACTGCTGGCCTTCACTTCGGAGTCGCATTCTACCGAGGGGAAACAACACCGAAAAGAAAGAGAACATTCAACACATGGCATCGATGCAATACGCAATATGTATGCATGAGAAAATTAATGCACTGAAACAAAGCCTTAAACATGTTCGATGGGTTGCTAGGGTTCGTATGTCAGTTAAGAATTTTTACTGAAATTATCCCGAAAATAGACCCCGGAGGGGCAATTCGGGTGATTATGAAAGTGAGTACAATTTAAAGTGCTCAAATGGGTTTGAAAACACCATAACTAGGTTGCATTTGTCATTTTGAGCATTTTGGGATACAACTTTTAATTTTCTAATTTTATTGAATAAAAACTTATTTTCTCCATTTTAAATGAATTAACAACATTAAATAATGCCCAAAAATCAACTTTCTCAAACATGTGTGAAAATGGTATATTTGGATAGAGTTTATTTTTCTGAACATTTCTATATATTTTTTCACATTTTTCTAAATTATAAAACAGTAGTTATTGAATTATTAAAATTAATTACTTTCCTGTAATTATTAAACATTTCTGGAAATAGAAAAAAAACAGAAATATGACGTCGGGATGACGTCATCAATGGCCACAGAGACCCTGCTATGGAAGGAATCGATCGATTCCTCGCGAATTTTCCAAAACAAATTGTACCAGGGCGAGAGGGGACCGAGGCCGACCTAACGGTGGCGGCGCCGCCCGGAATGGGTTTCCGGAAGCTCGTCGGCGTCGAGGTTCTGCGACGGCGGACGGAGGCGCGCGGCGTCCGCAAGATACAGAGGGGGAGGGGCCAAGAGGAAGGCACCGGGAGGCTCACCGGAACTCGTGGAGTGTGCTGGGGCAGGCGACGGGGCGAGGGATCGACAGAGCTCGCCGGCATCGCCCATGGCGGCAATGGCCGGAGCTCGGAGAAAACGGCCCGATTCGCGATTGTCTGTGCTTCCCGGCTCGCATAACTCGGAGAGGAGAAGAACAGGACCGAGGCGAAGATCCAGGAGGTCTCAATTCGCCCAGGGTTGGTCGGAGGTCCGCGCACGGTACGGCGGCCGGAGACATCTAGGGTTAGGGTTCTCCCGCGGTACTGAGCAGTAGAGAGGAAGAGAGGCGATGTAGAGGGGAGAGGCCAAGCAGGGCACGTTCGTGCGGCCTTATCCGAGCGGGGAAACAGCAGGACGTGGCGAGGGCCGTCGGTGGCCGGCTCTCCTACTGGCAGGAGGTAGAAGACAAAGGGGATTTCCCCAAAACCCCCTGCCTTCTCGAGAAACTTACGAAGAGATCCTTTTCTTAATTAAAACAACATAGAAACCAACATTTTGAGGGCCTTTTTGCAAACATAAAATTTTGCAAAAATACATTTTGGAAACCTTGTAAAATTTCCAACAAAACCATGTGTTTCTTTGGTTTATTTGAAATATTTTTCAATACAAGATTTTGGGACCCATTTTAAGTACTATTTGTGGGATTTTTCTCAACTCAATATAAATTCAAGTTTTAAATTGGTTCAAACATGGTTTAAATTTTTGTTCTCATGCATGTATGATATGAACACAACACCACAACCCTTTGGTAGCAAAATTTGGGATGTTACATGCCTCCCTTTCACTCACGCTCGAGTGACAGAAACGTAACGGGTGGGGGATGTGGTGTTTCCATTAGGGAGAAAACAACAATGCTTTGTCTAAGGATGATTTTATTGTTTATATTACACACTTTGCTTAATGCAATTAGTTGTTGCTTGTAACTTAATACCCAAAGTCTGCTTGGTAGACCCAAATAGACCAATATTAATCATCACCATAGGAAACACCAACATATTTAGCATAAACATGACCATCTCTAGATTTCATGAGAACATAAGAGGGGTTACATTTTCCGGAAAAGTCATTGTGAGTGGCATTACTACTAGAAGCCACATTTCTACTAGAGGTCTCACCACCCAGACTGATGTTGGTATCCTTTTCCTTAGCCATCTCCCCCTCTTTTACAAAGACAATATTTTTGGACGGGGGATTTTACTTCTTCTTCTTGGACTTGGTAGAGAACCCAAGTCCTTCCTTCCCATTCTTGACCTTTTGAGAAATCATGAGGTTATTGAGAACATTCTCACTTCCTACAAGGTTAGTTGGAGCACAAAGGTTGCTAGAAGGAGCAACACCAATCGTAGAGGAAGTAGAGATAACTTTCTTATTGGATTGTTGAGCTAGGAGTTTATCACGAGGCACCTTGAGTTTACCATGAATATCCTCAAGAGACAAAAAATCTTTTTTCTTTAGTTTTTCATGCTCCTCAACAAGTCTACTGTGAGAAACTCCTAACTCAACTTTGTCATTTTCATAGGTTTTAGCAAGAGCAAGAGATGGTTCATTTTCTCTCCTAACTTTAGATAGGAAAAGAGCATAAGTTTTTTATAATCTACAAAGCTTCTCCTCAACAGAAAATCTACGAGATCTTTCCTCCTCAAAGGCCTTAGCAAGGTCCTTATCTTCACTTGAAAGAGAACAACCATGAATTTCCAAAGTCAAGATAATCTATTCCTTTTCATCAACAAGAGCGTTGGTGGCATCAAGTTGCTTTAGAAGATCATCTAAATTGATTCTATTTTCACCTTCAAGGTTAGCCAACCATAAGTCCAATTCTTTAGTCTCATCATCCTCATTGTTAGAATTTTCAACATAATTCATCAAGGAGGGATGAGTAGAGATAATGGGCTTTGAGCATGTAGTTACCTATGAGGCTTTTTCCATGAGACAGATAGGTCGGATTGGCAGATTCTTATTTGGAGATTCAAATAGGGAGGATGGTGAAGAGGATGATGTAGCTATGGCAACGTGTGCCACACCTACACCTTCATTTTCATCTTCGAACATGTAGTACTCCAAGACGGGGCCTTATTGAACATATAGGGCCCTTAGTGCTCTTCTTGCAAAGTTCTTTTTTGGAGGAGGATTGGACTTGTCCTTACGAATGAGCTTCTCATCATTCTATTATCTTGGCTCAAATTGACAATCTTTGACAAAGTGGCTTGGACTTCCACAGCTATACCATGTCCTTGGCCGCCCTCCCTTTGGCCTAAAGAATTTGTTTCTTGGAGGTATAGGACCACCCGTCTTCCTAGCTTCTCTTCTCTTCTAATACCATATGTGTCTAGAGCAATGACCTTATGGAGACCCTTGTAGACATAATCATCATCACTATCATAATCATATACTTCTTTTTCCTCAATCCGAGATACAACCTTGGACTTGAGCTCAAGGTTAGGGGTTTTGCTGATTCCTCTTGATTGGGCAAGGGCATCAACCGCACTCTTGTGAGCTAGAGTGATAGCAACAAACTCACTAAACACACCAATGGAATTGAGAGACCTGTAGCCCGATCTTGTTCTTATGTTGGTGGCAAGATTCCTCTCAAAGGGAGGAATAGCCTTAACAAACTTCCTTTTGACCCAATCATCACTAATCTCATCTTTTCCGAAGATCCTCAACTCATTGGCAAGAGTGGTGAGTCTTCTATAGAGATCTTCGGGAGTGACGAAGGTTTTGGCCTTTTCAAGAGCAACATCATACTTAGAAGATTGTATACTCTCGTTGCCTTGGAACAAGGTATTGCGTCTATCCCAAGATTTGTTGGCGGTGGCACAACCACGAATGTGAGTGACATACTCTCGAGGTAGAGCCTTTTGAATGATGTGAAGAGCGAGCTTGTTGAGTTGAGATTCGATATCCTCTCTTGGATTCAAGTTGCTTGCGCCATGAGGATGAAAGCCATGAATGATGCTTCTCCATAGAGAGGTGCAAGATCCTGAAATATGAGACTCCATATTGAAACTCCAATTTGCAAATTCGTTAGTGTTAAGCATGGTAGGTGGTCCAACATTAAGAATGTGTGGCATGGAAACGATGGGATGAATCAATCATAGTTGGGAGGTGGTGGAACCCTTGAGTTAGACCCCAAGCCATTAGCCTCAGAAGACTTGAACTTGGAATTACCTTTCGCCCCACTCGCCATCGCCGCGACTTTCGCTTTGGCTTGATGAATTTTTTCCTCTACCCCATCGGAGTTACCGGGGATCTCCTCGGTTTCTATGGTCACGGGAGCATCGGTGGAAAGCAACTCCTTGTCCTTAGTACCCGCCAAGGATCGGATATGCTTCTTTATCTCGGAAATTCTGACTTGAAGCTAGAGGTAACATTGGCAAGTTCGGTTTGGATGGATCCAGCCATTGAATCAAGGTTACCTATAGATTCGGCCAAAACTCCGCAGACGGAGGAACCTCCGATGTGACCATACTCTCTTAGGCGATGAAGCCTTTAGGCAAGAGACGGGGCTCTGATACCAATAAAAGGAACAAGTATGGTCACTAGAGGGGAAGGTGAATATGTGACTACCAATTTTTCGTTTGTTTCTTTTATTTATGGCCAAATAAGATGAATCACAAGGTTGACTAGGTGTGCAACTAGATGAGAAACCTATGTGATACGATACAAAGTATGCAACAGAAGCAATATGTAAAACACAAAGTAAACAACAAGTGTAAACAAGGAGACAAGGATGTGTTTCCCGTAGTTCCTTCCCTAGGGAAGTACACCTACGTTGGAGAGATGAGGAGACACCTAGGCACTCCAATAGCACGGGTGCACACACCTTATTCTCCGTGAGCTTCTCCGGTGAGGGAGATGCTCGTTTCCGCTATGAGGTTGACTTAAAGGCATAGACCAAACCTTTACGCAAGGTTGAGGCAACACAACTTAATTGGAGGCTCTCAACAATCCGAAACTTATTGCAACAAGGTGAACGCTCCAAGCACTAGGGTTTCTCCAGGGTTAAAAGTATACCTGGGCATGGGCAGCCCGGCCCGGCCCGAAATTCCCGGGCCTAGGCCCGACGGGCTTTTCCATGGGTCGGGCCTGGGACTCAATTTCTAAGCCCGATGCATGTCCGGGCCGGGCCTGGGCATTGATTTTTGGTGTATTAAGGAAGAGGCCCGGCCCGAGGTCCGAAAGCCCGACGTTTTCCCTCCCACGGGCCGGGCCTGGGCACGAAAACTAGGCCTGACTGTCGGGCCGGGCCGGGCCTGGGCCTTGGTTTTGTGCTACGGGCTTTTTTAGGCCTGGCCAGAAGCCCGGCCCGGCCCGAGAAATGGCCAGGTATAGTTAAAAGGCACCTAAGAGATTTCAAGATCCACAAAGGAAATTGAGGGGGGGTTTGATTTTGGCTCGACGAAGATGTAGATCTAGGGCTTCTCTACCAAATCCTTGAAGGTAGTGATGGCACTTTGCTTACCATTAGGGTACCCTCTACATTGGTAGTTCATAAAAATGAACTAATTTTTTGATGACATAATTTTTTTAAACTAGAGAGGGTACCCTAATGGTGACCCACTGCCATCATTACTTGAAGGGCATCAAGTTTGGGTGATTGAGGAGGGAGATCTAGCCATTAAAAGCTTTATATTCACGGAGGAGAGAGAGTGGTGGACGAGCAGCTCATCCCAAGGAAGGGGATGCGTATTTATAGTCTCTCCCATCCGTGGGCGAAGTCTCCTGGACTTAGTCGAAAATCGTGGGACCGGAAGTTTCCGGGCTAGAAGGGAAACTTCCGGTCCAAACTTTCGGGCATCCATCCGAGAGTGAAGCCGTCTGGACATAGTCGAAATTCGTGGGGACGGAAGTTTCCGGGCTAACCCCAGAACTTCCGGTCCAGAGACTGCAACTGCACCAACACTGACTCTTTGGGGTCTCCTTCTACTTCTTCTTCTTCTTCTTCTTCTTCTTCGATCTTTTCACTTGTAGAGAATGTTAACCGTCTAGGGGCCATCATGGAAACTAGCTGAAACACTTAAGCACACGGTTAAACATTAATGCGTTGTCATTATCACCAAAACCCAGAGATGCACTTTCAATTGTCGAATCTGGTGTGGCCAAACTAATTCCCTCCATCCTCCCTTGTTCTTTAAAACAGTTGACATGAAGAACCTCCCAATCGAAACGGTATCTCCATAAAAAATGGAGGTAGAATGCCATGGACCTCCAATACTATCTTGTACGCCCGATCTTCACATTACCACCTTGGTCCGGCTAGCCATCTCCAAGTTCCTTTCAGAGGGAAGGCGAGGGTTAGCAGTAGGAGGGGGCTATAGGGGGGAAAAGTAGAGAGGAAACTATGGGGAAAAAGTGGGATGTGACCGACGAGTTCCCTTGGGAGGGAAAACAAGGGTTGACGGTATGAGGCGGGGTGCGGAAAAATGGGAGAAAATACGAGGAGGGAGGCAGAATCGTGGGTGTTATGTGATCGTGATGTGAATTCGTGAGGAAGAAGTTGGAGCACGCCGCCAGGTCAGACCATGCGCATGAATCACTTATTCAGCGACTGGCTATTTTTTTTTACCATCAACCGGCTGAATTCGACCATTTCCCAATTATATAGCATTGATTTCATGTTCAAAATAAGCTTCCAACAGTATACATTCTATAACATGTACTCCATTTGTACATAGTAGTTGGTTAAACTAGAAGGATACCCCGCGCGTTGCAGCGGGATCCATTTAAAAACTATAATAAATTTCATATGCATCATTTCAATGCAGAGTGCGGGGGTCTCAAAGTCATTTTCTAAAAACACATGTATGATATATTATGTTGTCTAAAGAAACATATAAAGATCAGTTGATCTCGAGATAGTAAATTTTAATAGACATGTGATGAGTATATATTATAAATTGTTTATTTGAAAAATTGGATGATTAATAAATGGATAATGTGTAGTTTGTATGTAATAATTAATAAATATTAGTGGAGATGACATGGATTATTGATTGGCTAATAGAATGTATGATGTGGATAGATTGCATGTTGAGTTAGAAAAATAATTAATGCATGTTAGTGAAGTTTTGCTTTATAAGAAGTATAGATTAATGATGTGAATACGCGCTGCTGAAGCTCTAATTTATTGATAGAATTGGGGGCCGTGTAGCCTTTATACAGAAAATACCCCGTTGTACAACGCTGCATAGAAAATGTCACACAAAGATGGAGAGGTGCTCGAGAGAGGAGAGCACGAAGCGAGATGTACTTGTTCCTGCCTCGCATCGATCGGAGGCTGAGTTTTTTTTAATGTAGGGGCCTAGCGTTGCGCCGCGCGTAAGCACATGTTTAAGCATCTCACCCAGATCAATATGTGATTTCTATGGGATTTGCTTATTGTATATTGCCTGCCTGTGATTTCTGTGTGATTTCTTTAAATGGACAAAATTAACTTGTTGACCGATAGTAGGAGAGAGTACCGACTTGGAAACACCTAACCTCGGTGAGTACGCCAGTCGATTAACATTGTAGGCGACAAAATGCGAGCTCGATATCTGCAAGAGGCAATGTGTACAGCAGCCCGTATTCGACGACCAGGCCGACGGTAAAAGAGTGGATTAATTACCTACGGATATACCAACGTATAGCATGTCCTATCGAAAATTCTCGTCAAAGAGTGTATAGCGTAATATCGACGGTAGTTTCTACTGGCAGGCAGCGACAGGATACGTTCCGTGCAAGCAAAAGCCATTTCTCTCTGGAGTAGCTCGCCAGGTCAAACGCGGGCACAGCAAACAATGCACCATACAGATTCAGTTCCGAGGCTACGACAATGCGCAAACGACGCTTGATTAGTTGATCTTTGGTTCTTCAGTACTAAGCTACTCCTTGGTGTGCCTGCTAACTGTAATTAAAACCAGCAGCACCAAACTTTCTACCTAACCTAAGAAAGGTGTACCAATTTGTGCTGCCGCTTTTCTGACCCTAACAGAAAAGGATCCTAGCTACCAGGACATGCATGGGTGCCGCCCGTTTCAAGATTCTAGTGTGTAGCGTGGTAAAAATGAAATGATTTGATCCATCATCCATGCATGATGGTGTTGTACGACAAGCAGCGAGATTAATAAAAGTGTGCTAGACTTTGGTGGTGATTTGCTTTCGCTACTTCAAGATTTGGAGCCCACGCGCCATTTTCTGTCTTGCCTGGATAAAGTTGTCTATTCGACAGGTCGTTTAGTTAACTACTATGGGTAACATGCAATGAGAAATCATTAGGCCACTGACCAGGAAAATCATATTGCAAAACCCTATCTGCTCATCCTCCCATGATCCCCTGTATCATTTTCCCCTGTTGTGTATCCACCGGATTAGGCTTCAGCACTGCAAATTATTACTCCCTTTGATGCTAAAAAGGGTGTCATGGAAAAACAACTTAGATATGTATAACTCATAGTGTAACTTGCGATTTTTTTCTAGAATCCGAGGGAGTATTATTTTGGCTCTGCTAGCTGCATGCTCGTGGAGAAGTTGGAAGCGTGCAGAGAGAGCAACACCGCCCGTGCGACACTTATTTTATCCTACTGTCACGCAGTACAAGAGGGAGTAGATGAGCACAGCTCTGGACATGTTCAGTGATACGTACACATGAGATTTCTTTAGAAATAGCTCAGAAGAAGAACAATGGAATTTCTTCACTCTCACTGGTGAAGATTTATTAGATGTATACATATAAATCCGTGACACCGTTCTTTGTCTCTGAATGGACAAACTGAATCCCAAAATCACGAAATGGATTGGACACGACAGATCCATCTATGTATGAATGAATGAACAAATAAAGAAATAAGGAAGAAAAAAAAGTGAGGAAGTGTCTACTAGTAAAAGGTGTTCAAGCGGCTTCAGATTCAGCAGCACTGGCAGCATTCAGATCCACAGAAAGGTCAAGCTCCTGCGGTTGTAACAGTGCAAATTGTTAGATTGCTAGCCAGGTGTTTTTCTTTGCTCTTATAGCACTCCACTACAGTAATTCAGTATTTCAGAAAAACTGACGCTTTTTAACTTTCAAGAGGAAAAAAAATCTGTACAATACAGTTACCTTTCCAGTGATCTCGCTGTACAGGGCGAGCACATCCTTCACCGTTGTCTCGAAATGGGTGGTCGCGTCGTAGCTCTGTTAAAAAAAACAAGGACTTGAGAACACTACTGCAAGTGAAGGAACAATGGGTTGAATGAAAAGATCTGAACTTACATTTGTCACGAAACAGTTGTCCTCCTCAGGTGCATTAGCAGGTTCGTAGCGGTCGTAGATGTCGAAGAACGTCTCCTCCACGGGGCCCAGCAGATCGATCCCGGGCTTCAGCTCGATCTCGGGCTTGTCGGTCTCAGCCTCAGTTGATACAAAGGCGATGAACTTGCCTTTCGGCGCAACGTTGTGAGCGTATGAGCAACAGAACACGTACCTGAGAAATAATTGTGTAAGGTACCGCTGCTATTATGCTTTAACTAAGCAAGACAGCTACATGTTTTAAGGCAATCATTTAAGACGGTCTTGCTTTTGTTTCAAAATTACTTACATGTCTGACTTGCGCTTCAGCTGTTTCTTTGGGAGGATGATCTGCACCGAGTGAGAATCCTTGGTGTCAGGAATCGGGTGCTTCATTATGCATATCGCACGTGCCACCCTTCCGACCTTCCTCACCTATTCATTGTTTGAAGATATCAAGGTCATATACTATGACAAACCTTAATCCGAAATGTACTTCTTGAAAGTCACAGAGGCGGTGTATACCTTGTCAGGCAAGTAGGAGGGGTCACAGACAACCTTCTTGCATTTCGCGGTCTCCCCTTCAGAAGTCACACCAAATGCTTTACCACTCTCATCAAATTCAACCTGCAAATAGTTGCCAAATTTAAGCATGTTTGACTGAAAGATCTAGAAACTAGCATATACTGGAGCACATTGTTGTGGGGGTGAACTGTCTGAAAACAAATTCAGTTACCTTGCATTCTGGTTTGTTGAGCATGTATGTGCCACCATAAACAGCACTCAGACGAGCAAAGGCCTGATACCGCATTCTCGATTTCAGTTGTAATAAAAGCTGAAATTGTCTATCGATTTCTGGTGAATTAACATGGTCATACCTGAGGGAGCTCTCCAAGCCCATACAAAGGGTAGATGTAAGGTGATCCACCTTGGAAACGCGCCAATGATTCCGCGTAAAGCTATGAAAAAACAATGTGAGGGTCAGATTTTGATTATGTCTTTCCCTCCGCAAATCGCTTTTTTTGTATTTGTTTGTAAAATTATCTGTCGTGTCTTCTGCTTCATCCACGTTGTAAATCTTTATCTTAAAATTATTCCACGTGACAGGAGAGATAATAGTTTTACATATGGACATTATCTGCCAATTCGTGTGGAAGTATTCAAGGCAATGTGGGTTTATAAATTTTTCAGGTCAGAAACAATGACACCAGACTAGAATGAACAGCACATGTATGATATCTTATGATGACCAGATTATGCATTTTTTGGTCCAGAGCAATAAACCCTGAAGGCTAGAAGAACATCACATTGTCAGAGAAACGTGATTAATCATTTATAGAATTATTAAAGCAGTGATAGAGTTATGTGGTGACAAGGTCAAGAACACTAGGTAGGAACTAAAATTAGCATAATAATATATTCCATTGTGAAGATGGCTTTAATGTGCATGTGCTTAACCTAATGTTTGTGTGTCTTAATCATACTGAATGAACAAGGACCACAGAAATGAGAGGACGCAAAAGATAGTAACAACAAAAGAAGGAAAAACTACCCAGCTGGTCCCTAACATCAACTTCAATCATGCTCTTATTAAGGTGTACAGTATAGTCCCTTTTTGTAATCAATATTCAGACAGTACAGATTTAAACAAAACAAAAATAGTTTGCTCACGATCTTGGACCACTACCCCCCAGACACATACAGGATTCAGCAATGCATGGTTGTGCAATACTAATCAAAATGTATGCCGACTCTGACAAACAAGTTTGTTTAGTTGGCGGAAATATAGTACCTTCATTCTCTTGACAGTGTCAAGTGCAGGCTCATCCAGATAGGTATCATCCCGGTGAAGTGCTAATGCATGACCGATAAAGTCAACTGTGTCATCTTCCAGTCCATATTTGCTGATCCAAGCAAACATCAGAGTGTCTCCGCGTTAGCAAAATACAACTTGTTTTCTAGTTTTTGTTCACTATATATGCAGCAACCCGAATTCGTCACAAGTGAAATCAACTTACGAGATGACTTCCCTTGTAGTGACCTTGTGCAGATCCAGGCCTTCGTGTGACTTGGGGTCATCCTCCTCATAATCCTGAACGTATATGAAGAACTTCCTAGCGCGGCGCTTCTCAAACAGGCCCATTAGGTTAGATTTCAAGGCTTCCACGTCTGTTGCAGGGACTTTGTGGATCTAGCAGCATGATCGAAGAAGGAAATGTGAATCAGAACGTGATGTATACATGTTTAACAGTTGTCTGAATAATCTGACTAGGGTGTCTGAATAATCTGACTAGGGTGTCTGAATAATCGAGATTCCTGTGTGCATATTCAGATCCATACCTTCCCATTGTTGTACACGAAGCTGCCATCGACGGCCTTAAAGTTGAGATACTTTGTCACGCTGGTGCGGATCAAAACACGGACCAATGCACCGTTGGCCATCATGAACTGCAAACTCACAACTTACGGTGATCTGAACATATGATACCAGTAGGATAGAAAATGAAAGGAACATGTTTTTCAGGCACCAACAGACCTTGGGCACCATGTCAACATTGTACTCCTTGCTGACACCCAGATGGTCAGGAGCGGTTTCACTGCCTTTGAATCTCTTCCAGATCTGTAAAGCAAACGGAATGAAACGTTAGACATAACTTTCAGATTCAGGAGAACTTAAGAATTTCTTTTCTGTATTTTGAAAACATGATGATATATGGTATTCAGTGTTCTAAAAAACTCTAAGAAATGATAACTGCATGGAGCAAAAATATCAGCGCGCAAGGGTCATGTTAGAACACCTTAGCCAGATTAAGGGATGTAGATTCTCCTCCGTAGTAATCGTTCCTGTCCATGTGAAGAACCTGCACATACGTAGGGAACAAAGAAAAAGAAAGACTTCAGATTTCTGAGTTCAGAGTTATGCGTTGTAGCTTTGGCAAAAGGGAAAGGGAAATATTAGCCTTTAAGATGACAATGTGGATTATCATGAGACTGATACTGTATTTTTTTTCTTAAATCGTTGATCTATTATTTTTATAGTTTGATCGATTCGAGGTCATGACAATTCCAATATTTTTCTTCTTCAAACAATTCCATCCTAAGATCTTCTGATATTACACATATGATACGTGAATAGTGGATGTGCCTAGCCACATTTCCAATTTGATACGAACAGAAGGGGAGCTAAACGGATTGTGATGTGACATTATCATTCCACCACCAATCAATGCGATGGGATCCATCGATGGAGAGATGTTACATAAATAAAAAAAAAAATAGAAAGGGAAGAGGAGATGACCTTGAGGCCATCGACGGAGAGGAGGCCGCTGAGGATGCACTCCTTGAGCCCCGTCCCCAGCACGATAACGTCGTACTCCTCATCCATCGCTCCCACGCCGATCTACCGGAACTCCCTTTCCCCTCGAGCTGGTGATCTCTTCCTCCTCGGCTCGTCGCGAGTATATATTGACGGAGGCCGAAAAGCGCGCGCGCACGTACGAGCAGGCATCGGTCGCTGCTTCCCCCCGAGATGTCGTCGAGGCGCGCGGTTGCAGCTCGCAGCGCCCGGCGAGCGCTACGCGTGGCGCGCCGTCCGCCCGTGCTCTCTCTCCTTCTCTCGCCGTCGCCGGGTGGCGTGGGCCACCCGACGCGATGCAGAAGGCCCAACTCGATCGGGGCCTTTCCACTAACGAACCGGGAACCCACCAAAATTACTTGTTCACTCAAAAGAAAAAAAAAACCTCTCTTGTCTCCAAAGAAAATTAGTCCCTTGGATCCCACTCGCAAGTTGTAATGGATTTATACGTACGTTTAGTCACTTAAAACGTATTAGAGGGAGCAACCTTCCTGTTCAAATCATTACTGTTCAGTACTCCTATTAGGTAGTACAAAATCCAATGAACTCCCTACCGAAGGCAAAATATGTGTCTACTAAAGGCAAACATTTGCTATTCCCTCCGGTAAAAAAAAAATGTCGGAGAATATACATATAAGTTGTACTGGCAACGTTGCTAACTTACAACACTTTTAGTGGACCGGAGGGAGTAGTTAGGATGAACGAGCAGCCCACGAAACAACAAAAGCAAAGTATCGGCCAGCCCTCCAACCCCACCTTACCCCCACATCGTGCGCTCCCCCTTCCTTTCCACTCTTTTTAGTTGTAAAACCTTGAAAACACTTCATCACCCACAATGCCGCCAAAACCTGGGTAAGGAGAGAAACCACCCAACTTATTTCCTTGTCCTCTACGTTTTTTCTAGATCTACAACATGAAACTCGCATATAAAGAAACACATGAAAATTTGGAGATCTAGGAAAATCAGCATGCACGAAACTGAACAAGTTTAGATTGATTTTTCTCCTACTTGCACCTCCAAAGAAGATCTAATTTGGATCTAGTTTTTCATGCCCAACTCCTTCCCTTTTCGGATCATATGGTCCCCTATTACTTGTACTTCTTTTCAGAAGAAAAAAAACATAACATAAAACAAAGAATTCGTTAAATGAAACCGAGGATGGATGAATTTGCTCTTATGCTGACTAAATGTAACTAGTGTTATGTGGTTGGTTAGAGTTACAAAATATAGGTAGAAGTTGGCTATTTGGTTAAAAATTTCTTGGAATACATTGGTGTTTTGATTATACGAAGTTATCTAGATTTTGGACAAATTATCTACATTTTTGACAAATTATTTAGGTGGCTACATTTGTTCAAAAATGCCTAAATTTATGAACAAAGTTATCTAGTTCTGATAGGTATGTGATCTCCAAGTAGAAACAGTTGCATAAAATTTTGGTTAATATTCTTGGACTAATAAGCTGAGTTGCTTAAAACCAGCAACTAAAACACATTGGTTTCTAGCTTTCGGGTTTGTTTTGCTGAAAAAAATGGTGTTGTGTACTTGCACAAATAATAAAGACGTGGCAGCAAAAAATGTTGTCGATTGATACGTCTTAGACGTATATACTTTACAAAACAATTTTGTTGTCGTTTTGCCTCTAATTTGTATGATTCGAATGTGAGTAACACGGACTAGTGGTGCTTTTAGCAGAATTGCTTTGGTGGCTTTTTTTGTGCAGAAATAAAGTTTCGCGAAAACATTTAGATCATCATAACATGAGTTTTTGGACGAAAAGATCCACAAAGCCATAAGATGAACCGGAGGGGCCCACCAGTAGAGGGGCGACATGTGGGCCCTAGGCCGCACCCTCGGGTCGATGCCTTTGGTATATAATACTATTTTGACCTAAAACGAAGACCCCCCCCCCCCCCCGAGATTTTTTCCAGAACCGATTCAGAGCTCCGCCGCCATTGAATATTAGAGTTCAGGGGACATAGGTTTCTGTTCTGGCACCCTGCCTGGACGGAGATTGACCTCAAGAGAGGGGAGATCGTCACCATCACTCTTTCATCATCGACCATGATTCGCCCATCCATGTGTGAGTAATTCCCTAATTTAGCCAAAGGGAGTGGTATGGGTTGAATGAGATCGTTCATGTAATAGATGATATATTGATTAAGGCATGATGCCTAGTATCCTCTATGTGTGTTAATCATCGTTGCTGCAACTTGTTGTTCCCAATACTTGTTACTAGGGCCTGAATGGCATGATTTCAGATTTGAACATGTTGTGTTTTCATGAATATAATCATTGTTTTAGATCCTATCTACAAGTTGTATGCACCTATTATTATCCAGAATTAGAAACCCCAAAGAGAGGGGATGGTTGTAATTTGAGGATCACCATGCATTTATTGAGTGTTAATGCTTTGCTCCCTGTGCTTCGTAAAAGTAGTGCCTTAATTACCATTAGTTCCATGATATGCCCTGCTGAAACGGGGTGGTTGGACAAAATATGTTGTGTAAGTTCTTATTGCAAGCAGCTACCTATGTTTGATTGATGTTTGTATGCTTTATTACTCAACTATGTAGTGCCCTGCATTATGACAATTACATGAACTATCTCATTCATGCAATGCCCATTCATCCATCCCTATGCCTATGGTGTTTTAGCCGTATTGTTTACTACAGTCAGTTCCATTTTCACTGTTGTTGTTTTCACTTTACCGTTGTTACTGTTACATCACTGCCACCACTATATCACTGTTGCTACTAATAAATTGTGTCAAGCAAGTATCTTTTCAGGTGTGACTGAATTGAAAACTCAGTTGCTAAGGCTTATAGGTATTATTTGGTCCCCCTTGTGCCGAATCAATAAAAAAATTTATACTTTCCTCGAAGACTATTGTGATCCCCTACACTTGTGGGTCATCAAGACTATTTTCTAGTACCGTTGCCGGGAAGCATAACTTTATTTATAAGTTCACTTGGGAGTTATATTGTTTTCTACAATTTATTATCTACCGTGGGAAATACTTGTGATACCAAAAATATTACTTTTCACAACAAGGAAAAGTACGACTCTAAACACTAGTGATACTCTTAATTCACCTTCTGTTATAAATAAGCTTGTTACACCACAACATATCGACATGCTTCACATGTTACTTCTATTGATTCCAATAATGTTTCTTATGATTTTGATGATGCTTCTACCATGCTTTATGAAACTGGTTCAATTGGTTTTGTCATTGATTTATAAATTGCTAAAACTAAAGAAATGGAACATGCTGAATTTCTTTATGAACACCGTATTAAACTTACTTGTTCACATGGGTTAAGAAACTATAAGAGTAGTTATCCCGAGGATAGTTACGTTGAGGTTAATGATGAATTTATTAGAGAGTATATGGATTGTGATACTTCTAAAGATCCCAATGCAATGAAAAAGCTCCTTGAAAAATATGCTATGAAAAAGAACTTTGTTGCTGAACGTGAATTTTCTACATATCCTATAAGTTTTAAATATGTTGATTATGGTTTCCATGTTGATCTCTCACTTATATATATGTTTGAATCTGATCCTTTTTGTGGTATTGAAAATGGTGATATTATTGAACACATGAACAAACTTGTTGCTTTGTTTTTTGATGAAAAGAAGATACAACGTTACTACACAGAAAAATTGCTTCCCTTCTCATTAAAAGATGATGCTATTTTTTTTTAATAATTTAGCTTCTGGATCTATTAAGATCCCGCATAAGTTGTAAATGTACTATTTGAAAAATATTTTCCTCCTCATATGCAACATGCTGCTTCACAGCGGATTTATAAGTTTAAAACACTTGAGGATGAGTATCTCCCCAAATTTTGGGAGAGGCATTGTGCAATACTCAGGGCTCGGCTTGGGCACAACATACCTAAGAATGAGATTATTGATAAATTGTAGTTGTGTTGGCTGTTGTCGGAGAGTGGTTTGTCCGGGAAAAGGGGCTCTCAAGATGTTCGAACACTGGGGGGTAACCACACTCTCGGCACCTCCCTCGAGGCCTAGCGAGGAAAGCTTGAGGGAGGCAACAATGGTAACAACTAGAGTTTACCCAGGTTCGGTCCACCTTGCGGTGTAACACCATACTCCTGCTTGTCTGATGGATTGCACTTTGACTAATTATAGTAAAAGATTGGAGCATGTGCTCGAGTTTAGACAAGGGGTGCTCGAGATGAGGATGAGTTGGCCTCTTCTATGTGAGCGCACTGCTCCTTATATACTCGCTCCAACCCTCCTTCCCGCTCATTCTTGGTGGGAAAAGGTCACCACACGGCGACAAAGAGAAGGCGGACCATTCCCTCAGCTTCTGGTGGTCTTGGTCTTCGGGGGACAATGCCATTGTCCATGGCAGGACGGTGGAGGCTATCGATGACGCTCCCTTCGTCTTATAGCACTGGCATGGTCCTCTTGCACCAAAGAGGAAAGCTTTGGGAGGTGCTTCGGTGCGGGATGCTGTCGCCCACACTTTATACACGAGAATGGAAACTGCGGCCAAAGTGGCCTTGTGGCTCTACGGTGCTCTCGTCTGCACGCAGAGCTACATGCGTCACACACACATGGGATGGTCCCTCCTGAGGGAAAGGTCCTCTGGAGAGGAGAGGAGGACTCGGGGTAGAACTCCTCCACGAGGAAAGGTGGGTGCGCCCCTCTAGAGGTGCTAGCAACCTGTTGGCTGCATCTCAAGAAGGGCAAAAGTCTCGCGAGGGAGGTTTCCTCACGAAGCATTCTTGTGGGGGCCTTTCTGCGTTAGCTGGACTGGGCCGTTGCAGACGGGCCGTGGTACCCTGGTATCCACTGGACTGACAGTATCCTCCAGGCCCATGGTGGACATGTGTCTGAAGGCGGCGAGACGACGGGGAGGGGGGACTGTTGCTAGGCCAGTCAAGAATACGTGGCGCAACGGTTTGTGAACCACGATCTCTTCGGGGCGGCTGCAATGGCTCCTTGCATCATGGGCGGGCCCACGAGTATAAAACCTGAGCAGCCACATTAGGGGATATTTTCTCGCAATACTCCTTGTCGCGTCCCTGCTCCCTTTCTCCTCTTTGATTCCTCATCTTTTCCAAGAGCTTCTGCATCCATGGCGGGCAAGAGGAAGATGTGAGACTCCACGAAGGGCAAGGCCCCTGCGTCAACTGTGCCAACTCCCTCTTTGTCGAGCGCAGTGCTGGGGATCTCCCGCATCCGAGCCGTTATGGCCCTCGATAAGGCCAGGCTCATGGTGGGTTCAGCCGCCAATAAGCATGGGTCCACCACCCTTCATCCAGGAACGGCGCTTCAGAGTACCCTCTCCGCCACTTCTTATGCCTTCTTCTACCACACCATCTTCACGGTGATGATCCCCCTTTGCCTATTTATTCACCGCCATTCTGGATCACTATCAGATCCACGCACTTCATCTCCACCCCCAACTCGGTCCTCACCGTCGCCGTCTTTTCCTTCTACCGCGAAGCCTTCCTGGCCATCAAGCCCTATGTGGCCCTCTTCCGTTGCTTCTTCTGCCTTCGCGTGACATTGAGGTCGTATGACGCCGGGTGCGTCTCCTTCCGCATGGGCTTGGGGAAAGGAGCTCTATTTTCCCATGCTGATTTCTCAAAGAGGGTGTATGATTTCCACTTGCACTGGGTGTATCTGGACATGAACACCTATAGCAACTTCTTCAAGACCCCTCTGTAATGGACCAGGAAGCACTACGGCTGGAGCTTGATGGTGAGGCCATGGTGCCTCTGGTGCAATGTATGGAGGAGCTGCACAACAAGAGCCTCACGGCTTCCATGATTATCAAGGATTTCACCAGCAAGCGCATCGCCCCCCTCACCATAGTTTACTACATTCATCAAATAAATTTTCACGAACAGTCAAAATTCTTTTCTTGGGCTTCATACAGTGCTACTAATTTAAAGGGGATTTGTATTTTGTTCTCCTTTTCATTTTTAGGTTCAGCTTTTCAAGAGCACCAACAACATCTACACATGATCCTAGCATATTAAAACGATCAAAACGTTTCTAGCTTCTGTAGCAACATCTCCAAATTCTTTAAGCATGGTTTCTAAGATAAAATTTCTTTTTTCAATATCTTCAATATTATTCAAGTTGAGGAATATTTGCTGCAGTATGGGGTGAAGGTTAACAAACCTAGATTCTAACATGTGAATTAAATAAGTTACAACAGTTTCATAATTTGGAGCAAGCTCTACTATGGATTTTTCCTCAAAATTTTCATGCTTACTAACATGATCAAAGAATACTTTAATGGTATCCTTTCCAAGTATAGAACCACTACCTACTGGTAGATCTTTCAGGGTGAACTTAGGGAGAAACACGATTAAGAATAACAACGGGGTAACAAAAATAACAACTAGAATAAGAACTAATTTTTGGGTTTTCGGTAAAGAGAAGCAAACAAGACAAAATAAAATAGACTAAGAAAAACAATAACAAAGTAAAGAGATTCGAAGTGAGAGACTCCCCTCGCAGAAATCCTCTTCCTCCACGGCAACGGCGCCAGAAAAGAGCTTGATGCACGTGTAACACACGTTCGTTGGGAGACCCCAAGAGGAAGGTATAAAAAGCATAGTAGCAAGTTGCCCTCATAAAGAAACCAAGGTTGAATCGATCAGCAGGAGAAAGAAATCACTTCTGAAGGTTAATGCAGCTGATGTGGCAGGGTGCACTACCGGTTCAAGAGCAACGTGGAACCTACACAATACAATCAAATTACTTTGCCGTAACAAAGCAGTGAGGTTGTCAATCTCACCGGTTTTGCTGAAAACAAAGAGGTTAAACGTATGGTGTGGAAAACAGTACTTGTTTACAGTAGATGAAAAGAGAACAATGATGGCAGTAGGAAAACGGTAGGAACAGTATGAAAACAGAGATTGCGGTGGTTGTATTACCAGTATGAGGAAAATGGACCGGGGTCTAGAGTTTACTAGAGGTGTCTCTCCAAAACAAATAGATAGCATGTTGGGTAAATAAATTACTGCAGCACAATTGACAGATATAAAGGATGTACCGTAGTGCATATGCATGACATGATGATTACTATGTGATTCATGCGGGCATTACAACAAGATACATAGACCATCATCCAACTACATCTATGACTAATAATCCACCCTCAAAATGTCATCCGAGAAAATCTTGGGTATTAAGTTGCAAGCAACAGATAATCGTAGTAAGCAAAGTGTGTAATGTAAACAATAATATAATCCTTAGACAAAGCATTGTTGTTTTCTCCCTAATTGCAACATCACATCCTCCACCCGTTTACGTTTCTGTCACTCGATCATGAGTGAAAGGGAGGCATGAACCCACTATCGAGCATAAATACTCCCTCTTGGAGTTACTAGCATCTACTTGGCCAGAGCATCTACTAACAACGGTGAGAATGCAAGATCATAAATAACATACACATGAAAAGAACATGATAGATTCATAATCATTGGACATAACATTCATTATTCATCGGATCCCAACAAACACAACATGTAGCATTACAATAAGATCATCTTGATCATGTTAGGCAACTCACAAGCTCTAAACATGAGGCATAAAAAGGAGAAAACAACCATCTAGATACTTATATGGACCCGTAGTCCAAGGATGAACTACTCACGCATCATTCCGGAGGCGGCCATGGTGGTGTAGATCCCTCCGATGATGATCTCCCCTCCTGGCAGGATGCCGGAGAGCTCGAGAACCCTCCCGAACTAGGGTTGACGATGACGGTGGGTGCAGATGTATTTGGTGAAAAAGGCTCTCGGGTATTTAGGGTTAACCCTTCGGGGCGAATATATAGGCGTGAGGCAACATCGGTGGGCAGCCAGGGAGGCACACCAAACCTAGGCGTGGCCAGGGGCGCCCATCCATGGTGTGGGCCCCCTGTGGCTCCCCTCCGGACTCCGTGTGCGTGACAACTTTCTAAGACTTTCGGGCTTCGAATCGTCCAATTCCGAGAATATTTTGAGAACAACTTTTCTGAAACTAAAAACATCAGAAAACAGGAACTGGCTCTCTGGAATCTTGTTAATAGGTTAGTCCCAGAAAATCGATAAAAATGGTATAAAGTGTAAACGAAACATGTAGCATATGGCATGAAAACAACATGGAACATCAGAAATTATGGATACATTTATGACGTATCAGGCAACTCATTTTACTAAAAAGGAGGTTCATGATGCTATTTTTCCAATGGAACTTAATAAAGCATCTGGGCCGGATGGATTTCCGGCAGAATTCTATCAAACTTTTTGGGATGTTATTAAGGTTGACTTGATGGAAATGTTTGCACAGTTGCATTCTAGAGATCTCCCATTGTTTAAATTAAACTATGGTGTTATCACCTTATTACCCAAAAACAAGATGCTTGCAGAATTGAGTAATACATGCCTATTTTCCTTCTAAATGTAAGCTTAAAAATCTTTACGAAGGTTGGCACGAATAGGGTAACAAATATTGCTCAAAAGGTTATCAGGCCCTCCCAATCACCCTTTTGGAAGGAGTTGTGATTTTACATGAAACTATCCATGAGCTTAATAGAAACAAAATGGATGGTGTTCTTTTCAAAATTGACTTTCAAAAGTCATATGATAAAGGCAATTGGTCTTTCCTCCAGCAGACAATTCGCATGAAAGGTTTCTCACCGAAATGGTGTGAGTGGGTGATACGTCATAAACGTATCCTTAATTTCTGATGTTCAATGTTGTTTTCATGTCATATGCTACATGTTTTCCTTATAGTTTATGTTTCCCGGTACGAACCTATTGACAAGATGAAACAAAGTCATTTCCTGTTTTCGGCTGCTTTTAGTTTCAAAAAAGTTGTTCTTGAAATATTCTCGAAATTGGAAATTCGAAGCCCGGAAGTCTTAGAATTCCCGAAGGTTCCACGGAGTTACGAAGAGGCCCGAAGGACATGGGATGTATACTTCTGTAGAAACTCCTTTGTATCTTTATTTTCATGCATTAGTTGTGCCAAGTAAAGTTTCTAGCGAAAGTTGGAGTTGGTTTTGGGTTTCTGCGCAGGAAACAGATTTCTGTTGTCCACCGTAAAAAATCGTATAAATTCCAGAAAGATGAAAATGAACTAAAACTTTTTGTTCTAATTCCTCATATAATTACGAATTTTTTTTGTTCTTTATGTTTTTCGATCTGAGCAACATAAGTGCCCCGAACAAATTCATCTTTACACATGGTTCTGGTTTTGGCAGATTCTACCATTTTTCTTGCATTTGCTCTTTTACTATGTCAAGTGGGTTTCTTTGCTACACGAAAACATCAGTGTCTGTAGCTAATGTTTAAAATTATCGATAGAACTTGTGCCCATGCAGAACCCATGGATTCTTTATTGTTACACTAACCCTCTAATGCGAATTACTTTGGAGTGTGATGTGAAGGAAGTTTCCAAGAGTCAAGAGAAGAGGGTGATATAATGTGATCAAGAAGAGTGCAAGGTCAAACCTTGGGGATTCCCCCGTGGTTCATCCCCAAAAATTGTAAGAAGACTCAAGCGTCTAAACTTGGGGATGCCTTGGGCATCCCCTTCTTCATCAACAATTTATGAGGTCACTTCTAGTGAAACTATATTTTAATTCGGTCACATCATATGAAATTTACTTGGAGCGTCTGTTTGTTTTTATTTTGTTTTACTTGCTTCATTAATATAGTTGGAACCTAGAATTCTTTGTGTGGGAGAGAGACACGCTCCTCTTTTTCGTTTGAATACTCGTTATGCTCGTATTCTTAGTTTTTCTTCTCGTTACTGCAGAACTCCTATTTAGCTCCTGTTTTTCTTACTTCTCTTATTCAAAGCTGTCAGTTTTAGTAGAGTTGTATTAGTACTCTCTTGTTTAATTTCTTAATCTTGGAGTAGTACAGTTTTCATGCTTATAACGGTGCAAATAAAAGCTTGTATGGATTGTGGCTATAATTTTTCATGTCATGCTAGATGTTATTTTAATTCTAAAGCCTAGTGGTTATTTTTGTAGCATGACTTGTCTCAAATATCTGAGAGTGTTTAATGTTCCTTTGAAAGAATCATGAGTTGTTCTTGTCATATTGAAGCATAAATTTGTGGTGTTCTGCTTTGAATGTTTTATTTGGTTGACTTGGCGCATGCTCACACCATGCTTATGACTACAAACCAGTCACTTATAGCCTCCATGATCATTTTTTAAACTTGTAGTACCACTTATGCTTTGATTAATGATGTTTTTGTCGATGTGCATGATTATGACCATTATTTCTCTCTTGATTTGTCGCTCCTAGTCTTTTGCTAGCCTCCACCTGTACTGAGTATGAGCTCTACTCGTGCATCCAACTCCCAAAAACCAAAGTTTCCTAATGTGTCCACCATACCTACCCACATGTGGTATTTAACTGCCACTCCAAAGTAAATTGCTCATGTGTTACCTTTAAAACTTTCAAAATTACTCATGTTTTGTGCTCCTGTTTTAGCTCATGAGGACGCAAATAGAGAATCTTTATCTCACTTGTTGATTCGACTTTCACACCCTGAACTAGTGGCTTCGTATGGTTATCCAATTGATAGAAGAGCTGGCAGCGGGGTGCCCAGCTGAACGGACAACGACGTCGCCTAGAGGGGGGTGAATAGGCGATTAAAACTTTTCCGGTTAAGGCTTGCTAAATGCGGAAATAAATTAGGTGTTTAAATTAACAAGTATACAACCTAAATATTCTATGGTCAACTAGATGCACTAACAACTTATGCTAAGCAAGACAAGTAACAAGGTGATAGCAAGATATATAACTTCAAGCTCGAAGGCTATCACAATGTAAATTGCATAAGTAAAAAGCTCGGGTATAGAAATAGCCGAGACACACGGAGACGATGATGTATTCTCGAGTTCCTCCCACAAGGGAAGTACGTCTCGTTGGAGGGGTGTGAGCTCGCCACAAAGGCCTACTCAACGCCACAAAGGCCTCACCCTATTCTCCGATGAACCCCGCCACAAAGGCCTAGTTCACGTTCCACTATTGGCAACCTTCAAACCCGAGGCACGCATCCACAACTCAATTGGAGGCTCTCGGTGTCACCACAATCTTGGGGCACACATCCACAACTCAATTGGAGGCTCTCAAGAACACCACAAGTCGTCTAGGGTCCAAGACCCAAGAGTAACAAGCTCACAATCTTTCACTTCCACGAATCCTCGTGGAGAGACCAAACCGATGCAACCGATGCAAATGGCAAGAGCACAAGTGCTCAAATCCTCCACTCTCAAATTTCAACAAAGCAACAAATACTTATGGGGAAATAAGAGAGGAAGAACAATGGAGAAACACCAAGAACTCCAAGATCAAGACCTACTAGGTTTCCCTTACTAAGAAGGAGGATGGATTGGTGGAAATGTAGATCTAGATCTCCTCTAACTTCTCCCTCAAAGATATGCAAGAATCATTGGAGGGATTGAGAGAGGAGCAAGCTTTCCAAAGTCAACAATGGTGGAGAGAGAGGGGGAAAACAGGTTGGGAAAGGCTTAGGGACTTTGGGGAAGAAAACCCCTTAAATAGGTGCTCAAAACTAGCCGTTTTCTGCCCAAGATGCGTCCAGGCCGGAATGGTCCGGAAAAATCCGGACCCCGAAATATTCCGGATGCAAACAGAGCTTTTTCCCGTTATGGCCGGAATGGCCCCGGAATATTCCGGATGCACACAGTGAGACTGACACCCTATACGAGAAATGCTATAACTTTTGCATATGGACTCCGTTTTCGACGTTCTTGGGCTCGTTGAAATCGCAACGACGAGCACTACAATAATATGCATAGAAATATCATTGTCTATAAATGGAAGATAAAACCAAATGGTAAAGGTTTAGACCTCTCAAATAGGAACACCCGGTAAAATCTCCAACACGAAAACACACATAACTTTTGCGAATGAACTCCGAATTAGGTGAAACCAAATGGGTTGGAAAGGTAATAACAAGGACAATACAAACAAAAAGGAATGGAGAAGTTACCACACATGGAAGGTGTGGAAACATTCTCAAATCTGAACCGGATATTTTCACCACCGAAATTACAACAAGTTTTTCTTACCAAAACCGTTTTCGATAAACCTTGGCTTGCCATGAAGATCACGACAAGCACTAAAACCCAAAGAGGACTAAAGCCAAATAAGAACCAAGAAAGATGATATGCAAAGTATGCAAAGGTTTGAGCTCTCCATAACGATTCGATCAAGTTACTCACTTGAGAGCCCCTCTTGATAGTACGACTATCTATCCTATAACCCGGTCTCCCGAAGACACGAGACCGGTAAAATAGAAAACCTATCAAGATTATACCTTTGCCTTGAGCATTCCACTTGAGCTAGATGATGACGATCTTGACTCTCTCAAGTTGGATCTTCTTTCTTGATTGCGCTAGCTAGCACAAGCTCCGCTTGATGAAGACTTGCAAGTTGCTCCCCCATACACCATTATGGGAGAGACTAGCTCCCCCATACACCATTATGTGAGAGACCCTTCTCGGCAAATCTTCACAAGGACACAATCTCCAAAAGGGTGGCAAGCATCAAGCATAGGATATCTTCTAGATGCTTCACTTGAGCTTCCATGTCAAGCTAGATGACGAACACCGCTTGACGACGACATAGACCACGGGCTATATGAAATCTTCCTTTTGGTTCATTACCATGGAAAGATACCTAACCACACATAGAAATGCCACACACACATATCATGGGTTAGTTCACAAAGCTATATTTACAATTGCTTACCATACCATGAGATACACAATCCCACTTGGTACAAATTGTAGCTTTGAGTGTTGATCGCTTGCTTGATCAACCTTGTATCTTTGCTTCTTACTTCAAATGAAGATGTCTTGAAGATGATAATGAAAGATCACCTAATCCTTTTCTTCAAGACACACTAGAAATAAGCTCAACTCAAACCATGACCATTCTTCAAATAAATCCATGAATATAACAATGGCCATCAAGGAAGCTAATAGAGTTCAACACATGAACTCCATTATTTCATATGGACAAGATCTACAAGGATAACTCAATGCAAACATTAGTCCATAAGGATTGTCATTGTTTACCAAAACCACATATGGGGGCACCATGCACTTTCAATCTCCCCCATTTTGGTAATTGATGACAATCCCTTTTTACGAGGGTTTATATGATGAATTAAGCAACCATGCTAAACTAAGAGCAAGGATGCAATAGAATGGAAAGGCAAATGATTAAGAACGAAACTAAAGCATAAACCAAATTCCCTTAAACCCTCTAAACTTCTTCCCCATTGGCATCCATTGCCGAAATGGGCAAAAAGATTAGAAGGCCAATATAGTAAGAGCTCCCCCATAGTGTATGCATTCCTCATGATATGAGTGAAAACAAGTGCATATATCCAACTATGAATAGATGGAGGGAGATCAAACTATATTGAGGATCCAAAGGTTTACAAAGAAAATAAAAATGAAGGATACTTTCACAAAGAAGCAACCAACCGAAGGATCCGAAAAACCGATTGACCAAAATCAATATTTTGATAAGATCAACCAAGTGTTCTTGAAAATCAAGAGGGAACTCCCCAAGGTACATGTACAATGTTAGATTTGAATTACTATATAGTGTGCACAACATGGAATCATCACTCCCTTCTAGATAATTTTGAACACAAACAAGAGCAAGCAAATAGATTGGAAATGAAGCAAAGCAACTTGCAAACAAACAAAATTTGAGCAATTAAGATCAAGAAGCGACAAATAAATACTTACTCAACCGAACTAGATGGGCGTGACAAGGAAAAACATTTTTAGGAGACTAATAAGATGATAAAATCATCAACATAGTCTTTCAATATAAGAGGCACATAGTGCATATCATGTCTTTCCCATACACACAAACCATCAAATGATAAACACATAGGTCCACAAGCTTATTAAGAAGTAAAAGGAACACCAAAAGAAAAAAAAAGCTTGTGCCTTTTAGGAATCACCAAGGAATATAGAGCAATAAAATGTGGTCACTAAAGAAAAAGAATATCAATTAAATATGTAACTATTGCCGTGTGTATAAGTTTCTAAGTGGACACCAATCATAAAGATATATATCCACAAAGAAACATGCACACACAAAATAGGTACAAAGGTGAAGAACATAATATCCAAGAGAGGTTCATAAATATACCAATAAGATTTTTGCTTGAAAGCAAAGCACTAAGCTTAGTTTTATCTTAAAGGGATATATATATGAACAAGTAAACAAAATCATCAAAGCATCACAAATATCACAAGGGAAAAGTGATAGCTGGAATGCTTTGAGAAAGGTAACACGTATCACAAAAAGGCAAATGGTTTTTGAGAATTCATCAATATTGCATATGAGAGACTTCGAGTAGAAGTTGCTAGATTAATATACTTGGGATTGGTGAATCATAAAATGATTATAAATATCCCCTAGATATGTAATCATCCCGTCTTACTCATATTTGCAATAAAGATGTTTTTGATAAGACATTTGCAAGAACCAAATGAAATGCAACAAATGGAATTCATGCCAAGATGCAACCTACACAAGGTTGAAAGCTAGAAATGTATGCATGAGATAGATACTTGTTACCGAGACGACATTGGTGATGAAGAGGATGCGAGTTTGATAACCATCGTAGCTTGACTCCTATAATACCATGGTGAGAACACCTTCCTTATGAATGGAGCAAACAACCAATGTATCTCCATTGTACCTAAAAACAAAATTCAAGTACAAAATGGTACCACAAACTCATTGGGTCCAAAGTAGTTAGAACAACTACAATACATAGGACAAACTCCACAAAAATATGTGCATATTAATATGAATTTCAATTTCATGCACATCTTAGCCATTTAGGATTTGATGGAGTTTATCCTGTATATTGGATCAACGAAAGTAAGCATGCCAAAAGATATACATAGTAAATATGCATGCACAAAACTTTCAAGAACCAAAACAAGATACAAATTGGACAAAGAACCAATTAAACCAAGAAGCCACTCATAAGAGTAAAAAGAAAGAGAATTGTCCAAATTATATCAAGACCCAAATCAACACATGATTGAGGAACCCAAATAGAGAAGATACCAAAAAGACATCAAAGAATAAACAAACCCTCTACACTTTTCATGATAGCACACAAAGTACCAAGACGAAAAATGTTTGTCTTCCAAAGAGACAAGTCATTGGGATAAAAAACAAATTTAAAGACAACACGTGTTCAAAGGCATATAGGATAGTTCTTCCAATAATAGTGCATTATTTATGATCTTGCATTTGAATACAAAATGCACATAATGGAATCATTACTATCCATGTATATTATTCAAACACTAGTCATGTTTAAATAAAATCAATTAGATGCAATACAAATTTAAAGAACGGTGATCTACTCAATGTAGGATAGCTTCCCCAATAATAGTGCAACCCAAGGAAGTATGACTTTGAACATAGGTGCACAAGTATGGGATCATTGATTTTCCTAACACAAGAAAGCATAAAACAAATTTTGAGTAGAACAAAAGGAAGACACGAAGGAGTTTGAACCAAAATAAATTCTTGGCAACAAACGAGGCAATTTTAGAGAAAAGGCCAAAGTAAATATGATCAATAAACTTACCACAAATTATTATAACTTGTCAAAGACAAGAGATGTATGGAGATATTTCTCGGTGGTAGATTGGTTCACAATCATATTCACAAAACATAAGCATGTGGTAAAAGATAGGAATACCAAAAAAACATGCTTAGAAAGAGATTCTTGAAGGTTTCAAATAAAACCCAAAAAAAAATCAAAAAGAAACTCTCTTACAAACAAGATACCAAAACAAGAGAGACAAAAACACATTTAATAAAACATGGAACTTGTTTGAGCAACATGCCACATAAGAACAAGATATCTAACAATATTAGTTCTAGGTGGAAATACCTCACATGTTCACATTTTATAGGCTTGTAATATGCACATAACTTATTACTCCCCCATAATGTGATAATCCATTTTTTTTAACAAGAGGCAAAGAAAATAAATCCAACAAGAGAAAGTTAATGGACATTAGAATTTGAATTTCTCATGAGGAAGACATACCATATAGAGACAAGATAATATTGATATATCAACACTAAGTGGTATTCCTCATGTACACACATTTTAGGATACTAAAGTGCCAAGAGCATATTACTTCCCCAAAATGGGATAGTCCATTAATCTCTCAAAGAGCCAACTAAAATAAGCAATAATTGCAATGAAGGCTCAACACAAAGCAAACACGTACATGGAATGCAAGCCAACACCCATAACTAGATTATCAAGATAGGTAAGTAGTAAGCACAACATATACAAACACATGCTAGAAACAAAACTAACATATGCAAGGGAGCATGCAACTTTCAATGAATATATGAATTAGATACAAGTTACCGCAAAAAGGAACATTGGATAAGAGATATATATAATCCACATGACTTGGCTTGAGGAAATATAAATGATGAAGATCCCTTAATTCTTCATGAGATAGCCAAGTCTCCAATGCCCTCCAACCAACACCTATTGATCAAGTTTGAGCTTGTTGGTCCCCAACCAAGTTGGGTCCTAAGAGGTTAGTCACAATAGGTTTGGCAACCCAAATGGTTCGTTTCTTGACACCACTTTGAGTACCAACAAACTTGGCAAACACATTTCCCACATTATCCTTCCAAATGGAATACACATCATCAACAAGGATAGGGTTGTATAATGTACCATTAGTGCATGAAGAAGCAAGGTGACCCTTCTCACGACAAAGGTAGCAACATCGACTCTTCTCTTTCTTCTTAATAGGCTCCTCAACTTGAGGAGCATTTGCTTGAGTCTTCTTAGGAGGTGGTCGTTGTTCAACTCGTGGTTGAGCATGAGATTGAACAAGAGGCCGCTTCCCTAGTTGCTTCTCACTTAGAGACTTCTTCTTCAAAGGGCAAGATCTAACATGGTGCCCTTCAATCTTGCACTTGAAGCAAATAATCTTGGCCGGATCTTTGACTTGTTCTTGGCCCTTCTTCTTGTCAACCATGGACTTGTTCTTGATATTGGAGTTGAATCCAAGTCCACTCTTGTCATTGAGAAGTCTTCGCACTCTCAACATCTTGTCAAGGGTGGAACTCCCTTCATGACACTTTTCCAAGTCTTTCTTCAAAGAAGTGACTTGGGCCTTGAGCTCTTTATTTTCCTCTACATGGTTAGAATGAACACAAGAGCTAGAGGAAGTAGATGCTTCATTGTTAGAGCAACAAGGCAAGGAAAGCAACTCATCACAAGATGTAGAAACATTATGAGAGGATGAGTTACTAATACTAGAACAAGGCAATATAGCATTACGAGAAGATATTGTGCTAGTAACCACATGAGGCTCACAAGATGTTACCTTTGTAGTGATAGCCTCAAGAGCTAATTTTAGCTTGTTATGGGATGCTAGAAGATCCTCATGAGAGCTAGATAGCTTTTCATGACTTTCTTCCAATTTCCCACACTTGCTAGTCATTAACTCAAGTTGAGCCCTTAGCTCAACATTCTCCTTCAAAATAGATGCTTCACAAGATGTGGAGTTAGTAGCACAAGCATCATTAGAAATAGAAGAAGACAACTTGGCAAGATCATTATTCAACCTAGAGTTTTCCTCAATTAGATTAGCATTGCCAACAACAAATTCAACCTTTTCACTTTTAAGCACTTTATATTTAGCATTAGTATGGTCACGTGCTTTAGTGAGATAGGCTATTTGTTCATTATAGAGCTCCTCGATAGATTCAAGTTTCTCCTCAAGAGTAACTCGGAGCTCATGCTCTTCCTCAAGAGACATAGTGAGGGATGCCTTTTCATCGGCATCACTTCTTTCAATCTCACCTTTCTTTTCAATGATTTTAGAGCTATTAATAGCAAAAGCCAATATTTCACCCAATGGAGTGATAGCTTTACTACCTTTAGGAAGATCAAGAAGAACCAACTCACCCTTCTCCATTAAAGAGACCTCATCCTCAAGCTCACCATAAAATATATCCTCATTCTCATCATCACAAGATGTAGTGGGTTCCAAAGGTGGAGATACCTTTGAATCCCTAGCCATAAGGCACACATGAGAAATGGATAACAAAGATAAAAATTGACTTGAAGCACCAATAAGGTCCATGTCTTGTTCCACCACAATATGGGATTCCTCTACATTGTTAGCCACACAAGTACTAGAGGAAATGGAAGCATTGTTTTTATGAAAACAAGACATAGGAAGCATATCATCATGAGATTTAGTTAAACAACTATTACATGATATTCAAGGACTATCAACACTATCATGTATGGAATTTTGAGTGCTAGAAGATATTAAGTCCAAAGATAGATCATTGCAATGGGATAGAGATGAAGTATAGTCAATGGCAAATTCACTATCCACAATGCAATTTCTATCACCACTCACCATATCATTACCTTGTGACAAATCACATGTTGGTGGAGTGGAGAAAGATGTGAACTCATCACGACCGGAAGTGGATGGAGAACAATCATCCTCAATAATGTTGGACACATCATATATATCTTGAAGTTTTGTCCATAGCTCATGAGCGTTCCGAAAAGGCATGATTGATTCAATAACTACATCGCTCAAAACACACAAGATACCATTACATACAAGAGTATCGAGATAAGAGTTTTCCTCATCCTCTAAAGATAAATCTCGAGAATCCTTTGGAGGAGGAAAATCCATATCTACAATTCTCTTAACATACTTTGGAACCATGTCCGTAAGAAAATTAAGAATGCAAATTTTCCAAACATCATAATTTCTACCATAGAATATAAAAGCGGGATCATGTTCTATTTCTCTAAATGACATCGTACTCTCTAGGATGTAAAGCCTAATAAAGAGAGACGAGGCTCTGATACCAATTGAACGGACAACGACGTCGCCTAGAGGGGGGGTGAATAGGCGATTAAAACTTTTCCGGTTAAGGCTTGCTAAATGCGGAAATAAACTAGGTGTTTAAATTAACAAGCATACAACCTAAATATTCTATGGTCAACTAGATGCACTAACAACTTATGCTAAGCAAGACAATTAACAAGGTGATAGCAAGATATATAACTTGAAGCTCGAAGGCTATCACAATGTAAATTGCATAAGTAAAAAACTCGGGTATAGAAATAACCGAGGCACACGGAGACGATGATGTATTCTCGAGTTACTCCCACAAGGGGAGTACGTCTCGTTGGAGGGGTGTGAGCTCGCCACAAAGGCCTACTCAACGCCACAAAGGCCTCACCCTATTCTCCAAAGAACCCCGCCACAAAGGCCTAGTTCACCTTCCACTATTGGCAACCTTCAAACCCGAGGCACGCATCCACAACTCAATTGGAGGCTCTCGGTGTCACCAGAATCTTGGGGCACACATCCACAACTGAATTGGAGGCTCCCAAGAACAGCACAAGTCGTCTAGGGTTCAAGACCCAAGAGTAACAAACTCACAATCTTTCACTTCCACGAATCCTCGTGGAGAGACCAAACCGATGCAACCGATGCAAATGGCAAGAGCACGAGTGCTCAAATCCTCCACTCTCAAATTTCAACAAAGCAACAATGCTTATGGGGAAATAAGAGAGGAAGAACAATGGAGAAACACCAAGAAATCCAAGATCAAGATCTACTAGGTTTCCCTCACTAAGAAGGAGGATGGATTGGTGGAAATGTAGATCTAGATCTCCTCTAACTTCTCCCTCAAAGATATGCAAGAATCATTGGAGGGATTGAGAGAGGAGCAAGCTTTCCAAAGTAAACAATGGTGGAGAGAGAGAGGAAAAACAGGTTGGGAAAGGCTTAGGGGCTTTGGGGAAGAAAACCCCTTAAATAGGTGCTCAAAACTAGCCGTTTTCTGCCCAAGATGCGTCCAGGCCGGAATGGTCCGAAAAAATCCAGACCTCGGAATATTCCGGATGCAAACAGAGCTTTTTCCCGTTATGGCCGGAATGGCCCCGGAATATTCCGGATGCACACAGTGAGACTGACACCCTATACGAGAAATGCTATAACTTTTGCATATGGACTCCGTTTTCGATGTTCTTGGGCTCGTTGAAATAGCAAAGACGAGCACTACAAGAATATGCAGAGAAACATCATTGTATATAAATGGAAGATAAAACCAAATGGGTAAAGGTTTATACCTCTCAAATAGGAACACCCGGTAAAACCTCCAACACGAAAACACACATAACTTTTGCGAATGAACTCCGAATTAGGTGAAACCAAATGGGTTGGAAAGGTAATAACAAGGACAATCCAAACAAAAAGGAATGGAGAAGTTACCACACATGAAAGGTGTGGAAACATTCTCAAATCTTAACCGGATATTTTCACCACCGAAATCGCAACAAGTTTTTCTTACGAGAACCGTTTTCGATAAACCTTGTCTTGCCATGAAGATCATGACAAGCACTAAAACCCAAAGGAGACTAAAGACAAATAAGAACCAAGAAAGATGATATGCAAAGTATGCAAAGGTTTGAGCTCTCCATAACGATTCGATCAAGTTACTCACTTGAGAGCCCCTCTTGATAGTACGACTATCTATCCTATAACCCGGTCTCCCGAAGACACGAGACCGGTAAAATAGAAAACCTATCAAGATTATACCTTTGCCTTGAGCATTCCACTTGATCTAGATGATGACGATCTTGACTCTCTCAAGTTGGATCTTCTTTCTTGATTGCGCTAGCTAGCACAAGCTCCGCTTGATGAAGACTTGCAAGTTGCTCCCCCATACACCATTATGAGAGAGACTAGCTCCCCCATACACCATTATGTGAGAGACCCTTCTCGGCAAATCTTCACAAGGACACAATCTCCAAAAGGGTGTCAAGCGTCAAGCATAGGATATCTTCTAGATGCTTCTCTTGAGCTTCCATGTCAAGCTAGATGACGAACACCGCTTGACGACGACATAGACCACAGGCTATATGAAATCTTCCTTTTGGTTCATTACCATGGAAAGATACCTAACCACACATAGAAATGCCACACACACATATCATGGGTTAGTTCACAAAGCTATATTTACAATTGCTTACCATACCATGAGATACACAATCCCACTTGGTACAAATTGTAGCTTTGAGTGTTGATTGCTTGCTTGATCAACCTTGTATCTTTGCTTCTTACTTCAAATGAAGATGTCTTGAAGATGATAATGAAAGATCACCTAATCCTTTTCTTCAAGACACACTAGCAATAAGCTCAACTCAAACCATGACCATTCTTCAAATAAATCCATGAATATAACAATGGCCATCAAGGAAGCTAATAGAGTTCAACACATGAACTCCATTATTTCATATGGACAAGATCTACAAGGATAACTCAATGCAAACATTAGTCCATAAGGATTGTCATTATTTACCAAAACCACATATGGGGGCACCATGCACTTTCACCAGCCCCAAATTAACACAACAAATTCACTTCACTATTTTTGCCCCTCATTTATTAGTCAAAGCATAATTGTGTAAATAAAAGAGAAACAGGGATGACCTTCTACCCAGATGTGTCCTTCTATGAGAGCCACTCTTGTGAAGTCTAGTTGGCTTGTGACGTACTGTATTTTCTGTTTACCATTCGTTGACATAAGCATACACGTCTCTCTAAAAAATGTTTTCAATACCTCAGTTTAACAAAATAAAAAGCTCTAGCACACCAGTGATCCATGCTTCGCTCTGCGAAGGGCATTTATTTTAGTTTTATATTGAGTCTCCATCTTCTAACTTTATGCACAATTGAGAGATCATAGTTACCATTCTGAGTTTAATGTGCAGTTGTCCCAGAAACATTATTAATTGATTCATGACGTGTTATTATTTGTTCTCAAATTATTTGTTCTGGTCTTCCTCTTAAACTTTGAAGGTTTCCTGGCATTTATGGTTTGCCCCACTCTTAAGGACAAGCGGAATATCGCTTTGCTATGTTTTCGCTATGCTTGACATAAACGTATAACTTTCGAGTGCATTATTATTCCTAATCTTTTGTTTGTGTTACTATTCATGATGCCAGGTGATCGCTATCTATCATGCTTGTGTCAAAATTCTATGATCTCAGCTATTCTTATGCTTTTACAATTTAGATGATCGAGTTTATGTTGGTAGCATGTCACCTCACAAATTATGTGTTTTTATCATTAACCTACTCGAGGACGAGTAGGACTAAGCTTGGGGATGTTGATATGTCATAAACATATCCTTAATTTCTGATGTTCCATGTTATTTTCATGCCATATGCTACATGTTTTCCTTCCACTTAATGTCATTTTTATCGATTTCCGGGGACTAACCTATTGACAAAATGCCACAGAGCCAGTTCCTGTTTTCTACTGTTTTTAGTTTCAGAAAAGTTGTTCTGGAAATATTATCGGAATTGGAAAATTCGAAGCCCCGAAGTCTTAGAATTCCCTAAGGTTCCACGGAGTCCCGAAGAGGCCCGGAGGGGGGCCACACCATAGGGTGACGCCCCTGGCCACGTCTTGGGGGGTGGCGTTGTCCCCTCGGGCGCCCACCACCATCGCCCTTTCGCCTATATATTCTCCCTGATGCGTGAACCCTAGATATATCCCAATTTTCAATGAAAAATACCTGAGGCCGCCATCATCGTCAACCCAAGACCGGGAGGGTTCTGCAGTTCTCCCCGGCACCCTGTCGGGTAGGAAAATCATCACCGAAGGGCTCTACACCACCATGCCCGCCTCCAGAGTGATGCGTGAGTAGTTCATCCTTGGACTACGGGTCCATGACAGTATCTAGATGGTTGTACTCTCATGTTTATGCCTCATGTTTAGATCTCGTGAGGTGCCCTACATGATCGAGGTCATCTTATTGTAATGCTACATGTTGTGTTTGCTGGGATCCGATGATTATTGAATGTTATGTATCTTTATTACCAATCTATCATGTTGTGTTCATGTGTATGTTATTTATGATCTTGCATGCTCTCCATTGTTACTAGATTCTCTGGCCAAGTAGATGCTAGTAACACCAAGAGGGAGTATTTATGCTCGATAGTGGGTTCATGCCTCCTTTGCATCTGTGCTCGAGTGACAGAAACATGATGGATGGATGATGTGTTGTTGCCATTAGGGAGAAAACAACGATGTTTACTTTGTTTACATTACACACTTTGCTTACTGCCATAATCTGTTGTTTGCAACTTAAGACCCAACGTTTGTTCGAATGATATTCGAAAGGTGGATTATTAGTCATAGATGCAGTTGGATGACGGTCTATGTATCTTGTTGTAATGCCCGGATGAATCTCATAGTAAGCATCATGACATGCAAGTTTCATTATCTATCAATTGCCCAGTTGTAATTTGTTCACCACGCATGTTAGCTATCTTTTATGGAGAGACACCACTAGTGAACTGTGGACCCCGGTACATTTTCTCATACTGATAATACACATACTGCTTTCACTATTTTCACACTGCTTCCACTATTTTCACACTGCTACTGTTGTTTTCATATTATTCTCATACTGTTTTCCACACCATACATTTAACCTCTTTGTTATCAGAAAAACCGGTGAGATTGACAACCTCACTACTGCGTTGGGGCAAAGTGAATTGATTGTGTTGTGTAGGTTCCACGTTGTTGCTGTACTGGTCGTGCGCCCTACCACATCAACCGCATCAACCTTCAGAAATTGCTTGTCCTTCTACTGGTCGATTCAACCCTGTTTTCTTTTCTGAGGGAAAACTTGTCGCCGCACTCTTCACAACCTTTCTCTTGGGGTTTACCAACCTCAGCTTCCATGAGTGGGTGTCTCGTTTTGTTCAGGGAGGAAGTGTAGGTATTCGAGTTAATGATGATATTGGTCATTTTTTCCAGACTCTAAAATATTTAAGACAAGGCGGTCCTATGTCTCCCATTCCCTTTAATCTAATTCCTGACATGGTAGCCATTCTTATTGCACGGCCAAAGGAGGATGGACAAGTTGGAGGGCTCATTCCTCATTTAGTTGAGGGGGGCATCTCTATTCTTCAATATGCTGATGATACTATTTTGTTTCTAGAGCATGATTTGGAGAAGGCAGTGAATATGAAATTAATTCTATCCATTTTCGAGCAACTGTCTGGTTTATAGATCAATTTTCACAAAAGTGAGATCTTTTGCTTTGGGAAGTCTAGGGAATTTATGGATGAATACCGACAAATCTTTGGATGTGAAGTTGGTACTCTGCCATTTAAATATTTAGGAATTCCAATTCATCATCGGAAACTTCTTAAGAAAGAGTGGAAGCCAGTTGAGGAACATTTTGAACAAAAACTCAGCTCATGGATTGGAAAGCTCCTCTCTTATGGAGACAGACTTGTCCTAATAAACTCGGTTTTAACTAGTCTTCCGATGTTTCTTTTATGTTTTTTTCAAATACCTGTTGGGGTATTGAAAAGATTGGATTTTTATAGATCGTGTTTCTTTTGGCAAAGAGATCATCATAAAAAGAAATATAGACTTTCTAAGTGGAACATCATTTGTCGGCCTAAAGACCAAGGGGAGCTTGGGATTGAGGTATTGAATATTAAGAATAAATGTCTTCTTAGAAAATGGTTGGGTTATGGCACAAGTTGCTACATAATAAATATATTCAAGACCAGCCATTATCTCAGATTGAGGAAAAACCCACTGATTCTCCTTTTTGGAAAGGGATTATGGGTGTGAAACCTATTTTCTTTGAAAATATTTCTTTCTCCTTTGGCAATGGACAAGGAATTAGATTTTGGGAAGATCCTTGGTTAGAAAACACTCCTCTCTCTCTGCTCAATACCCAACTCTGTTTAATATTGTAAGATAGAAAAATGTTCTTGTTTCCTAGGTAATAGGACATGTCCATCCAAACTTACATTTTAGACGTCCTTTAGTGGGTGACAAATGGCATGCTTGGTTACACATGGTAGAAAGACTACCAATTCTCCTCATTCGTTTACTTGGAAACTAACGCCATCGGGCGTATTTTTAGTAAGATCTATGTATGGGTATCTAATGGACGGGGGTGTTAGGTTCTTACGAAAATACTTGTGGAAGCTGAAGGTCTCATTGAAAATTAAAATTTTTATGTGGTTTCCCCATAGGAAAGAGCTATTAACAAAAGATAACTTGGTAAAAAGAAGGTGTACATGGAGTAAGAAGTGTGACTTTTGTGATGCAGAGGAAATTGTTCAACATCTCTTTATTAATTGTGAATCTGCGAGAAAAAATTGGAGACTTAGCCATTTCACTTTTAGTATTTGCCCTCCTAGTGGTATATCTAACATGTTTGGTCATTCGCCGGATGGGATAGATAATACTACGAAAGCTTCCATTCTTTGAGCGTTATGGTATAGCGGGAATGTTGTTATTTTTAACAATATGAGAGCGGAGAATTTTTTGCAGTTTGTTCATCGAGCTACATACTGGATCACCATGTGGGTTTTTGTCCTCTCAGAAGACTAGCGAGGACGTTTGGAGTCTGGATGCACTCGGTTGATGGCGGTCGCTCGGGCCATCTTCAACAAGGGTGGCCGGTTGCACACTAGACGCTTGACAAATGTGTAGTGTTGCTTGCTCTGATTTTTTCATTTGGTTGATTCACGTGGCCACTCTTTATGATCCGTAAACTGTATCGAGCCTTCGTGCTCCCGCTCTAAATACCGTGGCAACTTTTTAATTAATATAAAAGTCGTGTGCATCGACTAGATCCAGTCTGGTTCTCCCGTTTCAAAAAAAAAAGCCAAGAAAGGTAGAGAAATTTTAAAAGTTTGATTTGAGACATATTTACATCTCTAACTAGTACGATAATCTAGCCCGGAGCTGCTCAAATTTTCAGGGCCCATGGCTGCAGCTCTCGGTCTGGTCCTGCAAAACGGCAAAGACTCTCTCAATTGCTGAAGATTGTTGCCCACTCTCACGCGTTCCTCGAGATTCAGACACTTTTTTTTCTTTTCTTTGGAAATGTCCAGATAGTAAACAGAGCACTTGCGCAGCTCCGCGTCCCTCTGGTCTCCCCACCGGCCAGCCATTTTCCGGCGTCGCGGCAAAAGGTTACCTCCTGGCGAGCTCGTAGTGGCAGCTGCCCGATTGTATATTCCGCCGCGTCAGCAAACCTGAATCATCATCCGCTTTTACTATAGTACTACCAACTTTCCGAGCCCGGCCACATATGATGATATGACGACGAAGCGCACAGCGTTAACGATGCCGTCGAGCGAGCGGATCACTTGCGCCCTCTCTCAGATACGGCCTCCGTCGCCGTGGACTTTGCCGCAGAGAAGTAGTAAGTACGTACACTCTTCCCAAATTTGGTTTGGAGATCTTTATCTTATCACCGAATAGAATAGAATATATATCAACGAGCAGAGGCAGAGCCATGCGTTTTGTTTTGAGAGAATTCCTTATTTGGCCCTTCCTTAAAATTTTGTTCCCTATTTGGGCTTAAAAAAAAAATTTCTTCCCCATTTGACATCTTAACTTCATTTTCTTCCTAATATGGCCCTATAGTGCATGCTAAACACATATGGGGATGTAAAAAGACTTTTTTGCCCATGATAAATTTTTGTATCAAAATTCATAATAGAAGTTGAAAATAAGCATAGTTAGATTTTAGGGAGTACTACAGGGTAATGGCGATGCCAGGTTAAACAGAGTAGGTATTTATTGTAAAAAAAAATGCAATGCATTTTACATGAACGATAATAATTGATCTAATGCTTAGGCGGGTACCAGTGTGCCGATTACCAGTACATCAGTGTTGGCGACGGACAGCCTGACCAGTATAGGGAGACGAAGCGACGGCGAGCGCGCACACCAGTTGTTGTGGCCGGAATGCGGCGCTAGGATCGTGCGTCCTATGCTGTCGCCGCCATCGATAAGGTTGCCTGCCGTTGCGTTTGCCTGTGCGTGTGCACGTACGTGCGAGCGAGTTGAGACGGGATGTGATAGGTTGTCGCCTACACGGAACGTTTTGCATGAAAACATGGACCATCTACTAATTAAGCTACTGCGAGCGTGTGCACGTGCGAGCGAGTTGAGTCGGCAAGTTGGATATACTGCGTATGCATGGATCGGTGAACTAGCACATGCGCCACCTACTAATTAAGCTATTTCAACGATACAGGCACTTGTACTAGTATTTGGCATGCAAAAACAAGTCAGCTTAGCATGCTACTTTATTAACACCTCTAATTTTTGTTAGAAAGAAAGATTAAATCAATTCAAATCCTAAATATTAGCCCAAAATAGAATAAAATACTAGCCAATTTTCATTTTACACGAAATAAATAATAACTCGAAAATTCGAGTTGTCACAAACATGGCATAGAATCTAACTATGCTTATTTTCAACTTCTATTATGAATTTTGGTATAAAATTCATCAGGGGCAAAAGAGTCTTTTTACATCACCATATGTGTTTAGAATGTACTATAGGGCCATGTAAGAAAGAAAATGAAATTAAGGTGTCAAATAGGAGAGGATTTTTTTTAGGGCCAAATAGGGAACACGATTTTAAGAAAAGGCCAAATAAGAAATTCTCTCTTTTGTTTTCTCGGCTCCCTCACGCCAGCCAAGCCCGGACGCGAAGAGAAAAAGATGAGGACGAGGCGAAAGGTCGCTGCTCCTGCACGCGCGCGGTGGCCACGCGGCTGGCTGGGGTGTCGTGTGCATCTTGTGCTTCACGGAGACTCCTCGGCCAGCCGGCCGGCTTGGCGCACGGCGTGACGTGAATGTCAAATCGATCTCATCAGTCTTCAGTCTTCACGCGCGTGCAGCACGACATTTTTAGCCAAGGGATTGCGCCATGCATGCCGGCAACTGTAGCGGACGGGTGGTTTGGACGGCAGCATGATACCGCGTGAAGCCATGTGCGGTCGGCCGCAGTGCTTCGCTCGAAGGCGTACCGTGAGTCCGTGACGTCGACGTATCACTGGCTCAAAGGCCAGTGCAGTGCACTCGGTGTGGCAGCGGGCAATGTGTGTCACCGAGCGGGCAATGTCTATTCCCGTTTCCATGCATCGAATTAGACAGTAACGACGCGGATTGTGTGCACGGCATGCTATCTTTACTTTGCACACGTGCATGGTTCCCCCAAAACCAAAGGAAAATAGTACACCAAAGCACGGTTCAGGACGTGTTGGGTGGCAGGCTGCCATGGTGCAACGTTCTACCTCCTCTTCTTCACCCCCTCCTCTCAAGCCGCCGTCGTCGCCATTGTTGTCGTGATGCGTTTTTTCAGATTGAAAGCAGGCCTTTTGATCGAAACTCGTGCCGCCTATATTGGTAGCCATGATCAAGCATTCTTCGGCCTTCTTCGTGGCCTTCGCTTTGCCATTGGTCAAAGTAAGAAAGGCGCTCCATGTTTTTTGGATATCGGCATGCACCTTCATTTAGTTCGTCGTCGATGTTGCAACCTCCTTTACGTACACGGCCATTGGTTCTTGGATGGCGCCCGCCGATGTTGTCTTCTTCCATGCCTTTGCTTTCTTGTTTCCAATAGGACATTCGGTGCTCCATCCCGACATCTTGGTTTCATCGACATCCTCCTTCCCCTTATTGTTCAAAGTGAACCGTCAACTCTTTTCACTTTGGTCATTCTTTAATATTGCTCCAAACATGCATCAATTTGAGGGGCTTCTTGACATCATGTTTAACTCGACGTACATGACGCGAGCATCCTTCATCTACACATAAGGGCCGGCATCAAATAAGCAATGCCTAGTAGACAAAAGGACACATGTACGTATTATCCGGCGCCCGTCCCTGGCAGCCCCAGCCGCATCGTCTACACCTAGCTCACTGGTTGTGTCGGCTATTGCAACGATGACCAGAGCGCGGTCAGTGGTGTCTGCTCCGGCGCAGGCTGCTGCCACGCTGACATCACGCCGGATCTTGGTGGCAACTCCATTCGATTCTGCTGAAATTTTGGCCCATGTGTGAGCTGAAATATTGGGCCCATATGTGGGTAGCCCAATAGACAAATCCTGAAATCTCAAAATGGCCCATGTGTACAAGTGAGTGGTGGGAGTGGGAAGTTTAATCTCACATTGGAAGTTTGAGGAGTTGCACACCACCTTATAAGGTGGAGTGTTGTAGGGATGGTATGTGAGTGAGAACAAGAGAGCCTCTCGCGCACTCCTCCTCCTCCTCCTCCGCCGCTCGTCTCGACACGACACGTCGCGATCGCGTTTCGTGAATCGAGCCTCGAGCCGAGACAACAATTATCTTTATTTTGCTGTTTTGGAAAACCGATTTCGTAGTCGTGACGGACGCGTCACAGCTGAGGCGGTTCGGGTCGCTCCCGTATCGCGTGCTGCAACACGTTAGGGTTTTCCGAACCGCATTATAAAAGACGCGCACCGTGGGCGTTGTACACACACCGAAACCAATCTAGGTTTGCCACCTCGTTCCTTGCGCCGCCACCGTACTCTACTCCATCCCGAGCGCCGGCGTCCACCGGCGAACGGGAGAGCAGGTCTCCGGAACCAGTCGCCTTTGTGATCCTGTACGGGAGAGGGCGAATTAGGTTTTTGGGAAGCGCTTCGCGCGACTGCTCGTTGCTTCCACGACGGCTCGTCTGCCTAACAAGTCAGGCGGTGCTGCGTACCGTCGCCTCAAGCGTCGTCTACTCCGACCCGTCATCGCCAACGTTGTCATCAATAACGTCGCTACAAACGATCGGTACGGAATCTGTGTCCTGATCGGTCTGTTTAACATGTCTACTTTTTACATGTTTAGAGAGATCGTGTTGCTATTATTCATGTTGTCTGCTGCATCTAGTATGTTCGAGTTTCACATGTTAATAGTTGTTGTCATCATGATTCATATTCTGGAATTAATCGTGGAAATTATGCCTAATTATTCAACAGATTCAGCGATGGAATCATGGATAGTGCCGACTCCCTCAACTTCAGCCCCTGCTGCAACTATGCGTTTCTCGAAGGGAGCCAACGACCTTGCACGGTGGCAGCAAATGGGTGGAGACTCGCCAGGCGACTCGCCAGGCGATCTCAACGTCGATCCGCCGGGAGGGAGGTTCTGGTCTCCCGCGGGGGAGGTGAGCGACGACGACGGGGAGAGGTCGGCTTCGGCGGCGTCCTCGTCGAGGTGGATCTACCTCTGTCGAATGCCCGAGCCATCCTCTTCTAGGGATGGCAGCTCCGGGCGAATGGAGAAACGTGAAAACAAGCGGAGGCTTCAAAGATCCGCGGCATTGGCGCTGCTGTGTTCGACATCAACGCAGGTGAGTTCTGATTCTGGTGATCGTGCCGACATCCAGGCATGGTTGAGGAAGAATCCGATGGTGGACAGGAGGAAATCGCTAAAAATTCCGTCTATACCTCCATCTACGTTTTCATGGACACATGAGGATCAACCCTGGTACACTGTTCGACGGTGCAAGGGAAAGATCCGGCACCTCCTCGACGGCGAAGCGTCGCCAGCGTTGAGGCGTGCTCAGGTGATCCGCGGGTTTCAAAATTCAAACGAGGATCCAGTTTTTTCGGAAGGTCAAACGGGCCAATTAAACCGAATCAATTTGGGATTAAAACGTGGATTGTTTCCGCGAGTGTTTAGCGGTGTGGGCCTAGGCCATCATATTATCTGGCCGTATCGACGCCTAGGGTATTCACTACGTTGAAACCCGGCGTCGTTTCTCCGCCTCATGGCTAATAACGGCGGCGGCGGAGGCTTCTTTGGCGATGGAAGGGGCGCTGGCCCTGCTCGAGGCAACGGTGGCCCTCCGAAACGGGGAGGTGCTCCGGGGAGGGGTGGTTTTGCCTTCAACAATTATCATCAAGGGGGGCCGAGCGGTGCAGCCGGGGGGGCAAGATCCGATGAATCGTCGTGGTGATCTTGGGCCTGCCAATGGCGCTCAGTTTGGAGGCTTCAACGCGGGTGTCGGTTTCAACGGCCAGCAAGGGTACGGTGGTGGTGGAGATCGTCTCCGTCGACCGTACCATAACGGTAACGGCAATGGTGCTCGAGGATTCTACCGTGGCCGTGCTAATGGAAACTTTCGCCCCGCGGTAGGGGAAGGAGCCCGGTCCAGCCTCCTGTTGTCACTGGTAATACCGCCGGGCTGCAAGAAGAGAGGGTGGCCGCGGTTGTTCGGCAGGTCACGGCTGCTCTTCGGGCGCAGGGCGTGCCGGCCGTGCAGCCCGCTCAGGTCGCTGCTTCGGGTCCTTTGCCCGGCAGAGTAGAACAGACGTCACTGCCGGGAGTGGTGCGGCAGCCTGCCGCGGCACCAATTCGGCCGGTTCAGCTGCCGGTGACGGGGGCAGACCATGCTGCTGTTGCGCAGCGTGCTACTGCACATGTTGGTGCGAATAACAATGAAGCTACACCACAGTTGCATACGGCGACGGTTAGTGATGCTTCACATGTACCCTCTGATGATGTCTGCGATGATTTTGTTTCAAAAAAAGCAAAGAAAGACAAGGCTAAGTGTTTTCAATGTGGTGTGGAGGGACATTTAAGTGTTGATTGCATGGTTGTTGTCTGTGAGTACTGTGAGTGTTCTGGACACGAACCTGATGATTGTCATCTTTTAACTGCGGCCAAACAACAAGTTATCACCCATGGATTTCTTGATGAAGCCTTGACTTTTTATGAAGCAGTGCCCACGGCGTCCTACAAGCCTAAGATTGATTCTGCTAGGCTTAGTAAACTCACAGTGACAGGCGGATCGCTTTCTGTCGATGAGATTGCTACTCAGTTACGCAGGTTGGTTCCTTCCGAACAATTTCAGTGGGAGGTGGTGCAAATTGAGGAGAATATTTTCAAGGTCTCTTTCCCCACTAGAGCGTAGCTTGATCGCATGATTGTTTTTGGGGCGTTCCATGTCCCTAACAGTAGCTGTGTGCTCACGGTTGAGGCGTGGGCGGCGGAGATGAAACCACTATGGTTATTTCCCGAGATTTGGATTCGTATCTCTGACATTCCACCGAAGCATAGAGGTGACTTCTTACTTGTTTGGAGTCTTGGCTCTTTATTCGGTAAAACTCTGAAGGTGGATATGAAATTTACTAGAAAGCATGGGGTGCTCAGGATCTTAGTTGGTTGCATGGATTACACGCTGATTCCGGATAAATGGGCTGTGTTTATAAGGGATGGTTTCTATGAGCTCAAATTTTCAGTTGAGAGCTTCGATTCCGATGATGAGGCGGACATGGCTATTGATGATAAGGAGAATGATCGTGATGATAAAGATCGTGACACTACGGACACAAAGAAACATGGTTTTGATGGTTCGGCCCAGGGTGATGTGAAGGAGCCGACACAGGAGAGTGGTTCTGATGATACGTCGAAGGATAACTCCAAGCAAGCTGAGGGGAACGGGAAAAAGACGTTCTCTCCGGAGCTGGTGCTTTCCCCTTTGGTTGCCAAATCTCTGCGGGAGGCTCACTTTCAGCTACGTGCGCTCGGTGGTCTGCACATGACGCGGCCAGCTGCGGAGTCTGCCGCACCGGTGGAGGACTTGGCGCCGACGGCCGCTGGTGACTTGGCCGCTCTCTCCGTGGCCTCTAGCTTGGCGGGTCACGGCTCTACGGTGGCCGCCGAGCAGGGGGGCGCCCATCTTCGCAGGTGGCTGTGGCCACCTCGGCTCCTCTCGGTGTCGCTGCTGGGGCTGCTGTACCATCACAGCCCCGAGCTGTCTCCTCGCCGGTGCGTGAAGGTAGAGGGGCAGCTGGACTCTCGGGGCGCCCATCTTCGCATGTGGCAGTGGCCACCTCGGCTCCTCTCGGTGTCGCTGCTGAAGTTGCTGTACCATCACAGCCCCGAGCTATCTCCTCGCCGGTGCGTGAAGGTAGAGGGGCAGCTGGACTCTCGGTATCCAGGAGCCTACACGAGGCGTTCTGCGGAGTGGAGATTCAGCAAAACCAGCCAGGCGGGCGGGTTTCTTCTACGGTGGTGGCCGGGCATAGCTCACCTCAACCAGGCGGGTTGGGGTGCGCAGCTCTACCGGCCACTCCTACCCCTACTCGCCCTTCGACGGCTGAGATCATCGCGTATGGGGGTATTCCCGTCGACGAGATGGAGGTGCGCTCCAGTGCTCGGCTGCGAGCAAAGCCTGACGCGGATATGCCCCAGGAGCAGCGAGCGGTGGCGCTTGCTTATAGGAGGGACTTGGCCTTCGTTGCTGGTACGTCCAACCCCCCAAGTTATCGTTGTTATCTTTTTCGAGTTCGGATATTAAAGCTAGAGCTGATAAATTAGGGGTTTCGCTAGGTAAAAAAATGCGCAAATTAATTCATCTATTGCGGTTATGATGGAACAGGAGCATAGTAGGGCTTTAGCTTTTCTTAAAAATAATTTGGAGTTAGAGGATCAATTTTCGAAACCAAGCGTGGTGTTAAAAACTGCCTCAAATTTGTGTGAGGATCTCCAAGATTCGGAGACCGAGCCAACCGAAGATCATACGGATCTTATGGTTCTTTCAAAGACGGTTAAACGTAACCGCAGTAAATTGGGTGTTGGTTTTTCTAAACCTAGACGGAGTGCCAGACTTAAAAAATTTAAAAAGTAAGATGACAGGTTTAATTTGGAATAGCAACGGGTTTGGGGATCATGCTAAGCATCAGGCAGTTTCTGAGTTTGTTAAAGAGCACAATCTTGATTTTATCGCCTTGCTTGAAACGGGTAGATCTTCTTTTGCTACTCATTTTCTAGATTTCTTGGCGGGAGGTAGAGATTTCACTTGGTTCTGTATGCCTCCACATGGCCGTTCTGGTGGGATGTTGATCGGCTTTAACAACGCAAATCTTTCGGCGCAAACCGTTGTGTCTGGGGATTTTTGCGCAAAGTTTCATGTGAAAACTAAACACGATGGTTTCCTATGGGCATTTGTTGTAGTTTACGGTGCTGCTCAAGATTCTAAGAAACCTGAATTTTTAGCGGAGTTAGTGCGTATTTGTGAGAATGAAACATTGCCAACTTTGGTTGGAGGGGATTTTAATATTATCAGAAGACAAGAGGAAAAAAGTAGTGACAACTTTAATGCCAGGTGGCCGTTTATTTTTAACGCAATAATTGAGAGTTTGGACTTAAAGGAACTCAGGTTATCGGGTAGGCAGTATACTTGGGCTAGCTGGGGGGACAACCCCACTTATGAGAAATTGGATCGTTTTTTAGCTAGCATCGAATGGGAGCAGAAGTATCCGCTGGTCACCGTGCATGCTCTGACTCGTACGGGGTCAGATCATACACCCTTAATTCTCGATTCTGGTGTCCAATCGCATTTGGGCAATAAGTCTCACTTCTCGTTCGAACTTTCATGGATGCGCCATGACGGTTTTTATGAGTTAGTGAGGAATGAGTGGATGTCGATATCGGTTGGGTCTACTCCGGTGGAGAGATGGCAAAATAAAATTAGACATTTACGACAGTTTCTACGTGGGTGGGCGAAAAACCTTAGTGGCCAATATAAAATGCTTAAAGAAAAGCTAACTCTCTTAATTGATCAACTTGACATTAAAGTTGAGTCCACTCCGTTAAATATGGCCGAGCGGGCTGCAAAAAAGGAGGCGGATGAGCGTCTTAATAAGTTAAAACGGGATGAAGAAACTAAGTGGGCTTAGAGGGCAAAGGTGAAGTTTATTCAAGAAGGTGGGAATAATACGCGGTACTTCCATTTGATCGCAAACGGGAGACATAGGAAGAAGCGTATTTTTCAGTTAGAACAGGACGAAGGTACTGTTGTAGGAGAAGCAAATATGCGGGTTTTCATCTCTGAATATTATAAAAAATTGTTTGGGGCACCGGCTCCGAGTTTTGTGTCTCTAGAGGAAAGCAGGATTGGGGATATGCCTCAGATTTCTGCTGAGGAAAATTCCATTCTTACATCTCCATTCTCTGAGGAGGAGGTGTTTCAGGCAATTACGCAAATGGAACACAAAAGGCTCCAGGACCAGACGGGTTTCCTGCCGAGTTTTATCAAAAAATTTGGGGAGTTATTAAGGTAGATTTGATGTCCATGTTCGCTCAGTTGTATACGGGGGAACTACAGTTGTTTAGACTCAATTTTGGGATCATTACGTTGTTACCCAAAAAAGAGGATGCTAGCCGTACTGAACAATACCGTCCCATTTGCCTGTTAAATGTTAGCTTTAAAGTTTTCACTAAGGTAGGCACGAATCGGGTGACCTCTATTGCGAGTAGGGTCATCAAGCCAACCCAATCAGCTTTTCTACCCGGTAGAAACATCCTAGAGGGGGTGGTCGTGCTTCATGAAACAATTCACGAGTTACAACGGAAAAAGTTAGATGGGGTGCTTTTTAAAATCGACTTCGAGAAAGCGTATGACAAGGTTAATTGGTCCTTTTTACAACAAGTGTTGCGGATGAAAGGTTTTTCGCCGGTGTGGTGTGAATGGGTAGATTGTTTTGTGCAAGGTGGTAGTGTTGGGATTAAAGTTAATGATGATATCGGACATTATTTTCAAACTTTAAAAGGTCTACGGCAAGGGGATCCTCTGTCCCCTATTCTTTTTAACCTTGTGGTCGATCTTTTAGCTATTCTCATTGAGCGTGCTAAGGAGGATGGTCAGGTTGGAGGGTTGATACCAAATCTTGTTGAGGGGGGAGTTTCTATTCTTCAGTACGCCGACGATACGATTCTGTTCCTTGAACATGATTTGGAAAAAGCGCTGAATATGAAGCTCATTCTTGCGATGTTTGAGCAATTGCGAGGGCTGAAAATCAACTATCATAAAAGTGAGATATATTGTTTTGGGAGTTCTAAGGATGTGCAGGATGATTACCGACACATTTTCGGTTGTGAGGTAGGTCAACTGCCGTTTAAATATCTTGGTATCCCAATTCATCATAGAAAATTATTAAATAAGGAGTGGAAACCCGTGGAGGATAGGTTCGATAGGAAGTTGGGTTCTTGGGCGGGCAAGTTACTTTCTTATGGGGATCGCCTCATTTTAATTAACTCTGTCCTCACAAGCTTACCCATGTTTCTTCTTTCATTTTTCGAAATTCCAGTGGGGGTTAGGAAGAGACTTGATTTTTATCGGTCTAGATTTTTTTGGCAGAGTGATTCCAAAAAGAGAAAATACCGCCTTACGAAGTGGAATATTGTTTTTCGCCCAAAGGACCAAGGGGGTTTGGGTATCGAGGTGTTGCAAATTAAAAATATGTGCTTGTTGAGTAAGTGGCTGTTCAAAATTATTAACGAAGAGGGGGTATGGCAAGAGTTGCTTTCTAATAAGTATTTAGGGGATAAAACGTTATCTCAAGTTGACGCAAAACCAACCGATTCTACCTTTTGGAAAGGGATCATGAAAGTAAAGCATGAATTTTTCTGTCGTGGGCAGTTTTTGTTAGGAAATGGGTTGCATGTTCGTTTCTGGGAGGACTCTTGGTTAGGTGATGAACCGTTGTCACAATCATACCCTTCACTATACAATATCGTTGTTCATAAGAATGTTACGGTGGCTAATGTGTTAGCCCATATTCCATTGAACATTCAGTTTAGGAGAAGTCTGACAGGTGACAGAAGGACGAGTTGGTTAGAGTTGGTTGAGAGGTTAATGAGTGTGTCTCTTAACGATGAGACAGATTCGTTTCGTTGGAAGTTGACGTTAGATGGCTCTTTCTCCGTAAAATCCTATTATGCTGATTTGTTACATGGTTCCACAAGATTTTTGCGTAAATACCTGTGGAAATTGAAGGTTCCTTTAAAAATTAAAATATTTCTGTGGTTCCTCAAGAGGAAGATTATTCTAACCAAAGATAATTTGATCAAGAGAAACTGGACTGGTTGTAAAAAAATGTGTTTTTTGCGATTCAGATGAGACTATTGAGCATTTGTTTATTCACTGCCCTTTTACTCGTGATTTTTGGCGCCTTATTCACTTTACTTTCAGCATTTATCCTCCCACGAGCATTGCGAATATGTTTGGTAGTTGGCTAAATGGCATTGATAAAAAAACGAAAGCACGCATCCGAATTGGTGTGGAAGCTTTTATTTGGACTATATGGAACAGCCGGAATGATATGGTTTTTAACAAAACAAACAATGTTCATTTCTTGCAGGTTGTAAACAAGGCGGTCTATTCTATTCAGACATGGTCTTTCCTCCTACCTGCGGATCAGCGAGGACCTATGGATACAGGTTGTGTCCGGCTGTTGGCGGTCGTGCGGGCTATCTACAGCCGAGGTGGGTGGCTTAATGCAAGACGTCTTGATGCGTAAACTTGTGCGTCTTATTTTTTAGTGGCTTGTCTTTGTGGCCACTTTAAGTGATCCGTGATTTGTAACTCGATATAACTGTGGATTTTCTTGGTTTTAATAAAAATCCGGCTGTGTGCATCAATTTGATGCAGAGCCCGGGGCAGAGGCTCCCATTTCTAAAAAATGTAAAGCATATATGCCAAGTTGACAAAAGGGAATATGTTACTCTTGCCACTCTCATTCTTATATTGAAGTCCTTAAAAATGGGCCCCAGTACGAATCACAAGTTTGTTGTACATATTTGCCCCCAGCAACTCTTCCCCAAAGATGGACTATGTACTGCCTTGGCAGCTCGGCCTCTTGATGATCTCGTCGATATCAACATCGTGCATGTCCACTTCATTACCCTAACCGGACTCCCTACCTTGGATGTGGCCGGTCTCATCATCGATCACGACCTCCTTGCCCCTACCGGCGTCCCTATAGTAGCCACCTCCGTGGATAATGTTATTCATAGAATTTGAGGCCGCCTCCTATCAACAATAGGCAATCAACATTCACAAATATAATTCACCTGGCCAAACAATTTTTATCAGTTCACAAACACAATTCACCTGGTTGGCTGTGATAAATGCACACAATTGCGGCCATAATAAATACAAACATGCACACAATTGCTGGCCACAATGAATGCAGACATGTACACAGTTGCCCGCCATAATGAATGCAAACATACAATTTGGCGGTCAAAATGAATGCAAACATGCACAATACACGCACCTCATCCGACTCTGTTATTTGGTCGATCATGTTGGCGCCGTGTTTACCGAAGAGTTGGCCCTGAAAAGTCATCGAGTCGCCGCTTGTGAATCCACTCTGACGCACCTCCAGTGACTCACTGAAGAGGGGCTCCTAATTCAGGTGGATGCAACCCGATTGCGTCGGATCTTCGGGTGAACTGGAGAAACGAGATTATTGCGTGGTTGTCGTGGTATCATACACGGCAACACCAATGTGTTAACAATGGAGTTTATCAATGGGACACAGTGCGCAAATATCGGTGTCCGTGCAGGATGGAGAATCAAGCGTGAAGGAGATATGATGTACCTAGGTTCGAAAACTTAGTCTTGTGAGGCCTTACTACTGCAAGGATGAACTATGAGCTGGCGTATATGGTGTTACAGAGTGCTCCTGGAGATGTATCTTCGAAGTGAATTCGCCCATGCTAATAGAGGCCCGGACTACCTTATATTGGAGCTGGCAGTCCGGCTAATACGTGGGGCTGACTGTACTACCAAGTACCAACCGGTGAGAATCTCGGCGGGAAGGGCTCTCCCTTGATGCGCGGTCCTAGGAACGTGGGGCCGTCTGCCGGCTCGTCTTCTATCTCTTGGGAGAGTCTAAGTCTGTCAACACGGCCGCGGAGGTTGTGGTTGACTGCAGGGCCGAGAGGTCCTAGGCGTCCCTGGACGCCTCCTCGAAGGTTGGCCAGCTCGGATTCTTGGGGATTTCTCTTGAACGGGCGGTGGAGGCGGCATGTTCGCCCGGCTAGCCTATCTCCCGCCTTGGTCATTGTTCCGGTTGCCGCCTGCAGCCGGTAGAGCATGTGGTTCAGCCCAATGGACGGAGTTGACGCTACACTTGCGGCCGGCTGCCGATTGGCGCTGCGATGGTGGTTCGGCGTAGAGGCATGGTTGTTGCCGCGAGATCCGCCGTCTCCTCCTTGGCCGCCTAAGCTCGTGGTGCAAGCATCGTATGTCGTCTGTTGTAGGTTGGAGGCCCTTACGAGGTCTTGGAGGCGTTGCTGCTGGCAGCATAGCTCCTCTCCCTCTAGGCTAGCTAGCGCGTCCTCTTGGGCCTCCCTAATGTTTTTCGTCGGGGTGCTCTACACCAGCCGTCTGGGCGTAGACGAAGCCGCGTGCTCCCCTTTGTTCATCTCGTCGTTGAGGTTGCCGCCCGACGGGGCACCTCGTCTCTCCGGCTGGGCGCGTTCGGCGCCAGAATGAAGCCGTGGGCAACAATGTACTCGCGGATAGTGGCCTCCACTTAGCGATGCTTGGCCGCCACCTCCACCGCCTTGCGCAGGAGCAGGAGGCGCGTCTTCTCCGGTTCTTCCGCCGCCTTTGCCGGGTCGGCGTCGGGGGTTATCGGCACGTTCAGCCCTTCGGCGATTCCGGTGTTGCCGGGGCCATCCGGCTGCTGGCTGGTGCTCGCGTTGATGATGACCATGGTCTCCGCGAATATACGGGTCTCGGTGCTGCTTTCGCGGCTGGCTGCCTCCTCAGAGAGACAGTCTGAGAAGGCGAGCACCTCGGCGGGGCACTCAGGGACGACGGCGATGTAGACGCGATGCTCGCCGAAGGAGACAATGGAGCCACATGCTGGGATGGGCTCCTCCTCCGCGAAGCATCCAGCGTTGTTGAGGAAGCAGTCAAAGGCGCCGAACGGCATGACAAGGCCGGAGGCGACGCGCTCACCGGAGCTGGCTGGAAGCCCTGCACGAAGTGAAACTCTAGACGGAGGGGTTCCCGCGCGGAACGAGACTCCGGATGCCACTCTATGCCCCACGATGGGCGCAAACTGTCGTGGTATCATACATGGCAGCACCATTATGTTAACAATGGAGTTTATCTGATGGGGAGATAGTAACCCGGTAGGCCAACTCCAAGGTGAGACCCGGCCCAAAGGGTGCTGTATAGGATCCGGCCAAGAATGAAGAGATTTCTGGAAGGCCCAAAGTGTGTAGGCCTCGTAACCCGGATTGTGGGTTGCGGTAAGGAAAGCTAGGGTTCGTAGGTAAAGTTCGAATAGGACTCAAGATGTGCCTTGAAGGGCAAGTTAGGGGTGTACGGGTGCTTTATAAACCGGCCCCTAGGTTAGGTTTGCCAGAGATTCAAGTCATAGTTGTAACACCTGTTATCGAGTATCCAGCATAGTTCATATTGAGATCCGGCGAGTTATTTTCCGGTTCTTAGATTGCTTTCCGCCATGTCTTCCTTCGAGCTAAACCATCTCCCGAATACCTGTGTCGACTTGCCCCAAGATCAGTTACCCCCGGTAACATCTGCCTTGATTATCCCACGACAGTTGGCGCCCACCGTGGGGCCTGCGTCCAAAGGTGTTTGCATCACGGGAGAAGCTCGGAAAAGCATGGAGAACCTCGTCGTCGGTGAGATCTACGACGACCACGAAGGAAAGAAGATGGTGGACGATTCCGGCTGGGGGCCTGAGTCGGATCGCCTCGAATCTGGATCGGTCGTGACGATCGGCCGAATCAACGTCTTCATCGGCATGGTATGTACCTCTGGTTCGATTCCTGACAATTTTTCTGATCCTGTATCAGGGGAGGCTGCATACGCCCAACCCGATAGAGAAGAGTCAGTCGGAACAACGTACCAGGCAGAGGAGCCTATTACACGTTGGGAACAGCTGGAAGAGCCGGCATGGACTCCGCGTGACCCAAGCGATGGAAAGGATGACACGGCATCCATAAAGGACTTGCTGGAAGATCGATATGAGAAGGAAAACAGCGAGGAAGAACAATACGAATCTACACCGGGCATCATGCGCCGGGTTGCAGTTTATGCGGCTCCCGCGATCAATCTCAATCAAGAAAACGCAGCCGCGGCGCCAATCGGGGCGGCTCAGGCAGTGGCCCAGCAGCAAGGTACAGTTGACCCGGTCTTGGTCCAGGTCGATGGAGAGTCGGCATCAGTCACCAGTCGCCCAGCAGACGAGGAGCGACACGCAAATATGTTTGGGTTCCAAGCAAACCGGACATCGGGGGCGGGCCCCTCGAATCCGCGCCACCCGGCTCTGTTTGATAATAATTTGATCTTAGACCCCACGGTCTTGGCCACAGTTATTACCCCAGAAAACGCGGCAGAACGCGTAAGAGACCTGGACGTAGCTCGTCGTGCGTTGGAGCAGCAAAGAAGGCAAGTAGAAGCAGAAAGGCAGGGGATGGTCGCGCGGCAGCGCGAGTTGGATGACCGAGAGACCCGGCTCCGGGAGGAAACGACAAGGATGCACCAAAGGCACCGAACTATGCTGCCGGCAACAGGAGGGGTTATTAATCCGACTGCCCTGGTGTTCACGCCTCAAGATCAGCCGATTCCACCGGTGAGCCAAGGGACCATACCGCGACCGTCAACAGGAGCACAGCCGGTAAACGCGCCAGCCGGGTTACCTTTGCCGCAGACAGGGGTGACAGCCGGCAATACCATGCCACCACCACCATCACGATTCCACACACCAGCAGGCCATTACAACAATCCCATGGACAACGTGTACGCAGCAACGCTCGCATTAAACCAGATTCCTGTAGGAGATTCGCCTCATGCAGAAGGAACCCGACGAGCAATCGATCTGCTACACACCGCGGTAGCACAGCAAGCCAATTATCCGGATCACAGAAGCGGAATGCATGGGACGCCGTACGTCAGTCAGCAACAGGGCAATGTCCAAGCCAGTGCGGCACGACGAAGGGAAGAGCAACAGCAAATGCCGCCTCCACTGTGTATCCAGACAGTACCAGTAATATCAGCAGCGCAGGCGGTGGTGGACAGTTCCAGGGCCAGAAGAGCCGGGGCCGGGTCTGCAGGGCACGAGTTGCCGGTGGCGCCGCACCTCGTGGCACCCCCAGCCGGGTCACGTGTCTCCCGAGTAAGACCAGCCCCAACCACCCTGGCGGGACCCAAGTGCCTCTCGGACGATATCAGAGCAGAACCTTACCCGGAGAAGTTCAAAGAACCGGGGAAAGTAGTAAATTATGAGCCAACAATGGATCCAGAAACGTGGCTGAGCAGCTACGAGATGGCGATGTCGATTCGCAACGCATCCGAGAATCTCCAAGCCAAATTCATGTACTTAATGATGTCAGAGGGAGCAGCAAAGTTGTGGTTCACCAATTTACCGGAAAAGTCGATCAAATCGTGGGAGGAGCTAAAGACCGCATTTATCAAGCACTTTCATGGGACGTGCAGAAAGTTATTTACTATTGATGATTTAGAAAGATGCGTTCAGAAGAAAGGAGAGTCAGCACGCAGCTGGGTACGCCGGGTTATGGAGATACTCCACTCGTCTACGGATATCCAGCCCAAGGACGCGCTACAAGCTATGGCAAAAACATGTAAGTATGTTCCTTTAGTGCAAAAGCTAACTCGCATGAAATCTAGTAGGAATGCAGCGGAGGTTACGATGGGAGAGTTAATGGATGCATGCAACAAACACGCTGCAACGGATACCACAGAGGAGGAAGTTGATGACAAGAAAGCAAAAGCAAACACAAGTAACATTGGGAAAACCGGCAATGGATCGGCGCCAAACAATAATGGAAATAGCCAGAACAAACGACCGTTTGAAGGGAATCCCGAGTTTGTAGCCAACACGGAGGCCGGGTCTTCAAGACCTAGATCCGAAGGAAATTTTAATACTGGAAATCACAATGGGGGACACTACCAAGGACCTCCGAGACCAAGCAACAGTTGGGACATATTTAGGATGGCATGCCCGAAGCATAGCAGGAACGGCAAGCCGGCCAATCATTCGTTGGAGCAATGTGCCGACTTACAAAGGTGGAAGAACGAGGAAGTGAACAGAGCCATGCGAGGTGCAGGCCGAGGAGGAGGCCCGGGCCTAGGTGGAAATTTGGGCAACGGACCGCCCCCAGCCGGCAACCCGCCAGCTGGAAATCAAGGTAACAATCAAGGGGGAGCGGGAGGTTTTCAAGCTAACCCCAAACAGCTGGGTCAATATCATGTGCACACGACAGGAGGCTCTAATAAGGATAAGAAGATACTGAAACAAGCAGTTAATTCAGTCTCTTCCGCTGTTCCAAGATATTTGAGGTGGTCAGAACAAGAGGTAACATGGAGCAGGAAGGATCACCCGGATAGAGTTGACCACCCGGGAGTCTTAGCTTTGGTAGTGGCACCACAGGTCAACGGCTACGAACTGAAAAAAGTCTTGATGGATGGAGGAAGTAGTATCAATATCCTGTACTGGGAAACTTTTCTGCGTATGGGCTTAAAGGAATCGCAGCTGCAAAAGAGTACAACAGTTTTTCACGGGATAGTGCCAGGTCACTCGGCATGCCCCGAAGGAAAGGTGGCACTGGAAGTAGCTTTTGGAGAGTCAAAGGACAACTACCGAGTCGAGTGGCTTACCTTCGAGGTAGTAAAGTTGCGCAGTCCTTATCATGCATTGTTTGGAAGGCCGGCTTATGCCAAGTTCATGGCGAGACCGTGTTATGTGTACCTACAGCTGAAAATCCCGGGTCCCAAGAAGACCATTACAATACACGGAAATCGAGATATAGCAGCTGAATGTGATGAGGGAGACGCGGCAATGGCCGAGCAAGCCTGCAGGAAGGAAGAGCTCAAACATTACCGTTCTCAGGTGGACCTAGAAGAGAGGACAACGTTAAAAAAGCCAACTCCTGAGGGGGACAGAGCAAAAGTTAGGGCAGAACAAAACCCTAAGATGGTAGGCTTCATCAGGAGCGATCCTTTCAAAACTCCTAGCAGGGAAGAAGAAGACGTACCGCCATCCGCAGCTGATCACGTTTCAAGGAAGATATACCCGGATTGGCTAGCAAATCCGGTACTCATTATGAAAGGGCATAGCAAGTGGAGAATGTGCATCGGCCGTACCAACGCGAGGCCGACTCTCGAGAATAACTAAAGCAGTGTAATGGACGGCAGGTTTCATACGCACTCTTTTCCTACCCAGGGTACCTAAGGGGACTGGAAGGTTTTTAATGAGGCGGCCTGCTGATTCAAAAAAGAAATTTTTATCAATAAAAGAAGATGGTCTCGAGTCTTATCATGGTCTTTGCTTCAGTTACAAGTAAGTAATGCTTGTTATTATCAATACGTCAATATCATCAAAATACGTCATGTGCATATAGGTCTTCGGGGATTGGTGTGCTTAAATAAGTAATCACAAACCCGGAGACCCGGCCTCGATGCCTATGAGTTATGAGGGCTGATTACTCGAAAAAACGGGTACGACTGCAATCTTATAACCGGACAAAGGAGCCAAATTTCTTGATTATTCTTACTTAAGCTCGATGTGACTCGCGCTAAAGTGGCATGCTCTGTTCACTTACGATTACAATCAAACTATGCAGCCCAATGGGACTTGCTTGACCCTGTTTTTCGTATAGATGTAACAGCATGGTATCCACGCGAAAGCCGGCTTACAGTACAAGATAATCAAAAGGGTCATCTAAACCACAAGTCCATGCAGAGTATAAGGCTCAAATAGCCGGAAACTCAACAAGTATTAAGCATGACTTCAATATTTATGTGAACAGCTATTGGTCTTCAGCTTGGTAAAAAGCAGTTTGTCATCTGAGAAAGGCCACGCCCCCTTAGCTCGTACTTTGGGTCAGGGGGACGGGGGACTTCGAGACAGAAACAAACTACTTAACTACTAAAGCTCGTAAACCTTAGTTTCCGAGTCTTGGGGACTTAAAGAAAAGTCCGTCTATCAAAACCTACGATATTCGGCTAGCCGAGTCTCAAAAGGGAATCAAAAGCAAGAGTTCAAAGTATCGAGAATAAGCTTACATGTAACACAAGGATCGAGATTATCAAAAGCCGGGAGAGGCAAAGAGTTATCATAAATTAACAAGCGCAAAGTCATAATATCAGTATCAATGTTGCACAGGCGCACCGCCAAAAGTCATATCAGTCTCGAGAAACGCAAAAGCACTAGGTATCATCCTACTCGGCATCTCGGGAGTGGTCCTCCGGGTCTTCGTCTTGGACTTGCTCCTTGGCTTTGCCAGCAGTTTTACTCGGACTCTTCACGTCAGGACGGACAGGCGGAGGAACGGCTGGTGTTGAGGTAGACGGCTTTACGCCTAGTTCGGTCTCTCTCTTCGCAGCCTCTTCTTTCCTCCTGGCCAGGTCAGTCGACCACTTTTCCAGCATATCAAAAGGAGGGGGTGCCTCCACCAGAATAACCTTGCCCTCAGAGTCATATGAGCTCATAATTGTGTTTAGATCCATTTTATCTGCCAAAGTTGTGGCCGAGTGACGTACCGAAGATTGTATAGCTTTGAAGTCCTGGGGTTTAAACTTAGACCCGTCAGCCTTGAATTCCGGAAACCCGGATACTACCTTGGCCGGGTCAAGCTTAGGAAAATAAGCCTTCGCCAGCGTCAAAGCCCGGGTCATCCCAATCCGGCAAGACGAACGCTTCAATATTTCAATCCATCCAGGCGCTGTGGACAAGGCTTGCATTAGATTTTCTTCGCCCGGGTATACCTCCGAAGGCCACTTTATAGCATCCAGCAAAAGTTTCGTGCCGGCAAAAAATGTCCGGAGCACAGTCTTCAGAGTTTTAGCCTGAGTAACGGCGTTCTCCTCCGGAGCAGCAAGGTTAGCACCTGCAATCGAAACACACAAAAACATATCAGTAATATTGGTTATTACAGCGACAAGATAGAGATACGCAAGTTAATTGCAAATAGCAAACTTACTTAGCAAGATACGATAAGTGTCCGTAATTTGAGTCGACAGGTTATTCAGTGAGGATTGGGCAGCATTGTATTTGTTCTTGTATTTGGAGACATCTTTTTTCAAAGTCTTTATCTCCGCTTCAAGGGTTTCCCTGCGCTTTGTTTCCGCAAGCAAGAGCTGCTCAGTTTTAAGTAATGTTTCATCCGACTGAGTTATCTCCGCCTGCAAAGAATGAGTGCAACTGTAAGCCGGATATCGCGAGAATATTGCCTTTTGAGAAAATAATTACAGAAAATTATTATGCGAAGTACCGAGAATAATTACAGAAAATTATGCTCGGAACTTGGGGACTGGATGTATAGTAAGAAGTATCAAGTAAGATTACCTGATGTGTTGCAGCCATACGCTCTAGGATATTTCCTTCCGAAGCTTTCATGGCGAGAAGAGCGCTCATCAGCTGGTTAAAATCAGCGTTATCCGAGTTAGATGACTCGGGTACCTGGAAAGTGGGAAAAGGAGCTTTTCTTGTAACAGGAGGTGGCACCCGGGTCATCCGAATGTCGGAGTCTGGTCCCCCTCCCGCGCTCGAAGCTGCTCCCTTCTCCTTCTCGCTTGCGTGCGAAGCAATTGGATACCCGGTGTCATGCCTAGCTGGCTCCGGTGGCGACGCTTGCTCGTCGCCAGTTGTGGTGAAGGCATCATCAGCCGGCTCGTTCTCGACCCGGACCTTAGCCTCAGTGTCCTCCTGGTCGCTAGTAACAACCGTGGCTCTGAAGAAGGTGCGAAGGCACAATTAATCTTTGGTTATGAAAAAGGCGGTAAAAGCTCGGTATAATGTCAGGAGAAGGCGTTTACCCGGTGTTCACCGGGAAGTCCGAAGGAAAGCCGCTGCTAGACCCGGAAGATACTGAAAAATGCCAAGCAAGGTTTGAGATTATGTTGCAAAGGAATGTCCGGAAAGAGTTTTTATTTACGATATAAATACCAGAGTGTCGAGCCGGGGGCGATGAAGTGCCCGGGTTAAGGGCCTCGTTGCCTGGATGGTTCCGGGTTACTCGGCGCCTAGTCGCGGGTGGCTCCTTCATTTATGATCAAAAGGGGTGAAGGTGGGGTTAGCCCCGAAATGACGTTATGAGAACAAAAATTAAAGTGCAAGGGAACGAAATAAAAACCTGGAGGGCGATCCTCTGGGATTTCCTTTTGGATCCGGCTTTGGTGGCCGGCTCCGGCTCGTCCTCCTCGCTGGCGGACTCTTCCCAGCCATCTGTTTCTTCTTCCTCGTCTTGGTCCTCTCGTTCTGAAAGGTATTGAAGATATAGCATAAGGAAAAAGAGGAGACAGGATATAATGTGTGCAAGGGGGTTAAGTATGCACCTTCGTCCGAATTAACGGCGTCATCTTCCTCCTCCGCGTCTCCAGAATTGGGAGGAGTGTCGATTGTCCAAAAGTCATTATCGGCCTGAGGTGAAAATGCCAGGGTAAGGGCCAATATTGAGTCAAGAGAAGCGGATAAAAGATGGCTTATTAGAATCCAAAATCAAAGGGTATAAAACTTACTGCGGGGGCCGGGTTCTCGAGGGTAAAAGGCTCTAATCCGGCTATGTTCCGGATTACCTCGAGCTTCTCTGTTAAGAAACCTTTAATCGTCTTGTTTGTATCGTTAGGAGCGAAGGTGCTGGTGGAGTATCGGATCGGGTCCGTGTTTTGACCCGAATATTCACACATCAGTTTTTCACGAATAGAGTTGGGCTGGATGCGGAAGCTAACCCAGGTCTTCACCAAGTTTATCCCGATGAGGCCTCGGGCTGATAAGATGGAGATCTTAGCCAACGAAGGCAAGATCGCCTCCCTGTCCGAGTCAGAGGCGAAGGCATTGAAAGACTCGGAAATGTCAAGCTGACCTTCCGAGTAACCCGGCAACTTCTTCTCGCCGGGTGGAGAGGTATCCTGGCAGTAGAAGTATGAGAGCTGCCAGTGCTTTACATGAGAATTGAGAGTGAGGGGAGGCATCAAGGAATTCTTGCGGCGCTGGATAGAAACCCCGCCGCAAGTAAGAAGTGCGCCGTCACCGCTTTCGCGGCACGGCTTGCACTGAAAGAGTTCAACAAAGAGAGCCAGACTTGGCGGAGCGCACAAGTAAGACTCGGAAAGAACGATAAAGTGGGTGATGTTTAGAACGGAGTTTGGGCCTATATCGAAAATACGGAGGTTGTAGTGATCTAGGACGTCACGAAAGAAAGGGTGACCCGGAGGCCTGAAGCCCCGGGTCACGTGTTCGACGAAACATATTACCTCATCCGTTGCTGGAGAAGGCCGGGTTTCGTTGCTTGGTACTCTCCAGCGGATAGATTCCTGGGGAGGAAGGATTCCAAGCTCGACCAACTCCTCCAGTTTGGCCTTGGTAACGGAGGATCTCCCCCAATTGGCTGAAATGGAGTTAGTGGATTTAGCCTTAGCCGACTGTTTCCCCTGCCTCTTGGGTGCCATGGGGTTGATCTGGTGAAACATCAAAGGAAAGGAGGTGAGAAGCGAAAACTCGGAAATTAATGAATAATCAGTTACTGGTAATTTAAACATGATCCGGGTGTCGCCTTGCTAGATCAAGTGCGATCTGTCCGGGTATCGCATGTCGTTATGGAAGCTGTGAAGATTTTCCGTACAACAAGTGTCTGGGGAAGGTAGAGGGATACCCTTATGTCTATTATCGGCAGGTGAGCCGGAGAAGTGAGATTTTCCGGATGATAAGAACAAGGGCGGACATTTTTGGTGGCCCGAGCCCAGATGGGAAATCCAATTTCTGTATTTAAGGCCAAGCTAATGATACTTAGTGGTAGGGGAGTAAGATAGCCTGCGCATCCTATCTATGGGAGTGGTTATGGTAAACACTAGCGAGCCAATTCGGCAGGGCCCGAGAAATTGCGGGCGACTCGATTTAGATCTGATCTAAGGAAAAGCTAAGAGATTGCAAGGTTAGGTTGGAGGATATCAAGAACTTACCGGAGGAGGTTGGAGTAGGGATTTGCGGAGACAGATGGCGCAAGATTGATGCCCTTTCGCGATTTCTAGCCGGCGAATCGGGGGCTTAGTGGTGGATTTGGGAGCTGGAGTGGGTTGCACGGTGGCGGAGCGCAAGCGACGGCGGATGGGCTCCGGCGATGTGCGTAGGGCTTCCGTGGTGGCACTCCGCGAACTCGAGCTTGAGGAGAAGAGGAGTGGGGGAAATGAGCCGTTAGGGTTGAGTTTGCTCCTTGGGGTCTATTTATAATAGCCCGGGTGGAAAAGCTTAACCTAACGGGCGAAACCCGGGAGGTGCGGAGTGATATCTGGCTATTTTGAAATTTGAAAGACGCGCCTTATGCATAGATCGATATAATCCCGAGAAAAAGGGAAGGGAAATCTCTTTCCTGGTGTCAACGATAGTTGTCGAGGAAAATGTGAAATCATCGAGTTCCTTATTGAGACTCAAGTTTGGAAGATTGAAGGAGAGCCTTTGAGAGAGAGCCGGGTTGTAACCTGACCCCCTTGGTGTTAATCCCAGCCATTCGTCAACATCTTGTATCTTGATCTTCATGTGTTTTTGTATCCAATATTTCTGCAGGGAATAGCCAGCACTTCGAAGAGTAAATCTTGGAAGCCCAGGCTATTCTGGGGACTACTGATGGGGAGATAGTAACCCGGTAGGCCAACTCCAAGGTGAGACCCGGCCCAAAGGGTGCTGTATAGGATCCGGCCAAGAATGAAGAGATTTCTGGAAGGCCCAAAGTGTGTAGGCCTCGTAACCCGGATTGTGGGTTGCGGTAAGGAAAGCTAGGGTTCGTAGGTAAAGTTCGAATAGGACTCAAGATGTGCCTTGAAGGGCAAGTTAGGGGTGTACGGGTGCTTTATAAACCGGCCCCTAGGTTAGGTTTGCCAGAGATTCAAGTCATAGTTGTAACACCTGTTATCGAGTATCCAGCATAGTTCATATTGAGATCCGGCGAGTTATTTTCCGGTTCTTAGATTGCTTTCCGCCATGTCTTCCTTCGAGCTAAACCATCTCCCGAATACCTGTGTCGACTTGCCCCAAGATCAGTTACCCCCGGTAACATCTGCCGTGATTATCCCACGACATTATCAATGGGACACAAGGCGCAAATATCGGTGTCCATGCAGGACAGGGAATCAAGCGTGAAGGAGACACGATATACCCAGTTTTGGGACCTAAGCCTTGTGGGGCCCATACTTATGCAAGGATGAACTATGAGGTGTCGCATATGGTGTTACAGAATGCTCATGGAGTTGTATCTTCTAAGTGAATTCGCCCCTGCTAAGAGAGGTCCAGACTGCCTTATATAGGAGCTGGCAGTCCGGCTGACAGGTGGGGCCGGCTAGGACCCACTAATGGTCATACACAGTGTACTTCTTTCTAAGTGCGTCAGCATTTTACACGATGGGACAAGGGAGGTGGACTACTAATCATGATGCAGGCGGCCAAAGTTTAAGGGTACGACCGTCTACTCCTCGAGTAGAAATTTAGATGACATTGTGTAAGATGTCTTGTGCTCTTTAGCCTATGCCTTCTTTTAGCCCATCCCATCCTTACTTGTCAGAACCGTCCGGCCGAAGTCATCAGCCGTCCGGAGTCAGTCGGCCATAGTGTAGCCGCCTGGTAGTGTAGCAAGTCAGTTGGTCATTCTTCTTAGTGTTGTCTTGATCTTGCAATTAGCTTAATCGGTGGGCAATCCCCCCGACAGTGGTCGGCACCATGCTTGAGTTGGCGCAGTAGTGCGTGAAAGACGGCGACGAGCGACCACAAGGGTCCAAAGAAATGTCACTTTGGCTCATCATATCGACGGTCTGGAGTTGGTCATACGACGTTTTACCCTCCACCCATACTCGTCGATCTTGTTGACGGGAAGAATTGAGTTTGCGGATTTGTGCGTGGGTCAGGGTCACCGGTAATCCCGCTTCATCGCCTTCTTCCTAGGCGGCATAGTCAACGGCGCCGGCTTGTGAGGATGTGGAGGCCAACTTTCTTTGACGGCATGGTCAAGAAAGGCGAGGAGGCTGCGGCAACGGCGACAATGTTTAGAAATGGAGGAAAGATTTGACTTTTGGACGTTCGGCGTGGCAGTGTAGAGGAAAATGGAGAATTTTACGCCCTGCTATGTGTTTATGACAAGCGGGTCTCGTGTGTCGGATGTACTGTCTAGATAATATCTGGCGTCCCCAAGCAGGCCTCTAAATTTAGTGTGTTCTCGAGATGCCAGACAAAAGATCTCTAGAACCAGACACTTGGGGCCGTCGTTGTGAAGATTTTTAAGAATCCGGACCATCAGTGAAACATTGAATCGCCCGTATGGGGTTGTCAGTGGAGATACTACGAGACTTCAGAATCAAAACCTAGTCGGCAGCAATGGCATTTTGCGGTACAGTAGTGCTGAACTTGGCGGGCATCTTCATGTGCGGCTGGAAACTTCTAGTGGGCAGTTCAGCGAACGCAATACTCAAATCATGGACACCCCTTCGTTGTAAGCTTGCACTCTAGTTATTTATTCATTAGAGGCAGAGTCTGGACTGCTGATCGCCTTGCAAGAAGAGGATTGGCGCATAATGATAAATGTGTCTTCTGTAGTCTGGCCGAGAAAGACGCGGAACACCTGTTCACTGCGTGCGTCGTGGTTCGGATAATTTGAAGCTATGTCCTGGTCAAGGGAAAGCTACAGCAGGTTGTTCCTTCGTCTGATCAAACCCTCAATCCCTGATGGTCGTCTGCGAGAGAACGAGTGCAAATCTTAGAAAAGAAAAGGTTCAACACAATGGTTACGGCCTGAACTATCTGGCAAGAACGAAATGGCAGAGATTTCAGGAATGAACTCAGACCCGTTCAACAAATTGTCAATCAAATCAAAGCGGGTGCAAAACAATGGGCTTGGGCGACAAGTTGGAGGAGTAAAAAAATAGTTTTCGGTGCTAGTTACTTCCTCCATCAAAAAATACATGATTTCCATTTGTTTAAAATAGATGAATATAGACATATTTTAGTATATGCATACATGCATATTTAGACAAATAGAATTATCTTAGCATATACATACATGCATATTTAGATAAATAGAAGTCAAGTATTTTTATTTTTTAGACGGAGGGAGAAGTTTGGAGCTATGCTCTTTTTTGTTGTTCTATGTGTACTTCGCAGTGCAGTGTCTTGATTTTCACCATGGTTGCCGATCTGATGGGCGTATACTGCTGCCTTTGTGGCATTTTCCTCTCTAATATACTCCCTCCGTCCTAAATTAATTGTTTTAAACTTGGACAAAAGTAGATATATCTAGATATGTTTTAGTGTTAAATACATCTATTTTTGTCCAAGTTTAAGACCCTTAATTTGGGCGGAGGGAGTATTTCACATGCATGGTTAGAGAAAAAAAAATCTAATGGGGTTCTTGGGGTTTGTCATCCATCTAAGAAGGTGAAGCAAATTGATTAGCGCAAATGCTTCAGATGTGTAATTACGGCTCATTTCTCGATTCATTGCGACGATGTTATGTGTGATTATTGTAAACCCGTTGAGCATGCATCAGCGGGGTGGCCGCTCTTGCTTGCACCTAAGCGAGTGGTGAGAAGGTATGGGTGTGCAGGTGAGGAGTTTCGATGCCGCGAGCTCCCGGTAAAGCTAGGATGGCTACCTTATCTTGATTTATGGCGAAACATTTATATGCACATTTTTTTTTGAACAATTTGAGTGATTGTACATAGAGAAATAGACTACCTATAAAAAAGTTATACTTGTTTTAGTTAACGCTACAGAAAATTGATTCTGAGCAAAAAAGAAGGACAATATCTACTCTGCTCGGATACTAACTCTTTATCTTTACAATAACTAATTCGCTACTCCCTCCGTTCCATATTAGACGACTCCCATATAGATGTATCTAGACATATTTTAGTACTAGATACATCTATTTGAGAGTCGTCTAATATGGAACGGAGGGAGTATTTAACAAAAGCCGAATCTAAACATTGTCCTAGGTGTGATATTTAACTAGGACTTCAGAGTATTCTTGCTAGCTTATGGGAGTGACGGAAACCAACTTCAGTTATGTGATGGATTGTGTTTTATGGTAATTTAGCTTTGTATATTTTATTGATCCAAAATTCTAATTTTATTTGTCTAGTCAATGTCTTTGATTAAAGGTGTGAGGACATATTTGCTCAATTGGAGAAATGATGGTTGAGAACCCCTTGTAATATGTCAATATACGCAGAAAATGACATCATAATTCTAAGTTTTTATGAAATGGTAACGAATGGGGAAGTCAATAAAGGGGGAATACGTCAGGTCATTATTGATCATTTTAATAGTGTGGACACCTCCTATACCGCTATAGACTTTATTATCACTGACTTTGTCCATCGCTTACATGAGCTATTCTCATAACTCCTCCTGTCTTGACTCAAGAAACTCATTTTCTAGAATCAATGTGAATAATCTTCCTCGTCTTGCTGAGAATTACCATGGGGATTTATCTAATTCTAAGCATGAACATATAGAATATAATCTTGAGCTATCTGTTATTGATACTAGGAGAATTGAAGACCTTAGAGATTGTCTTGATAATTGAAATGCACATCATATTTCCTACGTTTTGATCATTTTAATAGTGTGGACACCTCCTATACTGCTATAGGCTCTATTATCATTGATTTTGTCCATCGCTTACGTGAGCTATTCTCAGAACTCCTCCCGTCTTGACTCAAGAAACTCATTTTCTAGAATCAATGTGAATAATCTTCCTCGTCTTGCTGAGAATTACCATGGGGATTTATCTAATTATGAGCATGAACATATAGAATATAATCTTGAGTTGTCTGTTATTGATACTAGGAAAATTGAAGACCTTAGATATTGTCTTGATAATTGAAATGCATGTTATCGGTGGCGACGATGACAGTTGAAAGGGCCTTCTCGACAAAAAAAATCATCAAAAATGAGTTGCTCAACAATATATCCGCGATGGCTTCTTGATGATGACGTGCTACAACGAGCAACATGTTGAATGTATAATATATTTATTTCATAATTATGATTCATATTACTATACTATAACTGACATGGCACGTGAATATGAGATTCAAAGGAAAACTCACGCTCACGCGTAGTAACATGAACACAATATCAAACCCTAGTCTTGCCTTTTACGACTAATTTATTGGATCCTTGATGGTTGTGTTTTCCTGATCATGGACATTGTTTATGTTAGCATCAACGAATAGCATATTGTTAGAAGAGAACAATATGGCTGGGTATTCCCTAAGTAGATTGATATGCTAAGATATTCCATTAAGACATATTTGTCCTTCATGTCATATCACATCACAGTTATATTACAATGTGTCCTTTGACCATGAGGTTATCGGGGTGATATATTCTGGAGGTTTTACTTTGGTACTATCTAGAGTCACACCATAAACTGGTTGAACATAACGGTAGCTACTGGGTAATTCTAAAGGAGTATATTGTCTCGATGTTCTGGGATGGGAGTTACTCCTCCGTAAAAAGAGAGATACATGCCTAGACCCACTCGGTATTGTTGATATACATAAATTCTGCAGACAATGCATGATGATGATAAACTTATCGGTTAACGAGGCAAGACAATTGTATAGTGAACCACAGATTGTTTCACGGCAATACTGAAATCCATAGTCTCGGGTAAGTTCGGTATCGTGACTAATGGGAAAATTGTATAATGACCAACAGGTTCATCAGTTTATTCTTATAGTTTGTGAGAGTCAATTTATGCGTCCATGGACCCGCTATTGATTATTGAAAAGGAAAGAGTTTCCAGTTTCATGTTCACAAACTATCAAAACTGTAGGGGAAACACGCTTAAGTTAGGGATGCGTTTTTGTGTATATCGGTAGGTCCGGATCAACTAGGAGTATCATTGGAACGGTGTTTCTGCACGATAGATATATTCTATATATCTGAGAGAATTTATATTGAGTGCATTGGATGTCCAGAGTAATAGAAATGGTCTATTACTACCGGAATTTATTCTGAAGTTGTTCTAAGAGATAAACCGAGGTTGCACGCTTAATGGAGCAAGTGTAGGGGCATGATATGTCTCAGGGTGTCGGAAATATATTACTGACATTGTTAGATAATATTAATGATTTTATCTAAAGGGGTCATATGGTTTCAGAAGAGTTTGTGACAAAACCCGAGAAGGGGGGTGCTGGAGGGGGGCAAGAATGCCCCTCATGGCCACACCTATTTTTAGGGGCTGCCAGGTGGCCCCCAGGGAACCATGAATTGGTACTTGACATCCATGTATTTTTTTCCTGTGGGTAAGAATGGTTCCGACTCCCCCCGTATTGAGCACCTTCTCACGTGTTAGCCCTCTGAGAGTATTCACAGATACGTCGGGGCTAATTCTGTAGTGCTTTGCCGTTCAGGATTAGACGCTGCAGGTATATATCAAGGTGAAATTCTCAGCACCCGAGAGAGAGAAAGCAATTATAGGTTAGATATAATTGGGAGAGAACACCTCAAAACTCAATTAGAAGACTCTCTGATTCAATTAGAGGGGCTCTAATTAGAAACTCTAATTAGTCCCTCTAATTCTATGAGAGAGAGAGAGGATTGCTCTCAAAGTTGTGATTTGGCTATGGCCTTGGGGGTTCCTTTTACATTTGGGGGAGAGGGAGACATACCATAGGGGAGGAGTCCTAGTTGGGGTAGGAGGAGAGGGCTTGCCGCACCATGAGGTGGCCGCACCCTCTCTCCTTTCCCAACTCGGATTGGACTCCTTTTGGAGTCCAAGTCCACCTCCCTCTTTCCTTTATTCGTTTTCCCTTTTTCTTTTTTCCGTGTGCTCTTTAATTAATTTAGTAAAAATACCGGGATGTTCAGTACCAATGCGTGGTGCCACTGGGGCCCACATGGAAGCCCCAAAAATTAGGTGTCGCCATGAGGGGCATTCCTGCCCCCCTCTGGCACTTCCACCCTTCTCGGTTTTTGCACGAAACTCTTCCGGAACCCTATGACCCCTTTAGATAAAATCATTGATATTATCTAATGATGTCAGAAATATACTTCTGACACCCCGGGACATCTCCTTCCCCCTGCACTTGCTCGATAAAGCGTGTAGCCTTAATTTATCTCTCAGAACAACTCCGAAATAAATTCAGGTAGTAATAGAAACGATTCCTATTACTCTGGAACATGCAGTACCCTCAATATAAATTTTTTCGATATATAAAATATATCTATCACATAGAAACATCGTTGCGATGATGCTCCTAGTTGATCCGGACCTACCGATATACACAAAAATTAGCCCTAACTTAAGTGTGTTTCCCTACAAGTTCGATAGTATGTGGACATGAAACTGGAAATTCTTTCCTTTTCAATAATCAATAGCGAGGACATGGATGCCCATATTTACTTCCACATACTATATGAATAAACTGCTGAACCTCTTGGCCATTATACAATTTTCCCATTACTCACGATACCGAACTTACCCGAGACTATGAATTTCGGTATTGTCATGAAACAGTCTCTGGTTCACTTATACCTTTGTCTTGTCTCATTAACCAGTAATTTACTTTTACTCGTTATTGTATTATGATATCCCACATGATGTATCATCATCATGCATTGTCTGCAAAACTTATGGATATCAATAATACCGAGTGGGCACATGCATGTATATCTCTTTTACGGAGGAGTAATTCCCATTTCAGAACATCAAGGTAATATACTCTTTTAGAATTACCCACTGGCTACCTTTTTGTTCACCTGGTTTACGGTGTGACTCTTGATAGTACCAAAGTAAAACCTCCAGAATATGTCACCCAGATAACCTCATGGTAAATGGACACATAGTAATATAACCGTGTTGTGATATGACACTAAGGACAAAGATGTCCTAATGGAATCTCTTAGCATATCAATCTACTTAAGGAATACCCGGCCATATTGTTTCCTTCCAACAATATGATATTCACTGATGCTCACATAAGCATTGTCCATGACCAGGAAAACATAGTCATCAAGCATCCAATGAATTAGTCATAAAGGCAAGACTAGGGTTCAATACTGTGTTCATGTTACTACACGTGAACATGATTTTTCCTCAGAATCTAATATTCAGAAACCACGTGGGTTATAGAATAGCAATATGAATCATAATTATGAAATAGATGTATAAATATTATTTTCTTTTGGGCATACATCCAACACTACCACTTGCACAACTGGCAATAATCTGTTTGTATTCCCGTACTTTGTTTTATCAATCGAGATGCTTTGAGAGTGTCAGTGTTTTGTTATCACGCCTTACTTTGTATTCTCCCGATGGGAGTATCCCCCGAGCACTCGAAGATCTTGTGTGGTACATCGTCGAGTGGGGTATGATATTATCTCTGAAGCTTTGTTGTTATTTCCAGGTTGTGGGCTCCAGCGGAGGTTCGTCGAGTGGAACTGCTCCTTCGACTGAGCCGGTGGTTGCGGCTGCCAGTATGTTCGCTTCACTCTGTGACCGTGTCCCGGATGGCGAGCGTAAGCTCAAGGCTCTGCGAGGCATGGCGGATGTTGCTAAGTCGAAGCAGAAATTTGCTGCAAATCGCGAGCAATTTGTGATGGAGGAGCTGGCGAGCGTTGCAAAGGGCATGATCTGTAAGTCCCGCGAGCCCCCGAGTGCTTTTTTGCATGTTGTTGTTTGTGTTTTGACACTTTGCTATCCATGCAGTTGTGGAGCCTAATGGGGCATGTGAGGGTCATTGGGTGGACAATCGTGTTGTTCAAGAGTCAAGCAGCTCCAACCGTCACGCGAGCAATTTCTGGTCTGACCGCAGCCGAGGTTTTGTTTTGTCCACCCTGCAGTACCGGGCGAGTCAGGCGCAACTTTTGGTGGAATCCTGTCGGGAGGCCCTCGCTTCTGTCCATCGGGCATTCTACCCCTTTGGCATTGTTCCGGATAGCTTGAGTGGCTTGCTGAGGCTATTCCGTCGGGTGGGGGATGTTCACGAGTGTGTGCGTCAGCAGCTCATCTGTGGTGCTCAGGTGGCGCTCGCCTTCGTGCGTTTGTGGCATCCTGAGGTTAACTTCAATTCTGTGGCGCGACTCCCTGACACCCGAGGACCACGTGTAGATTTTATGCCTCATTATGAGGTTGTGTGTCCTGCTGCGGAGCAAATTATTCGACTGACTGCGCCGGAGACCGATCGATTGCTTCAAGAGGCGGCTGCTCGGCAATAGCTGTAGATCTTTAAGGTGTATGTACCTTGTATGTTGTAGTTTGTAAGGTGTGCTAAGGTGTGTACCTTGTGACCTTGTATGTTTAATCGGTTAATGTGTTCATAAGGTGTGCACCTTGTTACCTTGTAAAATTTTACATCGGTGTGAGCACTCGAAGATTTTGCTGATGCCAGTTTGGTGTAGCCCCCGTTTGTTGGGGTGTGATCTTTAGCATGTAAAATAAAAAATAAACAAATGAAAAGTGCGACTGTATAGTCTTTGCAGCTATGGTTGAGAAACCATGTTTTTATTGCAATGGTTGTAAAGTCATGTATTTGCTCGGGCTACAATGTGGCTGGTACAGCCTTTTTTCTTGCGAGTAGGGGATGAAATCCTAAGGGTAGAACTTGCGGAGATGCGCCACGTTCCACGGGTTGGAGTAGATATCGCCTGTCTTTGGATTCTTCAAGCGATAGGCGCCTCCTGGGATAACTTCATGTATGATGAAGGGCCCTTCCCATGGTGGCTCTATCTTATGTCCTTCTTTCTGCTTGAGTCGCATCACCAGGTCGCCTACCACGAAAGATCTTTGGCGTATGCGGCGACTGTGGTGATTGCGCAGCGATTGCTGATAAACTGCTGATCTGGCGAGTACGATGTCCCTGATCTTGTCCAGCGCGTCCATGTCTTCTGCGAGTGCCTTGTTGGAGGTTTCTTCGCTGTATGCGACGACTCGTGGGGCGCAGAACTTAACGTCTTTGGGTAGCACAGCTTAAGCTCCGTATACCATGAAAAATGGCGTGTAGTTTGTCGATCGATTTGGTGTTGTTCGCAGGCTCCATAACACCGATGGTGATTCTTTGACCCAATGCCCTGTTGTTGGGTGTATCCGAGTGAGTAGCCGCTTCTTTAGGCCAGCCGAAACTAATCCGTTGGATCGCTCGACTTGGTCGTTATTTTACGGGTGAGCTACCGAGGCGAAGCTGAGAGTTATCCCCTTCTCCTTGCAAAAGTATTGGGTTTATTTGGCTGTGAAGTTGGTCCCATTATCTGTGATGATGCTGTGTGGGACACCGAACCTGCACACGATGGAGTCGAGGAATCTCACGGCGCATTCGGCGTGCTGCGACATGACTGGCATGGACTCTATCCATTTGGTGAATTTATCGACTGCGACCAGCAAGTGGGTGTATCCTCCGGGTGTTGATTTTTGCAGCGGTCCTACCATGTCGAGCCCCCATTGAGCGAATGGCCAAGAGATGGGGATTATGTGAAGCTTTGTGGTTGGTGTGTGTGTGCCTTGGGCGCAAATCTTTGGCGGGCGTCGCACTTCTCCTTGAGATCTTTGGCGTCGCTGGCTGTCGTGAGCGAGTAAAATCCTGCTCGGAAACTTTTCCCCAAGATTTCTCTCTAGCTTGTGTGATACCCGCAGTCGCCTTGGTGTATGTCGCGGAGCAGTTCTTTGCCATCCTCAGGTGTGATGCACCTCTGGAGTACTCCATGATATGCTTTGCTTGTATAGTTCTCCTTTGATCACCCGAAAGGATTTGCTGTGTCGTACTATCTGTCTGGCCTCGCAAGTGTCTGCTAGGAGCTGTCTGTTTGTCAGGTAGTCGAGATACTTTTGTGCTCAGGTGGGCTCGACCAGAAAAACTTGCCTTGAGATGTTGTGGGTGATATCGATGAGGGCGATTAGCTGGCTGGCCACCGCTTATGTTACTGCGGGTGTCACTGCTTGCCGTTTGACCTTGACTGATCGTTTGCTTATTCTCTCGAAGTACATTCCTGGTGGGACAAGGGTGTTTGTCGACCCTATGTTTGCCAGTTTGTCTGCTTCCTCGTTGCTTGATCGTGCGATGTGCTTCATCTTGCACCCTTTGAAACTTCCTTCGAGTAGATTGTACATGTCGCGATAGGCGATCATGTTATCTGCGACAGCGTCGCACTCCTTCATCGTCTGCTGCACGATAAGATTTGAGTCTCCGTATATCATCAATCGGGTGGCTCCGCAGGCAATCACCAGATTCATGCAGTGTAGGAGGGCCTCGTATTCGGCATCATTGTTGAACGCTGGATCGTCAGGGGGAAATTCGAGTCGCAATATGTACTGGAGCTTGTCGCCCCTTGGCGATATGAGGATTACTCCGGCTCTGGCTCCCTCGTTTCTTTTTGACCCGTCGAAGTACATGATCCAGTTGCTCGTGTATTCTGGGGGTCCTGGGGTTTGCATCTCTCTCCACTCGCTCACACGACCACCTAGGATTTTACAGCGTTACGTCATGTGTATATTATATCCCAGGCGCCTAGCTCGATGCTCCATTTTGCGATTCTTCCTGATGCCATGGGGTTGTTCATGATAGTACCGAGTGATGTGTCGTTTAGCACCGTGACGGTATGCTCCTCGAAGTAGTGTTTGAGTTTGCGGGCTATAAGGACCACTCCGTACGCGAGTTTCTGGTAGTGGGGGTATCACTGTTTGCACGGTGAAAGCACCTCGCTGATGTAGTATATTGATCCTTGAACGCCGTATGCCTTTCTGTCCTCTGGCCGCTCAACGTCAATCACCGTGCTGACAACTTGATTTGTTGCGGCTACGTAAAGGTAGAGGGGTTCCCTTTCCTGTGGTGTTGCCAGTGTGCGTCTGCTCTGCAGTACTCTTTTCAGGTCGATGAACGCCTTTTTTGCTTCTGGCGTCCACTCGAACTTATCTGTTTTCTTCAGCAACTTATAGAAAGGGAGCGCTTGCTCGCCTAACCTTGCGATGAACCTGCTTAGAGCGGCCAGTCGCCCTGCGAGCTGTTGCATGCCGCGAAGATTTTCGGTTCTTTCATCGTCAAGATTGCCTGTATTTTCTCTGGGTTGGCCTCAATTCCTTGGGCGGAGACCAGATAGCCGAGGAGTTGTCCCGCGGGGACTCCGAAGATGCACTCTGTCGGGTTGAGTTTGATTCTATACGCGTTGAGGGCGTCGAATGTCTCCCTGATATCCTCGAGGAGTGTGTCCTCCACTCGAGTCTTGATGAAAATGTCGTCAACGTAAACTTGTACGTTCTTGCCAATGAGCTTGGCGAGGCATTTTTGCATGCAGCGCTGATATGTTGCGCCTGCGTTTTTTAGCCCGAAGGGCATTGTCATGTAGCAGTATACACCGTGTGGTGTGATGAATACTGTCTTCTCCTCGTCCTCTTGCTTCATCCTAATTTGATTATAGCCCGAGTAGGCGTCCAGGAAGTAGAGGCGTTGACAGCCTGCTTTAGAATCCACGATATGGTCGATTCGTGGTAATGGGAAGTTATCCTTGGGGAAGTGTTTGTTCGATAACATGTAGTCGATGCACACGCGAAGGATGTCAGTATTTTTCTTCGGGACTAACACCGGGTTTGCTAACCAGGTAGAGATCTGAATTTCCCTGATGAACTTGGCGGCTAACAATCTGTTCACCTCTTCTCCGAGTGCTCTCTGTTTTGGCTCGGAAAAACGTCGGGTGGTCTGCTTGACTGGCTTTGCGTCTTTAAACACTTCAAGTGAGTGCTCGGTGAACTCCCTGAGTATTCCAGGCATATCTGAGGGCTGCCAAGCAAAAATCTCCCAGTACTCCTGGAGGATTTCGATGAGCGCGCTTTCCTATGCGGGTGATAGGATGGTGGACACCATCGCCGTATTCGTGGATACTGTCGGGTGCACTTGGTGTTTTCGAGTGTCCCTGTTTGGGCTGAACTCGAGTTCTGGGGAGTTCTTCTTGGTGAGCGGCATCACGGAGTGATCCGTGGTTTTTGCCAGCTCCTCCAGCTCCTCTTATATCTAGAAAGATTTCGCGATTTCGTTGAAATCACTGTCGTATTTGTATGACTTCTGGAAGTCGCCATTTATTGTGATCGTGCCGTATTCTCCTGGAATTTTGAGCTTGAGGTAGGCATATCGGGGTACTGCCATGAATCTCGCGAACGTTGTTCGGCCGAGAATGGCGTGGTACTGCGATGGCCAGTCGACCACCTCAAAGTCGAGGAACTCTCTCCTGTAATTCTTTGGGTCTCCCAGTATTACCTCCAGGTTGATTGTTCCGAGTGGTCGGACGGCTTTCCCTGGTACTATCCCGTGGAAGGATGTTTCCGATTCTGCGAGTCCGTCGACGTTCTTGTTCATCTTGCGAAGTATGTCCGCGTATATGATGTTGGTTCCGCTACCAGCGTCCATGAACACTCGAGCGAGGTCCTAGTTGCCTATTTATGCCTGGATGACGAGCGCGGCGTGCCCTGGACGGTACACTCGTGGAGGTTTAGGTAATGCATGGTTGTTGTCTTGTTCTCGCGCTGGCACTTCACCGCGATGAGATAGTCTGAGAGCCAGGACTTGGGTTCTATCGATCCATTGTACTTTGGGACCCCCGTTGAGAGATTGAATCTTTTGGGCATTGGCGCCTCGCGGATGCTGCGACTGAAGCATATTGCGCCGCAGGCTTCCTCGTCAGAGGAGGTAGATAGCAATCAGGCGCGGTTCCTGCGAGCTCGAGCCATGTCGACCTTGTTCTGCGTGATGTGTCTGCGTGCGTCATATTGAGTCCGATCGCGATCATCCTCTGGCCGTGGCTCCCTGTTGTGATGTCGCGAGCGGTTCCGCGGACTGCTGTCGCGGTTTCGCGGACTATCGTCATCGTTGTGTGGGTTGTCGCCACAGCGCCTAGCTTCTTTTCCTCTGGAGCGGCGAGGTGACCCCTTATCATCTCTTTTTGGCGACGTACTCTCGCGTCTACGAGGTGTTTTGTCAGCCTCTGGAGTTGTCACGTGCCTACGGTTCTGGGCGGCGATCCTTGCGGCTGCCATGCCTAGCCCTCTCTGAACTTGTTGATGTTGTTCCGCGCGAGGGTCGTTTTCGGGCGGCTTGTTCGCCTGTAAGTACGTGGCGGCTACCAGGAGAGCCATGGCGGGGGTTGTCGGGTGCAGTTTGCCCTCCTCATCGACGTGTATGAGGGACGTCTCAAGGGACTTGCTGATCCCGCTGAGGGACTCATGGTCCAGGCGAGCAGTCTTCGAGATGTATTTCTTCTTTGGGAGTTGGCTACCCGTCGATTGGGTCCTTGAGAGCGTTGCGCGGAGTGCACTCGAAGCTTCCGCCGCTTCCTTCCGTATGTCCAGATCCTTGCGGGCTTCTGCAATCAGTCGACCTGTTCGCACCAGGTGGTAGTGATATGCGGTCAGATCTTCTCGAGAAGCTCCATCTTCTATCGGCTGGCCAGATTGTACTGCCATTTTTTGCTTTAAGCCAAGAGACTCGCGAGACTTTGATGCGCTCTCGCTCCTTTCGACTTGTCTCCGTTTCTTCGGGTTGTTCAGTTGATCCTGCCATGCAGACTTGGGCCAGATATGGCTCGTGAGTCCTAGGCGTGGGTCGATGGCTTTCACCGAACCTGGAGGGTTCCTCGGTCGCGATGGTGTGGAAATCGCGTGTGTTGTGGCGGATGGAGCCGCTGCTGGACGCTAGGTCGCGAGCAGCGTCATTAGTCAGCAACTCGAGAGCCTCCGGGCTCGAGACGGACTCGGAGTCCGATTCGTCGAGTCCGATTAGGTCGGGGAAGTGCAGGATTCCCACCTTGCTGGCGCGGAAGTGGAAGCTGCCAAACGTCAGGATGACGCTCTTCTCGAGTTCGCTGAACACCGGACGTGATTCCGGCGAGTGGGGCGTGTAGATAAGAGACCCAAAGCGGATCGGCTCTTTTGGAGTCGATGATCCAGGGCTCCAGCTGAAGCTTGGCGAAAACGAGGCCGAAGATGTCATGGATCTAGCGCCTGTCGTTCCCATAGACGACGCCAATTGTCGATTCCTCATATCAACAAGTCCATCGGATGATCCGGTAGGGTTTCGATTAAGAGAATGAATAGGCGCTGACGACAATCGTCGGCTAACAGGGGCACGATTTTACCCAGGTTCGGGGTCCTCGTAGAGGTAAAACCCTTAATCCTGCCCTTGAGATCTGTATTATCAGTAGATCGATTACAAAGGTGGGTGCGCAAGCCAAGAGATTGGTCTCGAGCTTATGTCTATGGTGGTGAAAAGTAGATTGTACCCCCCCCTCGGTGGTTCTCCTAGCCAATTATAGATGGCCAGGTCTCAAACCGTGTCTGGGGGGTTACAAACCCTAGTTCTAGGTCAGTAGGACTTTCCCTGCTTGACCCGCAAGTCTTGCGGGTGGGCCTATACCGGGACTTCTGGAACATTGGGAAAACGCCTTGCCTTGGGCCTTGGTTCTGGGCCTTGGACTGTGTAGGCTCACCCGACAGATCCAGGAGTCATCCCCATGTCAATAACTCTATGAAATTGTGTTGTTTGTCTAGAACCATCTAGTGCACTGAAGGTGACAGTGTGGGGATACCTAGATGGGGAATGCGACTTTAATGTGTGCTTTTGTATCCCTACGCGGTGAATTAGTGTTCTTTATCCAACCGGAGAGTAGTTCAGAGTAGCATAGTGAAGAGAAGATATTTATATATTCAATTACATTATCATTGTTGAGAGTGTCCACTAGTGAAAGTATGATCCCTAGGCCTTGTTTCTAAGCATTGAAACACCGTTTACAACCAGCTCTGCTACATGTTTTCTTGCTTCCATTTTTATTTCAGATTGCAATTACCACTTATAATCATTTATATTACTTGTATTTTACTATCTCTTCGCCGAACTAGTGCACCTATACAAATGACAATTGTATTACATGTGTTGCGGACACAGGAGACTTCTTGTATCTTAATTGCAGGGTTGGTTGAGAGGGGTATCTCTGACCTCTACCTCCCTGAGTTCGATAAACCTTGGGTGATCCACTTAAGGGAAACTTGTTGTTGTTCTACAAACCTCTACACTTGGAGGCCCAACACTTTCTACAAGAATAGAAGTGTGCGTTGACATCAAGCTCTTTTCTGGCGCTGTTTCCGGGGAGTTAAGTTAAAAGGTACTTCTCTTGCTACTAAGCTATCTAGTACTGTTCCTGGTGTGTGAGTGCTCAAAGTTATTTCTTTTAGATTCTGCAATTATATCTTTTTGTTTCTTGTTTGTATTTTCACTAGTTAGGCTTATTTTTACTTGTTCCTTTTTTATTTTTACTAGTTAGGATTAATAGAAAACAACAAAAATATGAGAGAGCTTTATAATACTTATCTCGAGTTAGGACATGAAGTATTTGAAGAGAAAATTAAAAAACCCATGGAACTTTGCTTGCATGATAGTGGTAATGTTATTAATATAAATTCTTTGAACACCATTATTGCTAATGCCATGGAAAGCTCTAAGCTTGGGGAAGCTGGTTTTGATGAATATGATATTTTTAGTCCCCCAAGTTTTGAGGAGAAAATTTTATTTGATGATACTTTGACTCCAATATATGATGATTATAATGATTGTGGTATTCTAGTTCCACCTACTATTGAGGATAAATTTGTAACATCCCAAGTCTGAAAAATAGCCTTTAGAATGTTTTGCTCTCTGTTATTTTATGTTTTGCATCATGGCATCATGTTGATTGCATTTGTTTTGTTTGTTTTCCATTTGTTTTTCTCTGTTTTCATTTGTTTTCCTTTGTTTTCTATTTGAATTTCAAACCAAAACTTCAAACCTTTTGTTTCATCCTTGTGATGTTACAATTTCCAAAATGTTATTTCAAATACAAACAACCAATTGTTCTCATTTTATTCCATGTTGATCAACTAATAAAATGGTGCTTTTATTTCAATTAATTAAATCCAACTTGCTTTCAAATTCAAACCCAATCACTAAACAGCACCCCAATTTGAAATTATAAAAAATAACCAAAACAAAGGTGTTCATTTGTTTCCAATTAGAATCATATGATCACCATAAGTAATTTCTTGTCTTAGATATTTCAATCAATATCCAAACTAACTCCAATTTGAAACCTATGCAAACAACACCAATTTCCAAATCATTAAAACTACCAATCTATTCTAATAATTTTAACCACTTTAATCAATAGGGTTCACCCTATTAAAAACCTTTGTTTTCAATACTATTTTATTTAATAACAAAATACCTCTAAATTTGGTTTATTTCCAAACAGCACAAAAACTTAAATAATTTTGAAGTCCAAACTTGGTAGTTGGTTGTAGTTGACCTAACCCACTCCCATGAATTTTTCCAAGATTTTATCAACTCCAAAAACTATCTAATTCTTCCATTTTCTCTCTTGCTACAAAAAAAACAGGAAAGCAAATAATAAAAAGAGAGGAGAGGAGCAGCAGCAAGCCCACCCCATCCAATTTCTCCCCCAGCCCATCTACCTCTTCCAGCCCGATACCTTTCCCCCCCCTTGTCGTCTTCCTCCTCTCCTGTACGACCTCCATCCATCACCCCCACGTGGTTCAGAGAAGAAACAGACGGTGCTCACCTCTCCTCCCCCTCCATAAGAACCCTAGGGTGCCCTAGGGTTCCTCTATCTCTCACTCCTCCCTCTTCCTTCCTCTTCCCCGCCTCCACTCTCTCTTCTCTCCCTCTCTTCCTCCTCTGCCTCCCTTCTCTGTACCGAACCCAAACTGAGCCGAAAGCTCCTCCTTTTTGCCCCGGTGATCGCCGGCCGGCTAGAGCCTCTCCGGCCGCGGTGGGTGCGGGAATGGAACCGCCCCACCGCGGGCTTCCTCTCCAATACCTCGGCGCGGACGGGGATGGCCGGAGCCGCCGCCGCCGTCCGCCCCAAGGCGGCCACGACTCTCTGCTCGACCACCTCGACCGCCTCCTCCTGGTCAGGTCCGATCCGATCGAGGTGCGCCCCTCCTCCCCTCCGCTCGCCTCCCTTCCCCTCGGTCGCCTCCTCCCACTCCCCACGGCCGCATCCCCTCCACCACGGCGCCCTCAGGCGCGAGCAACCGCAGCGATCGCTGCCATCGCTGTAGTTACAGGAGCCATCGAGCCAGTTTCAGTTAAGTTCAGAAAAACCCCCGAAAACTGCACCTTAACTTCCCCCCGAGTCCCCTTCCATCACCAACCCGCAGCCACCCCACTGGTAGCGTCCGCGCGCAGCAAGCCGCAGCTCTCGGGTTCGAGTCCCAGCACCCCCGTTTTTCTGCTCCTTTTTGTTCAATTTGTTCAGTATTCGTTTGCAACACCTCATACCCCCCACAGTTTCCCTTCTAGCCACAAACAGCAGCCTAGCCCACTGGTTTCTGTTCCCCCAGGCAAGCAGGAGGTGCAGGGATCGAATCCCACCCCTGCAGAATAAACCAACTTTTATTTTTGCAATGTTTTGGTCACAGTAATTTCACAGAATCACAACTAGGCCCTTGTAAATTAATTCTAGGCCCCTGAAATATTTTTCTAAGTCCCTAGTGCATTAAAAATGGCAGATTTACCCCAAATCTTGTAAATTGCATAAGAAAATCATTTTAACTCCAATTTTAACTTTTTAAATATGTTTTCTGTCCCAAATTAAATGTTCTATCCAAATATAAAATTTGTTTACTGTTTTGAATATTTTAAATTGGTGCAATATTTGAAAACTTGTCAAATTCACTTAAACTTGCAAAATTCATAACTTGGGCATAAAAATTCCAAATTTCACAAACCAAATATGTTTTCCAATCAACTTTTCATGTACTTTCCAAATATAAATTTTGTTTGCTGTTTTGAATAATTTAAATTGCTGAAAACAACTGTTTCTTGTCTATTGCATTTAAAATTGCCAAAATAATAACTTGCTCATTTTAAATCCAATTTCAACAAATGAAATATGTTTTCCATGCAAAATTAAACCACCTTTTCAAATATAAAATTTGTTTCATGTTTTGAATAATTAAAATTGGGTGAATGATTTAAACCTTGTTTAATTCATTTAATATTGCTAAATTTATAACTTGATCAAATCAAATTCTTTTGGGACATATAAAATGTGTTTTCAAACCCTAAAAGTATAAACTTTTGAAATATGAATTTGGTTTAATGTTTTGAACAAATAAAAATTCAAATAAGTTCATGTTTGAATTAAATTCATTTAATTCTTGCTTAAACTTGTGTAATTCATAAATAATTTATTTGAAATCCTTTTTCAACAAGTGAAACATGCAATCCACCTAAAATTGTGTGTTCTTATCAAATATGAACTTTGTTGTCTATTTTGAACAATTTAACTTGATGAAAACAACAAATGCTTGTGTGACACCTTTAAGAAACCAAAATTTCTTAACTAAATAAACAAATTTCCAAACTTGTTAAACCTTATTTCCAATTGCTTCTATTGTTGTTATTTTGCTGTTTTACTCATCCATGCATCATGCTAATCCACTTTCACATGTTGCTTAGTTGTAAAACAATTAATTCAACCATAATCCATGGGCTTTTCATATGCAATCCAATTGCATGTGGGTCCATTTAATTTGTGTTATTTTTTCAACTAGTTTACTATTGATGCATCAATTAAACTATCATGCATCATTCCTTTGATTGTGCATTATGCCATGATATTGATTGTTTATCTTTCTGCATTGTTTGTTTGCTTCTTCTCGGATACACGACGACGTTGAGACCGACGATACTTACGACACCCCTTCTAAGGAGTTAGCTCAGTACCAGGCTACTGGGTTTTGCAGGCAAGTTATCACTCACATGAACCACTGTGTTCCCTTTCAACATTGATTACCGATACTTTCCGTTGTTCTTTTCTGCTAGCCTTAGTAGTAGTTGTTTCTGTTACGAACCTATCACATGAATCCCTTAACCCTGATATTGCCTCACCTCCACTCCTACACCCCATTGTTTGAGCCAGTGTCTTACTAGCATGCTTAGGTTGTTTTGCTCGAGTCTGTTACCCGTTACCTTCTGTTACTATTCTATTATGTTCTGGGGGCTCGATGTTTAATCAATCAAACATGTTAATGTTATTGTTAAATAATAATCTGATGATAAGGCACCGGCAGGAGGCCCTTTGTGGTTTTGAGGCCTGCTAGTGTCGACCCTAATAGGAAAAGGGTCTTGTCTACTGATCCATGATGAGCGCACTAACCGCATGTGGGAAGCGAGTATGGGCGCCCCCCTCAATTTGACTCGATTCGCATCTCGTCCAAATCGCCTCATTTAGTTCGGGTTTTCCATTTGCTGCATGCATGATCTTGCGAGCCCTTGGATCCCGGGTGGAACTTTCGTAGTCGGCATATAGGGGGACACGGTCTTAGAGTGCTATGAGGGTCCCTTTTCTTCGGGGCTCGATTAGCCGTGCGCCCAAGGTTCTTTGGGCTTGATGCGAAGAAGAGTTGAGTTGTGTTGAGTGCCCCGCTTGGTGGAAGGGCCTTTCCATCTGGCGGGTTATTCATGCGTGTACGGCCAAATTGGTGCAACCCTGCAGGGATAATCTTCTCGAGAAGCCGTGTTTTCCGCGGTTATGGATTACTTGGTGAAAGTACTGGCTAACAAGTACTCATGACAACTTAAACCTAATGATTAACAACCTTACACCCAATGATTAACAACTTGACTAGTAATAGGCTTATTGACACAATAATCTGAACCATCATTAATTCAACTGTGTGAGTTATCCTCGGATTGCTTCTTTGGATAAGGGGCGAGATCCAGGATGGGTTTGTTTGAGGTTATCTTTCAGTTGGTTACTACACACGATCTTATCTCCTTTCTGATAGCCGGAAGTGGTAATAACTCTGTAGTTGTTTAGAGTAGCCAGTTGCAGCATCTTTTATATCCCCTTCCTTCCGTTGAACCCAAAGCATCTGTGCTTGGTGTTGACGGGTTACACTTTGGTGAACTGTGAGTCTTGCTTGCCAGTACGTTTATGTACTGACCCCTTTGGGGCTGTGGTTTACGCAGACGACGTTTCCGAGGATCTCCATGGTGGCTACTACGTGGAGTATGACGAGACTGCTGACGAGTAGATAGCGGACCCGGGCAGGATCCGAGACTTCGTGGATGGGCTCCGTCTTTTCGTTTCCGGCCTCTTAGGCCTATTTGGTTCTTGTCTGTACTCAGACATGTTGAATGCTTCCGCTGTGATGTAATGATGTATTGTTGGGACATGTGTCCTCTGAATGATTGTATTTGCTATCTCTGCTCTAATGAGAGCCATTTGCAACTTATTTCAATCTTTTGTGTCGTAGAGATCTGTTGTGATATCAGTTGTTCAACGCCGTTGACGTACCATGAGTGTATGGTTTGAAGTACGTCAATGGAAGTGTCCTGATTTCTATGGGATAGTTTACGTCGACGCTGAACAGATAGGGGTTGGTTGTCACACATACGTGTGTTGGCCTACTCGTAAGAGGACGCGGGTGCCGGTAAGCCCCGTAATCCAATCTACTACTGTTCAACGGAACGGCGAGTATCCTTTAGAAGTCCGGGTGCGACAAATGGTATCAGAGCCTGTCTGCCTGTAGGATCCCTTTTTACTGGTCGCAGTTGAGTCTAGAAACTATTTTGTAGCTATATAGGAAAAATGAAACGTGAGAGTAGGAATTCTGTTCTTTTTCTTCTTTTCCCCACCCTCCCCCCCTTTTTCTGGTAAGGAAGTGTAACGTTGTTTTCCCTTCTTATCTAAACTTTCAAGTTAGGATTTCACGTATCCTGGTTTCTCTAGGATGGTTATATCTACTAGACCATAGGAATGGAGGTGGTTGTGACATGATTTATCATGTTGCCTACTCACGATTGAGAACGGAGGCGTGTAAGCCCCGGAAGCAAATCCTCTATTCCTTAAGCAGTAGATATTGATCCTCTAGAAGCCCGGATGGGTTTTTCCGTAGTACCTCAGGAGTTTTGATCTCGTTTTCCCGGAGTTGCTTCATTATCGTGTTCTTCTCAACATCCTTTTCGTCCGTTGAAATCTTTTTGTTGTTTTCCACTTCAATTCTTCTACCGGCGTCTAATCAAACTTCCCACATATCAAGTCTATCTGGCCAGAAAGGTTGTTGTTGTCGTTGTTGTTGTTGTAGTTGATTCCAGGCTATGAGAGCTGGCATTTCTATCACCTGGGGTTGTTTCGAGGAAGCATTCCTGAATCACCACATTTCAGATAGTCTATTCTCCAAATGAATCAAGTTCTATCCAGCTATACACCCTCGATACAAAACCTCTCCCTTTACTTGAAAATGTTCCGGTGGTTTCCAAATTCCCTGACGTCTTTCCGGAAGAGTTGCCGGGAACGCCTGTCATCTTGAACTTCCAGAAAAACAAATCCAATGTGCACGATGTGTTTTACGTGTCACAGCTCAAGAAGATCTTCCCAAGAAGTATCCGGACCTTATCTTTTCTCAGTAGGAATCTCGGGGCGCGATTCCTTCAAGGGGGGGCGTTTTGTAACATCCCAAGTCTGAAAAATAGCCTTTAGAATGTTTTGCTCTCTGTTATTTTATGTTTTGCATCATGGCATCATGTTGATTGCATTTGTTTTGTTTGTTTTCCATTTGTTTTTCTCTGTTTTCATTTGTTTTCCTTTGTTTTCTATTTGAATTTCAAACCAAAACTTCAAACCTTTTGTTTCATCCTTGTGATGTTACAATTTCCAAAATGTTATTTCAAATACAAACAACCAATTGTTCTCATTTTATTCCATGTTGATCAACTAATAAAATGGTGCTTTTATTTCAATTAATTAAATCCAACTTGCTTTCAAATTCAAACCCAATCACTAAACAGCACCCCAATTTGAAATTATAAAAAATAACCAAAACAAAGGTGTTCATTTGTTTCCAATTAGAATCATATGATCACCATAAGTAATTTCTTGTCTTAAATATTTCAATCAATATCCAAACTAACTCCAATTTGAAACCTATGCAAACAACACCAATTTCCAAATCATTAAAACTACCATTCTATTCTAATAATTTTAACCACTTTAATCAATAGGGTTCACCCTATTAAAAACCTTTGTTTTCAATACTATTTTATTTAATAACAAAATACCTCTAAATTTGGTTTATTTCCAAACAGCACAAAAACTTAAATAATTTTGAAGTCCAAACTTGGTAGTTGGTTGTAGTTGACCTAACCCACTCCCATGATTTTTTCCAAGATTTTATCAACTCCAAAAACTATCTAATTCTTCCATTTTCTCTCTTGCTACAAAAAAAACAGGAAAGCAAATAATAAAAAGAGAGGAGAGGAGCAGCAGCAAGCCCACCCCATCCAATTTCTCCCCCAGCCCATCTACCTCTTCCAGCCCGATACCTTTTTCCCCCCCTTGTCGTCTTCCTCCTCTCTTGTACGACCTCCATCCATCACCCCCACGTGGTTCAGAGAATAAACAGACGGTGCTCACCTCTCCTCCCCCTCCATAAGAACCCTAGGGTGCCCTAGGGTTCCTCTATCTCTCACTCCTCCCTCTTCCTTCCTCTTCCCCGCCTCCACTCTCTCTTCTCTCCCTCTCTTCCTCCTCTGCCTCCCTTCTCTGTACCGAACCCAAACTGAACCGAAAGCTCCTCCTTTTTGCCCCGGTGATCGCCGGCCGGCTAGAGCCTCTCCGGCCGCGGTGGGGGCGGGAATGGAACCGCCCCACCGCGGGCTTCCTCTCCAATACCTCGGCGCGGACGGGGATGGCCGGAGCCGCCGCCGCCGTCCGCCCCAAGGCGGCCACGACTCTATGCTCGACCACCTCGACCGCCTCCTCCTGGTCAGGTCCGATCCGATCGAGGTGCGCCCCTCCTCCCCTCCGCTCGCCTCCCTTCCCCTCGGTCGCCTCCTCCCACTCCCCACGGCCGCATACCCTCCACCACGGCGCCCTCAGGCGCGAGCAACCGCAGCGATCGCCGCCATCGCTGTAGTTACAGGAGCCATCGAGCCAGTTTCAGTTAAGTTCAGAAAAACCCCCGAAAACTGCACCTTAACTTCCCCCCGAGTCCCCTTCCATCACCAACCCGCAGCCACCCCACTGGTAGCGACCGCGCGCAGCAAGCCGCAGCTCTCGGGTTCGAGTCCCAGCACCCCCGTTTTTCTGCTCATTTTTGTTCAATTTGTTCAGTATTCGTTTGCAACACCTCATACCCCCCACAGTTTCCCTTCTAGCCACAAACAGCAGCCTAGCCAGCGCAAGCAGGAGGTGCAGGGATCGAATCCCACCCCTGCAGAATAAACCAAATTTTATTTTTGCAATGTTTTGGTCACAGTAATTTCACAGAATCACAACTAGGCCCTTGTAAATTAATTCTAGGCCCCTGAAATATTTTTCTAAGTCCCTAGTGCATTAAAAATGGCAGATTTACCCCAAATCTTGTAAATTGCATAAGAAAATCATTTTAACTCCAATTTTAACTTTTTAAATATGTTTTCTGTCCCAAATTAAATGTTCTATCCAAATATATAATTTGTTTACTGTTTTGAATATTTTAAATTGGTGCAATATTTGAAAACTTGTCAAATTCACTTAAACTTGCGAAATTCATAACTTGGGCATAAAAATTCCAAATTTCACAAACCCAAATATGTTTTCCAATCAACTTTTCATGTAATTTCCAAATATAAATTTTGTTTGCTGTTTTGAATAATTTAAATTGCTGAAAACAACTGTTTCTTGTCTATTGCATTTAAAATTGCCAAAATAATAACTTGCTCATTTTAAATCCAATTTCAACAAATGAAATATGTTTTCCATGCAAAATTAAACCACCTTTTCAAATATAAAATTTGTTTCATGTTTTGAATAATTAAAATTGGGTGAATGATTTAAACCTTGTTTAATTCATTTAATATTGCTAAATTTATAACTTGATCAAATCAAATTCTTTTGGGACATATAAAATATGTTTTCAAACCCTAAAAGTATAAACTTTTGAAATATGAATTTGGTTTAATGTTTTGAACAAATAAAAATTCAAATAAGTTCATGTTTGAATTAAATTCATTTAATTCTTGCTTAAACTTGTGTAATTCATAAATAATTTATTTGAAATCCTTTTTCAACAAGTGAAACATGCAATCCACCTAAAATTGTGTGTTCTTATCAAATATGAACTTTGTTATCTATTTTGAACAATTTAACTTGATGAAAACAACAAATGCTTGTGTGACACCTTTAAGAAACCAAAATTTCTTAACTAAATAAACAAATTTCCAAACTTGTTAAACCTTATTTCCAATTGCTTCTATTGTTGTTATTTTGTTTTTTTCCTCATCCATGCATCATGCTAATCCACTTTCACATGTTGCTTAGTTGTAAAACAATTAATTCAACCATAATCCATGGGCTTTTCATATGCAATCCAATTGCATGTGGGTCCATTTAATTTGTGTTATTTTTTCAACTAGTTTACTATTGATGCATCAATTAAACTATCATGCATCATTCCTTTGATTGTGCATTATGCCATGATATTGATTGTTTATCTTTCTGCATTGTTTGTTTGCTTCTTCTCGGATACACGACGACGTTGAGACCGACGATACTTACGACACCCCTTCTAAGGAGTTAGCTCAGTACCAGGCTACTGGGTTTTGCAGGCAAGTTATCACTCACATGAACCACTGTGTTCCCTTTCAACATTGATTACTGATACTTTCCGTTGTTCTTTTCTGCTAGCCTTAGTAGTAGTTGTTTCTGTTACGAACCTGTCACATGAATCCCTTAACCCTGATATTGCCTCACCTCCACTCCTACACCCCATTGTTTGAGCCAGTGTCTTACTAGCATGCTTAGGTTGTTTTGCTCGAGTCTGTTACCCATTACCTTCTGTTACTATTCTATTATGTTCTGGGGGCTCGATGTTTAATCAATCAAACATGTTAATGTTATTGTTAAATAATAATTTGATGATAAGGCACCGGCAGGAGGCCCTTTGTGGTTTTGAGGCCTGCTAGTGTCGACCCTAATAGGAAAAGGGTCTTGTCTACTGATCCATGATGAGCGCACTAACCGCATGTGGGAAGCGAGTATGGGCGCCCCCCTCAATTTGACTCGATTCGCATCTCGTCCAAATCGCCTCATTTAGTTCGGGTTTTCCATTTGCTGCATGCATGATCTTGCGAGCCCTTGGATCCCGGGTGGAACTTTCGTAGTCGGCATATAGGGGGACACGGTCTTAGAGTGCTATGAGGGTCCCTTTTCTTCGGGGCTCGATTAGCCGTGCGCCCAAGGTTCTTTGGGCTTGATGCGAAGAAGAGTTGAGTTGTGTTGAGTGCTCCGCTTGGTGGAAGGGCCTTTCCATCTGGCGGGTTATTCATGCGTGTACGGCCAAATTGGTGCAACCCTGCAGGGATAATCTTCTCGAGAAGCCGTGTTTTCCGCGGTTATGGATTACTTGGTGAAAGTACTGGCTAACAAGTACTCAGGACAACTTAAACCTAATGATTAACAACCTTACACCCAATGATTAACAACTTGACTAGTAATAGGCTTATTGACACAATAATCTGAACCATCATTAATTCAACTGTGTGAGTTATCCTCGGATTGCTTCTTTGGATAAGGGGCGAGATCCAGGATGGGTTTGTTTGAGGTTATCTTTCAGTTGGTTACTACACACGATCTTATCTCCTTTCTGATAGCCGGAAGTGGTAATAACTCTGTAGTTGTTTAGAGTAGCCAGTTGCAGCATCTTTTATATCCCCTTCCTTCCGTTGAACCCAAAGCATCTGTGCTTGGTGTTGACGGGTTACACTTTGGTGAACTGTGAGTCTTGCTTGCCAGTATGTTTATGTACTGACCCCTTTGGGGCTGTGGTTTACGCAGACGACGTTTCCGAGGATCTCCATGGTGGCTACTACGTGGAGTATGACGAGACTGCTGACGAGTAGATAGCGGACCCGGGCAGGATCCGAGACTTCGTGGATGGGCTCCGTCTTTTCGTTTCCGGCCTCTTAGGCCTATTTGGTTCTTGTCTGTACTCAGACATGTTGAATGCTTCCGCTGTGATGTAATGATGTATTGTTGGGACATGTGTCCTCTGAATGATTGTATTTGCTATCTCTGCTCTAATGAGAGCCATTTGCAACTTATTTCAATCTTTTGTGTCGTAGAGATCTGTTGTGATATCAGTTGTTCAACGCCGTTGACGTACCATGTGTGTATGGTTTGAAGTACGTCAATGGAAGTGTCCTGATTTCTATGGGATAGTTTACGTCGACGCTGAACAGATAGGGGTTGGTTGTCACACATACGTGTGTTGGCCTACTCGTAAGAGGACGCGGGTGCCGGTAAGCCCCGTAATCCAATCTACTACTGTTCAACGGAACGGCGAGTATCCTTTAGAAGTCCGGGTGCGACAAAATTTTATTGTGATTATGATATGCCTCCTATATATGATGTTTACAATGATGAACATGCTATTTTCACTCCATCTACTGTTGAGTATAAAGTTCATTATGATTATACTATTCCTCCAATTTATGATGATTGCAATGATGGATGTGATAGTTTTACTCCCACTATTACTATTGATAAGGATTTTATTTATGTGGAGAGTAATGATAATAATTTTATGCTTGATCACGATAAAAAAAAATGCTTTATGTGATAGCTATATTGTTGAGTCTATTCATGATGCTACTGAGAATTATTTTGAGAGAGGAAAATATAGTAATGCAAATCTTCTTGTTATTAAATTTCCTCTCTTTATGATGAAAGTTTTGAGCTTTATATTGTGTTGCTTCTATATGCTGGTTTCTTTAAGACCCACTAGTCATTATGAAAGAGGAAGAAACGGTTTCATATATCTCAATAATATTAAGTCTCCTCTCTTTATGTTAAAAGTTTTGAAGTTGCACCTGTTTTGCCTTCCTATGCTAGCTTTGTGCTTCATTGATTTGTTATCTTACAATACTCTATTGCACAGGAAGAGTGTTAGGTATAAGCATGTTTTATATATGCTTCTTGATGCTCTATTTTTTCAACTCTTATCCTTATGTGAGCATCATAAGAATTACTATGCCTAGCTAAAAAGCGTTAGAGAAAAGCACTTTTGGGAGACAACCCATTATATTTTTTGCTTTCAGTTTATTTTTGTTTCTTTGAGTCTTCGAAGTTTTTATATCTGTAGCAACCTATCCTTATCCTTTTTATTTCGTTTTTTTGTGCCAAGTAAAGTCTCTAGTGGAAAGTTGATGCTAGATTTGGATTTCTGCGCAGAAACATATTTTTGCTGTCCACCGTTTAATTCGCCAAATATTACCGAAAAATTGAAACATCCTGAAACATTGTGTGCATGATCCTTATATATTTATGCAACTTTTTCTAGTTCTGAGTTTTCTGATTTGAGCAACGTAGGTGCCTCTAAAAAATTCGTCTTCATGAACTGTTCTGGTTTTGATAGATTTTGTCTTTTACTTTGCATTCTCTCTTTTTACTGTGTTGAGTGGATTTATTTTCTCCACAAAACATCAATGGTTGTATCTAAGTTTAGAAAGTATTGGTAATTCTTGTCCATGCAGAACATGTGAGTTTTTGATTATGCACTAACCCTTTAATGAGAATTACTTCGAGTTTGGTGTGAAGGAACTTTTCAAGGGTCAAGAGAAGAGGATGATATAATATGATCAAGAAGAGTGAAAAACTTAAGCTTGGGGATGCCCCCGTGGATCATCCCAGAAAATTTCAAGAAGACTCAAGCGTCTAAGCTTGGGGATGCCCAAGGCATACCCTTCTTCATCAACAACTTATCAGGTCACTTCTAGTGAAACTATATTTTTATTCGGTCACATCTTATGTACTTTACGTGGAGCGTATTTTTTTTCTATTATAAACTTGGTTGGATCCTAGAATTCTTGTGTGGGAGAGAGACACGCTCCACTTTTTCATAAATACTCTTATTCTTCATTATTTTCTAGCTACTGCAATCCTTTTAGATCATGTTTTTCATGCATCTCTTATTCAGAGTTGTTAGTTCTTGTAGAGTAGTACTCTCTTGTTTCATTGATAAATTATTTAGAGTGCTTTTGTTGAAGTAAGTTGATTGGTGTTGGAAAACAATAAAATATTTTATGCTTATAACGGTGCAAAGGAAGCTTGTTTAGACTGTGGCTTAAACTTTAACATGTCATGCTAGATATTATTTTAATTCTATGCTTAGTAGTTATTGATGTAGCATGACTTGTCTCAAATATCTGAGAGTGCTTCATGTGCCATTGAAAGAAATCATGTGTTGTTTTTATCATATTGAAGCATAATATTGTGGTATTCTCCTTCGAATGCTCTATTTGGTTGACTTGCCGCATTCTTACACCATGTCATGACTACAAACAAGTCACCTTTAGCCTCTATGATCATTTAGTTTTTGACTTCTAATATTATTTATGCTTTGATTAATAAAGTTTTGTCGATGTGCATGATTATGGCCATTATTGCTCTCTTAGTTTGCCGCTCCCAGTCTCTTGCGAGCCTTCACCTGTACTGAGTATGAGCTCTACTCGTGCATCCAATTCCCCAAAACCAAAAGTTTGCCAAATGTGTCCACCATACCTACCTATATGTGGTATTTAACGGTCACTCCAAGTAAATTGCTCATGTGCTACCTTTAAAACTTTCAAAATTATACCTGTTTTGTGCTCTATTTTAGCTCATGAGGAAGCAGGTAGACGATCTTTATTTCACTTGTTGATTAGACTTTACACACCTGGACTAGTGGCACATCCGCTTATCCAATTTGCTAGAAGAGCTGGCAACAGGGTGCCCAAACCCAAACTTGGTTACTACAAATTCTCTTTACTCTTTTTGCCCCTAATTTATCAGTTAAGCAAAGTTCATAAGTGTGTAAACAAAAGATAAGAGGGATGATCTACTGACCCCAGTAGAAAGGACGTCCTTCAATGGGAGCCGCTCTTGTAAAGTCTAGTTAACTTGTGACGTAATGTATTGTTTGTTTGCTGATTCGTTGACATAGACATACACCTCTCTAAAAAATTGTTTTCAATACCTTTGTTTATAAAATAAAAAGCTCTAGCACATGATTTAATCCCCGCTTCCCTCTGCGAAGGGCCTTTCTTTTAGTTTTATGTTGAGTCTTCATCTTCTAACTTTATGCACCAATTAATAGAGCATGGTTGTCATTCTGAGTATAATGTGCATCAGTCCCAACATGTATTATTGATTGATTCATGATTATGTTATTACTTGTTCTCAAATTATTTGTATCTAGTCACCACTTGAACTTTGAAGGTGTCCTGGCATTTATGTCTTGTTATCCTTTTAAGGACATGCTGAATACCACTTTGCTATATTTTCTTTATGCTCGAAACAAACGTATACCTTTCAGTGTATTTTATTCATGATCTTTTGTTTGTGTTACTTTTCATGTTGCAACATATTTGCTAAGTTACATTGTTAGAATTATATCTATCATGCCTATGTTTAGAGTACTTTGATCACAGCTTACAAATGATTTTACAAATATGATGATCAAGATTATGTTGGTAGCATGTCACCTCAGAAATTATTTTGTTTTTATTGTTTTACCTACTCGAGGACGAGTAGAACTAAGATTGAGGATGCTTGATACGTCTCAAACGTATCTATAATTTCTGATTTTCCATGTTCTTATTATGTCAATTGCTACATGTTTTCTATACGCTTTATATCATTTTTATGGATCTTCACAAGATGCCACGGCGCTAGTTCCTGTTTTCTGCTGTTTTTGGTTTCAGAAAAGTTATTCCGGAAATATTCTCGGAATTGGACAAAACGAAATCCCAGAGTCCTATTTTTCTGTCACGTACATGGAGTCCGGAGGAGACCTGGAGTGGGGCTCCGAGGAAGCCACACGATAGGGCGGCGCGCCCCTGGCCGCGCCACCACATGGTGTGGGCCCCTCGGGCTCCCACCGACATCGCTATTTCGCCTATATATTGCCCCCAACGCAGAAACCCTACAGGAATCAGCCTCCATCCATGAAAAGTTCCGTAATTCCACTGCCATCGAAGACAAGTTTCGGGGAACAGAAATCTCTGCTCCGGCACCCTGCCGGGACGAGGAATTGCCCTCGGAGCCATCTCCATCGACTCCACTGCTATCTTCATTGCCGTTGCTGACTCCCATGATGATGAGGGAGTAGTTCTCCCCCGAGTCCGAGGGCTCTACCGATAGTTATGTGTTTCATCTCTCTCTCCCATGGTGTCATCTTTATGTGATCTTGAGCTTTGTAATCTAGTTGAATAAGTAGATGTTACTCTTAATCTATTATGCTACTCAAGTGGTTTTATTATTGTGAACTCCGGATACACCTTGTCCAACGGTGTGAAGGTGACGGTGTGCGCACCGTGTGTGACTCTTAAGATAAAGTTATAATTTGTATTGGACAACTCTATAAAATTATGGTGTTTGTGTGGAACCATCTAGTGCACTCAAGGTGACAGTGTTGGGTTACCTAGATGGGGAATGAGACTTTAAGGTGTGCTTTTGTAGCTCTACACAGTGAATTAGTGTCGTTATCCAACCGGAGAGTGGTTCAGAGTAGCATAGTGAAGAGAAGATATTTATGTATTCAATTGCATTATCATTGTTGAGAGTGTCCACTAGTGAAAGTATGATCCTCAGGCCTTGTTTCTAAGCATTGAAACACCGTTTACAACCAGCTATGCTACATCTTTGCTTGCTGCCATTTTATTTCAGATTGCAATTACCACTTATAACCATCCATATTACTTGTATTTTACTATCTCTTCGCCGAACTAGTGCAATTATACAACTGGCAATTGTATTAAGTGTGTTGGGGACACAAGATACTTCTTGTATCTTAGTTGGAGGCTTGCTTGAGAGGGATATCTTTGACCTCTACTTCTCTGAGTTCGATAAACCTTGGGTGATCCACTTAAGGGAAACTTTCTGTTGTTCTACAAACCTCTGCACTTGGAGGCCCAACACTATCTACAAGAATAGAAGCGTGCGTAGACATCATGCACCTTCCCGTGCGTCTGCATGTTGGGCTGCCCGGTGAATCCTACAGCTCCACCACCTGTGGGCCACCCTGGCAGGCCGGCTTCTGGACAATGCCGGATAATACCCTAATTCCGCATATTCCTAAATTTGCCCCGAGAAGAGTTAATACTTCCAGCTTTCGTCATTTCTTAATTCGACAAACATGGAAAAGACGACCTTCAGTCTTGAATCTTTTCTTCATAATATTATGCTGAATCCACCTTTTACAAAACCCTGCATAGAAGGAACCATTTTGACCATGGTCAGAGTGACGTAATCAAATGATTCTCGCTTACGTCACGACCATTTGAACGCATACCATATTTGGAAAGGTGAATCATTGCAAGATTTTCGTGCGGGAACCGAGGACATGGTAACCCTGTAATTAACACTGGACACACGACATGCATCCAACGGGCAACGGCTAGTCTAGCTGTTGCACGAACCTCTATGCGTGGCTATAAATAATCTCGTGCTACTTTCTCTTCCACATTCCCCTTCTTCCACCTCGAGCACGCACGGAGCAGTTGAGACAGAGAGAACGGCCGAAAGAGAGAGAGATATTTTGCCGGAGCTCCGCACAGTTCATATATGCTCCAATCTCCGGCAATTAGTCATCCGCGACGCCGGATCCAAACTTTCCCCGCGTTCCTCCAAGATGTCGACTAGAGGAGATCTCGGAGGTCGTTCTCCCTCAGCCCCCTCCAATGACGCATTATCAGCGGCGCTTAGGCTACTGCAGCCTCAGAATCTTCTCGAGCGGCTGTTGTGGAGGATCCTAGGGCGGCTGTAGCGATGGCGGACGCGGCCAAGGCTAAAGCCCCTACGTTTACTCCATCCACCCCTTCGACTACAGATTCCATGGTGACGTTGCCCTCATCCGTGACGGCTAACTCTAGCACCGCCACGGGATCTGCTCCCGCACCCTTTCGCACAAGTTCATCCCCCGTGGTCCTGGAGACCATGGATACCATCTAAGAGGCTAACACCGACAAGGAGCCGGAAAGGGATCCGGCCGCCGAATCTGAAGAAGAAGTGGAGGGGAACACCGAGAATTGGATTAGATGTGCAATCCTTTTTCAACTTCTTGGAGGATCTCCAAGAAGAAAAAAAATCTCCCCAAGGACATCTAGCGGAGCGCAGAGGCGGACGAAGAGCCAAGCCCCCAAGGCAGTGTGAGGGTGATTCTCGTCTGCCACATAATCCGAGGTTTTGGTTTTCCGCCTTCTTTCTTTTTCTTGGAGGTCTTAGATCATTACGGCGTCCAACTTCACAACCCTACTCCTAATAGCATCCTTTAACTATCCGGCTTCCATGATTTATTTGAGGGATATCTAGGAATAGCTCCTAGGTTAGATTTCTTCCAATATTGCGTCTATGTCAAACACAACACCACATACGGAATACCTTCCGTATATGGTACCATCACTTTTAACTTTTCGCGAGGGAGATAGGAGCGGTTCCCAAAAATCCGGACAAGTGACTCCATCAAACATTGGACAGGATCATACTTTATTGTTCGGGCGTCCCATTTCCTGGAAAGGATACGGGGATTCCGCCTTTCCAGAACACAACTGCTACCCCAAAAGATGGTTGGGCCCAGAATGCCGTCAAAGTGCTCCTAGCTGATCTTCTAAAGATAAAAAAGGTGGATAGCCGAGTTGACTGTGTTTGTTCTGGAGCCGACTGAATGGATACAGTATTGTGCTGGTATCGCAAGCGAATCCATCCTCTGGCTCATCGTCCGGCCGCCTTCTGTGCACCTACACGAGGACAAAATATTATCTACATGGGAAAGCGACAGATATTTCGGAGAACATTCTTCGGTGACGGATTAACCACCTGGTTTCTATCCAGACTCAATACTTGGAGAACATGGATATACACCTCCGCCAAACCTCCACCCAAGGTAAGTTTAGTCTTTTGGATGAAAGTATACTTTAAAAATGCAAACTTTTGTCTGATGTATAATTTTTCATTTTGCAGTTTGAAGATCTCATTGAGGGCCAACTTGTGTCTAAGGAAGAGATGGACGCCAAGAAAGCCCGGAGGGCCGCAGCCGCCGAATGTGGCAGAAAACGCAAGAAGACTGCCGCCACCAAGAAAGTTGTTGACTTGGATGGCGTTCCTGTTGCAGCCTCCAGGTAAATTCGGTTTAATCCTGTACTTCCTCCTTTTTTGGAGTAGGTCCGTTTGTATTAACTTATTTATTGTATGTTTTTTAGTATTGCTCCTGATTCTTTAAAAGGAAGGAAGAAGAGGAAGACACTTTCTCATCGGGATCGCAGGCCTTCTCTGGCACTTTCCCCTTACACTCTTGCCGTCAGTTTCACGGGGCAATTCTTCGGACTTCCCCTCCTTCTTCTAGTAGATTTCCACAAGGTAGTGTTGTAATCCGGAATAATTATGCGTTTTACCCACGGCAGGTCATGAATGACGAAATTTCCCATCCGGGGGCTAAATTCTATTACTATAGCAAGGAATTCCTCTAGATGCTTGGAGGCATTCAAAACATGCGCCATGTATACTCCCTAGCCCCCAAGATTTTATTTGATTAATAGGTTTCTCTGATTAATACTTTTGAGTATAGATTCGTCTTCACACTCAACTTTTCTTATTTTCTTTTTCGCACGTCCTCAGAAAAATTCCGAGCAAATCAACGACGAAGTTTTAAGAAGCTCACCATAAAAAATAAGGAGTTGTGCAAGCTCCTCTGAATCACCAAAGAGAAAGAATCCGAGATATCTGAGCTCCGGAAAGAGTTGAAGGAGAATGCTCATATGTTATAACATACTTCGCTCTTCCTTTTTTTTATTCAGACGTGTTTTATAACACAATCAATGTTTTCTCTTTTTCGCCTTACACTGTTGTTATCACTGAGGCGAAACAGGTTGTCTCTGATGTGAGAAACGCCCCTCAGCTCCACGAAGAAAATCTCATACTCCACTGATATGTCATAAACGTATCCTTAATTTCTGATGTTCCATGTTGTTTTCTTGTTGTTTCCCACATGTTTGCTATATACTTTATTTCATTTTTATCGATTTTCCGGGACTAACCTATTGACAAGATGCCATAGAGTCATTTCTTGTTTTCTGCTGTTTTTAGTTTCAGAAAAGTTGTTCTGGAAATATTCTCGGAATTGGACGATTCAAAAGCCCCGGAGGGTCAAGGAAGTCCTGGAGGGTCAAGGAAGTCCCGAAGAGACCCGTAGGGGGGCCACAGGGTGGCCACAGGGTGGCCACACCATAGGGTGGCGCGGGTCCCCTCTGGCCGCGCCACCAGGTGGTGTGGGCCCCCTGGCCACCCCTCGGCATCGCCCTTTCGCCTATATATGCCCCTGATGCCTAAACCCTAAATCAATCGGCCTTTTCCAAGAAAAACATTCGTAGCTCCGCCGCCGCCAACGACAAGTTTCGAGGGACAGAAATCTCTGTTCCGGCACCCTGGCGGACGGGGAAGTGGCCCCGGAGCCATCTCCATCGACTCCACCACCATCTTCATCGGCGTTGCTGTCTCCTATGATTAGGAGGGAGTAGTTCTCCCCCGGGGCTGAGGGCTCTACCAGTAGTTATGTGTTTCATCTCTCTCTCCCATGGTGTGATCGTGAGCTTTGTAATCTATATAATAAGTAGATGTTACTCTTCATTTGTTATGCTACTCAAGTGGTTTTGTTATGAGATCTCCATAGACACTTTGATCACGGTGTAAAGGTGACAATGTGTGCACAGTGTGGTTTAGCATGATATTTATATCTTGTGTTGGATGACCCTATGAAATTGTGGTGTTTGTCTAGTACCTTCTAGGGCGCTCATAGTGACAGCGTTGGGTTAACTAGACATGGGATGCGACTTTGAGGAGTGTTGTTACATCCCTACGCAATGAATTGGTGTTTGTTATTCAACCGGAGAGTGGTTCAGAGTAGCATAGCGAAGAGAGATATTTATGCATTCAATTATGTTATCATTGTTGAGAGTGTCCACTAGTGAAAGTGGGATCCCTAGGCCTTGTTTTTAAGCATTGAAACACCGTTTGCAATCAGTTCTGCTACATGTTTGCTTGCTGCCATTTTTATTTCAGATTGCAATTACTACTTATAATCATCCATATTACTTGTATTTCACTATCTCTTCGCCGAACTAGTGCACCTATACAACTGAAAATTGTATTAGGTATGTTGGGGACACAAGAGACTTCTTGTATCATGATTGCAGGGTTGCTTCAAAGGGATACCTTTGACCTCTACCTCCCTGAGTTCGATAAACCTTGGCTAATCCACTTAATGGAAACCTGTTGTTGTTCTCGAAACCTCTGAACTTGGAGGCCCAACACTGTCTACAAGAATAGAAACGTGCGTAGACATCATCCACCAGGATAACATGAGAATTCAGAAGGAGATGACTGAAAGTCGAAAAGCTTGGAGGCTTCTGAACCTCGGCTCAAGACTGAGAGCGAGAAGGATGATAAGACCATTTGCTATGTCCAGGACACCTTGCAGGTTCATCTGGGGAAATTGCGGAGTTGGATCAGCACATCCTTGGTACATTTGGTACCCTTGGTAATATTTGTCCTTTTACCATTTTTTTATACAATTGAATGTTTTTTTCTCCTTTTGACCAATGCATATCTTTCAACTTTGCAGTTGAAAATGACCCAAGTCCCCGAATGGAGCGTATGCACGTTTTGGGGATTTCATTCAAAGTATGAAGACATCTGGGAGACGACTGGCTAGGAAGTTTCTCCCAGACCAAAACGGTAAGTATTCCGACATTGTCCACCTACCGACCGACATTGACGAAACAATCGCCCAGCGCAAAGACCAACTTTAGTCCAGCATTCGGGGTGGGGTGCGTATGGCCCTTGGCCTAATGAAGATGCACTACCCCTCCGCCAAACCTTGGCGCCTTGGCATCGGCATCCCGCAAGCCTACACAGATACCCAGAGGGTGGAGATCTTTGAGTTCATCAAAGGCTTTCCCTCAAAGAGTGCTCGGATGGTCTCCACCACCACTACTAGATTGCGTATACGGGAATTTAAAATTTTCTCCATGCATGCTACGCAACAACCAAGATCTGACTATGCAAATACAAGTGAATAATAATTTCAAGATCTAGTTCCCGAGATCGTGTACCAAACTCCATGGTAGAAAAAGAGATGTCGGTGACAATGTGTATGCACAAGCCTGTGGGTGAGGATGTGTCGACTCCCCATATCCAGCATCTTGATCCAGCAGAGTGAGGGTCTCACGTGTTACCCCTCAGAGAGTATGCACATATACGTTGGGGCAAATTCTGCAGCGTTTCATCGTCCAGGACTAGACGCCATAGGTGTATATGAAGGTGGAGTTCTCAACACATGAGAGAGAGAATTAAATTAGAAGCTATATCTAATTGGGAGAGGACATATCAAAACCAATTAGAAGAAGCTCTAATTCAATTAGAAGGGCTCTAATGGGAAGCTCTAACTAGACCTTTTAATTCTACTAGAGAGAGAGAGAGACGAGTGCTCTCAAAGTTGCGATTTGGCTATGGCCTTGGAGGTCCTGTTATAGTTGTAGGAGAGGGAGACATACCATAGGACAGGAGTCCTAGTTGGGGTAGGGGGAGAGGTCTAGCCGCACCCTCTCTCTTTGCCCAACTCGGATTGGACTCCTTTTGGAGTCCAAGTCCACCTCCCTCTTTCCTTTATTACTTTTCCCTTTTTATTTTCTCTTTTTTTCTCTCCAATTAATTCAAGAAAAATACCAGGATGTCCATTACCAATGTGTGGTTCCACTGAGGCCCACCTGGAAGCCCCTAAAATTATGTGCTGCCATGAGGGGCATTCTTGCCCCCCTCCGGCACTTCCCCCTTCTCGGTTTGTGCCCGAAACCCTATGACCCCTTTAGGTAAAATCATTGATATTTTATAACATTGTTAGAAATATATTTCTGACACCCCGTGACATCTCCTTCCCTGCCCCCACACTTTCTCTATAAAGCATGCAACCTCAGTTTCTCTCTCAGAACAACTCCGGAATAAATTCCGGCTGTAATAGAAAATATTTGTATTACTCTGGGACATTCAACGACCTCAATATAAATTCTCTCCGACATATAAAATATATCTATCACGTAGAACCATCGTTCCAATGATACTCCTAGTTGATCCGGACCTACCGATATACACAAAAATCAGCCTTAACTTAAGTGTGTTTCCCCAACAGGTTCGATAGTGTGTGGACATGAAAAATGGAAACTCTTTATTTTCAATAATAAATAGCGAGGACATGGATTCCCTAATTAACTCCCACATACTATACAAATAAATTGCTGAACCTATTGGTCATTATACAATTTTCCCATTAATCACGATACTGAACTTAACCGAGACTGTCGATTCCGGTATTATCGTGAAACAATCTGTGGTTCACTTATACTTTTGTGTTGTCTTGTTAACTGGTAAGTTTCCTTTTACTCGTTAATGTACTATTATATCCCACATGATGTATCATCAACATGCATTGTCTGCATAACTTATGGATATCAAGAATACCAGGTGGGTCCAGGCATGTATGTCTCATTTTCTGGAGGAGTAATTCCCATCTTAGAACATCGAGGTAATATACTACTTTAGCCAGTGGCTACCTTTTTGTTCACCCAGTTTATGGTGTGACTCTTGATAGTACCAAAGTAAAACCTCAAGAATATATCACCCTGATTACCTCATGGTCAAAGGACACATTGTAATATAATTGTGCTCTGATATGACACTAAGGACAAAGATGTCTTAATGAAATCTCTTAGCATATAAATCTACTTACGGAATACCCAATCATATTGTTCCATTCCTACAATAGGCTATTCGCTGATGCTGACATGAACAATGTCCATGACCAGGAAAACATATTCATCAAGCATCCAATGAATTAGTCGTAAAAGGCAAGACTAGGGTTTAATACCATGTTCATGTTACTACACTTGAACGTGAGTTTTTCTCTAAATCTCATATTCAGGAACCACATCATTTATAGCATAGTAATATGAATAATAATTATGGAATAGATGTATAAATATTATTGCATTTTGGGCCTACATCCAATAATATTGGTATCAGAGCGGTCTATGCGGACGTACAATATTTGATCTAGAGCACTAGTGAATGCCGGTATTGCATAAGTTTGTGCAAATATGTTGGAAAGTTATCCAATGTTTATATTATTTATGATTGCTTCCCAATCATCTTTTATGTTTTGTTTCTGATGGCATATCGAGATATTTACAAATTTCTGGCAATCCGAGGACGTTCGAGTTGCCCCTGGCATATCTCGTCTAGTCCAAAGAATTGCTTCAGTAGTTTTGGGTCTCTTTATAGTTGGTCTTGTTAACAACATTGTGGAAGGGGCATGTGGATTGGATCTACATGGGTTCATGGTTATGAATAAGTTTAGTTTGAGGCTCTTGATGTTTGCGTAATGTCTGTGTTTCAATCACACCACAATGTCAATCTAGCAATGTGAATAATCATGCATTACGGAAGCGTAGGTTACTTAAGGGTTCGTTTCGTAGATCCTACGGGCACGCTAAAAGATGCAAACGAATGTTAGAGACGTCTAACTCAAGTTTGCATGAAACGTCAAGTGGTATAGCATCGAAGTTTAGAATTTTGAGATGCTTTACCTAGCGTTGTTTTGTAGCCAGAAACCATCCTAAACCCGATCAATGAAGGAAGACTAAACTACATCACTAGTTTTACTCATGCATGTTATATTTGTTTTCTTTATGTCCTTTAATTATGCAGTAGACGTGATTATTAGGGTGATTCCTCATAAAATATCAAGGTAGATCGTGCTCTTCCAACTATAGCACTGTTAAACCAATTGGTGTTCACGTTCATCACTTGTATCCAAGGGTCAGCACATTCTTGTGATTGGGAGGAGGCCATCAATCTGATCCATGTTGATGACTTGTATCCAAGGGTCAACATGACATCACTTGATGCAACAGGATCAGTTGGTTGACTTGACATTCAGGCTTGAGAGCCATGAGCTCAGAGCACACACACCGAAAGGTGAAGTGGAAGTCACGGTGGTAGTGATTGGAAAGTTGGCCAACCCGTTGAGATTATAATCTCGAGATGTATCCATCCTAAATATAAGTTGATCATGGATTCCGTAGTACACTAAGTTCCGATCACAAGGAATACCAGATTTAATGCGAGCACATAGTTAATTATTTTAACAAGTGCTTGGTAAATGATTATGAACATGTGTAAGTGAACTATTAAATTGTTGTAGATCAATGTCTTGTAACACACCCGCTATAAACCTTTGGTCAACTACTTGAAAAGAAACCAATTGCTACCAATGGAAGTTGAAGAAGATATGCCCTAGAGGAAATTAATAAAGATTTTATTTATATTATTTCAATTTGTTCGTAATATATTTTATGTCATGCTATAACTTTATTAAACGAAAACATTAATACACGTGTGATATAAACAAAACAGGTCCATAATAAGCCTCTATTTAACTAGTCCATTGTGAAACCGATGATCAAGGTTTCCTGATCATGGACAAATACGTCATTGACAATAGATTCATGTCATTAGATGAATGATATGACGGGCGCACACCCAACCTGTAAATAATCTGGAAAACATAGTACCCAAACCTATGACCGTGAGATGATATTTAATCGCTATCTTCGAGATTGTTTTGACTGCATCCACCATCACTAACTTAAATGGGTGATCATAAAGGTGTATGTTGGATAACCAGAGGGATATGTTGAGGCTAATTCAACGAGAGCGTGATTGGTCCATCCAGATAATGGATACATACTCTAGGCCCACTCAGCGGTGTTACATCAAGTAAAACTTGCAAGCACGTGACTAGGTCACGAGGATGCAACATCATGGTAATGAGTAGATAGGTTTGTCAGTAACGTGTTCATACTAGGTATGGAGATACCGCAGAATGAGTCTCGGACAAACTAAGTATTGTATGCCAAAATGAGTGGAAACTTCCATTTAAGGTTCAGTGACAAAGATAATCATTGATTGCACAAGGGCCATCATGGGAATCCACACTCTTCTATTGGTCATTGGTCGGAGAGGAATCTCGATCATGTCTGGAGTGATCTCAAACCGTTAGGGTGTCACACTTAAGGGTGACCGATGATAGAGTGATTTGTTACCAAAGAGAAATAAGAGAGAACATAGCCGAAATAGTTGTAGGATTTATCCAATGGAGATCGAAGGGAAACAAAAGGTGTTTCGATGTTGAAATAAATTAAATGATGTGTATTTATTATTAATTAGTGTAATTAATAATTAAATATATGTATTTAATTAATAAAGCCATTTTTCTATAAATGGGCCTTAGTAGCAAAAGAGGCCCATTAGGGGAAAAGGAAAAATGGAGGAGGGAGGGAACCCCAACTCGCACGGGCCTCTTAGGGCCCATGTGGGGGGTGCGGATTCCCCCTTGGCTGGCCAAGGGGAGAGTCCCCCTCCTCCCCCTATACAAAAAGAGGCACCCCCTCTCCTTTTGGCATCTCAATTTATCTATTCCTCCTCTCATCCCGTGGTTCCCATTCTGGAGCTGCACTAGAGTCGAGGATCTCTCCACCGTACACCCACCGCCTTGTAGAGTTCTCTCCGGTCCATCTCTCTACTTCCGCTTCTATGCTAGATCGAAGCCTGGGAGTTACCGGTTACACTGTACGTGTGTACATCCTGCGAGGCACCATACTTTTGGTGCTAGAGTCACATCGCCAACGACTACACGACCTTGAGGTCAGCTACGCACGAATCCATCGTAAACGCTTGTGCGGGAGCTTAATCTCCGCTATCGTTCTTCAAGGGTATGATCTCTCATCTTCTCTGTTACTTGATATCTACATAGTGATAGATCTTGGCTTGGTTTTGGTTATCTCTAGTAGGATTTTTTTTTGTTATTCTGCTACATAGCCCCTTCAGTGGTATCAAACCCGAACTATGCGTAGATATAAAGTACGGTTAGATCTCATGTTTATTGAGGGCATCGACCTTATAGTTGTCACCTCCTCGCGTGCACTTGCTCATGCTGTTGGCATTGTTTGATGAAGCAGCCCTGGACCGACCTTAAGCGTACGCTTACGCGAGACTGGTTCCACTACTGACATACGACATGCACGGATAAGTCCAAATCGTATCTCCTTTTCCGAACACTTTTCTTATTGTTTTCCTCTAAACTTGTGCGTTTTGGATACCACTAACACGGACTAATGTTGTTTTTAGCAGAATTACTTTGGTGTCTCGTTTTTGTGCAGAAAAATCAACTTTCGGGAAAATGCCCACAAAAGACCCCATTGGTCTTAAAACACTGGAAGACCCCGAGAGCCAGAAGGGGGCTAGGAGAGGGGCCAGGAGGGGGCCACACCACCCCCTGGCTGTGCCGCATGGTGGTGTGGGCCACCCCGGGACCCCCTCGGACTCCCCTTTCGACTACATAACGCCTTCAACCCTAAAACCACAGGGGGTTAGTCATATTCCACTAAAACACAACAGAGCGCCGTCGCCACACCGAACCTCGATTCGGGGATCAGAAGTTCATGTTCTGGCGCTCTGCTGGGACGGGGATTTGAAGGAGATCATCGCCATCGACACCGCCACCTCTTTTCCATCAACCACCCATGAGTAAACACCATTGTAGGCTGAGTGGGATGGAAGGGATTGGATGAGATCGATCATGTAATAATGCCACATTGTTAGGGCATAGTGCCTAGTATCCATTGTTAGTGTTTTCTATTGTTTTTGCAACTTGTTATGCTTAATGCTTGTCACTAGAGCCCGAGTGCCATGATTTCAGATCTGAACATGTTATTGTTTCATAAGTGTAATGTTGTTTCTTGATCATATTTGCAAGTTGTTTTACACATGTCATTGTCCGGAACCCGAGGCCCTAAAGTGACAGAAATTGGGACAACCGGAGGGGATGGTTGTGATGTGAGGATCATGTGTGTTCATGGAGTGTTAATGCTTTGCTCCGGTGCTTTATTAAAAGGAGCACCTTAATTACCAGTAGTTTCCCTAGAGGCCCCGCTGCCACGGGCTGGTAGGACAAAAGATGTTGTGCAAGTTTATCATTGTGAGCACGTATGACTGTATTGGAACACATGCCTATGGTTTGCCTAAATGTTTGATGCTTTATATTATTATCTGCAATGCCCGTGTTTAGACTATTACATGACCTATGTTATCCATGCAACGCCCGTCCATCCATTCCCTCTATGCCTACGGTACTTCCCATACTGCTGTTTTCCGTGATTGCTACTGTTGTTACTATTTTACTAATGTTATTATTTTATTTCTACTGTTGTTATAAAACTGTTACCACTCATGAATTGTTGCGAGCTGATGGCTAGGTTGAGACTCCAAGTGCAGAGTGTGTAGCTAGTGGCAAGCCTTCTTCCCCACGAGGGTGACTCGAGGGTTTATATCGAACTCTTGGGGAGCCAGTATTTCAACAGTTGTCTTCCAAGCTTCCTCCAGGATCCTGCAAACAAGTAGAGAATTTTGTGCCCTCAACCTCACCAAGTGGTTGTCAAGCACAAGGTGTGAGACTTCTAAATTGGAATGCAAAACTGAAAGTAAATGTGCAATAACTAAATCTACTACTAAATGCAAATGAGAAAATAAATATGCAATGGATTGTTTTTTGTATTTTTGTGATGCAATTGGTGATGGAGATAATGTAAATTCGAATTGGACATGCAAGTAAAGTAAATTGCAGCAAAGTAACTAGAGTGTTTTCTTATATTTAAAATAGGACCGGGGTTCATGGTTTCACACTTGCATTCTCTCAAATAAAGTGGTAGACGGTGGACATAAAGAATTACATGTGAGATTACAATAACATGTTTAACATTGAGTACTTTTATATGGGCATCACGTCCTAGCATAGAGATCTCTACAGTCATATTGATCCCTCTTATACTCCACCAAGATGCGAAATAGATCACAACACCTCGATAATTAAGGAAAAACCAGAGTATAGCTTTAAGCAATGTGACATGAAGTTGAAGTAAGAACTTGCTAGATCTAGTCATGGAGATTGATTAGTGTCACTTCAAATCCCCGGTAACAAGGTACTCCTTTTTATCCCTAGTGAGGTAACTAAGAAAGGTTTAACAAAACCTAAGTGGATCGCTGAACTTCTGTCACTTTCACAGCACTAGCCACCCCCCGTTACTCCAACTAATGCACCCATCACCCCACACACGCTCTCAAGAACTAGATTGATCAAAGCTCATAAAGAACGGGGTACATAGGATACATCTACTCAAATAACTCAAGAGAAACAATTGCAATCTCGGATTCAATAACTCGTAGAAAAGATCCACCACATAGGAATCACAACGGTGCCCGTAATCATGTGAGGCAGCTCATACGGATCTAATTAGTGAAGCACATAGAGAGAGAGATACAAGTGCTACTTCCACAAACCCATAGCCCTGGGGTGGACTACTCCCTCTTCATGGAGATGTCGATGGAGATGATGTTGGAGGGGTAGGAGATCACACCGGCGGCGCCCCGCCGGAGTTTTCCCCCTCCAATCTGGAACTCCAGGTCTCTGTTTCGGTGTTTCGGCGGCGCTCCCCTCCGTAAGGGTACGGGGACCCTTTTTATAGTCGGTTTTAGGTCAAGACGGAGTCGGTAAGTCGAAGATGGAAGGAATTGGGGCCACAGGGGCCAAAAGGGGGCCTCTCACGCGGCCAAGAAATCTGGCCGCGTGGAGGGTCCTCCTTTTGGCCTCCTTGCCCAATTCTCGCGGATCCTTCGCCCGCAAGTCTTCTCCTTCCAAGAAAATGACCCCCGCAGATTTTCAGGTGATTTCGCGGAAGTTTGCCCCCTGAAACGTCAAAAATATAGAAAACGGAGTTTCTGACAGGCAGGGTTAATTCCATAAAAGTTGGGGGACTTTGTAATTTAACCCCAAAATACTATAAAACATTGAATTATACCCTTATATGATGCAATATGTAATAAAAAACCATGTGAAAATATGCAAAATTCATCTATGCATTTTACATGCATCACGAGCAAGTCTACTTTCAGGTGCAGCTGAATTGACAACTCCGTTGTTAAGGCATATAAATATTCTTTGGCTCCCCTTGTGTCAAATCAATAAATTTGGTTTTTACTTCCCTCGAAGATTCTTGCGATCCCCTATACTTGTGGGTCATCAAGACTATTTTCTGGCATCGTTGCCATGGAGCATAGCTTTATTTATTTGTTCACTTGATCGTGATATTGTTTGCTGAGAGCCATTCATCATGGGCAAGAATCGTGATGGAAAAGTTCCTATATTACCATCCAGTATAAGAAGAGGTACAACTCTGAACACCTCTGCTGCTCTTGATTCACCGTCTGTTACGAGTAAGCTTCTTACCCCTGCACATGCTACACGTATTGTTACTTCTGCTGAGTCTGAGAATGTTTCTGATACTTTTGATGATGCTTCTACTATGCTTGATGATACTGGTTCTCTAGGTCCTTTCCTAGATGCTACTATTGCTAGATCCAAACAAATGAAAAATGCTGAAATTTCCGTTCAAAATATTGGTACACCTATTAATTCAACCGAGCTTATTGATGATCTTGATGAAACCTATATTGAACTTAATGATGCTTTTATTGGTGAAGCTCACTGGTGCAAGTGCTCTTAAGAGTCTTCTTGCAAGACATGCTGTGAAATATAAATCTTCTCTTGATGCATAAGTTTGCCAAATCTCCCATACACATTATAGACAAGGATTATGATTTCTCTTTAGATTTATCTTATATATATATTGTTGAGAAGGAACCTTTTTGTGGAACTGAAAGTAAAACTGCTATGGAACACATGAATGAGCTTTCATCTTTGAGTAGTTTATTTTCTGATGATACTAAGTTGTGTACTTATTTTGTTACCAAGATCCTCCCTTTCTCACTGAAAGATGAAGCTAAAATTTGGTTTAACAACTGTCACCTGTGTGTATTACTGATCCTATGGATTTGGTTAATGATTTCTTTCAAAAATATTTTCCTGCTAGTGCCCAACATGCTGCTGTGCAGGACATCTTCAACTTTAAGCAGATTGAAGGAGAAAAAAATGCCTGAATCTTGGACAAGGTTTTATTCTTTGATAAGAGCTAGCCCCGGATATCCATTACCTAAAAATGAGCTCCTAGATATATTTTATAATGGACTAACTGTTGAATCTAGGACATACCTAGATAGTTGTGCTGGTTGTGTTTTCAGGAAAAGAACTCCAGAAGAAGCTGAGGAATTAATGGCTAAAATAGCAAAAAATAATAATGATTGGAATATACCTGATCCTACACCTACACCAGAGCCAACACCAATACTAACACCCAAGAAGAGAGGGATGATTGAATTAAATGATGAAGTGATGAAGGAAGCCAAAAAATGTCTTGAAGAGAGGGGTATTAAATCTGAAAATGTGAAGAATTTACCTCCTATAGAAGAATTATGTAAGCCTATTCCTCATCCATCAACTGTTGAGGTACACTCTCTCCAATACTTTTATAATAGAGATATTCCTTATTCTAAACCACCTGATCAATGCTTAGATGAATTTGATAATTATGTTGTTAACCAAGACAACTTTAATAGGAGAGTGCAAAATCACCTTATGGAAAATTCTAGAGCTATTGATAATTTGCATGGTATTATTGAGAGAACCTCTAATGATGTTAATTAAACATTTTCAAATGGTTCAACCTCAAATTGATCAACTTACTAAAGTGCAAAAAGACATGCTAGCTAATTCTTCTAGAGATAAACATGTTTGTGAAATAATTACTAGAAGTGGTGTTTCAACTCAGGCCCCCTTGTATCCTGGAGGACATCCTAAAAGAATTGAACAAGATTCTCAGCAACCTAAAAACAATAGTTCTCCTTCTAAGAAAAAGAAGAAGAGACATAAATATGTTGTAGAATCTCTTGAACCTGCTAAAGAACCTAATAGTATATCTATTTCTGATGCTGAAACTGAAAGTGGTAATGATAAAAGTGATGCTTCTGATAAAGAACAACCTGTAGCTGAACCCAAAAAACAAACTAAAACTGCAAAGTATACTAAGGAGGATTTCATTGCTAATAAACATGGTAATGAAAGAGAGCCCTGGGCACAAAAAGTAATGCCTTTTTTTAATAAGAAACACAAATCAAAGGAAGAAGAACATTATAACAAGTTTTGTGAGTGGATGAAGCCTCTGTTTTTTGGAAATCCCTTTGACTGATGCTATTAAACTGCCTCCTTATTCTAAATATATGAAAGGTATTGTCTCCAACAAAAGGAAAATTACTAATGAGGAAATATCCACTATGCTTGCTAATTACTCTTCTAATGGCAACGTTCCAAATAAGCTTGGAGATCCTGGTATTCCTACTATCCCTTGTTCTATTAAAAATTATTATGTTAGAACTGCTTTATGTGACTTGGGAGCTGGAGTTAGTGTTATGCCTTTCTCTCTTTATAAGAGACTCTCTCTTGAAAAATTAATACACACTGATATATCTTTGCAAATGGCTGATAAATCCACTGCTATTCATGTTGGTATATGTGAGAATGTTCCTATGCAAGTTGTTACTAATTGTTTGATATTAACTGACTTTGTTGTGTTGGAAATGCCTAAAGATGATAAGATGTCTATTATTCTTCGGAGACCTTTTCTTAACACTGTAAGGGGTGTTATTGATTTAAATCAAAGAAAAGTAACTTTAATTTATAATGATAAAGACCATCAAGATTGGAGAATTCTGTTGTCCCATTCCAATGCCACCAAAATAATATGAAATTATTATGATTGGGACTATGTCTACCAAGGTTGAGGTAACGTAACTATTTAGTGATTAGCAAAGTTTTGCTTCATATGAAAATTGTTCTGGTAACAAGACTTGATCACCCGTGTTAACAAATGATTTTGAATGAAGAGGACAATGTTTTCACTATGTTTTCACCTTACCCATTATGTTTTCACCATGTTTACTTCTGTTATCACATTGCTACTTGAGTACAATCATGTTTTCCACCATCCTTATGCATGTTTTTCTGATGTTTTCACCCTGATTACTATGGTTATGCAAGTTTTCACCACCCATACTTTTGTTTTCACCACTACCACCTTCGTTTTCTTTGGATATCTTTCCATTAGAGTGTCATAGAACATCTGTAGTGCTGGTTTTGGTTTTGTTTTCCACCTTTTCTGGTTTTTATTAATTATTAAAATTCTGGAAATACCTCAAAAATAAAGATTCTCGAAAAAATCCAGAAAAATTATAATATTTTTTTACGTAAACAATGAGGCAGAGAGCCACCTGGGAGGCCCCAGGGGGACCCACCAGTCAGGCACACCATGGGGTGGCGCGGCCTGCCCCTGGTGGCGCCAACACATGGTGTGGGCCCCCCTAGCCCCCCACTAACTCTCTCCCTGCCAAAGTCTTCTCTCTCTCTCACCAAACTCAACACATTTCCTGGAACCTGATTTCTTGTTGTTCTTCCTCTAAATTTTTCGATCTCTTTGCCCAGCCCATCTTTTGTGCTGAAATCTGGTGCATTTGCTCTCCGGTATGTGACTTCTCCGATGATCCAAGTAGAATTTTATTTGGTGAAGTATTTCTTGAGTATTTTTGGTCCTGTAGGTGACACCTTATGTGAGTTTGCATGCTTGATTTGACTAGAAATAATGTAGTTTTGATGTATGTTTAGCTCTGATATAAGTCCCTATGGTAGTTTCCACCTTTTAGTTGCTTGAAATTAATTTTTGCGATGATTGTTGAAAAATTTCAGAGATGGAGCATAATGTTAATCAACTAAACCTGCATGAGCTTGAGTTGCATGAGGTCATGCCCGTGCACCGTGAAGAGAGAGTGTTCCCATCAATTTATCTGTGTCAAGAATTCATGAGGATTACGGGAATCTTGCAGGATTTCAACACTCTTGTGCATAATGCAGGCTTGGACCATTTCATTGAGGATGAACCTATCCAACATGTGAAACTAACTATGTTTGTGGTGCAGTATTTTCGTTTTAAATGGTCCTCAACTAACCCCATGGTCCACTACAAAATTTACAATAAAGGTGTAAACTTGCCTTTCAGTGATTTTTGTGTAGCTATCAAGGTACCAGAGTGGAGTTCTTGTGAGAAGATAAGAGGGAAGCCTAAACCACAGCTGGAATTATATGAGGAGATTTGCCAAGGTAGAAACTGCATAGGGGAGAGTGGTAACATACGATACTTTGCCTATTTTATTTCTAAATGTGTGTTAGCTAGAAAAACTGCCAACAATCTATCCGTCTATGATTTGGCGTTTATTGCAGCTGCCTTAAGATGTGATAGGTCTTATAACTTTGGTGCTTTAATTTCTTACCGTCTCTCGCTTAACAATGAGAAGGGCGGAGTTTGTGGAGGTCTTATTGCCTAGCGCTTTCTAGCTTTGCTACACCCTCTAGACCTGCAGTTTCCTATAGAGAGGCTTGATCTTGTTTCCATGGTTCAACATAAGTTTCTTTCTACCCATGCTCACTTGCACAACTTATATTTTGAAATAACTTTCTACAAACAATCTAGGTGGAGAGTTACTAAAACTGTTAGGAAAGTACTTTTGTCTGCACCTCTTTTGTTTAATCTTAATATCGGGCAAGGATGATGCTTTCTGAGACTGAGATGGACACATACCTTGCGCATCACCCCCAGCAAGGGGAGGATGCCGGAGAGGGGGACGATGGTGATTTCGTCCAGCCCTACGACGCCACGGGGATCCCATACCAGCACCCCGGTTATGACTATGCGCCCGCTGCTTGATCTTCCTCTTGGGGGCCCGAGTACGACCACGCGAGGGACGACCCACCACAGTGGGATATTTACCGCGCCATGATTGATCTCCACTTAGGCCAAAAGCCTAAGCTTGGTGGGAGGTATACCGACATCACACTCATTTATATATCATGTTTGGTCGGTTCTTTATACATCCATATTTCCGTTTCTTTCATTTGTTTTTGTTTTCTTTCTCTTCTTTAATTTCTTTTTGTTTTATTTTTTTGTTCTTGTTTTCCAAAACACAAAAAGACCAAAAATATTTCTGTTGTTTCTCTTTGTTTGTTTCTTTAGTTTCTCTATTTGGTTTGCTTTGTTTTCTCGTTTCGGTTTAGTATTCAAAAATCCAAAAATATTTTTCTTTGTTTGCTTGCTTCTTCTGTTCTTGTTTTAAATCGAAAGCCCAAAAATATTTTATGTTCTTCTTTGGTTTTGTAAAGGTTGTTGCAGAGTTCGCCGGACTTCCGTGTCTCCATTGGATCTTGATTATCATTCTATATTATTCAATCCACAAGTGAAGAGCAGTAATGATGATTTACGACAATCCGAGTTGTGGTGAGAGGCTGGTATGAAGTCTATTTTTTTTTGTACATATACTAATCGTGTGAACATGCTTAGTCCGTTCATGTAAGGTGTATGTTATTTAACTGATGCTTAGTAGTTTGTTCTCTCACGTGTTAGTTCCAACTTATTAATATAAGATAGCATGTCGTATGAATGTTTGCTTGCATTGTTTTATTCATAAAAGGTTATGACATTGTGGTATCTCCCTGCGATTGTTTCGCTTGAATCGACTTGGCACATGCTAACGCATGCTATGACTGAAAACAAAAAGTCTCTTAAGCCTCGATGATTTATTTTGCCTCGGAGTATTTGTAACATTTTTATGCCCCTGTTAATTTTGTTTTGTCGCAAGCATGATTATGACAGTTGTTGCTCTCTTGATTATCGCTTCTCGTCTATTGCTACCCTTCACCTGTACTGAGTATGAGCTCTACTCGTGCATCCAACCCCTAAAACCCGAATTTTGCCAAATGTGTCCACCATACCTACCTATGTATGTGGTATAATGATGGCAGTGGGTCACCATTAGGGTACCCTTTACCCTCTCTAGTTCAAAACAATGAACTAAGTTTTCTAAAATGATGAAATCATCACAAAATTAGTTCATTTTTTTGAACTAGAGAATATAGAGGGCACCCTAATGGTAACCAAAGTGCCATCACTAATGTGGTATTTAATTTCCACTCAAAGTAAATTTCTCGTGTGCTACCTTTAAAACTTGCTAAAAATTATTCATGTTCTGTGCCCCTGTTTTAGCTCATGAGGACGTAAATAGAGAATATTTATCTCACTTGTTGATTGGATTTCACACCCTGGACTAGTGGCTTCATCCGCTTATCCAATGATAGAAGAGCTGGCAGCGGGGTGCCCATCCCCAAATTAATAACACAAATTCTCTTCACTCTTTTTCCCCTGATTTATCAGTCAAAGCATAATTGTGTAAATAAAAGAGAAAGAGGGATGCCCTTCTACCCATATGCGTCCTTCTATGGGTGCCGCTCTTGGGAAGTCTAGTTGGCTTGTGACTTATTGTATTGTATGTTTACCATTCGTTGACATAAGCATACACCTCTCTTAAAAATGTTTTCAATACCTCTGTTTAATAAAATAAAAAGCTCTAGCACATGAGGTAATCTCTGCTTCTCTCTGCGAAGGGCCTTTCTTTTATTTTTATGTTGAGTCTTCACCTTGTCGCTTTATGCACCTTCTTGAGAGCATGACTGTTATTCTTGATGTAATGTGCTTGCCCCAAAACACGGTTGATAGTGGTATAACTTTGATGCTTGTATCTTTGATATCTATATTTCTAGTCTTCATTTGAACTTCAGAGGTGCCCTGGCATTTATGTTTTGCTCCACTATTAAGGGCAAGCGAGTACACTTTATGATACCCTATTATGAGCATTGCAATCTTGTAGATTGAAATACTTCATGTTGTCTATTATTAGTTTGTTGGCATCTTTTCATGGTTTGCATAACTGCTGGGTAACTTTTATTTTCCATATATCTTATTATGTATTGCCTCAGCACTTGATTATGTAATGAGTATATTTACATGATATGAAACAAATGTCTTTTATCACACTCAGGTGTCACTGAATTGCTTGAGGACAAGCAATAAGCTAAGCTTGGGGGGAGTTGATACGTCCAAAATGTATCTCCTTTTCCGAACACTTTTTTTATTGTTTTCCTCTAAACTTGTGAGTTTTGTATACTACTAACACGGACTAACGTTGTTTCAGCAGAATTACTTTGGTGTATCGTTTTTGTGCAAAAAATCAATTTCGAGAAAATGCCCAGAAAAGACCCCATTGGTCTTAAAACACCGGAAGACCCCGGGAGCCAGAAGGGGGCCAGGAGAGGGGCCAGGAGGGGGCCACACCACCCCGTCGCCCCCCCCCTTGGTCGCTCCGCCTAGTGGTGTGGGACACCCCGGGACCCCCTCGGACTCCCCTTTCGACTACATAACGCCTTCAACTGTAAAACAACAGGGGGTTCGTCATATTCCACGAAAACGCAAAAGAGCGCCGCCGTCACCCCGAACCTCGATTCTAGGATCAGAAGTTCCTGTTCTGGTGCCCCGGCGGGACGGGGATTCAAAGGAGATCATCGCCATCGACACTGTCACGTCTTCTCCATCAACCATCCATTGTTCCCCCGTCCATGTGTGAGTTAACACCGCTGTAGGCTGAGAGGGATGGAAGGGATTGGACGAGATCGATCATGTAATAATGCCAAATTGATAGTGCATAGTGCCTAGTATCCATTGTTAGTGTTTTCTACCATTGTTGCAACTTGTTATGCTTAATGCTTGTCACTAGGGCCCGAGTGCAATGATTTCAGATCTGAACACGTTATTGTTTCATGAGTATAATGTTGTTTCTTGGTCATATCTGCAAGTTGTTTTACACATGTCATTGTCCAGAATCCGAAGCCCCAAAGTGACAGAAACTGGGACAACCGAAGGGGATGGTTATGATGTGAGGATCACGTGTGTTCACGGATTGTTAATGCTTTTCTCCGGTGCTTTATTAAAAGGAGCACCTTAATTACCAGTAGTTTCCCCTAGAGGCCCCGCTGCCACGGGCTGGTAGGACAAAAGACGTTGTGCAAGTTTCTCATTGCGAGCACGTATGACTATATTGGAACACATGCCTATGGTTTTCCTAAATGTTTGATGCTTTATATTATTATCTGCAATGCCCGTGTTTAGATTATTACATGACCTATGTTATCCATGCAACGCCCGTCCATCCATTCCCTCTATGCCTACTATACTTACCACTACTGTTACTATTTTACTATTGCTGTTATTTTATTTCTACTGCTGCTATAAAACTGTTACCACTGATAAATTGTTGCGAGCAAGTCTACTTTCAGGTGCAGCTGAATTGACAACTCAGTTGTTAAGGCATATAAATATTCTTTGGCTCCCCTTCTGTCGAATCAATAAATTTGGGTTTTACTTCCCTCGAAGACTGTTGCGATCCCCTATACTTGTGGGTCATCATGCACCATATATGTGGCTAGCAGGGTGTCTGTCTCTCTTACAATAGATGGCGTGGAATTTTTAATGGCTAGCAGGTTGTGTGACTCTCTTACAATAGATGGCATGGAATTTTTAATGCGATGCCTGAATTCCATATGTGTTATGCCATCATACTAACTAGAGTATTAATTGAATCTAGTGCAAGTAGGAGATTATTGGAGTTATGCCCTAGAGATAATAATATTCAGTCATTATTCTATCTCCAGCTTCAGAATTAAGTTTATGTCATCATGCTACAACCTCTATAGCACTTGAAAAGTGAGTTTTCAAATGAAAATCTTTGTGCGGATGTGAAGGCATAAAAAAACAAGAGTTCCTAATCTTGTCTCCAAGATTAGCTTATGGTTTGTGATATGATCATATTTTCCTGATCATGGACTTGGAAGAAAGTCTAGCAAACATAAGAGTTTATTGTTAGGTAACAATAGTATTGAACCGACCCAAGTGTATGTTGTTGCTAAAAGAGACTAAACAATCATTATGTATTTTAGCAAATAAAGATGAAATTAACGTCGACTATAATTCCTATAATACGAGAATATCTAGTGACCTCGTGATCGAAAGTTATACTTTGGATATCATCAACCGTCTTGCCGTAACTGGGGACTATAAAGGTGACGTTTGGGTATGACCTAGAAAGTGTAACAGAACTGAGATTGTTCAAGACTAGTACTTAAATCCTCGAGACGATAGAGAGATACATTCTCTGGGACCACTCAGTATCACCAATGACATATCGTCTGGCTAGACACAGTGTGATTTATCACATGGTCATCGGGGATATGGATGAGAAAAGAGAACGATATCGGTAATGTGTTATGATAAAAGAGTTTGATCAGATCATATCACATAGTCTCACCTCGTGATATCCTTGGTGTTGCGAATTTAAGGGAATAAGTTCAATGAGTAACTTATAAGGTCCCCTCGTTCTTCGGGAACACACATGAGCCATCATGGACGTCCACGGTAACCCTGTTGGTTATTGCTCGGTAAGTACCCGAACATGACTGTGTGTTATCGAGCCTTTACAGGTCACACGCTTAAGCCGTGCCAAACTTTTATTGAGAGAAATAATATGTTGTTTTTGGTTTTATGAATCTTTGATATCGTTATGTTATCACAGAAACACGTCTGGTGTCAATCAGAGTGGTTTCGGAGAAGTTACTACAAGAAAGAAATTATGCTGATGTTAGGCAGAATTTATATGAGAGGTTACAGAGGACATGAGATGTCTCTGGGTGTTAGAAATGTGTTTCTAATATCTTTAGATAATATCGATGATTTTATCTATTGGGGTCACGGGGTTCCGGAAGAGTTCCGGTGGACTTTCCCTATATGGAAGCAGTGCCGGAGGGGGGCGGATTTCCTCCTATGTTCTCACACAGTGCATTTTCTTTCTGCGGGAATTTTCACTAATTTATTTTAGAAATAAATGAGTGGGAAAAAGAAAAAAAAATAGAGAAAAAGGAGGGTGATCGGACTCCATTTGGGAGTCCAATAAAAGTCCTCCTAGGAGTATTGGAGAAGATGGTGTCTCTCATTTGAATAATTTTGTTGAGTTATGTGACACGCAAAAATATACAAAGGTAGATGGTGATATTCTGAAATTAAGATTTTCCCTTTCTCAATAAGAGGAAGAGCTATATAATGGTTAGTGTCTTGAACTAAATGCAAAGATGCTTTTATTGGGAAGTATTATCCACCTGCAAAAATTATACAACTAAGAAATAAAATTATGAATTTTAGACAAAATGGAAATGGACATGTTGCTCAAGCTTGGGAAAGAATGAAAACTATGGTTAAGAATTGTCCCACACACGGACTAACTAGGTGGATGGTTGTCCAAACTTTTTATGCACGATTAAATTTTTCTTCAGGGAATTTATTGGATTCAGCTGCAGGAGGAACCTTCATGAACCTCACATTAGGTGCAGCTAATAAGTTATTGGATTATCTAATGACAAACTATTCCCAATGGCACACAGAAAGTGTTCTAATAGGTAAAAAGGTAAATTCTCTTGAGGAGGTTTCTTATTTGAGTGATAAGATTGATATGCTTGCTTATTTGCTAGCTAAACAAGTGCCTATAGATTCTAATAATGTTCCCTTGAAATCTCTGGTTGCTAATGAGAATGATCAAACTGATATGAGTTTTATTGCTAGAAACAACTTCAACAACAGTGATTACAAAAATAATTTTGGTGGTAACAACTATAGGCCATGTCCTAATAATAATGGTAGTCCTTATAGAAATTCTTATGGGAACACTTCCAATGACAAAATTATGCCTAGTTATGAAAGAATAATAGGGGTTTAAAAGGACACCAATTTTTTTATGCATTCCCAATATGAACAAGACAATGCTTTTACCAAACAATTGGGTGATCATCTACAATCCTGAAAAGTATAAATGAGCAACTCGCAGGGTTAACTAATGAAATCTCCAATCTTCAAAGAAGGCTTGATACAATTGAAACTTATATTTTGAATATTTCTAATAGTCAAGCTAGTTTGATACATCAAATGGCAGCAAAGCCTGAAGTTGCTTCACCTTCTGAAAATAATCCTGCTGAAACTTTTAAAAGTATGAGTATTTCTGTTGCTACCATTGAAATGTGTGAAGAAGTGAAAACTTTGAGTACCCATGAGTATCCTAATGCTTCTAAACATGTTGACTTCAAAACACATGGGATTGTAGAGGTCATTAATTTAGGTAGAAGGAGTCCCAAAAATTTGGAGTCTGAATTGTTTTCTAGTGAGAAAATTGTTGGAAGTGGGATTGATGATAATATGACTTTAGGAGAAAATTTTCCCACCATGTTTGAGGATGATAAACTTGAATTTTGTAATTGCACTATCTCTGATGTTATTAAGTTTTTACAAAAATTAGCTAAAGATCCTATTGCTAGTAAGATAAATATTGCTTTCACTAAACATATCACTAATGCTCTCATTGAAGCTAAGAAAGGAAGGCTCAAACTTGAAGCCTTTATTCCTAGAATATTTACAAGATGGTTGGAAGCCTACTATTACAATAAGATTGAATGATTTTGATTGCAATACTTTTTGTGATCTTGGTGCAAGTTCTTCTATTATCCCTAAAAGTTTATATGATATGCTTGATTTGAAACCATTGGATGATAGTATTTTGGGAGTGCATCTTATAGACTCCAATGTTAAAATACCTTTGGGACGGATTCATGATGTTATTATTATTGCTAATGATAATTATGCCCGCATTGATTTTCTTGTTTTGGATATTGAATGCAGTGCAATGCCATTATTGATATGAAAGAGGGAATTATAAGATTTCATTTCCCCCTTAAAAGTGTCATGAAATATTTCCCTAGAAAGAAAAATCAAGTTACCTTTTGAGTCCCCTGTAAGGACTACCCACAATTATATTGATAATACTTGATTTGTTCCTCATGCCTAACTAAAAGGCGTTAAAGAAAAGCGCTTGTGGGAGGCAACCCACTTTGTTTTCCTTTTGTTTTGTTTTAGTTTCTTTTGTTTTCTTTGAGCCTTGGAAGTTGTTAACTCTGTAACAACTGCTCCTTATCATTTTTTTTTTTTTTTTTTCAAGAGTAACCTCTAATAGAGAGGTAGTGTGATTTGGGAAACTTGCTGTTTTCCGTCAAGATTTTTGCGCTTCACCAAAAACTTCGGTTATCTCAACCAAAACGTGAGGAATTTTCGATATTTTTTGGGCACCTGCCCCTGGTTGTTATCTAACTTTCATTAGTTTCGCCCCTTTTTATTTGAGCTACAGAATTGAAAAAATTCATCTTTACCCGCTACTCTATTTTTATAGATTTCTGCCAATATTTGCATTCGCCTCTTAATCTTCTTCTTTTGTGATTCTTTCGTTTGGGGGGGGAGCCTTAAAAGAATTTGTGACAGTAGCTAATGTTTTTAAATGTAGTGTTAGAATTTTATTGAGAATGAACCAAGCGGATTTATTATTTCGATGCACTAACGTTGCTAATCAAGATTGTGAGAAGTTTTAGGTGGAGGAAGTTTTCAAGTGTAGGGAGAGAAGGATGATATGAGAAGATGAAGGATGGACAAAAGCTCAAGTTTTGGGGATGCCCATGTCACCCCAAGACATATCCAAGAAGTACAAGCATCAAATCTTGGGGATGCCCAAGGCATCCCCTTCTTCATCAACAAAAATATCAGATTTCTTTCAAAACACTATATTTTTATTCCATCACACGATATGTGTTATTCTTGGAACGCCATTTTATTTTGCTTTCAGTTTGGCTTCATTTTCTTGTTGTAGTAAATGGTTGGATCCTAGCATATTTTAGTTTGGAGAGAGACACACTCTGTTTTCATTGCCTAGAACAGTCTAGTTTTCACTCTTATTGTTTTATGAGTGTTCAGTTTTTGCTAGTACCTCGTTTAGCTCTTGTTTTTTCACTCAAATTTTGCTCAAATATTTTTGGTTTGATTCAGTTATATATGATTAGCTCGCTGGTCTTTTATGATTATATTCTTTGAGAGTTGTTTCAAATAAGTTGATTGGTGTTGGAAAAGAGTAAAATGTTTCATGCTTATAGTGGTGCAGCAGGAAGTTTGTTTTGACCGTGGCTTAGACTTTGGCATGTCATGTTAGATTAAATAAGTTGGTTTTAATTGTGTGCTTAGTAGTATGTGATGTATAATGACTAGTCTCAATAGCAGAGAGAGCTTAATATGCCATTGAAATTAAATCATGTGTTGCTTCCTCATAATAAAGCATGGTATTGTGGTATTCTCCTTTGAATGATTTATTTGGATTGAATTTGCGCATGATCACACCATGTTATGACTATAAACTAGCCACCTTTATCCTTCATGATCATTTAGTTTTTGACTTGTAATATCACTTCATGCTTTGATTAATAATGTTTTGTCGCTATGCATTATTATGACTGTTATTGCTCTCTTAGTTGGTCACTCCCACTTTCTTGCTACCCTTCACATTGTACTGACTATGAACTCTACTCGTGCATCCAACTCCCCAAAACCAAAGTTTTCCAACGTGTCCACCATACCTACCTGAAGGGGTCGTTGCATAGAAAACAAAAAAATTCCTACGCGAGAGACACCCGAAAGGCCAAGATCTAATCTAGGAGATGAAGTGCAACGGGCAAAGAGAGGGTTAAGGAGAATACATACCCTCATAGACACAAAGCGTTACGAGATCAAATCTCGTTGTTGGCGTAGTCGTACTCACACTGATCCCGATAGCGAGAAGATGTGCACCGCAATCCGGCGGTGCCTCCGTGATCGGTCACACGTACGGTTGATGACGACCTCTGTTCCCTCGATCCAGCGGGGCGCGGAAGTAGAGGATCCCTCAGAACTCCAGCAGCACGACGGCGTGGTGGTGGTGAAGAATCCCACGGTCAGGGCTTCGCCAAGCCGGAAACCATGGAATGGAGTAGCGGGTGGAGGGAAAAGGAAGTGGGCAAGTATGTGTGAGAGAAGAGGAGCTCTCACTCTCCTTTTATAGGGGAGGGGAGGCAGCCCAAGAGGGGGTGCGGCCAGCCATGGTGGTGCCCCCACCTCTTCCTACAGATGGCAATGGGTACCCATTACCCGTATACCCACCGGGTATTTACCCATTAGGATGAGGGTATGGTATTAAAACTTTGCCCATGGGTAAGAAATGGTTAAATGTGCGTACCCGGTGGGTATCACGGGTGCGGGTATGGTAACATAGGACCCATACCTGTATACCCGTCTTTTCTAGTATATGACATGTGTGTCCTTCGTCAAACATTAGAAAAATCTTAAATTATAGTGCTAACCGTCTCAAGGGTTGTTTTTTTAACCCATGTCCTCTGCGTTGAGTGTGAAGTTTGAACTGTACACTTTTATGCAACTTAGGGCTGTAATGCTCTTATTTTTCATATACATTGTACAGTTATTATCATACGTATAGTATATTTGTTGTTTATTTGTTCATTATCATATACATTGTAACATTGTGTTGTTAGTGAATGGACAATCATACTCAGACACAACGCTGCTTTTCTTATAGGTTGTGTTGTTATAGTGCGGTAGTGCCTCGTTGAGTTTCTTGGTGGGTTTACCCGCAGATTTCTAAAACCCTGTCGGGTGCGGGTATGGTTGAAAATTTGTACCCACGTGCGGGTGCGGGTGTGGGTGTGGGTGTGATATGAGGCACGCAGGTGCGGGTTTGGTTAGACTATACCCATACCCAATGGGGACGGGTGCCATCTGTACCTCTTCCCTCTTCATGTGAGTGGAAGCCCCACCCACATCCACTCATTTCCCCTTAAAACTCCACTTAGAAAATCCAAGAGTTTTTCTTTAATAAATAAATAAAACATTTGTATTTCTTCATTTCAGAATTTGTTAATTCTATTAAAAAACTTTTGCATATAGCACCTCGAATCATTTGTTAATTCTATTAACAACCATTCGATGAAAAACCCCTTGAACTATTTCAATTTTCCCCGAAACAATTTTGTTGCTGCCCAAAATATTCTTCGATATTCCGTATCCTATCAAACGCATCATCGAACCTTGAGTGTGTCACCCTACAGTTCATGAATAAGATAGAAATGATCGATACTCCTCTCCGATCAATAATCAACAGCGGGATCTGGAGATCCGTGATGACTCCTATATATTCAACGATGACTCTCGTGATCGTGTGAACCAACAACGTCGTTAACTATTCCCTTTGTCTCGCGATATTTTACTTGTCCGAGATTCGATCATTTGTATCAACCATACCTTGTTCAATCTCGTTACCGACAAGTACTCTTTTCTCGTTCCCATGATATAACATCCTTGTGATCATATCACGTTCTTGCAAGCGGTATCGATGTGATATCACCAAGAGGGCCCAGAGTATATCTCTCCGTCATTTTGGATGGACAGATACCACTCTTGATCCATGATCCTCAACTAATACTTTCCGAATACCTAACGGCACCTTTATAGTCACCCTGTTATGATGTGACGTTTGATGACATCAAAGCACCCTTCCGGTATCAGTGATTGACATGATCTCATGGTCTAAGGAATAAGTTACTTCGTATGTTTGATATAACAACGTAAACTTAATGACTTGATCGCATTGCTATATTCACTTTGGGTATATGTTCATCACATCATTCTTCTAATGACATGATCCCGTTATTAACAACATCCAATGTTCATGATCAGGAAACCTTGATCATCTATTAATCAACGAGCTAGTTAAAAGAGAGGCTTTACTAGGAACCATTGTTTGTTTATTAAACACACATGTATCAACGTTTCCGGTTAATACAGTTCTAGCATGAGAAATAAACATTCATCATAAACAAGGAATAAGATAATAAACATTTTATTATTGCCTCTCGGGCATATTCCCTTCAGTCTCCCACTTGCACTAGAGTCAATAATCTAGTCTGTAAGCACTTAACACATATGGCGTTCTAGTGTTATTACCATGCTTCGCATGTGGTAAACATCATCAAAAAGATCTGAACTATTCAGGTCCTATTGTATTTGCATGTTCTTTGCGTATACACGCATCACTCATTCACTAATGAGATGGCTTTGTATATATATGGTCAATCGGTGAAACCTTAATTCCTCAACTTAAACCGATGTCACTAACATTGTGAAAGTGTAGCTTCATAGTGTTAGCATTCTTGGAAATTCACCAAGTTCCGGTGATATCTTAATTCCTTAGCTTAAACTAATGTTACTAACATTGTGAAAATGTAGCTTCATAGTGTGAGCATTCTTGGAAATTCACCAAGTTCAATAAAGAACTCCTTGACACAAAATACGCTTACTATCAGTTGTCAGCACAACGATATACTTTAGCCTTTGTTGTAGTATCTGTCACAATATTTTAATTTTGAAACTCTTTCAAATTCAGCATGGAACTTTCTTCCAGCCTATTGTGCTACCCTTCATCACGTATTTTAATTGAGATAAATTTATTTGAATATATGACAAGACTATTAGTGTAACATATTACAACTAACATTTTTGTAATTACTACATAGGAAAACATATCCTTATCATTTCTAAAATGACACAAGGATCTCTCCCACTTTGTCTAATCATCATATGAATTATCCTGCTATAACATTTTTATTGCATAGGACTCATCTGGTTGTGTACATAGCATGGAGACATGACTTAGAAATCTCAATTTCAATGATGCTCATCATGTGTCAAAACACTTGAATCTTTCTCAATTATTTTCCATGTGACAAGAACTCCTTGTCATTTTGATATTGACTTACTTCAATATTTCATCTATGTAATTTGGCTTCAATCATATCAGGCGATTTAATCCATCTCTTATAGATATCGATGCCTAATATCTTCTAAGCCTTTCATCAATAAGAAAATATTAACCGTGTTAATTTAAAATACATATTTTCCAATCAACCATATGTCATCTACATAATGTATTGGAAATATGTCATAGCGCTCCCACTTAATTTCTTGTAACTCTACAAGCATCTTTATCGTTCATGATGGAATCAAACTCTTTTGATAACTTCATTAAGGTAAAGATTTCAACTTTTTTATGCTCTATTCAACCATTCAAGTGTGCATACCTTTCTAGCAACCTTTTGAATTTTACAAAACTCTCAGGCTGTGTCAAGTACACATCCTTGATCAAACTTCCTCGAGAGGAGAGTTGGTTTTGTTATTCAACATCCATATCATAATATGTAACTTTGCTAGAACTATCCGCAAAGACTAAGCATCACTACGGAAGATCAAAATCTTGTAGTAGTCAACTCTTTGAACTTCGTCGAAAACAACTTTTCGATAAGTACAACTTTCAAAGGATGTAAAAATCCATGTCTTTGTCGCTATATAGACCCTTTTTCTATCGTTAGGCATCGAGCCTATCGAAAGGACTACCAAGTCACATACTTGATATTCATACAAGGATACTATGGCGGATATAATGACTCATAGTCAATTTTACAAAGTCAGGGCCCATCATTTGCTTCCTTTATAAGGTCCAGGTCCTTTTGGTTGTCAAAACAACACTTTACACTTAAACCACAAGTTGGTCTAAGTAGAAAGTTTTAGGACTTTTGTAGTTCAGTACGCAAACTCATCCGAAGTATCTACAACACATGTAGTGTCTTCGACTTTGTCAAAATAGCAAACCCTGGAACAACTTCCAGTCCTGCTCTACTCTTGACATGATAACGAAGATTCTCTAATCTCGTTGAGTTTGTACTATCCTCCCACTCACTTATTTCGCAAGAACTACTTTCTCGAGAAATCAACCCTTTCCGACAATCAACATTTGTCATTTGGTTCGGTGATAGGAGAAATACCCAATGTTTTATTTGGGATAACCTTATAAACATATATTTATCCTATTTTGGTTGTAAACATTTTACACATGCTATGCATACCAAAAACTTAAGAAAATGACAATTCGGGTCACTACCCAAACCATATCTTATATGTTGTCAATTTCAACGAATCATGATGGTGCTCTTTTCAGTGGAAAAACGACTGTCACTAATGTATACAAAATTATAATGGCATTTTTATTTATCTTACCATGTCAAACAAGGTTTGATTTTGTCTCTCGAACACTCCAAACTAATGTGGGGTAATTCGAGTAATATAAGTTGTAGAACAATTCTGCAACTTCTCAGATGTTTTGCTAAACTTGTAACTCAAACTTTATCCTTTATGATCCAATCATAAATACTTGATTATCTTGTTACAATGATTTTTACTTCATATTAACAAACTTTTTGAACCAATTCAAAATGTCGAACTCCGTTCTCTTTAAATAGATATACTCACATATCTACTCAAATCATCGACATAATTTTATGAAGGGGAAATAAATCCACCATACATGACTACACATAATGGACTATATACATCAATATGTATAATCTCCACTAAATTAGCCGTCCATTCTACTTTGGCCTAAGAACGGGATTCTAGTCTTCTTTTGGAAGAGGTATCACAAGCGTCAATTTATTCAAAACAAAATGACTCCGGAAGTCCATCAACATGGAGTTCCTTCATGTTTTCTTTTCCGATATGAACTAACATGGTTGTGTCACAATTTAAGTGAAACTCTTTTACGTCTTGCAACGTTTAGCATTTAGTCTTATAGATGTTTACTTTACCAACATGATTTATATTAACATATCCATCAATTATGGAATATGGTCATAGTTTGAACAATCTCATTTGTTCTCACAAAAGACCAGAACAAAATAACAACTTATTAAGTTCTTAAAATAAATCTTGAATGTTTGGTTCGATACGACAATGAACATAATAACACTTTATTACTGTTCTTGTCATAATCGATTCCACATCTATTACTAGTTCCTTTTAGGCACTTGTATTTCTTGCATTGTGTTGCTTTGTATGACAACTCATACCAACCAATGTGGTATCAAAATACCCAAAAATACTTTGTTAACTAGTAATACATCTATAACTTGTATATCAAGCATATACTCCTGAGCTGGACTTTTCTAGTTATCTTCTTTTTCTGCCATATACCTTTTTGTAATTCTATTTTCAATATTCCCTTTCCTTTACAGAAGAATCATTCAATCATCAAACAATGCTAGTATTACTAGCTCATTTTCTTTGGCGTGTTTGTCATATACTATCACCCATTGAGTCATCCTTTGAGTTTGATTATTCTACTAATATCACCATATTAATAGTATTCTTCTAGATTCCACTCTTAGCAATCTCCAAGTAAGGTAAACGACTTTACCCATACTTTTAATCCATCCCATCATAACAATTTTATGATTAAGCTACTATGGCTCAAAGGAAGGAATTTGGCGGATAATTTTTAGCGCCCAACTTCTTGGAATATTCAAATGCCTAGCGTCTTCAATCATTGCATATATTCAGATAATATAAGCAAACATTGTCACGCTAAATTATACGCAGTCATGTCGCCACAAATAAGTTTCTAGATATCAGTATATCTTTCACTTGATTGTTTCTGAAAATAACTCTTTTCAGTTCCTAAATCACTTTGATCAACAAAACATTATTTTGAATATAAAGTAATACGGAAGCAACCATGACTCTGGATTCTAAGTAGGAATTAGTTGCTCTCTAGATCAATCAATCATTAATCATATGGAGCTAGGCAGGAAATACCAAAAATCTACAATAGGACTCAATTTTAAATTTCACTAATACGGTACCAATCTTAAATGATTTTTACCAGATCATAACAGTTATATCTCAATTAACAATCTAAGTGTAAGGTAGTTTTGTGGATGCCAATGAATACTACAATTTGTGCAAATTCACTTTGATTAGTTGTTAATGATAAATAAGTTCAAGTTAATTCAAAATTATGCCATGAACTCCCACTCAAAAACAACATCCCTCTTAGTGGTATTTAGTGATTACACGAACCAAATTCACTACACCAAAACCGATCATCACGTGAGATGATGTAGCTTCGAAGGCGAACATCAACATGTTCATCATATCATCCATATGACTCATGCTTTACCTTTCGGTTACGTGTTCCGAGGCCATGTCTGTACATGCTAGGCTCGCCAAGTAGAACCGTAGTATTGCATGTGTTTCAAGGCCATGTCTGTACATGCTAGGCTTGAAAACACCTGTTGTATGCGAACGTTGAGTCTGTCACAATCGATCATCACGTGGTGTCTCGAAACGACGAACTTTCTTAACGGTGCATACTTAAGGAAGAACACATTATTATCTTGATATTAAGTGAGAGGGATCATCTTATAATGCTACCATCGTTATCTAAGCAAAACAAGATGCATAAAAGGATTAACATCACAAACATCACATGTGAGGATTACGTGATATGATATGGTCCTCCTTGCACTTGATCTCCATCATGTGCATTATGGTATGATCTCAATCATTCCACCGGCGTGGTACCAAGTACCATGGCACCCCAATCTTGATTGTCCATCAATAAGAAGACAATCATATGGATACCTTCCGGTATATCAATAATTTACAAAAGAGATCATCTCATAATCAAATTTGTAACATTGACCATATCACATCACATGCCCAGCAAAAACTAGTTAGACGCTTCTAATTTATTTTTGCATATTTTACGTGGCTTAGGGCTTTCGAGGATAGAACCGTTCATACCTACGAACATCAACCACAACGTTGATAAACACATTTTTAACAACCCTTCGTATATTAGATCTTAACTATAGTAGGAGAAACAGACACCCGCAAGCCACTTATGCAATACAAGTTGCATGTCAGTTGTGGAATAAGTCTCATGTAAGTGGACATGTAAGGTTAGTCCGGGCCGCTTCATCCCACTATGCCACTAAGATCATAAAATAATCAAGGATGTAATAACATGATCATCAACACCCACATACTCCTATGTGTTCTACCCGTACAAAACATCTACGCATAGATCCGGCTCTGATACCACTGAAGGGGTCGTTGCATAGAAAACAAAAAAATTCCTACGCGAGAGACCCCCGAAAGGCCAAGATCTAATCTAGGAGACGAAGTGCAACGGGCAAAGAGAGGGTTAAGGAGAACACATACCCTCGTAGACACAAAGCGTTACGGGATCAAATATCGTTGTTGGCGTAGTCTTACTCACACCTATCCCGGTAGCGAGAAGATGTGCACCGCAATCCGGCTGTGCATCCGTGATCGGTCACACGTACGGTTGATGACGACCTCCGTTCCCTCGATCCAGCGGGGCGCGGAAGTAGAGGATCCCTCGGAACTCCAGAAGTACGACGGCGTGGTGGTGGTGAAGAATCCCACGGTCAGGGCTTCGCCAAGCCGGAAACCATGGAATGGAGCAGCGGGTGGAGGGAAAAGGAAGTGGGCAAGTGTGTGTGAGAAGAGGATCTCTCACCCACCTTTTATAGGGGAGGGGGAGGCATCCCAAGAGGGGGTGCGGCCAGCCATGGTGGTGCCCCCACTCTTCCCTCTTCATGTGAGTGGAAGCCCCACTCACATCCACTCATTTTCCCTTAAAACTCCACTTAGAAAATCCAAGAGTTTTTCTTTAATAAATAAATAAAACATTTTTATTTCTTTATTTAAGCATTTGTTAATTCTATTAACAAACTTTTGCATATAGCACCTCGAATCATTTGTTAGTTCTATTAACAACCATTCAATGAAAAACCCCTTGAACTATTTCAATTTTCCCCGAAACAATTTTGGTGCTGCCCAAAATATTCTTCGATATTCCGTATCCTCTCAAACACATCATCGAACCTTAAGTGTGTCACCCTACGGTTCGCGAATAAGATAGACATGATCGATACTCCTCTATGATCAATAATCAATAGCGGGATCTGGAGATCCGTGATGACTCCTATATATTCAACGATGACTCTCGTGATCGTGTGAACCAATAACGTCATGAACTATTCCCTTTGTCTCGCGATATTTTACTTGTCCGAGATTCGATCATTGGTCTCAACCATACCTTGTTCAATATCGTTACCGACAAGTACTATTTTCTCGTTCCCATGATATAACATCCATGTGATCATATCACGTGCTTGCAAGCGGTATCGATGTGATATCACCAAGAGGGCCCAGAGTATATCTCTCCGTCATTTTGGATCGACAAATCCCACTCTTGATCCATGATCCTCAACTAATACTTTCCGAATACCTAACGGAACCTTTATAGTCACCCTGTTATGATGTGACGTTTGATGACATCAAAGCACCCTTCCGGTATCAGTGATTGACATGATCTCATGGTCTAAGGAATAAGTTACTTCGTATGTTTGATATAACAATGTAAACTTAATGACTTGATCGCATTGCTATATTCACTTTGGGTATATGTTCATCACATCATTCTTCTAATGACATGATCCGTTATTAACAACATCCAATGTTCATGATCAGGAAACCTTGATCATCTATTAATCAACGAGCTAGTTAAAAGAGAGGCTTTACTAGGAACCATTGTTTGTTTATTAAACACACATGTATCAATGTTTCCGGTTAATACAATTCTAGCATGAGAAATAAACATTCATCATAAACAAGGAATAAGATAATAACCATTTTATTATTTCCTCTCGGGCATATTCCCTTCACTACCTATATGTAGCATTTCACAACCACTCCAAGTAAATTTCTTGTGTGCTACTGATACGTCATAAACGTATCCTTAATTTCTGATGTTCCATGTTGTTTCCTTGTTATTTCCTACATGTTTGCTATACACTTTATGTCATTTTATCTATTTCCGGGACTAACCTGTTGACAAGATGCCACAGAGCCAGTTCCCTGTTTTCTGTTGTTTTTAGTTTCGGAAAAGTTGTTCTGGAAATATTCTCGGAATTGGAAAATTCGAAGCCCGGAAGTCTTAGAATTCCCTAAGGTTCCACGGAGTCCCGAAGAGGCCCGGAGGGGGCCACACCATAGGGCGGTGCACCCCCCTCGCCCGCCTGGGGGTGGTGTGGGCCCCTCAGGCGTCCACCGCCATCGCCCTTTCGCCTATTTATTCCCCCGATAAGAAGACCCTAAAAATATACCACTTCGTCCCGAGAAACACCCGAGGCCGCCGTCATCGTCATCCCGAGATCGGGAGGGATCTGGAGCTCTCCTCAGCACCCTGCCGGGAGGGGAATTCGTCACCGAAGGGGTCTACACCACCACGCCTTCCTCCAAAGTGATGCATGAGTAGTTCATCCCTGGACTACAGGTCCATCGCAGTAGCTAGATGGTTGTATTATCCACTTTTTACCTCATGTTTAGATCTCGTGAGCTTCCCTACATGATTGAGATCATCTTTATGTAATGCTCCATGTTGTGTTTGATGGGATCTGATGTATGTTGAATGCTATGTCTTCTGATTATCAATCTATCATGTTATCTTCATGCATATGTTATTTATGATCCTGCATGCGCTCTGTTATTAGTAGATGCTCTGCCCAAGTAGATGCTAGTAACTCCAAGAGGGAGTATTCACTACAAGAGAATCGGTCTCTTGCAACGAAATCTGTAGCTACGTTTTTTTTTCGTTGCGATATAATCACAAATTACCACGACCTCTCAGGTTGTGGTGATAGGGCACTCGTATTTCCACGACTCATTTTGGTGGCGATAAATTGTCGTTTTGTTGCGGTAGAGGCCTCCTATTGCCATGATTTGTACTGCTGTTGGAATACAGCCGCGTTTTTGCGACAGAGTATTTTCGTTGCGCGAGGCACTCCTTTTGTTGCCTTAGAGACATGGTATTCCAACGAAATAAGCATTCGTGGTGATATTTAGTCATTTATTGCAACATCTTTATTTGTGTTGCGGTAGTTACAAATATTGTTGCAAAAAAAAAAGCTAACTATTGCAACCAAATTTTTCGTGTGGCAACCATATGTTTTTCGCCTCAAATTTACCCTGCGGCAATACCTATTGTTTACTGCGACAATTTGGGTCGTATGGTAATAGGTTAACGGTAAAGCAACAATCACCGTACTGTTGCGAAAATGAACAAGTTATTTTGCAACGACCATTCATAGACTAGCTTAACGGGCCTCATGGGCCGTGCCCTTGATCACTGTTGCAATTTTCTTAGGACTACACTTCATTTTTGGTCCAGTATCTCAGTTTGGTGAGCATATTATTTTTTTTAATATTGTTTGCAACTGAATTTCTGCAGCACTTAGCATTTTACTAATGTTGCAACTAGTGACAGTACTTAATAATCAATCAAGAACTCATATAAGACGCAATTTCACTAGTACATTTATCATGGAAATTCAAAATTTCTAAACACTGGAACTTTGGAATCTTTAAACAAAAATTATGTTATTACACGATCTTTCATCCATGCATGTTCATGGCAAAACCTTTAAGGCAAACAGTGCAGAGACAGCCTACACAAAGAATCCATGGTCATCATCCAATTCATCTTCTACCAAAGGAGCAACATGACCATCATTTATGTAAGCCTCATCATCATCAGTATCAGCATCATATTCGACTTGGTCTTCGTCAAAATCAGCAGGTCTTAAATTATTTATGACTGAAACATCAACGCTGGTTCCTTCATCATCAGTTCTGCACCAAGTAGTAATAACGTCAGGAAAAGTAAATTCTGGAACTGTAATTCCTGCATCGACGACATCCTGTACATCTGCATCACCACGTTCATCTCCTTCTGCAAGATCATCTAGGTCCGCACCATTTAAAACCGAAGGAGCAAACAAATTGCGTGGATTCATTTTTATAGCACTTGCCCAATTAGGGCTCTTCACATCTCTCACATAGAAAACCTGTGCAGCTTGGATGCCTAGAATGTAAGGGTCTTCCGTGAATCGGTGTACACTAGTGTCGAGGTCAATAATTCCATACTTGTCCCTCCTATACCCCTTACTATGATTTCTATTGGCAGGAGGCACGTCGAACCAGTCGCACTGCAATAGAACAACCTCCTTATCAGGAGGAAAGTCAAGAAATATGATTTTCTTTATCACCCCATAATAATCAGTACTGCTGGTGCTTCCTTGCGCGTTGACTACGACGCCACTATTTTGGGTACTCAAGTCAAGCTCTATTTCGGTATTACGAAAGTAATATCCATTCAGTACTGTACGGTTGAACACACGAGCAATTTGATCAGGCCCTTTAGCTAGTGTATACAACAGACTGTTGACCTTCCCATCTTTATGGAGTTGTGTGATCTGTTTCATGGAATAGAATATGTGTGAGTGTACTATACACCATTGTTTTTTTATTACGAGAAACATTTATGAAAATGCTAAAGTAACTTACCCGTCTTTCGAACCAGCCAACAAAATCTTCCTTGTGTTTCTTTTTAGGATTAGGACAATTGTTCTTTTTGAGCTCGTCAATATGTTCCCTTCAAAAAGAAATGATATATGGTTACTTCATAACCAAAGTGTTAATGCATATCATGATATGAAACAAATACATAAGTTTCCTTACTGAATATATGGCTCGGTTTCCTCGCAGTTTGTTATTATGTAGTGCCTCATTTGATTAAGAGCTTCCAAAGACAGTGATTCACGGGCAAAACCTTTCTTGGAGTAATCAACTGCACTCATTATGCTAATCCCTGTTGGTGCCTCATCTGTAGCTCCATCTGCATGGCGTTCGGACTGACTTATTTTTGTAGGCGAGCCTTTAACGAATCGACTGCAGAACGTCATGCACTCTTCAAGTATGTACCCCTCTGCAATTGAACCTTCTGGATGAGCCTTGTTACGTACATATCCCTTCAACGTACGCAGGTATCTCTCAACCGGATACATCCATCTATACTGTACAGGCCCTGCCAACCATGCTTCTCGAGCTAGATGAATTGGGAGATGCATCATAATATCAAAGAAAGCTGGTGGATATATCATCTCTAGCTGACATAGAATTACTGCAATTTTTTCGTCCAAATTCAACAGATCCTCATCCCTTAACTCCTTGGAGCATAAATCGGAAAAGAATTTACTAAGCTGAAGCAATGGGGTAAGGACATTCTCTGGCAGAAGCTTGCGCAACGCAATAGGAAGAAGTTTCTGTAATATAACATGGCAGTCGTGAGTTTTGAGTCCACTAAACTTGCACTGCTCGAGGACCACACATCGCTTAATGTGTGAAGCATAGCCATCAGGCATCCGTATGCTCTGCAGAAACCTGAGCAGCATTATCTTCTCTTCCTTTTTTAAAGCATACACGCCTTTCTTAAGTTTGTACTTATCCTTACCGGCGGGCTTTGCGTGCTGATCCTCCCTAATTTTCAAAAACTCCAAATCTAGGCGAGCCTTTGTACCATCCTTTGTTTTCCCATCCATCTCAAGCAAAGTACCCAGAATGCTGTCACAAATGTTCTTCTCGATGTGCATAACATCCAAATTGTGCCTCACGAGCAAGTGCTGCCAATACGGGAGCTGGAAGAACACACTTTTCTTCCGCCAATTGTGCCAGGGATTAGTTTCCGGTCGCTTTCTCTTATTTGACCGCCCAAATGGTTCATGCTGAATGCTATCAAGCTCCTTTAGAACTTCATTGCCTGTAAGTGGCACCGGGGCGTCTCTATGGTCTGGCTTGTTGTTGAACATAACCTTGTTTCGACGCCATTTGTGTTGTTTCCGTAGAAAACGTCGGTGTCCCATGTAGCAATGCTTTCTACCATACCGGAGCCATAAAAAGTCTGTATGCTTGTGGCAGTAAGGGCATGCTAGCTTGCCTTTTGTGCTCCAACCACTCAGCATTGCGTAAGCCGGGTAGTCATTGATGGTCCACAACACGCATGCATACAACTTGAAATTTTGTTTAGTTGCAGCATCATATGCTTCAACACCATCCTCCCATAGAACTAACAGTTCATCAATCAAAGGCTGTAAGTACACATCAATGTTATTTCCTGCTGACTTTGGTCCTGGAATAATCATTGACATTATCCAGTTCTCTTGTTTCATACACATCCATGGTGGCAAGTTATATGGGATCAGAATGACAGGCCATGTAGTGTGTGATATACTCATGAGACCAAAGGGGTTGAATCCATCTGAAGCAAGGCCAAGCCGAACACTGCGAGCATCTTTTGCGAATTCTTTCTGACTATATCTTTCATCAAGGCTTTTCCAGGCCTTCGAATCTGCAGGATGCCTCATTATGCCATCATCTTTACGTTTCTCCTTATGCCATTTCATATCAGTTGACATATCTTCTGTCATGTACAGCCTTTGCAGTCTTTGAATGAGTGGGAAATACCATAGAACTTTCTGTGGCACTTGCTTCTTTGATTTACGGATCGATGAATCAGCTTTGTCTACGGTTGGACTTGATTTCCATCGAGACGTATGACAGACAGGGCATTCTTGGGCATCAGCATGCTCATTACGGAATAGCACACAATCATTATAGCACGCGTGTATCTTCTTGTAATCCAGTCCAAACTCTCGAATGACCTTCCTTACTTGTGCGAGATTAGTAGGAATGCAGTGACCCTTTGGCAGCACCTCCGTGAACATCCGCAGCATTAAGTCACATGCTCTGTTGGTCACCCCAGACACGCACTTGATTTGGTAAAGCTTCACAATGAAAGATATCTTTGTGACCTCCTCACAACCTGGGTACAACGATGTTTTTCCCTCTTCCAATAGTTTGTAGAACGCCTTTGCAGATGCATTTGGCTCCTGTTTCATTCCATCACCGCTCGTGTCTCCTGCATTACTTCCCACTTTTGTGGCCCTTATCAGAGTATCGAGCATGTCACATATCCCTTCACCACCACCTGCATCGACTTCATCATCAGAATCTTCAGACATGTTGTCCTCCTCGGGTTCACCATGGAATACCCATTTTTTGTAGGACGGATCCATCCCATTCTTAAGCAAGTGCATATGGATCTCCTTTTTAGTTTTCTGAGCATTATTCAGACATTTCGTACACGGGCAAAAGTTTCTTGCGTCTGGTTCAGCACCATCAAAACTAAGTTCCAAGAAACTCTCGATGCCACTTTGCCACTCCACAGAATCTCTATCCTTCTCCATCCAGCTCTTGTCTTGTGACATTTTGCGTTATCTCCGTTTAGCCGGTCTTGTAAAAAAGAAGGAGCAGCATTAGTTCACACAAAAGTATTTCGAAACAACAAATACATCAGAGAGACAGGCATACTGGTCTTTCAAGTAAGTAAGAATTGTAGGGGATTACATTAGACATTACTTCACAACACAGCGTTAGATTGAAACTAACACTTACACCTGAAACTGACATGGATATGAAAATATAAAACCTAGTTCGTACCTGAATTCCTGACATTAATATGAATATTAAACTAACACTTACAACTGAAACTGATAAAACAGACACGCATATGTGAACACAAGCAGCTAGTCTATCTGACAGCAATTGCAATCGCCATTAACTTCATCGAACCGGCAGGATGGAAACCAAGGATTTCATCAGTATTGGTACAAACCTTGTAATTGCGTCTGACGAGCGGCGGAAGCAGCGGTTGAGTACAAGTCGGCGGGGCAGCGTTGGCGGCAGTTCAATAGTTTACGCTAATCGAGTTCGGATGGCGGCGAGGTAATAGTGGCAGATTGATCGGTCGCGCAGGGCCGATACGGCGGCGAAGTCGCCTGAGAACGGATAGAGCGGCGTTGTCGTGCGGGGGCAGGGCAGTTTGGAGGAGACCGGGCGGACAAACGTAGCCCTTTCGCTCGCCCAATGGACCAACCGGAGTATGGGCCTATTAATTGTACAATTTGTCTTCACAGCCCATTTGCCTTGTGAACAATATGTTTTTCCCTTGGCAATAACGTTCAAGTATTATAAATGCTCTATTAAGTTTTACTAGTTTCATTTTATGATTAAATTAATTCATTTCGAAATGCATTGTTGTGTTAATATTCAACACTAGTCGGAAAAGCCCTGTTATTGGTGTGGTTTTTCTTCAGTTCTGGCATGAAACTCGTACACCCCTGCTATCTAGGTGTCCACTGGCGTGTTTCTGGAATCGACACAGGTTATACTACATGATCATTGGCGTTGATGTCATAGTCCATATCACTATCCTATAGAAATCGGTAAATAAAAAGGGTATGTAATATTGACTAGAAGCGCACAAATGGTATTCAATTATGAGATAACATAACAAGCATTAAAAAAAACCGCATAAACATTCAAAGATTCAACCAGATAGTACTCAACATTAACATGTAATCTAAAAGTTCGCATAAAGCTAGAACTCTCAGCTACAACCACGATACCTACTCATCATCTGACTGAATAATGACAACATGTGTATCCTCAGTAGGGAGCTATGGGAACATCATCTTCGGTGTCTTCAGCATCGTCAGGTCGATCGTAGAGGAAGTAGGTGGACACATCACCTTCATCGAGATAGAATGTCAATCTCCCTGTTGGATCCATCTCGTAGCGTTCCACAAGCTGGCCCCATTGCTGACCACTGAAGTATGTTTTTCCATCCTCATGTGTGACTACAACTTTGTGCTGGTGCTCTGGCACTCTCCAGCTCACCAAGTTCACCTCGAGAGTTCTAGGGTGGTCCCAAATTGCAACTTGAATATGCTCCAAAAAGTCACGCCTGAATCTGCAAGGTATGATCTGTAAAAAAAAAAGAAGTACACATTTTTAGTACAAATTTATTGTCAGTTTTCAAAAAGTAGATTGACCTAAAGTATATACCAATCTGTTTTCAAACCCCTCTGGTAGAACAATGGTAAATTTCTTGTTCATGCACTCCTTGTAGCCACACTGTTCACATACATCCATTGCCTGCGGTGGTGCGTTCCATACACTGAATTCAGATACACATCTAACCATTTACCATTCAAAAACCAACTTAAATCTAACAATGTACATCTAATTTTGGTGGCTGAATAAACTTAAATCTAACAATGAAAATCTAATTCCTAAGTCGATCTACATCTAAAATCACAATAATAGGGCTCCTTTGATTCATATGATAGGAAAAGTGTAGGGATAGGAAACTTGTAGGATTGGTATGGTATGGCCAAATGATTCCTATGAGAAGAGCATTTTCCTTTGATTGTGTGAAGGAATTTTTCCATGAGGTTGGACCTAATGTTCTTTTCCTATTGAAGGGAATATGCCCGAGAGGCAATAATAAAATGGTTATTATCTTATTCCTTGTTTATGATGAATGTTTATTTCTCATGCTAGAATTGTATTAACCGGAAACGTTGATACATGTGTGCTTAATAAACAAACAATGGTTCCTAGTAAAGCCTCTCTTTTAACTAGCTCGTTGATTAATAGATGATCAAGGTTTCCTGATCATGAACATCGGATGTTATTAATAACGGGGTCATGTCATTAGAAGAATGATGTGATGAACATATACCCAAAGAGAATATAGCAATGCGATCAAGTCATTTAGTTTACATTGTTATATCAAACACACGAAGTAACTTATTCCTTAGACCATGAGATCATGTCAATCACTGATACAGGAAGAGTGCTTTGATGGCATCAAACGTCACACCGTAACAGGGTGACTATAAAGGTGTCATTGAGTATTCGGAAAGTATTAGTTGAGGATCATGGATCAAGAGTGGGATTTGTCCATCCAAATGACGGAGAGATATACTCTGGGCCCTCTCGGTGATATCACATCGAAACCGCTTGCAAGCACGTGATATGATCACAAGGATGTTATATCACGGGAACGAGAAAAGAGTACTTGTCGGTAACGAGATTGAACAAGGTATGGTTGATACCAATGATCGAATCTCGGACAAGTAAAATATCGCGAGACAAAGGGAATAGTTCACGGCGTTGTTGGTTCACACGATCACGAGAGTCATCGTTGAATATATAGGAGTCATCACGGATCTCCAGATCCCGCTGTTGATTATTGATCGGAGAGGAGTCTCGATCATGTCTATCTTATTCGCGAACCGTAGGGTGACACACTTAAGGTTCGATGACGCGTTTGAGAGGATACGGAATATCGAAGAATATTTTGGACAACACCGAAATTGTTTCGGGGAAAATTGAAATAGTTCAAGGGGTTTTTCGTCGAATGGTTGTTAATAGAATTAACAAATGATTCGAGGTGCTATATGCAAAAGTTTGTTAATAGAATTAACAAATGCTGAAATAAAGAAATAAAAAGGTTTTATTTATTTATTAAAAGAAAACCTTTGGATTTTCCAAGTGGGAAATTATGGGAGCATGAGTGGGTGTGAGTGGAGCTTCCACTCACATGAAGAGGGAAGAGGTGGGGGCACCCCCATGGGCTGGCCGCACCCCCCTTGGGCTGCCTCCCCCCTCTCCTATAAAAGGAGGGTGAGAGCTCTCCCTCCTCCACACACTTGGCCACTTCCCTTTCCCTCCACCCGCTGCTCCATTTCATGGTCTCCGGCTTGGCGAAGCCCTGACCGTGGGATTCTTCACCACCACCACGTCGTCGTGCTGCTGGAGTTCCGAGGGATTCTCTACTTCCGCGCCCCGCTGGAACGAGGGAACGGAGGTCGTCATCAACCGTACGTGTGACCGATCACGGATGCACCGCCGGATTGCGGTGCCATCTTCTCGCTATCGGGATCGGTGTGAGTACGACTACGCCAACAACGAGATTTGATCTCGTACCACTTTGAGTCTTCGAGGGTATGTGTTCTTCTTAACCCTCTCATTTCCCGTTGCAATTCGTCTCCTAGATTAGATCTTGGCCTTTCGGGTGTCTCTCGCGTAGGAAAATTTTTGTTTTCTATGCTACGTTCCCCTTCAGTGGTATCAGAGCCGGATCTATGCGTAGATGTTTTGTACGGGTAGAACACATAGGTGTATGTGGGCGTTGATGATCATGTTATTACCTCCTTGCTTATTTTATGATCTTAGTGGCATAGTGGGATGAAGCGGCCCGGACTAACCTTACATGTCCACGTACATGAGACTTGTTCCACAACTGACATGCAACTTGTATTGCATAAGTGGCTTGCGGGTGTCTGTTTCTCCTACTATAGTTAAGATCTAATCTATGAAGGGTTGTTAAAAATGTGTTTATCAACGTTGTGGTTGATGTTCGTAGGTATGAACGGTTCTATCATCGAAAGCCCTAAGCCACGTAAAATATGCAAAAATAAATTAGAGGCGTCTAACTAGTTTTTTGCTGGGCATGTGATGTGACATGGTCAATATTACAAATTTGATTATGAGATGATCTATTTTGTAAATTATTGATATACCGGAAGGTATCCATATGATTGTCTTCTTATTGATGGACAATCAAGATTGGGGTGCCATGGTACTTGGTACCACGCCGGTGGAATGATTGAGATCATACCATAATGCACATGATGGAGATCAAGTGCAAGGAGGACCATATCATATCACGTAATCCTCACATGTGATGTTTGTGATGTTAATCCTTTTATGCATCTTGTTTTGCTTAGATAACGATGGTAGCATTATAAGATGATCCCTCTCACTTAATATCAAGATAATAATGTGTTCTTCCTTAAGTATGCACCGTTAAGAAAGTTCGTCGTTTCGAGACACCACGTGATGATCGGGTGTGATAGACTCAACGTTCGCATACAACGGGTGTTTTCAAGCCTAGCATGTACAGACATGGCCTTGAAACACATGCAATACTACGGTTCTACTTGGCGAGCCTAGCATGTACAGACATGGCCTCGGAACACGTAACCGAAAGGTAAAGCATGAGTCATATGGATGATATGATGAACATGTCGATGTTCGCCTTTGAAGCTACATCATCTCACGTGATGATCGGTTTTGTTGTAGTGAATTTGGTTCGTGTAATCACTAAAGACGACTAAGAGGGATGTTGTTTTTGAGTGGGAGTTCATGGTTTAATTTTTGAATTAACTTGAACTTATTTATCATGAACAACCAATCAAAGTGAATTTGCACAAATTGTAGTATTCATTGGCATCTATAATTACCTTACACTTAGATTGTTAATTGAGATATAACTGTTATGATCTGGTAAATACCATTTAAGATTGGTACCGTATTAGTGAAATTTAAAATTGAGTCCTATTGTAGATTTTTGGTATTTCCTACCTAGCTCCATGTGGTTAATGATTGATTAATCTAGAGAGCAAATAATTCCTACTTAGAATCCAAAGTCATGGTTGCTTCCATATTACTTTATCTTCAAAAGAATGTTTTGTTGATCAAGGTGATTTAGGAACCGAAAAGAATTGTTTTCAGAAACAATCAAGTGAAAGATATATTGATATCTAGAAACTTATTTATGGCAACATGACTGAGTATAATTTAGCGTGACAATGATTGCTTATATTATCTGAATATATGCAAATTTAGCGTGACAATGTTTGCTTATATTATCTGAATATATGCAATGATTGAAGACGCTAGGCGTTTGAATATTCCAAGAAGTTGGGCGCTCAAAATTATCCTCTAAATCCCTTCCTTCGAGCTATAGGAACTTAATCATAAAATTGTTATGATAGGATGGATTAGAAGTATGGGTAAAGTAGTTTACCTTACTTGGAAATTGCTAAGAGTGGAATCTAGAAGAATGCTATTAATATGGTGATATTAGTAGAACAATCAAACTCAAAGTATGACTCAATGGGTGATAGTATATGACTAACACGCCAAAGAAAATGAGCTAGTAAGACTAGCATTGTTTGATGTTGAATGATTCTTCTATAAAGGAAAGGGAATATTGAAAATAGAATTACAAATAGATATATGGCAGAAAAGAAGATAACTGGAAAAGTCCAGCTCAGGAGTATATACTTGATATACAAGTTATAGATGTATTACTAGTTAACAAAGTATTTTTGGGTATTTTGATACCACATTGGTTGGTATGAGTTGTCATACAAAGCAACGCAATGAAAGAAATACAAGGGACTAAAAGGAACTAGTAATAGATGTGGAATCGGTTATGAAAAGAACATAAATAAAGTGTTATTGTGTTCATTGTCGTATCGAACCAACCAGTCAAGATTTATTTGAAGAACTTAATAATTTGTTATTTTGTTCTAGTCTTTTGTGAGAACAAATGAGATTGTTCAAACTATGATCATATTCCATAATTGATGGATATGTTAATATAAATCATGTTGGTAAAGTAAACATCTATAAGACTAAATGCTAAACGTTGCAAGACGTTGAAGTGTTTCACTTAAATTGTGACACCACCATTTTAGTTCATATCGGAAAGGAAAACATGAAGGAACTCCATATTGATGGACTTCCGGAGTCATTTTATTGACGCTTGTGAGACCTCTTCCAAAAGATGACTAGAATTCCGTTCTTAGGCCAAAGTAGAATGGACGACTAATTTAGTGGAGATTATACATATTGATGTATATAGTCCATTATGTGTAGTCATGTATGGTGGATTAATTTTTCCTTCATAAAATTCTGTCGATGATTTAAGTAGATATGTGAGTATATCTATTTAAAGGGAACAGAGTTTGACATTTTGAATTAGTTCAAAAGGTTGTTAATATGAAGTTAAAATCAATGTAACAAGATAATCAAGTATTTATGATTGGATCATAAAGGATAAAGTTTGAGTTACAAGTTTAGCAAAACATCTGAGAAGTTGCAGAATTGTTCTACAACTTATACTTCTCGAATACCCCACATTAGATTGGAGTATTCAAAAGACAAAATCAAACCCTGTTTGACATGGTAAGATTAATAAAAATGCCATTATAATTTTGTAGTTTATACATTAGTGACAACCGTTTTTCCCACTGAAAAGAGCACCATCATGATCCGCTGAAATTGACAACATATAAGATATGGTTTGGGTAGTGACCCGAATTGTCACTTTCTTAAGTTTTGGTATGCATAGCATGTGTAAAATGTTTACAACCAAAATAGGATAAATATATGTTTATAAGGTTATCCCAAATAAAATATTGGGTATTTCTCCTATCACCGAACCAAAAGACAAATGTTGTTTGTCAGAAAGGGTTGATTTCTCGAGAAAGTAGTTCTTGCGAAACAAGTGAGTGGGAGCACAGTACAAACTCAACGAGATTAGAGAATCTTCGTTATCATGTCAAGAGTAGCGCAGCACTGGAAGTTGTTCCGGGGTTTACTATTTTGACTAAGTAGAAGACACTACAAATGTTGTAGATACTTCAAATGAGTTTACGAACTGTACCAGTAAAGTCCAAAAACTTTGTACTTAGAACAACTTGTGGTTTAAGTGTAAAGTGTTGTTTTGACAACAAAAGGACCTGAACCTTATAAAGGAAGCAAATGATGGGCCCTGGCTTCGTAAAATTGACTATGAGTCATTATATCCGCCATAGTATCCTTGTATGAATATCAAGTATGTGACTTGGTAGTCCTTTCGATAGGCATGATGCCTAACGATAGCAAAAGGGTCTATATAGCGACAAAGACATGGATTTTACATCTTATTAAAATTGTACTTATCGAAAAGTTGTTTTCGACGAAGTTCAAAGAGTTAACTACTACAAGATTTTGATCTTCCGTAGTGATGCTTTAGTCTTTGCGGATAGTTCTAGCAAAAGGTTACATATTATGATATGGCAGTTGAATAACAAAACCAACTCTCCTCTCAAGGAAGTTTTATCAAGGATGTGTACTTGACACAGTCTGAGAGTTTTGTAAAATTCAAAAAGGTTGCTAGAAAGGTATGCACACTTCAATGGTTGAAGTGAGCATAACGAAGTTGAAATCTTTACCTTAATGAAGTTATCAAAAGAGTTTGATTCCATCATGAACGATAAAGATACTTGTAAAGTTACAAGAAATTAAGTGGGAGCGCTATGACATATTTCCAATACTTTATGTAGATGACATATGGTTGATTGGAAAATATGTATTTTAAATTAACACGGTTAAGATTTTCATATTGATGAAAGGCTTAGAAGATATTGGGCATCGATATCTATAAAAGATGGATTGAAGCGCCTGATATGATTGAAGCCAAATTACATAGATGAAATATTGAAGTAAGTCAATATAAAATTGATAAGAAAGGAGTTCTTGTCACATGGAAAATAATTGAGCAAGATTCATGTGTTTTGACACATGATGAGCATCATTGAAATTGAGATTTCTAAGTCATGTTTCCATGCTATGTACACAACCAGATGAGTCCTATGCTATAAAATGTTATAGTAGGATAATTCATATGATGATTAGACAACAGTGGGAGAGATCCTTGTGTCATTTTAGAAATGCTAAGGATATGTTTTCCTATATAGTAATGACAAAATATTAGTTGTAATATGTTACACTAATAGTCTTGTCATTTATTAAAGTAATTTTATCTCAATTAAAATATGTGATGAACGGTAGCACAATAGGATGGAAGAAAGTTCCATGCTGGATTTGAAAGAGTTTCAAAATTAAAATATTGTGACAGATACTACAACAAAGGCTAAAGTATATCGTTGTGTTGACAACTGATAATAAGCGTATTTTGTGTCAAGGAGTTCTTTATTGAACTTGGTGAATTTCCAAGAATGCTGAAACTATGAAGCTACATTTTCACAATGTTAGTAACATCAGTTTAAGCTGAGGAATTAAGGTATCACCGGAACTTGGTGAGTTTCCAAGAATGCTAACACTATGAAGCTACATTTTCACAATGTTAGTGACATCAGTTTAAGCTGAGGAATTAAGTTTTCACCAATTGACCATATATATACAAAGCCATCTCATTAGAGAATGAGTGATGCGTGTAGACGCAAAGAACATGCAAATACAATAGGACCTGAACAGTTCAGATCTTTTTGATAATGTTTACCACATGCGAAGCATGGTAATAACACTGGTACGCCATATGTGTTAAGTGCTTACAGACTAGATTATTGACTCTAGTGCAAGTGGGAGACTGAAGGGAATATGCCCGAGAGGCAATAATAAAATGGTTATTATCTTATTCCTTGTTTATGATGAATGTTTATTTCTCATGCTAGAATTGTATTAACCGGAAACGTTGATACATGTGTGCTTAATAAACAAACAATGGTTCCTAGTAAAGCCTCTCTTTTAACTAGCTCGTTGATTAATAGATGATCAAGGTTTCCTGATCATGAACATCGGATGTTATTAATAACGGGGTCATGTCATTAGAAGAATGATGTGATGAACATATACCCAAAGAGAATATAGCAATGCGATCAAGTCATTTAGTTTACATTGTTATATCAAACACACGAAGTAACTTATTCCTTAGACCATGAGATCATGTCAATCACTGATACAGGAAGAGTGCTTTGATGGCATCAAACGTCACACCGTAACAGGGTGACTATAAAGGTGTCATTGAGTATTCGGAAAGTATTAGTTGAGGATCATGGATCAAGAGTGGGATTTGTCCATCCAAATGACGGAGAGATATACTCTGGGCCCTCTCGGTGATATCACATCGAAACCGCTTGCAAGCACGTGATATGATCACAAGGATGTTATATCACGGGAACGAGAAAAGAGTACTTGTCGGTAACGAGATTGAACAAGGTATGGTTGATACCAATGATCGAATCTCGGACAAGTAAAATATCGCGAGACAAAGGGAATAGTTCACGGCGTTGTTGGTTCACACGATCACGAGAGTCATCGTTGAATATATAGGAGTCATCACGGATCTCCAGATCCCGCTGTTGATTATTGATCGGAGAGGAGTCTCGATCATGTCTATCTTATTCGCGAACCGTAGGGTGACACACTTAAGGTTCGATGACGCGTTTGAGAGGATACGGAATATCGAAGAATATTTTGGACAGCACCGAAATTGTTTCGGGGAAAATTGAAATAGTTCAAGGGGTTTTTCGTCGAATGGTTGTTAATAGAATTAACAAATGATTCGAGGTGCTATATGCAAAAGTTTGTTAATAGAATTAACAAATGCTGAAATAAAGAAATAAAAAGGTTTTATTTATTTATTAAAAGAAAACCTTTGGATTTTCCAAGTGGGAAATTATGGGAGCATGAGTGGGTGTGAGTGGAGCTTCCACTCACATGAAGAGGGAAGAGGTGGGGGCACCCCCATGGGCTGGCCGCACCCCCCTTGGGCTGCCTCCCCCCTCTCCTATAAAAGGAGGGTGAGAGCTCTCCCTCCTCCACACACTTGGCCACTTCCCTTTCCCTCCACCCGCTGCTCCATTTCATGGTCTCCGGCTTGGCGAAGCCCTGACCGTGGGATTCTTCACCACCACCACGTCGTCGTGCTGCTGGAGTTCCGAGGGATTCTCTACTTCCGCGCCCCGCTGGAACGAGGGAACGGAGGTCGTCATCAACCGTACGTGTGACCGATCACGGATGCACCGCCGGATTGCGGTGCCATCTTCTCGCTATCGGGATCGGTGTGAGTACGACTACGCCAACAACGAGATTTGATCTCGTACCACTTTGAGTCTTCGAGGGTATGTGTTCTTCTTAACCCTCTCATTGCCCGTTGCAATTCGTCTCCTAGATTAGATCTTGGCCTTTCGGGTGTCTCTCGCGTAGGAAAATTTTTGTTTTCTATGCTACGTTCCCCTTCACCTATAGGATTTGTACTACAAGATTTCTACGGGAATATTTCCTATAGGATATGATCCTGTGAATCAAACAAGCAATATAGGAAAAATTCCTATAGGATCTAATCCTACAAAATTCCTATGGCATTCCTATGAATCAAAGAGTAACATATAACTCAATCTACATCTAAACCTAACAATGAAAGGTACGGCGGCCGGGGAAACTTACCTGCGGCGCGACGGCTGGACGGCGCGAGGACGACGGTGGCGGTTGCGGCGGCGTTTGTCGCGGCGTCGTTCCGCCGGGTGTCGGTGGGGGATCTGGGGGCGGAGAGGGCTAGCCGTGGCGGCGGTGGGGAATCGGGGGGTGGAGAGGGAGAGGACTCGAGTTCGTGTGTGTGTAGCAGTTGGTGTGCGTGTAGCAATCGATTAAATTAGAGTATAAACGGTTTTCCTCAAAATTTTCATCATGTGAACGTGCCTCCACATTTGATCTTTCGTAAATTGGTCCTTAATGATGAAGCCAATGATAAACCGTGCCCAACACATTTGATTCCCTCATCCTGGTTAAATGTTGTCGCACCGTGGTGTCGCATGCTGGTGGTCGGTTCGTCCGGTCGTTGCGAGGCACCTAGGCGACGGATCGTCAAGGATGGTGGTGAGGGTGTGTTTGGGAGAAATCCTTGTCGGAGTACCGATATTAGAGCGGTGTCGCCATCGGGTGGCATCCTCCCTTCATGAAGGGCATCGCGTCTACCCTGCATCCGCCGCCCCGATGTGCCGGGGGAAACCCTAGAAGCGCGACTATCCATGTTGAAGGTGTTGATTGGTATTTGACGTCCCGGTGCTAGCAGCTTGGTTGTAGTTTGTAGGTGGGCGCAGTGGTCGTTTCGTCGATCCACTTGCGTCTCCTTTTCTTTTCTTCTTTTGCGTTTATTGGTTGTCGCCTCAGCCGGCGTTGTATCAAAACTGTTGCACCGGGTGGTTGCTATATTAATATAGCGGTGGTTCAGCCTATTTCGCCAGAGCATGGGGAGAATATCCTGTGATACTAGCCCTCTTGCATGCTACCATGGTACCGTTTCGAATAAATGAAGTTTTGGTGATTCAAAAAAATCTAGGAAAAATCACGAGTAGAGTTACAACAATGTGTAATAATTTTATGTCCAGATACGAAAGTAATATTGACTAACCAAAAAGGCAAATCCAAATGTGAATATATAGTGCATATTTGCTGATTTGTACTTTTTGTTTCTCAATGTGTAGGTCGAATTTGGACCTGGTTATTTTTTACATTATGTACACAAATTCTTTGGGAACATTAATAATTTTTTCCGGAATTTTATGAAACATCTATAGTTGATTTTTTAAAATGGTAGCATGGGAGAACAAGGGGCTAGTATCACTGGATATTTTTTCCATTGAGCATGTGTGGTTTGCACCCTTGTTTACATTTTTATGAGTCATATGGTAAAGCAAAAATGGTAAAGCTCAGCATAAAAATCAAAATGACATCATGAAAGTAGTAAAACTAAAAGAACATAACATTTAAATTGTGTGAGAATTCAACAATCTAATATAGAGTCTTAACACGGTTTTTATATTGTAGCAACGGGGCTGCATGCATATAGTTGCACACAGAAACCATCAATATCACTGCATTCCTATTACAGACCAACTTCAGGGACATGGGTAGCAAACAAGTAGAGCCCTTCAGCGCACTGGTATAGCAATAACAGCATCTTGTCACCCTTTTTGAGATGACTTTCCTTCGCCATGAACTCTTTCCACCCGCTGACGCACAAGCGACCATCAAGATCAGAAATTGAATATGTCGATGTCACCTCAGTTCTCGGGTAGCAAACAATAGTGATTGTACCATTTCTTGCCATATGTGCAGGAATCAGACGGCTTGGGATTTTCTGTTGCATGCAAAGACTAGAAGTCAAGAAAAAAGCTATCGGGAAATAATCATGTTAAAAGAAAGGAAATTAAATAGAACAAGTGTACACGTATTACTTTGCGCATAAGAGAAGATGTGTTCTTAAAGATTTACCACGTGTTTATTGAAGTTCTCGCTGTTTGTCCAATTCAGAGTATGCAGCACCCCGACAACCAATTCTGCTTCCTCATACTCTCCAGCTCTGTGGAATAGAACAGTGTAATCCAAGTTTTCAACAGCGTCGATCACCGTCTCCATCATCCTCCAGTTAATCATGGTCCCATCAGTGCTAGAGAGTGAGTCAACAATGTGACGCCTCTCAGGGGACATGTGGTAGTATGCTGTAAAAATGTAATACGCCTGAAATTAGTGGATTACACATGCCGCAACCAAGTAATATATTAATGTTTATGTGCACAACATAATTATTTTGTATTAAGTAAGAACTTACACGGATGGATGATTGGGTCATTTCCGGTTATGACCTCAGTTTGGCCTCTTTGTGTGTCGGTCTTGAAAACAAGCTCCATACCAACTTCAAGTTTGTAGACCCTACTAAGTTCTTTCCAGTAATTTCCCTTCAGAAAGGTTATCCCGTCGATGTTGCTAAGATCGACAATAAACGAGAAGCCTTCCTTCGTAATAAGTGTGGCTTGAAAATTTCTGTCCTCCATGGGGAAAACAGCATGCATTCTTAAGAAATATTGTCTGATGTAGCACGGAATCACCTAAATAAGAGCATGTATTTTATTAAATTATGAGCCAGTAGTAAATTGGACTTACTAAAAGTAGATATATCCTACAAGAGTAGTTATTTGTACTTTTTCCTATAATTGGACATTGAAGCAATAGTCCTGTACTGCAAATAACTGAACATGCACTCATAGTTTCAGAATGGTACCCTTCAAGTATTGAAATTGCATGTAGGTAGTTCATAAAAAAAAACACGTCCAATGCTACTAGAGATCACAGTCCCAAAAAATTTGCTAGCTTGATCAGCTACGTATATTACATCAATGATTAACACATGACACAATGAGTACTAGCTAGGACCGGTAGATATGCTACGTACATTACATCTGAATAATCACGAAAAATCCAAATCCAATTTGTACATGAGTAGATTAGAATCCTTACCGTCTTCTCCTCAAATCCCTCTACAAGGGTTATGACGAAATAATCAGTCGTCATGTCATCACTACCACACATCCCTAGTTTGTCAAAACAAACTGGACACTGCGAGAAAAAACGAACAAAAACGATCAGATCTGGTGTGATAATCACGATCAAAGATGCAAAAAGATGCGTAAGATCAAGTTGGCACGTCTTTGGTTGGCTTCATGATCGTAGTGGAGGGTGCGCCGGCCGGTAGACTAATTCTAGGTCAAAGTTATGCGGAAGGGCAGGCGGCGGCGAACACGTGGAGAGGGAGGAGGCGTGTGAACGAGAGGCGGTTCTTCGTGATAATGATAACGCACGCTGCCTTAGGTCATGCCGTAGACGTTTGATGGGACAAATCGTCGCCCGCGCTGCCCATTGTGTACGTTTAGTCAACTAAAAAAAGGCTTATTAGTTTAGGCCCACAAACAAGTGAGACAATTTTTACAACCTTATGTGTATGTACACACGGCACAGGTGTTTCCCAAAAAATTTCTATCGATTTCACACGTCAATCACTTCGACTCTGCTCCTTCCACAATTAATATTAATACTCCCCTGTACTTCCACTCGTATTCTCCACTGCATCTTCTTCCAACCGCTGCACTACACTCTCTTCTTCTTCTTCCATCCGCTCCCCTCTCTTCTTCTTTCAAGAATGGATGAACAGAAGTATTTCTGCCGCACGCTTCAGGTCCCCATCCATGGCGAGGAAAGCATCGACGTCACGTACACCAACGACCCTGCCGAGGTGCAGCATGTCGTAGACATGTACGAGCATTGGATTGATGAAGGAGAAGAAAGATTCATGGGGCTCGATTTCGAGTACACATCCCACAAGGTTGATATCGAGAAGAAGGTCGCCGTCCTTCAGCTTGCATTCCGCCGCCACGTCCTGGTGTACCATCACTCCAGGTTAAAGTCATTTTTCATCTTGTTTTCTACAACTAGTACTCATCTGCTGCGCCGCCATGTTCTTGTGATTGCTATTTGGTTATTCCTGGTTCTTGTGATTGGTGTTACTACTACTTTTTCCTCTTTTTTTGGCAACTAGTACTCATCTAGATTTTCTGCAACTAGTACTCATCCAGACGTGCATGCGTAACAGTTTTCTCACGCACTTTTTTTTTCGGATCGGATGGAGTAGTACTTCTCTAAACTCTTGTTACTTGTGTACTTCAGTGGTGACTGGTGGCAATCTGCGACGCTGGCTGATCTTTTTCGTTTTGGTGGCGTCAAATTTGCAAGTGTTGACACCAACAACGACAAGAAAATGTTTGCGAGAACCTGGAATTTTTCTATTCCAGAAGAAATCTATGAGGATATCCAAGATTTATACTTTCATGTGTTCAAACAAAAGAAAGTTGGAATGGCTACCATGGCAGCAAAATTTATTGATCCCTGCTACAAAGACATGAAGAAGAAGGATTACATGTGGCACAGCTACTGGGACAACCAAATGCTAGACATGGAACACATCGCCTATGCTGCAATTGATGGGTTCCTCTCCCTAGAGTTGTACCGTAAGCTCAAACCCATGAGTGACGCCAAGAAGGCCAAAGAGGGAGGCAGATCGAGGAGGGCGAGTGCGACCCACACTTGGCACTAGATCACCTGCTGCGGCGTAGTATATATGCTACTTTTGTTCTTTGTAATTAGAGTATATGTAAAGTTATTCGAGTAGTATATATGCTACTTTTGAGCTATGGATTTATCTTGGTACTTTTGTTCATATTGCAAGTGCTATATCGAACTAGTAGTGCAAATTATGCTACGTGAAGTCCGGTTTGAACTCAATGACAACTCTCCCTCGCTGGTGGTGTTCGAGTAGTTCCCTCCTCGAGGAAGAACTAGTCCAGCCGCCATTCTCCTTTGGGTGGTTCGACGACTAGGGATGTCAAGATGTAGTTTGTTATTCCTAAGAGGCACCAGCATCTGTGGCGACGCGGCTCTGATCTTTGTTTAGGAAAGGCCTTCTCTTGTGTTTGGTTTTTGAGTCCGTGGGGCAGTTCTCGGACTAGCCGGTGTGGAGTGGTGTAAGTGATAGTGTTGCTCGCAACGAACTGTCAAGTTCATGTACTCAAACCACTATCTCCTATAAAAATCAGGTGCCAATTGCGTGCCCTCCAAAAAAGAAACAACTCTTTAACAATAATAATAAGCTCTGCTAAACGATAACATAAAAAGGACATAATGTTTCACATAGTGCATCATGCAGGAGTACGGAAAGCAACACATAGTTTAAACAAAAGAAACATTGTCTTCACAGGCACAACTTAGAAGATCTTGTGAACTGGGCCAGCTTCCATGGGATCAGGTATGAGTGGAATGAGTCTATTCACCTTACGGAAGGTGACTTGTTCTCCCTCCCACTCGTACCTCTTCCCGTGACACCTTAGCACATCCTGTCTACGCATCTTGATGTAAAGATACGCGGAGTCTCCCTCTTCGTGAGACTGGACAATGCGCCAGTTGGTAGTACCCAACTTGCTAAGGAGTACACGCGAAACCATGAAAGACGATGGTCGCTGGTTCGGCTTTACCACAGCTTGAAGAACAAAGTCGGTGTGCACCCCCTTTTCCTCCTTTAGCTGAAGTATCACCAGATTGGAGACATGGACGTTGCAAGCTGATTTTTCATCAACATTTGGTGATGTTGGAGGTACTTCTTCAACATCTTCATCATCTTCTCCAGATCCTCCATCCCCAGAACCATGACCATCTGACAAGGCCAGTCCGCCATCAGATGACTCTTCTTCAACTCTCGGCTCCTAAAATGCAATAAGCCAATATGTTAACTGAAAACTGAAGTTGCTCATTCGTTTTTAACTTTTATATCATTTATTGCCGAAGAATTCAAATGGATATGAAATGTACAACCTATACTAAACCTAGTATATCATAACCAAATCTGATAATTAGAATCCATGTAGGCATGCACGTTTAATTAACCTAAAAGCTACTGTGTAAAATTATTACAAAATGAGATATGAAATTGCAGATGAAATAATTTGAAGATTAACCCAAAAAAGGTTGTAACACCATAAATAGGAGAATCTAGGATGATAACACGCTACACAATTATTTCAACATTAGATATGAAGTTGCAGTTGTAATTATTACATGATGAGATATAAAATGGCATTCGAACTAATGTAAATAACACTTGAGAAATAAAACAATAAAATTAAAAAGCAAAATCGATCTACTCCCTCTTTCTTTGAATAAAAGACCACTATCAAAAATAAAATTTCTATGTATGCAAGACCGCTATCTCTTCCAAAGAGGAATTTATTTCGATTCTACCACATAGAATTGTGCTAATTGATGTCAATGTGTCATGCAACCATAGAGTAATATGCCCCAGTATTTCATAACAAAAACAGATAATTAAAATCTTGCGGATCAAATTACCCAAGCTATATTCATTGAATTTTAATTAAACAAAGTACAGAGTGTACAGTTATTACAAAATGAGATATGAAATTGAAGTTGAAATAATGTGAAGATTACTGCAACCCAAAAAAAGGTTGTAACACCATAAATAGGAGAATCTAGGATGATAACACACTATACAATTATTTCAACATTAGATATGAAATTGCAGTTGTAATTATTACATGATGAGATATAAAATGGCATTTGAACTAATGTAAATAACAGTTGAGAAATAACAGAATAATATTTGAAAGCAAAATCGATCTACTCTCTCTTTATTTGAATACAAGGCCACTATCAAAAATACAATTTCTATGTATGCTAGACCGCTAACTCTTGCAATGAGGAATTTTTTTCGATTCTACCACATAGAATGGTGCTCATTGATGTCAATGTGCCATGCAACCATAGAGTAATATGCCCCAGTATTTCATAACAAAAACAGATACTCCCTCCGATCCATACTAATAGTCGCTAAATCGGATGTATCTAGCACTAAAATATGTCTAGATACATCCGATTTAGCGACCATTAATATGGATCGGAGGGAGTAACTAAAATCTTGCGCATCAAATTACCCAAGCTATATTAATTGAATTTTATTAAAACATAGTACAAAGTGTACAATTATTAGAAAATGAGATATGAAATTGAAGTTGAAATAATGTGAAGATTATTGCAACCCAAAATAGGTTGTAACATCATAAATAGGAGAATCTAGGATGATAAAACACTGTACAATTATTTGAACATTACATATGAAGTTGCAGTTGTAATTATTACATGATGAGATATACAATGGCATTTGAACTAATGTAAATAACAGGTGAGAAATAAAATTGCCTAGGCACACACGTGCATATATACCAGGTTGTGCTCCAATCCATCAAAAAATAAAAGAAATTTCCTAGGCACACACGTGCATGCAATACCATCAGGTTGTGCTCCAATCCACCATAGAACAAAATAAATTTCCTAGGCACACACACGGTACCATCAGGTTGTGCTCCAATCCACCATAGAACAAAATAAATTTCCTAGGCACACACACGGTACCATCAGGTTGTGCTCCAATCCACCATAGAACAAAATAAATTTCCTAGGCACACACATAGAGGTTTCTATCTTAGTTCTCTCAACACTCACAGAAGTCACAACTCACAACCAAAATAAGTGGCAAACATGAACAACCACATAGTGCAAAGCAAAATCGATCTACTACCAGTCTGTGAATACAAGGGCATTATAAAAAATACATGGCAAGTTCACTAAAAATAGATCTACTACCTCAGTCGGCGCGGCAGTCGGCGCAGCGGGCGGCGCGGCGTTCGGAGCGTTGGTCAGCTTAGCGGAGATGGCCCCCCACATGGCGTATTCAGCTGATTGGTCGTAGCTTTCGTCAATCTCCTTGTACGCAGCCTCGAGGTCAGATGGCACGGCGGCGTGGGATGGGCCATCTTCGCCCGAAGCAGCAGCCACTGTACCAGAGCTGGCCGCGGCTGGGACGACAGCAGAAGATGGCTCGCCGACGACGGACGCCACCTCATTACCTTCCTCGGCGTCGAAGCTTTCGCGTGATCTCTTCATGGCGGATGGGAAGGGCAGGGGAACCGTCTAGGGTTTTGCGGTGGAAGTGGAGGGGAGAATGCGTTTTTTCGGGGAAAAGTTGATGCAGAGACGGAGGAAGGAAGGAAGTGGATATGCGTCAAACCGTGTATTTATGGAGTTTCCCTTTTGCTCTCCCTCTGACGCAATGTGCACGCGTGAATCTAGGGTTTCTTTTTGTATAGTTGTTTTTCCATATTTTTTGCACAAAAATGGTTAAAATTGAAGAATAAAATTGAAGACAAAAATGGCTTACATTCTCATCTCTGCTGTTTTTCAGGCATCTTAGGTGGAAGGGAACACTGTTCTGGACCGAAAGTGCCCGGAAACGGCTACGACATAAGATTGGTAGGCAACTTGAGAATGGAAGCGGCTTTTTGAGATCCCACACGTGCAATGTTGCTGAAATGAAGCGAGGTTCTTGGAATGCATCATGATTTCGACTTTGGGCATGGGAAACAACAAGTTGGCCAAGGAAATCCCCGTTTTCGGCCGTTCCTTCCGCTTTCGAAGGCAATATAAAACCAGATCACGCATCGCCCACTCATGGGCAGGGGTAACAAGGTGCAGTGTTGCATGTTGAGTGAGTTGCTTGGAGTGGGTTGTAAGGATGCCCCAGGTGTCGAGGCTGGCATGCAAGAGCGAGAAGCGGCGAGAATAGTCCCGGTTAACGTCCGGTGCTTCGACGCCACCCAGCGCAACGACGGCACCATACAAGTCCTGCAATGGGGTTCAAGCATTTTGTGTGGGCCCACATTCTCATCTCTGCTGTTTTCCAGGCATCCTAGGTGGAAGGGAACACTGTTCTGGACCGAAAGTGCCCGGAAACGGCTACGACATAAGATTGGTAGGCAACTTGAGAATGGAAGCGGCTTTTTGAGATCCCACACGTGCAATGTTGCTGAAATGAAGCGAGGTTCTTGGAATGCATCATGATTTCGACTTTGGGCATGGGAAACAACAAGTTGGCCAAGGAAATCCCCGTTTTCGGCCGTTCCTTCCGCTTTCGAAGGCAATATAAAACCAGATCACGCATCGCCCACTCATGGGCAGGGGTAACAAGGTGCAGTGTTGCATGTTGAGTGAGTTGCTTGGAGTGGGTTGTAAGGATGCCCCAGGTGTCGAGGCTGGCATGCAAGAGCGAGAAGCGGCGAGAATAGTCCCGGTAAACGTCCGGTGCTTCGACGCCACCCAACGCAACGACGGCACCATACAAGTCCTGCAATGGGGTTCAAGCATTTTGTGTGGGCCCACATTCTCATCTCTGCTGTTTTACAGGCATCCTAGGTGGAAGGGAACACTGTTCTGGACCGAAAGTGCCCGGAAACGGCTACGACATAAGATTGGTAGGCAACTTGAGAATGGAAGCGGCTTTTTGAGATCCCACACGTGCAATGTTGCTGAAATGAATCGAGGTTCTTGGAATGCATCATGATTTCGACTTTGGGCATGGGAAACAACAAGTTGGCCAAGGAAATCCCCGTTTTCGGCCGTTCCTTCCGCTTTCGAAGGCAATATAAAACCAGATCACGCATCGCCCACTCATGGGCAGGGGTAACAAGGTGCAATGTTGCATGTGGAGTGAGTTGTAAGGATGCCCCAGGTGTCGAGGCTGGCATGCAAGAGTGAGAAGCGGCGAGAATCGTCCGGGTTAACGTCCGGTGCTTCGACGCCACCCAGCGCAACGGCGGCACCATACAAGTCCTGCAATGGGGTTCAAGCATTTTGTGTGGGCCCACATTGCCAAGTGTGCCCGGAAACGGCTTCGACATAAGATTGGTAGGCAACTTGAGAATGGAAGCGGCTTTTTGAGATCCCACACGTGCAATGTTGCTGAAATGAAGCGAGGTTCTTGGAATGCATCATGATTTCGACTTTGGGCATGGGAAACAACAAGTTGGCCAAGGAAATCCCCGTTTTCGGCCGTTCCTTCCGCTTTCGAAGGCAATATAAAACCAAATCACGCATCACCCACTCATGGGCAGGGGTAACAAGGTGCAGTGTTGCATGTGGAGTGAGTTGCTTGGAGTGGGTTGTAAGGATGCCCAGGTGTCGAGGCTGGCATGCAAGAGCGAGAAGCGGCGAGAATCGTCCGGGTTAACGTCCGGTGCTTCGACGCCACCCAGCGCAACGGCGGCACCATACAAGTCCTGCAATGGGGTTCAAGCATTTTGTGTGGGCCCACATTGCCAAGTGTGGCTTACATTCTCATCTCTGCTGTATTCCAGGCATCCTAGGTGGAAGGGAACAATGTTCTGGACCGAAAGTGCCCGGAAACGGCTACGACATAAGATTGGTAGACAACTTGAGAATGGAAGCGGCTTTTTGAGATCCCACACGTGCAATGTTGCTGAAATGAAGCGAGGTTCTTGGAATGCATCATGATTTCGACTTTGGGCATGGGAAACAACAAGTTGGCCAAGGAAATCCCCGTGTTCGGCCGTTCCTTCCGCTTTCGAAGGCAATATAAAACCAGATCACGCATCGCCCACTCATGGGCAGGGGTAACAAGGTGCAGTGTTGGATGTGGAGTGAGTTGTAAGGATGCCCCAGGTGTCGAGGCTGGCATGCAAGAGCGAGAAGCGGCGAGAATCGTCCGGGTTAACGTCCGGTGCTTCGACGCCACCCAGCGCAACGGCGGCACCATACAAGTCCTGCAATGGGGTTCAAGCATTTTGTGTGGGCCCACATTGCCAAGTGTGGCTTACATTCTCATCTCTGCTGTATTCGAGGCATCCTAGGTGGAAGGGAACAATGTTCTGGACCGAAAGTGCCCGGAAACGGCTTCGACATAAGATTGGTAGGAAACTTGAGAATGGAAGCGGCTTTTTGAGATCCCACACGTGCAATGTTGCTGAAATGAAGCGAGGTTCTTGGAATGCATCATGATTTCGACTTTGGGCATGGGAAACAACAAGTTGGCCAAGGAAAAACCCGTTTTTGGCCGTTCCTTCCGCTTTCGAAGGCAATATAAAACCAGATCACGCATCGCCCACTCATGGGCAGGGGTAACAACGTGCAGTGTTGCATGTGGAGTGAGTTGTAAGGATGCCCCAGGTGTCGAGGCTGGCATGCAAGAGCGAGAAGCGGCGAGAATAGTCCGGGTTAACGTCCGGTGCTTCGACGCCACCCAGCGCAACGGCGGCACCATACAAGTCCTGCAATGGGGTTCAAGCATTTTGTGTGGGCCCACATTGCCAAGTGTGGCTTACATTCTCATCTCTGCTGTATTCCAGGCATCCTAGGTGGAAGGGAACAATGTTCTGGACCGAAAGTGCCCGGAAACGGCTACGACATAAGATTGGTAGGCAACTTGAGAATGGAAGCGGCTTTTTGAGATCCCACACGTGCAATGTTGCTGAAATGAAGCGAGGTTCTTGGAATGCATCATGATTTCGACTTTGGGCATGGGAAACAACAAGTTGGCCAAGGAAATCCCCGTTTTCGGCCGTTCCTTCCGCTTTCGAAGGCAATATAAAACCAGATCACGCATCGCCCACTCATGGGCAGGGGTAACAAGGTGCAGTGTTGCATGTGGAGTGAGTTGTTTGGAGTGGGTTGTAAGGATGCCCCAGGTGTCGAGGCTGGCATGCATCATGCCGTCTAGCTTTCTGTAAAACTATCGTCGAATCTATGAATTTGAGCATATTTCAACGAGTTCGCGTTTTTTAATTAATTTTGAGTATTTCTGAACGCAATCACGAGCCAGAATGAAGATTAAAAGCGAAAAGAATGTTTGAATAATGTTGTATGACGCATGTTGAACTAAGTCATTCCAAAATTTTGGGCAAATGTGCTTCAAATGAGGTCATAAGCTAGGGCAAATCACATATAACAGCATTGTGCGTTGCATTCATGTCAATTTGATATTTTTTTTTGAATTATTAAAGCTCATTTGAAACCATCGCTCTATTCTCATGAGAAATGTGCTCCAAATGAGGTCTGAAGCTAGGGTAGACACCCCCGTTTGAAATTTCATGAAAAAATCGACTATATCACATATAACAACATTGTGCGTTGGATTCATGTCATTTTGAATTTTTTTGAATTATTTATGCTCATTTGCAACCATCGCTCAATTCTCGTGAGAAATGTGCTTCAAATGAGGTCCGAAGCTAGGGTAAATACCCCCATTTGTGCTTCAACATTTTTTGGCATATTTTCTAAATCAACCAAATGAATTTCCTAGACATCTATTCTACATGTATAGTGTAAATCTGAAGTTTCATTATGTTTTGAATAATTCTTCTATTTTTTATTTTTTATTTAAATAACATGGTTTAATAGAAAAATCATATGTAAAACTGATAAAAATCATCGCTGTAGTAAATCTGAAGTTTCATTATATTTTTTATTTAAATAACATAGTTTATAATACTTAACAGCAAAGAAATCATATATAGAACCATCGATCCCTGTGGCCAACGTACCAACCAATCAGAGCGCAGAACGAACGTCTAGCGGATCGCTGTGGCTGCGAGCGCATCCGTCCGATGCAGAAGAAGAAAATAGTTTTTTTGTTGGGAAAGAAGAAAATAGTTAAGAAGAAAATAGTTAACGTCGCGTCGCATTTGCAGCAGCCCTGCACGCCTTGTTTCAGAAGGCACCTCTTTCAGAAACACGAGTCGCGTCGCATTTGCAGCGACGCAGCCCTCCACGCCTGGTTTCAGAAACACGTACGAGTCGCGTCGCATTTGCAGCCCTCCACGCCTAGTTTTCACAAGATACGCATCAATGCATATGCAGCTAGCGAGGAGACTTTGGACTTTCTTCTCTTCTTTAATACAAGCATGCAACGTCGAATCACATCGACTGACGAATGCACACGCGATCGTACTCCGTGTCACTAGCTGTCCGGCCTACGCCTACGCCTATGCCCGTTCTACACCGCTTTGACCATGCACGACTCTTCTACACTTCATTATCCAATGTGTTCACACAGTTTGCTTCATCTACCCAAATAAATTCACGCGTCTAATCGTGTCTTTAAATAGTCCTTCACTCCTCCTCCATATTCTCATCCCTCTCCAGCCCTTTGCCTCTCTCTCCCTTCAAGCCCTAACAATGTCTTCGTACTCACTCCCTTCAAGCCCGGAGTCGGTCTCCGACGAGGACAACCACCCCAAGGCTCGGCCTTGGTACGAGGCCGAGTGGCAGCCGGAGGACCTCCTGCCCATCGACTCTCCCCAACGGGAGCGATCAACGACGCCGCCCTTCGTCCACCGCCCCGTCCCTTCCCTCACCACCAAGACGTCGGACATCTCCCCCAGGACGGACCTCCGCCTCAAGAGACTGGAGCGGCTGGAGGCGAAGGAGTTGAAGGCGCAGGAGAAGAAGGAGGCGAAGGAGGAGGCGAAGGCCCTCCGGGCCAGGATCAAGCGGTCCCGTGAGAGGCAGGAGGAGAGGATGCGGGCGGATAACCACCGCGCCCGCGTCAACAAGGAGATGGAGATCCGGGCGGCGGAGTGGCCGCGGAAGTAGGGCGGCGCCGGAGGGCGGGAAGGGCTCCCGCATGCAGAGCGGGAGCAGTTAGGGCTAGCATTTTTTTTAGTTAAATGTAATGTTTCTCGGGCCCCACTGAATATATGTAAAGTGGGGCCAGTTATCCTCTCTTAAGTATGTTTAATTATATATAAGCCCTATATATAAAGTTATGTTCTTATATTTGTCCAAATGTACCCACTGTTTAATAGTTTTTTCCTTTCTAATCATCGCTTTAAAATCTGCACATTGTAAACAAAATTTATATATAAGAGATGTGATGCATTATGTTTTCTAAGATAACATAAAAATTTGAGTTGAGCACAGTATATATTTTATATTATTAATACGAATAATTTGATGGTTTAATAAATGGATAATGCGTAGTGTGCATGTAGTGATTAATAAATATAAATGGATAATGTCTACATGTTGACATTGGGCCTCATGTGACATTCGGCCGCAAGGAACGGTCAACAGGTGGGGCCCACATGCAGCGCCAACCGTCAACAGGTGGGGCCCACATGCAGCGCCAAGGCTCAACAGCTGGGGCCCATAGGCCGCGCCAACGGTCCTATGATGGGTCCCACAGGTCAGGATCCTAACGGGGGCCGAAAGTAACGGTGGGAGCAGCGAAATGAGTCCTTGCGCACTGACTAGGGGCAAAACTGAGGTCGATTCGGCGCTAGGGGTAAAACTGAGGTCGTGGTGCCAACTAGGGCTGGAATTAAAACTCAAAACTCGCGAGTTAAACGAGTAGCTCGCAACTCGACTCGGCTCGGCTCGAACTCGTTGTCCAACGAGCCGAGTCGAGTTTTCATTTTCGACAGTAAACGAGTTCAAGCTAAACGAGCCGAGTTTACGAGTACTCGTTTAGCTCGTTTAACTCGGTAAAAAGAGTTTCTAATGATATTTTTATATATGTGAATTTTTTTTTTACTGATTATTGTAGTTTATTTACTACAAATTATTTTATGGTGACATATTTTCATCGATCATTGTGATGATTTTATTATACATGCCCCAAATAATAAAAATAATTATATATATAATATATAATGTCGACTTTTATAATTTTACTAAATAAAAAAAAAAGTTAAACGAGTAGCTCGCGAGCTACTCGCGAGTTCACCGAGCCGAGCCGAGTTTTGATTTTGGACTCGTTTGTTGAACGAGTCGATCCGAGCTCGACTCGTCACTTGACCGAGCTTGAGCGAGTCGAGCCGAGCTGACTCAGCTCGGCTCGAATTCCAGCCCTAGTGCCAACTGAGGGCACCTTGTTAATTATCCCTTTCGACTTTGGGCATGGGAAACAACAAGTTGGCCAAGGAAATCCCCGTTTTCGGCCGTTCCTTCCGCTTTCGAAGGCAATATAAAACCAGATCACGCATCGCCCACTCATGGGCAGGGGTAACAAGGTGCAGTGTTGCATGTGGAGTGAGTTGCTTGGAGTGGGTTGTAAGGATGCCCCAGGTGTCGAGGCTGGCATGCAAGAGCGAGAAGCGGCGAGAATCGTCCAGGTTAACGTCCGGTGCTTCGACGCCACCCAGCGCAACGGCGGCACCATACAAGTCCTGCAATGGGGTTCAAACATTTTGTGTGGGCCCACATTGCCAAGTGTGGCTTACATTCTCATCTCTGCTGTATTCGAGGCATCCTAGGTGGAAGGGAACACTGTTCTGGACCGAAAGTGCCCGGAAACGGCTTCGACATAAGATTGGTAGGCAACTTGAGAATGGAAGCGGCTTTTTGAGATCCCACACGTGCAATGTTGCTGAAATGAAGCGAGGTTCTTGGAATGCATCATGATTTCGACTTTGGGCATGGGAAACAACAAGTTGGCCAAGGAAATCCCCGTTTTCGGCCGTTCCTTCCGCTTTCGAAGGCAATATAAAACCAGATCACGCATCGCCCACTCATGGGCAGGGGTAACAAGGTGCAGTGTTGCATGTGGAGTGAGTTGCTTGGAGTGGGTTGTAAGGATGCCCCAGGTGTCGAGGCTGGCATGCAAGAGCGAGAAGCGGCGAGAATCGTCCGGGTTAACGTCCGGTGCTTCGACGCCACCCAGCGCAACGGCGGCACCATACAAGTCCTGCAATGGGGTTCAAGCATTTTGTGTGGGCCCACATTGCCAAGTGTGGCTTACATTCTCATCTCTGCTGTATTCGAGGCATCCTAGGTGGAAGCGAACAATGTTCTGGACCGAAAGTGCCCGGAAACGGCTTCGACATAAGATTGGTAGGCAACTTGAGAATTGAAGCGGCTTTTTGAGATCCCACACGTGCAATGTTGCTGAAATGAAGCGAGGTTCTTGGAATGCATCATGATTTCGACTTTGGGCATGGGAAACAACAAGTTGGCCAAGGAAAACCCCGTTTTCGGCCGTTCCTTCCGCTTTCGAAGGCAATATAAAACCAGATCACGCATCGCCCACTCAGGGGCAGGGGTAACAAGGTGCAGTGTTGCATGTGGAGTGCGTTGCTTGGAGTGGGTTGTAAGGATGCCCCAGGTGTCGAGGCTGGCATGCAAGAGCGAGAAGCGGCGAGAATCGTCCGGGTTAACGTCCGGTGCTTCGACGCCACCCAGCGCAACGGCGGCACCATACAAGTCCTGCAATGGGGTTCAAGCATTTTGTGTGGGCCCACATTGCCAAGTGTGGCTTACATTCTCATCTCTGCTGTATTCCTGGCATGCATCCTAGGTGGAAGGGAACAATGTTCTGGACCGAAAGTGCCCGTAAACGGCTTCGACATAAGATTGGTAGGCAACTTGAGAATGGAAGCGGCTTTTTGAGATCCCACACGTGCAATGTTGCTGAAATGAAGCGAGGTTCTTGGAATGCATCATGATTTCGACTTTGGGCATGGGAAACAACAAGTTGGCCAAGGAAAAACCCGTTTTCGGCCGTTCCTTCCGCTTTCGAAGGCAATATAAAACCAGATCATGCATCGCCCACTCATGGGCAGGGGTAACAAGGTGCAGTGTTGCATGTGGAGTGCGTTGCTTGGAGTGGGTTGTAAGGATGCCCCAGGTGTCGAGGCTGGCATGCAAGAGCGAGAAGCGGCGAGAATCGTCCGGGTTAACGTCCGGTGCTTCGACGCCACCCAGCGCAACGGCGACACCATACAAGTCCTGCAATGGGGTTCAAGCATTTTGTGTGGGCCCACATTGCCAAGTGTGGCTTACATTCTCATCTCTGCTGTATTCCTGGCATGCATCCTAGGTGGAAGGGAACAATATTCTGGACCGAAAGTGCCCGGAAACGGCTTCGACATAAGATTGGTAGGCAACTTGAGAATGGAAGCGGCTTTTTGAGATCCCACACGTGCAATGTTGCTGAAATGAAGCGAGGTTCTTGGAATGCATCATGATTTCGACTTTGGGCATGGGAAACAACAAGTTGGCCAAGGAAAAACCCGTTTTCGGCCGTTCCTTCCGCTTTCGAAGGCAATATAAAACCAGATCACGCATCGCCCACTCATGGGCAGGGTTAACAACGTGCAGTGTTGCATGTGGAGTGAGTTGCTTGGAGTGGGTTGTAAGGATTCCCCAGGTGTCGAGGCTGGCATGCAAGAGCGAGAAGCGGCGAGAATCGTCCCGGTTAACGTCCGGTGCTTCGACGCCACCCAGCGCAACAACGACATCATACAAGTCCTGCAATGGGGTTCAAGCATTTTGTGTGGGCCCACATTGCCAAGTGTGGCTTACATTCTCATCTCTGCTGTATTCCAGGCATCCTAGGTGGAAGGGAACAATGTTCTGGACCGAAAGTGCCCGGAAACGGCTACGACATAAGATTGGTAGGCAACTTGAGAATGGAAGCGGCTTTTTGAGATCCCACACGTGCAATGTTGCTGAAATGAAGCGAGGTTCTTGGAATGCATCATGATTTCGACTTTGGGCATGGGAAACAACAAGTTGGCCAAGGAAATCCCCGTTTTCGGCCGTTCCTTCCGCTTTCGAAGGCAATATAAAACCAGATCACGCATCGCCTACTCATGGGCAGGGGTTACAAGGTGCAGTGTTGCATGTGGAGTGAGTTGCTTGGAGTGGGTTGTAAGGATGCCCCAGGTGTCGAGGCTGGCATGCCAGAGCGAGAAGCGGCGAGAATCGTCCGGGTTAACGTCCGGTGCTTCGACGCCACCCAGCGCAACGGCGGCACCATACAAGTCCTGCAATGGGGTTCAAGCATTTTGTGTGGGCCCACATTGCCAAGTGTGGCTTACATTCTCATCTCTGCTGTATTCCAGGCATCGTAGGTGGAAGGGAACAATGTTCTGGACCGAAAGTCCCCGGAAACGGCTACGACATAAGATTGGTAGGCAACTTGAGAATGGAAGCGGCTTTTTGAGATCCCACACGTGCAATGTTGCTGAAATGAAGCGAGGGGAGGGGAGACGCTCGGTGGCACTTCAGATAGGAAACATAAAAATGGCAACTGCCCCGCGGAAATGTACCCACCATTTGTGGTAACAGACTTACAGGTGGGCCCAAGTATCATCTTCCTCTCGTATTGTCACGTCAAGTTCGCACTCCTCCTCTTTGTGTACCTACAGTTATTTGCTCCGAGAAAACCCTTATTCCGCAGTTCACCGACACCGTCGCCGCCGCCGCCGCCGCCATCCATCTCTCGACCTCGCCGCCCCTCGATCAGCATCCCTCTCTGGGCCGCCGCATTCTCGCGACCGCCGTCGTCGCCAGTCTCTTCATCGCGCTGTAGATTGACCCACGGCGCGTCGATTCACCACTGATCCATCGCGGGCGACACTCAGGTTAGAACTTCACCTCTTGTGGATGCATTGCAGAACGATTTAAGTTCAAACACTCATTTTCTATAAGGTAACTAGTGTCCTACTTGTCTAGACAGGAAAGAAATGTGAAATCTTGACCTACATATAGATGGTAGCACGTATTTATGTTCGATGTCATTCATGATTGATTTGTCTTTTACACGTTTATGACTAAAGTAAATGGTACTTACATGCATCTGATTGTCGGGGGGTTACCCCCGAGTAGGGTAAAGACAGGTGGTAAAGGCCGCTTACAGAAGAGAGGTTTGGTCGAGTAGCCGACTACCAGGTACTCGCTACCCGGTCGACTGCTACTCGGTCTCACCTCAAGATGACCAGAAGGAGATATCAATCAAGTTCCACCCTGACGAGTAGAAGGTTTGGCCCGAGTACAATTGGCGGGAACCATTGGCGGGAATCTACTCGGGCCAGAAAGTCAAAGGAGCCGTTCTGACACAGGATCCCGCGTATCCTGGGTCCGTACTTGGCAGCATTCGAACTACTGTTCACGTGGGGACGGCCTGCCTGACAGTGACAGCATGGAAGCAGGCCGTGGCAGGATAAGGGGGGCCTACTCTGTGCCTAGGTACAGTGATACCAGTCTGTCCCCTAGTTTTGCCCAACGACTTTACGGAAGCAGCCAAGGTTAGGAACCAAAGCTGTCAGCGGGTACTCGGAGAAAGGACAGTGTGCACACTATGTCGACACTTGTCTAGATTTGGACGTATCCGGCTGGGCACCGTGTATATAAGGTGCCCCGCCGCCTCCTGCGCGAGGCACGCTCTCATAGATACTCACATGCTCATTGGAACCCTAGAATCCCTAAGTTCTTGACCTAGCTCTACTCGGAGAGAGAGAGAGGCTACTCGGTAGAGACACCATTTGTACTGTGGCTACTCGGAGAGACATCATAATATATAGAGAAAGGCAGGAGTAGGGGTTTTACCTCCTCACGAGGGCCCTGAACCTGGGTACATCGTGTTGTTTGTGTTGTGTGGATCTTACCTCACGCGGCTACTCGTCGCGTGATCCCTCCCCGGACACCTCCAGCGTCCATCGTCCCCACATCTTTAGCCATCCCATGGCATCTGCCGTGACACCACCACGACAGTTGGCGCCCACCGTGGGGCAGCCAGCGGCGCTGGCTGGAGTTTCTGTTCGGACGGGATCTTCTTCGGCGGAGCGCGTAGTTTGTGGCCTTGTCCACAGATTCGGCTCCTTCGACTTCGTCACCGACAACGCCGGCTGTTTCGGCGGCATGGCCATGCCCGAGGGCGGCTCGGTGATCTCCTTCGGCGCGCATCTCGTCTACGTCGCCACCGTCGCCAACAACGCCTACCCCGAGCTGGTGCATGACGCGGAGGATCCTCCCGCGGTGGTTGCTGCTCGCGGAAGGCCCGCATGCAGCTCTGCGTGCTGCGCTGAGGTGATGGTGACGGGCTTGGCGGCAAACACTGGCGCAGCCGCTACCGGCGCTGCGGCCGTCGTCGAGGAGGTTGACGACCCGCCTGCTGGGGGCAGGAACCACCGGCCCTACGAGAAGGAGAGCAACTTGCCACCCTCCACGTCTACGGTCATCCCCGCGTCTGCTGCGCGAACTGGTATGCCTACTCCCACCGACATCGAGCTCCTAGCCGCGAGGGAGCAGCTCGAGCGGCAACGCCAGGAGCTGCTTGCCGAGCAGGCGGAGTTGGAGAAGATCAGGCTTGAGCTGATTTTGGACCAGCTCGAGTACAACAAGGCTCACGGCTTCACGCCGGTCGCCAGGAGGCCCAGCAGAGTGGGAGCTACGCGGCGCAACCTGGGTGCCGAGATGGCGACAGTTGCGGAGGAGCCCGCGCAGTCCGCCACCGCGAACACCTTCACACGGCCGAGGTACAGCACACCCGCCAAGACGCTCAGAGCTGCGCAGGCCGTGGCTGCCGAGTTGCCGCGCCTAGATGGAGAGGCGCGTCTAAGGCAGCAGGAGAGGCTCAACGAGTTGGTGTTGGAGGCCGCCAGGCAGAACGAGGAGTTCCGGAAGGCCAACCCGGGAGCTGGAGCTTCGCAGGTGGTTCACTCGCACGCGGCCAGATCTAACGATCAGGCCTCGTCTCCGCATCCTAGCCGCGAGAAGAGCCGCAGCGGGCGCTCGGGTAGAGACAGGCAAATGCAGGTGTATGACCCGGCTGCTGCCGCGAAACAGGTTGCTGTGCCGCAGCAGCCCGGGCAGGAACACAACGCTGCAAGAGCAGGCTCTCAAGCCCATCAAGCTCAAAGCCGTGCCCGAGAAGCCGCGCGTCCGGGTACTTCTCGGCAACCCGCAGCTCAGCCTACTCGGCAGAGGCAGCAGCCGCGCCCAGTGGCACCAGTCGCCAACCCGGTGGAGCAGCCCGCAGCTATGCAGGTGGATAGGTATGATGATGGCTACTCGGCTATGGAGATGGCTGGTTATGATATTCATGACCGTGTCGGTGAGCGTGTGTTGGCGCCTGGAGATGCAAGGCACCAGCTGGACCGTATCAGTTTGTCGGCGCGGCTTGAGAGCACGGGTCCTCCCGGCCCCGAGTGCTTTGGCCCGCGCATCATGAACGAGCCTTCCGTGAAGGGCTTCCAGCTCGCAAGAGGCACCAAGAGCTACAATGGTAGCACCAAGCCCGAAGATTGGCTCAATGACTACGTCACCGCAGTCCATATTGCGGGTGGCAACAGGAGATGGGCAGTGCGGTACGTCCCGCAGATGCTAGAGGGTCCAGCTCGCACTTGGCTCAACAACTTGCCCAAGCACAGCATTAACTGCTGGCTGGACTTCTCGGACGCCTTCGTCAGTAACTTCACCAGTACTTACAAGAGGCCGAATAGGCCCCAGCAGCTGTCGGCTTGCAGGCAGCGAGAAGATGAGACGGACCGCGAGTACCTTACTCGGTGGAGCACCTTGAGGAACACCTGTGAGGGTGTGAATGAGGCACAGGCCATCACTTGGTTTGCGCAGGGTTGCCGACATGGCAGCATGCTTTGGCAGAGATTGCAGAGGGAGATGCCGAACACCCTGGCCGAGACCATCAGGATTGCGGATCAGTACGCACTCGGTGATCCTACTCAGCCACTGATGGACTCCTCCGAGCCGAGAAGAAACTTCAACAGCAGCAAACGCAACGAGTTCCGCAACAAGCGCCGAGTAGATACTCGGTATGACCCTGAAGAGGTGAATGCAGTGAATGTTGGAGGCGGTGGTGGCCAAAGGCAGAAACCTGCTGGAGCCTACGGGCAGAACCAGAACCAGGGCCAGGGCAACAAGAAACCGTTCCGCACTGCGCAGCCGGGTAGCGGGAACTCCGAGCAGCCGAAGAAGTTTGTCTTCGATGACATGAAGGATGGCCCATGCAGCTTTCACACTCATCATCCCTCGAGGCCAGCTAACCACACTACTCGGCAGTGCGAGTGGTGGGATGTGATCAAGAGTGATGGCTTGCCTCCTCCTCCTCCTCTGCCAGCTGCCAATGCTACTGTTTAGCCTACTCGCGCGCCCGCAGCTCGGCCGCCAGTCTATCCGAGAAGAGAGAATGTCAACCAGGTGGCTTTAGGAGCCAACCGGAATTTCAACAACGAGAGATACCGCAACAACAACGACAACTACAACCGCAACAACAACAACAGAGGCAACAACAACTATCAGGGCAACAACAATGGCAACAATGGCAACAATGGTGGCAATGGCTCCAACCAGTACCAAGAGCACCATGAGAGCTATATGATCTTCACTTCTAAGGCAGTCGACAAGCAGTCACAGCACAGGCGGGCCATGGAGGTCAATGCAGTGATTCCGGCTGTCCCTCACTACATGTATTGGTGTGACCAGGAGATCAGGTGGACTCGGGCAGATCACCCCAAGGTGATGCCCAATCCGGGTACCTATGCCTTGGTGCTGGATCCTACCTTCCTGGGCCCCGAGAAGAATGTGAGGTTCAGCAAGGTGCTAATCGACAACGGCAGCAGCATCAACATTGTGTACAAGGACACACTCGAGAAGCTTGGCCTGGCCGAGAATATGATGCTGCCTAGCAAGACCACTTTCCATGGCATTGTGCCCGGGATCTCATGCAACCCGATTGGCCGAGTGTGGATTGATGTGCTATTCGGTACTCGGGAGAACTGCCGCACAGAGCGCCTGCAGTTTGAGGTGGTGGATCATCAGAGCCCTATCATGCTCTACTCGGCAGGCCTGCTCTGAGCAAGTTCATGGCCTCGACCCATGTGGCTTATCTGAAGATGAAGATCCCTGGTCCCAATGGCATCATCACCATCTCGGGAGATTACAAGAAGTCCATGGAGTGTGCCTCTGCTAGCTCCCAGCTGGCGGAATCAATGGTGATTGCTGCCGAGAAGAAGAAGATGTACGAGGTGGTGGCCATGGCTCAGTCCGCACAAGCAGGCGCACAAGGTGTGCCGAGTACCCAGCATGGTACTGCTTTCCAAGCTGCCAAGGAGACCAAGACAGTCCAGGTTGACCCCGAGTTCCCGGAGCGCGTGGCTATCATTGGTTCCGGGTTGGAGGAGAAATAGGAAAGCGCGCTCATCCACTTCCTCCGTGAGAATCGGGATGTTTTCGCCTGGACCAATGAAGATCTACCAGGAGTCCCGAGGGAGTTGGTTGAGCACTCTTTGCATGTGCGTCCTGACGCCAAGCCCGTGAAGCAGGCTTTGCGCCGTTTCGGGGATGAGAGAAGGAAGGCCATCGGTGATCAAATCACCAAGCTGCTGATCAGTAACTTCATCATGGAAGTGCTGCACCCGGACTGGTTAGCCAACCCGGTCATGGTCGAGAAGAAAAAGGAAGATCCCAAGGCTGCCACTGCATGGCGCATGTGCGTCGACTACACCGACTTGAACAAGGCATGCCCCAAGGATCCCTTCCCGCTACCTCGCATCGATCAGGTGATCGATTCCACTGCCGGCTGTGAACTGTTGTCTTTCATAGATGCCTACTCTGGTTTCCACCAGATTGCACTCAACCCTGCTGATCAAATAAAGACTGCTTTCATTACCCCGTACGGGGCTTATTGCTATCGTGTCATGTGTTTTGGCCTGAGGAATGCGGGTGCAACCTATCAGAGATGCATGCAGAAATGCTTGCATGACCAGCTCGGCAAGAATGTGCAGGTGTACGTAGATGACATTGTCATCAAAACGAATAAAACACATACTCTGCTTGCCGACCTGGAGGAAACCTTTGCTAACCTACGCAGGTACAAAATGAAACTGAATCCGAGTAAGTGCACCTTTGGTGTACCAGCTGGAAAGCTACTCGGTTTTCTGGTTTCTAGTCGGGGCATTGAAGCCAATCCTTCTAAGATAAAAGCTATTGAGAGCATGTCTTTGCCGAGATCACTGAAAGATGTGCAAAAGTTCACGGGTTGTCTGGCATCTCTGAGTCGTTTTCTGGGCCGAATGGGCGAGAAGGCCCTGCCTCTGTATCAGCTGATGAAGAAAAGCGACAAGTTTGTCTGGACTCCGCAGGCGGACGTGGCATTCAATGAGCTGAAAGCAATGCTGGCTAGCGCTCCCGTCTTGGCTAGTCCGTTACCCAAGGAGCCTATGCTGCTGTACATTGCTGCGACTAACCGAGTAGTCAGTGTGGTGATAGTGGTGGAGCGAGAAGAAGAAGGCAAGAGTGTGCAGCGCCCAGTCTATTATCTCAGTGAAGTGCTGTCCAGTTCCAAGCAAAACTATCCTCACTACCAGAAGATGACATATGGTGTGTACCTGGGCGCCAGGAAGCTGAAACATTACTTCCAGGAGCACCCCATCACTGTTGTGAGCTCTGCTCCCATCTCGGACATCATGGGAAACAAGGAGGCGAGTGGCAGAGTAGCCAAGTGGGCAATCGAGCTAGCCGCGTACGCTCCCGGGTATGCGAGAAGGGAAGCAATCAAGTCTCAGGTCCTGGCGGAATTTCTTGTGGACTGGGCCGAGATGCAGTACGAACCTCCCGCTCCAGTTTCCAACTATTGGAAAATGCACTTTGATGGCTCAAAGGTGAAAGAAGGCCTTGGTGCTGGCGTCGTGCTTACATCACCCAAGCGGGATCAGCTCAAGTATGTGTTGCAGATTCATTTCAAGGCATCCAACAATGTAGCCGAGTACGGGGCAGTGGTGCATGGTTTGCGAGTAGCAAAGGAGGTTGGTGTGCAGCGCATTATATGCTATGGCGACTCAGATCTGGTGGTGCAGCAAGTCTCAGGTACCTGGGATGCTTTGGATGCCAACATGGCATCGTATCGCTTCCTGGTGCAGTCAATGACTGGGTTTTTCGAAGGCTGTGAGTTCCAGCACATTCACCGAGCAGAGAACGAAGCAGCAGACGAGCTGTCCAAGTTGGGATCTTCTCGGCAGTCCATCCCGGCAGGGATTGCTTTGGAGCATTTGAGGAAGTCATCCATCAAGCCTTCTCCCAACTCGGAATCCATCTTTGTTCCTTCTCTGCCAAGTGGAGAATCTGACCCAATGGAGATTGACTGGGAGAGTGCTGCAGGGAACCCGGGGACTGCCGTCCTCTACTCGGGGACTGCCATTCCCTACTCGGGGACCGCCATTCCCTACTCAGGGACTGCCATTCCCTACTCGGGGACTGCCGTTCCCTACTCGGGGACTGCCGTTCCCTACTCGGGGACTGCCACTCCGTACTCGGGGACTGCCATTCCCTACTCGGGGACTGCCGCTCCTTACTCGGGGACTGCCACTCCGTACTCGGGGACTGCCACCCTCAACCCAGAAGCTGTTGCATTCATTGAAGAAGTTCTCGCCAATCGATCTGGGCTGCAGAGAAGCGCTCCCACTCCTCCTGTGCAACCACAAGAGCCTGTCCCAATGGAACTGGACGAACCAGTGTTTCCCACACGGGAGACACCGAGTTGGGCGATGCCCATATTATCCTTTTTAAGGGACGGTACTTTACCTGAAGATGAGGTGACTGCGAGGCAGATTCAGAGAAGGTCCAAGGGCTACACTATAGTCCGAGATGTGCTGCACAAGAGAAGTGCCACTGGTGTGCTGCAACGCTGTGTGAGCCCGGAAGAGGGAGAAGAAATCCTGGTGGAGATACATCAAGGGGAATGTGGGCATCACGCCTCATCTCGGGCTTTGGTCAAGAAAGCTTTTCGGCATGGCTTCTACTGGCTCACTGCACTGCAGCAAGCTGAGGATATTGTGAGGAAGTGCGCTGGCTGCCAGATGTTTGCAAGTAAATTCACATGCCAGCTTCCGAGTTGAAAACAATTCCTATCACATGGCCATTTGCTGTTTGGTGCTTGGATATGGTTGGTCCTTTCAAGCCGGCTAAAGGCAATATGACACATATCTTGGTCATGGTGGACAAGTTCACCAAATGGATCGAGGTGAAACCTATTCGGAAGTGCGATGGGGTCACGGCTGTGAAGTTCGTGAAGGATGTGATCATGAGATATGGCTACCCGCACAGTATCATCACCGACAACGGCACCAACTTTGCAGAGGGGGCAATGGTGCGATTCTGCAGAGATAAGCATATCCGACTAGACGTTGCGTCAGTCGCGCACCCTGCCTCCAATGGGCAAGTTGAGAGAGAAAATGGGATGGTACTGGCATGCATAAAGCCAAGGCTGATTGAGCCGTTGCTGAAAACACCTGGGTGTTGGCTAGAAGAGTTGCCAGCGGTGTTGTGGAGTCTAAGGACTACCCCTAACCGGTCAACCGGCTACACGCCATTCTTCTTGGTATACGGGGCTGAGGCCGTGTTGCCAATAGACTTAGAGCATGACTCCCCCCGAGTAGCCCTCTACACTGAGGTGGAGGCGAGAGAAGCTCGAGAAGACGACGTTGACCTGCTTGAAGAAGCAAGAGAGCTGACTCTGTCACGTTCGGCTATCTACCAGCAAAACCTGCGGCGTTATCATAGCCGAAAGGTGAACCCAAGGGTTTTCCGAGAAGGAGACATGGTCCTTAGGCTGGTGCAGCGCACAGCCGGGATGCACAAGTTGTCTCCTCCTTGGGAAGGGCCTTTCATTGTCAGCAAGGCGCTGCACAATGACGCGTACTATCTTGTAGATGTGCGCCCATCGCAGGCGAACAGGGCAGATAAAGCTGGAGAGGAAACCAAGCGTCCCTGGAATGTAGCTCTACTTCGTCGTTTTCATTCGTGAGCAAAGATGTGTATGTACCCTCTTATCCGAGTTGAAATTCTACTCTGCAATCTGAAATCGTTCTCGGGGACTGCCCTCGCCCAAATTTGCTCTAAGTGTTCTTACTCGGCTTGTTCCTTTGTCTATTCGGTTGCTCCACTTCAGAACTCAAAAGTGCATTTGAGTACTGTGCTTAAACCTATATGCCAACTCTTCGACTTTGCTGCTGTCCGAAACCCGGCTCCATGGCAAGCAAGAGAACAAGCAAAAGGTCAATGAGCACACGAAAATCACTAAGGAAGAAAGAGTGCAGGAACCGAGTAGATTGTCGGTTACTTTTTGTTCCCTGTTTTCGTCTTCTCGGCTAAAGTGGTGGGCTGCGTTACCATGATTGTTTCTAGCGGCTAAGTATTTGCAGCCCTGCTACTTGATTCTTGTGACTCGAATACCAAAAAAGCGACAAGTCGCAGGTAGAGCAGAGATGAAAAGACAGGGTGAATAAGAAATGCTACTCGGGGACTCGCATGGAAACACAACTCGGCATTAAGCCGGTGTCGTTCAAATTGATTAATGTCAACATAAACAGAGTGGGCATAAAAACTGAGTAGCAAGCAAGATAAAGGTAGTCTATTACATCTGCTCCCGGCATTCCGGGGATCTGATAAGTTTTCGAGTAAAAAAGAGCGCAGGTTGCTTCAAGATGAGGAGGCAGTGTTCTCGGCGCTGGCCTTGGCTGCTGTTTCTTCGGCGGCGGTCTTGGCAGCGGCTTCTTCGGTGGCGGTCGTGGCGACTGTTTCTTTGGTGTTGGTGGCATCTGCCTCCGTCTGGACGGTGGCGGGCTCTTCCAACTCGGCATCTTGCTGGACGGCTGCCTGGTCAGAAGTGGCCGTGGCCACCGAGACGGGTCCTGGAGCCGAGGAGGAGCCTGAAGCGTGGCCAGGGGGGGCACCGTGTCGTCGAGAGCAGCACCTGAGGAGGTGCCGAAGTCGAATGGCTCGGTGTCGATGTGCGCTCCTTCGTCTTCATCGCTACTCGCGACGACGGTGGCTTTTCCCTTTCCGGCCTTGCCCTTGGGAGATTCGAAGAAGTCGCCAAGGTCTTCCTCTTCGTCATCATCTCCTTCGTCCTCGTACTCGGTGTCGGGTTCGGGGACGCCCTCGATGTAGACCTCCGTCTCGGCGCACTCTGCGACCTCATACGCAATCTGCTTGCGCAAGGCCACGCTCTCGGCATCCAACTCCCACTTGGAATCATTGCGCTTCCCGCGGATGCGCTGCATATCCAGGTTTTCATACCAAGATGCTATGCAGAGAAGCATCACGTCCGCACCAGCACGGGCTCCAGAGGCTCGCCATTTTTTCAGCTCGGCCTTCACTTTCTCCAGCTTGAGGGCGAGATCCCGCATGTTTCTTGGCTGGGGGTCATGAGGCCAGAACAGCCGGTGGAGCTCAAAGCCCGCATGCACCAAGTCAGTTCCGACGCCGGCCAGCTGTTCGAAGTAACCTTTGAGCACCAGCAAGCTGTCCTCGATATCAGCCCTGGTGTCAATTGGCTCACCCAGCGAAAGGCGAACTGCTCGGGCCTTGGCTACCGTAGGCGCAGAGGAAGAATCAAGACGAGGCCAGATATCTGAAATAGCAAGTGGCAAGATCAAAAACCGAGAAGAAAAAAGAAGCCGAGAAGGAACAAGACCGAGAAGAAAAGATGCAATGAAGAGAAAACTTACCGATCAGTTGGCGGCGCAGCTGCTGCAGCTTGGTTTTCCAGGACTCCTCGTTGCCAATGTGCTTTTCCTGGATATCGCGCAGGGTGGTCATCTGAGCGAAGAGATCAGCGTTGGTCTTCTTCAAAGTTTCGCATTCCTGCTCAAGGGCCCTCTCCTTGGCCTTGAAAGTGGTCTCGGCCTTGGCCTTCTCGGCGATGGCCTTGTCCCTCTCGGCGCCAATCTTGACGGCATCCTGGAGTGCCTGTTGCAGCTGGAGTTGCAGCTTCTCGGTCTCCGTGGTGTGGTCCTTCAACAACTCAAGGGCCTGGTCGGACAGCTGCTTCTGCACCTCTGCCGGCTTGACACAATCTTGGTGTGCCTCAGCAAACAACTTGTAATCTTCTGCGAAGAGATAGATGAGGTTAGCAGAGGAGCAGAGAAGAAATAAACTCAAAGTCAAACCGAGTAAACAACAAGCTTACCTTCTAGCCTTTTAATGGTGGCCTCGGAGTTCTCCACGAAGCTGCGGCACTTCTCATGTTCGTCTGCTAAAGCCTTCAGTTTTTCTGCAGAGAAGGAGAGGTTAGCGCATAAGAAAGCGTAAGCGAGCGTAAGCAAAAACGCATGAATCGCACAGCTAAAAGCGTACCTTGCACTTCAGTCAGCTGCTGGGTGCTGTCCTTGGCGTTCTTGCTGGCTGCCTCCGCAGCTGCCTTTTCCTTCTCTAAAGCAGCAATTCGCCTCCTGGCGATAGAGTGGTTCCAGAGAAGATGGCGGTATAAATTGGTCCGCTTCAGGACGCTATCCTGAGAAGCGAGAAGAAGCGAGTTAGAAGAAGCAGAGTAGATTCGGCCCGAGTAGGAGGCTACTCGGAGAGTATCCACCCATTCGACCCGAATCTCGGGGACTGGGGGTGATGGTAAGAAAGAAGAAGGGCGAGTAGAAGAGAAGAAATTTCAACTCGGAAAAGGCAAGAAGGACTTACCGCGTAGGACTGCTCGATGTCCTCGGCATTCTTGCGATGCAAGAACATCTTGGCTGCGAGTGTCGCGGTCTCGGTGGAGACGGACATGGGATTGCGTCCCAGGTCAACCTTGTTCCAGTCCACGCGCATGTGGTCGATGCCGCCAAGGCTAAGACCATGCCACTTATCCACGCCGAGAATCTTGCTATCCCATTTGGCGTCAATGAAGCCAACGGTGTCCAATACCTGTTCAAGACCCTTGGAAGTTATTGGTTTGTCTTGGACTCCACGAGAAGCAATGTTGACAGACTGGGGTTGGCTTGGATCTGGAGGAGGGGAGTTCACGGCTACAACCTTCCTTCCCCTCTGGATAGCTAAAGCTTTGTCCTTGGGAGGGAAGCCGATTGAGTGCTATTGGCTAACCTCGATCATGTACTCCGGGTAGCAGGGCTGGCCAGCAGCGCGAGCATCAGCCGAGAGCGCAGCAGGAATCGGGCCGGACTCGTGGATCACGAGCGCTCCGCCTGAGGACGTACTCTGGTCTCTGGCCCGCTTCTTTGTTTGCTCTTTCTCAACCTTCTGCTTCTCGGGATCCTCAGTAGTCTTCCCGTCAGTCTTGGCCTTTGCCTTCTCGGCGACTGCCTTCTCGGCAGCTTGCTTCTCGGCCTTCTTCTGTTCAGCCCTGGCTTTCTTCTGCTCAGCCTTGGCCTTCTCAGCAGCTTCCTTGTCAGCAGCTTCCTTCTCGGCCTTGGCCTTCTCAGCAGCTTCCTTCTCGGATTCCCTTCTGACAACCTCGTCCCTCAGAGCTTCCAAGGCTCGCTGCCTGGTTACTCGCCCGGCAGGAGGGCTGGATGCGTCCTTACTCTGCGGCGACGAGGAGGAAGTTGGCGGTGTAGGGCCCTGCGCAGCTGGTGGTGTAGGGCCTTGCGCAGTTGGTGGTGTAGGGCCTTGTGCAGTTGGTGGCGCCGCAAATCCGTCGCCTTGTGCAGCTCCTGGCTGGGCGCTACTCGGTGTCACGCCCGTTTGCACGCTGCTCAGTGGATAAGCAGTGGCATCCGTGGCGATGGTGTCTTCTACTCGCTGCGTGGCAGCGAGGTTCTCTTGTGCAGCAGCCCCTGTGGCGGGCTGCTCTTGCTCTGCTTCAGGCCGCTCGGCGGCGGTGTTGTCTTGCATCACTTGGTCTTGGTTCTCCTCGGCATTGCTGGCCGGAGGAGAAGGGGGTCTCTCATCGTGGACAGCAGTGTCCTGTGCTGCTGGTCCTGACGCTGCGCCTTGTGCTGGATTGGCAGCAGCAGCATTGGCGTCGTGGTCCTCATCATCATCGTCCAGATTGACCAGAGGCACTGGTTTTTCCTTGGCTTGGTCGGACGCAAGAGCTGCATTCGCGTCCATAGGAGGACTGCAGAGAAAGAGAAATCGCAAATCAGAAGAAGATTGGGGAAAATAGCACAGCGCGAGAAGGGAGGCGACCGAGAAGAGAGCTTACGCGGTGGTGCATTTGAGTTCTCGTCTGGATCTCTTCGCGACCACCTTCTTCTCGGCGGGCTTCCTCTTCTTGGCAGGAGGCGCTGGTGCCCCGCTACCAGCCCGTTTGCGGGTCTCAGGAGCGGCGATGGACAGGGGCTTGACGACTAGGGGCGCATCGCCCTCGTTCTCGTCTTCGTCCTCGTCGTCCTTGTCCGCGGCAACTTCATCTGAGAATCCAAGAGAAAAGAGGAAAGAATCAGAAACAGCACACGAGGGATTGGTGCTCCTCGGAAGCAAACAGAATGGAAGTATACTTACCATCAAAATCCTCGTCGGACCAGGTGCGGAGAGCGTCGCGCTTATCAGGGACGGGGGAGCGAGAGAGGTTGGGCTGCTCCACGGCATCAAAAGAGGGCACATCATCCTCTTCACGGTCAGGAGACCAGTTGCCCTCAAAAACCTCGCAGCTCTCAATTATCTGGCGAGTGAGAACCTGAAAAGCAGAGAAGGATCACAGACTAGCCGAGAACCAGGAAGGAATCCTACTCGGATAGGCGTGCAGGTACAAAGCACACAAAGCCTAGGCAGTTTACTAAGCATTCTACCCGGATAGGCGTGCAAACACAAAGCATACTAAGCCTAAGCATGTTTGCCGAAAGGTGTTACTCGGAAGGGCGTGCAAGTATAAAGCACATCGAGCCTAAGAGTTGTTCTCTAATAGGCTATCCGGCAAGGCGTGCAAGCATGAAGCACATTAAGCCTATGCAATTCGGCTAAGTGTCCTACTCGGAACGCAAGGCAATCGCTGGTTGATGCAAGAAGGAGAAGTTATCTACTCGGAAAATGTGTGCAGAGAGCAAAGTAAGAGAGGCGTACCCGCTCAATTGGCTTGGTACGGCTGTACGGGACGAACCCATATTGCCAGTGGTCGCCAAGGCTTGTCGTCAAGATGTTCCTGGCGTGCCAGGGGACGTCGATGTTGTCGATCTCGATGGTGGTGGTCCTGGTGCAGTCGCGGGGCCCTCCCATGTAACACATAAGATGGCACCGCTCCTGCAAGGGCAGCACTCGGCGCTGGATCCAGCAGGCCACCGGATCGTCGTTCTTGAGGCCCTCCGCCTTCAGCCAGCCGAGTCGATTCTCCATCTCGATGGCGTCATCGTCGTTGACGGGCTTGTCCTTCCAGTACATCCCGATTGGAGCGCGATTGCACCAAACGGGCAGGTTGATTCTGCCGTTCACTGGGGCTCCTGGCTCGGCGGCAACGTTCCTGACGTAAAGGAACGTCTTCTGCCATAGCTTGACGGAGTCCAGCCCCTTGATGCGGGGGTGGTTCGTCCCGGACCGCTGCACCATCATGGCGCAGCCGGTGTCGGTGGCGCGGGCGACGCCCGCGGAGTCCTTCTTCCCGGTAGATTGCTGGCGCAGATGGAAATACCTGAGCCACGTCTCCCACGTGGGCCGGATGCCGAGGAAGGCCTCGCAGACCACGGCGTGGTAGGCGAGGAAGACGACGGCGTTGGGCGGCAGATGGTGCATCTGGATGCCGAAGTGATTGAGGAACTTCCTCATGAAATCGGAGGCGGGTAGCCCGAACCCGCGCTCGAAATGCGCCAGGAAGACGACGCGTTCTCCCTCCCGCGGGGACGGCACGATTTCGCCGTCCGGCGCCCGGCACTCCACGCCGGGAGGGACTCGCCTGGTATTGACGAGCCAGGCGCAATCTTCCGCGGTGACGCAGGAGCCGGCCCAGCCTGACTTGGCCATCGTGGCGAGTTGGGAAGGTGGAAGATTTCGAGGGGAATTGGTTGGTGGATTGAGTCCGCGGCGGCGCGAGAGCTTGCGCGGCGGCGGAGAGCACGGTGGCGGAGAAGAGCAGGAGACGGAGAAGGAATAGTGCGAGGGAAGGGGAAAAGGAAGTTACCGGCGGGGGTATTTATATCCCCTCCGCGAGTTTACCGTTACCGTCGTGGAAGTGGGATCGATTGCGGCGTGTGGTGGATCCTGTGGCCGGCTAGAAACGCACACAAGCGCCGGTTGCGCGCGTAATGGCCACAGTTAATCCCACCACCGAATCGTGGCCTATAACTGCACTTGATGGGACATGACGGCCGGTGGGCCCATCGCGTGAAAACTGGACGCGTGGCAGGTCGTGTCCTGGGCAACCAAACGACAAGGTCGTGGATGCTTGACACGTGTGCAGTTGCTGCGCGAAGGGCTGGATTGTGCTCTGTGCTGCAGAGGCTCAATCTGAGAAATTTCTCTAAGTCTTTTTACTCGGTACAGAGTAGAAAGCAAGTGCTACTCGGAAGAGAGGAAACTCAAGGTACTTTCCAGATAGCTACTCGGAGTTTCTACTCGGCATCTTGAGGTTCGAGGGCTGAGATGCAAAGGCTGGTTTTAAGCTGGCAGAGCCTAGTGAACAAGTTCGCAAGACTCAACCAGCTTCGGGGACTGCTGTCGGGGGGTTACCCCCGAGTAGGGTAAAGACAGGTGGTAAAGGCCGCTTACAGAAGAGAGGTTTGGTCGAGTAGCCGACTACCAGGTACTCGCTACCCGGTCGACTGCTACTCGGTCTCACCTCAAGATGACCAGAAGGAGATATCAATCAAGTTCCACCCTGACGAGTAGAAGGTTTGGCCCGAGTACAATTGGCGGGAACCATTGGCGGGAATCTACTCGGGCCAGAAAGTCAAAGGAGCCGTTCTGACACAGGATCCCGCGTATCCTGGGTCCGTACTTGGCAGCATTCGAACTACTGTTCACGTGGGGACGGCCTGCCTGACAGTGACAGCATGGAAGCAGGCCGTGGCAGGATAAGGGGGGCCTACTCTGTGCCTAGGTACAGTGATACCAGTCTGTCCCCTAGTTTTGCCCAACGACTTTACGGAAGCAGCCAAGGTTAGGAACCAAAGCTGTCAGCGGGTACTCGGAGAAAGGACAGTGTGCACACTATGTCGACACTTGTCTAGATTTGGACGTATCCGGCTGGGCACCGTGTATATAAGGTGCCCCGCCGCCTCCTGCGCGAGGCACGCTCTCATAGATGCTCTCACATGCTCATTGGAAACCCTAGAATCCCTAAGTTCTTGACCTAGCTCTACTCGGAGAAGAGAGAGAGGCTACTCGGTAGAGACACCATTTGTACTGTGGCTACTCGGAGAGACATCATAATATATAGAGAAAGGCAGGAGTAGGGGTTTTACCTCCTCACGAGGGCCCTGAACCTGGGTACATCGTGTTGTTTGTGTTGTGTGGATCTTACCTCACGCGGCTACTCGTCGCGTGATCCCTCCCCGGACACCTCCAGCGTCCATCGTCCCCACATCTTTAGCCATCCCATGGCATCTGCCGTGACACCACCACGACACTGATTGAGATGTTGCACTATACCTTCATGTTAATTTTGATAGTTCCAGGTGCCCAATTGATGTTGGTAGCTGTTGTTGTGTGTGTGCCTTTTTCTAGGTACGTAATTAGTGATGTTGAAAGTAAGACCTCTGGTACTCACACTGGCATATCTAGGACCAGTACCTACTTTTAGTAATTTCCCTTTTTACTATTCACAAGTACAGTTGACTTTACCCCTTTTTAGGTTCACTAGCTATTTTTAGTAATTTCTATTTTTAATCTTCAGCAGGACAATAGATGTGAGCCATTTTTTAGGACCAGTAGCTATTTCAATTAATTTGCTAAACCAGTACAATTGATTGTCGGCACACCATTTCCTTGACATACTAGTAGATTTTCTTTTCTGAAGTTCCGTACTTCCATGAAATTCTTGAATGCATGTCAAATTTAAATTGCACCTGTGTATGAATGTCTCTGAACCATGATGCTGCTAGACTGCATTTACTCCTAAATTTGTAGTGAACCTTCATGTTTCTTAACCTCTGCTGTTTTGGCACGTCTGCTAAATGTAACTGAAGTCATACTTTTTAGTACGATCTACAGGCGGGTTTGCATACAATGGACTACGAGTTCCTCGCTTACGTAGATGATGCTTCATCGGACAAACAGGTATTGTACTCATTTTACTTGTCATTTTAGTCAGATAGGTGGAATGATGTTCATGGTTTGCTCTATCCTCTGCTGCAGTCACTGCCTAAGAAGTTCGCAGAGTTGCTAGGGGACCGTAAACCCCGTGCACTGAAGCTGCTTGAGGTCGGCCATCGGCGTAGCACCACGTGGGACGTTGATGTGTGGTTCGACAGCACTGGCCGCATGTTCCTCAAGCGCGGCTGGAAGTGTTTCGCCCGGACCTACAAACTGCAGAGAGGCTTTATTCTGATCTGCAATTACGACGGCCACAATGTCATCACAGTAAAGATGTTCGACCTAAGCAGTTGCCGCTTGCAATACAACGCGGCATTCAGTACGTGGACTGTATCACCAAAATGTTAATTCCCGATTATATATGTAGCCGGAAATTGATTTGCATTTCTATTATATGATGAACAGAGGGATCTGTTAAGATGGAGTTGGCACACTTTGAGTTCTACTCCCTCGTAGTAGACGCTACATCGGACAAACCGGTACGCTTCATCGACCCACACCACCACTTCAGTTATTTAGTCTGACATAGTGTCTGAGCTATGATCCTGTAGCTAGTTAAATTTGTGAATCAAATTAAGGTCTAGTAGATGGGTTGTAGTAGCTCAATTGCTCTACGTGAATATGTTCACTCGATATGGTACATTTCAGCTCCCACTGAAAGTTCATCTTTTTGAATTAATGTGGCAAACACCCTCATTGCTCAACTAAGATTTAGTATAACTGATTACTAGGTACTACTTGTTTACATTTTTATAGTACTCATCCATCATCAAACAGTAAATTTATTTCTAGTAAGCACTCTTTTCTATCCATTTAACTTTCATATTGCTGCAGGTGCTGCCTAAGAAGTTTGTGGAGTTGCTGAAGGGCCGTGAACCACGTGAACTTAAGCTGCGTGAGGCGGACGATCCGAGTAGCAAGAACTGGGACATGGATGTGCTTTTCGATGAAGCTGGCCGCATTTTCCTCGGGCACGGCTGGGACAAGTTCGCCCAATATTACTTCCTGCAGCGCGGCATGTTCCTCCTCTTCAGTTACGACAGCGACGCCTTGCTCACCGTCAAGGTGTTCAAGTTCGACATGTGCCGCAGGCACTACTTGTACGACCACGACGCTACTACAAGCAATGAAACTGACCCAGATCCCAGGACTGTTGAGGAGTCCACGGATGAGGAGTCCACGGATCAGCAGTCCATGGATGAGGATGACCCATTCGACTCTTCCATCATCTTCTCCCAGAGAGCTGATCTTGATGACGATGAGAAGGACCACGTTCGTGAGCTTCTACCCACAATAGATGAATACATTGGAGTGCCATACGTGACTCGTTTGACGTGGACAAATGTGGCCAGATATGAGATGGTACGTAGGTGCCAATGCTATTTATGTTTTTCAACACAATTTATGCTTACAACGTGTGCCTTACTATGACCTACTTCTTTTTGTATGTCATCCACACGCTCGAAATCCAGAAACTAGCTCAGTCCATAGCGGACAGTGCTGGCATTCCGTCTTCAGGCCATGTTGGGCTATGCCTCGGATCATCAGAGGCGTTCACCACCGTTCCATACAACACGGACAGGGACGGCCGCATTATGTTTGGCAGGAATGCATGGCGGGAATTCCTTGAGGGCAAGCATTTATATGAAAAGCAAGCTATTCTCATTACACTTAGGAGCACCCGTAACCGCCACTTGGACGTGAAGATCGTGATGCGGGCGGTGTCGCCCTGGTTGTAGTACGTAGTCTGCCAACTTGGACATTCTCATCGGATCATGAACGTATGGATGTATGTAATTATCGTACTGCCATCAGCGATGTGCTTCAGTGGTTTGATCACCCAAACCTTCATCTGCAGTGAAGATTACTTGTCCTGTTTATATTTTCAGTGGCAATTTCAAGTTTGCAGAAATAAACAAGGCGGCGGCAGCTAATAAGTTGCATGAAATAATTGTTCAGTGACATTACATGACTCATGCGAGACTTCCACATGTTTTCAATCCTACGTTGTAAGCGCTAGGGAATAAATCCGATTAGTTTTCCCTCGATAGTTAAGAGCCTGACGCCTTGAAACTCAATGCAAAATATGCCTTCTAGGCAGCCTGCGATTGCATGCATTGTTTAACTGCTCTATTAGCGCCTATATTGTCGACAAGGCGTTGTGGTTGCTCGAATACGATGTCCCACCAAAAAAAAAATCCTCCCGCTAAAACGCCAAGTGTAGCGAAATTTTGTGTTCCCACCAAAAAATAAAAGCAGTCACTTTAAATTTCCCGCTAAAGTGTATGTAGAAGTGCACGATGCCCCCTCCTGTTTCGCCATAGCATAATCTGCGGGCCACCTCTTTCGCCATTGCAGATTAGATCTCATCTCGCCCTCATCACGTTCAGAGCTCTACACATGTCGATGTCGCGATCGGACTCCATGGAACGCGAATCCTCTCAGGTTTTCCTGTCTAATCTGCTTCTCTCGTCCATCTCCGTGATCTCGCCGTCTCTTATATGGTCTCGATATTGGTTGTTATTCTCTGTTCTTCCTCTGGTTGAAGCGTTAATCCGTGTATGAACACCTAGTCGATCATATGTGTATCTGGTTTTCTATGTGAATAATGCCATGTAACTATTTTTTTATTTCAGATCTGCTAACTCACTGCATATTTGGGTTCTCATTTTTTCCTTCTATCTAATTGTAGACGACCGAACCCATTTGGAAAGTTAGACTTTTCTATGAGGAAGGTGATAAAAACAAAAAAGTTGTGGAAGCAGCCATGGAACCGGAGGAAATCTGCTATATGGAGTTCATCAATTTGATTGAAAAAGTTGGCTTCAGTGGCGCGCGTGATTACCTGTACTGCAGGCTTAATAATGGCCCTGGCAAAGGAAAACTTGTTCCAATAGACCATGGTAGTGATTTTGAGCAATTGAAACGCATACACTCTAATGATAAGAAGATCTCCCTGTGTGTGTTTACGGAGAAGGCCAGGGCGGTTGATATTGCAACCAAAGAGTCTCTGCTTGATGATGCAACTGGATCCACCAGAAAAAAGCGACAGATCACTCTCACAGGTTATACTTTCATGCCAAATCTCCAACTCGCAACTCCTTCAATACAGACTTTAATAAATATTTTCCCCGGTAACTATTTTATGCATTCCTTACCTAATCCACAATTTTGATAAACATGCAGTTAGGGATGCAACCGAAGAGGAACAAGCTTCAAACGAAGAAGAAGATACAGATTACTCCTTTGGGAATGGTACACAAGTTCATTAATTCTTAATCAGCTTTCTGAATTATGCACAATGCAAATGCTTTGTCCATTTATTGTTAACATTTTCAGTAATAAAGAAAGGATCTGTCCGCATGACAAGGGTTGAAAGTATACTACAATATAAAAAAAGTCAGGGCAAACGTAGACGTGGTAATTTATTTTTGACATTTAAGCTCTGTCTAATATTTGTTTTAATGGATAAAATATACGATTGCTGATTCAGTACAAATGTTAACCCTGAAACAGGAACTGAACCTAACACTGATGTGTCTGAAACTGACATGTGTTCCGTTGATGATTGGCCTTCCCATGCACGCTGCTATCGCCCGAAGCTACAACTACAAGAAGGTACTAGCTATTTTTTTTACCGTTGTGTCCTAATTTCTTTCAATCAACTACAAAATAAATTGTTTCTTTGTGTGTGTTTTGGGATGTAGGTGATGACATACCGAAGAAGAAAGGGCGAGGTGTTGTGAAAGGTTTGAAAGCCAATAAGAAGCGTCATGCCAATGGAGCTGGAAAGCTAGGTGTTGATTTCTCTGAAACATTGGGTGGTCCAGTAGGAATGAACAACCGTTCATTCAAGGATGACTTGGTAATCACAATGAAAAGAAGGTTACCAATTATTGGAGTGAGGAGGTGGACAGACATTCACCCTAACATCCATCGCATGATCATCACAGATATGTTGGTGCGTACAACCTTTCTCACATGTGTTGTCTGCTTTTTTCGTCCATAATTAATGTACTAAACTGCAGCAAAATAACTACTACTAAACTAAGTCTATCTGTTTGTTCTACGCATTACAGGACAGATATGATATGCCAGATACAGAAGAAACACACGAAAAAATTCTTAAAATTGTAAAAGAACGCTACAGAGGCTGGCGAGGAAACCTCAGCAGCACTTACAAGGCATACAGAACAGATGATGCCAGAAGGGCAGTTGTCCCAGAAGATTTACAAAAAGAAGAGTGGGAATGGTTGATCGAGTACTTTGGCACTGATCCGAAATTCCTGGTTATTTCTATACTACCTGTTTGTGAATTTTGTACTATCATCAAATGGCTTGTCTGACAAGTTTTTTTTTTTTGTAATTGAATGAGCAGGAACTCAGCCAAAAGAACAAGGATAACCGTTCGCAGATGAAGACAAAACACAGAGTAGGATCAAAATCCTACTCTCAACTCAGTTTTGAGAATGTATGGGCCTACTCACTATGCATGCGTCGGTGTTCACTTTGCTTTAATGTTTATAGTATCTAATTGTTGCACTACTTGCAGAGGGATTCGGAAACTGGAGAAGAGCCAGACTGTGTTGCTCTCTGGAGACTGACCCACACAAAGGATGGAACATGGACTACAGAAGAGTCCAAGGATGTTTACGTGAGTTAACTGACTTAGAAGCTACTCTAAACATATTTACTGTTCTCCATCTTGGATGTTTCTTCATCTGATTTGAGATTTTTTTTCGTAATCAGGAAACAGCATGTAAAGAGATTGAAAACAGATTAGAGGAAACTGGTGTTCCATTGTCAGCTGAACAAAGAATCAATATTTTCCAGAAAGCATATAAATCTAAAGTTCAATGCAAGTCATCGCAGCCTCGTGGGTTCGGATACATGGCCCAGGTGCAAACTAGTTCTCAGCGGTCTAAGTTGCTGTTAGAGGAGCAAGCTCGGGCTACGGCAGAGACCCAAAAAGTTAACTCCCAGCTCACCACGAAGGTCACTACTTTAGAACAGAAGTTACAAGATGAACGTGCAAGCATGGAAGAGAAGATTAATGTAGAGCGGGCTGAGAGAGAAAATCTTGAGAAGAGATTAATGGAAGAGCTTGCTCAAAGGGAAAAACTGATGGAGGCGAAGAGAAACTCAAGAAAAGAATTTGAAAATAACTTGGTTGCACAGTTTAAGTCACAGTTCCAGGCAAAGTTTGACGAGCTCTCCGCACAGATGGAAAAGCAGAAGACGACTACACCTCAGGCGATGATAGTCATACAATTGCAAACTAGTAAGATTTAGTTGTTTACTTGCGTTGCTAACAGTGCACTTTGTTTTTGCAGACGTCTAAGAAGTCGAACCAGCAACCATCACTTACCAACAGTCCTGCTAAGAAAATAGTTCCTCCGCACAGCACGATACAGAAAAGTCGAATGTTTAAGTCATATGTAAGTCACAATCTTGTACAATTCGGTACTAGTACATTCTGTTTTTGCTTCACCCACACTATAGCGTTGCTGCACCCACCCTATACTTGCTGCAGTTTATGTTTCACTATGGGTTGTGGCTTCGTTGAGAAACAACAACTGTTTTTGCTTCATTCATACATTATAGTCTGCTGGTTCTTATGTTTCAGCATGTGCTATTGCTGACTAGACTCACACCTTTTTTTTTTACAATTGATTGCAGGACGGCAATCAAACTTCTGATGGAAACAAATAGCTGCACTGGATATTTCAGTTTGATTTTATCTTGATTTGATCCATGTTGTACGAGAATTTCATTTGTATATATTAAAAATATCTATGAGAACTATTATTTTGTGTAAATAAACATATTTTACGTACCCTTTTGAACATTTTAATTCAATGCCCGTATTTTTTGTTTCCTTATTTTTTTTATTTTTTTTCTATAACGTGGCAATAGGTAGTTTACCACGATAATTGTAGTGTTGCGTGAAGTCTCAGTCGCCACAACAAAGTGTTTTGTTGAAATAGACTCTCACCACCATGAGGGAGACATCGTCGCAATATTTTTTCTCCACCAAACTAACTTTGTTGCGATATTTCATTCACGCCACAAACTATGTTCGTTGCAATACAGAATTCCCATACTTCTCGCCACGAAACTAAATTTTGTAGAAATAGAAAGACGCAACAAATAGTTGAAGTTGTCGCAGTTGTTTCTAGCTACTAAAATTTGTACGTTGCGAATAGTACTACATCTCGCCACGAAACTAAAATTTGTAGAAATAGAAAGGCGCAACGAATAGTTGAAGTTGTCGCAGTTGTTTCTAGCTACTAAAATTTGTACGTTGCGAATTGTATATGTCGCCACGAAAATAAAATTTGTCGAAATACAATGGCGCCACGAAAAGTTGTTATTGTCGCAGTTGCTTCTAGCAACATAAAATGTGGATGTTGCGAATACTACATCTCGCCACGAAAATAAAATTTGTCGAAATACAATGGCGCCACGAAAATTTGTTATTATCGCAGTTGCTTGTAGCAACATAAAATGTGGATGTTGCGAATACTACATCTCGCCACGAAACTAAAATTTGTAGAAATTGAATGGCGCCACGAATAGTTGAAATTGTCGCGATTGCTTATGGCTACTAATATTAAGGCCGTAGCGATTACTATTTCAAAATCATCTTACCACGATTGATTGTGTGTGGCAAAACGTTGTTCCCACGCGTATAATGTTTGTTGCCATAGTTTTTTGCCCCACAATTGGACGTGGAAAATAAACTCGACTTTTGCAACGAAAGAACAAGCGCAACGGAACACTCGCCGTTGCCACATTGGTCACTCGCCACGTTTGGGTATTTGTTGCACTAGAGGTGTACCAACGAAATATGTACGTTGCGTTATGTGCGAGACGCGACGGAAACGTGCGTGGCAATTGGCCTAGGAAATGGTTGCAACTGGATTATTTTTTAGCGACGATTCTAAGTGCGCGGAGACAGCCTTCTACCAGGGAGGTTTTCGCGACGCCTCCCAACGAACCCTATTTCGGTGCAACAGAACCCTATTGCGACGATAAGTCACTTTTTACAACGACAAGTTTCGTTGCAATAGAGTGATTCCGTTGTAGTGATTTATGCTCGATAGTGGGTTCATGCCTCCTTTGTATCTGTGCTGGAGTGACATAAACGTGACGGCTGGAGGATGTGTTGTTGCCATTAGGGAGAAAACAACGGTGTTTACTTAGTTTACATTGTTTACATTACACACTTTTATTACTGCAATTATCTGTTGCTTGCAACTTAATACCCAACGTTTGTTTGAATGATATTCGGAGGGTGGATTATTAGTCATAGATGCAGTTGGATGACGGTCTATGTATCTTGTTATAATGCCTGCATGAATCACATAGTAATCTTTATGTCTTGCATATGCACTACGGTACAACCTTCATTTCTGTCAATTGCCCAGCTGTAATTTGTTCACCACACATGTTATTTATCTTTTATGGAGAGACACCTCTAGTGAACTGTGGACCCCGGTCTATTTTCTCATTCTGATAATACACACACTGTTTCCAATGCTTTCACACTGCTTCCACTGCTTTCACACTCTTACTGCTTTCATACTATTTTCATATTGTTTTCCACACCATACATTTACCTCTTTGTTATCAGCAAAACCAGTGAGATTGACAACCTCGCTACTTCGTTGGGGCAAAGTGAATTGTTTGTGTTGTGTAGGTTCCACGTTGCTGCTGAACCGGTAGTGCGCCCTGCAGTCTCAGCTGCATCAACCTTCTGAACTTACTCCTTCCTCCTACTGGTCGATTAAACCTTGGTTTCTTCCGAGGGAAAATTGTTGTTGTGCTCATCATACCTTCCTCTTGGGGTTTCCAAACGAGTGCAAGACCTGCACCATCAAGCTATTTTCCGGGCTTTTGCCGGGAAGGAAGAGTATTTCTGCAAGGGGATTCTCTCACTTCCAATCTCTTTACTTTGTTTTAGTTTTGCTTATTTTATTTTATTTTGTCTTGTTTTCTTCTCTTTATCAAAAACACAAAAAGTTAGTTCTTATTCTAGCTATAGTTTTATTCCAGTTTTTAGTCTTGTTAAAATGACCACCCCTGAGAACACTAAGTTGTGTGACTTTACTAGCACCAACAACAATGGTTTCATTAGCACACATATTGCTCCACCTGCCCCTACTGCTGATTTTTATGATATTAAGCCTGCACTATTAAATCTTGTTATGAGAGAGCAATTTTCTGGTGTTAGTACTGATGATGCTGCTGCCCATCTTAATAATTTTGTTGAACTATGTGAGATGCAAAAATATAAAGATGTATATGGAGATATTATTAAACTGAAATTGTTTCTGTTCTCTTTAAGAGGAAGAGCTAAAGAATGGTTGCTATCTTTGCCTAGAAATAGTATTGATTCTTGGACTAAGTGTAAATATGCTTTCATTGGAAAATATTATCCTCCTGCTAAGATTATATCTTTAAGAAGTAGCATTATGAATTTTAAGCAACTTGATAATGAGCATGTTGCTAAAGCTTGGGAAAGAATGAAATCTTTGGTAAAGAATTGTCCCACTCATGGACCGACTACTTGGATGATCACCCAAACCTTTTATGCAGGTCTAAATTTTTCTTCAAGAAACCTTCTGGATTCAGCTGCTGAAGGAACCTTTATGTCCATGACCTTGGGGGAAGCAACAAATCTTCTTGATAATATGATGGTAAATTATTCTGAATGGCACACTAAGAGGGCTACAGCTGGTAAGAAGGTAAATTATGTTGAAGAAACCTCCTCTTTGAGTGATAGACTTGATGCTATTATGTCTATGTTTGTTAATGGCCATGCTCCTATTGATCCAAATAATGTTCCTTTAGCCTCTTTGGTTGCTCAAGAAGAGCATGTTGATGTGAACTTCATTAAAAATAATAATTTCAATACCAATGCTTATAGGAATAATTTTGGTAGCAACAATTATAGGCCATATCCTCCCAATAATAGTAATGCTTATGATAATTCTTATGGTAATTCTTACAACAACAATAAAGTGTACCCTCTGATCTTGAAAACATGCTCAAGAATTTTATTAGTACACAAACTGCTTTTAATAAATCTGTTGAGGAAAAGTTTGGAAAAATTGATGTTCTTGCTTCTAAAGTTGATAGCCTTGCTCTTGATGTTGATTTTCTAAAACTAAAGGTTATGACTCAAGATGTTAAAGAAAGCAAAACTTTTAATTCCATCTAAATTCAAATTGATGATAATGTTAGGATGTTAGCCGAATTGCATGCTAGATGGGAAAGAGAAGATGAAATGGCTGGAAAGAATAATATAGCTAATGTTTGCACCATTACCACCACTAGTAAAACTGAAACTTCTCGTGCTAGTAAACCTTCTACTATTAATGGTAAAGTAATTTGTGTTGGAAATACTCCCACTTCTGCTATTAAAAATGCAAAACTGCCTGAAACTGCTAAAAATGTTCCTGATAAAAGTGCTGAAATTTTTAGAAACATGGGAGACAATGGTCCCATTACCTTTGATAAAAATGATCTTGAATTTGATGATTTCAACATAACTGAAGTGAGTTCCTACAAAATCTTGCTAGTTGTCCTAATGCTAGTACTATGAGTATGGCTTTCACAAAACATATTACAAATGCTCTCATGCAAATTAGAGATGATGAATTAAGATGCGAAGCCTCTATCGCTAGGAAGCTAGATGATGGTTGGGAACCCATTATTAAAATTAAAGTAAATGATTTTGATTGCAATTCTCTATGTGATCTTGGTGCTAGTATCTCTGTTATGCCCAAGAAACTTTATGATAATCTTGATTTGCCACCTTTGGAGCATTGTTATTTGGATATTCGTCTTATTGATAATGTTAGAAAGAAACCTTTGGGGAGAGTTGATGATGTTCTTATCATGGTTAATAAAAATCTTGTACCCTTTTATTTTGTTGTCTTGAATATTGAATGCAATTCTTCTTGTCCAATTGTTTTGGGAAGACCTTTTCTTAGAACTGTTGGTGTTGTTATTGATATGAAAGAGGGGAATATTAAATTTCAGTTACCACTTAAGAAAGGTATGGAAAGCTTTCCTAGAAAGAGAATGAATTTTCATTTTGATTCTATCAGTCGAACAAATTACAATTTGGATGCTTCTTCACTTGAAAACACTAGATTCCACTTTTCTAGGCCTAGCTAAAAGGCGTTAAAGAAAAGCACTTCATGGGAGGTAACCCATGGTTTTATTTTTGCTTTGTTTTTCTCTGTTTTCATTGAGTCAAGGGGTTGTATAATTATGTAGCAACTCATTTTTATATTTATTTTCATGTTTTAGTTGTGCCAAGTAAAGTTTCTGACGAGAGTTGGAGTTGGTTTTGGATTTTTGCGCAGGAAACAGATTTCTGCTGTGCACCGTAAAAAATCGAATAATTCACAGAAAGATCAGAATGACCTGAATTTTTTTGTTCTTGTTCCTAAGATAATTCCGCAACTTTTTTGTTCATTCAGTTTTTCGATCTGAGCAATGTAAGTTCCCCAAAAATAATTCGTCTTTACAAACTATTCTGGTTTTGGCAGATTCTGCCATTTTTCTTGCATCTGCTCTTTTACGATGTCAAGTGGATTTCTTTGCTTCAAGAAACATCAGCGGCGGTAGGTAATGTTTAAATTTATCAATAGCACTTGTGCCCATACAGAAACCATGGATTTTTTATTGTTGCACTAACCCTCTAATGCGAATTACTCTTTGAGTGTGGTGTGAAGGAAGTTTTCAAGGGTCAAGAGAAGAGGGTGATATAATGTGATCAAGAAGAGTGCAAAGGCAAAGCTTGGGGATGCCCCGTGGTTCATGCTAGCAAATTCTAAGAATACTCAAGAATCTAAGCTTGGTGATGCACAAGGCATCCCCTTCATCATCAACAATCTATCAGGTCACTTCTAGTGAAACTATATTTTTATTCGGTCACATCATATGAAGTTTACTTGGAGCGTATGTTTGTTTTTCTTTTGTTTTACTTTGTTTTATTTTGTTTTTCTTTCCGCAATAATATAGTTGTACCCTAGCATTCCTTGTTTGGGAGAGATACACGCTCCTCTTTTTCGTTTGAATACTCGTTATGCTCGTATTCTTAGTTTTTCTTCTAGTTGCTGCAAAATTCCTGTTTAGCTCTTGTTTTCATTGCATCTCTTATTCATAGCTGTTAGTTTTATTAGTGTTATTTGTTACTCTCATGTTTTCTTGCTGTATCATTTAGAGAGTTTTTGTTAAAACATATTTTGTATGGTGCTTGTTGGGAAAAGAAATTGCTGCTTGTAGTAGAATTTATAACGATGCAAATAGAAGCTTGTATAGACTGTGGATAGAATTTTTCATATCATGCTAGATGTTATTTTAATTCTAAAGACTAGTGGTTATTTAGTAGCATGATTTGTCTCAAATATCTAAGAGTGTTTAACGTCCCATTGAAAGAATCATGAGTTGTTCTTGTCATTTTGAAGCATAAATTTGTGGTGTTCTCATTTGAATATTTTATTTAGTTGACTTGGCACATGCTTAGACCATGTTTCTGACAATGAACTAGTCACTTATAGCCTCTATTATCATTTAGTTTTTTAACTTGTGGTATCACTTATCCTTTGATTAATGATGTTTATGTCGCTATGCATGATTATGGCATTTATGCTCTCTTGATTTGTCGCTCCCAGTCTTTTGCTAGCCTCCACCTGTACTGAGTATGAGCTCTACCCGTGCATCCAACTCCACAAAACCAAAGTTTGCCAAATGTTTCCACCATACCTACCTACATGTGGTATTTAACTGCCACTCCAAAGTAAATTGCTCATGTGTTACCTTCAAAACTTTCAAAAATACTCCTGTTTTGTGCTCGTGTTTTAGCTCATGAGAATGTAAATAGAGAATCTTTATCTCACTTGTTGATTGGACTTTCACACCCTGTACTAGTGGCTTCATCCGCTTATCCAATTGATAGAAGAGCTGGCAGCGGGGTGCCCAGCCCCAAAGTAATACAACAAATCCTCTTCACTCTTTTCCCCTTGATTTACCAGTCAAAGCATAATTGTGTAAATAAAAGATAAAGAGGGATGACCTTCTACCCAGATGCGTCCTTCTATGGGAGCCGCTCTTGTGAAGTCTAGTTGGCTTGTGACATACTGTATTTTCTGTTTACCATTCGTTGACATAAGAGTACACTTCTCTAAAAAATAGACACTCCTCCACGATATGTGATTGTTGGCAGGCACCCGAGGATTCGGTTAGCCATGGTTTGTGCAAGATGGTTGGGAGGAGTGTCAAACATTTTATACCCCTATTTAATAAAATAAAAAGCTCTAGCACATGAGTTGATCCATGCTTCCCTCTGTGAAGGGCCTTTCTTTCACTTTTATGTTGAGTCTCCATCTTTTAACTTTATGCACAGTTGAGAGAGCATAGTTGCCATTCTGAGTTTAATGTGCATTTGTCCCAGAAACATTATTAATTGATTCATGATGTGTTATTGTTTGTTATCTAATTATTTGTTCTAGTCTTCCTCATGAACTTTGAAGGTGTCCTGGAATTTATGTTTTGCCCCACTCTTAAGGAAAAGCGAAATATCACTTTTCCATGTTATCCCTATGCTTGAAACAAACGTATATCTTTCAGTGCATTATTATTCATGATCTTTTATTTGTGTTACTTCTCATGATGCAAGGTGATTTCTATGCTTTATTGTTAAAATTTTATTTATCATGCTTGTGTTGAAGTTCTATGATCTCAGCTTACATATGCTTTTACATTATTGATGATCAAGTTTATGTTGGTAGCATGTCACCTCAGAAAATCTGTGTTTTTTATCGTTAACCTACTCGAGGACAAGTAGGAACTAAGCTTGGGGATGTTGTTACGTCATAAACGTATCCTTAATTTGTGATGTTCCATGTTGTTTCCTTGTTATTTCCTACATGTTTGTATACACTTTATGTCATTTTTATTGATTTCCGGGACTAACCTATTGACAAGATGCCACAAAGCCAGTTCCATGTTTTCTGCTATTTTTAGTTTCAGAAAAGTTGCTCTGGAAATATTCTCGGAATTGGAAAATTCGAAGCCATGAAGTCTTAGAATTCCCTAAGGTTCCACAGAGCCCCGAAGAGGCCCGGAGGGGGGGGGGCACAGGGGGGGCACACCATAGGGCGGCGCACCCCCTGGCCGCGCTTGGGGGTGGTGTGGGCCCCTCGGGCATCCACCGACATCGCCCTTTCGCCTATTTATTCCCCCTGATACGACAACCCTAAAAATATACCACTTCGTCCCGAGAAACACCCGAGGCCACCGTCATCATCATCCCGAGATCGGGATGGTTCTGGAGCTCTCCCCGACACCCTACCGGGAGGGGAATTCAGGAGCGGTCTACACCACCATGCCCTCCTCCGAAGTGATGCGTGAGTAGTTCATTCCTGGACTATGGGTTTATAGCAGCAGCTAGATGGTTGTCTTCTCCACTTTGTACCTCATGTTTGGATCTCGTGAGCCGCCCTACATGATCGAGATCATCTTTATGTAATTCTACATGTTGTGTTAGCTGGGATCCGATGAATGTTGAATGCTATGTCTTCTGATTATCAATCTATCATTTTATCTTCATGCATATGTTATTTATGATCTTGCATGCTCTCCGTTATTAGTAGATGCTCTGCCCAAGTAGATGCTAGTAACTCCAAGAGGGAGTATTTATGCTCGATAGTGGGTTCAAACCTCCTTTGCATCTGTGCTCGAGTGACAGAAACGTGACGGATGGTGGATGTGTTGTTTCCATTAGGGAGAAAACAACGATGTTTACTTAGTTTACATTGCTTAATACCCAACGTTTGTTCGGTTGATATTCAGAGGGTGGATTATTAGTCATAGATGCAGTTGGATGACGGTCTATGTATCTTGTTGTAATGCCCGCATGAATCACATAGTAATCTTTATGTCGTGCATATGCACTACGGTGCAGCATTCATTTCGATGAATTGCCCAGCTGTAATTTGTTCACATCACATGTTATTTATCTTTTATGGAGAGACACCTCTAGTGAACTGTGGAACCCGGTCCATTTTCTCATTCTGATAATACACACACTGTTTCCACTATTTTCACACTGCTTCCACTGCTTTCACACCGCTACTGCTTTCATACTGTTTTCCACACCATACATATAACCTCTTTGTTATCAGCAAAACCAATGAGATTGACAACCTCACTGCTTCGTTGGGGGCAAAGTGAATTATTTGTGTTGTGTAGGTTCCACGTTGCTGCTGAACTGGTAGTGCGTCCTGCCATCTCAGCTGCATCAACCTTCTGAAGTTACTCATTCCTCCTACTAGTTGATTAAACCTTGGTTTCTTTTTGAGGGAAAACTGTTGATGTGCTCATCATACCTTCCTCCTGGGGTTTCCCAACGAGTGCAAGACCTGCACCATCAGCTACCTTTAAAACCTTCAAAATTACTAAACATGTTTTATTGTTTCTTCATGAGGAAGTATTAAATGCTTTATTGTTTCTTCATGTTTGGTGTCTTCACACTTGACTAGCATGAAAAATGTTCTAGTCCCTAATATTGCAAAAAGAGCAGGCATTTGAGTGCCCAGCCAAAAAAAGATAAGATATAACAATAACATTAAAATCTCCTGACACTATAGACTTGAGAAAAATCATGAACTTAGCTTGTGAAAACAAAGGAGAAAGGGGAATGCTATGATTCACATATGAGAGCCACTCTTGAAGCCATTAAACATGAAGAGATGATAAGTCATTTGATAGCATTCGTTGACATAGACATAACCTCTCTCAAAATGAAATTTTTAGTACCTCTATTTTATTAAATAAAAAGCTCTAGCACATGAGTAATCCCTGCTTCCCTCTGCGAAGGGCCTTTCTTTTACTTTTATGGCGAGTCTTCATTTTCTTACTTTAGGCACCATTTAAGAGAGCATAGTTGTCATTCTGAGTATAATGTGCATATTCCCAAAAATTATTATTGATTGACTTGTGATTATGGTATTGCTTGCTCTCAAATTATTTGTATCTAGTCACCAGTTGAACTTTGAAGGTGTCCTGGCATTTATGTTTTGCTACCACGCGAAGGACAAGCCGATACCACTTTATTATGTTTTTCTTTATGATTGAAACAAACGTATCACTTTCAATGCATTATTATTCATTGTCAATTATTTCTGTTACTTTTCATGTGCAACATAGTTGCTATGTTTACATTAGTTCAAATAATATATATCATGCCTTTGTAAAAATACTTTGATCTCAGCTTGCAATGCTTTTACATAACATTGATCAAGATTGTGTTGGATGCATGTGACCTCAAAAATTATGTCGTTATCATTTACCTACTCGAGGACGAGTATTAGTTAAGCTTGGGGATGCTGATACGTTGCAAACGTATCCATAATTTTTGATGCTCCATGCTTGTTTTCTATCCAATGCCTTGATGTTTTCCACATGTTTTCCTTTGTTTTCTAGATGTTTCCATATACTAACATAGTAACGAGATGCCCCAGGCCAGTTGCTGTTTTTCTATTTCAAAAAAGTTCTTAAACAAATATTCTCGGAAAGGGCTAAAAATCCACGGAGATAGTTTTTTACCCGGAACGAAGACGGAGTCCAAAGAAGAGCCGGAGGGGAGCTAGGTGGGGGCCCGGCCATGCCTGGTGGGCCCCTGGGCGCCCCGGCCACCACCTCTCGTCACCTCTTCGCCTATAAATTTTCCTAAACCCTAAAATGTACGGGGACGAAGTTATTTTCCACGAAACATACGGAGAGGCGCCGTCACCTTGAAAGTCCAATCCAGGGCTTCTGTAGCCATGTTCCGGCACCCTACCGAAGAGGGAAATCGTCATCGAAGGCCTCTACATCGCCATGATCGCATACAGACAGATGCGTGAGTAGTTCATCTCAGTCCATAGCAATAGCTAGATGGTTGTTCTCTCTACTATGCCTCCATGTTTAGAGTCTCATGAGCTGCCTCACTTGATCGAGACCACCGTTATGTAATTGTGCATGGTGTGTTTGCTGGGATCCGATGAACCAGGAGATTATGATTATTTTGTTATGTCAATCTGAGATGCTTCACTTATATTTGTAAAGAGTTTTAATGTTGTCTTTCAATGCTCTACGGGTTTATGATTACCTTGGCCACGTAGTTATTTTCACCTTCAAGAGAGGGTTTATATGCTAGATAGTGGGTTCATGCCTACCTTACATCTGTGCTCGAGTGACAGAAACATGACAGATGGGAGATGTGTTGTTGCCACTAGGGAGAAAACAACGGTGCTCTTGTCTATGGACGAGAACCATTGCTTACATTACGTACTTGTTCTTAATGCAATTCTTTGTTGCACACAAGCAATCACTTTATTGTTGCAACTTAATACCAGCGAGATTTGCTGGATAGCTTTCTCAAGGTGGACTATTAGTAATAGATGCATGCTGGATAGCGGTCTACTTATCTTGATGTAATTCCTATAATGTTAGGACCCGTGAACTATATCTCGTCATAATAGTATTGTTATACGTTCATGATTTGTTAATTGCCCAGCTGTAATTTGTTCACCCAGCATGTTTGTTTTCTTTGGAGAGATACCACTAGTGAAACTATGGGCCCGATCCTATTTTCCTCATTATTGCAACCTTCTTTCAAGCACTTTAACCTTACTGTACCTTTTTTTTTACTTTTATTACTTTTCATTACTCTATACATTTGATTCTAGTTTTCAGCAAGACAAGAAGACTGACAACTTTCTCGGAAAGTTGGGGACAAGAGAGAGTTCGTGTGGTGTGTGCAGGTTCTATGCTGGTTGACGCGCCAGACAACAAGCAACCTTTTTCAAGTCTTCGAAGTCCTAATGGTCAATAAACCCTGATTCCATAATTAGGAGAAATTTCCGCTAGACTACATCATACCTTCCTCTTGAGATAACCCAACGAACGTGTGATCACATCTAAGAGCATGAGGCCTCCGCATCGATCTCCATCGTCATCACCACCATCTACATCCACGCGATAGAACCCCTCACCATCTCCTTGTAATTCTAGAACATCTAGTTGTGGTTTTACACGTGTATTCATTCATACATCCATTTTCCATTTGTAATACAACCATTATGATGTTTACTGACTTCATGTGTGAGTAGTTCCATTAGTTTTTTTTGAGTCGCTATGCCAAGTCGCGATCACGCAAGTAGCCATTAAAGTAATCAACCAACATCGGCAGTAGTACCAACACCATCATTGCAGGGAAAAACAACTGAACAACCCGATCGACGTCGCTGGGAGCCGAGAGTACATATCGCCGTCGTCGAGAATGTAGCAGCCGAGACAAATACTGCAAGTAGAATTCTCCTCGCGGCAACCATGAGAAAAGATCCAAAACCGATCTGAAGAACCACATCTAGACAAAACTGAATCTTCAAACACCACCATTGACACCGGGAAAGAGATCTCGCCGTCGAACAATAGGCCAAATATCACTTATTCCAAACGATGCCATCTTTATTTACGAAGAAGATGACCACCAAAACCCTAACCTACTATATTAAAAACTTATTTTTGCTGAAAGCTCAACTTATAGATCAGGTTTCTCGTCCCTTCCGACCATTGGCGAATTTACCATCCCTCCGCCCTGGGCACGTGCCCGGGCTCAGTCCGGCGTGAAGGCTGATCGCCGGTGAGCTTTTCTAGCGCTAGGAACTGCAAGGACGCTCGACAACGACGGAAAGAACGCCTAATTTCTGTACTAGGGCCGAAATTGTTATTCTCTGTGCGCCTGGGCCTGACCGGTCACTTTGGGCCTTAGTAATAGAATAGCCCATATCTTATTCTCAAAACTTTAGGCCTGGTACGAGGCTACTAGGAGTCACCAATCGGCAATCGATCGTTCTATTCCAAAAAAAAAGATCAATCGATCGATCCCCAATTCCTCTGTTCGCATGCGGCTATTCCAGCAAACCTACCGGAGCGGAATCCATAATCGCCGCCTCGCCGCCTCGCCGGTCGCGGCGTCGGGCAAAGGGAGGTGCACGCCACGGAGAGATGGCGCGTGGCAGCGGCTCTTGTCGGGCTGCAACGCCGGCGGCCGATGGCGACCACCGGAAGCGAAAACGCGACCAGGACGGCCGCTCGGGTGCCAATTCCTCTTCGCAACCTCCATCGGCCGGCGGATCGTCGGAACTCCGACTAGTAGTAGCAGCGCAGCCAGCGCCGTCAAGTTCTCGACCCGAGCTTGCACATGGCCATGAGACAGCAAGCAGCAGCAGACCGCAGATGACATCAACGTCGGCGAGACAGCCGAGGAATTCCGGCTCTGGACCTTCCGGCGGCATGCGACAATTAGGTGAGCAGCAATGATTTAGTACCTTACTTGATTCAAAGAATTACTCTGCATTTATATGTTGATTGTGCCAATTCCAAATTATTGAGTGATAGTTGTTTTAATTTCAGAATTGGGGAGCTTTTTTGTTGACACTAGAAATTCAACACAAGTGGAAGAACCAACCCAAGATCCTCCACAACCAGAATTACCAAGTGATGAAGATGAACAAAATGTGATTAGTGAAGAGGAAGAGGACGAGGATGAGGAAATGCTTGATGAGGATGATGTTGAGGAAATGCTTGTGTCTGATCCAGCTCTTAGGCAACAGATTGATGACTACCATCCGGATCTTCATGAGGAAGTGAGAAGAGCCTATATTTTGAAGGGCCCAACCCGACCAATTCTCACCAATTATCCTCGCAAACAATATGGTGGAAATACTAGGAGCCGTGCATTTTCTAAGGAATGGTACAAGAGGTATGACTGGATAGAGTACAGTGAGTCGCATGATGCTATATTCTGTTTCTATTGCTTCCTTTTTAAACAACCAGGAAGTAATACACACTTTGGTCATGATGTCTTTAACAAAAAAGGTTTTAGTGATTGGAAGCATGCATATAAGGCATTGCCGGGTCATGTTGGTGGCATAGATAGTGCACACAACAACGCAAGAATGCATTGTGATGATTTTCGTAATCAAAACCAAAGTGTCCGAAGTAATCTTGCTAGAGCATCCAAAGAAGCACATGTACTTTATAAAATCCGTTTGACCTCTTCTCTTGGTTGTGCAAAATACCTCATTGGTCAAGGCTTAGCTTTTCGTGGCCATGACGAAAAACCCACTTCACTAAACAAGGGCAACTTTCGTGAGATGATAGATTGGCACAAAGCTCTTGATGATAAAGTGAGGCATGCTTTTGACCGTGGTTCAAAAAGAAGCCAAATGATTTGTGGGGATATTCAAAAAGAACTTGCAAAGTGTTGTGCACAAGAGGTCACCGCGGTTATAATGAGAGAAATTGGCAATAAAAGCTTCTCCGTGCTAATAGATGAGTCACGTGATATATCCGTGAAAGAGCAAATGGCGGTAATGTTGAGGTTAGTGGTTACCGGTTGGTTCATAGTTGTTTCTTAATTTTTCATTGAGTCTTATTGCAATGGTTGTGTTGTAGGTATGTGAATGATCAAGGGAAGGTTGTGGAACGTTTCCTCTCTCTATATCATGTCAAAGAGACTACATCGGAAGCACTAAAGGTAGCTCTTGTTGCCATTCTTGATCATTACAAATTGTCCATTCATAGGATACGAGGGCAAGGATATGATGGGGCTTCTAATATGAGAGGCGAATTTAATGGTTTGCAAAGAAACATTCTTGATGAGAACCCATATGCATTCTATGTTCATTGTTTTGCACACCGTTTGCAATTGGTGGTGGTATCCGTTGCTAGTTGTTGCTCTTCCGTTCATGATTTATTTGAATATGTATCCTTAATTGTGAACACTACAAGCGCATCTTGCAAGAGGAGGGATGCATTGAGGGAAGCACATCATCAAGATATTTTAGATAAGCTTGAGAATGGTGAGATTAATAGTGGAAGAGGTTTGAATCAAGAAACAAATTTAGCTAGAGCCGGGGATACAAGATGGGGTTCACATCACACAACTTTACTTCGTTTGAGTCAAATGTGGGAGGGAGTGATGTTTGTGCTTCGTGAGATCAATGATGAAGGTCGTGGACCGTCTCAAGCGGCGGGCTTGATCGAAATAATGGAGAGCTTCAAGTTTGTTTTCGTCTTGCATCTTATGATAAAATTGCTTGCCCTCACAAATGAGCTTTCGCACATATTGCAAAAGAAAGATATAAATATTGTTAATGCCGTTGAACTAGTCTATGATGTCAAAGGTCGGTTGGCCTCATTGAGAGAAAGTGGTTGGGAGATCTTGCTTGCTGAAGTCTAACACTTTTGTGCTGCCAAGGGTGTTCCCGTGCCCAATATGAATGATACAATGCCGGTCCGAGGGCGTTCGAGGCTTGATGGGGTGACTTACACTCTTCTTCATTTTTATCGAGTTGAGATCTTCTATGTTTGCATTGACAAGATATGCACAGAGATGAATCATCGATTTACTGAAGCATCTTCAGAGATAATAGTGGCCTTCTCATGTCTTGATCCAAAAAGTTCATTCTCTAAGTTTGATGTTGACAAACTTGCTGGCCTAGCTGAAACTTATTGTGGAGATTTCTCTAATGTTGACCGCGCAACCATACGAGACCAACTTCAGACTTATATTATTCATGTGCGAAGGCATCAAGCATTTTCTTCTTGCAAAGATATTGAGAGTTTAGCGACAAAAATGGTTGAAACTGAAAAACATTTAGTTTTCCCATTGGTTTACAAACTCATTGAGTTGGCTTTGATATTACCGGTTTCAACGACATCGGTTGAAAGAGCATTTTCCGCAATGAAGATTATCAAATCTAAATTGCGCAACAAGATGAACAATGATTGGTTCAATCACTTGATGATATGCTACACTGAGCGGGAGATTTTTAAAGAACTTGATGATGATACAATTATCAAACGATTTCAAGCCATGAAGTTTCAGAAAGGGCAATTGCCTAGAACTAATTAGCACATTATGGGTATGTGTTTAGTGTCTCCAATGTCTAAATTAATGCAAAATCAACACATTTTATTAATATACTTGTTTCTTGCAGATTCTATTGTGGTGTGTTCTTGCCTTCTTGGGCATTGGAATTGGCGTTGGACTTTTGTTGTGTATGCTTCAAAATTACTACTAGAGACGTATATGTAGCTAGTACTAGTTGCATCTAGCTTTTGTATATTTATGATCTATAAAAGACAAATTTAGATAATATATCAGTTCGGTAGTGCTTGAAGTGTTGATTTTTTTTTAATTTAGTTTCTTGTAGACGAAATGAAACATTTTTTTGTTGTGTGCCCCGGCTTCGACAAATCGCTAGCTCCGCCACTGCTTCCGACCCCCGCGAGGCCGGTCAAAGAAGAGGGGAACCAACTAAGGTGACGCGGGGCGCTGCTTCCCTCCCCCTGCACCGATGGATGGGATGGGAGATGCATCGTCTCCTGTTATTTTTATCCCAAAGCCCCGGAAGCATGAAAAAACAAAGGAAAAAGAGGAAAGTGGACTCCGGAGAGAAGGGAGAGGAGAGCCCGATCCATCTATCCCTGCCACCACCCCTTTTCCCGCGACAAATTACCCAGCGTGCCACTGCCTTCCCGATCCAACCCGAGCCAATCCTCCCCACCGAGCAGCCGTCACCGTCAAGTAACGGCCCCCCACCCTCCCCTCGTCCCGGCTCCTTCTGGGGGAGGCCGCCTCCTCCCCCGTCCCCGGTCTGCGCCCCCACCGTGGCCTTTAACTCCCCCCACCTCCGTTACCGTCTTCCCCCTTCCCACCTCCCCCACCCGCTGCTCATCAACACGAATTCGATTTGATTTCGATTGCTTGATTGCAACTCTCTTCTGTTGCTGCGAGGAGGAGGCCTTCGCTGCTCCTTGTTGTTTTTGATTTGAGAGTCGCGGAGGACTTGGATTCCGTGGAGGTACGTGGCTTCCCTGGGGCTGGATCTCTGGCTGTTCCTGTGAATTCGTCGTTAGATTCGGGTTTTGGATGGGAGATTGATGTGGTTTCTCTCTCTGCGTGTGCGTGATTTGCAGCGAAAACAGAACCTTCCTTCTCTCGGCCGTGGGATGGACGCGGGTGAGGTGTGAATCCTGGTTCTTAACTGATGCTCGTGGAGAGATTCGGGGGAGTGGAGCGCGCGGTGAGGAGGCGGTGGAGGCGGAAGCGCCGAAGGGTTGGCCACCACGGACGACGCGCGCCCGGCGGGGGAGAGGGCTGCTCCGCCACTCGACATGGGGGAGTCGCTGCTCACCGCGCTTTCCATGGACACCGCCACGGCCCACCACCCGCACCAGGGCCCCTCCACCTTCCTCTCCATGGACACCGCCTCCCACGACGACTTCGACCTCTTCCTCCCACCGCCAGGCCCCTTCCAGCGCTGCCTCCATGCCGCCGCAGCGGCCGCCCCCCCTGACATCAACCTCCCGCTCGCCGCCGACCCCTCCCCTCCCCCTCCGGCTCTCCATGAATCCAACGTCGACATGCTAGATGTCGGCCTCGGCTGCCCGCAGCTCTACGACTCGGACTCGCCTGCCCCTGCCCCAGCGCCCTCGGCCCCGGCGTCCACCACGACAACTGTCCACGTGTCCCACACCAAGAGCTCCGGTTCCAGCGCCGCGCGCAAGTGCGTCAAGCGGAACGATAGCATCTGGGGCGCATGGTTCTTCTTCACCCACTACTTCAAGCCGGTCATGTCGGCTGACAAGGGCGTCAAGGCCAAGCCAGCCACCGCCTCTACCGGGAATGGTAATAGTGCCACAATGGATGCCTTCCTGGTGCAGCACGACATGGAGAACATGTACATGTGGGTGTTCAAGGAGCGGCCTGAGAATGCCCTGGGGAAGATGCAACTGAGGAGCTTCATGAATGGCCACTCACGCCTTGGGGAGCCGCAGTTTCCTTTCAGCGCCGACAAAGGCTTTGTGCGCTCACACCGGATGCAGCGTAAGCATTACCGTGGGCTGTCGAACCCGCAGTGCCTTCATGGGATTGAGATCGCGCAGACACCAAACTTGGTGGGTGTTCCCGAGGCCGATTTGAAGAGGTGGTTCGACCTCACTGGGAGGGATGCCAATTTCTCGATCCCCACCGAGGCGGGTGATTTCGAGTCATGGAGGAATCTGCCGGTCACAGAATTCGAGCTCGAGAGGCCTTCAGCTGCTGCTCCAGCAAAGAGCACCTCACATGGCCATCCCAAGAAGGTGCTCAATGGTTCTGGCCTTAACCTGTCAACACATGCATCAAAGCATGGTTTAGGGGATGGTTTGGACATGTCAGCGATGTGCCACAAACGCAGGAAGGACTCCTCTCCCTCTGCCATGGAGGAGGACTGCAGCAATTCCAACTCGGACAAGGTTCAAGACATGGATGCGAGCCACACTTTTGAGCCATCATGGTTGAATGACTTCACTGGTGTGATGCGCCATGCTTCTGGGCCAGTAACTGGCGCAAAAACGATATATGAAGATAGCAAGGGCTACTTGATCATCATTAGCCTACCATTTGCTGATATACAGAAGGTGAAGGTTTCCTGGAGGAATACTCCTACAAACGGCATCGTTAAGGTATCATGCACTAGTACTGGTCGGATGCCATTCCTGAAGCGACATGACCGGACCTTCAAGTTGACGGATGCTTCACCTGAGCATTGTCCACCAGGGGACTTTATCCGGGAAGTTCCATTGCCTACCCGGATCCCAGAAGATGCTACTTTGGAAGCATACCGTGATGAATCAGGAACAGGCCTAGAGATTATTGTCCCTAAACACCGTGTTGGTCCTGAAGAACATGAAGTCCTTGTGTCTCTGAGGCCTCCCTCGTCATGGTGCCAATGAAAACGTGTCCAAGGTGTGTGATACATGTCCATGTAGTAGTAGTAGTTAGAACGTCCATTACTGCCAGCTGCTCTTGACTGATCATTTGCTGTGTGCTAACCCTCTAGTTTGCGAGGAGACAAGGTGTGCATGGTACCATGCAGCAAATGCAGCTCAGTTTTGCTAATTGTGACGGAACCGTCCTAATTGGCTGAAGCATTCTGGTTAGTTGGGTGTTGGCAATTGCAGCACTTTGAGCATTTAGGAACATGGTACATGCCACAAGGAACACATCTGGATTACTTTGTTCTATGGTTCAGAATGTTGCTGGGGAATACCTTATGTATTATCATCCGCCTCATTGCTCTGCTTTGTTCCACAGGAACGACTCATGGAGAACTGTATAGGCATTGATAGTCAATTTTCATAGGTTGGTGAGAAGTTTGGTTTGTGGGCATTCTTGGGAATTCTGTCCATGTATTTGATGGAACTAGGAAAGGAGTGCATGTAATAGCAATTAGGCTCCGTCAATGTTTTGTGAAAGGAGTGCATGTAAGTGCTTTTAGGGTTCTGTCGACGTTTTGTGGAAAGATTAGTGTTTTGTTTAGCATTGGAATGCCTTCCTGGAATTGTTGGAAGGCGAATGCAATTGTTGATTGAATATGCCAATGTAAACTATCTGTTATCAATATAGATAATTACTAGTGTTTATTGGTTATGAGCACTACTGTGGTTTTAACTTCAGTTTCACCTCCCTGCTTCAGTTGATGTTTCTCCGGTGTCCAATGTTTCACGCGACCTGATAAGGATTTTTTACAAATATGACCTCTTACTGAATAATATTGTCAAAACTAACCCCTTCAGTCACACCGCCAGGTTAGTTTTGACAATAATTTTTGGAGGGGGTAGTTTTAACAATAGGATTCGGTAGGGGGTTATATTTGTAAAAAATCCCTGATAAGTACTACTACGTTGGTTTCCGTTGCTGAGCTGAAAGTGACGGTAGTTTTGCTATTTCTTTTCACCCTGTGGGCTGTGGCGGGGCTGGAACGGCAAACCTGCCAGCTGCTCCCCCTGCGTGCCTCATCTGTTCACCCATATCGCTGTCGTCTTATCCTCCAAGTTGGTGCGTTTTATGATTTTCCTTTTGAGGCGATCCAGTCCAGTTCGACGACTGTTTGGTCTTAAATGACACAGACAGCCAGCAACGATGTCATTTCCGGTCAAGTTGCATTTTTATTTTCGAGCTTCTGGATCTATCACTCCACGCCGTCTGCCCCCGCTTTGGTGCTACACCAGAATTGCATTTCAGAGAAAAAAGAGAATCGCGGCTCGAACTGTTTGTTCCTCTGCTGGGTCCTGAGGATCTTGCATCGCCACTTGCGATTAATAAGTAGGGAGTATATATTAATTACGAAGTAGCGATAATCATTTGTTAATTCGATCATGCTTTGACCTGCAGGGGCGTTGTTGCGATGTGGCAACTTGACGTCGTCGCTTTGTTTTTGTTTTATGTTTTGTGTTGTTGTTGATCGTACGTATCGGTGTGTGCGCCCCCTCTCTTTATCTCCATGTCGCCCTTTCGATAAGGAGCCGACCTTTCCTCCTCTCAAAGGACGTTTCGTTTTGCAGCAGCTGTATATATCTATGCTTCACTGGCTCCGGTAAGATAAGGGTGATGGGGGCTCCGGGACCGGCGGTATTTGATAAGCTCTTCAGAGCGCTGAGTGCTTATTTCGCGCCCTACTACTTTTTGTAACTTTTCTCGTTGCTGTCTCAACTGGATAAGCTTCTCCTCAGCTCCTGTCTTGTTTTGGTTTTCCTTGTGGTGGAACGGGCTTTGCTTTCTTTCAGGATTGCTGTTGCGGACACCATTATACTCAGGAGCCGGGATGAAGCGGCAAGGATATAAATAAGAGTTAAATAATCCACGATGAAAGTTGTACAAAAGTCAAAATTAATAAGTAGATGTAACCTAGGGGCAACAGCAACAAAAATTAATTTGAAGGAACGGGGCAAATTTGGTTTCAGTCACTGAATCCGTACAATGTCAGCTGTTTCACGGCCTTAGCCAGATACATATCCTGAGGTGAGGCGTAAAAGGTTCGGTTCCAGTCACTTTCGTACGGCCTACCAGCAAGCCTGCAGCTATTTCCTCCGGGTTTGTTTAATTGATCCAAATTGCTGGTGCATTCCGTCGTCGCACAAGTACGTACCAAATGCTGGTCTTGTAATAGTATCCGCGTCGAATATACTCTTCACATTAGATCGAGCTCACGGGGCCTAGGAATCAGTAGTCTTTACCTGAATATTTCTGGACATGCTTTCTCGCCAGATGCTCCACCTGCATGTAGGACAGGCCACAAGTGCGAGAGCTTTCTGGCTGTCGGTCCAGAAATGAGCGTTTTCTCGCTGCTCCCCTTGCGCCGATTTGCTCGTGGCCTTCGTTTTCAGCACGGTGTTACGTACTGTATGAGTTATGGGCGCTGATAGAGCTGCTGAAGCTCTCTAGGCTGTAGCGTGATCCGCGTGTGGAAACCAGATGCGTCACGGGATAGCCGGACCGGGATACTGCTATTCTCCAGCAGTATCTAGGCGCGTGAAGTCGCCGGTCAGGCTATATTCAAAGGCCGAGACGGTGAGAAGAATGCAGAAGCAAAGTGGTAGAATGTTCAGATGACGGTAGAGTCAAATCATACGCAAGCTAGGACGGTGACCGCATATCTCTTATCCAAAAATATCCCTTATGTTGGAGAGTCGATATGTTGAACCGGGGTTTATATAAACCCACTTTTTGAAAATGCAAAAAAAAAAACCTCTAAAAAAGTCAAGAAATATTGTATGCATACATCATACAAAAACATGTGCCCAGCGTGAAAGTTCCATGAAAAAATTCTTTTGTATTTTTTTACACAGGCCGAATAAAAAGTCCTTTCTCCGCGAAAATTTGTAGACGCACATAGAAGATGCATGTGTACGCACACAATGTTTTCCTGAATTTTTAAACATTTAGAAATTGTATTTTGGAAACAGGTTCAAATACATGATTTTTCTTTATGTTGATTGTTTTTTATATAATCAATACCTTTAGTCATAACAATTTTCAGTAAACTTAGTGATCAGCTTGCAGTCGCTAAATAACCACAAAATAAGATGAAACATGTAAAACTTGTGAATCTATTGGATGGGAGGAAATTGTACCTCTCATTTATTCTAAATTCTCTCCTCCTAGTGAGATTCTTAAAGACCGGAATCAACTATATAATTTCTGGCCTCATGATGGAGAGAGTATTGCCCAAGTTTGGGGGAGAATGAAGTTATTAATGCTTAAATGTACTGTTCATGAGCTGCCGAGCAATATTGTTATCAATAATTTTCATGCAATGCTTTATCTTCATGATAAGGATTTATTGGATGCTCCTTGTTCTGGATCATTCACACGTATGAAGGAAGAAACTAAATGGGATCTTCATGATCGTATTCAAGAAAAAACTGAAGGGTGGGAGAATGAGAAAGGTAGAAAGTCAGGTATAAATTATGATTATAAATGCATTAAAGCTTTTATGGGAACTGATGATTTCTATAATGTTAGTGCTGTTTGTGGTCTTGTTTCTCAAATCTTTGCAAACTGTCTTAAAGCCTTTGTCTCCTATCTTGATATTCCTAAAAAGGAATTGAGCAAGTACCATGCACCTTATAAAGATATTGTTCCTGTTAGAAATATACAAGTGCATACTGTTAATCCTGCTGTGCCTGAGCCTTATATTGAGAAAATGTCTTTCCCTGCTAAGGTAAAAGAACACTCTATGGTACCTAGTGTGGTTAACAAAAGTATAAAGAAATATATTGAACCTGATGAACAAATAATTGTTGAACCTGCAGTAGAAATAGTAAAAGACCTTGTTTGTGGAAATGTAGAGGATGAACATATTGTCTTCTATGAGGATGCTTCTAATATTGTCTCACGTCCCAATAGACCTAAGAAAACTAGTGTTCATGTGCTTTCTGTTAAGATTGGTGATCATTGCTATTATGGTTTGTGTGACATTGGTGCAAATTTTAGTGCTATTCCTTATGAGCTTCATACGGAAATTATGCACGAAATTGGTTCTTGTGAGCTTGAGGATATTGATGTGGTTATTCAGCCTGCTAATAGGGAAACTGTTTTTTCGATTGGTATTGTTAGGGATGTGGAAGTTTTATGTGGTAAAACTAAATATCCTACTGATTTTCTAGTGCTGGGTAAGGCTGCTAGTAAAACTTGTCCTATTATTTTTGGTAGACGTTTCTTGAACACTTGTGGTGCTATTATAAATTGTAAGAAGGATAAAATATTGACCAAATTTGATGGAAAATCTTATGAGTTTAATTTTTCCAAATTCGCTAGAGCTCCTTATGAATCTGAATTGCCTAATGAAAATTTTAGAGTTGAACAGCTTGCCTCTATTACTCTGGCTCCTTACAATGCTTTGCAGCAATATTTGGAGGACCATGAAAGTGAGGTCTTTATGGAAGAGAGAAATGAGATTCACGATATTCTTCTTCGTCAACCGGTGATACTGAAACATAATTTACCTGTGGAAGACTTGGGTACCACATTACCACCCAAGGAGGATCTTGTTTTTGATTAAAAACCTTTGCCTGATGATCTTACATATGCTTATATTGATGATAAGAAAATATATCATGTTATTATTAGCTCTAAACTGTGAGGTGAAGAAGAGGAAAGATTATTGGGAACATTGGAGAAACACCGTGGAGCTATTAGATATACTCTTAATGATTTGAAAGGGATTTCTAACTCTATATTCCAGCATGTTATTAATATTGAACCTGATGCAAAGCCAGTAGTTGAACATCAACGCCGTTTAATCCCTAAGATGAAGAAAGTGGTAAGGAACGAGGTATTAAAACTCCTTGATGCTGGTATTATTTTTCCTACTCCCTCCGTCCACTTTTATAAGGCGCACTTCTTACCATTGAAATAGTAAGAAGTGTGCCTTATAAAAGTGGACGGAGGGAGTATTGCTGATAGTAGATGTGTGAGCCCTGTGCATTCTGTCCCTAAGAAGGGAGGAGTGACTGTTGTGCCTAACAAAAATAATGAGCTTATTCCTCAAAGAGTAGTAGTTGGTTATAGAATGTGCATTGATTTTAGGAAAGTTAACAAGGTTGCTAAGAAAGATCATTATCCTTTGCCTTTTACTGATAATAAAATGCTAGATAGGTTGTCTAAGAAAACTCATTTTTTGCTTTCTTGATGGTTATTCTGGGTTTTCTCAAATTCTTGTTAGGGCAACTGATCAAGAGAAAACAACCTTTACTTGTCTTTATGGTACTTATGCTTATAGACGTATGCCTTTTGGTTTGTGTAATGCTCCTGCTACGTTTCAAAGATGCATGTGTGCTATTTTTCATGGTTTTTGTGAAGAAATTGTGGAAGTATTCATGGACGATTTCTCCGTCTATGGAACTTCTTTTGATAACTGCTTGCACAACCTTGATAAAGTTTTGCAAAGATGTGAGGAAACTAATCTTGTTCTTATTTGGGAAAAATGCCACTTTATGGTGAATGAAGGAATTGTTCTTGGACATAAAATTTCTGAAAGAGGTATTGAAGTCGACAGAGCTAAAGTGGAAGCAATAGAGAAAATTCCCTGTCTCAGGGATGTTAAAGGTATTCGTAGTGTTCTTGGTCATGCTGGTTTTTTATAGGAGGTTTATTAAAGATTTCTCTAAAATATCAAAGCCTCTTACTAATCTTCTTCAAAAAGACGTACCTTTTGTTTTTTATGATGATTGTAAGGAAGCTTTTGAAACTTTAAAGAAGGTTTTAACTACTGCTTCTATTGTTTAACCACCTGATTGGAATTTACCTTTTGAAATTATGTGTGATGCTAGTGATTTTGTTGTAGGTGCTGTTCTTGGACAATGAGTATATAAGAAGTTGACTGTTATTCATTATACTAGTAAGACTCTTGATGCTGATCAAAAGAATTATGCTACCACTGAAAAAGAGTTCTTAGTTGTAGTTTTTGCATGTGAAAGGTTTAGACCTTATATTATTGATTCAAAAGTTACTATTCATACTGATCATGCTGCTATTAGATACCTTATGGAAAATAAAGATGCTAGGCCTAGGCTTATTATATGGGTGCTGCTTTTACAAGAGTTTGATTTGCATATTGTGGATAGGAAGGATGCTGAAAATCCTGTTGCTGATAACTTGTCTAGATTGGAAAACATTTCTTATGACCCTATTCCTGTCAATGATAATTTTCCAAATGAACAGTTGGTTGCAATAAAGGTAAACTCCCAAGATAGTCCATGGTATGTTGATTATGCTAACTTTATTGTTTCCAAGTATTTGCCTCCAACATTTACAGCTTAACAAAGAAGAAAATTCTTTGATGATTTGAGGCATTATTTTTGGGATGACCCACACTTATATAAAGAAGGAGTAGATGGTATTATGAGAAGATGTGTTCCAGATCATGAACAACGTGAAATATTGAGAAAGTGCCATGGTAGTGCTTATGGAGGACATCACGCTGGAGATAGAACCGCACAGAAGGTTCTACAATCAGGTTTCTATTGGCCTACTATCTTTAAGGATGCACGTAAATTTGTTTTATCTTGTGATGAATGTCAAAGAGTTGGCAATATTTCTAGACGTAATGAAATTGAGTTATTCTCTTGTTATTGAACCTTTTGATTGTTGGGGATTTGACTTTATGGGTCCGTTTTCTCCTTCGAATGGTTACACTCACATTCTTGTTGCTGTTAATTATGTTACTAAATGGGTAGAAGCTATACCTACGAAAAGTGCTGATGGTGAGACCTCGTTAAAAATTCTTAAAGATATTATATTCCATAGGTTTGGTGTGCCTAGATATCTTATGAGTGATGGTGTTCTCACTTTATTCATGGTGGTTTTAGAAAAAACCCTTTCTAAATATGATGTTAATCATATAATTGCCTCAGGTTATCATCCTCAAACCAGTGGGCAAGTATAATTATCAAATAGAGAAATCAAATCTATCTTGCAAAAGAATGTTAATAAATTTAGGAAAAATTGGTCTGATAAGTTGAATGATGCTTTACGGGCTTATAGAACTGCTTATAAAATCCTATGGGTATGTCTCCTTATAAAATGGTTTATGGAAAAGCTTGTCACTTGCCTTTAGAATTAGAACACAAAGCTTATTGGGCACTGAAGGAACTTAACAAAGATTTTAAACTTGCTGGTAAGAAAATAATGCTTGATTTGAGTTCTATAGATGAATGGAGATGTGAAGCTTATGAAAATGCTAGACTCTTTAAAGAGAAAATTAAAAAATGGCATGATAGGATGTTGGTGAGAAAATTCTATTGTATAGGTCTCGTCTCAGATTTTTTGCAAGAAAGTTACTCTCGAGATGGGAAGGACCTTATGTTATTGAAGAAGTGTATGTGTGCAATTAAAATTGCTTCCTTCAAAGATAACACTACACAAGTGGTAAATGGGAAAAGACTCAAACATTATATTTTCGGGGATTCTTATGAAGAAGATGTTGATATTATCCAAGTAATGACTCCGGAGAAGTTTATTAGAGGGGAGATTCAAGAATCTGCAGAGTCCGTTTTCGAATAGGTAACAATCCTGTTAAGAAAAAGTCCATGGATTGCTTTCCAAGTTATAAATTATTAATATATGGAAAATATAAAAAATATCGAGCCGAAGAAGGGTAGGAGATGGTGCCTGAGGGCACCACACCACCTGGTGGTGCGGGCCCACTCTGGGCCGCGCCACCCTATGGTGTGGGCGCCCCGGAGCCCCTCTGCGACTCATTTTCGACCTGCACTTTCCTTTCGTTACGTATGTTTCTGCTATTTAACCCTCTGGACCCCCCGAGGTCCGTATGTCGTTTTCCCGTCGTTTTTCTGTTTCGATCTGTTTCTGCTAGATCTATTTTCGGTTTTAGAAGCACCATGGCCTCGGCCAACAACAACAGGGGGAAGGAGCCGATGGAAGATGATCTCCAAGGTCCCAAGCGCAAGAGCATATACCAGTGCGTCAAGAGGGAGGAAAAGAGGACGCCATCAAGTAACGCTGTAAGTGTTTCTTCGTGTAACATGCAGGGACCAAGACCATCAGTTCCAGGTCTCAGCCCCATCCCTGGAGTAGAGGAAGTCCTTCGAGTTGCAGATGAGTTCTGCAATCGGTATCGAGCTTTAAGGACAGAGGTGGAGATACTTCAAGAAGAGAACGACAGATTTCGTGAGATGCTGGAGCGCTTCCATGCCTTGATTGAGAAGAGTTTACCACCACCAGCGAAGAATTAATTCATCATTGGTATTGGCATCCCCTTGTCTTGTTCCAAGCTTGGGGGAGTGTCGCGGTATCACACCTTTATCTTTCACCTTTTTACCATTTAGTAGAGTCATATCATGAGTAGAGAAGTTACCATATAGGATGATTTGCAGTATAGAAGTATCTCTCCTTTAGTTGGTTATCGTTGTATCCCTTGGTTTGAGTTGCCGTAATGGAATATTAATGAGAAGTTTAATCATTTACTTTCTACACTTTATTTTAGTTTGCAATTTTTGTTATATGGTTGATCTTGTTATTAGTATTCGTATCAATTTTGGAGCATCAAGTTAATCTAGTTGGTTTTGGCAAACTTAGCATTGGTCAGTAATAACAATATGTTGAGACTTAAGTAGAAAAGAGGGAGTTGCATGTAGATATATTATTCCATGATCTTTGTTTCTTGTTAGCTCATAAGCTTAGTATTCTCAAGTAAGATTGTTTGTACCTCCAAGGAAGATTGCATGATTGGTTTTATCATATGTATATTTGTTTGTTTTCCCTCAACTCTTATGCTTGCTACCTAGCATTGCTAGCCAAAAACCTGTATTGGGAGGGAATTATTCTCGTGCATCCAAACTTTGAGCCTAAAACCATGCCATTTGTGTCCACCATACCTACCTATATATGGTATTAAACGCCACTCCAAGTAAATTGCTTGTGTGCTACCTTTAAACCTTCAAAATTACACCTGTTTTGTGCCCCTATTTTAGCTCATGAGGATGCAAATACAGAATCTTTATCTCACTTGTTGATTGAACTTTACACACATGGCCTAGTGGCTTCATCCGCTTATCCAAATGATAGAAGACCTGGCAGCGGGGTGCCCAGCCCCAAACTTAATAATACAAATTCTCTTCACTAATTTCCCCTTATTTATCAGTCAAAGCATAATTGTAAACAAAAGAGAAAAATGGACGACCTTCTAGACTAGTTGTGTCCTTCCATGGGAGCCGCTCTTGTGAAGTCTAGTTGGCTTGTGACGTATTGTATTTTCTGTTTGCCATTCGCTGATATAAACATACACCACTCTCAAAATTGTTTTCAGTACTTATGTTTATCAAATGAAAAGCTCTAGCACATGAGTTAATCCCTGCTTCCCTCTGCGAAGGGCCTATATTTTAGCTTTATGTTGAGTCGGTAAACCTACTTCTTTCTGTCTTAAGCAAGCATTTGAGTTGTTGTGATCCATCCATCTATATGTTGATTTACTCAATCATGTCCTTTATTTTTTTCTTACTTAGTACAAATATTTTTATCTGATTGAATACCACTTTGAAAGTTACCAATGACTGCAAAGAGACCGTCATAATTGAGCATGATAAACTATGCATTGTAAGCTCTAATATAAAGACTTTGATCGAAAGATAAGTACACTGTTAATTGTTCTCTGACCAAGAACGAAGTTCGCCCTCACCAATTATGATTTCCTTTTTGCACCTTTATTGTGATTTCCTCTACTTGTTTCAAGTTTAATTATATGAGAGGAAGTTGCTGTCTAAAATGAATTGTGCTTTAATAGATGTGATGCTTCTTGTCCGTATTTTATTTATCGACACCTCACACCATAAACCTGTGGTCATGTTACTGAGTTCAATTTCGCTTGGGGACAAGCGAGGTCTAAGCTTGGCGAGAGTTGATACGCCCATTTTGCATCACCATTTTATATTGTTATTTTCTATTATTCATCGATATATTTCATGTTATGATGCATTAATTATGTTATTTCATCTTATTTTGCATGTTTCATAATTTTTGGAGAATAAACACCGGGACCAGAAATCTGATGGAAAAAGCATCATCAAGTTACCCTATTTAAGAAGATCAGAAGAACAACGGGGGCATAAGGGATGTTTTAGAAGTCCAGAGCTAGCCACGAGGAGGCCTGGAGGGGGGCCACAGGGGGCCCACACCATGGCGTGGCGCGCCCCCTGGCCGCGCCACCAGGTGGTGTGGCCACCCTGACTCACCTCTGGTCGCCCCCTTTCGCGTAATTGACCCCTAGGGAACCCTAAGCCCTAGAACATCATCGAAGAAATATTCTGCCGCCGCCTCGGGGCTGAAAACAACAGAGAGAGAAAAGCTCTCCGGCAGGGAGAAACCTGCCAGGGAAATTCCTCCCCGGAGAGGGGGAATCATCGCCATCGTAACCGTCATCACTCTGGGCATCATCAAGATCGTCATCGTCATCATCATCACCACCAACACCATCACCATCATCATCCACCTTCATACCTATATAACAATTAGGGGTCTTTACTGTTGTTCTTCACTAGATCTCTCTCCCGGTGTGGATTACTTGTTAGTAGTTGATGCTTGTGAGATTTATCGGTGTTTACACTTTATGACTAGATTGTTATTAATCATTATACCACCTCTGGTCATGATCCATATGATGTCTTGTGAGTAGTTCGTTTATTTCTTGAGGACATGGGAGAAGACAAGATGTTAGTAGTGGAATTATGTTGAAGTAATATCTAGTGGTTTGATATTTAAGTTGTGGTGTTATTCTTCTAGTTGTGTCATGTGAACGTCGACTACATGACACTTCACCTTTATGGGCCAAGGAGGATGTATTGTGTATTTGGATACTAATTGTGGGGTTGCCGGAGTGACAAAAATCTAAACCCCCGTCAGGAAACCAATGCACGAGGGAGTGTAGGATCCCAGAGTTTTAAGGTTGTGGTTAGATTTATCTTAATTAATTTCTTGTATTTGCGGATGCTTGCAAGGGGTTTAATCACAAGTATGTATTAGTACTGGTTGGGCGGTACATTAGCATAAGTTCACCCACACAACACCTATCAAAACAACAAATATTAATCAACTGTCTGAAACGAAAGCGCTTGACAAAATTCCCGTGTGTCGTCGAGAACGTTTGGTAATCATAAGTAGAACAACTGGCTTGTCCTTTGCTCCCAAAAGGATTGGGACACTCGCTGCAATTATATTTACTGTCTTTTATTTACTCGCACTTTATTTATCTGCTATATCAAAAACCACCAAAAACCCGTTTGCTAGTGTTTACGGTGAATCCTCTATCCAACCTGCTTGTCAACACCTTCTGCTCCTCGTTGGGTTCGACACCCTTATTTGTCGAAAGTACTACGATACACCCCCTATAGATGTTTAAATTAAAAAGAACACAACCTAAATGATCTAGTCTCAACTAAGTGCACCAACAACTTATGCTAAGCTTGACAAGTAACAAGGTGATAGAAAGATATATAAATTCAACCTTCAAGGCTATCACAATGTAAATTACCTAAGTAAATAGCTCGGGTATAGAAATAACCGAGGCACAAAGAGATGATGATGTATTCCTGAGTTCCTCCTTTTGGGGGGAGTACGTCTCGTTGGAGGGATGTGAGCTTGCCACAAGAGGCCTACTCAACGCCACAAAGGCATCACCCTATTTTCTGATGAACCACGCCACAAAGGCCTAGTTCACCTTCCACTATTGGTAACCTTCAGTCTTGAGGCACACCCACAACTTAATTGGAGGCCCTCGAGGTCACCACAATCTTGGGGCACACATCCACAACTAAATTGGAGGCTCCCAAGAACACCACGAAGTCGTCTAGGGTCCAAGACCCAAGAGTAACAAGTTCACAAACTTTCACTTACATGAATCCTCGTAGAGAGAGCAAATCGATGCGACCATTGCAAATGGAAAGAGCACAAGTGAAAAATCCTTCACTCTCAATTTCCAACAAAGTAACGAATTCTTATGTGGGAATAACAGAGGAAAAACAAGGAAGAACTCAACAAACGAATCCACAAGATCTAGATCCAAAGAATTCTCCTCACTAAGAGGAGAGATGGATTGGTGGAATAATAGATCAAGATATCCTCTCTCTTTTCCCTCTAATTGGAGGCAACAATCATGGAGGAATGAGATAAATCAAGCTCCAAAAGGTCAACAATGGTGGAGGAAAACTTTCTTGAGATCTACGGAACCTTTGGGGAATAAAGCCCCTTGAATAGGCCTCCTAGAAATATTTCCATTATGCACATGAACACTTTAGAACTGAGTCTCCGGCCTATTTCCGGATTGGTCATCTGTGAGAAACACCTAGATCAGACCGAAGACTTCAGACCGGAGATTTCTGGGCGACACCGGAGTCTCCGGGGTAAACAGGCCGGAGACTCCGCCCTACCCGAAAACTGCAGAAACACCAACACGAGAAATGCGATATCTTTTGCATATGAACTCCATTTTCGATGATCTTTGGCTCGTTGAATTCGCAATGACAAGCTCTGCAAGGTAATGTAGAGAAAAAACATTGTAAAACAATGTAACTTTAAACCAAATGGGGCAAGGTTTGACCTCTCTAAAAAGAACAACCGGTAAAACCTCCAATACAGAAAGCACAACAAGTTTTTTGTTTACGAAATCCATTTTCGGAAAAACCTTGGCTTGTCATGAAGAACACAAAAAGCTTCAAAACCCCACTTAGAGAAAATCCAAATAAGAACCAAGAAATATGATATGCCAAGTATGCAAAGGTTTCAGCTCTCCACAAGGATGCGATCGAGTTACTCACTCGAGAGCCCCTCTTGGTAGTACGACTATCGATCCTATAACTCGGTCTCACAAAAGCATGAGACCAATAAATAGAAAAAATATCAAGATCATACCTTTTCTTTGTGCATTCCACTTGAGCTAGATGGTGACTAGCTTGACTCTCTCAAGTTGGATCTCCTTTCTTGATCATGCTTGCTAACAAATGCTTTGCTTGATGAAAACTTGCAAATTGCTCCCCGATACACCACTACGGGGAAACCCTTTTTGAAAACTCTTAATGTGGCCACTATGTCAAAATGGGTGGCAAGAATCAATCATATAATTTCTTCTAAACACTTCTCTTAAGCTTCAACTACAAGCTTGATGACGAACACCACTTGACGTCATCGACCATGGGCTATATGAAATCTTTATTTTGATGCATGCCCATGGAAATATACCTAACCACACATAGAAATTCCACACACACATATCATGGGTTAGTTCACAAAGCTATATGGACAAATGTTTACCATACCACGAGATACATAATCCCACGTGGTACATCGTGTATCTTCATGTGTTGATCACAAGATTGATAAATCTTGTATTTTTTTCTTCTTTTTTGATTTGATGATGTCTTGAAGATAATCATGAAAGACCACCTAATCCTTTTCTTCGAGACATACTTTAAATATGCACAACTCTATACATAACCATTCTTCGTATAAATCCTTTAATATAACAATGCTCATCATGTAAGCTTATAGAGTCCAACACATGAACTCCATTATTTTACCATGGACAAGATTTATAAGGATATCCCAATGAAAAAAATAGTCCATAAGGATTGTCATTACCAAATAAAACATGGGGGCACCATGCACTTTCAACGAGTGGTTCCCTAAGGTTCCGCCTGTCGAATCCGTCCGCCATTAGACAGGTCATACTTATACTATGAAGATGTCCCGATTTTGGGGATCGTGGTTGGAATACACCCTTCTTCAACGTTGCCACCATTCTATTGGAAAGTTGGGACGAGAAGCTGAAGGCATACAATGAGGAGCCGGATGAGCTCCGTCTTATTAAAAGGTGAATCGACCATGTGACTTCATTGCCACCGAGGCTTACAGGCATGGACATCGTGCTTTGCTAGTTGGAGAAACGGACCCACCATTTATCATTTCGCATGGGGAGGATCCAACAGTATAACAGTGCTAAGAAATATGTCCTTCGTTTCACCGAGAAAGACTTGGTTGGGAGCGAGCTGAAGTACTGTCTTAACCAACCCATTTTTTCTCGCACTCACTAGACTGAGTCGCAGCCCATGCACGACTCAAAGAATCCGACAAAAGTGGTAAGTCAACATTACCACCACCTTTCCATTCGTCAAGTGTCCACCACTTTCTGGAGATCAAGTCAAAGAAGAAAGCAAGGGAGAAGGCGAAGAAGAGGAGGAGGATGCCAAAGGCGATGTTGGAGACAACCCCAAGGCGAAAGATGCCTTGTTATCCCCTGCATGTAATACATGTAGGGCAGCATTAAGTTATCCTTAGAATGCAAGCTACAAATTTTTGTGGAAAAGAACAATTATGATGTAATATTTTATCTGAACCAGAAGTATTTTGTGAAAAAACATGTTTGATCACTTTGTAAATTTTTCTATGCTTGTTTTCCTCTAAGCTATTTGGTCTGCATGTTTTGGATTTTCTTTTGCCGGCAGGACCTTAAGACGGGGACTTCCTGCTAAGCAACAAGACATTTTGTCCGACATTTTGAACTTAGAGACAGGAGTATCTTTTGGCGCCGAAGACGAAATGTGAGGCAACCAAACATGCAAATAACAAAATAGAGTCTTCTGCAAATTGAATAAGTTAGTTTTGCAAGGCTATTTGGCCATGTCATCAATTTTGTTTTAACCACACAATTATAGCAAATTTCGGGTTTAATATTGATGTCATATGAAATAATAAGATCAAATACGAAGATAAAGATGGTACGAGTTCAAAGACGGAAACAACATGAGCGAACCACATTCTTTATTTCATCTGATCATAATGTATATAAAGATTACTAAGAGTAGAGATCCCTAAGTGTAAAAAGGACGTAGTTGTTTGATATTCTAGGGACGATTGGTTTCTTCTAAATCGTCATCTATGTGTCGTTTGTGCTTACGACCTTTATCTTATCACCGATATCTATGAGATACTACGATCCATTCCATAATGATTTTATGACCACAAAGTTTCCTTCCCATGATAAGGATAAGTTTTGCATGCATGTACGGTCTTGAATAAGCCGAAGCACCAAGTCGTCTTCTCTAAATGTTGCCTGTCGAGGATGGGAAAAGACAGATGCCATGGGATGGCTAATGTTTGGGGACGATGGACGTTGGTATTTGGGGAGGGATCACACGCCTAGATGGCGAAGTCAAGAACACTGCAAACACAACAATCTACCCAGGTTCGGGGCCCTCGTGTGGAGGTAACACCCCTACTCCTGCCTTTCTCTCTGTATATAGCTCTGCCGAGTACACAAGTTCCTATCTCTCTCTGTTTTTCTCTTCCTGTGAGTAGCAAGCCTTGCAATAAACGAGCCAATGTCCAACGTCCCTCGCGCAGGAGGGGGTAGGCCAACTTATATACTTGTGGCCAACCACTATTCTACGAATAAAAAGGACAGAGTAGACAACTCCACTGTGCTACCAAGCACGCGTCCGCGCACGCCTCCGTGTTCCCGCTGACAATGTCGCCAAAAGTCTCCGCGGTAGGCGGCTGACATGTCTTGTCCACCTTATCAGTCTCTTAGAGTAGGTCGCTGACATGTCCTGTCCTCCTTGTCAGTGACAGGACTTGACAGCTCCCATACCGTACTGTACGCACGTCTCTTTGCTGATAACCACACACCTAGTAAGTTGAACCGCACGCCGGTACGGCCCCTGGATACGCGGGATTCACCTCAACGGCTCCATTGACTTTGTGCCCGAGTAGGCCTGCAGCTTCTCTATCCGGATCACCCGAGTGCTACCCGGTTGATCCAAACATGTACTTGAATCTTCCCTCTCGACTCTTGTTCTTTCTGCCGGATAGCGCCAACCAGGTACCATCCTACCGGGTAGCTGCCTACCCGGCCCATACCAATTCAGTACAGCCGAACTCGGCAAGTTGTATCTTGAACTCTATTTCTCACCTGCCTTACCCCTACTCGGGGGTAGCCCCCCGACATTAGTCCCCGAAGCTGGTAGGGTCCGGTGGACTCAGACATTGGGCCCTGCCAGCTTAAACCAAAATAACCTCTGTGATGAACTTTAGCCGAGTTGCACCTCAACTCGATCGCTCACAATCTGAACTCGGACCTTCTCCATCGTAGTCTGTGGGATTTTCTTCATCGTGCCGGGTAGGCCAAGCAGGCTAGGATCCAGCCGAGATCCCAACACTTAGCCAAATTTCCAAGACTTTGCCGCTCGAACCAGAGCGGTTCTATCTTCGCATGTCAAGGCTTTGCACGCGTCATGCAACCGCTGCCCACAACGCCTCGGGTCTAATGCGGTTACGTGGCACGCGCCTGGCACTGCACACAGGGCCCACATGCCGTTGCGTCGCTTCGCACAGGTACTCGATTGCCCATGATGCGCGACGTGGGATTAACTGCGCCCGTTACGCGCGAGTTACTCGATTTATGCGTTTCTAACGGGCGTGGTAACCCCCCATGCCGCACGATCTTCTCCACAATTAATCATGCGCCATAACTCCATCTGGGGAGGTTTAAATACCTCCGCGCCACCCCTCGTCTGGGCTTCCTCGCCACTTTCCCCCAGCGCCTCCTCCTTCCCATCGCCAAATCCGCAGCGAGCGCGCCGCTGTACTGCGAACCACCAGACTCCGCCGCTCGCCGTGGTTCCGCATGCAGAGATTCATCTCCGCGCGCCGCTGCTCGCCGGAGAGCAATCGAGAGTGCCACGGTCCTCGACCTCGCGCCTCCATCTCCATCTCCGTCACCAACCCTTCCTCGCCGGAGAAATCCAGATGGAGCTCGAGCCCGCCGCAGATCTCCACCGGAAGATCCTCCCTCGAAGCGCGCCTGCTGGGAGGGATCAGATGTGAAGACCAGCGATTGCCAATGGCTAGTTAACACCCGCCGGGTGCCTCTCAGCAATGAGCTAGAGCCAACTCCTGGCCCCGGTGAGTATGTCGTCTTCCTAAGACATTTCAAACGCGGCTTCGGCCTTCCCGTATCCAAGTTCATGCAAGATTTCTTCCGTCATGTCGGTCTCCAACCTCACCATCTCCCGGCGAACGCCATTGCTATGCTTTCCACCTACGTCACTTTCTGTGAGGCTTTTCTCGGTGTCTACCCCACGGTAGACATCTGGGCAAAGTATTTTTTATTCCGCCAACAAGTCCTCCCCAACACAACCAACCGGACTGCCCCCAAGGTGATGACGCAGACAGGGGCAACTATGATGATTCAGCGGACTCCGAGTAGCCACCCGTGGGTACTGGGACTGGACACATGCCGGAAGTGGCAGAGAGGGTTCTTATATGTCAAGAACCCCACTCCGGCAGAAGGAGAGCAGCAAGTTGACCTCATCAAGCTGTCGGAATTCAGGAACGTCCCCCCCACAGAGATGAGGAATTTTGGATATCACCCCAGGAAGACTGTGGCAGATGTGAACCGGGCAGACGACCGGTTGAAAGAGTTGACCGAGAAAGGACTCCGAAAGGACAACCTGATTGCTACCTGGTTGGAGGGCCGGGTTCTCCCCCTCCAAGAACGAGCGCACAAGATGTGCTTCATGGGTGGAGCCCGTGACTGCACCCGGACAACCACCTTCGAACTCACCAAAGAGGAGGTGGCGATATGGGCCAAGTCTATCCTCAGGGCCACACTCTCAGACACCTTGTTTTACGGTTTTGCACCGTATAACCGGGATCGACCAACCCCGAAAGTAAGTACCTTTCTTTATGCACTCAGCTGCTTTTCTTTCCCGTTTCTCGCATTCCACCGAGTAGGATGTATCTTGGATTCTCTCCCTTAGGCTTAGCCCAATATGCTTTGTGTTTGCATGCTATGCCGAGTAGGACTCCTTTGTTAGGACTTTGCTTATTATGCTTTGTGCTTGCATGCTATAGCGAGTAGAATTCCTCTTTTAGGACTTAGTTTATTATGCTTTGTTCTTGCATGCTACACCGAGCAGAGCCTCAAACTGTTTTCCTTTTTAGGACTTAGCTTTATATGCTTTGTGTTTGCATGCTAGGCCGAGTAGAAGCTCCACTCGGTTATCTTGAATATAGTTCATTCCTTACGCTCTGCGCTTGCATCATTAGGTCATCCCTCGCCAGAAAATAGAGTACAAGCCCATCCATGAGCATAACTGGAAGCCGGATAGGACCGAGGATGACGCAGAGGCATTTGACGTCCAGGACACGCTCTGTATCCCGCTCGCCGGCCAAGATGGTAAGTCCCGAGTCTCCACGTCAATTTGGGAGTGGTCCGATGATGATGAAGGTGACCGAGTCCACCAATGTGCACATCACAACATATCTCAGCTTCTTTCCTTACTTATTCTTGCCTTCGCTCTTTTCGGTCGCAGATGAGGTGGAGGAGGAGGAGGAGCCAATTGACGCACAACCTGTGTCAATGGACGCCCCCACCGGAACGAAGAAAAGACCGGGCAGCGGAGCAGTGGAACCCCCTGCCGTGAAGAAGAAGAGCACCAAGCGCACCACTACGCGCAAGAAGCACCCTGTCGCAGACGGGTAAGTCCAACCGAGAACCTCTATGCTTTGAGTTTGCACTTCTCTGTCTTTCCTTGTTCTTGTGCCTTGTGTTTGCACCGTTCTCATTCTTCACTTCTTTCTTCTCAGCGACGCACTTGATGCTGACGCTACTAATGCGCCACCCAAGCTGAGTGCACCCTAGAACGTCGTTGAAATCACCTCCGACGAAGGGGAACATCATCCAGAGGAGAGTGCCAAGGTTCCTTCTCCTCTCAAGGAAGAGCAAGACCTCGATGCCGACAACACTGGCACCGAGATGGAGGATGATCGGGTTCCAGAGCAGTCGGAACCCAACGTTGAGCAGCCAGCGATGGAACCCCCCACCGAGACGCGACATTCCACACCAGAACCCGTTTCTGAGCCACAACAGTCAACACCGACAACACCAAAGCTGAGTGAGCGGCAACCAACACCATCAGCATCTCAACCAACTCCGCATCAGCAACCCCCAAAACCTGCCCCCGAGAAGCAACCGACACCGCCACCAGCAACACCAACTCCGTAGCAGCAGCCTCCCGAACCTGCCACCAAGTAGCAGCCAATGCCGCCAGCAGCAACACCGACCCCGCAGCAGCAGCCGCCCAAAGAGAAACCAAAGCAAGATGCAGGGCAAGCCGGGCAGCAGCCGCCCGAGAAGCGGCAGGCTGGGCAGCAGCAGCCAGCACGATCCTCCGAGTATTCGCTGCCAGGTGCCAAGGAGGCCGGGCAGCCACCGCAGCCGCAACCCCCAGCCATGAAAACAGACTGGCCACTTCCCCTGGACGTTGCGGCCCGGAGTGGCCCTATTACTCGCAGCACCAAGTTGGTGCAGCACAAAATTCAGTTCGGGTCCAAGGAGCAACAAGCTCCAGGAGCGGGCATCAGCGGGAGAGCTGCCCCAGTGAGCTTCCCGGATCACTGGGTCGAACTGCAGGAGAAGCACAAGCAGCGGCAGCAGCGCGAAGCCGCGCAGTACGAGGAGCTGAAGAAGAGAAAGAGGCTCGCCGCCACCGGATCCAAAGGCAAGGCAGGTACTCTGACCATTCAATCTGATGTTCCAATAACGGAGCTTTCCCATGAGCTCCGAGAGGACATGGAGACTGTCCTGGACCGGATAGGCCACATCGAATCCGACTGGGACAGCAAGAAACTCGGTCGTCCGGAATGGGACGGCACGAGACTTAGCAGCCTGGACAACTATCGGCAGGCCTGGAACCAAGCAGATGTTGGCCCTGTCTCGATGGCCATGGCTGCGTCCAGCAGCACCTTAGCGCACAAGACGTATTGTCTGCGCAAAGCTGCTGAGGATGCCGAGAACACCAACCGAGTAAGTATATTTCTTAATTATCCGGATTTCCGAGTTGCAAACTTTTCTATTTTTCTTCTATCTCTTTTCTTGTCTACCATCCAGTAACCGAGATTTGGGTCGAGTAGACAAGGCTCGACCGAGTTTCAGTCTACTCGGGTCGAATCTTCCCACTCACTTTGTCTCATTCTTCTCTTCAGGAGTGCACCCTAACCCGCACCAAACTTTTCCGCCAACTTCTCTGGTCCCATCGGGCTGTCAAGGCGAAGAACCGTGCACTTGAGGAGGAGAAGGGCGAAAGAGGTAACCTCTATCCTTACCGAGTTACTGCTTATGCTTTATCTGCATGAGTTTTCTAACTCGGTTCCTGACTTCCCAACTTGCAGTTGTCCTGGAGCAAGGCATCATGGATGCTACCACCAAGATCTCCTCTCTAGATAGTAAGTGCCAGTACTTTGGTTCGTGCATTTTGTGTCTACGCCCATTTTTTATCTCTGCTCACTTTCTGCTTCTCTGCAGGTGAGTATAAAGCCCTTGCCGAGAAGCACCAGGACTGCGAAATCATGGATCTATCTGCGCAGAGCAAGATCACCTCTCTGGAGAGTAAGTGGAATTCCCTTTTCTTCTATTCATTCTCTGTCTCTTCCTTGTGAAAATGATCGGGTTTCTCTCTTCCCAGATGAGCACAAGGCCTTCCTCGAGAAGCATCAAGGATGCGTCACTCCAATCGAGGTGCAGCAGCAAGTGCAAGACAGGGAGGCCAAGTTGGAGAAGGAAGAAGTTCTCAAGCTCAAGTGCGAACTCGCTGAAGCCCTCAAGTCGGCATTGCAGGCTGAGACTATCAAGAACGAGACGCTGGAGCGGGCAGCTGTCAATAAGCTGGAGCTGGAAAGGGAGATTGATTCCCTCCGATCCCGGAACAATGACCTCGACACCATGCTAGTCAGCTCCCGAAGCCGGCTGGATAAGGAGCTTGCTCTCGCAGAAGGTTGGTCTGGCCGGCTGAAGGATCTCGTCACTGACCTGCGTTGTAAGTTGCTATTCCTCTCTGACTTGTTCCATTCGGTTTCTTCTACTCAGTTTCTCTTTTTCAGTTCTTCTTATCTTGTTTCCTTACTCTACCCAGCATCACCTCTCTCAGGGACATTCCCGGACCTCAACACCACTGCTGAGGAAGCTGTAGCCAAGGCCAGGGTGCTGCGGAAAGATCTTGGTCATGATGTCTCCAACTCAATTTTCATGGATGACCAGATCGAGAATATCAAGACCCGGGTTCATCTTCTCAAGGGCCTGGGCACCACTCTGGTGTCCACTGGGATGCGCCTCCACAAACTCTTTTGGCCTGACACCGAGCTCCCGACCACCGTCAATCAACTGGCCTCCAAGCTGGATTACACCAAGGTGAAGCTGAAGAAATGACGCGCCTCAGCAGCCCGAGCTGGCGCAGATGAAGCTCTGTACTTTGTGCTATCCTGGTACGAGAATCTTGATCTCGAGAAGCTCGAGGATCTCCGGAACAAGTCCAAGTGGACCCTCCAAGATGAGTACATCCAACGCCGCAAGGAGACCGCCTACCGGATCGCCTCATATGCTGACACCGCCGAGTTCATCGATGGCCCCACGGAGCCTGATACGAATGTTGAAGATGATGACGAGGAAAATGATGTTGATGACGACGACGTGGATGGGGGCAATGGTGACGAGGAGGAGGAGCAGGATGAGACTGGCGTCGAGGGAGCCGAGCAGGATGACGCTTAGGAAGAGGCCGAGATGGGCAGCGATCAGGGGACGACTGAGCCAGAAGCTGGCTCCGAGGACGTCCGGGCTGACCCGCAGCCCACTGCCTCCGCCGGAGATGTCACCACCGAGATGGTGATTTCCACTCCTGCTCCCGAGTTGAGCGCAACGGGGACCGCAGTCGAGGACGTCGCCTCCGGGTCCGCTCCTCCGACCTCAACTGCTGCTCCCGAGCCCGTCTCCGTGCTCACCTTCGAGTCTTCTGATCTATCCAGCGCAGAAGCCAACTCCACTCCCTCGACCATATCTTAAGTTCCTGCTTCTAAGTCAACTCCAAACTTTTTATTAGATCCCCGGTATGCCGGGTGCAGATGTATCAATAGTTTATTGTTTCAAATGCTACTTTGTTTTACTTATTTTCTTAGCAAGACTGGCTCAATGCCGGATTGCGTTTAAATGCAAGTCCCCGAGTTGCTTTTCTTATCCGCCTAGTTCTTTTGGCTTTGCTCTTACCTGACACTTGTGGCTTTTTGGTAGTCGAGTCACAAGATTTCAAAAACCGAGTTTCTAATACTTAACCACTTTGAGATTTGAACTTAACACTGCCCAACACTTAGCCGAAAACACAGAAGGAAAAAACGCCCTACTCGGTTGATACACTCCTCTTTTCCTTAGCAATGTTTCATGTGTTCATTGACCTTTGGCTTGTTCTCTTGCTTGCCATGAAGCCAGGTTGCGGACAGCAGCAAAGTCGAAGAGTTGGCCCTTAGGTTTAAACACATTAGTAGACATCCGTGTGAAATTTTGAGTAGACCAGCCGAGTAGACAAAGTAAAGCAAGTAAATAACACAGAGCAAGCTTGGCACAGGCAGTCCCCAAGTTCAAATTCGGAGTGCCGACTTGGAATTTAACTCGGTTAAGGAGATACATACAATGTTTGTTCAGGAATGAAAACGGCGGAGTAGAGCTACATTCCAGGGACGCTTGGATTCCTCTCCGGATTTGTCCGTCCTGTTCTTCTGCGGTGCCTGTGCGTCGATCAGGTAATAGAAATCATTGTGCATAGCCTTGCTCACAATGAAAGGACCTTCCCATGGAGGGGAAAGCTTGTGCATCCCGGCCGTGCGCTGCACAGGCCTCAGCACCAAGTCTGCTTCTCGGAAAACCCTTGGGTTTACTTTCCGGCTATGATAGAGTCTCAGATTCTGTTGATATACAGCTGAGCGCAACAGAGTTAACTCTCTTGCTTCTTGAACAGATCAACATCATCTTCTTGGGCTTCTCTTGCCTCTTCCTCAGTATAGAGGGTTACTCTGGGTGAGTCATGCTCAAGGTCAGTGGGCAACACGGCCTCAGCTCCATATACCAGGAAGAATGGTGTGTATCCGGTTGATCGGTTAGGGGTAGTCCTTAGACTCTACAATACCGCTGGCAACTCGTCCAACCAACAACCAAGGGTTTGTTGTAATGGCTCAATCAGCCTTGGCTTTATTCCGGATAGGACCATGCCATTTGCTCTTTCAACTTGCCCATTGGAAGCCGGATGGGCGACTGATGCAATGTCTAGCCGGATCCGCTTCTCCTTACAGAATCGATCAAAAGCTCCTTCAGCAAAGTTTGTCCCATTATCCGAGATGATTCCATGCAGGTAGCCGTACCTCAGAATGATATCCTTCAAGAAGCTTACTGCTGTGTTTCCATCACACTTCCGGATTGTCTTCACTTCAATCCACTTGGTGAACTTATCAACCATGACCAAGATGTGAGTCATATTGCCCCGATCTGGCTTGAAAGGTCCCACCATATCCAAGCACCAAACAACAAATGGCCAAGTAATGGGAATTGTCTTCAACTCGGAAGATAGCATATGAATCTCGCTTGCAGACCTCTGGCATCCATTGCACTTCCTCACCAGATCTTCTGCTTGTTGCAAGGCAGTGAGCCAAAAGAACCCATTCCGGAATGCTTTTTTGACTATGGCCCGAGATGAGGCATGGTGCCCACATTCTCCTTGGTGTATCTCTCTGAGAATTTCTTCTCCTTCTTCGGCTCAAGACAGCGTTGGAGTACGCCAGTAACACTCCTCTTGTGCAGCTCTTTGTTGATGATGGTGTAGCCCTTGGATCTTCTTTGTATCTGTCTGGCTGTGACCTCGTCACTTGGCAATGTGCCATCCATCAGAAAGGATAATATGGGCAAAGCCCAACTCGGTGTCTCCTGAATAGGAAACACTGGTTCATCCACTTCCATAGGATCAGCTGCCATGACTTGCTCCGAGTTGGAGACGAGTCCCCGAGTCCCCGAGTACTGAGAAATGATCCCCTCAATGAATGCGACAGTCCCCAGGTTTGCAGAGGCAGTCCCCGGGTTGAATGGAGCAGTCCCCGGGTTCTCCTTTGAGCTCTTCCAATCAATCTCCATGGGAACAGCTTCTGAGTCCGGCAGAGCCGGGATGAATATGGAATCCGAGTTGGGGGATGGCTTGATAGAGGGCTTCCTCAAATGTTCCATAGCAATTCCAGGTGGGATGAACTGCCGATAAGACCCCAATTTGAATAGAGCATCTGCTGCATCATTTTCAGCTTGGTGGATGTGATGGAACTGACACCCATCAAAGAATCCGGCCATATTCTGGACGAGGAACCGATAAGATGCCATGTTGGCATCCAACGCGTCCCAAGTCCCCGAGACTTGTTGAACCACTAGATCTGAGTCGCCATAACAAACAATCCGCCGGATTCCAATCTCCTTGGACACTTTCAGCCCATGTACCAAGGCCTCATACTCGGTAACATTATTGGATGCCGGGAAGTGAATCTGAAGCACATACTTGAGCTGGTCCCGCTTGGGTGAGGTGAGAACAACACCGCCACCGAGTCCCTCTTTTACCTTGGAGCCATCGAAATGCATCCTCCAGAAGTTTGTGTCCGGCAAGGGAGGCTCATACTGCATTTCGGCCCAGTCAACAAAGAAATCAGCCAGGGCCTGGGTTTTGATGACTTCTCTTCTTGCGTACAACGGGGTGTAAGAAGCTAGCTCAATTGCCCACTTGGCCACCCGGCCACTTGCATCCTTGTTGCCCATGATCTCCGAGATAGGAGCAGTGCTAACCACTGTCATTGGATGCTCCTGGAAATAGTGCTTGAGCTTCTTGGCACCCAGGTAAACCCCATAAGTCATCTTATGGTAGTGCGGATAGTTTTGCTTGGAGCTGGAAAACACTTCACTCAGATAATAGACCGGTCTCTACACCGATTTGCCTTCTTCTTCTCGCTCCACAACCACCACCACACTCACAACTCGGTTGGTGGTTGCAATATAGAGCAGCATTGGCTCCTTAGGCAGTGGGGATGCCAGGACATGAGCATTGCCCAGCATGGTCTTGAGCTCCTTGAATGCCACATCAGCTTATGGGGTCCAGACAAACTTGTCACTTTTCTTCATGAGCTGATAAAGAGAGCCTTCTCACCCATTCTGCCCAGGAAATGGCTAAGGGAAGCCAGACACCCGGTGAAATTCTGCACATCCTTCAATGACCTTGGCAAAGACATATTCTCTATAGCTTTTATCTTTGAAGGATTGGCCTCAATGCCCCGACTGGATACCAAGAAGCCGAGTAGCTTGCCAGCCGGGACGCCAAATATGCACTTGGTTGGATTCAACTTCATCCGGTATTTGCGCCAGCTGGCAAATGTTTCCTCAATATCGCTCAGCATAGTGTGTTTTTCTTTTATTTTGATGACAATGTCATCTACATACACCTGCATATTTTTGCCTATCTGCTCATGCAAGCATTTCTGCATGCATCTCTGATAAGTGTCCCCAGCATTCCGCAAGCCAAAACACATAACACGATAGCAATAAGCCCCGTACGGGGTAATAAAAGCAATCTTTATTTGATCAGCCGGATTTAAAGGTATCTGGTGAAAACCAGAGTAGGCATCAATGAAAGACAAAAGTTCGCACCCGGCAGTGGAATCAATCACCTGATCTATCCGGCATAGAGGGAACGGGTCCTTGGGGCAGGCCTTGTTCAGGTCGGTGTAGTCCACGCACATGCGCCACGCCACAACGATCATGGGGTCATCCTTCTTCTTCTCCACCATGACCGGATTGGCCAGCCAATCCGGATGCAGCACCTCCATGATGAATCCACTTGCTAGTAGCCTCGTGATCTCGTCACCAATGGCTTTCCTCCTTTCAGCCGAAAGCGGCGCATAGCTTGCTTCACCGGCTTGGCATCCGGCTGCACATGTAAAGAGTGCTCAACGAGCTCCCTCGGGACACCCGACAGGTCCTGGTTGGACCATGCAAAGACATCCCGATTCTCACGGAGGAAGTGGATGAGCTCGCTTTCCTATTTCTCCTCCAATACGGCGCCAATGATGGCCACACGCTCCAGGAACTCCGGGTCAATCTGCACCTTCTTTGTCTCTTGGGAGGCCTAGAAATTTGGCTCCATGCTGAGAGCTCGGCATGCAAGGCATACCGAGTTGTGCTGCCTGTGCCAGGGCCACCACCTCATGTATCTTCTTCTTCTCGGCAGAAATGACCATGGACTCGGCAAGCCGAGATCCAGCAGATGCACACTCCAGGGAGCGCTTGTAATCACCCGAGATGGTGATGATGCCATTGGGGCCGGGAAGCTTCATCTTCAGATAGACCGCATGAGTTGAAGCCATGAACTTGGTCAGAGAAGGCCTGCCGAGCATAGCATGATAGGGGCTCTGAAGATGAACCACCTCGAACTGCAGGCACTCGGTCCGGCAGTTCTCCCTTGTGCCGAAAAGCACATCCATCCAGATCCGGCCAATGGGAGCACAAGACACTCCCGGCACAATGCCATGGAATGTAGTCCGACTGGGTAGCGGCATATTCTCGGCAATGCTGAGCTTCTCCATGGTATCTCGGTACATAATGTTGATGCTACTCCGTGTTGTCGATCAGCACCCTGCTGAACTTCACATTCTTCTTGGTCCCCAGGAAGGTAGGGTCCACCACCAGAGCATATGTACCCGGGTTGGGAATTATCTTGGGATGATCATCTCTGGACCAGACTATGTCCTGGTCACACCAATCCATGTAATTTGGCACTACCTGCATCACATCGTTCACCTCCATCGCGCACCTGCGCTGGAATTGCTTGTCATCCGGCTCAGTGGTGAACACCATGTAGCTCTCATGATGCTCCTGGTACTGGTTCCGGTCCCCAGCACCACCATTGTTGTTGTTGTTGTTGTTGTGGTTGGCATTGTTATTGTTGCGACTGTTGTTTCGGGTGTAGTAGTTGTTGTTGCGGTTGTTGTTGTTGTTGTTGTTGTAGTTGCGGTTGTAGTTGTTGTTGTCTCCCTGCGCCACTTGATTCACATGTTCCCTCCTCTGGTTCTCGGCCGGCCTGGGAGCAGCAGCCCGAATAGGCTGCACATTGGAGCTTGAGAGTGGAAGAGGAGGAGGAGGCAGCTGACCAAAGCCCTCTCTCTTGATCCGGTCCCACCAGCTGCACTGCTGGGTAGTATGGTTGGCTGGCCTACTCGGATGCCGAGTGTGAAGGCTGCACGGCCCATCCTTCATGTTCTCAAAGTCAAACCTCGGAGCATCTCCGGACTCCTGAGGGGCACTGTTCTGCTGAGGAGCATTGTACTGCTTCTTGAAGTTCTGGCCCTGAGTCTGGTTTTGCCCATATTGGGCTCCAACAGTTTTTTGCCTCTGGCTGCTCCCAGCAGCACCTTGATCCAGAGTAACTGCAGCAACATGGTCCGACCCATAGCGGATATCCGGACGATTATCTCTTCTCTTGTTGCGGAAGTCTTGGTGGTCATGGCGCCGAGATCCATCATGGTGCTTCCTCTTCGGCTCGAAAGAATCGAGCAGAGGCTGAGTAGGGTCACTGAGAGCATATATATCTGCAATCTTGATTGTCTCGGAGAGGGTACTCGGCATCTCCCTCTATAGTTTCTGCCACAGCATGCTACCATGTCGGCAGCCTTGAGCGAACCAGGTAATGGCCTGTGACTCATTCACACCTTCACAGGTGTTCCTCAGAGTGCTCCACCGAGTAAGATACTCGCGGTCAGTCTCCTCTTCTCTCTGCTTGCACGCCGAGAGATGTTGTGGCCAGTTTGGCCTCTTGTAAGTGCTGGTGAAGTTGCTGATGAAGACTTCCGAGAAGTCAAGCCAACAGTTGACACTGTCTTTCGGCAGGTGTGAGCCAGATCCGGGCAAGGCCCTCCAACATCTGGGGCACATATGTCACAGCCCATCTCCGGTTGCCGCCGGCTACATACACAGCAGTCACATAATCATTCAGCCAGTCCTTTGGCTTGGTACTTCCATCATAGGTCTTGGTCCCCCTGGCCAACTGGAACTTGGCCACAGCCAGCTCCCCTATGATCCTGGGACCAAAACAGCTTGGCCCGGGCGGGCCCCTTGCTTCTATCTCCTCGGACCGATAGATTCGGTCCAGTTTGTATCTTGCATCACTTGGCTCCAACATTCTTGCTCCCAACCGAGCTGCGAGATCTCTTGGGTCGGCGTACCCGGCTTGCTCCATTGCCGAGTACCCGTCGTTGTAGCGGTCTTGGTACACCGGACCGGGTTGACCACCGCAGCGACTGCTCATGGTTGGACAACATGCTAAAGCGGGTTGAGGACCTGATGCCGAGATGGGCCATCTCGGTTCCCTCCTTGCCCCTCTTGGTGAACTCGGGCGGCCTGGTGGCCAGTTCCTGCAGCATTGCGTTTCTGACCGGGTTGTCGCTCTACAACGTGCTATTTTCTAGCGACGGCCGGGTCATACACCTGCATCTGTTTGCTCTTCCCAGAGTTAACACTCGGAGCTCACCACCGGGAAGCGGTGAAGAAGCTCGCTTTCCGGATCTTGCCCCATGCGACTGAACAACATGGGACGCACCAAATCCCGGATTAGCTTTCCGGAAAGCCTCATTATGTCTACCAGCTTCCAGAACTAACTCATTGAGCCGCTCCTACTGCCTAGCGCGAGCTTCGCCGGTCAAGTTCGGCAACTCGGCAGCAACTGCCTCTGCAGCTCCAAGTGTTTTGGCAGGAGAGCTATATTTTGGCCTACCAGCAGAAGTCATACTACCAGATTTGCTAGCGGCGTTACCATCTCTAGCTAGCTCAGCACCTAGCTGGCGACGAATGATTCCTATCTTGCTAGGGTTTCTAGATGCAGGAGTAAAGCCGTGGGCTCTATTGTACTCATTTTGATCCAGGTTGAGCTCAAGCCTAACCTTTTCCAGCTCCTGGGCCTCCTGAAGCAAGGTCTGGTGCTGCTGCTCGAGCTGCGCCCTCACCACCGCCGGATCCGCGTCCGTGGCGAGAGGCATGCCGAGGTGCTCGACGACACCGGCACGAGCCACCGATATCACGGTTGATGTAGAAGGGTCCTTGTAGCCCGGCTGGTTATGAGGTCGGTCGTAGGGCTTGTGGATCTGGCGAGCAGCCGGCTCGTCAACGACTTCGGGCGCAGCGGGCGCGCCTTTCCCGGCATCGATAGCCGGGCCAGTCATCATCACCTCCACGCTGCCCGCAGAGCGGCCGGATGGCTGCCCGCGGACGGCGATAACGGCAGGAGGGTCCTTAGCAACGAGCACCACCTCGGGATACTCGTGGATGACGGTGGTGGCGACGTACACCAGGTGCGCGCCGAAGGAGATGACGGAGCCCCCTGCTGGCACGGGCCTGCCGCCGAAGTCACCAGCTATGTCGGAGACGAAGTCGAGAGAGCCGAATCGGTGGACAAGGCCACAGGCCACGCGCTCCCCCGAACGAGAAACGGGTCCCGTCCGGATAGAAACCCCAGCCAGCGCTGCTGCTGGCCCCACGGTGGGCGCCAACTGTCGAGGATGGGAAAAGACAGATGCCATGGGATGGCTAATGTTTGGGACCGATGGACGCTTTAGGTATCCGGGGTGGGATCGCACGCCTAGATGGCGCGCTCAGGAACACTGCAAACACAACAATCTACCCAGGTCCGAGGCCCTCGTGTGGAGGTAACACCCCTACTCCTGCATTTCTCTCTGTATATAGCTCTACCGAGTACACAAGTTCCTATCTCTCTATCTTTTTCTCTCCCTGTGAGTAGCAAGCCTCGCAATAAACGAGCCAGTGTCCAATGTCCCTCGCGCAGGAGGGGGTAGGCCACCTTATATACTGGTGGCCAACCACTATTCTATGAATAAAAAGGACAGAGTAGACAACTCCACTGTGCCACCGCGCACGCGTCCGCGCACGTCTCCGTATTCCCGCTGACAACGTCGCCGAAACTCTCCGCGGTAGGCAGCTGACATGTCTTGTCCACCTTGTCAGTCTCTTAGAGTAGGTCGCTGACATGTTCTATCCCCCTTGTCAGTGATAGGACTTGACAGCTCCTATACCGTACTGTACGCACGTCTCTTTGCTGATAACCACACACCTAGTAAGTTGAACCGCACGCCGGTACGGCCCCTGGGTACGCGGGATTCACCTCAACGGCTCTATTGACTTTGTGCCCGAGTAGGCCTGCAACTTCTCTATCCGGATCACCCGAGTGCTACCCGGTTGATCCAAACATGTACTTGAATCTTCCCTCTCGCCTCTTGTTCTTTCTGCCGGATAGCGCCAACCAGGTACCATCCTACCGGGTAGCCACCTACCCGGCCCGTACCAATTCGGTACGGCCGAACTCGGCAAGTGGTATCATGAACTCCATTTCTCACCTGCCTTACCCCTACTCGGGGGTAGCCCCCCGACATTGCCTTACCCTACGGTTATGATAACGAGATTCTGCTGGTAGATGGCGGAATGCTGGAGTGCACCCTCCCTTTTTTCTTCAAGCAAGTCTATGTTGTCCTAGCGCCCTGCCTCAACAAGTTCTTCGTCATACGCACCGTGCCATGGCGAGTCATGAATCATATCGGTAACACAACTTCAGTTCCATATACCAGGAAGAAGCGAGTATAACATGTGGATCTGTTAGGGTAGTTCTGATGCTCCAAATAACAGATGGTAATTCCTCAACCCAGACCCTGCAGAATTCGTTGTAATGGAATTTGAAATCTCGTCTTTAGCCCCTGGAGGATCATGACGTTTGATCTTTCGACTTGTCAACTTGACTGCGGTGAGAAATGGAAACTAGATCCAGTCTTATATTCCATGACTAGCATTGCTTTGCCAATTCACCCTTTGCGAAGTTCGTCCTATGTACTGTTTGGGATGATATATCTTCAGAAGATTTATATCATGAAATTGACGATTGATGCAGGAACATGAGTCCTACACTTGTTGGCTTGAAAGGACCAACCATATCCAATCCCAGACTGCCAAAGGCCAAGTGATAGAATGGTTTTGAGCTCTTGACCCGGGACATGTGTCCGACGAGCATAAAATTGACAGCCTTTTCAAGTTTTGACTATTTCTTCTCCATCCGCCTTGGCTGTAAGCCAAAAGAACCATTGTTGAAGGCTCTGTATACCAAAGACCTTAACCGGACATGGTGTCCGCCTTAGTGAATTTCGTGCAAGATGTTTAGGACATCTCCAGCGGGGCTGCTCATTTGGCCCGGACTGGCCGGATTTGAGCAGGCCCGGACAAAACCAGGCCCCAGCGGGGCTGCTCAACCCACGGCCTGGTCCCTTTTCCGTCCGCGGATGTTCAAACCCTGACCAAATTTGGGTCAGATTTGAGCAGCCCGCGGACGCGAAACGGACGCACGCGCGCGGCCGCGTCACTTTTCGGTCAAAGGGGGTGGCCCGCCGGCCAGTGACCGTGGCGACGGCTCGCCTCCCCACCGGTCCTATTTAAATGGGACCCGCGGCCACGCGTCCATCCCCACGCGCACCGCCTCCTCAGTCCCCGAGCCCACCCACCGCTTCCTCACTGCCACCCTCTCCCCCTCGGCTCCCTCGCCGCCGGCGCAACCATGGGATGCAGCTGGCTGAACTGGGGCCGCGGCAAGAATGACCACGAGGTCGGCAGCTCACGCCGCCGCCGCGCGCCCTCGCCCTCTCCCCCGCTCCCACCTCCACCACCACTCACCCGCGCCGCCTCCACGAGGGAGGAACAGGTGCGGGCGCCTCCCGCCTCTCCCCCTCCTTCTTCTCAGGGCCCGGCAGCCCCATTCCGGCTGGTGCCCGCGCGGGTTCGCGACCGGCCCTACCTCAATAAGAGGAGGTGCCAGTGGTACTGGGATCGCGCGATCCCAGTGCCATGGCCAGATGTCCACCTCCCCGACGGGTGGCATCTGAACAGGGATAGGATCCCTGTGCCGCCGGTCCCGCGCTCGGGCCTCGAGCGGGAGGTGGAGATCCACCGCCGCCGCGACGAGCTGCCCCCCGATCTCCGCGGCCACCCGAGCTTCGCGGTGGACAGTCCCCATTGGGACACCTGGTTCACCGACGAGCACGACCTGCGCCGCAGGTCGTACTTCGGGGCGCGCCAGGCCCGCGGGGCGGCGCAGTTCCCGCCGCCATCGCCTCCACGCCCGGCGCGGCGTGGCACCGCCCCTCCACCACCCCCCTCCGCCCCCTCCGCATTGGCGACCGCGCCCCGGTCGTCAAGGAGGAACCACTGGAGGAACCCCCCCAGTGGTACGAGGACGAGGACGACGACGACGTCGCCATGGCCCAGCCCGAGCCCGACGAGGAGCTCCAGCTGGCCATGGCCATCGAGGCCTCCAAGAGGGAGGCGGAGGCAGCGGCCGCGGCGGAGGAGCGCGCGCTGGCGGACGCCCTCGCGGCGGTGGCCGCCCAGCAAGCGGCGGAGGCGGCGGAGGCCCGCGCAGCCGGCGCGCGGGCTGTGGATGAGGCCGTGGCGGCCATCCACGCCCAGGAGATCGACGTCTACCCCTACGACGAGGAGGTAGACGACGACGGGCGGGACGAGCGCTCGCCGGTCCCGGCGTGGTTCCAGCCCATGGTGGGCATGCAGTGGGAGTGGCATGGGCCACCACCGGAGCTGCCGCCGCCCCAGCCGGCCACCCAGCCTCCCACGCCGCAGGGGGCGAGGACCGCCCCGCTCCCATCCCACCTCGCCCCCGACACCCCGGACTACGTCATTCTAGATGACTAGGAGGTCCGGGGCAACTCCGGCCGCCGCCACGCCACTGGCCAGTGGCCGTCTAGCCCTAGCTAGACTTTTTTTTTCTGTTTTTTATTTTTTTTTAAGTTGTAAATCTATGGGCCCCTGTGGGCCCTACGCAATCTATGGAAGTGTCCCTTTTGGTATAAGCAGCCCCGTTGGGAGCACCTGGTCCGGGCCGTGTCCGAGGACAGCGGACGGCTGCTCAAACAGACAAAACGCGGACCAAATTGGTCCGCATTTGAGCAGCCCCGCTGGAGATGTCCTTAGTTCTTCGGTTGGAGAGACACAATGCTGAAACATGACAGTAGTGATGCGCTTATAAAGTTGGTCATGGATCACCATGTATGTGTTTGCACGATGCTCGAGGTGTGCTTTCATCCCCTCTCAAAGGACGTTTCGTTTGCTGCAGCTGTATTAGGGCATGTTCAATCGTTTAGACGACGTCTGTCTATAAAATCTGTACACGTCAGGTATAGTCATTGTAAGAGACGGACCATACAACAGGCAGATTATTAACCAGTCTATAACCTCCAAAACGTACGGCCCAGTTTCCGATTAAATGGGATCAGTTTCCGATTAAATGGGATCGTAACTAACGCACGATAGCAACCCTCTCCAATACAATGGCAAACAGGCAGTCGGTAAGGAGAGATTTGTGCGGGAATAGATCGTTGGTAATTATACAGACGAACTAGAACGGTTTCTCTTTTCTCTCTCTTCCACGTCGCCTAAATTCCTAGGTGGCCTATGTTACAAACGGCTGACTAAGCACTATTGTACATGCCCTTATATGCTTGACCGGCTGGGCCGTGGAGATAAGAGTGATGGTGCTTCGGGACCGGTGGTATTTGATAACCTCTCGAACGGCTGAGTGCTTATTTCGCACACTACTACTTTTGTACTGTAACTTTTCTCGTTGCTGTCTCAACTGGATAAGCTTCTTCTCAGCTTCTGTGTTGTTTTGGTTTTCCTTTCAGGATTGTTGCTGCTGACACCATTATACTCAGGAGCCAGGAAGAAGCAGCAAGGACATAAAACAGAGTTAAATAACCCACGATGAAAGTTGTACAAAAGTCAAATTAATAAGTACTCGTAGATGTAACCTAGGGGCAACCAAAAAGGAAAAATATCGAAGCAATGGGGCAAATTTGGTCCAGTCACTGAATCCGTACAATGTCAGACTGTTTCACGGCCTTAGCCAGATACATAAACTGAGGCGTAAGGTTTGGTTTCAGTCACTTTCGTACGGCGTACCAGCAAGCCTGCAGCTATTTCCTCCGGTTTTGTTTAGGTATTAATCCAAATTGATGGTGCACTCTGTCGTCGCACAAGTACATACCGAGTGCTGATATCGTAATGGTATCCGTGTCGAATATACTCTTCACAGTTAGCTCAGGCAGCCTGGGAATCAGTCTTTACCTGAAATCTTTCTGAATTCTCAACATGCTTCCTCCAATGGTTTCCACGTCGAATACTCCACAAGTGCGCAAGCTTTCGTGTTCCTTTCACCACGCGTCGTGTTGTTCCAAAAGCGAGCATTTCAGCGGTGCTCCCCTTGGCCCGATTTGCTCGTGCCCAATGATGTCTGCGTGTGACGAGTGGTGTTCTGAGTCGTCATCGGCGGCGGTAGAGCTGCTGAAGCTCTGTAGCCTCTAGCGTGATCTCTCTATCGGGAGAGATAGATGCTACTCTCCAGCAACATGCCAACCAAAATTTCTAGGTGCGTGAAGTCGCGGGTCAGCCTGTAATATTCAAAGGTCGAGACGGTGAGAAGAATGCAGAAGCAAACCGGTAGAATGTTCAGATGACGGCAGAGTCAAATGCTCCGCAAGCCAAGACGGTGACCGCAGATCTCTTATCCAAAAAGATCCCGTATGTTGAGTCTTTTTTTTTTATATATATTATCAATTGTGTGAATCGGAATAATTTTCAATCACCTTAAGGATCAGCTTGCAGTTGCTAAATTATACTGCAATTTCCTTATTTTATGAGATGCAGTTGAAAATTAGCCACAAAATTTATCAAAAAAGATGGATAGTCAAACGGGATTATGATACTCCGTCACAACGCCAAAAAAAAACCTATGTCGTGGGGTATCTTATCTACGTGGTTCATCTTTTCCACCAGCTTGTTTTCATAAGCGACACACCCCGTTAAAAAAAGAAAAGCTATTCTCAAAAAAAAAAAACGACACACCAGTCGTGTAGAGTACAACTATTGGGCCGAATCTTTCGCATGCAGCTAAGTTTTTTTTTTGACAATCAATACCGTATATATTTACTTATCAAATAGTACATGGTAGAGATACATGAGCCGACTACATCGATTACAAAATAAAGTCTAAAAAGGACGAACAAATCTTCGAGATCTTCAGACCCTTTCTTCTTCCAGAGCACAATCTTGTACTTTCCTGAAAGCAGCCGTAGAATAATGATATAGATACCAAACCAAAAACCTGTAAATACCAACAAAGATTCTCCCATAATTTTAATTTTGAGCCGCAATGCCAAGGTTGCGAGCATGCAAACAACCATTGAAGTAGTCAAACACCATCGGCAAGAGTACCAGCACCAGTATTGCAGGAAAAAGTAACCGAACAGCCTTGTCAACGTCGTTGGGAGCCGAGAGTACGAATCACCGTCTCGAAGACGTAGCAGCCGGGACAAATATTACGAGGACAATCCTCCTCGCGACAACCGAAAGAAAAGATCCGAAACTGATCTGGCGAAGCAAGATCTGAAGGACCATACCTAGAGAAATTTAATCTTCCGGCACAACGGTAGGCGTCGAGAAGCAGATCTCGTCATCGAACGAGGAGCCGAAGATCACTTATTGTAGACGATGCCATCTCCATTGACGCGGAGGCCAAATCGAAGACGGCTACCAAACTCTAATAATTTATTGAAAGCAATAGTTTAACGAAAAACTCCACCCATAGATCGGGTTCCCCACACCTCCTGACGCCGGCGAGGCCGGCCGGAGGAGGGGGAACCGTCTTATGGAGGAGGCGGAGGTGGAGGCGGCGGCTTCTTTTCTTCTTGGCGGCGGAAATCTCTTGGGACTCGGATCTGCATGCAGCTAAGTTAGAACGCACTAATCAAGCAAACTATTGAAATGAGAGCCCATGATCTGTTAAAAACATTGTGAGCCTAATCCCTCAAATAAGTATTTTAAACTTTCAAGAATCCTGGGACAAGTTTACATGTACATATGGATGTGATCTATGTACCTATAAATTTCTACTTAATGCTTTTTCCATAAACGGGTACATATCACTACATCATGGCTGATTTTAAAAGACACAAAAAATGCCTTCAAAAGAATACCTAAAGTGCCTCAGATAATCATAAAAGGTATTTTCAAAAAATCCACATCAAATCGGGTAGGAAAAGATCATTTAAGCCATTCGTAAATAGTGCCTCAAAAATTGATTTTTTGAGGCATTTTCGATTGTGCCTCTAAAAATAATTTTTTCTAAGGCATTACATAAATACCTTAGATTATAATTGGAGGCACTATAGAATTTTTAGAGGCAGTATAATTGGACAAACAATAATTTTTTAAAGCACTACATAATATGCCTTGTATTATAATTGGAGGAGTCTTGGGAAAATGCCTCGGAAAATCGATTTATAGAGGCACTTTCCAACAAGTGCCACTGCATATGATTTTTGGAGGCACTTTGGTAAAGTGCCTCTAAGAAATGTCAGGAAAAATCAGCCTTGACATAGTGTACGTGGATTAAAAAAAGGTTACAAATCGTTAGACTTGTCTTTTTTTTAGCTCACATTTTAAGTATTGGTTTGTTTCTCGTAGGTAGGATAAATCTATCTATATATCAATATATGCATGTAAAATTTCGAGAACTCCTGACCTCCAAACAAATGCAATACTGCATTGCTATATCACATCATCCTAGTGATCATTTTTTTCATCTCTAGGATCCTTCAGTACTTGTAGTTTGGACTTTGGTACTGATCTTTGTTACACGCAATAGCAAAACAACGATAAAATTAAGCAAAATCGAACCAACGGGGACATGAGATTTTAACGTGAAAAACCCTTCCAACAAGGAAGAGAAAAAACCACGGGCGCCAGTCAGCAATACTTCACTATTTCGGGTGAGGTTACAAACGCGCCGGGATTTTCAATGTGTGACTTATCCCGTGCGGCGGCTTACAAGAGGTATATAAATACGGTCTTGATCTAACTAGGTCGGTAATGGTGAATCCAACTCCAACTCGGTAACAACTCCGGCGACGGGCCGCGCGTAGCGGAGGCCGAACTTTTCTTTATTTTTATATGAATTTGCATCACCACAAAATAACAATCTCGGTTCTTGCAACGGAGTTCTTATTGATAAGCTTTCAGATTTTCGAGTGCTTATTTCTCACTAGGCTCCCCTTTAATACTAAACTAATCATGCTGACTTTTGTAACTTTTTTGGCTGCTATCTGAACTGGATAAGCTTCTCCTCAGCTCTCCTGTTGTTTTGGTTTGCCATGTGGAACAATTCAACTCATGGCTTAAAAAAAAAAAACTCACCTCATGGCTGCAGAAAAGGTGTGCTTTGCATGCGCCTACTTAATCCGTACCACTGTTTCGTGCTTAACCAAACAATGTCCTCGGGGTAAAGTTTCGTTTCGGTCACTTTCGTGTACGGTCTAGCAGCAGGCTGCAGCTGTTTCCTTGATGATGTATATCCTATCGAATATACTTTCCCCGCCGTGACTATTTCGACTTTACCTAAAAACTTTCTGAGCTATGAACATGCTTTTTTCTAATGATTTCCACGTCAAACGCTCCACCTGCAGCAGCAGGACAACACGCAAGTGCGCCCAACTTCTGGTCCATTTTACGACACGTCGTGTTGGTCCAAAAATGAGCATTTCTGCGCTGCTGCCCCTGGCCCGATTTGCTCGTGCCCTTCGTTTTCAGCAGGACGTCACTCTATGTGTGATCGGTGGTGTCACGAGTGTTAGAGCATCTCCAGCGCACCCGGCGAAACCGCTTGGCAGCCTCAGCCGGCGAACATTTCGGTCTGGGGACTAGCGTTTCCAGTCGCGCCCCCAGGTTTCGGCAAACAAAGGGGAAAATGGGACGAATTCAAACTACTCCTTCCCGCTTCAAAAAAGACCAGGTTCGGCGATCAACAAGCCACAGTACAACGATCATCATGCCACAGTTCGGCGATCAACGGAATGACAAAAGTAGGTCATAGCGCGGCGACAAGGTCCGGCGACGAGTATCAGACGGCTGGCTCCTCGGGAGAAGCAGCGGTCTCGGGCGCGGCGGTGTGCTCGGGCGGAGTGGCGTCGTCCGCCACGGCGGTGCTGGCCATTGTCGCTGTCATCTGATTGAGGATGGCCGAGCGCTCCGCCATGTACAATGCCTTCACCTACGGGTCCATTGCCGTCGGGTCAGCGCCGACCAGAAAGGTCAGGTCCGTGTTCCGCTTCTTTGCCGTGACGTTCGTCTTGAGGAGCTCCAGCTTGGCCGTCTACTTCTCCATGAGCTCGTCCCACCTAGACTTCGTATGGAACTCCCTCAGTGCGGCGTGGGTTTTGGCGTCGGAGATGCAGAGGTCGATCGACGCTTGCAGGCGGTCCGCTGCGTGCGCCGAGTCCCTCGCCGCCTTGCCTTCTTGTTGCCGATCGGGAGATCCTCCATGGCGTCTGGCGGCGCGTCGGGGTTGTAGACGCCGTTGTTCTTGACGAGGGACAGCCGAACCTCCTTCCACTTCTGGCACGTCTCGATCCGGGTGAAGACGTGCAGATACCTGAAATCGCCGTCGTTGTTGTCCTGGCGGTAGAGGTCGAACATCCGGACAATCTGCATAAACACCGGCATCGATCGGCGAAAGACATGGCGAAAGGCGGCGCCGATGGGCGAAAGTGGCTGGAGTATACCTGCCGGTCGAGGTTGGCGCCGCTCTCTGGCCGGGACTGGACCTCCTCCTGGAGGCCATGCCATTTGTTGCACGACTGCTGGATCGCCGCCCAGTGGTTGGCCATCGCCTTCTCGCCGCGTTCCATGTGTATGCCTTTGAACTGAGGGTCGACCATCTTGCACTCGTCGAGCGCCATCTTCACTCGGCGCTAGTAGTTGTCGGCGTTCTGGTTCACGCCGGTGATCGGGTCGATGCTGACGGTCTTCCATGCTTCGGCGAGACACTCGTCTTCCTTCGTCGACCACTTGATCCTCGGTTCTCCCGGCGCTTGCGTTTCCCCTTGGCGGCCACCGGCGACATCTGGGTTGGCTCCAATCTTCCACCTCCTCGTCCAGGTCGACGTCGTCCTGTTCGCCGACCGTCGTATCCAGCTCCTGCGAGTCGACCTACGTGAAGAAACCGGGAGATGAGGCGGCGGCCGCCGAGCCGGAGGCGATGATGTCGTCCATCTCGGCCTCTGTGGCGCTGAACTGCGGCGCCGAACTTGAGCTGCCACCGAAGGGGAGAGGGCCACGGCGCAGAACTTGAGCGTGGAGGGACGGTGAGTGGGCGTACGAGGCCGGGTAGTAGCCGTAGGGAACGTTGAGGTCGGCGGCGAAGACGAGCGTCGATGGGGTGCGTGGCGGCGCGTGGAATGCGATGTTGGGGTTGAAGTCGCCGAGAGGGTCGCCGTCGACGTAGTCCGGCGACGAGGAGTACCTCCACACCTGAGGCGAGAAACTGGCCGCAGGAGATGCGACGCTCGGCTGGCCTCCCCACGCCCCGTGCATGTACGGGCTTGACACCGAGTGGGCGGGCTGGGCGGGCTGCTGGGGAAGCGGGGGCGTAGGCTGGCGAGCCGCCGCGTTCCTCGCCATGACGGCGCGGGTCTCCTTCTCTGCCGCCGCTGCCGCCGCGTCCCTCATCTTCTTGGCTTCCGACCTGCGCCGCCTATCGTCGGTGACGGTAGTCCTGCGATCCAGGTCGGCTTTCCACTCAGCGTTGGTCATGCCGGCCGGCCTCGGCAATGGTCTCCTCGTCCTCCTCACCTTGGGCTGCCCATCCTCTACGGCGGTGACGCGTGGCTGCTTGTATTTTTTTGGCGCCATGGCGGACGGAGATGTATAGAGGGAAGAAAGGGCGGGAGATGGGCGGGCGGGGAGGTAGTTGGGCGCGATGGAGGGAAAACGGGGAGATAATAGCGCGAAACCTGGCCACAGCCGCCGACAGGACATGCCCACCCGTGTTTTCGCTTCATCTGGCACCCCGAAGAGCCCCCCAGCGCCCTGCGTTTGGCCTGGGTTCGCCGGGCGCTAATTTGGCCCAAACCGGCGCTATCACACATTCTGGGGGCGCGGCTGGGCGAAAATCGGCGTGCCGGCGCAAATAAAGGGGTCCCAGGGGGTTCGTGCGGGGACGGCTGGAGATGCTCTTAGAGCGTCTCCAGCCGTTCGCCCCACGAGCCCATTTTCGGCGCAAAATAGCGCCTCCTGGGGCTGTCCGGCGCTATTTTCGTCCTGAGGACGACAGTTTCCAGGTGCGTACGCAGGAGCTCGTTCCCAGCCGTTTCGTTTTCATCCAAATTTGGTCTAGATTCCTCGGTTTTTGCCCAAATTCGGCACAATTTCGCATACGTTCGGTATACACTTGCCGTTCCATGAAATTTCGGCACAATTTAACCAAATTCGCATGATTTCAGCACAGATTTGATAGAACATAATTTTTAGCACAAAGTTTGTCAACAAATCGACGAAAATCAAATATTTCAACATAATTTAACATGTTTTAAGCATAAATAAAAAACATCAAACTAGGCGTTGCCCTTGAGTCTCCAGAGATGCTCCAACAAATCATGTTGCAGCTCTTGGTGCACCTAGGGGTATCGGAGCTGCTGTCGCGTAGCTAGGTATGCAATCCATGCTGCCGGCACCTGATGATCCCACATCTGCTCTTTGGAGTGTAACACCTGGGGTGTTACCTGTTTGTTTTGTTTGCATCATATGCATCACATTGCATTGCACCATATTTGCATCACAACTGGAAATTTCAAAACAATTTAAACTTTCACCCTTGCTCAAAATTCCCAATTTCAAACTTGCAAACTAAATCACTCAATTGTTTTTCAATAATTTGAATTTGTTTTAATCAATTGCCTGTTAATAAAATTTCTTCCCTATTGTTAAAAAAACCCTAATGGCAAATTCCAAGCATTCAAATCAAATCAATCTTATTTATCATATTTCAATATGGGTTTGAAAATTAAAATTTGGCAAACAAACTAATTTCCATAATGTTTGTATCATTGCTGGTTGCTTATTAAATAAAATTTGCTTATTTCCAAAACTCCCCAAATCAAACCTTATTTGAAATTCCACTAACCACTTAAACATCAAACTAATAAACCAATTTTGAAATCATTAACTAACCTTTGCTTTGATTATTGTTTTGCAACTTAATAAAATTAATTATCAAAATACAAACCTCAAACCCTATTTGGAAATTTTCAACTAAACAACTTTAATCCAATTAAAGTTTCCACCTTGTGAAAATAATGCCAACCTTGCTTTCATTTCCTGTTTTGGAAAAAATAATAAAAATATTCAATGAAATAAACCACCCCAAAACCCCCCAAATCCTTTCCCTCTCTCCCTTTTATTTCTTTTTACAAAAAAAAATAATAAAAAGGAAAATCCCAAGGAGAAGAACCAGCCCACTCCCTTTCCCTTTTTCTTCCCAGCCCAACCCCTTTTTCCTTTCTCTCCCCCCAAGCCCATTTTCCTTTCTGGCCCACCTCCTTCTCCCTGTCGTCCTTTTCTTCCTCCTGTCACTGTCATGGCTGTACGAACAGAAGCAGAGCCGCTCGATCCTCCTCCACCCCCCTGGATGGCCTGCCGTACCCATGGCCCTTCTCCTTAAGTAGCTACCCACCTCCCTTCCCTCCCTGCTGCAAAACCCTAGCTAGGTTCCCTTCCATCGCCGCCATCCTCCATCCCCTCTCTGCTGTTCGTCTCTCTGTTCTTCTGAACATCGACACCTGAAACCACAGAGCACCACCACCTTCTCCCCTCACCACCGGTAGCCCTGGCCACCTCGAGGAGCCTCCGAGGAGGAAAATGGAACCGGCACCCTCCCATCTCCAAGTTCGGTGAAGGTTTCATCGCCGGATACAGCCCAGGACGCCGCCGCCGTGCTCCTCTAGCCGCGACCCTCCTCCTGCTGCTGTCCGGCCACGATCGGCCTGCTCCCGACCGCCTCCCCTGCTCCCGATCGCTCCAGGTGTGCCTCCCTTCAGCCTCTTCTCCCCTCGGTTCTTCTCCCTTCCCCGAGCGCCCCCCCACGCACCCAGCACACCGGCCACGGCGAGCCCTTCCGGCGGCCAAACCTTCCTCTCGAACTGAACCGATGCAGTACCTGTCGTTCGATTCAGTTAAAGTTTCAGAAAAACCGCAGCCACACCTCAAAACCCCCCTGTTTGCCTTCCTGTCACCACACAGTCACCACCGCAGTGGTTAAGCCCCTCGCTGCGCAACCAGGGGGTTGTGGGTTCGATCCCCACCCCCTTCGAATAAAAACCAACTTTTTGCCTTGTTTTTCTAGAACCAGAACAAACTGCAGAATCCCAACCAAGTCCTTGTGAATTATTTCTAGGCCCTGTTAAATAAATTTAGACCCCTGAAAATATTTTTCCAAGTCCCTAATAAGATAAAAATGGCAGATTTACCCCAAATCTTGTAAATTGCATAAGAAAATCATTTTAACTCCAAATTCAACATTTTTAATATGTTTTCAATACCAAATTAAATGTTCTATCCAAATATAAAATTTGTTTACTGTTTTGAATATTTTAAATTGGTGCAAAATTTGAAAACTTGTCAAATTCACTTAAACTTGCAAAATTCATAACTTGTTCATAAAAATTCCAAATTCCACAAACTAAATATGTTTTCCAATCAACTTTTCATGTACTTTCCAAATATAAATTTTGTTTGCTGTTTTGAATAATTTAAATTGCTGAAAACAACTGTTTCTTAATTATTGCATTTAAAATTGCCAAAATAATAACTTGCTCATTTTAAATCCAATTTCCACAAATGAAATATGTTTTCCATGCAAAATTAAACCACCTTTTCAAATATAAAATTTGTTTCATGTTTTGAATAATTAAAATTGGTTGAATGATTTAAACCTTGTTTAAATCATTTAATATTGTTAAATTCATAACTTGATCAAATCAAATTCTTTTGGGATATATAAAATATGTTTTCCAACCCTAAAATTATAATCTTTTCAAATATGAATTTGGTTTAATGCTTTGAACAAATAAAAATTCAAATAAGTTCATGTTTGAATTAAATTCATTTAATTCTGGCTTAAACTTGTTTAATTCATAAATAACTTATTTGAAATCCTTTTTCAACAAGTGAAACATGTAATCCAACTAAAATTTGATGTTCTTTTCAAATATAAACTTTGTTAATTGTTTTGAACCCCTTTAACTTGATGAAAACAACAATTGCTTGTGAGACATGTTTAAGTAACCAAACTTTCCACACTTAACCAATAATTTCCAAACTTGTTAAAACCTTATTTCAGTTGGTTCCATTGTTGTTATTTTGCTGTTTTCCTCATCCATGCCTCATGCTAATCCACCTTCATCTGTTGATTAGTTGGAAAACAAATAATCTAACCATAATTCATGGGCTTTTCATATGCAACTCAAATTGCATATGGGTTCATTTAAATCTGTTTATCTTGTCAACTAGTTTATTCTGATGCATCTTTAACCTGTCATGCATCCATATCTTGATCATGCTGGAACTTTTGCCGTAGTAGTAATTGTTGCATCCGGTGTTTGTTCGAGGTTCGTTGCTTCTTCCCGGATAGGACGTTGAGATGATGAGAGCAACGACAAGTTCTGCTACCTTGCGGGATCTCAGGCAAGTATACTCACTTGCTGCCAAATGGCTGCCTTTCATCACTTGTTACCGATACTTTCCGTTGTTCAGTTCTGCTAGCCCTAGTAGTAGTTGTTTCTGTTACGAACCCATCACATGAATCCCTTAACCTTGATATTGCCTCACCTCCATACCTATAACCATTGCTTGTTGCCCGTGTCTTACTATCATGCTTAGGGTTGTTTTGCTCGAGTCTGTTACCCGTTACTTTCTGTTACCATTCTATTATGTTCTGGGGGCTCGATGTTTAATCAATCAATCAATCATGCTACTGTTATTGTTAAATAATAATTTGATGATAAGGCACCGGCAGGAGGCCCTTTGTGGTTTTGAGGCCTGCTAGTGTCGACCCTAATAGGAAAAGGGTCTTGTCTACTGATCCATGATGAGCGCACTACCCGCATGTGGGAAGCGAGTATGGGCGCCCCCCTCAATTTGACTCGATTCGCATCTCGTCCAAATCGCCTCATTTAGTTCGGGTTTTCCATTTGCTGCATGCATGATCTTGCGAGCCCTTGGTACCCGGGTGGAACTTTCGTAGTCGGCATATAGGGGGACACGGTCTTAGAGTGCTATGAGGGTCCCTTTTCTTTGGGGCTCGATTAGCCGTGCGCCCAAGGTTCTTTGGGCTTGATGCGAAGAAGAGTTGAGTTGTGTAGAGTACCTCGCTTGGTAGGGTGATCTCCCATCTGGCGGGTTATTCTTGCGTGTACGGCTAAATTGGTGCAACCCTGCAGGGATAATCTTCTCGAGAAGCCGTGTTTTCCGCGGTTATGGATTACTTGGTGAAAGTACTGGCTAACAAGTACTCAGGACAACTTAAACCTAATGATAACAATCTTACACCCAATGATTAACAACTTGACTAGTAATAGGCTTATTGACACCAAAAATCTGAACCATCATTAATCCAACTGTGTGAGTTATCCTCGGATTGCTTCTTTGGATAAGGGGCGAGATCCAGGATGGGTTTGTTTGGATTTACTTTCAGTTGGTTACAATACTCGATCTTATCTTCTTTCTGTTAGCCGGAAGTTGTAGTATCTCTCTGTAGTTGGTTAGTGCAGCCTGCTGTCGCTTATTTGCAATAACCCCTTCCTTTCCGTTGATCCTAAAGTATTTGTATCTTGTGATGACTGGCCACGCCGGTATCTTGTGAGTATGGGTTATCCACTTGCCAGTACTTAACCGTACTGACCCACGAATCTTTTTCGTGGCTGCATATTCAACATTGCAGTCAACAGGTTTGAAGTCTGACGACGTTAGCTTGGGAATCCCTCCGGCTCGGCCTGGGCAGGGATTGGACGCTCTCGGTTATCTTCAGGACTCTTAGTCCAATTTGGATCTTGTCCGTAGTCGGACGCTATGTTGTTTCTTCCGCTGTTATTTGGATCTTTGTATTGTATCAGTTGTATCCCTGACTCGTTTGAGTCATCTTGTATCTATCTGTTCTGTTGTAATTGTGGAATATTCGTGAACTGTTGTAATGTTATCCCAAGTGGCAACCTGGAATCGGTTATTATGTGGATTTTGGCGGGAATGCTGAAATCTGCATAGTGCCCGATCTCGGGGCGTCACATGGAGCAAGTTAGAGCAGGGTACCGGACAACAGAAAACCAAACTTGAAGCACACCAAATGCCCGCTCGACACCCTTCCTGCAAGCCTCTTGCCGCCGAGCAAACCAAGATTGCTTGCCTCCTAGTACATGGTTGGAAACTGTCTTCACAAATGTTGACCATCTTGGATAGATACCATCTGTTAGATAGTATCCCTTGTTGTACTGGTTGCCATTGACCTCATCGTTCACTAGAGGGGCATGGCCTTCAACAAGTTTGACAAAGACAGAGGAGCACTGCAGGACGTTGAAGTCATTGCGAGTTCCTGACATGCCAAAGAAGGCATGCCAAATCCAGAGATCCTCTGTAGACATTGCCTCAAGTATCACACTGCAAGCTCCTTTCGCGCCCTTGTACATCCTCTGGCAAGCAAACGGGCATTTCTTCTATGCCCAATGCATACGGTCGATGCTTCCAAGCAACCTCGGAAATCCTCTTATTTCATTCTGTGCTAGGATCCGGGCAGTGTCTTCAGCATTGGGTGATCTCAAATACTTTCGTCCAAACAATGCTACCACTGCTTTGCAAAATCTCTTATAACAATCAAAGGCGTGGACTCGGCCATGCACATGTAGTCATCTTGGGTATCGCCGGGAGCGCCGTATGCAAGCATCCTCATAGCCACCGTGCACTTCTGGATAGAGGTGAATCCAACTGTGCTGGTGCAATACTTCTTGCAAATGAAATAGTCGTCGAACTTCCGAATGGCGTGCGCAATGTCGAGATAGAGCTTCTGACTCATCCGGAATCGGCGCTGATGTCTACGCACGCTTCTATTCCTGTAGACAGTGTTGGGCCTCCAAGTGCAGAGGTTTGTAAAACAGCAGGAAGTTTCCCTTAAGTGGATCACCCAAGGTTTATCGAACTCAGGGAGGTAGAGGTCAAAGATATCCCTCTCAAGCAACCCTGCAATCAAGATACTAGAAGTCTCTTGTGTCCCCAACACACCCAATATACTTGTCAGGTATATAGGTGCACTAGTTCGGCGAAGAGAGAGTAAAATGCAAGTAATATGGATGATAATAAGTTACAATAACAATCTGAAATAAAAATGGCAGCAAGCAAACATGTAGCAGAACATGCGGAAAACGGTGTTTCAATGCTTGGAAATAAGGCCTAGGGACCCTACTTTCACTAGAGGACACTCTCAACAACGCTCACATAATTGAATGCATAAATATCATTTCTTCACTATGCTACTCCGAACCACTCTCTAGTCGAATAACGAACACTAATCATTGCGTAGGGCTTTAACAGCAGTCCTCAAGTCTATATTCCCTCTCTAGGGCACCCCAATGTCATTACGAGCGCCATAAATTATTACTAAACAAACGCCACAATTTCATAGGTTCACCTTCCAACACAAGATATAAATATCATGCTAAACCACACGGAGCACACACTGTCACCTTTACCCCGTGATCAAAGTGTTTACGGAGATAAAAAACCACTTGAGTAGCATAACAGATGAAGATCAATCTACATATTCAACTAGATTACAAAGCTCATGATCACATAAAGATCACACCATGGGAGAGCGATATGAACCACATAGCTACCGGTAGAGCCCTCAGCCCCGGGGGAGAACTACTCCCTCCTCATCATAGGAGACAGCAACGGCGATGGAGATGTCGGTGGAGTCGAAGGAGATGGCTTCCGGGGGCACTTCCCTGTCCCGGCAGGGTGCCAGAACAGAGATCTGTCCCCCGAAACTTGTCGGTGGCGGCGGCGGAGCTACAGATGTATTTTGCGGAAAAGGTCGATTCTCTTAGGGTTTATGCCTCGGGGAGTATATATGGGTAAAAGGGCGATGCCGGGGGGTGGCCGGGGGGGCCACGCCCCTAGGTGGCGCGGACAGGGGGAACCGCGCCACCCCATGGTGTGGCCACCCTGTGCCCGGGCTCTTCGGGACTTCTGGATGCTTCCAGGACTTTTAGGACTTATGGCTTTCGAATTTTCCAATTCCGTGAATATTTCCAGAACAATTTTTCTGAAACTAAAAACAGCAGAAAACAGGGAACTGGCTCTGTGGCATCTTGTTAATAGGTTAGTCCCGGAAAACATAAGAAAACATACGGAAAACATGTAGCAATTGGCATAATATCAACATGGAACATCAGAAATTATAGATACGTTGGAGACGTATCAAGCATCCCCAAGCTTAGTTCCTACTCGTCCTCGAGTAGGTAAACGATAAAACAAATTAATTTTTGAGGTGACATGCTACAACACAATCTTGATCATAATATGTAAAGTAGAGCATGTGAACTAGGATCAAATGAACTAAAGTTGTGATCCATATTTGATATCAACAAGTAATGCATAAACAAATAAGAAGAAAGAAGCAAAACTTTTAATGAATCAATACTAAAAGACTATGAACCGTGCAAAGTTTATTAGATATTATTTAAGCTTTCAAGAACAACAATATCATGCACGTCAAACGATCTTCACAACCCCTGTTAGGATCAAGTCAAGCTTTCCACATGATGCAATGCTTGAATCTTAAACTATTTGCGCACTAAAAACAAGCAAGTGTTCGGCGTTGGTCCCTGGCATCGGGATGTTATGGCTAAGAGAACATTATGGGGGGGTTTGGAAGGTCAATGGAAGAAAGACTCACAAAGCTGAAAGTGGTCATTAGACAAGAGCAAGTCTTACAACCGAAGCTATGCAAGGAGTAGGGATTTCCACACAACGGATGCACACAGAGCTATAAGTGTATGAAAGCTCTCCAATGGAACTAGTGGGGGTGCATCCAACTTGCTTTCTCACAAGACCTAGAGCTTATTTGAGGAGGCTCATCATTGGAATATACAAGCCAAGTTTTATAATGTAAAGTTCCCCACATAGTTATGAATGAATGATAATACGAAAACTCTCTCCAAACTGAAGTATTGGTGCTAAACATGAAGCACAAGTGTGGTATAAAGGATAATGATGCGCCCCCTATCTCTTTATTCTCTCTTTGGCCCATTCTTCTTTTTTGGGGGGGGGGGGGATTTTTCATTTTTTTCATTTTTTATTTTATATATCCTCACCGGTAGGGGCAACATCCTATATTACAATGAAGTATCACACTTTTAGTACTCATAAGTCACAATGAAATATCTTTGATGTCTCTAACTGCATGCTCATGCCAGTGTAGCAGTATGCATAAATAACCATGAAGCTCATCATCAAGTAACATAATGGAGGTGGATGTTGTGCATCAATATATCTCGGAATGACTATGGAAATGCCATTATAGGTAGGCATGGTGGCTGTTTCGAGGAAGAATATATGGGATTATGTGTAGGAGAACAAAGTCCTCCCACGCGATTTAGATGCACTGGGAAAGTTTGCACCAACTCTCAATGTGAGAAAGGGCAATGCACAATACCGAAGAGGCTAGCAAATATGGATGGTGGAAGTGCCAGGAACCTCAACATAGACTCACGAGTTAAAAGATTACAGCAAGAAAATTGTCTTACAAGGCACAATGCAAATCACTCAAAGAGGGTCCGTGGCAGTGACAAGTCACTGTTAGCTACCCCGACCGTAGCGCGTAACAAAAGGCCGATCAGAAATGTATCACTCGTAGGAATCATATACCATTGTTTCTATCAGTTGGTAATTTAAGTGTGGCACAGTTTCAAGTTTCTTAGACCAACCATTAAAAGTTTATACTTACTAGTCCTTCCCGTTTATCCATTAAGCAAATTAATATCTCAAAACAACACCAGTGATTCAAGTGAAGCAGTTTAGTGATCTACAAGACCATGCGAATTTTTCCACTATACCAACTATCACATAAGCATTTCTATTCCCAACCAAGAACATATATGAGAACCACCTAACTACAAAAGCTAACAGCTCTGAATAAGAGATGCATGAAAACAAAGGCTAAACGCAGTACTAGCAAAAAGTGAACATTCACAGAACAATAAGAATAAAAACTAGAGTGTTCTAAGCAATGAAAACGGAGCGTGTCTATATCCCACACAAGTATTATAAGAACCAACCATTTATTGCAGCAAAGAAAACCAAACAAACTGAAAACAAAAATAAAAGACGATCCAAGTAAAGCACATAATATGCGACCGAATAAAAATATAGTTTCACTAGAAGTGACCTAATAATTTGTCGATGAAGAAGGGGATGCCTTGGGCATCCCCAAGCTTAGATGCTTGAGTCTTCTTGTAATTTTCTTGGATGTACCACTGGGGCATCCCCAAGGTTAGTCTTTTCACTCTTCTTGATCACATCATATTATCCTCTTCTCTTGACCCTTGAAAACTTTCTTCACACCAAAATTCTCACCATCTTCGTTAGCAACGTTAGTGCAATTGAAATAATAAATTCACATGGTTCAGTTTCAACACAATTATAAAACTCAAAAACACATTAGCTACTGTCAAAACTTCTTTCAAAACTCTTTTTCTCAAAAGAACACCAAAAGAAAGAGATTAAGATGCAAATGCGATAAATGACAGAAATCTGTCAAAACAGAACATCAGGTAAAGATAGTTTTTTTCAAAAATCTTCTGTTGCTCAAATAAAAAAGTTATCTTCTAAGAAAAGTTGCGTATATAACTCAAGATTAAGCACAAAAAAGATCAGGTCATTTTGATTTTTTTGTGATTTTATACAGAATAAACAGTGGACAGCAGAAATCTGTTTCCTGCGCAGAAATCCGAAATATAGCCTCAACTTTCCACTAGAGGCTTTACATGGCTCACCAAAACACAAAATAAAAGATAAAGAGGGGTTGCTAAGGATATAGACAACACCCAGGTGCAAAGAAAACAAAATAAAACAAAGGAAAACGGGTTGAAAACGGAGAAATAAAACGGGTTGTCTCCCGGTAGCACTTTTCTTTAACGCCTTTCAGCTAGGCACAATGATTTTTAAAAGATGCTCACATAAGAATAAGAGTTTAAGCACAATAAGAGAGCATCAAAAAGAAAATATAAACCACATTTAAGTCTAACCCACTTCCTATCAAAAAGAATCTTGTAGAAAAACAAGTCAACGAAGCACAAAGTGACTAGCATAGGAAGACAAAATAAGTGCAACTTCAAAAATTTCAACATAAAGAGGGGAAACTTAATATTGTTGAGATGCATAAAACCATGTTTCCCTCTCTCATAATAACTTTCAGTAGCATCATGAATAAAATTAACAATATAGCTATCACATAAAACATTCTTATCACGAGCCACATGCATATAAGAATTAATACTCTCCACATAAGCATAGTCATTCTTATTAATAGTAGTGAGAGAAAATTCAACAAAATAGCTATCATTATTATTCTCATCACCATAATCATTAAATATAGGAGGCATATTGCAATCATAATTAATTTTCTCCTCAATAGTAGGTGGACTGAAAATATCATATTCATCATTGTAAACAGGTGGAACTAGAATACCACAATCATTATAATCATCATATATTGGAGGCAAGGTATCATCAAAGAAAATTTCCTCCTCAAAACTTGGGGGACTAAAAATATCATATTCATCAAAAATAGTTTCCCCAAGCTTAGAATTTTCCATAGCATTAGCAATAATGGTGTTTAAAAAGTTCATACTAATAACATTGCCACTAGCATGCAAATAAACTTCCATAGGTTTTTTAATTTTCTCTTCAAACACTTCATGTCCTAACTCAAGATAAATATTATAAATCTCTCTCATATTTTTGTTGTTTTCCATCAAGCCTAACTAGTGAAAACAAGAAACAAAAAGATATAATTGCAGAATCTAAAGGAAATAACTTCGAGCACTCACACTCGAGGATGTCAGAACCTTTTACCTTACCTACCCGGCAACGGCGCCAGAAAAGAGCTTGATGTCTACGCACGCTTCTATTCTTGTAGACAGTGTTGGGCCTCCAAGTGCAGAGGTTTATAGAACAGCAGCAAGTTTCCCTTAAGTGGATCACCCAAGGTTCATCGAACTCAGGGAGGTAGAGGTCAAAGATATCCCTCTCAAGCAACCCTTCAATCAAGATACAAGAAGTCTCTTGTGTCCCCAACAAACCTGATGCATGTAAAATGCATACATGAACTTTGCATGTTACTACTTGTTTTTTCTACATATTAGCAACTTATATTAATGTTTTATAATTATTTGGGGGATTTTCTGAACAATCCCCCTTCTTTTGGTTCTAACCCTGTTTTTCCAGAAAACGTACTTTTTAGTGTTTCAGACTTTCCGGGAGCTTCGGGACTCCAAAAAGGGCAAGGCCAAAGAGCACGGTTCAGAATTTTTGAGAAGAAGACCATGGGCCAAAGTAGAGAGCCAAAAGGCCAACCAGGTGGAAAGGAGGACCCTCCACGCGGCCAGATTCCTTGGCCGCGTGTGGGGCCCCCTTTTTGCCCCCATGGCTCCGATGCCGTCGATCTTTCTTCTCCCGAGTGTCTTGTGACCTAAAAACGACTATATAAAGGGTCCCCTGGCCTTTTCGAGAAGGAGGCGGCGCCAAGATACGAAACCACGAAACAGAGAGACAGAAGGCTGCCGCCGTAGAAGATCGGAGGGGGGAAACGCCGCCGGGATCACCCCCGGAGGGCTCCACCCCCCTCCGGCGTGTTCATCATCAACATATACAGCAAGATCAGCTCCATCTCTCCACTGTAATCTCTTGGAAAACACGATGTATGATGCAATACTATATTCCCTTGATGTATTGTGTCTCCCCGTCTATGTTTGAGTAGTGAATTGTTCTTGGCAATGGTGAAATAGTTCGTTGATTGGTTGCATACAAGTTTGTTATCTTCTATGATTGTCTTTATGTACAATATATGAGTGCACCCATATGTTGGGGAATGCATGTAAGGTGATCACCGGTAGCATAATGGAGTGGTGGTGACAGTAACCTGAGACCGAGCCACAAAGTTAAGTTATTGGGGGATATATATAGGGGACCTTAGAACGTAAGGCTATGGTGGGACTTTATGTCTTAATCAATCTTGTGCAGTCATTTACTTGGCCATATGATCCATCATAAGGGGTTGTAGATCATTTACTTGACTATACCTATTCATGGCTCCTTCCTAGAAGAAACAACTAAGACTAAAATAGGTGCTTCACTAATTGTGACAACCACACAAACGAAACACCTATTGCTAGAACACTTGCTCCCTTGAGATACTTGAGATATTTGCTGCTTTCTACTTGTGAAACTTGCTTAGAAACTTGCTTTAGAAACTTGCTTTAGAAACTTGCTCTAGGATTACTTGCATTTTAAACTTGCTTCACTAGTTACTAGACAAACCACACTCCACGTCAATTGCTTTTAATTAGTTAGTTCCTTTTTAGTCAAACTTATTGCTTTGCATAAACAGCCATATAAGAGGGTTATAGGGCTTTAGAGAATAGATAGCTTACCTTCAGCTCCTCGTGGGTTCGACACTCAAATACTTATCGAAAGGTACTACAATTGATCTCCTGCACTCGGGAGTCATCAACACCCAATATACTTCTCAGGTATATAGGTGCACTAGTTCGGCGAAGAGAGAGTAAAATGCAAGTAATATGGTTGATAATAAGTGACAATAGCAATCTGGAATAAAAATGGCAGTAAGCAAATATGTAGCAGAACAGGCGGAAAATTGTGTTTCAATGCTTGGAAGTAAGGCCTAGGGCCCCTACTTTCAGTAGAGGACACTCTCAAGAATTCTCACATAATTAAATGCATAAATCTCATTTCTACACTATGCTACCCCGAACCACTATCCGGTCGAATAGCGAACGCTAATCATTGTGTAGGGATTTACCAACACTCCTCTAGTCTATATTCCCTCTCTAGGGCTCCCCAATGTCAGTACGAGTGCCATAAATTAGTACTAAACAAACGCCACAATTTCATAGGTTCACCTTCCAACACAAGATATAAATATCATGCTAAACCACATGGAGCACACACTGTCACCTTTACCCCGTGATCAAAGTGTTTACGGAGATAACAAAAAAACTTGAGTAGCATAACAGATGAAGATCAATCTACATATTCAACTAGATTACAAAGCTCATGATCACATAAAGATCACACCATGGGAGAGAGAGATGAACCACATAGCTACCGGTAGAGCCCTCAGCCCCGGGGGAGAACTACTCCCTCCTCATCATAGGAGACAGCAACAGCGATGGAGATGGAGGTGGAGTCGAAGGAGATGGCTTCCGGGGGCACTTCCTTGTCCCGGCAGGGTGCCAGAACAGAGATCTTTCCCCCGAAACTTGTCGGTCGCGGCGGCGGAGCTACAAATGTATTTTGCGAAAAAGGTCGATTCTCTTAGGGTTTATCCCTCGGGGAGTATATATGGGGGAAAGGGCGATGCCGGGGGGTGGCTAGGGGGCCCACACCCCTAGGTGGCGCGGCCAGGGCGGACCCGCGCCACCCCCATGGTGTGGCCACGCTGTGGCCCCCCTCCGTGGCTCTTCGGGACTTCTGGATGCTTCCGGTACTTTTAGGACTTTTGGCTTTCGAATTTTCCAATTCAGAGAATATTTCCAGAACAACTTTTCTGAAACTAAAAACATCAGAAAATAGGGAACTGGCTCTGTTGCATCTTGTTAATAGGTTAGTCCCGGAAAACATAAGAAAACGTAGGAAAACATACGGAAAACATGTAGCAATTGGCATAATATCAACATGGAACATCAGAATTATAGATACGTTGGAGACGTATCAGGCGCCAAAACACTGCCTCGTTGTGCAATGCAGCATCGGTGAAGTAGTCAGCATAGAGAATGCGGTAGCCCTCTACTATCTGCCTCTGCTTTCTCTTCCGGCGATGAAGCTACGATCCACCTCGCCGGGGCTGCACATTCTGTGCAACAGGGCAGCCAGAGCAGCGAGGCACATGAGGTGCTCGTCGTAGGCGATGGTTGCCTCGTCTTACTCGTCCATCAGAGTGGCGAACATCTCCTCGTTGTTGGAACCCATCACTGAGGAGGAAAAACGCCAAACACCTGACAGGCGTGGTGGAGTGTGGGCTGCCTGTGCGTCGCCGGAAATCGGCAAGCTCGGCCAGAGGAAGGAGGGAGGTTGGCGTGTCTACGGCAGGCAGTTGCGGTGGCGGAATTGATGTCTAGCGGCGGCGCGTCGGCTGGGGGTGGAGGGGTGTCACCGACATCGGCAGGGAGAGAGCGGGAATGGACGTATGCGGCACGGGAGGGGAAACTGGGCGTGGAAAAGTCGCCCATCGCCTGACTATGCTGGCCCACAAACGTGTTTTCGCTTCCGCCGTAGCCGCTAGCAGCCCCCAGTGCGATGGGTTCGGCATGGGTTTGTCGGGCGATAAATTGCCCCAAACCGGCGCTATTGGACGTCCTGGGGGTGCGACTGGGCGAAAAACGGCATGCCGACGAAGAAAAGGCGGTCCTGGGGGGTTCCTAGGGGACGACTGGAGATGCTCTTAGACTATCTCCACGGGCATCCATTTTATTCGTGTCTGGCACCCACCAATGGAGTCCTCTTTGGAGCGATGGACCTATGTTTGAAAATTTGGTGGGTGTCGTCCACAGCAGCGACCCTCGAAATGCAGACCCCCAAACGATGATCCGATCAAACAGTTGAAGACAATTTGTTATAAAAATGGAAGTCGTCTACATATCCGGCAACCATGCACGACGATCAAATGAAAGTCTCAGCCATCACAAGTCCGGCCATACAACAAATAATCGCCTTGGCTAATACAAGTCCGGCCATCAAAAGGGCACCACCATCACTCTCGGTGCATGCGATTTCAGTGCTCGATCATCTCTTCGTCCTTCCCTTCTTCCTCTCTGACCTCCTCTTCTTTCTCGGACTCCGCTAGAGCCGCCTTGGCCGCCACCCTCGCTGCTCTTGCCGCCGTGATACGTCTCCTTTCAGCCTGGAAGTAGGACTTTTATCAGGGCTCATGTCAACCGTGTTGGTTGACATGATCGAGCGCTCTTCAGTCTTCTCCGCCGCCTTTGCTTTCTCCGTGGCCAAAGAAAGGAAGGTGTTCCACTTGTTTTCGATATCGGCGTGCATCTTCTGTTTGCTCGCGGGCGATGTGGCCACCTCCTTAATGTACATGGCCATGGCATCTTGAATGCCGGTTGCCGTTGCCGGCTTCTTTCCAGCTTTTGCGTTCTTGGCCCTAATAGGCCGTTCGACGCTTCTCCCCGGTATCTTGTTTTCATCCACGTAGGGCCCCTCCTCCCATTTGCCGGCCGAAGTGAGCCGCCAACTCTTCCACTTTGGGAAGTTTTCAATTTTGCTCCAAATATGCATGAACTTGAAAGACATCTTGCCATCCATGTTTAGCTCGACGTACATCTTGTGAGCATACTTCATCTACACAAAGTCCGGCTTCATAATAAGCAAAGAAAGTAGAGAAAGGGCATGGCAACAACTTGAATGGCTTATTAGTTTCATCATTTCGTTCTTGCCACTCTCGTCCCTCATGCAGATTTGCTCATGGCAGCCATGGAACTTGTTGCAAAGCCCTTGAAGACTGGTCCACCGGTTCTCAATTCTTTTCGCATTGCGATTGGGCGGGGGGGGGGGTAGCCGTGCTTTTGGTATGCCTTCCTTTCATTGAAGTCTTTGAAAATGCGGTTCCAATACGCTTTACATGTTTGTTGTGCGCCTTTGCCGGCGTCCAAGCTCACAAATATCCATGATTCGGCCAACATTTCATCCTCCAAGCCAGACCACGTCTTGCCTCGGCATCCTGGCTTCTTGATGTCTGGTCGGTGTCGATGTCATGGACATCTTCTTCACCCATGCCGGTATCCTTGTCATGGATATTCCGGGACATCTTCTTCACCCATGAGGTATCCTTGTCATGGATAAAATAATCAACCTTATGTACTGATGTTAGAAACATATTTCTAACATTTTGGGACATCTCATATGCCCTCTATATCTCTGAAATAATTCTGCCCGCTCCCGGCATTATTTCTCTCTCATAGTAACTTCACCGGAACACCTCTGAATGACTCCGGAATTGTTCCCGTGACATCGGAATGACTCCGAAATTTCTCAAAACCACTTATACTACTATTAACACACTCAATCAAAGGTTTACACAGCTTAAGCGTGGGACCCATAAAGGTTCGGTAACACACATACATGTTAGGGAACTTACCGAACAATGACCAATAGTGGAACCATGGACGCCCATGATAGCTCATGTGTGTTCACGAAGAACGAGGGAACATTCAAGTTACCAATTGCACTTATTATATTAACTTCACTATATCAATGATATCACAAGGTGAGACAATGTGCTCTAGTCTGATCAAACTTTTTTTTTTATCATAACACATACAAAAACTCGTACCGATAATGTTCTCTTTTTTTCACATATATCCCTGATGTACTTGTGATAAATCGTGTTGTGTCTGGCTAGACAATTGGTTGACATCGGTGGTACTGAGAGGGCCTAGAGGTTATATCTCTATATCATTTGGAGGAGTTAAGTACTATTCTTAGACGATCCCAGTTCCATTACACGCTATAGGTTATACCCATATGTCAACATTATAGTCTCTTACGGTAGATGTTTGAAAATATCCAAAGCAGAACTGTCGTTTGTATAGTCACTAGATATTGATAAGGGGTGGTCCGGTCTTCTCAAACAACAACACAAATAAAATTGATAACTAGTGGTTCACTGAGATCTCTCCTAGATGACTTGATTGCCAATGCAACAACTTTCAATCCCTATGGATATTCTCAACTACACACTCTTGCACAATGTAATCAACCGATTACAAGTGGTTCTGTACCTTCTAATTCCCAGTGGAACAGTAGATAACACGCAGAATTTGCAAAGGATAATCACTTCAAGATGAATGCTTACAAGCAGATTAAATCTAGAGGCTATGTTTTTTCGTCTAAACTTGGTCTAACCTAGTTTGGCCGCAATGGCAAGCTATTTGTGAGGGGGTATGAGGGGTTGCGGCCAAGAGGCATTGGTGGGGCCAAGGGCATTGAGCCCCACCTCCCTTTTGTGTTCGGTATGGACTCTAATCCATCCTATCTTATTACAAAACAAATTTAAATAAGAGTCATATCAACTAAGGACTCGTAGGTCCAACTCCTATGGAACCATGACTCTATTCCTAGCACAACCACAGAGTGTGGTGCGCCACCTTCTCCTTGCTGCTTGTTTTCTCACTTGTAGTGCTTGTTTTCCAGCAGCATTTATTTATTTTCCAGCAGCTCCATCTTGTTTTCCTCCATTGGCTTCTTGTTTTTCAGCTTCTCCTTCTTGTTTTCCAGCTCCTCTTGATGTTCTTCTTCTTTCATGTTTGTGTTGTCAATAACCCTGCTAATACATAAATGTATAGACTTAGGTAGTATAACATTCTCACAAACATAAACGTCACATTTAATTAAGAAGGAATTCACCTTATGATAACCAGTCGGCGGATCGCATGCACCGCCATGGCCTTCAGTCCCACGTAGACTGCCCGCTGTGCTCCACCCTCCCGAAATCACTGGATCACATCCTGTTGCAATGTCCGTTCGCGCGCGCCATCTGGCTCCGTCTTCTTTCCGGACAGCCCTGGCGCCTCGCTCCTCCCAGGGTCGACAACGTTCTTGAGGAATGGTGGGTAGACGCTGTTGCGCATCTTCCCCGCTCCTCCAGGCGTGAGGCCAACTCGTTGGTCATGCTCGTGCTGCGAGCGCTTTGGCTGGAACGGAATGCACGTGTTTTCGATCGTGCGACCACGCCAACGAATATGCTCCTGGACCGTATCGGCGACGAGTGGCGCTCATGGCTAGCGTGTAGGCGTGGGTCTGAGTAAGGATGGCAATTTTAACCGTTGGTATGAGTATTCGCGGGTATTCGACCCGTATGGGCAGGGTATGGGTACACTTTTATACCCATGGGTAGTACCCATACCCTACCCGTCAAGTCATGGGTAGGTCATGGGTATCGTATTGTACCCATGGGTATTACCGTACCCTACCCATTTATACTGACATGTGGGTAACTTTGGCCATATGTAGCTCAGTAGGAAGCAGCCCACAAGGTCATGACTCCAGGGTCCAGGCGATGAGGCGAAGGGCCGGTCAAAGCGTCCCCGTAATCCCCTCGTCTCCCAAACCTCCTCAAACGCAATTGCTCCTTATTCCTCTCATCTTCCAAATACTAAAATTAAGGAGATAAATTCCCAGAGATGAGGCATACAATTGATCGAACTGATATTTTTGTTAAACATGCTATCAATGCATATAATAACTTCTGTACCCGTTGGTTATCCAATGGGTACAGATATCCGCCAGGTATGGGTATGGGTAGAGTTTCATACCCATGGGTACGGGTACGGGTATGGGTAGAGTTTTCTACCCGTTGACTATACGGGTATGGGTATGGTATTTCTCTACCCGCCCCATACCCTACCCATTGCCATCCCTTAGGTCTGAGAGGGAGATAGACTAGCTTCTTTAGTTCGTTGCGGATGTTTTCAGCCCAATCGGTGGGTTGATGACAGTGTTCTGTTTGGGGCTGCCTACCGACACCGCCTTGTAACTGAATTCTCTCCTTAAGCTTAATATAATGACGCGCAGATCTCCTGCGGGTTCTAAAAAAAAATTATCCACTATGACCCTCCTAGTTTGTTTGATGATGAAGTTATGTTCAAGATGGTCAAATGTCAGCTTTTTCAGATTCTCTTCCGACTGTTACAAAAAAAAAGAGGGCGGTTTCATGGTTGCATGAAATTTATACTTCTTTGAATGTCCACTTGGGCTTATAAGTTTTTTTTTTAGAGATATTTGGGCTTATAAGTGACGACCATGCTATTGATTCTAGTCCTGGGCTAAAGCAAAGCCCAAGCCGGTCATTCATATTTGGTTTTCACGACTCGCCGTCGCCGGCCGGCCGGCACTACCATAAAGTCCTAAATTCACCGCTCCTTCGCACCAATTTTCTTGTTCCTGGGACGGAAAGCTCCAGTCCGACGGTCATGGCGGAGGCCACGAGAGCAGGAGAAACACCTCTGCACCGTGGCCTTCCGGACGAGATCGTCATCTGGGAGATCCTCGTCCGCTTGCCCCCCAAACGCCTCCTCCGCTGCCGCGCTGTCTGCCACACCTGGCGTCGCGCCACCTCCACCCACCGCTTCCTTCTGGCTCACCATGCCCGCCAGCCCTCCCTCCCCATCGTCTACGGTCAAGGATTCGGCTTCAACTTCGGGTCATACGGCAGCTGTGAAGACTGCCTGGACATCATCCCCTTCGACCACCGGGACGCCGCCGCCCAGCTTCAGCAGGTCGCCACGCTTGACGACGCCAACTATGAACTGAAGGACTGCTGCGATGGCCTCCTCATCGTCTCCACTGAAGACATGTACACTGGTGGCTTCTGCTTCACCGTCTGCAACCCGGCCACTCGACGGTATGCTCCCCTCCCGCAGCTTCGTTCTTTCACGCTCTTGGGAATGTACCAGCACGCCCTCACCGGCGAGTACCGACTACTGCTGTACCTGGATCCGAAGGTGATATACGGTAAACTTAACCCTCAAAAAATGTGTGGTAGATTTCCACGTTGCGCTTCAGATGCTTGCTACATCTTTGCATTGGGCTCAGGCCAGCCGCCGAGGTACATCGGTTGGGCGCTGCAGGGTGTGGACGAACTGACATCCAATGCATCTCTGCTGTTCCGTGGTTGCTTGCATTGGTACCGACCACAGAATGGGACGATAATGGTATTCGACACCACCGCCGAGTCGTTCCGGCAGATGCGTGCTCCGGATGTTCCCGGCCGCGCTGACCTGTTTGAGATGGATGGCATGCTCGGCATGTCCACCTATAATGATGCAGAGACAGTCATTGATATCTGGTTGTTGGAGGACTATGGGAGCGAGGTCTTGACCTTGGAATGCCGAATTGAATTGCCAGTTGAGGAGGTCATTGAGCGCTGTGGGCGTGGCAAGTATGAGAAACGTTGGGATGCTGTGGTCGTGCCCGGGGATGGTGAGGTTCTCGTGCTGGTACGATTTAACGAGTGGCTGCTTCATGTTGACATGGATAGCAAGTTGGTTGCCAGTTTCTACCGCGAACGCCTTGGACTTACTCAGTTTCAGCTCAAGCAAACTCTTGTTCCCCATACTTTCTTTCCAACACTAGAGGATCATGTTGCTGGTGGTTCGCCGTTCATCTGAAGGCTGTTGACTGAATCGTAATTTTTTACATTGTACCTGCATGAGCTGCAATTTGTATGAACTTGATCCACTATGTTCCTGCTGCCTTCTTTGTTGATGCATACATAACTATGATCACTAAGCTGTTACATCGTTGCATGAAATTTATATTTCTTTGAATATCATTTTGAGCTGAAGTGACTACCATGCATCTTCATACTACGATTGTTAAGTTGCTTTGGTCAGCGCATTTGTCAATTGATCTGGCTCATATCTCTGTTTATCTTTTGAACTGAAGAATTGGCTTTGCTCTATTTTCTCCATCTAGTGATGTTCTTTGTACCCAATTATTAACAATCTAGCAGCTTCGTGTCTCAGTTTCTTGAACTGAAGAATTGACTTGGTTTTTTACAGAGGTCTTGTTAACAAAAATCACCCAGCCAGTGGTCTTCTCACTACTCCATATTCAGCAAATATACATGTGCTTCCTGTATCTACGTTTTTTTCTTACTAGCAACCTGTAACTTCTAAGCGTGGAGCACTACTTGCTAAACTGAATGGTTGGATCAGAGACTTTATGTCAGCTCTCCAAAAAATTGTGTGCTGCATTTCATTCTCAGGTGCTCAATTTTAGGCTACGGACAGCCAATTTTGTACTGCAATGACCCTTCTTGGAGTGCCTGGCGATGAAAATATCACTTTATCGTCTTGGACTACATTTTGGCCTCTTGGGCTGTAAGGTCTCAGTTTTACCACTATTCTTTTTTTCGAAATACAAGTTCTATCCTTGGCCTCATGGGTGCAAGGTCACAGTTTTACCACTATTTTTTTTTTTCGAAATAGAAGTTCTACCCTTATGCACCACAAAGCCTTTGTTACAAGGATGGATCAACCGAATCTAACGAACATCGTCACACCTATAAACTCTTGATCAAGGGGCGATCATTGTCGGAGCCATGACACGTCATCTAATGCAAACTCTTGATGAAGAGCGTGATCATTGTCGGAGTCATGGCACATCATCTAATCCAGTTCCGAAATTGGTCGATCAGAAAGCGACCACGGGTGCGCAGACCAGAAAGTGACCACGGCGAAAAGATGCGACCAGACCAGAAAGTGACCACGGGTGCACACATTTGGTAAGTTCTATTGGAATTATATTGGACTCAGCCCCAAATTCTTTTTATTGGGCTCAGCCCCAAAGGCCAACTAAACCCAACTAATTCTGAAATTGTCAAGACCCATTCATGAATAATACAAGTGGAGAGTGGGACTATAGTTTAGTCCCACATTGCTAGTTTAGAGAGGATGACACCACCTTGTAAGGTGAGCCATTCTAAATCATGTATGAGTTGGTGAGACAAGAGGAGAGGAGTGCCACAACGCGCTCTCCTCCTCCGCCGTCCGCCTCGCCTCGTCACGACACGACGCGCCGCACCACGGGAATGAGCCGAGCCGAGAGCGTTTATTTTTCAGGTTGGGAAAATTTAATGAGTCATTAATTTGGTAATTAATGGACACGTTAATGTCTAAACCGTTTCAACTTCTTTTTGGATCGTGGAACCGAACCGACTCGGAAGATCCAGTTACCCCACGTGTCTCCCTGTATGCAGTATAAATACGTGCATACGGTAAACCCTAGCCGCCACTTCGTTTTAGGGTTTCACACCGTTCCAAGCCACTGCGCCGACAATCAAGACTTCTCCATCCCTCCTTCCGGCGTGTACCGCGAGAAGGGACAGCAGGGCTCCGGAACCCCTCCTCTTGTGATCCTGTATGGGAGAGGGGCGATCGGGTTTTTGGGGAGCGCACTCGCGTGACTGCTGACGGTGACTACTTTCCCAACGACGATTAATTCCCCGACCTCGGCAACCTCTTCATCGACAACATGGGCGACAACATGGACAACACCGCAGCCGGTGCCGCTGCCGCTGCATCGTGCGTATCTCTCTTCTTCCTGTACGAGATCCTACTGCAGTTTCTGTGTCTAGTTTTTGCCATAGATTGTACCGTAGATTGGATCTGTTCATCTATTATACTACATATTTGCATGTTTAGTGTATTTGCTACTGTCGTAATTTATCTGATGCTATTTCGGATTAAACCATATGCTAAATTGCTAATATATTCAACAATCCAAAAATCTGATTATAGGAGATTTGTTGCACGTGCTTTTATTGCAGCGGCAAGGTCAAACCCTTTCAAGAGTGTGGACTATAAGAGGTGGCGCACGAGAGCAGTGCTATGGTTTAAAACCTTGCACTGCTATGCGGCCACCAAAGGCAAGCCTGAGGGCGATCTCAATCCTGCACAACTGGATGCTTTTGAGAGACCTTCTCGGTATTATTGATGATTCCATTGTGGATCCCTATATGTCGTTTGATAACGGCAAGGACATGTGGGCTGCACTCAAGGCCAGATTTAGGGCCTCGGATGCTAGCAACCATTTGTACGTCATGGAGCAATTCTATGACTACATGATGACTGATGAGCGTTCTATTGTTCAACAGGCTCATGAGATACAGTCACTCGCTAAAGAATTTGAGCACTTTAAGTGTATGTTACCGAACAAATTTGTGGTCGGAGACATTATTGCCAAGGTTCCATCTTCATGGAGCACCTTTGCTACTTCTCTGAAACACAAGAGATAGGAGTTTTTCGTTTCGGATCTCTTGATGTGGAAGAGAAGGCGAGAGCAAAGGATACATGTGCTCGGGTTGCTGAGGTAGGTTCTCCTGCCCATGTGGTGCAGACGAAACAGTATCCGCCCAACAAGGCTAAACATAACAAAAATCCGAGTTTAAAGTCAAACCCGATGGCAGGTTTAATCCGTCGCACTCTACCAACTTCAAGAAACGGAAGGGGTACTGCCATGTTTGCGGTGACCTGACTCATTGGGCTCCAAGATGTCCTGAACAGCATGAGCTGCAACAGCTCAAGAATAGCGGCAAGACCGCTAATATCGTCATTGGTGACACTGAGATGAAGGATACTAGGTATGGTATAGTTACTACTATTCTTTCAGTTTGTCATACTTCTGAATGGTTAATTGATACAGGTGCCAATGTTCATGTGTGTGCTTATGCTTCGATGTTCTCTTTTTACCAGATCATAGGGACTTCCTTCGTGCTGATGGGAAACAACTCACATGCTACTGTTCATGGTGTTGGTACGGTCGATCTGAACTTTACTTCGGGGAAGATCGTGCGACTGAAGAACGTTCATCATGTGCCCTCCATCAATAAAAATCTCGTCAGCGGTTCACGTCTGTGTCGAGATGGTTTTAAGTTGGTTTTCGAGTCTAATAAAGTTGTAATTTCCAAATATGGAAAATTTATTGGTAAAGGTTATGAGTGCGGAGGCTTGTTCCGCTTATCCTTGTCAGTTATTTGCACCAAAGTTATTAATCATGTTAATGATTCTAATGTTTGGCATTCACAACTTTGTAATATTAATTTTGGCTGCATGACGTGATTAGCAAATATGATTTTAATTCCGAAATTCAGTGCTATCAAAGGTTCCAAATGTCAAGTGTGTGTTCCAGCTAAACAGCGTCACAAGCTACTATGAATCTGGAAGTTCTCAACACATGAGAGAGAAGACTAATTAGACCTAGGTCTAATCGGGAGAGTATAACTCAAAAATCCGATTAAAAGAGGCTCTATTTCAATCAGAGATGTTTCTAATTAGAGGCTCTAATTCAGTTAGAGGTTCTCTAATTATACTTCTAATTAGAGGCTCTAATTCTAAAGAGCCTCTCTAATTAGATATATAATTCTATGAGAGAGAGAGAAGGCAAGAGGCTCAATTGTTATGTTCTCCAAAAAGGAGGGGTGGGGATTATATAGTGAGAGCAAGGAGGGCACCTGCCATGCGAGGGAGGGGAAGTAGGTTTCTCTCTCCCCTCCCTTGGCCGCACCACCCCTCCTAGGGGAACTCGGATTGGACTCCCAAGTGGAGTCCAACCCCCCTCTCAATTTTTTCTTTTTTTCCCACTCATTTATTTCTCAAATAAATTCAGGAAAACTCCTACGGAAGGCTTGTGAAATATGTGAGACCATGGGACACACTTGGCATCCCCTAAAACTAGGTTTTTCCGATAGGAGGACATCTGCCCCCTCCGACACTGCTTCCATACAAGAAAAGTCCCCTGGAACTCATCCGGAACCCCGTTATCCCTATAGATAAAATCATCGATATTATTTAACGATGTTAGAAACACATTTCTAACACCCCGGGACATCTCATGTCCTCCGTTACTCATATAAATTATGCGTAACACCGACATAATTTCTCTCTTATAGTCCCGTAAGACTGCAGAGGCGAGAGACTTGGCACCACTAGAGCTTATACATCCTGATCTTTGTGAGATGAATGGCGTGTTGACAAAATCTGGAAAGAAATATTTCATGACACTTATTGATGACTCCACTAGATATTGCTATGTGTATCTTCTAAAATCTAAAGATGAAGATTTAACTTATTTCAGGAACTATAAGGCCGAAGCAGAGAACCAACTTGATCGTAAATTAAATAGCTTAGGTCTGATCGTGGTGGACAGTATTTTTTCCAACGAGTTTAATTCCTTTTGTGCTGAACACGGTCTTATTCATGAGAGGACGCCTCCCTACTCACCTCAGTCAAATGGGGTGGCTGAAAGAAAGAACCTAACTCTATCTGATTTGGTTAACGCATGTTAGATACTTCGGTTCTCTTCAAGCATGGTGGGCGGAGGTGCTAATGACTGCATGTCATGTTTTAAACCGAGTTCCCACAAAGAATAAAACCATTACTTCATTTGAGGAATGGGAAAGGAAAACCTTAAAACTCTCTTACCTATGAACTTGGTGTTGTTTGGTGAAAGTCAATATACCAATTCCCAAGAAACGTAAGCTTGGACCAAAAATCGTAGATTGTCTTCTTCTGCGTTATGCTTTTCGTAGCATTGGCTATGGATTCTTGGTAGTAAAATCTGAGGTATCCGACATGCATGTTGGTACGATTATGGAGTCGAATGATGCAAATTTCTTTGAGAACATAATCCCTATGAAGGATGTGCTTAGCTCATCGAATCAGGAGATACCTGCTTCATCCAGTCAGGAATTAGCTGAGATTCCTGAACCTACCATTCCGATAGAACACGTTGAGAATCCCTAGGAGGATGACAATGAAGTTCCTATAAGGAGCAAGAGACATAGGACTGCAAAGTCCTTTTGCAATGACTTCATTGTGTACCTCGTGAATGACACACCCAACACTATTTCAGAAGGCTATGCATCTCTTGATGCTGACTACTAGAAGGAGACTGTCCGTTGTGAGATGGATTCCATCTTGGCTAACAGAACCTTGGAGATCACTAATCGTCCTTATGGGTGCAAACGTATAGGATGTAAGTGGGTGTTCAAGAAAAAGTTTAGGCCTGATGGTACAATTGAAAAGTACAAGGCAATACTTGTGGTCAAGGGTTATACCCAGAAAGAAGATGAGAACTTCTTTGATGCTTACTTACCTGTGGCTAGACTGACCACTATACGTGTACTACTTTCACTGGATGCCTCGCACTGTCTTCTCGTACATCACATGGATGTTAAGACGGATTTCCTTAATGGAGAGTTGGACGAGGAAATTTACATGGAGTAGCCAGATGGTTTTGTAGTACCCGGTCAGGAAAGCAAGGTGTGCAAGTTATTGAAGTCATTATACGGCCTCAAGCAAACACCTAAGCAATGGCATGAGAAGTTCGAAAAGACTTTAACTACTGAAGACTTTGTTGTAAATGAAGTTAACAAGTGTGTGTACTATCGCCATGGTGGGAGCGAGGGAGTTATTCTATGTTTATATGTCGACGACATATTGATTTTTGGGACCAATCTTGATTTAATTAAGGAAGTTAAGGATTTATTATCTCGCTGTTTTGAGATGAAGAATTTAGGAGTAGTTGATGTTATCCTGAACATCGAGCTGTCGAGAGATGATAATGGTGGGATCACACTGCTTCAATCTCACTATGTGGAAAATGTCTTGAGTCGCTTTGGGTATAGTGACTGCAAGCTTTCTCCAACTCCATATGATGCTAGTGTGTTGATTCGAAAGAATCGACGGATTGCTAGAGATCAACCGAGGTATTCTTAGATTATAGCCTCGCTTATGTATTTGGCGAGTGCCACGTAGCATGATATCTCTTTTGCTGTGAGCAAATTGAGCCGGTTTGTTTCCAATCCGGGAGATGATCATTGGCGTGCGCTTGCGAGAGTTATGCGCTAGTTAAAAGACATTGCGGGCTATGTAATTCACTATACCGTAAACCCAAGGGTTGTGAAAGGATATAGTGATTCTAATTGGATATCTGATACTGATGGATTAAGGCCACTAGTGGTTATATTTTTACACTTGGTGGTGGCGTTGTTTCCTAGAAGTCTTGTAAGCAGACTATCTTAACAAGGTCAACTATGGAAGCAGAACTCGCAGCATTAGACACAGTCACTGATGAAGCAGAGTGGCTTCGTGAGATCTTGATGGACTTGCATGTGGTTAAAAATCCAATACCCGCAATCCTAATGAAATGTGATAATCAAACTGTGATCATCAAAGTGAACAGTTCTAAGGATAATTTGAAGTCATCAAGACATGTGAAAAGGAGATTGAAATCAGTGAGGAAATTGAAAAACTCCAGAATTATTGCGTTGGATTATATCCAAAAATCTATAAACTTGGTAGATCCCTTCACAAAGGGTTTATCACGTAATGTGATAGATAATGCTTCGAGGGAGAGGATAGTATCCTTATATTTTATCTCACTCCGTGAAGATGCAATACTCTCATAATCTGTATGATAGGTTGACATTTGTCTTAATGTGTTCCAAGAGATATCTCCTGCAGAACATCTCCTGAGAAACTCATATATATGAGTCTGACTGTTAAACGTCGTAGTCTATGTGAATCGGGTGCTCTCTAATAAACTCATGAAAGGCCTTCAGAGTATGACGTATGTGCAACAACCGCGGTGAAGCCTTATGGCAGCCTAGTATCGGTCTAGACGTTGTGTGAAACTGGTAGCACGACAAACTTTTAGTTCAAGACGCAGTCCACTATCCAAATTGCGAACTAATGTAGCATAATGTTCTAAGTGAATGTTTGTCGTGGTGGTGTCACGGCAGATGCCATAGGATGGCTAAAGATGTGGGAACGATGGACGCTGGAGGTGCTCGGGGAGGGATCACGCGACGAGTAGCCGCGTGAGGTAAGAACTAAACACTGCAAACAACACGATCTACCCAGGCTCAGGGCCCTCGTGAGGAGGTAAAACCCCTACTCCTGCCTTTCTCTTTGTATTCTGGTGTCTCACCGAGTAGCCACAGTACAATGTTCTTGCTACCGAGTAGCCACTCTTCTCTCTACGGGATGAACTAGGTCAAGAATCTAGGGTTTCCTTGTGTCCCAGCCTGCGATCCTCTCGCAGGAGGCAGCGGGGCACCTTATATACATGGTGCCCAGCCGGATACGTCCAAACATGGACAAGTGTCGACATAGTGTGCACATCGTCCTTCTTCCGAGTTCCCGCTGACAGCTTTGGTTCCTAATCTTGGCTGCATCCGGAAAGTCGTTGGGCAAAACCAAGGGGACAGTCTGGTATCACTGTGCCAAACACAGAGTAGGGCCCCCTTATCCTGCGACCGCCTGCTTCCACACTGTCGCTGTCAGGCAGGCCGGTCCCAGATGAACAGTAGTTTGAATAGTGCCAAGTACGGACCCAGGATACGCGGGATCCTGTGTCAGAACGGCTCCTTTGACTTCTGGTCCGAGTAGATTCCCGCCAATCTTACTCGGACCAGCTCTTCTACTCGAACGGACATAACTCTCTTGATATCTCCTTCTGGTCATCTTTTCGTAAGACCGAGTAGCAGTCGACCGGGTAGCAAGTACCGGGTAGGCGGCTACTCGACCAAACTGCCCTTCTGACTGTTGCCTTTACCACTTGCCTTTACCCTACTCGGGGGTAACCCCCCGACAGCAGTCCCCGAAGCTGGTAGAGTCTTGCGAACTCGTTCACTAGGCTCTGCCAGCTTAAAACCAATCTTTGCAACACAGCACTTGAGCCTCAAGATGCCGAGTGAAACCTCCGAGTAGTACTCTGGAAAGTACCTTGGGTCTCTTTTCTTCCGAATAGAGCTAGTCTCCTTCTCGGCGTCCGAGTAAAAGGACTTAGAGAATTTCTCAAGCAGAGTCTCTGCAGCGTAGAGCACAATCCAGCCTTCCGTGCCGCAACTGGACACGTGTCGTGCATCAGCGACCCCGACGTCTCGCTGCCCAGGACACGACGTGCCACGCGCCCAGTTTTCACGGAGTGGGCCCACCGGCTCGTCATGTCCCATCAAGCGCAGTAATAGGCCACGATCTGGTCCTGGGATCAACTGTGGCCGTTACACGCGCGTTCCGCGCTTGCGTGCGTTTCTAACCGGCCACAGGCCCCACCACACGAGAGTTATGGCCACGATCAATCCCACTACCCCGATGGTAACGGTAATCTGAGGAGAGGGTATAAATACCCCCATCGGTAACTTCCTTTTCTCCTTCCTCCGTACTTTCTTCTTTCGCCTCTCTGTTTCTTCTCCGCCGCAGTGCAATTCTTTGCGCCGCCGCGGATTCATTCTTTCCATCAGACTCTCCCAAATCTTCCACCGCTTTCTCACTCGGTGCCATGGCTGCTCGCGCCGGCTGGGCTGGTTCTGATGTCACCGTCGATGACTGCTCCTGGCTCGTGAACACCCGGAGGGTTCCTCCTGGTGTTCAGTGCCGGCCGTCCGACGGCGAACTCGTTCCGGCCCCGCGGGAGGGCGAGGATGTCATCTTCCTCGCGCACTTCGCGCGAGGATTCGGCCTGCCGGCATCCGATTTCCTCCGCTCCTTTCTGGACAACTTCGGTGTTCAGATGCACCATCTCCCCCCAAACGCAGTCGTCTTCCTCGCCTATCACACCGTGGTGTGCGAGGCCTTTCTTGGCGTCCGCCCCACGGTGCAGACATGGCTAAAGTACTTCCACCTCCGCCAGCAGAGCACAGGGAAGAAGGATGGCGCGGCCGCTGGTAGCCGGGTAACCGACACCGGCAGCGCCATGATGGTGCAGCGGACGGGAACCAATCACCCTCGCATCAAGGGCTTGGATTCCGTCTGTATGTGGCAAAAATCCTTCCTCTACGTGAAGAATATCCCCGCCACGAAGGGGGGAAAGGTAACGGACCGCATCAATATGCCTGCTTGGAGCAACCGAGCTCCATCCGGGCAGAATTGGAAGACGAAGCCCTCCAACGACCGCAACGCCGTGCAGATGGAGGAGCGGCTCGCTGAGCTAATTGGGGAGGGCCTCAAGAGCGATGACCCCGTCGCCTGCTGGATCCGGAACTGGGTGCTGCCTCTGCAGCAGCGCTCCCACCCAATGTGCTACTTGGGAGGCCCCCGCGATTGCACTCGGACGACCACGTTCGAGCTCAGCAACGCGGACGTCGCCGCTGTCGCACCCGGACTTCTAGGGGATACTCATCGGGCCGAACTGAATAGTAGATGCTTGGATTACGGGGCTTATCTGCTCCCGCATCCTCTTACGAGTAGGCCAGCACTTATGTGCGACAACCAAACTCTACTATCCACCGTCGATGTAAACTATCCCGTAGAAATCAGGACACTTCCATTGACGTACTTCAAACCATACACACATGTTACGTCAACGGCGTTTAACAAGTGATATCACAACAGATCTCTACGACACAAAAGATTGAAATAAGTTGCAAATAGCTCTCATTAGAGCAGAGATAGCAAATACACTCATTCAGAGGACACATGTCCCAACAATACATCATTACATCACAGCGGAAGCATTCAACATGTCTGAGTACAGACAAGAACCAAATAGGCCTAAGAGGCCGGAAACGAACAGACGGAGCCCATCCACGAAGTCTCGGATCCTGCCCGGGTCCGCTATCTACTCGTCAGCAGTCTCGTCATGATCCACGTATTAGCCACCATGTAGATCCTCGGAAACGTAGGTCTGCGGAAACCACAGCCCCAAAGGGGTCAGTACATAAACGTACTGGCAAGCAAGACTCACAGTTCACCAAAGTGTAACCCGTCAACACCAAGTACAGATGCCTTGGGTTCAACGGAAGAGAGGGGATATAAAAGATGCTGCAACTGGCTGCGCTAACCAACTACAGAGATTCTACCACTTCCGGCTAACAGAAAGGAGATAAGATCGAGGATTGTAACCAACTGAAAGATAACTTCAAACAAACCCATCCTGGATCTCGCCCCTTATCCAAAGAAGCAATCCGAGGATAACTCACACAGTTGTATTAAAGGTGAATCAAGTTGTTGTGTGTCATCAACCTATTACTAGTCAAGTTATTAATCATTGGGTGTAACATGTTTGATCATTATGTTTAAGTTGTCCTGAGTACTTGTTAGCCAGTACTTTCACCAAGTAATCCATAACCGCGGAAAACACGGCTTCTCGAGAAGATTATCCCTGCAGGGTTGCACCAATTTGGCCGTACACGCAAGAATATCCCGCCAGATGGAAATGCACTTCCACCAAGCGGGGCACTCTACACAACCAACCATTCTTCGCATCAAGCCCAAAGCACCTTGGGCGCACGGCTAATCGAGCCCAGAAGAAAATGGACCCTCATAGCACTCTAAGAACGTGTCCCCCTATATGCCGACTACGAAAGTTCCACCCTGGCCTGGGCTCGCAAAAACATGCATGCGGCAAATGGAAAACACGAACTAAATGAGGCGATTTGGACGAGATGCGAATCAGGTCAAGTTGAGGGGGGCGCCCATACTCGCTTCCCACATGCGGTTAGTGCGCTCATCATGGATCAGTAGACAAGACCCTTTTCCTATTAGGGTCGACACTAGCAGGCCTCAAAACCACACAGGGCCTCCTGCCGGTGCCTTATCATCAAGTTTATTATTAATAGCAACATTAGCATGATTGATTGATTAAACATCGAGCCCCCAGAACATAATGAAGTAGTAACAGAAAGTAACGGATAACAGACTCGAGCAAAAGCAACCTAAGCATGCTAGTAAGACACTAGCTCAACCAAGGGGGTGATAGGAGTGGAGGTGAGGCGATATCAAGGTTAAGGGATTCATGTGATAGGTTCGTAACAGAAACAACTACTATTAAAGCTAGCAGAAAAGAACAACGGAAAGTATCGGTAATCAATGTTGAAAGGAACACAGTGGTTCATGTGAGTGATAACTTGCCTGCAAACCCAGTAGCCTGGTACTGAGCTAACTCCTTAGAAGGGGTGTCGTAAGTATCGTCGGTCTCAACGTCGTCGTGTATCCGAGAAGAAGCAAACAAACAATGCAGAAAGATAAACAATCAATATAATGGCATAGGTGCACAAACATGGGATGATGCATGTCATGTTAATAGATGCATCAAAATAAACTACTTGACAAGATAACACAATTTAATTGGACCCATATGCAATTGGATTGCATATGGAAAAGATCCATTGAAATAAGTGGAAACAAATGATTTACAATTAATTATTATGTGAGGGTTGTTAGCATGATGCATGCATGATGATAACAACAAAATAACAACAGTTAACAATGATAGATGCAAGTGAAAAAGGATTGGAACAAGTTTTGGAAATCATTGATTAAGTTTGGAAATTTTGGTTACTTAAAGATGTCACACAATCATTTGTTGTTTTCATCAAGTTAATTTGTTCAAAATAGATAACAAAGTTCATATTTGAAAAGAACACAAGATTTTAGTTGGAATACATGTTTCACTTATTGAAAAAGGATTTCAAATAAATTATTTAGGAATTAAACAAGTTAAACAATAATTAAATTGGAATTAATTCAAGTGTGGATGTTAATTGAATTTTATTTGATCAAAACATTAAACCAAGTTCATATTTGAAAAGGTTATGCTTTGAGGGTTTGAAAACATATTTTATATGTCCCAAAAGAATTTGATTTGATCAAGTTATGAATTTAGCAATTTTAAATGATTTAAACAAGGTTTAAATTATTCAAGCAATTTTAATTATCCAGAACATGAAACAAAATTTGTATTTGAAAAGATGATTCAAAATGGCATGGAAAACATATTTTATTTGTTGGAAAACAATTTCAAATGATCTAATTAAGCATGTTACCAATTTAATTGCATTAAGTGAGAGATGAAACAATTATTCAAATTAAATGTGGCAAACCAGAAAACAAGGTTGATATTCAAGTGTGGCATGTGAATTTGGATGAAATTCATGTTTTGGGTATTTAATTTGGAGCAACCATTTGAAAGTTATTAATTATGCCATTTAATTAACCAATTTGAGGATTATTAAATAACATTAATTTTTAATTGTCCATAATGCAAAACAAGGTTGCTAAACAGAAAGTACATTGAATTTTTGACTGAAAAACATATTTTGCATTTTTAATTTGGAGTTTGTTTGCAAGTTATAAATTAAAACATTTTGGCAAAAATAAAAGAAATAGACAGAATAAAAGGGTGGCCTAGGATTTGAACTTGGGGCTCACAGGTAGTACAAGGGGCTGTGAACCAATCGGTCTCTGTGTTGTTTGTGTTGTCACCTGCAACTGATTGGAGAAGAGGTGCTACTGGTGGGTGTTATCTGACCAAAACACAGAGGCAACGAAAAATAAAATTTTGCCTGCTGTGGGGATTGAACCAGGGACCTCTGGTGTGCGATACAGGAGGGCTAGCCAAAGGGCTCGTGTGCTGGTTGTGATGGATTACCAGTCGGACATAACATGAGGTAGGAAAAGGGTGCGTTAACTGGACTTGGCACACCATGATTGCAGTCTTGCGATTCCAGGAAGTTAACTGAATTTCTTAACAGGAAAGATTCAGACTTTCGGGTTCAGGTTAAAGTTTGAGCGGAAACGAAAAATAGAAGCAAAATGAGTCCCTTGCTTCCGCTGGGATTTGATCCCGGGATGCATCGCTGCTCGACAGACGCACTGGCCACTGGGCTATGTGTGTTTGGTGATGTGTAACAGATGCGCTGATGGATGAGTTGTTGTCGCTAGAACCTACTAACTCACGAACAGAGGCAGACCCAGGTGCCGATCGATGATGCGAAACGGACAACAACGGCCATGACCGGAATATGGCGGCGCTGGGGCGGCTCTGGTCTGCGGATCGGATGCACCCCCACAAGGCTACTGGAGCGTTGATTTCGGAGACGGGATCCGGCTCAAACTACGTTACTTCCGAGTCAAAAAGGAGTGCACACCTTCAGTTTCTCTGAATTTTGACGGGACACCTGCATACAGCAGCGGACGGCGTCAGATGGTGACTGTGCCGCACGACGGCGGGCACACAGAGCAAGAGAGGGTAGGGGAGCGATACCCGAAGGTGGTTCTCACCATGGGGGTCTCGAAGGCGAGGTCGAAGGATCCGTTGACGAGGTGGTAGCGACATGCCTGTCGCCGTTGATGGACGGACGCCGGAGGTAGACGAGATCGTCGGTGAGGTTTCATGAACCTTTGGCTCCCGATCTTCAGAGGGGAAGGAGATGAGAGCATGGCGGTTCCGTTCCCCTGGTCCTCTCGGCTCGACGGAGACCATGGCGGCGGGGCAACGGCAACGTGCTCCGGTCCCTTCCTCTGCCTCTCAGTACTGAACAAGAATTCAGAGAAGAGTATGGACAAAGGATGAAGAAAAGATAGTGGTGGCGGCTGCAGATGGGGATGGTGGGAGAGCACTAGGGTTTGGATGAAGGAGGGGACGGTTAGGTGCTTTGTAGAGGAGGGGTTCGGTGGTGGTGGTGAAAGCGACAGCAAAGGAGGGGAGGGTCACGCTCTCCTCCTCGTGCTCGTCCGTACGGAGGAGAAGGAGGGGTACTGGGCCAGTAACAGAGAGGATGTGGGCTGGGCCGGGCGGTAGTTAGGTTAGTTGCTGCTCGCTTTTCTTTTATTATTTCTGTTTCTTCTGTTTTTTTTTTGTAGAAATAGGTTTTGGAAGAAAAACATGAGATTTAGGTTAGTAAAAAAATCTAGGAAAATTTAGGTTAGTTATTTAGGTTAAAAGAAAACAATTTCCAAGATTGGTTTGCAGAAAGGTGACATTTAAAATGGTGTTTGCATTTGAAACCCAATTTGAAAGAGTTTTCAATATTAAATAAACCTTATTTAAAACAACATTTTTAATAGGGTTACCCCTAAGATTTAATGTAATTAAGGGTTACATTTGTTTGGTGATTTCCATGGATTCAAATAGGTACTGATTTGAAATACATTTGGTTTGAATTTGAGCAATTTAGAAATTGATAGATTAATATTGAAAATAAGGATTTTAATAGGGGAACCCTATTGATTAAAGTGATTAAATTAGTTGATTGGTTTGTTAAAGTTTATAAGTTCAAAAGTGTTCTGTTTGATGCATTTGATTTGAAATTGAAGGTAATTTAATTAATTGATTGAATTAATTGTTTGATTAGAACCAAAAAATTAAGGAGTGATCAACATGAAATAAAATGGAACAATTTGGTTGTTTTCACTTGTTATTTTTATTCCAAAAGTTGTAACAGAACAAGTATGAAAACATTGTTTGAGTAAGGTTTGAATTTGAGTTGTGAAAACAGTGGAAAACAAATGCAACAATTTAGAAACAAATGCAAACAACATGGAAACAATATGATGACATGATGCAATACTTAAATAAACATGCAACAAACATTCTAAGGGGATGGTTTTCATACTTGGGCTGTTACAGCCGCGCACGCAAGGTCCATTCTGACCACGGGCCTCCGAGATAACTGGCAGTATGGGTTCATCCCCTTCAGCCGCACGAAGCCGATCCCACGGGTACGTTCTCCTTACTTTGCTTCCAGTATATATGTAATCCGAGTAGATAGCCTTCTCTCCTTGCCGCGACTAGCAATTGCATTCCGCGCCGAGTAGAGCACTCTGCAGAACTGCCTAGGCTTAGTATGCTTGATGTTTGCACGCCTCGCCGAGTAGCATACTTAGGAGAAATACTTAGGCTTAATGTGCTTGCTGTTTGCACGCCTTGCCGAGTAGGATACTTAGCAAATTTCCCTAGGCTTAGTGTGCTTTGTGTTTGCACGCCCATCCGGGTAGAATGCCTTCACGCTATTCGGCTAATTTGCAATGTTTCTCTGTCTTTCAGGTCCTTGACCGCCAGCTTGCTGAGAGCTGTGAGCGCTTTGAGGGCAACTGGTCATCTGACCGAGAGGAAGATGAACAGGCCTCCTTCGAGACCACGGACCAGTTCGATTCTTCTGACGCTGCCCAGGCGGGTGATCGTCCCGCGGAATCGTCTCTTCGTGACTGGTCCGAGGATGAAGTTGAAGGTAATGGAACTTATCCCCTCTAATTGCGAGCAGCGCAAACCAATCGCTTTCTGCTTCTGAAGTGCTTTTCTTCCTTTCTATTTCACAGACGTCGCTGATGCTGGCGGCGAAGACGAGGATGAGGATGAGGACGAGGCGGCCCAGGTCGTCAAGCCTCTTGCAGTTGCCGCTCCTGCCACCCGCAAACGGACAGGTAGTGGCGCCCAAGAACCTCCCGCCAAGAAGAAGAAGGCGACCGAGAAGGCGACCAAGAGGGTCGTGAAGAGAAAGAAGTCAGCGATTCCTTCCCGCAAGGGGTAAGTTCCTTCTCGGTTGTACGCTTTGGCTCACCTCGTTCTTCTCGGTTGACTCCCAATCCTTTTGCCTCGCTGTTTTCTTTTGATTTCCTCTGCCCTCTTCTTATTTCTGACCCCAATTTTCTCCTCAGAGCCCCCTTGGACGCGGACGCCGCTCTTGCGTCCACCGAGACTCAGAAGAAGGCTGCCATTGATGTCGACAATCTAATCGACCTCGACGGCGATGAGAACGACGCCGCCAACGCACGATCAGAGGGCACCGATGCCCAGAACGCCGAGCCAGAGCCGCAGTCCCGCGCCGAGCAGGAGGCGCAGGACGCTGCTCACCAAGAGAAGCCACCTTCTCCTCCGGCCAACACCGCCGAGGAGAACCAAGATCAAGAGACAGAGATGCGCCACGACGCCGCCCTTGAGCGGCAGGAAGAAGGAGAGGAGCAGCCAGCAACTGGGGCTGCTGGACAAGAAGACCCCGCGGCCTAGCCGCGGGTAGAAGAAATGGATGTCTCACAGCCGGATCCCGCTGCCGAGCAGCGGGTAGAAGACGCGACTGGGAATTACCCTCTGAGCGACGTGCAACCAGTCGCCGCGCAGGGTAGCGCCCAGCCTGATGCCGCACCGGATAGCGCGCCCCTGGCGCCACCAACAGATCAGGGTAACGCTCAGCCTGACTCCTCCTCGGTGCAGACAACCGAGGCTGCACCCAGCCCTCCGGCCAGGCCGCTTACAAGGAAGAGTGCCCAAGATGCTGCAGAGAAGGAGGCAGCCGAGAAGACAGCCACCGAGAAGGAGAAGGCTGAGGAGAAGAAGACCGAGAAGCAGAAAACCGAGAAGCCAGTCGCCGTGAAGCCAACTGCCCAGAAGGAGAAGACAAAGAAGCGGGCTGCCGACATGCCGCCGCCAACATCAACTGGCCAGTCCAGTCAGCTGGTTATTCGCGATCCCAACGCGGTTGCTGCCGCCGCCGCTGCAGCTGATCAGCCCTGCTACCCTGACTATATGGTGAAGGTTAGCCATCAGCACCAGGTCGGCTTTTCCCCCAAGGACCGGAATCTTGCTATTCAGAAAGGGAGGAAAGCCGTGGCAGTGGACTCCAGGCCCCCGGCCCCAAATCAAGATAAGTCCATCTCCATTGCTTCTCGGGGAGTCCAAGACCAGGCGATAACGTCCCAGAGCCTCGAGCAAGTACTCGACCTGATCGGCTTCATCGACGCCAAGTGGGACAGCAAAGTTTTCGGCAACCCCAACTGGAACGGCATCGATCTGGGCGACATCGACCATATGCGTCAGGATTGGAACAAGGTGGACTTGGGTTGCAAACCCATGACCGTCTCGACCACCTCTGCTACACTTGCTGCCAAGATGTTTGTCCACCGCAAGAACGCCGAGGACCTCGAGCAATCCTACGCGGTAAGTTCCTAATCATCCTCTCCGAGTTGCATTTTCACTTCTTTTCTACTCTTCCTCTTTTCCTTATCCATCACCCAGTCCCCGAGATTCTCGCCGAGTAGGCGGACACTCTCCCGAGTAGCCGCCTTCTCGGGTTGAATCTCAAGTACTTTGCCTGATTCTTGTTTCTTTTGCTTCTCAGAATAGCGTACTGAAACGGACTAACTTGCATCGTCGGCTACTCTGGAATCATGCCATTGCCAAGAGGCGCATTGCCGCCTTGGAAAAAGAGAAGACGATCGCCGAGGAAGCCGACAAGGAAGTGATGAACAGCACTCTGAGGCTTTCTAAAGTTGAAGGTACGCTTCTAGCTGCGCGGTTCTTGCGTTTGGTGTTTTACGCCCGCTTCTGCTTTTCGCGCTAACTGATTTCACCCTGCAGGGAAACTGAAGGCCCTGTCTGACGAGCACGAGAACTGCCGTGCCTTCGTCGAGAGTGGCCAGGCCACCATCAAGAGATTGGAAGGTACGTTGCCATCTACTCGGCCTTTCCTGTGCTTCTTCCTTTCGCTTCTCTGCTAACCGTGCTTTGCCTCCCGCAGAAGATCATAAGAAATTCGCTGAGGAGCATCAAGACTGCCTCAAACCGGCTGAGGTGCAGCAGCAGTTGTCCAGCCAGGCTGTCGAGCTGATGAAAGAGCACACTACTGAGATGGAGAAGCTCCAAGTCCAGCTGCAGGCTGCGCTCCAGGATGCTATCAATCTTGGTGCCAAAAGAGATAGAGTAATCGCCGAGAAGGCGAAGAGCGAAGCAGCAGCCAAGGCCAGGGAAAGAACCCTCAAGCAGGAGTGTGAGGTGCTGACGAAAAGCAACGCTAGGCTCTTCACTCAGCTAGAGGAGCTCCGCTTGATCCAAGAGAAGCATATCTCCAACGAGGAAACATGGAAGACCCAGCTGTTAGGGCTGCGCCATGATCTAAACAGTAAGTGCTTCCTTTTCTCCGCTTCTCCGCTACTCGGCTGCGCCTTTCTTCTCTGCTTCTCGTTTCATGCTTCCACTCTGTTATCGTTTCTGATCTTCTCGATAGCTCTTGCAGGAATCTTTCCCAACCTTGAATCTTCTAGCGTGCCCGCCCTGGAAAAGATCCGAGCAGCTCGTGCTGAGAAGGGCGAGCCTATGGACACTAGAGCAGAAATCGAGGAGAGTATCCTGATTATGCAGAGCCAGTGTCCGCGGCTAGCGGGCGTGGGCACCGAGTTGGTGCGCGTCGCCTTCCAGATCCACAGCGTCTTCTGGCCTGAAGACTCCGCGCCGACAACGATCTCTGGGCTTGCCTTGAAGCTGCAGCGCGTGAAAGCTGAACTGAAGAAATGGCGCGCCTCGGGAGCTCGGGCAGGTGCAGACATGATGCTGCTCTTCGTCACCACTTGGTACGAGAACCTGAACATGCAGATCATCCGCGAGATGCGCCAAGACTCCAAGTGGGAGAAGGACCCCGACTGCGTGGCTATTCGCCAGGTGATTGCTCACGAGATCGCGCAGTATGCCGACACAGCGACCTTCATCGACGGCCTCACCGAGCCCGACACCGAGGTGGACGAGGGCGAGGAGGAGGATGAAGACGAGGAGACGGACACTGACGAGCCGGACCTGAGCTACTTCGACTATCCAGCTGCCAAGGACGGGAAGGGGAAGGCCGCGGTCATCGCGGGTAGCGATGAGGAGGACGAGAACGTGGAGATGTCGATCGACACCTCCGCGCTCGAGTTCGGCACCTCGTCGGGAGCTGCCCTTGACGACACCGTCAACCTTCGCGCCCAAGCCAGCGGCTCCACCTCTGCGACAACGCCCGTCTCGGTGGCCACGGCCACTTCAGACCAGGTAGCCACTGAGCCCAACGCAGAGGACGGAGCAGCGAAGTCTGTTGATGCCAGTGCAGAGGCGGACACAACCATTGCCACTACCGAAGACGAGGCAGCTAAGGCTAGCACCGAGAACGCCGCCTCGACCTGAGTTTACCCTGCAGCTTTATTTCTCAAACACTTATCAGATCCTCGGGATGCCGGGTGCAAATGTATCAGACTATTTTATTCCGTTGCTACTCATTTTTATTCCCACTTGTTATTTTCAACTTAATCAATTTGTTCAGCCTGGGCTCGATGCCGGGTTACGTTATCATGCGAGTCCCCGAGTTGCATTTCTTATTCACTCTCTCTTTTCGTCTCAGCTCTACCCGCAACTTGTTGCTTTTTTGGTATTCGAGTCACGAGAGTTAAAGAGAAGAGCTGCAAATACTTAGCCGCTTAGAAACAATCATAGTAACGCAGCCCACCACTTAGCCGAAAAGATAAGACACAGAACAGTAATAAAAGCACCCTACTCGGTTCCTGCACTCTTCCTTTCCTTAGTAATTTTTCTTGTGCTCATGGACCTTTTGCTTGTTCTCTTGCTTGCCATGAAGCCGGGTTTCGGACAACAGCAAAGTCGAAGAGTTGGCATGTAGGTTTAAACACAGTACTCAATGTACCTTTGAATTTTGAAGTAGAGCAACCGAATAGGCAAAAGGTAAAGCCGAGTAAAAGCACTTAGAGCAATTTTGGACGAGGGCAGTCCCCGAGTTCAATTTCAGATTGCAGAGTAGAATTTCAACTCGGATAAGAGGGTACATACACATCTTTGCTCACGAATGAAAACGACGGAGTAGAGATACATTCCAAGGGCGCTTGGTCTCCTCTCCAGCTTTATCTGCCCTGTTCGCCTGTGGTGGGAGCGCATCTATAAGATAGTAAGCATCATTGTGCAGCGCTTTGCTCACAATGAAGGGCCCTTCCCATGGAGGAGATAACTTGTGCATCCCGGCTGTGCGCTGCACAAGCCTAAGGACCAAGTCTCCTTCTCGTAAAACCCTTGGGTTCACCTTTCGGCTATGATAACGCCGCAGGTTTTGCTGGTAGATAGCCGAACGTGACAGAGTCAGCTCTCTTGCTTCTTCAAGCAGGTCAACGTCGTCTTCTCGAGCTTCTCTCGCCTCCACCTCAGTGTAGAGGATTACTCGGGGGGAGTCATGCTCTAGGTCTATTGGCAACACGGCCTCAGCCCCGTATACCAAGAAGAATGGCGTGTAGCCGGTTGACCGGTTAGGGGTAGTCCTTAGACTCCACAACACCGCTGGCAACTCGTCTAGCCAACACCCAGGTGTTTTCAGCAGTGGCTCCATCAGCCTTGGCTTTATGCCTGCCAGTACCATGCCGTTTGCTCTTTCCACTTGTCCATTGGAGGCGGGATGCGCAACAGACGCAACATCTAGTCGGATGTGCTTATCTCTGCAGAACCGCACCATTGCTCCCTCTGCGAAGTTTGTGCCGTTGTCGGTGATGATGCTGTGCGGGTAGCCATATCTCAGGATCACATCCTTCACGAACTTCACAGCTGTGGCCCCATCGCACCTCCGAATAGGCTTCACTTCGATCCACTTGGTGAATTTGTCCACCATGACCAGGATGTGAGTCATGTTGCCTCTAGCCGGCTGGAAGGGTCCGACCATGTCCAAACACCAAACAGCAAATGGCCAAGTGATAGGAATGGTTTTCAGCTCGGAAGCAGGCATGTGAATCTTACTCGCGAACATCTGGCAGCCGTTGCACTTCCTCACGATGTCTTCGGCTTGCTGCAGAGCTGTGAGCCAGTAGAAGCCATGCCGAAAAGCTTTCTTGACCAATGCCCGAGAAGAGGCGTGATGCCCGCATTCTCCTTGGTGTATCTCTACCAGAATTTCTTCTCCTTCTGCTGGGTCCACACAACGTTGCAGCACGCCGGTGGCACTTCTCTTATGCAGCACATCTCGGAATACAGTGTAGCCCTTGGATCTTCTCTGAATTTGTCTTGCAGCCACTTCATCTTCTGGCAGAGTGCCGTCCCTTAGAAAGGATAATATGGGCATGGCCCAACTCGGTGTCTCCCGTATGGGAAACACTGGTTCGTCCACTTCCATCGGGACAGGCACCTCTGGTTGCTCTTTAGGGATGGGAGCACTTCTCTGAAGCCCAGATCGATTGGCAAGGACTTCCTCAATGAATGCGACAGTCCCCGGGTTAAGGACAGCAGTCCCCGAGTAAGGAGCGGTAGTCCCCGAGCAAGGAGCGGCAGTCCTCGAGTAATGAATGGCAGTCCCCGAGTAAGGATTGGAAGTCCCCGGGTAAGGATTGGCAGTCCCCGAGTAAGGAGTGGCAGTCCCCGAGTAGAGAACGGCAGTCCCCGAGTCAGGAGCAGCAGTCCCCGGGTTACCTGTAGCATTCTCCCAGTCAATTTCCATGGGATCAGATTCCTCACTTGGCAGAGAAGGAACAAATATGGACTCCGAGTTGGGAGAGGGCTTGATGGATGGCTTCCTCAAGTGCTCCAAGGCAACCCCCGCCGGGATGGATTGCCGAGAAGATCCCAACTTGGATAGCTCATCTGCTGCTTCGTTCTCTGCTCGGTGAATGTGCTGGAACTCGCAGCCTTCGAAGAACCCAGTCATAGATTGCACCAGGAAGCGATATGATGCCATGTTGGCATCTAGAGCATCCCATGTACCAGAGACTTGTTGCACCACCAGATCTGAATCGCCATAGCATATAATGCGCTGCACGCCAACCTCCTTGGCTACTCGCAAGCCATGCACCACTACCTCGTACTCTGCTACGTTGTTGGATGCCTTGAAGTGAATCTGTAGCACATACTTGAGTTGGTCTCGCTTGGGTGACGTAAGCACTACGCCAGCACCAAGGCCTTCCTTCACCTTTGAGCCATCAAAGTGCATCTTCCAGTAATTAGAAACTGGCGCAGGAGGTTCATACTGCACCTCGGCCCAATCCACCAGGAATTCTGCCAGAATCTGAGACTTGATGGCTTCTCTTCTCGCATACGCGGGTGCATACGCGGCCAGCTCGATTGCCCACTTGGCTACTCTGCCACTCGCCTCCTTGTTGCCCATGATATCCGAGATGGGGGCAGAGCTCACAACCGTGATAGGATGCTCTTGGAAGTAATGCTTTAGCTTCTTGGCGCCCAGGTACACGCCGTAGGTCATCTTCTGGTAGTGCGGGTAGTTTTGCTTGGAGCTGGACAGCACTTCACTGAGATAATACACTGGGCGCTGCACACTCTTGCCTTCTTCTTCTCGTTCCACCACAATCACCACACTGACTACTCGGTTAGTCGCAGCGATGTACAGCAGCATTGGCTCCTTGGGTAGCGGACTAGCCAAGATGGGAGCGCTAGCTAGCATTGCTTTCAGCTCGTTGAATGCCACATCCGCTTGCGGAGTCCAGACAAACTTGTCACTTTTCTTCATCAATTGGTACAGAGGCAGGGCCTTCTCGCCCATTCGGCCCAGAAAACGGCTCAGAGATGCCAAGCAACCAGTGAACTTCTGTACATCCTTCAGGGATCTCGGCAAAGACATGCTCTCGATAGCTTTTATCTTTGAAGGATTGGCTTCAATGCCCCGACTAGACACCAGGAAGCCGAGTAGCTTGCCAGCCGGGACACCAAAGGTGCATTTACTCGGATTCAGCTTCATTTTGTACTTGCGTAGGTTAGCAAAGGTTTCTTCCAGGTCGGCAAGCAGAGTATGTGTTTTATTCGCTTTGATGACAATGTCATCTACGTACACCTGCACATTCTTGCCGAGCTGGTCGTGCAAGCATTTCTGCATGCATCTCTGATAGGTTGCACCCGCATTCCTCAAGCCAAAACACATGACACTATAGCAATAAGCCCCGTACGGGGTAATGAAAGCAGTCTTTATTTGATCAGCAGGATTGAGTGCAATCTGGTGAAAACCAGAGTAGGCATCTATGAAGGACAACAGTTCACAACCAGCAGTGGAATCGATCACCTGATCGATGCGAGGTAGCGGGAAGGGATCCTTGGGGCATGCCTTGTTCAAGTCGGTGTAGTCGACACACATGCGCCATGCAGTGGCAGCCTTGGGATCCTCCTTCTTCTTCTCGACCATGACCGGGTTGGCTAGCCAATCCGGATGCAGCACCTCCATGATGAAATTGCTTATCAGTAACTTGGTGATCTGGTCACCAATGGCCTTTCTTCTCTCATCTCCGAAGCGGCGCATAGCCTGCTTCACTGGCTTGGCGTCAGGACGCACATGTAAAGAGTGCTCAACCAACTCCCTCGGGACTCCTGGTAGATCTTCATTAGACCAGGCGAAAACATCCCGATTCTCACGGAGGAAGTGGATGAGCTCGCTTTCCTATTTCTCCGCCAACCCGGAGCCAATGATGGCTACGCGGTCGGGGAACTCGGGGTCGACCTGGACCTTCTTGGTCTCCTGAGATGCCTGGAATGCGGTCCCGTGTTGGGTACTCGGCACGCCTTGCGCGCCAGGTTGCGCGGATTGCGCCATAGCCACCACCTCATACATCTTCTTCTTCTCGGCAGCAATCACCATCGACTCCGCCAACTGGGAACCGGCAGAGGCACATTCCATGGACTTCTTGTAATCACCAGAGATTGTAATTATGCCATTGGGACCAGGGATCTTCATCTTCAGATATGCAACATGAGTAGAGGCCATGAACTTGCTCAGAGCGGGCCTGCCGAGTAGAGCATGGTAAGGACTCTGATGATCAACCACCTCGAACTGCAGGCGCTCTGTGCGGCAGTTCTCCCTGGTGCCGAATAGCACATCTATCCACACTCGGCCAATCGGGTTGCACGAGATCCCGGGCACAATGCCATGGAAAGTGGTCTTGCTGGGCAGCATCATGTTCTCGGCCAGGCCAAGCTTTTCGAGGGTGTCTTTGTACACGATGTTGATGCTGCTGCCGTTGTCGATTAGCACCTTGCTGAACCTCACATTCTTCTCGGGACCCAGGAAGGTAGGATCCAGCACCAAGGCATAGCTACCCGGGTTGGGCATCACCTTGGGGTGATCTACACGGGACCACCTGATCTCCTGGTCACACCAATACATGTAGTGAGGGACAGCAGGAATCACTGCATTGACCTCCATGGCACGCCTATGCTGTGATTGCTTGTCGACTGGCTCAGAGGTGAAGATCATGTAGCTCTCATGGTGTTCTTGATACTGGTTGGAGCCTCCGCCCCCATTGTTACCGTTGTTGTTGTTGCCCTGGTAGTTGTTGTTGCCTCTGTTGTTGTTGTTGCGGTTGTAGTTGTTGTTGTTGCGGTAGCTCTCATTGTTGAAGTGACGGTTGGCTCCCAAAGCCACTTGGTTCACATTTTCTCTTCTCGGGTACACTGGCGGCCGAGCTGCGGGTGCGCGAGTAGCCTGCACATTGGCATTGGCCGCTGGCAGAGGAGGAGGAGGAGGCAAGCCATCATTCTTGATCACATCCCACCACTCGCACTGCCAAGTAGTGTGGTTAGCAGGCCTTGAGGGGTGGTGAGTGTGAAAACTGCATGGGCCATCCTTCATGTCGTCAAAGACGAACTTCTTCGGCTGCTCGGAGTTGCCGCCACCCGACTGAGCAGTACGGAACGGTTTCTTGTTGCCTTGGCCCTGGTTCTGGTTCTGCCCGTAGGCTCCAGCAGGTTTCTGCCTTTGGCTACCACCAGCTCCAACAGTCACTGCATTCACCTCTTCAGGATCATACCGAGTATCTATTCGGTCACCCCTGTGCTTGTTGCGGAACTCGTTGCGCTTGCTGTTGCTGAAGTTTCTTCTCGGCTCAGATGAGTCCATCAGGGGCTGAGTAGGATCACCGAGTGCGTACTGATCCGCAATCTTGATGGTCTCCGCCAGAGTGTTTGGCATCTCCCTCTGCAATCTCTGCCACAACATGCTGCCATGACTGCATCCCTGCGCAAACCAAGTGATGGCCTGAGCTTCATTCACGCCCTCACAGGTGTTCCTCAATGTACTCCACCGAGTAAGATACTCGCGGTCTGTCTCGTCTTCTCGCTGCCTGCAAGCGGACAGCTGCTGTGGCCTATTCGGCCTCTTGTAGGTGCTGGTGAAGTTGCTGACGAAGGCATCCGAGAAGTCCAGCCAGCAGTTTATGCTGTGCTTGGGCAAGTTGTTGAGCCACGTGCGAGCTGGACCCTCTAGCATCTGCGGGATGTACCGCACCGCCCATCTCCTGTTGCCGCCCGCAATATGGACTGCGGTGACGTAATCATTGAGCCAATCTTCGGGCTTGGTGCTGCCATTGTAGCTCTTGGTGCCCCTTGCGAGCTGGAAGTTCTTCACGGACGGCTCGTTCATGATGCGCGGGCCAAAGCACTCGGGGCCAGGAGGACCCGTGTTCTCCAACCGAGCTGACAAGTTGATCCGGTCCACCTGATGCCTCGCATCTCCAGGCGCCAACACGCGCTCACCAACACGGTCCTGAATGTCATAGCCAGCCATCTCCATGGCCGAGTAGCCGTCATCATATCTGTCCACCTGCACAGCCGCAGGCTGCCCCCACCGGGTTGGCGACTGGCGCCACTGCGCTGCTGCTGCCTCTGCCGAGTAGGCTGAGCTGCGGGATGCTGAGAAGGACCTGGGCGTGCTCCACCTCGAGCCTGGCTTTGAGCTTGATGGGCTTGAGAGCCTGCTCTTGCAGCGTTGTGTTCCTGCCCGGGCTGCTGCGGCACAGCAAGCTGTCTTGCGGCAGCAGTCGGGTCATACACCTGCATTTGCCTATCTCTGGCGGAACGTCCGCTGCGGCTCTTCTCGCGGCTGGGATGCGGAGACGAGGCCTGATCGTTAGATCTAGCCGCGTGCGAGTGCACCACCTGTGAAGCTCCAGCATCCGGGTTGGCCTTCCGGAACTCCTCATTCTGCCTAGCAGCCTCTAACACCAACTCGTTGAGCCTTTCCTGCTGCCTAACACGCGCGTCGCCGTCGAGACGAGGCAACTTGGCAGCCACAGCCTCTGCAGCTCTAAGTGTCTTGGCAGGTGTGCTATACCTAGGCCTAGTGGAAGTGTTTGCGGTGGCGGACTGAGCGGGAACCTCTACCACTGTCGGCATCTCGGCACCCAGGTTGCGCCGTGTGGCGCCTACTCTGCTAGCTCTCCTAGTGACTGGGGTGAAGCCGTGAGCCCTGTTGTACTCAAGCTGGTCTAAGCTAAGCTCTAGCCTGACCTTGTCCAACTCCGCCTGCTCGGCGAGCAGCTCCTGGCGTTGTCGCTCGAGCTGCTCCTTCATGCTCAGGAGCTCGAGGTCGGTGGGAGACGGCATACCATTCCGCCCAGCCGAAGCGGGAATAGTCGGAGTGGTGGAAGGAGGGAGGTTACACTCCTTCTCGTAAGGCCTGTGAGTCCTGCCACCAGTGCTCGTGGTAGCAAGATCCTCGACGACGGCCGCGGCGCCAGTAGCAGCCGCGCCAGCGTTTGCCGCCAAGCCGGTCACCATCACCTCAGCGCGGTCCGCAGAGCGGCACGCGGGCCTTCCGCGAGCAGCGATCACCGCAGGAGGATCCTCCGCGTCATGCACCAGCTCGGGGTAGACGCGGTCGGCGACGGTGGCGACGTAGACGAGGTGCGCGCCGAAGGAGATCACCGTGCCGCCCTCCGGCATGGCCTTGCCACCGAAGTCGCCTGCGTTGTCGGTGACGAAGTCGAAAGAGCCGAATCTGTGGACAAGGCCACAGACTACGCGCTCCGCCGAAGAAGATCCCGTCCGAACAGAAACTCCAGCCAGCGCCGCTGGTCGCCCCATGGTGGGCGCCAACTGTCGTGGTGGTGTCACGGCAGATGTCATAGGATGGCTAAAGATGTGGGAACGATGGACGCTGGAGGTGCTCGGGGAGGGATCACGCGACGAGTAGCCGCGTGAGGTAAGAACTAAACACTGCAAACAACACGATCTACCCAGGCTCAGGGCCCTCGTGAGGAGGTAAAACCCCCACTCCTGCCTTTCTCTTTGTATTCTGGTGTCTCACCGAGTAGCCACAGTACAATGTTCTTGCTACCGAGTAGCCACTCTTCTCTCTACGGGATGAACTAGGTCAAGAATCTAGGGTTTCCTTGTGTCCCAGCCTGCGATCCTCTCGCAGGAGGCGGCGGGGCACCTTATATACATGGTGCCCAGCCGGATACGTCCAAACATGGACAAGTGTCGACATAGTGTGCACATCGTCCTTCTTCCGAGTTCCCGCTGACAGCTTTGGTTTCTAATCTTGGCTGCATCCGGAAAGTCGTTCGGCAAAACCAAGGGGACAGTCTGGTATCACTGTGCCAAACACAGAGTAGGGCCCCCTTATCCTGCGACCGCCTGCTTCCACACTGTCGCTGTCAAGCAGGCCGGTCCCAGATGAACAGTAGTTTGAATAGTGCCAAGTACGGACCCAGGATACGCGGGATCCTGTGTCAGAACGGCTCCTTTGACTTCTGGTCCGAGTAGATTCCCGCCAATCTTACTCGGACCAGCTCTTCTACTCGAACGGACATAACTCTCTTGATATCTCCTTCTGGTCATCTTTTCGTAAGACCGAGTAGCAGTCGACCGGGTAGCAAGTACCGGGTAGGCGGCTACTCGACCAAACTTCCCTTCTGACTGTTGCCTTTACCACTTGCCTTTACCCTACTCGGGGGTAACCCCCCGACAATGTTCAACTTAACAGTCTCCACTAAGTATCGGTATATAAACAATGTTTTGGAACTAATATCATGAGATGTGCAAATGACACTTTGTGGGGGTTTGTTGGAATTATATTGGGCCCAGCCCCAAATTCTCTATATTGGGCTCAGCCCCAAAGCCCAACTAAGCTCAACTAAATTATGAAATTGTCAAGGCACATTCATGGATAATACAAATAGAGAGTGGTACTATAGTTTAGTCACATTGCTAGTTTGGAGAGGATGACACCACCTTATAAGGTATGGGTTGATGAGACAAGACGAGAGGAGTGTCACACGCGCGCACCTCCTCCATCGCCCGCCTCACCGCGGTGGACTTGCAGAGTGGCTTCGTGAGATCTTGATGGACTTGCATGGGAATAAGCCGAGCCGATAGCGTTTATTTTGCCAGTTGAAAAAATTTAAATATTTTACCAGTTGGAGAAATTTAATGAGCCATTAATTTGGTAATTAACGGATGCGTTAATGGCTAAACCGTTTTCACTTTTGTATCGTGGAACCGGACCGACTCGGACGTGAAGTTACTCTCACGTCTCTCCCGGCCCGCAGTATAAATACGCGCATACGGTAAAACTTATCCGCTGCTTCGTCTTACCATATCCGCCGCTTCGTCTTATAGTTCTGCACCGTTTAAAAAACTACGCCGCCAATCAAGACTTCTCCATCCCTTTTTTCGGCGTGCACCGCGAGAAGAGACAGCAGAGGAACCCGTCTCTTGTGATCCTGTACGGAAGAGGGATGATCAGATTTTTGGAAAGCGCACTCGCGCGATTGCTGAAGACGACTACTTCCCCACGACGATTACTTCCCCGACCTCGGCAATCTCATATTGTATTTGCTACTATCGTAATTTATCTGATGCTATTTTGGATATTGCTTATCTGATGTTATTTTAAATTAAATCATATGCTACAAGTTCTCGTTAGTTTTTTGTCGCAAAACTGGCTCCCAAGTAAGTTTACTCGCAAGCTCTCGCGCTGACAAGTTCACTAACTCCCAAGTGCATATTTCTACGAAGATGCATATGAATAAATCGAATAAGTGTACTTCTAAAATTTGTCTTGGTCAAACTTTTTAAACTTTGACCAACTTTATACAAAATAATATCAATTTATATAAAATAATATCAATATATATGATATAAAATCTATGTATATTTTATAACGCTAATGATACCAATTTAGTATCTTAAATGTTGTTACTTTTTCAATAAAGTTAGTTAAACTTTTAAAACAATTGAAACAATTGACTTCCATAAAAGAAGAATAACAACGTACATTTACATTATTTGAGTATTGTATTGAGTACATTACATTTATTTGAGTACATTTATTTGAGTACATTTATTTGTATTTGAGTACATTACATTTATTTGAGTACATTTATTTGAGGACCGAGTGAGCATTTCCTAAAAAAGAAACGTAGTACTACCTCCGTTCCAAAAGAAACGTAGTACTATCAATATAAGAGGTATATTGTTCCCTTCACCGAGACCAAGGCTTTCTTATTTAATATGGAACTTTTGTGATAGAACTCGTAATCATAGAAAAGTACTTTTGACTTATTTAATATGAAACTTTTGTGATAGAACTCATAATCATAGGAAAGTATTTTTGACTAGGAATACAACGATATCACTTATATGTACGATATCACTTATATGAGCATTATAATTCCCAATTCCTCATGAACTCAGGAGGAACCAACATGATGCAAGGACCGCATGTGGAACATTATTGCCCTACTCACCCTAGCACACATCACTCGCTAAACCCTAATTAACTCTTACACTCGAAGAGCACCCTCTCCAAGCACTCACATTATTCGACAGAAGTACAGAAACCAGGCAAGACACCGCATAAAACAGGGCGCGGAACAACCACCTCCGGTTCGAAGACCTGTCACGACTCGCTCAGTCCACCTCCTCAATCTTGGGCCCGGCGCCGCTTCCACCGCCATTGCCCGCGCCGCTGCTAGGCATGTCCTCGTCCATGCCGCCGGCGCCAGCGCCCTGGTACATCTTTGAGATGATTGGGTTGCAGATGGTCTCCAGCTCCTTCATCTTATCCTCAAACTCCTCGGCCTCGGCGAGCTGGTTTCCGTCGAGCCACTTGATGGCGTCGTCGATGGCGTCCTCGATCTTTTTCTTGTCGTCGGCGGGGAGCTTGGACGCGATCTTCTCGTCCCGCACCGTGTTGCGCATGTTGTACGCGTAGTTCTCCAGCGCGTTGCGCGCCTCCACCTTGTGCCGCACCTGCTCGTCCTCTGACTTGTACTTCTCCGCCTCCTGCACCATCCGCTCGATCTCCTCCTTGCTCAGCCGCCCCTTGTCGTTGGTGATGGTGATCTTGTTCTTCTGCCCGGTCGTCTTGTCCTCCGCCGACACGTTCAGGATGCCGTTCGCGTCGATGTCGAAGGTCACGGTGATCTGGGGCACGCCCCTGGGCGCCGGCGGGATGCCGGACAGCTCAAACTTGCCCAGCAGGTTGTTGTCCTTGGTCCTCGTCCTCTCGCCCTCGTACACCTGGATCAGCACGCCCGGCTGATTGTCAGAGTAGGTGGAGAACACCTGCTCCTTCTTGGTGGGGATGGTGGTGTTCCTCGGGATCAGAGTGGTCATCACGCCCCCCGCCGTCTCCAGCCCGAGAGAGAGCGGCGTGACGTCGAGCAGGAGCAGGTCCTGCACCTTCTGGTTGCCCTCGCCGCTGAGGATGGCTGCCTGGACGGCGGCACCGTAAGCGACGGCCTCGTCGGGATTGATGCTCTTGCAGAGCTCCTTCCCGTTGAAGAAGTCCTGGAGCAGCTGCTGTACCTTGGGGATACGGGTGGAGCCTCCGACGAGCACGATGTCGTGGACTTGGGTCTTGTCCATCTTGGCGTCACGGAGGCACTTCTCGACGGGATCCATGCACTTGCGGAAGAGGTCCATGTTGAGCTCCTCGAACCGAGCACGGGTGATGGTGGCGTAGAAGTCGATGCCCTCGTAGAGGGAGTCAATCTCGATGGTTGTCTGCGCGGTGGAGGAGAGCGTCCTCTTGGCCCTCTCGCACGCCGTCCTGAGTCGCCGGAGCGCCCTCGGGTTGCCGCTGATGTCCTTCTTGTTCTTCCTCCTGAACTCCTGGACGAAGTGGTTGACCATCCGGTTGTCGAAGTCCTCACCGCCCAGGTGGGTGTCGCCGGCGGTGGACTTGACCTCGAATATGCCCTCCTCGATGGTGAGGATGGAGACGTCGAAGGTGCCGCCGCCGAGGTCGAAGATGAGCACGTTCTTCTCCCCGGTGCTGGTGGACTTCTTGTCGAGGCCGTAGGCGATCGCGGCGGCCGTGGGCTCGTTGATGATGCGCAAGACGTTGAGCCCCGCGATGACCCCGGCGTCCTTGGTGGCCTGGCGCTGCGAGTCGTTGAAGTAGGCCGGGACGGTGACGACCGCGTTGTTGATCTTCGTGCTGAGGAAGGCCTCGGCGATCTCCCGCATCTTGATGAGCACCATGGAGGAGATCTCCTCGGCGGAGAAGGTCTTCTCCTCCCCTTTGTAGGTCACCACGATCATCGGCTTGTCGCCCGCGCCGGGGATCACCTTGAACGGCCAGAGCTTCATGTCCGACTGCACGGACGGGTCCGAGAAGCGGCGCCCGATAAGACGCTTGGCATCTGCACGTCGACAGAGCAGAGTGGGTCTCAGAAAGAAGCGCAGGGAAAAGCAGAGTAAGAAAGCAGAGCAAGGTGAGACTGAAGCACTGGGACTTACCGAAGACGGTGTTGGTCGGGTTCATGGCGACCTGGTTCTTGGCCGCGTCGCCGATGAGCCTCTCGGTGTCGGTGAAGGCGACGTAGGAGGGCGTGGTGCGGTTGCCCTGGTCGTTGGCGACGATCTCCACCCGGTCATGCTGCCAGACGCCGACGCAGGAGTAGGTCGTGCCGAGGTCGATGCCGATCGCCGGGCCCTCTGCCTTGTTGGTCGCCATCTCTTCCGCTCAAAGCTAACGCAAAACTGCACGCTGATTTGTGATTTGCTGTGATCGATCGACCGAGTTGTTCTTTCTGTTCGCTCGGGTGGATGATGACTATGCTTTTCTTTGCTCTCTGAGCTGATGGGGAGGGCGGCGAGGGCTGAGTTTCTTATATACTGGCACGGGAGCGGTGGAGTTCGGGAAGGTTCGCGTGGGAGATGAGGTGTTGGTGTTTTGGCTCGGCGCCTGGGCCGGGCGAGCGAAGCGGTGAAGCCGGTGGAGGGTTCGGGTGCACGCGCGATATATCCAGAGCGGTGCCGGGTTCTCTCGGTCGGTCCCAGGTCAAGTTTCGAGCGGTGTTGCGGTCTGGGTAGGTGATCGTGGTGGACTCTACCCCCGAGTGGATTCGCGCGGCAACTGGAGAACGCTCGAACTGTGTAGTGAGCCAAGTGGCAGATTTAGGGCACGTGTAACCCAGGTGCTCGTACACACGCAGCCAGCGTGAGAAGTGTTGAAGTAAAACGAGAGAATGATTCCAGTTCTGTTTATTCCATCTGCTCCCTCCGTCCACAAACAAATGCATTTATAAAATTTGTCTAAACCAAACTTTTTAAAATTTTGATCCACTTTATAGAAAATAGTATCAATATATATGGTTTAAAATATGTCTATTATGAAACTACATTTTAAAATAGATCTATTGACATCAATTTGATGTCATAAAGGTAACTACGTTTTCTCTATAAAAATGGTCAAATTTTAAAATAGTTCCGTAAGAGCTCGTTTGGCTCCTAGATATTAGTGCAAGAATTGCGGAATTCATTTATGATTTCAGGAGTCGATGTGTTTGGCAGCCATGGAATTAAACAAAGAATTCAATCGCCAATTCTATTGAAGTCGTGCCCTCCCTAATTTCTTTTCCGACCGGTACCCCCGTCATTTCACTGGATTTAAGCCTCTCTCTCCCGACCCAAATCCTCTCCCTCACGGATCCATCTCCTCACCTCTACTTCGCCGCCAAGGCGCCCTGATCCCAGCTGCCGGCGAGCATCCCCATCGCCCTGTTTCCCGGCTGCCAGCGAGCATCCCGTCGCCCTGTTTTCCGGCCGCCGGCGAGCATCTGTCGCCCTGTTTCCCGGCCGCCGGCGAGCATCCACATCGCCCTGTTTCCCGGCCGCCGGCGAGCATCCCCATCGCCAAGGCGTGTCCAGCTGGGATGAACTAACTTGGCCTTCCGGCTGTGGCGGCATGATGATGCAGGTCGATGTGAGGATGCTACCCATCCAGAAACCATGGAAGAATGGTTGTGGGTGCACGTGCAGGTCGCATGCACGCCATCGGCCAGGCCGGCGCCTTCCGGATGCGTGGTGCGATGAAGCAGGTAGATGCGAAGATGCTGCTCCGGGCCATAGGCTGGCGCTCGTATCAGTGCATGTTTGCATTCTGCTTCCTTGTTTTGCTGGTCCATTCTTTAGATTTGGGCCCAATCTATGTGGCAGCCAAACATGATTTTTCAGCTTATAATTCAATTTAGACAAATGAAATGACGGCATCAATATGTATTCATTTTATTTATGTCAAATGAAATGAAATGAGGTGTGCCAAACGAGCCCTAAAAGATAAATGTACACAAATTTGAGTACGGAGGGACTATGCCGTATAAAGAGGGAACGAACGCGAAAGGAGGGACGCGCACAGTGTAGAGAAAATTAAGCAGAAATATACAATATGACATAATTTTTTCTAAAAGCATGGTGGGAAAATAAAATATGTCGTTGTACTACTATTGACTCATTAAAAACCTTACACGAGAAATCTTAAGGAAAATTCGGTGCAATATCAAAAATCTTATGATCTTCAATGAGTGGTCTTGGTACCAATTTAATTCTTGGTGCAATATAAAAAATCTTATGATCTTCAATGAGTGGTCTTGGTACCAATTTAATCATCTCCATAAGTGATTTAGTAAGATCATTTTACGTGTACATACAGTACCCAATGCTCCAATCCTATGCCCAAAATTAGACAGTAATCGTTGAATGTCCTTTGACTAAATGCAATAGCATTATCCATTCCGATGGATTTGATTTGTGCTCGATGAGTTGCTCTCAGTTTTATGGTCTAAGTGAACAAATTCTTGTTGATCTAAAAACACACATTGGACCATATTGTGGATGCATCAATGAGTACCATAAAATATCTAAATTGTCCTGATAACGTTGAATTGGACCACAAATATCCCATTGAATGTGTTCAAGAAAATTAAGTGACTCACTCTTAATCCTCATATATGAAGTTGTTGTGATTAAATTTCTAGTTATACATAATGTGCAAATGAAATCCGAAGATTTGGAGAAATAAGCAACCTAAGGTTGTGTTCGGTTGAGCCATCAATAATTTTTCTGATCATCCCCACGTCAGGATGACCTAGGCAACTCGCTCTTAATCCTCATATATGAAGTTGTTGTGATTAAATTCCTAGTTATACATGATGTGCAAATGAAATCCGAAGATTTGGAAAAATAAGCAACCTAAGGTTGGATTCAGTTGAGCCATCAATAATTTTTCTCATCATCCCCACGTCAGGATGACCTAGGCGATCATGTCATATATTAAACTTGTCAAGATTCTAAAAACATAATTTATACGCCAAATGTGGTCTAGTTTTATGTATACGTAATACAGTCCAGACGATAGAAAGTCTCTCAGGCTGTGTTTGGATGTATGAATTGGGAGGGTTGGAATTGAATTGGGCTAAATACCAAATCAACAACTGAATTGAAATGGGCTCCAATACACATTCCGTTGTTTGGATGTACACAATATTTGCTAGTTGGAATCCACGGTGCATCCAATTCCAATTTCCTGTTTGGATGTACACACTATTGAAATGCCATTTTATTCCACACAGCAGCCGTACTCGTCGATGCTCCATCCGTAGACCGAAGAGATCAACGAGGCAGTAGGGCGTCGACGACGGGGAGAGGAGCCGAGGTTGAGGGGCATCCGCCGATGAGCGAGAGGGACAAAGTGAGGGCGGAAATGGAGCTCCTCGCTCTCCATGGGAGATAGCGGATCCCCTCCATGGGTAGCGATAGGTTCCCTCTCGCGGTGGCGGATCCCCTCCATGGACGGCGGCGAATCCCTCCGTGGGCGGAGGCAAATCCCGTCACCCCAGCCTCCATGTCCTCTCCCGCCGCCGGGCTTCACTCGATCTAGGGTTCCGGGGCGGGGAGGAGGAGAAGCAGCGAGTAGGACAAGAGAAACGGTGGAAGGGCGAAGAGGAGAGGGAGGGAGGAGATCGGAGATCGGAGGGAGGGAGGAGATCCTTCACCGGCGCCGCCCCTGCTTCCCTGTGTCGCGGGCGAGACTCCTCCCGAGCGGGTGGTAGCCGATCGAGCGTTTCCGAGCCAATACGGAGGGGGCGACCTCCGTATCGCTCGACTCGATGCGGAAGGGCGTGGGATTGGGCTCGGAATTGCGGACCGTTTCGCTGGCCCGATACCGTGTGCACCCAAACGTCCGAAATCGGGACGTGGAATACCAGAGGACTGATTCCGAGGCCCAATTCCAACATCCAAACACAGCCTCAACTATTTCCATGTTACTTCCCTTTTCTAACTTATGAGTAGGATTTTAACCGCATTCTCTTCATGAGTTTCAATGTGATAGGCATTCATATGGATATTTCTAAAATCAACAAAGTACGGGCTGAATCCTGATACAATAATGTCTCGTAGATTTCAAGTTTTGTACCATTTATGATGATAACATCCCTGTTATAGATGAAACTGCATCCACTACACCACCACACATATGAGGACCTACAACTAGAGCTCGTGCAAGACAATTTAATCAACATGTACTTTGGTTTCTATAAGATGTTGCTAATATACATAAAAAAATGATGTTGCCTAAATCAGTTGTGTTTATGTCTCTCGAAAATGATGGACCTAGCATGGATGAGAGGGACAAGTTTTGGAGCATGCTCGTGAATGGAGATGGCAGCAGGAATGCAAGAGATGGAGGTGATAATTCCACGCATAGAGATGACCGCAACATGAAGGCACCATAATGACAAATCAAGACCTGGACGAAATATTCAATTTGACATTTAATAATTCGTTCATGGTCTTATATGATGCGTCACCTTTAGTTTTAGACCAACACCATGTATTTTCGAAATACCTCTTTGCAGGATATTTTTTAAATCTCTATTGGTAAGGGAAAACGACTTATCCTGGAATCGGGCCCTCACCCAAAGGACAGAAAATTTTCCATCTTTTCCCTTATAAATATAACCTCTAGGGCGTCGTGTAGTCTCGAATTTTGTTTATGCAAGGAATTCACCTATTTGCTTGTCTTCGCCATAGGCACAAGTATTGGCTAGACCTCTTGTACTACACACTTGCAAAATCAGCCTCTTAATAAAAATCATCTTTCATATGTAACTCCGATTGCATTATTGTTCTTACTGCTTCCTCGATTAGAGTATAACTACATCTAACGGTCAGGACGATCGTCTGCAGATTTGATAACTATCAGAATTTTTTTTAGTGATTATGTTAGCACTACGTACGTGTGCGTAGTAGTCGGATCTTCAAGGTTCAACCCATCAAAATCGACATGTACGTGTGCGATTTTACTGTTTTTTAGATTAAATTGCATCTTCGTACCTACACTCCACAAAAAATCCAAAAATATTAGGTTTAGATCATCTCGTCCTATAACCAGTCCGGGCCTGTCGCATTTTCTTTTTAGATCATTGTATTGTTGAGTCTTCATCACCATCATGTGCTAAGTTATGGGTATTAGCGTCTAGTTCCTATAGAGTTTCGAGCTATGTTCATATCTAGTCATCGCCGCCGCCGCACAACCTTGCACGCTCGCAGATTACCACCGCCCCCACCAGCTTTCTGCCTCCAATATGCCACATCATCATGCCACCACCACGCCATTGCCGCTACAACCAACTCTTCCATCGCACCACCACCATCCAACTTACACCCGCATACACTGCCACCCTCACATCTCCTGTCGGGCTGAATTTTGCCCCAATTCCTGTCGCCGTCTTGCAGCTTAGAATTAGGGTTTTGGGTTTGCTATTCCTTTCCATGTTTGTCTCACATGTTGGAAAAGACTGTATTGTTGCGTGCGTAATTCTAGTGATCACATAAGAGTTTGTATTTGTTTGGGCTTCCAAAGAGTCGGAAAAAAAATCTGGGAACTCATCTGGAAAAAAATTCCGAGTCTATATTATTTTTTGGTTCCCATGAGCATTCTTATTATAGTGATATTTTTCCGTTCCGAGCGCGCCTTCCATAGCATTGTACGGAATTCTCCAAAAGTTTTGACAAATTTTTTGAGCCTATCTTATTTTTAGACTTCGGGGAGCAGTTTGAGATACTCGTGTGTACTTTGCACGATTTTTAGAGCAGAGAGATGGAAGAAAAGCTCATGTGCATAGTTTTGTATATACCGTTTGACTTATCATACTCACCGCCTCATTGCGTTTTGATGTAATCTTCACTTATATTCACCTTTTGAGAGCTAGTTCGGTGTTCCTTGCTCTTGTCGCGCCGTGTCTTCGTTGCTTTTCTAGTGCCGCGTCTTTAATTCGGTCTACCCTAGGACCAACACAAGTATCGATTTGAGCGTTTATTCAACGTGCATTCATGAATGATTATTACTAATCCTTACTACTATATTTAGGGACACTTCTTTTGAGTTTTTGTCAAAAGAAGTCTCCAGTCTGTACCCAGTTTCTAGCCACCGAGAATCCCAGTTTGTACATGCCATAAGAATCCCGAGTTTCTGATCTCGCCCGCGGAAGAGTATTCAGAAACAGACATATCGTTCAGGAAAATTATGGAAGATTGCCACCGCACCTCCAGCCTTTCTTCCGAACCGGTCAACACCTCAAAGAAAAAAAATAAAACAGATCGAGCGAGTCAGAGAGGTCGCGGGGTGACTCTCCCCGACCCTAGTCCCACCCCCGCCGCCTCTCCTCCAGGCCCGTCGCCGGCCCCTCGACGCGCCGCCCCAACCACCTCTGGTGTCGGATCCCTCACCTCCAACGCCCAGACGAGCCAATCCCGCCGCGACCTCGCCTGCCCCGCCCCGCCCCGGATCCCACAACTCCGCCGCCCGAGCTGTCCTGCTGCCGTCGGCAACTGCCTTCCCCGCCATGCCCCGCGGAGGCGCAGGAGCTCCTCGAGCTGCAACAACTCGACCCAGCGAGTCTGTCCCGCCCGTTCTCATGTTGCCTCCGTTCGTCCGCAGCGAGCCCGTCCCGCCCGTCCCCATCCTGCTCCAGCCCGTCCTCGTGCTGCCTCCATTCCTCCCGCTCAAGCCCGTCCCTCCCACACTGTCCCGCCTTTGTTCCTACAATGTCAACATCCGGGACAGCACAAGTAAAGCTCCACCGATTCCCATAAAAAACTACACCGCTACAGATTGTTCACACTGGATGCCCTGCAATGTATTCATTTGCTGTTAGTAGGTATGATGGTAGCAGATGCTATATTTGAAGTTAGTTGGTATGATACTAGATACAGACTATTGATATTGATATAGACTATTGACACATATTATTGATACAGACTATTGACACTAGATAGTAGATGATGGTACTACAGACTATTGATAATACAAACTACTAGACGGATAGGCGAGCTTCGCCTCGCAGCCTGCATGTCGTTATGACACGCCATGCTGCTAGGATAGATTTGCAGGAGCTTTGCTACGTTATGAAACGTCATGGCTGCTGGGACAGATTTGCAGTAGTTTTGCTTAATCGGAACCACTTAGAGTGGCCATAGAAAGGCATCTAAGAATAAAAGAGGTATCAAGTGCACGGATCGCAACAGACATGGTAACAATCATTCAAAGGCACTCTCAGACATGTCGAAACCGCACCCTGAATCACACCATCACACAACTCCCTAGCCTAATTGACATAGGTCACAACCCAACGCATCCAAATTGTGCTAATCTTTCTCATAGTTACTTGGCAATATGGATGTTTTATCCAATGAAATTTCATCGCAATCATCCCAAATTTGTACATGTACATGCTCTGGTTTTGAAACGTCTTTATAACTGAAACAAAATCAATTGCTAGGATCATATTGTTTGAGGAAATCGCTAGCTGAATCTCATGTCCTTCTAGGCACAAATAGCTTCTCGAACAGCTGCACATCGGCAGCGTGTTATGAAGTTCTAAGCTGAACACACGATCAGACCACAGTCATAGTCTCTAGAACTGCCACATGCTTGTTTGGCCATCCTTAGCATCAATGTCCACCTTCAGGCATCCCAGCTCCAGTCTCATGCAATCTTCTTACGTTTTATCTTCTCCTGTTGGCATTCTCCAAAGGCTATTTTCTCTTTTTTTTTATCCATAGAAACATGTTCTTTCAATAAAACCTGCACAATAGCTAAATCGTTCTACAAGAAACAAATAGAGCTTTCAATTGATGCAACATCATTACTGAAAATAATGTCATTTCAGTGATACCTGGCCCTCCACCAAACAAACATCATTTTCTCCCTCATTTCACTATTTAACTTGTCAAGCAAGACCACGATCCATTCATTTCGAGTATATTTTCTAGTACACCGCATTTCATTGTTGCTGAGAGAAATTGGCAAGCCCCAATTAATACTTTTTTCATCGTTAATCAATTTAGATTGTTTCACAATTATGTGATCATAAGAAGACAAAGGGCATGTTGTTCTTCTGTTCTCCTTTATTGTCTAAATTTCACCAATGTGGTCTAGATTAGTCTCTATAATCTTAGATTTTTTTGTACAAATCATATACATCGACACAAATGGAAAAGAAAAATATAGGTGCCTCAATTATTTCGCAATAGTTAAATTTATAGGTGCCTGAAAACTATGCTCAGATAGTATGTGCTTATGATAACAGATTGAACAAATCAAGATGTAAATGTCTGGTGCTTCATGTCTGTTCTTAATTTCCAGAATAAAATAGTATTGATCAACCTCAAGATTAACGTATCCATTTAATTTGTGTAGATTGTGAAGAGATGAACATATTAAGTATAGAACCAAGAAGATGAAACATTTCAATGGTGAGATACTAACCTGCAGCGATCACACAGTAACTCACAAGAGGCACCATATATAACAAAGAGACATGGAAAAACTATTGGGCTATTGATCACATGCCACGGTCAGTTCTTGTAACCAAGTTTCCAACAGATGGTCAATATAATGCTTAGGCTAAAAAAACACTGACATGAAAAATCTTTCTATTGAAAAGAATGTAAAAGTATGAACTTTAAAATGGTAGAGAAGAAGCAGAAGAGTAAACATGCACCGGCAGCTTTAGATAGAACCAGTCTATTACTCTCATCATATTTAGATTTAGTTAGTGAAGTCTTCATGGTAAAACAAGAGGCGAATATTTGGTCCACCAAACCTATTATTTTTTCTAGCAAGAAACAGAAGGGTCAAAAGTGCATGCAAAGGCGCAGACAAAGAAGAGTTAGAAATACTATATCATCCTTAGCGCCGCCGGTTGTCATAGACAACCCAACATCCAGTGTGCATCACCGCTGCTGGACGTGTGCCTTCTCAGCTTAAACGGCAACCCGCCAGAAACGGGGAATGTCATGTGATGCCAAGTCGTATTGCTTGCCTCTGTCATGAATGTGTGTCTAGCCTCCACCCCTCGGCACGCTGCCACTAACCAGCCACACCACCTCCCTCGCCTAACACATATTCAGCTCCATCTGTGTAGGTCACAGTAACCAAAATGTGACCCACGAATTTAAACAAATGCCCTAGAACGTTAAAAAGAACAGCCGGTATCAATGTGACAGACAAACACAAGTCAATTTGTAGTCTATATGCCCTAACGTCCTGAGATCACGCGGAAATAATGTCCACCTTCGATAAATACCAGTGTATCAAACGCCGACCCTGAAATTTTAGAAATTTCTACTATCCCACTTACACATCCTTATAAGAAAGAGCTAATCACTAAACTCCTTCGGAAATTAAAACAATATAATAGAGTAAGCTTTCTATATCATACGGATAATCAAATAATAAGGGTGTATTTCTGGAAAGTATATGTAACTAGGGGATAAAATTATTAGCTTAACTGGATAATAGTACATATTTAGTTAATTAAGCACAATGATTTACTTCTTCATTGAGAAAAAATAAATGTTGAATGCATTGAAGGCACAATACAATTTCTTTTCATGGCTAAATCTAGATGGCAATATAAAGTGTTGCATGGAAGGCACATAGGTCCTGATAAGACCATGAATCATCATATTCCCTCCAAATCTACAGATCCTTTTAGAACCAGTTTTTCTTGTTCATGGAATTTACAATGTATGTTTAGAGAATTGCAGAAAAGAAAAAAAAACTGTAGAGTAGAGGGCGTAAGAATGCGATCATCACAATTCATCATAAATGGAATGTGCACTCTCTTTACCCTGATTGATATGGACCGTAAGATCGGATAGGCTCATTGTTGTGAAGGAGCAAAATGAGTTTCTCCGTCAATCAATTATCATAAAATCAACTGATCACATGATAGTATATGAAATATCAAAGTAGTATACTGCAGTAGTAACAGCTAAGTCGACATGGCATTCATCAGCAAGAACCAACTAAAATTTATTCAGGAAAAAACGATAGTGAAATAAAAATCGAAAGTCACATGCCTGGCTGGACCTCCTGAAATGCCTATTCGTCTAACTAAAAAACAGAAACCTAAATGATACATAGCTTGGGGAAGTTGACTTATACCAGGACAGCCGATCTGAGCTGCTTGTAGTTCATCATTCTTCTAGTGATGTAGTCGTGTGCACATTCAGAAAACATTTACCAACAGACACACAGGGCACTCATTCAGGGATTAGGATGAGCAAGAACGCCTCAATCAGCTGCGGTATGACCGTATGATCGGTATGTTTCAGCCTACGTCGAAACAATCTTAAATAATTCGATTAGTCAGTGAAAAAATGAAGTACATATTCAAATTTGATTCACGGAGCTTGAAATGCTATAATTACCACTGAGATAAGAAATCTTAACAATACTCGATGTGGTCGGTAACATGTATATCTCCTTTCAGCAGGAATTCACCCTTCAATAGCATGAAACTGGTAGACTGCTGCTCATCTTTGATCACACTCAAGACCAGCGAGGCTAAAATTGGAGGAAGTGCTCATTTGCAGCAGGTCTTTCAGCTACTGGAGCTAGACATATTTCCATAAAACATCTTACGCATTCATCTTTAACCTTGGAGAGAAGAGGTTGTTTTATACCCTACAGAAAGGACCAATCAACGGAAATAAATTACTATTAATAGATACTGTTTGGAGGAGCGTGGTACTATGGACTACAAATCATTTACTTGAAAAATTTGTACATTCATCGTACGGGTATTCACCTGTCACCATTTCTAGGATGCACGTCCCAAATGAATATATATCCACCAACTCACTGTAATCCCCAGTGAAGAGTTCTAGTCGAGGATCAACACTGTAGTGGATGTCGAAGACTCAGGTTGTGAAGGTGATGATGACCCTCTTGTTACACGTGTGCGTGCTCATGGGAAGAAGAAGAGAGCATGCCCCTACTCACTTTCTCCCTCAGCCACACCAAAGATGCCAGCTTCTAGTGCTTTGGACCGTATGGTGGAGATGATGGAGGTAAGGCAGAAAGAAAGGTCGAGGTTTCTGATAATGGAGGAAGAGAAGAGCAAGACTTATGTGATAGTGACATCTCCGTGAAAAGCTAAAGAATCATCAAGGGATGAGATAAGACGGTTGGTTGCCATAGTCTATCGATGGAGCTTCCCCTGGTAGTTTGGAGTACTTGCGGGCTACAAAACCTTTCCTTTTGCAGGAGTATCGTGAAATTTTTTCTTGTTTGGTGGAGGATGCAACTCCCATCCAGAGGATTGGGTGGATTAAGATGACATGGGCGGAATAGAAGTCGAAGAAGTAGTTTGGTGGAGGATCTATGCTGAACAATGTTATTTTCTTAGAACCTTGATGTTTGATGAACTATGTTATTTGCTTAGAACTTGTATGTGTGATGTACTATGTTATTTTGCATACAACTTGTATGTGTGGTGAACTATCTTATTTTCTTAGAACCTGGATGTATGATGAACTATGTTATTTTCTTACTATTTACATGTGTCATGAACTTATTGCTTATGAATGTTTGCTTGTCCGATTTACAGATGATTTTCGCACATGATGATTCCGATGAGGAGTTTGATATGTGTGTTCTTCTTGCGGCATGAAGGTTGCCGACAATGAGAAGGTTCCTTACGCGGCATGAAGGTTGCCATTGCTCAAAGGGATACAGTGGGTTCATGAGAGGATGAAGGATCGAAAGAAATTCTACAAGTGTTTTAGAATGAGGAGCTCAATTTTTAAAATGTTGCATGACATTCTTGTTGATAAGTATGGCCTCGAGTCCACTACACAGATGTGCAGTATAGAGTCACTTGCTCTATTTATGTATATGGTGGGCGCACCTGCGTACAATAGTCAAGCTGCAGATCGTTTTGAGCGTAGTGTTTTGATGGCTGACGTTGGTAAACTCCAAGAGAAAGGTTGTGAAGAGTGCAACGACAAGTTTTTCCTCAGAAAGAAACCAAGGTTGAATCGACCAGTAGGAGAAAGAAATCACTTCTGAAGGTTGATGCAGCTAATGTTGGCAGGTCGCACTACTGGTTCGGCAGCAACGTGGAACCTACACAACACAATCAAATCACTTTTCCCCAACAAAGCAGTGAGGTTGTCAATCTTACCGGTTTTGCTGAAAATAAAGAGTACGTATGGTGTGGGAAATAGTACTCCCTCCGTATCAAAATATAAGATGTTTTAGCATTTTCTAAACAAAACGAATCTAGACATGTTTTTAGTGTAAGATGCATATGAATCTATACACTAAAACATGTGTAGTACGTTTTGTCTAGAAAATGCTAAAACATCTTACATTTTGATACGGAGGGAGAACTTGATTGCAGTAGATGAAAAGAGAAAAGTGATGGTAGTAGGAAAACAACAGTAGCAGTATGAAAACAATGATTGTAGTGGTTGTATTATCGGTATAAAGGAAATGGACCGGGGTCCATATTTCACTAGTGGTGTATCTCCATAAAAGATAGATAACATGTTGGGTAAATAAATTACAGCTGGGCAATTGATAGATATAAAGGCTGCACCGTAGTGCATATGCATGACATGATGATTACTATGTGATTCATGCGGGCATTACAACAAAATTCATAGACTGTTATCCAATTGCATCTATGACTAATAATCCACCCTCAGAATGTTATCCGAGCAAACCTTGGGTATTAAGTTGCAAGCAATAGACAATTTCATTAAGCAAAGTGTGCAATGTAAACAATGTAAAAAAATCATTGTTTTCGCCCTAATGGCAATAGCACATCCACCACCTGTTACGTTTCTGTCACTCGAGCGTGAGTACAAGGGAGGCATGAACCCACTATCGAGCATAAATACTCCGTCTTGGAGTCACAAGCATCTACTTGGCCAGAGCATCTACTAGCATCGGAGAGCATGCAAGATCATAGATAACATACATATGAAAAGAACATGATAGATTGATAATAATTGGACATAGCATTCAATATTCATCGGATCTCAGCAAACACAACATTTAGCATTACAATAAGATGATATTGATCATGTTAGGCAGCTCATAAGATCTAAACATGAGGCATAAAGAGGAGAGAACAACCATCTAGCTACTGATATGGATCCGTAGTCCAAGGATGAACTACTCACGCATCATTCTAGAGGCGGACATGGTGGGGTAGATCCCTCTGGTGATGATTCCCACTCCCGGCAGGATGCCGGAGAGAGCTCCAGAATCCTCCCAAACTAGGGTTGATGATGACGGTGGTTGCGGATGTTTTTGATGGAAAAGACTTCTGTCTCTAGGGTTAACCTCCCTAGAGGTATAAATAGGTGAGAGGGCAACGTCGGTGGGTGTCCAGGGGGACCACACCACCCCTCAGCGCAGCCAGAGGGGGCGCGCTGCCCTATGGTGTGGGGCCCCTGTGGCCCCCCTCCGGCTCCGTGTGCCCGGCAGATTTCTAACTCTTCAGGGTTTCGTTTCGTCCAATTCCGAAAATATTTTCATAACAACTTTTATGAAACTAAAAACAACAGGAAACAAGAACTGGCTCTGTGGCATCTTGTCAATAGGTTAGTCCCAGAAAATCAATAAAAATGGGATAAAGTGTAAAGGAAACATGTAGCATATAGTATGAAAACACCATGGAACATCAGAAATTATGGATACATTTATGACGTACCATGTTTCCACCATCAGCAACAAGTTTCATCATGTGTTAGACTATGTAGACCGTGTGGCGGGTGATTATATTAGACCTAATGATCCTACTTTCACCGAAGTTCATGAGAAACTGCAATAACCTAGATTCTGGCCTCATTTCAAATATGACATTGGAGCAATTGATGGAACACACATTCCTGTCGTGGTTTCCGAGTCAAGTAAAGTAAAATACATTAATAGGAAAGGTTACACAAGTCAGCATGTGATGGCAATATGTGATTTTGACATGACGTTTACATTTATTGTTGTTGGATGGGCTGGATCTGTTCATGACACACGTGTATGGACTGATGCTCAACCCCATTTCGGCAATTATCCACACCCTCCAGATGGTAATATCTTCGCATATGTATTTTCTCATAAATATTGTGTGCTATGTTCTGATATATTTGCTACTTGCACAAAAATATTATCTTTTTGACTCTGGATATCCTAACAAAGTTGGTTATCTCGCCCCATTTAAAAACCAGGGCTATCATGTTCCTGATTTCCAAGGGGCACCCCCAAGAAATATGATGGAGAGATTCAACCATTTTCATTCATGTCTTCGAAATGCTATTGAAAGAACATTCGACGTTATGAAGATGAAGTGGCGCATTTTGCTTGGAATACCACATTTCCACGAGGCTCTGACGCAAACGAAGATCATCACTGCATGCATGTGTTTGCATAACTTCATCCGTGACAGTAAGCTATATGATCAACATTTTCATAGCATCGAGCGATGCCCATATGTTCACGAGAATAGGGCATCTTGGACTGCTGGATCCGCCCCCTCTTCATCTGATACCATCATGGGCGCACTACGACAGAGCATCGCTGAAGCAATAGTAGCTTAAGCATTTCTTTTTATTGTTACTCCAAAATCACTATGACATTCCTATTATTTTGGTACGTACTAGATTAATGAATCTATTTTTATTGTAATTCTGAAATAACTAGACCCTTTCATATTATCTTATTTTAATATCTAGCTTATTTTCTATTTAAACATAGCGTATGATACATAGACATATGTTTATTAAGTGACATTTCAAATTCGAGGGTATATGCGACATATCACAACCCAACCTAGCAAATAAGCAAAAACAGTAAAAGCCAAAAGAAGTCTCCTGAGGAGTTTCTATAGTTTCTGCCCACAACATTTTCTCCCCACCACAACCCAGAAACTAGCTTGTGCATAAGAAGAAACTTATAAGTCACCCTTAAGCCTCTCAAAGCTACATAGATTTCTACTCTGTGCATTGTGTCTCACCTGGTAATCACTTTGTTAAATCTTTGTGTGATGATCCTTCTGGTTGTTGTGACGCTCTTCTGCTTGTCAAAGAACTTGTAAGAGCTTTGTATTCTTCTTAACGGATTGATGTTTCTTGTTGTTCACTAATCATGACAGGTGATGTGTTGATCAACATAATGAAAAAGGATTTGTACAATCACTTTGAGAAGTTGGTGTCAATCCATTCTCAGGACGTCAAGAAGAAGGTTGGAGGTGCCATGAAAAAAATCGTTGAATTGGAGGGTACCTTCAACACCAAATTCAAGTTTGTCAACACCATGTTGACAAATTTGTCTAGTAAGTTTGAGCACTTGCTAAAGGGGTTGAAGTAACCTCGTATACCTAAACCTTTGTTGCAAGGAGATGAGTTTCAACGAGCACGATGTGTCCGCCCTGAGCAACCATAGGGATTGGCTGCATTCGATGCTGCTTATATTGTGACGTGTCCGTCTATTAGGTCACGTGCATGAATTTAAAACTTCCCCGTATACACAAGACACATGATCTATTGTGAAGATAAAGGCGGAGATAGATCTGTAATGTTACCGACACGGAGCATGGAACGTGTGCGATGACGATGTCTGTGATGCTTGATGAAGATTCCACGGCTAAGCCTACTAGTGGGACTGTCCATCCTTCTAGATCCAGCAAAGTAGGGTCTCATTTGTAAACCCTATGAGATCTTCCACACAATACGTTCGTCAAAGTCCTGCAGCGCTTTGCCATCCAGGACTAGGGACCACATGTGCACATTAAGGTGGGGAGATTCCAACACATGGGGGAGAGAGATATTAGAGATACATATAATCGGGAGAGGACATCCGAAAACCCAATTAGAAGAAGGTCTAATTCTCAATGAGGGATTTTTGGAGTATATATAGCGGGAGGAGGAGGGGAACCTTCATTGTGTATAGGTCGGTTTGCAAGACCTACATCTGGCCGCATGCCCCCCCCCCCCCACCCAAATCCAATTCGGATTGGACTCTCCCAGTTGGGAGAGTCATTTACCTTTTATTTTTCCTTTAACTTTTGACTTTATTTGTTTTGTCAAAAATTCTTTATGGAAACTTTTGTTGCCTTTCTTAGTGGCCCTAAGTCCCACTTGGAAGCCACCCAATATTTGGGTGGACCACTGTGACATTTCAGCCCCTCTCCGGCACCCCTCTATAGGTTTTCTCTAAAAATCTTCTAAAACCCCATGAAACTTCTAGATAAAATCATAGATCTTATCTACTCTTGTCAGAAACATATTTTGACAGACTCTCTGAAATATTAATTCTATCACGCCGGAACTATCCGTATAATACCCACTCTCTTCTTTGGACCAGGCAATGTGAACAACTGACTTTGGCGCCATAAGTGTGTGAACCCTAAAGTTTCGGTAACAATTAGACATGATCGAAAAACCATTTTCCGAATCAATAATCAACATGATGACCATGGACGTCTATATTGATTTCTACATGTTATACGAAGAAACTCTGCTGAACCTGTTGGTTATTAAGTAGGTTTTTATTACTTCACGATACCAAGCAATACTGTCGGATATATGCCAACTATGGGTATATTCGGCATTGGCCAAAGGCCGGATTTCCTGGGTGGCCCGTAGGCAATGGAGTCAGATTCATTGGGCGGCCCAGTAAGCTGATATGCAGGGAGCCGGATTCTAGAAGAACCCGGACCATGATCCATTGCGTGGTACGACTTGGAGGAGAAGCCGGATGCATTACCTTCTAAGAATAGGATTACCTTCCGTAGTCTTCTAGGTTCCCTTCCTTTAAGCCCTAGTTTGGTTATCTATATAAAGCTGGACATGAGCAAGAGAAACAACAAGTCAAGAGACAATAGAGGTTCTAATAGCTAGAGGCCAACTCGTCGAGAAGTTCATACTCGCCGAGTTAGCGAAACCATACTAACAATTGTACTATGTATACTTTAGGCTTCATCCCTGATTTTAGTGAGATTGCAAAAGTAGGAACGTCGCCATAGTTGCGTTGTACCGAACTTGGGTAAATCGTGTCCTCGTTTCCAGTACTTCCACGTTTTCCCCACGGTTCTACCAGTAGGCTTATGGCACACCCGTCTATGATTCTAACTAAGAAGACTCGACAAATACCCCGAGACAAGATGAATTATAAGTCGTGATTAAACTCTTTAATCAGCATATTATATTGTGGGTTGAACGCCCATGCGCAAATTTATTAGGCGCGACTCGCCTGACTCGGGATCTCACGGATCTCCCTTATCTTTTGCCTCATTTTCTATCGGGTGCCTGTCTCGTGAGATTCTTCCGTCGTCTTTGTCCATGTCTTCATCCTCGTCCTCGTCTTCATCCTCATATTAATTATCGAATCCCACTGCCCCGGTTTTTGTCGCCTGGACGGGCCCATGTGGATAGTGAGGATCTTCATCGTTGCTGGCTCTGGGGCTTGGGATAGTCGACCCGTCACATTCTAAGGACCTGGTATGATGCACCATCCCAACCAAGTGGTGGAGGTCGGGGTTGATGGTGGATCTCGAGTCAAAGTTAGATCCAATCTCGGCTTCCAATATGTGGGATAATTATGCCCCGACTGTTGAAGTCGATGCATGCGTCGAGTCCTCGAGGCGCAAAACACCCACATGAGTAGCACGAAAGTTGAGATTGCCGGATGTCAGGTTGATGCTTTTGGTGATGGAGTCAAAATCCATGCACAATGCTGGTGAGTTCTCCATGAAGTCCAGGGGACTCGAATCGAATCGAATCCACCCCGCTTGCTGAGTTGCTACTTATCGTTGATGCCGAAGAAGGCTCCAGTCCACCACTCCAGATTCCCACAGACGACGCCAAATGTTGTGGGGTTACCACGACATATCCCATGCTTGTTGGTCTAGGGTTTCGTAGGGAGATGAACTGTGGTGGACTACTCGTCTTAAGATGACACTCAGGGCACGATATACCCAGGTTTAGGGCCCTTCAGGGAAGGTAAAACCCTTACTTTCTGCTTGTTTATTTATATTCCGACATTTGCTCTCGGTTATATTATTTCGGCTCAGAATATGGTCTGGCACAAAGATGTCTCCATCGTGCTCTCTAGTGTATCTTCTCTCCTAGATATGACCCTCTTCGAGCCTTTATATGGGAGGCCAGGTCTCGGGGGTTTAAACACGAGTAGGACTCCTTCTTAGTTGGTTTATGTACTAGTTCTTGGCACGACAAGGCAAGTATCCTCACTCAATCTTCTATACGTGCATTCTGTTGGGTCCTTGACCTAATGCTTTTTGGGCTGTCTCGAAGCTCCCCATAGTTGGGAGGTACCCAGTATGCCAAACATGGGGGTCCGTTGAGCATCCCCACATCAAATCTAGTAATCTAAAATTAATTACTCTTAGCATCTACTTTTGCTAATTGATCCATCAACATCACCAAGCAATTGAAATGATAATTTTTCAACTCATTATTATTATTTATTCGTCCGTGAAAAAATAATTATAATCAAGACTAGCTTTATGAATATATATTTAGTTTTTTCTTTGTGAAATATCCATGTTCCCGTGATTTAATATCACTCCAACCACTCTCAACATGAAATCTTGGAGTTAACATGAACATCTCTTTTTTCCTGGATCTCAATGAAAATTCAATGTCATTTATGAGTATATCTATCTTGTTTGTTTTGTTTGGCATTTCATAGTCATTGTCTCGGAATTTACATGACTATATCACTAAGTGAATACTATATCAAATTTCTCATATGACATTTAATAATACAATATTCAAACTTTATGTATCTCATACATAAATTTCTCAATAAGGTGATGAATTGGAAACATTTCCACGTTTCCCCTTTTATTCTAACCTTACCAGAAAGATTCTCAATCTTAACTTTAAATAATTTTCACTTCTCTATGAGGAGAAAGACACTTTTCTCCTTAATCCAATGTGTTAGACACATGGAGTAAGAGTGAAAATTTACTAGCAACAATCATACTGGTTTTATGCAGAAGCCTCTTAATCAATTATTCATCATAATTGACCAAGATTGATTACTTGGAACTTTCATGAAAAATAGCTCTAACTTAACTAATTGACAGTGCTCCAGCCTTTACAAACAAAATAATTTTACTTAGTGGTTGAGAATTATTTTGTTTTACGCTTCACACATCACAATACATTTTAACAACTTTACTATGACATTTCTTAAATCCTTGTCTCACTAACATTTCATTATCATGATAATTTTTAGTCTCCCAAAAATTAATCATGATTAACTTGACTAGGAAAAACTTTCTTTCATCAACATTTTAAATTTTTATTAAGTCCTTTCGTTCTTCAATCAATTATTTCATCAATTCCACTCCATAAATATGATCAACTTATCATATTAAATCTTCAATGAAATTTAGTCAATTGGGAAAACATCCATCCTTTTGTGAATTTTAAATTCACAAGTGCCTAGCACTTTATGGATTTTTAGCTTTATCAAATAACTTGGAGACAATCTCAAGCCTTGATAAATCAATAAAATACTTACATAAAATTTGTTTACCAGGCCATTAAAATATTACGCAAACTTAAATAATACTTTGAATCAAAATATTCAAGACTTAATAGTAAAAATCAATGACATAATATAGTAAAGTTGATCATAAACTTTAAATTCCCAAGCTTCCACACATATCTTATCATTTGAATTCAACATGGTTCACAAACATAAAATAGTCATTACAAAATGATAGAACTCAAAATAACTATTATTTCAAAGTCCTAGTATTGATCTTCTCTATTGACTTGGACTTCCTGAGATGACTAGCTACACTCAAAGCGCATTTGCAATGTCCTTCTAGAATTTCCTCTTCTTTACAACATTTTCTCCTTCTAAAGTACCTGCCAGTGGTGCAAGTGTGATCATCAATTAGTATCTCACACTAATGATTATAATTGTTGGAACTATGTCAATAGTTTTAGTATAACTCTTATAGTTGTCTTGGTCCAAGCGGGACCTCCGCCTTCAATGTTAGCTTCTGCTTGCTTGAGTGTCACTTCCTAATTTTGTAATCACATGTTGTAAGGGAGAAAATTCAAAATTAGGACCAACACAAACTTTTAGGTTGATACTTATGTTTTCTGGATATTTATGATCCATATGTAATCCCTGATGTTGAATCCCATATGAGATGTTTGGAATGTTGTTTCCTTTGTTATCTTGTCTCTTGAATTCATTTTTATCATCTTGTCACTTAGTTTTCTTAGCTATGAATTAATCTCATGAAAAAACCCTAAGAAAAATACAAATTTTCCCTCCTAGTTTCTGATAATTTCCTTCCTTTTTGAGCCTGTCAAATTTCATTGAACCCAAGCAAGATTCTTTGTTATTTTTGTTTGTCATTTATCCTTGGGATATCGAATCGCTCGCCATGCCCAAAGAATCATTTTTGGAATGGCATTAATATTGTTCCATGCTTGTTTTCTAGCCTAGTTTATAAAACATGAATTTGGAAAATAGAGAAAACATGAAACATGCCCTTTTTATCTCTTGTTTTCATGGCCCAAAACATTTTGTAAAAATAAATAAAATGGGTTTATGAAACTGGAGATCATCATCTCCAATTTGAAATTCTCAAAGTTGGAATCCATTTGGTATGTTTACCATGTCCAAACTTTTCTCAGAAACTAACAGAAACTTGGGACTTAGAAATTTTCACTAAGTCTTAAGTGAACTTTCTGAATTTTTTTGACACTTTTGGACATAATTCGAATATTCTCAAAAACTTGTTTCTGGTTCGAATGTTGTTGATCAAACATGTCAATTGAGTTGCCCAAGTCACCTAGCAGTTATGCAAACCATGAAGATATATGTATACAGAAAAATGGATACAAACAGAGAATGAACACCAACACCACAGTTTTACATCGACTAACAAACAATGACAAATTCATCGAATTGACAAACATATTTGCAGTACGAAGGCTGGGTCCGTTGGGTAATTAAAATCAGCTCTTCTGATGGACAGCAATTGCATGAATGTCCATTTCCTTCAGCATAACCGACCTCCCACACGAGTCGCACGGTGCAGTCCTGGATCCACAGATACTTTCATGCTCACACATATTCCGGAGCCGATCTCGAACATCAGGTGGATGTCCACCAGCATGAACCGTGTCACCACAGAATCGGCACACAATCAAGCGAAAGGGGCAGGTTGAGGATTGGTGTTGGACCTAACATCAAAGAACAAAGCAAGTTAGACAGTGGATCGGACAAAATGAGGTAATATGCTCCACCATAAGAAATGAGTGAAAAACACCAGATACGCAAGTTGCATTATCATATTGGAATATGCATGCAGTAAGATTCGAATCTACAAAAGGTAGACCGGAAGCACACTGTTAATGCAAAATTCAATAAGAAAAGGAAGGTGCTTTTGAAGCTAGGCGCAACAACTGAAAACTGCATAGTATGTCGTAGCAAGCTATAAGGAGCAGTCAAGGCATACCATTTCTTCCTTTTCTAGAACTACCCCGCAGGGGCAGTGCAGCGGCTCATGGAAAACTTTCGTGTGCTTCTCCATTTCTCTCTGCTGGAAAGCTTGTCCACACTTACTACAATGCACATGATCTGCTGCTTCTTCCTTTCGAAGAACAACTCCACACCCATCATGCATGCAAACAACATTGTGCCTCACGCAGTACGCCTCATGAAGTACTGAGGTTCGGGAAGATATATGACGTTTGCAGTTCTTACAGACAACTGAGTCACCATTGACAGTAGATGATACACTAGCCTGCTCACCAATTCTTTGGCTAGTTAAAACATCCTTGATTAATACAGAAAGTTGGAACTTCGTTGTGCCCTTGAAGCCATAAACTCCAATACTGTAGATACCACCAGCTGAAGTAGCATCCCTTGGTTTGAGCATAAGAACCTTGGATCCCATTTCATGGGAAGACCACTCATGACGGTGCTGAATTGGGAATACTAAAGGATGCCTTGATACATAGATATCAGTGTCACTGCTGCTGGTATCAGCCTCTATCTTAACCTCGATGTCTGCATGGCCAGAAGCTACTTTCTCACCGACACCTTCTTCAACAGAAAATTTGTAGTACCGAAACTTTCCTTCTTCCACAACTCCAGATTCAACCTTCCCAGTCTCAAGCGGCACGAGCACATGTTGGTTCTCTTCATTGTCCAAAACAGAATCTGGTCCCTCAATGTCAACTTCAACATCTGTCTCCAGCACAGAAACACTTGATGCAGGTTTCAACTCAAGAACCTTCAACTTATACTGCAGTTGTCCATAATTCACCACGACAATATCATTTTCAGAGAGCGTCGCGTGATTGCGGAGTGCCGTTTCAAGGACAGCTCTATGGTTAGGGAGATCTGAGAACCCAACTCCTTCTGGCTTCAGTTTCGCATATATCCCTTTGGGCAAACTGGCATATCTCACCCCAATCAAAGGAACATCTGGGATGTTGCTATTAAACAGATTATTCCAAACATGTGGTGGGAGTTCCGCAGAGCCTTCCCTTGCGGTGAATTCAAGAACGCCACAGCAGGTTGCCTCCTCAGTGTCTTGATCCTGAGAGGCACCTTGAACCGTATCCCTAACCTTGGACAGCCTGAAGTACATGGGGCCTTTATCCAGCGCTCCTTCATCAGACAACTCCTTGAAGGAAGATGGCGGTAGCTTGATCTTATCCCCTGGACCATCATATCGCAGTGCTTCAAACATGTGTGAAAACGAGATCCCTTTACCCAGCTGCATCGCCTCTTCTATTTTCTGGTCAGCCTGTTAGAGGTACAAAATAATAACTGCTGTCAGCAACCAGTTGCTGAACAGGACAAATATAAATCTATGATGAACAACAAGTAGTCTAATCGGACAATGAAAGAGTTGAAACATACTAGGGAACCCCACAAAGGACTAAGGAAGTGGCCAATGGAATGGAAGAGTTGAAACATAAGAGGGAAACCCACAAAGGATTAGTGAAGTGGCTAGAAGTTGAAATCGTTTCTAAATTGAAAGGGAACAGACACGATTGTGCGAGTACGCAAGCTATCCCCATGTCTTGTTCCCTTGGCAGATATAAGGTCTTGGGATCAACTCAAGGCTTTCAATTCTGGGGTTTGCGCCCAAATCGGGGAGTAGCACATACTGCCGATCGAACAGGGGGAATAACTTCGACCCGGATCATGAGGTCTATTAGGTGATCATAACCCTAGCATGAACGAATACTTCAGCGATCAGATTTTCTCCTCAAACATTCGAGCTACTAATCGAGATCGACCACTGGAGAAGAACACAAGAGTCAACACTGACCATACATAGGGTATGATAAGAGGGTTAGGTCTGAGGGGGTGCTACCTTTTCCTGTGCGCGCGCGGCGTCGAGGCGGCGCTCCCTGTTGAAGGCCTCGACCGCGTCGCGGCGGCGCGCGGCCTCGGCCTTGGCCCGGCGCTCGCGGTCGGCCTTGGCCTTGGCGCGCTGCATCCGCTCCCGCTGCTCACGCTCCAGCTTCTCCCTCGCGCTCCGCAGCTCAAAATCCATCTCCGATTCTCTGATCCCCCCGAATACGCCTTCTTCTCCTCTTCTCGACGTCTGGAGGGAAGGGATGATATATGGAGGAATTGGGAATTGGGTCGGTGGCGGCCGGAGGGCGAAAAGGAAGAAGGAATCTCCTCGAGCAATTTTTTTCAAATAAAACGTTTTTAATACGTATTTCGGAAAATAATACGCGGATAAATTTTAAAAATAAAAGCCAATCGGCCCGACCGCACCCGACTGCCCCTAATCGGCCAGGGCGCAGCCGATTGGCCCGGCAACCTGCAATTGGGTACGCCGTACCCAATTAGTGGTTTTTTTTTCTGCCTTCACTTCCGCCACTTTCTCCCGCGCAATTTCCGCTAATTAGTCCAACTACTCGCTGTCCGCCACTGCGACATGTACAAATAAAAAATTTTGGTGCAATTTTCATTTCTTCTCCGCCTTTGGTAGCAACCCGGTTCATTGCAAATTCCTATAATTATTTTGCAACGAGGACAATAATTTTACATGAAAAGCATTACTGAATTAAAATTTAAAATAATAGAATACGCACAAGGAAAACTAATTTTACTCGACGACTTCACTTTGCTCTCCCACGTGTTCGTGATGGAGGCATGAAGTCGTCATCACTGTTTTCATCTGCTACGGCTTTTGATGAACCAGCACGCTTACACATAGCCTTAATCCTAGCTACACTTCTCGGCGTATAGTTATCGTCACGGTTGTCATCATCAACTGTCTTGGATGCGCCACCACTCTTCCCCTTCGATGTGTCAGCAGTCTTCCCTTTTGATGCGCCACAACTGTTCCTCTTTACTGTGTTGTCACTCTTCCCCTTTGATGCGGCACTAGTCTTCCCCTCTGATATTGTGTTAAGGATCCAATGAGCGTGGCGGTTGTCTTCTGGAAACCCTCGCGGACATGGCCCAAAGAGTATGCTTATCCAGCCATAGTGCGTGATCTTTTTGTTCAGAAACTCTACGTCGGCAGGTCAGTGCCGCACATTGAGAATAAAGGCGAAACATAAATTAGAACGATGAAAATCGATTTGAACATGATGTAAACTCGTAAATCGATTACCTCAACGTGAAGTGCATAGGCCTCGTCGGAAAAACGTATCTTATCGCTAGTATTGAAGATTGACATACCCCGAAGCCCCGACTCGATTTTTTTAGCTCAACTATTATGCACCACTTATGATGTCACCTCAAGAGTTCACTCCTAATTTCATCGGTGGATCTAGGCGGGAGTTGATATCTGGCTAAATTCCCCCCCAGAGCATCAGTGTGGGACGACTCAGTCATTAGGTCCGTAAAACTAATGGCGGCTCGACCCTCCCTCCTATTGGCGCAAGAACCTTTTGCCGCATGGTATAGAATACACCATGAGCTATATGGGTCGAGACCACCACTACCACTATCAGTCATCACTGTAAGTTCTCTACACAGCACACACATCTATCAGAAAGAATGTCGCGGTTTATATAGGCATGGTATGCATGCAACTGGGCGGGAGACGGTGGCGGGAGATTTGTGGCGGGAGAAAAAGGGCGGGAGACCTTGGCAGGAAAAAATGGCGGGAGACGCAGACGGGAGAAAAGGGCGGGAGAAAAAAGGCGGGAGACCTGGGCGGGAAAAAATGGCGGGAGCCAGTTAATTTTTCGCGAATTAATTTTTTACTTTCTAATAAAAAAGTGTATTATTTTAAAAAAATAGCCAATTTTCCCGCCACTTTCTCCCGCGCAGTTAGTGCCATATAAACCCCTTCGTCGAGTTTAATTACTTAAATATGTTCGGCACAAATTAATATAAGCTTATGTCTCATACACCCTGGAGTGCAATATTTGCCATCCAAAACCAATAACGCACTTGTACACGCATTTTATGGAATCCCCTAGCTTGTGGTTGGATTCCGATGCTCCGGATCCCCTCTCTGGTGAAAACCTAGTTCCGCTGGAGAAAAACTAGGCTTATACGACTAAAGTCGGTACCAATGTCAAAAGGGGGTAGAAAAGTGTAACTAGTTACTTGGTTGTGTTAGGCTAGGCCCTAGGAAGTCACAATACAAAGGTATAACCCAACTCTTAACAGAATTCCCTCCGGTTTGTCCAATCTGGGACTTTGAGGCTATAAGTCATGAAACTCCCTAGAGAGAGGTAGATGTCAGTGAAGCAGGTCACACCACGGAGTGCAATATTTTCCATCCAAAATCCATAACACAATTGTACAAACATGGTATGGAACCCCCTAGCTTGGGTTGGATCCCGACGCTCGGGAGCCCCTCTCCGGTAAAAACCTAGTCCCGTTGGAGAAAAACTAGGCTTATCTGCCGGAAGAACCAAGTCCAACTGTCAATATTCTCGCTCTCCACAAAAGAAATGCGAGCGGCACCACCTGATTGTTGCCGTCTGTACCAATGGCGGTGAGTATCTGTAACACCCGAGGTTTTCCCAATTAGAATTGTTTGTTTTTCCTTTTGTGCATCTCATGTCATCTTGCATCATCCTAATTTTTAGTTCACCAAAAACTTTTGATTTGTGTACCTCTCAAAATTGCAAAATTATAAATTGTTTTTGAGCCTTCTAAATATCTCAAGTCCTTTTGTTTTTCTGAAAATAATATAACAAAAAAAATGTTTGAGTGAGAAAGAGAGAGCAGCCCAGCAGGTCGGCCCAACTACCCCAACCCGAAGCAGCCCACCAGGCCGAAACCAGCCCCGAGCGCCCCAACCCACCTCTCGTCTCCTCCTTCCTCCGTACAGGATGTCGACATCCTGTGGGAAAAGCAGAGCACCACCTCCTCCCCATGGTCCCCCTCTCCCCCTCCTTATCTACCCCCTTCCTCCGCACCAGAAACCCTAGGCCTCCCCCTCCTTCCTCTCCTACAGCCGCCATCCACCTCAACTCCACCTCCCTGCGTCTCTGCTTTTCTACAGAGAGCACGCCTAATGCTGCTACTCCGGCTCCTTACCTGATGGCGCCCCGGTGAACCTCTCCGCACCAAGCTAACCTCCGGAATGGAAGCGCCTTGTCGCCCTCTACCGTCAGACGCGAAGCCCAGAAGCCGGAGCAGCACGTAGCGCCGCTACAGCCAAGAACTCCGACCCCAACACCATGATCACCATCCTCTGCATCATCTACATCTCCGACCGTCTCCTCCGACCTCGCGCGGAACAACCACGCCGGAAGCCTAGTGGTGAGCAGTCCGTCCTTCTGGGACTCGTTCCCCTCCCTCCCTTTGCTCTGGGATCGGCGCCTTCGCGCGCCGTCCGCCGGCGATCGCCGCTGGTCGCTTCCGTCTGTCACACGTCCGTGCAGGTGTACAGCTTCAGTTTCGTCAGGAAACTCCGCCTCTTCATCGATTTGTATTTCTGCAGTTACAGAACAAATCACAGCAGCGTGCATAGCCCAGTGGTCTTGTTCCTTCCGCGGGCGCGCTGAGGTCGCGGGATCAAATCCCCTCCGAAGCAAAAGCCTCCTGTTTTATTTTGTCTCTGAACCTGAAGACTGCAGCTTGCTGTACGATTCAGTTAACCTGGTGCGTATCATATCACCATCCATTCAGTAGCCCATTGGCTTTGGCCTTGGTGCTGCTAATCTTCTTTCAGGACCCAAGTTCGATCCTCCATCTCCACGGGATTAAAACCCCATTTTCTTTTTTTTTGTTTCTCCAAATCTCTGTGCATTGCACCTTGCGGAAAATAGCACAGGGCGCCCACCTCCTTTCTTCTTTATTTGTTTTATTATTATTTTTTTGCACATATGTTTAAATGTATGACTTTCAAACTATAATTCCAATTGCAAAGTGTTATACATGAATTTGGATCAGAAAAATCATATATTCTTAATATGCCATCCATGCCTTTGTTTGCATCTTGCATTTTGCAATTTAGTTATGTTATGCATGTTCATCTAATATTTAAATATGGAATGTGTTGGGGTAATTACTTTAAATATTGCCCTATTCCATTTAATCTTGTTTAGCTCACCTACTTATTGTTTTTCCATGTTAAACAACATTTAATATGATGTTTAGATAAACAACTTGAACCATAATTATTTGTCCGGACTCCGGGTCCGATTAAATTGTCTAAGTTGTACTATTGCATTGCATCCCGCATGTCATGCATATAAAATAGGATCATGCTGGATCTTTTGCCGTAGTAGTAATTGTTGCATCCGGTGTTTGTTCTAGTCGTTGCTTCTTCGCGGATAGGACATTGAGATCATGTGAGCACCGACAAGTTCTTCGGATGTACCTCTACTTGCTGGATCTCAGGCAAGTATACTCACTTGCTACCTATGGCTGCCTTTCATCACTTGTTACTGATTATTTCCGTTGTCTTTATGCTAGCCTAGCATTTTCGATGCTTGTGTCTCGATCCTATCATATGTTTACCTTGCAGCCATGATATAGCCTTTCTTCCACTTCCTATCAACTGTTGCTTGTTTACCTTGTTGGCCCTCGTGTCGTAGTTGAATGCTTAGGTTTGTTTGCGCCCGAGTCTTGTTGTCCTTTGTCGTATCACCTGTTTAGTTGATAGTTGGGTTTCAATTTAATCAGCAACATGTTAATGTTTGGGGTAATAATAATTTGATGATAAGGCACCGGCAGGAGGCCCGGCGTGGTTTTGGAGCCTGCTAGTGTCGAACTTAGGACAAGAGTCTTGTCCATTGATCCATGATGAGCGCGCTAACCGCATCCGGGAGGTAGTATGGGACCCCCCTCGACTTAGACCTGATTTGCAGCTTGTCCGAAGAGCCACACTTAGTTCGGGTGTTCCATTTGCTCATACGCATGAATGAGTGGCCCCCCCGTGGTTACTGTTGATGATGCATATAGGGCGAGGCCTGTGGTGCCGGGGGGTGTGGTTTTCACCCTTGCGCTTAGGTTAGGTCGGACTTGCCGGGACCTTATAGCTCCATGGCTCCTAGGATGGGTTGTGGAGACGGTTTGGGTCGTGTCGAGCCAACCTGAGTTTTAGTTGGTGGCTTGAGTGTGTACGGGTACTGTAGCGCACCCTGCAGGGATGAATCTTCTCGAGAAGCCGTGTTGTCCGCGGTTATGTGACGACTTGGTGAAAATTGTGGCTAACAAGTACTCAGACAACTTACACCTAATGATAATAACTTGACTAGTAATATAGTATTACCTTCACCACAAAAATGAATGTCGCCTTAATCAACAGTGTGAGTTTCCTTGGGTTGCTTCCTTAGTAGGGGGTAACACTGGATGGGTATTGTTTGGTGAGTAGTTGTAGTTGGTTTTGTCGCGCTCTCTTATCCCTCTCTAATAGCCGGAAGTTGTAGCGCGTCTCTTTAGTTGTTAGTGCTGCCCGCTGCCGCTTCTTTGCAATAACCCCTTCCTTCCGTTGTACCCAAAGTATTTATATCTTGTGATGATTGGTTACGCTGGTATCTTGTGAGTATGGTTTATCCACTTGCCAGTACTTGATAGTACTGACCCACGAATCCATTTCGTGGCTGCATATTCCACATTGCAGTCAACAGGTTTGAAGTCTGACGACGTTAGCTTGGGAATCCCTCCGGCTTGGACTGGGCAGGGATTGAACGCCATCGGTTATCTTCAGGACTCTTAGTCCAATTTGTATCTTGTCCGTAGTCGGACACTATGTTGTTTCTTCCGCTGTCATTTGGATCTTTGTATTGTATCAGTTGTATCCTTGACTCGTTTGAGTCGTCTTGTATATACCTCCTCTATTGTTGTTGTGGATTATTCGTGAACTGTTGTAATGTTATCACAAGTGGCAACCTGGAATCGGTTATTATGTGGATTTTGGCGGAAATGCTGAAATCTGCATAGTGCCCGATCTCGGGGCGTCACAAATGGTATCAGAGCATGGTTTCCGATTCCCAAAGTTGTTTCGATACGAATGGTTATCGAAGCAACGGGTCCGCAAAGCCTGTAGGATAACCTCGCTAACGGTCGTTGTTTCTAGAGTGTCAAAAACTATTTGTGCAAAACCTGTTTTGGAAACCTCTCGATAGGATTCTTGTTTATTCCTTTCCTCTATTCTACTTCTCCTCCTACCTTATTTGTTTTTGACTCTCCTCTCTTATCTCTCTTCCAAAGTTTTAGGATCCTACGTGGGTGGACGTTCTCTTAGCCTTTAAACCTAATAGGTTCGATCTTCGGAAGGCTCTCAATGGAAGAACATCGTCATCAATCCGAGCAAGAATCTCTTGTTAGTGGTGTCGAGAAGAAGAGATCCGCCCACTGACCCGGGAAATCAAGCGCAGCACGAAGACTCCGTAGTTGACACCTCTCTTCCCCTTGCCTTGGGTGGATTGCGAGGGCGCAGTCCCTTGTTAGTGGTGTCGGCTGTAACACCCGAGGTTTTCCCAATTAGAATTATTTGTTTTTCTTTTTGTGCATCTCATGTCATCTTGCATCATCCTAATTTTTAGTTCACCAAAAACTTTTGATTTGTGTACCTCTCAAAATTGCAAAATTATAAATTGTTTTTGAGCCTTCTAAATATCTCAAGTCCTTTTGTTTTTCTGAAAATAATATAACAAAAAAAAAATGTTTGAGTGAGAAAGAGAGAGCAGCCCAGCAGGTCGGCCCAACTACCCCAACCCGAAGCAGCCCACCAGGCCAAAACCAGCCCCGAGCGCCCCAGCCCACCTCTCGTCTCCTCCTTCCTCCGTACAGGATGTCGACATCCTGTGGGAAAAGCAGAGCACCACCTCCTCCCCATGGTCCCCCTCTCCCCCTCCTTATCTACCCCCTTCCTCCGCGCCAGAAACCCTAGGCCTCCCCCTCCTTCCTCTCCTACAGCCGCCATCCACCTCAACTCCACCTCCCTGCGTCTCTGCTTTTCTACAGAGAGCACGCCTAATGCTGCTACTCCGGCTCCTTACCTGATGGCGCCCCGGTGAACCTCTTCGCACCAAGCTAACCTCCGGAATGGAAGCGCCTTGTCGCCCTCTACCATCAGACGCGAAGCCCAGAAGCCGGAGCAGCACGTAGCGCCGCTACAGCCAAGAACTCCGACCCCAACGCCATGATCACCATCCTTTGCATCATCTACATCTCCGACCGTCTCCTCCGACCTCGCGCGGAACAACCACGCCGGAAGCCTAGTGGTGAGCAGTCCGTCCTTCTGGGACTCGTTCCCCTCCCTCCCTTTGCTCTGGGATCCGCGCCTTCGCGCGCCGTCCGTCGGCGATCGCCACTGGTCGCTTCCGTCTGTCACACGTCCGTGCAGGTGTACAGCTTCAGTTTCGTCAGGAAACTCCGCCTCTTCATCGATTTGTATTTCTGCAGTTATAGAACAAATCACAGTAGCGTGCATAGCCCAGTGGTCTTGTTCCTTCCGCGGGCGCGCTGAGGTCGCGGGATCAAATCCCCTCCGAAGCAAAAGCCTCCTGTTTTATTTTGTCTCTGAACCTGAAGACTGCAGCTTGCTGTACGATTCAGTTAACCTGGTGCGTATCATATCACCAACCATTCAGTAGCCCATTGGCTTTGGCCTTGGTGCTGCTAATCTTCTTTCAGGACCCAAGTTCGATCCTCCATCTCCACGGGATTAAAACCCCATTTTCTTTTTTTTTTGTTTCTCCAAATCTCTGTGCATTGCACCTTGCGAAAATAGCACAGCACGCCCACCTCCTTTCTTCTCTATTTGTTTTATTATTATTTTTTGCACATATGTTTAAATGTATAACTTTCAAACTATAATTCCAATTGCAAAGTGTTATACATGAATTTGGATCAGAAAAATCATATATTCTTAATATGCTATCCATGCCTTTGTTTGCATCTTGCATTTTGCAATTTATTTGTGTTATGCATGTTCATCTAATATTTAAATATGGAATGTGTTGGGGTAATTACTTTAAATATTTCCCTATTCCATTTAATCTTGTTTAGCTTACCTACTCATTGTTTTCCCATGTTAAACAACATTTAATATGATGTTTAGATAAACAACTTGAACCATAATTATTTGTCCGGACTCCGGGTCCGATTAAATTGTCTAAGTTGTACTATTGCGTTGCATCCCGCATGTCATGCATATAAAATAGGATCATGTTGGATCTTTTGCCGTAGTAGTAATTGTTGCATCCGGTGTTTGTTCTAGTCGTTGCTTCTTCGCGGATAGGACGTTGAGATCATGTGAGCACCGATAAGTTCTTCGGATGTACCTCTACTTGCTGGATCTCAGGCAAGTATACTCACTTGCTACCTATGGCTGCCTTTCATCACTTGTTACCGATTATTTCCGTTGTCTTTATGCTAGCCTAGTATGTTCGATGCTTGTGTCTCGATCCTATCATATGTTTACCTTGCAGCCATGATATAGCCTCCCTTCCACTTTCTATCAACTGTTGCTTGTTTACCTTGTTGGCCCTCGTGTCGTAGTTGAATGCTTAGGTTTGTTTGCGCCCGAGTCTTGTTGTCGTTTGTCGTATCACCTGTTTAGTTGATAGTTGGGTTTCAATTTAATCAGCAACATGTTAATGTTTGGGGTAATAATAATTTGATGATAAGGCACCGGCAGGAGGCCCGGCGTGGTTTTGGAGCCTGCTAGTGTCGAACTTAGGACAAGAGTCTTGTCCATTGATCCATGATGAGCGCGCTAACCGCATCCGGGAGGTAGTATGGGACCCCCCTCGACTTAGACCTGATTTGCAGCTTGTCCGAAGAGCCACACTTAGTCCGGGTGTTCCATTTGCTCATACGCATGAATGGGTGGGGCCCCCATGGTTACTGTTGATGATGATGATGATGCATATAGGGCGAGGCCTGTGGTGCCGGGGGGTGTGGTTTTCACCCTTGCGCTTAGGTTAGGTCCGACTGGCCGGGACCTTATAGCTCCGTGGCTCCTAGCATGGGTTGTGGAGACGGTTTGGGTCGTGTCGAGCCAACCTGAGTTTTAGTTGGTGGCTTGAGTGTGTACGGGTACTGTAGCGCACCCTGCAGGGATGAATCTTCTCGAGAAGCCGTGTTGTCCGTGGTTATGTGACGACTTGGTGAAAGTGCTGGCTAACAAGTACTCAGACAACTTACACCTAATGATAATAACTTAACTAGTAATATAGTATTACCTTCACCACAAAAATGAATGTCACCTTAATCAACAGTGTGAGTTTCCTTGGGTTGCTTCCTTAGTAGGGGGTAACACTGGATGGGTATTGTTTGGTGAGTAGTTGTAGTTGGTTTTGTCGCGCTCTCTTATCCCTCTCTAATAGCCGGAAGTTGTAGCGCGTCTCTTTAGTTGTTAGTGTTGCCCGCTGCCGCTTCTTTGCAATAAACCCTTCCTTCCATTGTACCCAAAGTATTTGTATCTTGTGATGATTGGTTACGCTGGTATCTTGTGAGTATGGTTTATCCACTTGCTAGTACTTGATAGTACTGACCCACGAATCCATTTCGTGGCTGCATATTCCACATTGCAGTCAACAGGTTTGAAGTCTGACGACGTTAGCTTGGGAATCCCTCCGACTTGGCCTGGGCAGGGATTGGACGCCATCGGTTATCTTCAGGACTCTTAGTCCAATTTGTATCTTGTCCGTAGTCGGACACTATGTTGTTTCTTCCGCTGTCATTTGGATCTTTGTATTGTATCAGTTGTATCCTTGACTCGTTTGAGTCGTCTTGTATATACCTCCTCTGTTGTTGTTATGGATTATTCGTGAACTGTTGTAATGTTATCACAAGTGGCAACCTGGAATCGGTTATTATGTGGATTTTGGCGGAAATGCTGAAATCTGCATAGTGCCCGATCTCGGGGCGTCACAGTATCTGCCCCCTGTACTTGCCTGTCAGAAATGTCCCATCGACGCAGATAACCGTCCGGCAGTGGCGGAAAGCTTCGACGCAAACACCAAAAGAGAAAAACAGACGATGCAACACCCTCACAGTTGGGAACTCAGGCATGACGAAGTCTTGCATGTCGATATAGGTTCCTGGATTATGTTCCTGGATTGCGTACAGGAGCCTAACAATACAGTCATATGCATCAAAGTACGAACCAAATCTGCTCTCAAGAGCCCTGTGCTTAGCCCTCCAAGCCTTACCATACGAAATATGATACTGGAACTTCAGAAATACTTTATGCTGGATTGCCCTCGCTTCCATTGATTTGGTCTCGACTATCTCGTTGTAAAACAATCGAGCAATAAGCATGGATGAAAGGTTACCATGATCTTGAGGGATGCTTGTATTAACACACGTGTGATGCACTAAGTCACTTATCACCCAATTAATATCATTCTTTGGAAGGTAACCATGCACCCTCCCGGGACAATCGATTTCCTTGCATTCCATTGTCAAGTATTTCTGACTCGACACTTTGGTTCTCAAAAATCTCTGTGTAGACATTGCCCACTGAATGATTGCATCCTTCATAGCTTCTTTATTGGGATAAACTGCACCTGTTGAAATATTGTTTTGATGATACTGAAATGTAGAATCATGCCCGTCATTCACGATCATTGAGGATGAGCAGTCCTGATTCCACGCATTGGGAATAGGCACCTCCTCATGGTTCTCATCTTCATCAGAACCATCTGAATCATCACCAAGATCACTATCATCATCAGCGTCCTCATCTGCCATCAGGTTCTGCATGTGACCATCAAGCTCGTCAGCATCTGCATCGCCACTCTCGTTACCATTAGTACCGTCTCCTCCTCCTGTCTGACTATTCTGCCGTCTTTCATAACCATCTCCACCAACATTTGACAGATCATAACCTTCACTGCTCTCCCCAGCCTCGTGCGCTACCTCGCCTTCAGGACCGATAACCTCCTTAAGCACGGGAGTCAATAGGGCAACAGAATTACATCCCTTTTTTGGCATCCTTCTATCCAGCCCAACCACTAACTGTCCCTCTCTATGGGTCTCAAATCCAGTGTAAATTTGTTTTTGACCGGGTCCACAATGCCTCGACACGGACTGTGTGTCTCAGTATTAAGGCTAAAACTTAGCGCCAACCAGTCTTTCAACTGCCTAACAGACCATGTTTTAGGGGTTTGTAGGGGTACATCCATGTACGCAAACTCGCTAAGATCAACTCCACTCTCTGTTTGCACCACATTACCGGGCCCGTAACAAAAGTGAATCTCACTAAATCGGACATTTCTGCTGACCTATAAAATCATTCAATATCGTTAACAATATTCCACTTGTATTATTACTACACATTACGACATATCCGAATATTAGTTCTACCCAATAGTATTACTCCATATCCGCGCGTCTAAAAAATATTCAAACAGCCGCGAACTAATTTTCGCACAGCACTACCGCGAATTATTACTACATATGCGCGCTTCTATAAAATATTATTCACGCATCTATTAATTATTTAATTAACTAAATATCCATACAGCCGCGAACTAATATTGGCACATCACTAACGCGAATTATTACTACATATGTGCGTTTCTATAAAATATTATTCACACATGTATTAATTAACTAAATATCCACCCCGAACTAAATATACAACAATAAAAACAGAGAAAAGTCGGTCCATTCTTACCCTTGAAGCGTGCTTCTACCGGACGCGGCAAGTCACGAGCACGCAGTCCACCACCATAGCCACCACCATGAGATGAACTCATCCCACCACCATCACACAAACCACCATGAAATCCACCCCCACAAGCTATCCCATCGTGAGATCAAGCCAGCCCTAGTCTCCCTACCTTCCCTCTAACCGATTTATGGTGAAAAATGCGCAGCAAATCGGTTCAAATAGCCGGATTAATTCCTGCTAGAGCTTCAACAGAGAGAGAGGAGAAGAGCAGCAGGTAGGAAGAAGAAAGGAAGGAAGAAGAAAAGGGCCGCGGCCGTCGTATGTGTGCAGCCACAAATCGGTTGGGGTCCAACCGATTGCCATGCGCGGGGCCCATCGCCTCGCCCGATTGCCAGACGATGACGTGGTGCGGCCAGTTATCGGCTGCCGCGTGGCCGATTTCGCCCAATCGGCCGAGCCGTGGCCGACAGCCCGCAGTCGGGAGCTACCTGGCCGACAGCGTGCGCAGCGCTGTTTTTCTTCTTCTTCTTTTTTTGAAATTTCGTGTGCAGCGCTGCTTGCGGAGGTAAAGTGGAACACTATACCTAGAACTGGATAACACAAATATGAGAGTGCGAATCCAGGGAGAAACTGTTACCGCCATGGCTGGGACACTCCTGGCGTAGCATGCCATCTACTCATTCATTCTTTGCATGGAAACCGTTGTTGGACTTGTAATGTGAACTACCGTGTGGGCAATTAATCTATATATGCTGCTATGTGCTGGTTGAACGGTAAATTACTAATGGGAAATAAAATCTTTACCCCCCCCCCTTTTTGAAAAGATTTACTGAACAATGTCAGCAAAAATAACCTGGACATGTACGGTAGCAATTTAAAGTTCAAATAAGCACTCTTAGTAAAATATGAGGCTCTCTTAATACTTAATTTTGGTAATGGCTCACAGATGTTGCATCTTTCAGTGTCCTGTATTTGTCACTTACGGCATGTTGTCGACCTTGGTTGCCCTAGCTATAGATGAATACTTACATCATAAGTTTTTTTTGTTTAATTAAACTAGAAATGTACAGTCATCGTACCAATTATTAGTGAAGGAATTTCTTTGATCAATCGAAGCAAGAGAACCGCATCAGGTTCTACAGTATTGAAGTCTTTCAGAAAGTCGGATACTACTAGGCTCCAGGATGCTGGGGAGAGCTAGCCGAGGTGATGCTGGGGAGAGCTACAAGCTCCACGATGGGGAGGGGGCCAGGAAGAGGGGGAGGGGGCTGACCGGGCTACAGGGGCGATGAACTTCTTCGTGGAGGATGCACGGCGACATGGTTGCAGGGGCGACCGTGGAAGATCTTCGTCTCCTGCTGCTCCTCGTTGGCGTCCTTGACATGCTGCTCCTTGTTGGCGTGCTCGACGATGGTGTGTGCTTGGAGGAGATGGAGACGACGGCGTGGGAAAGCGGCTTGGAGGAGATGGAGACGGCGGCGTGGGCAAGGGGCCTGGAGGCGATGGGAGATCGACGACAGCGTGGGCGAGAAGGGCTTGAAGGCGACGTGGGCAAGGGGCTTGGAGGATATGGGAGACGGCGGCGTGGGCGAGATGGGCTTGGATGCGATTGGACAACGTGCAGGGAAGAAGGGGATCTGATCGAATCATATGGAAGGGATCCGAGGGGGAAGAAGAGGGCCACCGCGCGGGCCACATTCAGAAACTTACCCCAGGCGCATATAGGCAGAAATGCGCCTATGATACGTCCTCTTACCCCAGGCGCATCACATTAGAAATGCGCATGCGGTAAGTTACCCCAGGCGCATATTCAGAGAAAAGCGTGTGCGATAATGTTCTTGTTTAGGTTGGAAAAGCACACGTGTACCCCAATTACCCCAGGCGCATTCTATCAGCTATGCGTCTGTGATAGTTTATATCCTGGCGCATATTTTGTACTATGCGCCTGCGTTAACTGTGGGGGTTTAGGGCTAGATAGGGTTGGTGCATATTGAGTTGATTTAATTAGGGGACAGCCATGGCTCTAGAGGAAACTTGAATATGTACAACCTGGATTTAGGGTTTAGGGGGAAGCCCATTAATTTTACATATCTCAAAACACATACATACGCTATTACAATGTTATATCGCACGTATCGCGAGTATTTCCCTCTCTCAGCCTTTCGTCACAATTTTACTCTTGCCTTTCTTGGTCGATGTTGAATACGTGACCGCCATATCGTGGCTTCTTCTTGTGATGTATGGTGCATCGTTTTCACTGGGTTCTTCCGACTAAGCCGTCGAAGTCCTTCTCATCGGCGACTCCATCTATTCCGACGAGGGCCCTTTTTCCTCTCCTTACGACAACACGACTTGGCTTGGTCGGGTCGGTTATGAAGAAGCATTGCTCCACGTGCTTAGCCGATACCCACGACTCATTTTGCGTGGTGGGGTTCTTGGACTTGGGTTTGTTGGCTTCAGACATCGACATAGTGGTGAAATATTCGTCTTCTTTTGTGACGTTTGTAGCCCATCTGACATGAAACATCGGCAGTTTTTCCCCAACGTAGTCAAGCTCCCAGATTTCCTCGATCTTTCCGTAGTATCTTTTAATCTCTTCGCCCATGTATGATTCCATCGTTATGGACGAGTTTTGATAGTCGCTACTTTTGTCTCTTTCTCGTGTAGAATGTGTACCCATTGATGTTGTATGCTTGATAACTCATCAGATTGGGCGCGGGGCCATATGACAAGAACAATACAATTTTATCTTTCTGACATGTCATTGGCGGGGGGATCGGCATCAATCTAGTTTTTGAACCATGTCGCGAAAGAGGAGTTGTGTGCTCTAAATATCTCTTCTTCCGTCATCGGCCTGCGAGCACTGTTTTTTATCGTGGTTTTGTGCTCTTCTATCCGAGGGTCGACATCGTCAATGTGTTGTAACACTACTAAGTGGGCCCTATCAAAGTCGGCTCTCCAACCACAGGAGTCCGTGTCCATTCCTATTTTGCCTGTGTTGTGGCCTACCCCCATGAACCTGTCAAGGTGCTTGTTTGCGGGAAAACCAACAGCTGGCTTCTCCGCGCCTAGAAAACTCTTGCAGAAAGAGATGCATTCTTCGGTGAGAAATCCCTGGACGATGCTTCCATACGGGTGTGACCTGTTACGGACGAATGATTTGATGATCCCGTTCATCCTTTCTAACGCCATCATGTTGTACAAGAATGCCGGCCCAAGATTGGTGATATCGTCCACGATATGGACCAAGAGATGTACCATAATATCAAAGAAGGCAGGTTGGAAGTACATCTCAAGCTCGCATAGGACGGTGACGATCGATTCCTGCAGGCTTCCGAGTTTCTTCACGCTTATAGAATTCTGAGTGATGACGTCGAAAAAGTTACACAGGTCAGTCAGCGTTTGAAGGACGTGCGGTTCCATTATCCCTCTTATTGCAACTGGAAGTATCTGCGTCATCATCACGTGACAGTCATGAGACTTCATCCCGTTGAAGATTTTTTTCTCCGCGTCTAGGTATCTGCTTATCAGCCCCGCGTAACCTAAGGGAAATTTCACTCCGAGGAGGCATGTGAATATTTGCTCGAGCTCGTCGGCACTTAGAGTAAAGCAAGAGGGTTTCAGGCGGTGAGTTTGGTGTTGCTTAGCCCTTTTCCTCCTGCGGTCGTCCATCTCCTCCACCTCATCCTCATCCTCCTCCGTCTGTTTACGCGTAGAAGGCGGTAAGTGAAGCTCGCTCCTGATATTCAGGACCATCAGGTCGTATCTTGATTTCGGCCCGTCTTTGGTCCTATCTGGCATGTTGAACAGAGTGCCAAGCAAGCTCTCACACACATTCTTCGTGATATGCATGACATCAAGGCAGTGAGGCACTCCGAGGATTGGCCAATACCGCAAGTCCCAAAACACGGACCTCCTTTTCCATACCCCCAAGAGCGGTCCTTCTGGCGGAGGACACTTTTTCTCTCCTCGCTTTTGCGTCTCTCCTCGCTTCCGCTTCTGTACCTTTCCCGGCGGAGGACACGTTTTCCAATTCTTAAATCGAGTATAAATCTCTTCTCCTCTTCTCTTGCGTGGAGGTAGATCGAGCTCATATTTACCGTTGAACAGGTCTCACGCTTTCTCCACGGGTCGTTCTGTTGTAGCCACATTCGATGCCTCATGTATACGGTTTTAGAAGATCAGGGATCCTTGTGTAGCTGTAGAAACGGCGTCAATTCCATGCACCTGACACAAGCCTTGTGCCCATGGCACATCTGACACGCAATATATCTGTATCCGAGAAAATCATGCACCGTCGTGATCAGGCGGCTCTCATACAAAAAGGTTCTTCTTCGAAGGTATCCCATGTTTCCACCCCTTCTTCCCATAACGTGTCTAGCTCCTCCTTCAATAGCTCGAGATACAGGTTGATATCGCTTCCTGGCTGGGTTCGCCCTTGAATTAGCATACTCATGTGTATGTGCTTCCTCTCCAGACACAACCACGGGGGAAGGTTGTACATTCATACAAACACGGGCCAGGTGCTATGTTTACTGCTCTGGTTGCCAAACGGATTGAGACCGTCGGTGCTCGCACCAAGCCTGATGTTCCTTGGATCGTTCCCGAATTCTACATCGAATGCGTCTAATGCTTTCCACTAACGTGCATCTGAAGGGTGTGTTAGCACTGGTTTTTCAACACGTTCTGGATCACTCAGCACCGCCTTCTTTCTGTCCTGGTGCCAGCAAATGAGCTTTGCTTTCTTGGGGTCCACAAAGTACCACTGCAAACAGGGTATGAGTTGAAAGTACCACACAACTTTCCTAGGAGATTTCTTCGTCCCCCTCTTGTAACAATCAGCACAGCACAGTGGACATTTGATCTGGTCCGCGTGCTCGTTACGATAAATTATGCAGTCACGGACGCAAGCGTGGTATTTTATGTGCGGTAAATCGAGGGGGCACACGATTTTCTTGGCCTCCTGTAGACTACTAGCACATGTGTTCCCTTCAAGTAAGTGTGTCTTCAGGTATCGCAGAAGATCGTCCATGCTTGTGTCGGTCCATCCGTGTTTTGCCTTCATCTCTAGAGATCGAGAGCTACTCTCAAGCGTGACTCCTTTGCCCCGCGACTTGCGTCATACAACGGAGTTGCAGAGTATATCTCTAGTTGTGTGATCTTAGATTTACGTCTGGCATCGGTCGACGTGTTCTTGAGAAGAATCTCTTGAACATGAGGGTCTCGCACGGCTGAAGTTAGCGGAGTGTTCATGTCCTCGTCTTCTACATGTTGTTGATCACCATGACTCCCTTCTTCTTCATATTCGTCTCTGTCGGCAGCCTCTTCGTCCTCTCCATTGCCATGTTTAGACTCTTCCTCATCTTCACATGTCGCCGCCCCATTGGTCTCGTCGTGATCATCGTCTTCATCATCATCCATCCACTTAGTGTGGCCCTCCATTAAACTATACCTGAGCAGGTGCTTCTCCACATTCCCAGAATCTGGTTTGAACAAGGACCCTAACTTGCATTTCTGACACGGACACTCTATCTCGCTGCGGTTGTTTCGATGCATGTCGGCCGTCGCGTGTTGCACGTATCTATGCACCACGATTGTTCTCGTTGCAATGACCATTGTCGCCTGCACGACAAGAGAGGTTTCATTAATTAGATCTGGTTTTCACGGAAAATTTTGGCATGACCTTTGCTACAAAAGGTAATGCGGAGCGCCAGAAATTTGCCGAAACAGAAATGAATCAACATTTCGGCAAAACATTGGCAACTCATCCTCATGGCAACACAATAAAACGCAAAATAGATCGAGTTCTCCTCCACCAATCAATCTCACACACCTATTAAGATGACACACAATGCAAAATATATAGACGCGATGACGACGTCAAAGATCACCGGAGATACGACCGATAAGAGAGTGATAGATCTAGAAGTAGCTAGTGATGCATTCGTGGTGAGATCTAGTACCCGGTTAGTAGATCTAGTGGAGAGATTTGGAAGAGGGAAAGTGGGGTAGCGTACTAGCTAAAATATATCAAACATGATTGATTAAATTAGCTAAAAAGGGTGGAGGGGTGTGGGGGGTTGAGCTTGGAGCACTAATGTGCCGAGTTTGGAGTAGGGGTGAGTGAGTGTGGTAGATAGGGGATGGTGGTGGGTGGCTGGCTGCACTTATTGAGTCCAGAAATTACCACAGGCGCATTGACTTTTATTCGCCAGAGCTAGGGAACCTTAGCGTAGGCGAATTGGGGACATATTCGCCTGCGGTACAAGCACGGTAACAGGGGGTGCCCCTGCCACCTTTTACGCGGGCGCATCTCCTACCTGCTCGCCTGAGGTAACTTCCTTACCCTAGACGCATCTACTACCTGTTCGCCAGCTACTTAGCGCAGGCGCATGGCCTTCTCTGTTCGCCTGCGGTATAATATGTTGCTATAACCATTTCCCTAGTAGTGAAAGGGGTTGGATATGACCGCATATGTCCCCTTGGATGTGTTCCAAGAACGCGGAGATTTCATCCTTCACCTTTAGGGGCAATGGTCTAATAATTAATTTCCCCTTAGCGCATGCGGAGCACACGAAATCATCAGGATTCGGAAAAAAATTCACATTAACATTGTGACCATTAGAGTTGTTAATTATATTTATCATCATCATAAGACCGGGATGGCCTAACCTATCGTGCCAAAGGCAGAATAGTTCCGAGCTTCTAAAAACAGTTTTAAGGGTAGTGTACATGGACGGTGCTACTATCTTAGTGTAATACAACACTGTAGCGAACGAAGCAAGCCTTTCGACAACATGTTTACCATTTTCATCGCGTTTCGTGATGAGTAGGTACTCCTTACCAGTGTCATCATCATGGGTCTCAATGTGAAACTCATTAACACGAATGTCTTTAAAACTCAAGAGAGTACGAGTCGCTTTCGGGTAGAACAATGCATCATTAATGATCAAAGTTTTTCCCATTGAGAGTGTTGTAGTGGCTCGTCTGGAGCCAACTATATGAGGACCGCAACCGGCGTTCGTCGTAATACTCTCTGAAATTTTCTTGATGGACTCAAAATACTTTATATCTCTCAAGATGGTATTGGTGGTACCGCTATCGGCAAGGCACGTTTCCTCCATTCGGCCGCCACACGTGTTCTAAAATATAGTGTCTAAGTATTAAACGCGAGTGAGGAAGATGCTACAGTAATAATAATTAAACATGCAAATATTTGAGAACATAACATAATCATCTCTATTAAATAATGGAATAAATGAATGATAACGAAGTCATCCAATCGCCGATAAATGTTTAAGGAAACAAATAATATTGCTCTCATAGAGCTTACAACCAAATCGAATGTATTGTATCAAATTATTGCCATAAAAACATGAATAAATGAGCGGAGTTTAGATGGAGTCCGCAAGGTAACCATCCAGCTCAGCCAAGATCTCCATATCGCTAAGCTTCTCCTCAGTGGCTATCATGGTGGCGGCAGCGGTGATATCCAACTGTGGCGTTGGAGGGGACACGGTGTGCTCAACCTCCATGGACACAGTGGCGTTCGTGGGAACCGCCACGTGTGCCTCCATAGGTGCCTCGGTCTGCGCCACCACGGGCACGGCGGGGGGCGTGGGGATCATCACGGGCGCCGGTGGTGCCTCCATCTGGACAAGGTGCGCCTCATGCGCTCTCTTGGCCTTGAAGGCGTCCACGACGTTCTTGGGATCACGACACTGCCCGGAGAAGTGAAGCTTTGATTCGCAGCGAAAGTAGTCTTGAGGCCTCACCTCCCCCTTACTCGCCTTTTGCTCCTTAGCCGGGTTGGGATGGTTAGGTCTCTTCTTGCCTTTGCATTTTCTGCCGCGTTGCTTGAACTTTGGTTGGCGCACTTTGTAGGCACCGGCATAAGCTTCCTGGCTTGGGCCCCCTCCGAAAGGCTGCGAGGTGAAGTTCTTTTTCAGAACCTCATCCTGCGCCTTAGCCACCTGGAGGACGTTAATGAGCGCCGAGTACTGCGTGAAGTTCTCCTGGCGGTAGTTCCGCGCATTCTGGAGGTTACTCGGATGGAAGGTGGAGAGAGTTTTCTCTATATTCTCCTCGTCTGTGATTTTCGTACCACACATGTGATGCATGTAAAATGCATAGATGAATTTTGCATATTTTCACATGGTTTTCTATTACATATTGCATCATATAAGGGTATAATTTAATGTTTTATAGTATTTTGAGGTTAAATTACAAAGTCCCCCAACTTTTGTGGAATTAACCCTGCCTGTCAGAAACCCCATTTTCTATATTTTTGACGTTTCAGGGGGCAATCTTCCGCGAAATCACCTGAAAATCTGCGGGGGTCATTTTCTTGGAAGGAGAAGACTTGCGGGCGAAGGATCCACGAGAATTGGGCAAGGAGTTCCAAAAGAGGACCCTCCACGCGGCCAGATTCCTTGGCCGCGTGAGAGGCCCCCTTTTGGCCCCTGTGGCCCCAATTCCTTCCATCTTCGACTTACCGACTCCGTCTTGACCTAAAACCGACTATAAAAAGGGTCCCCCGTACCCTTACGGAGAGGAGCGCCGCTGAAACACCGAAACAGAGACCAAAAGTTCCAGATTGGAGGGGGGAAACTCCGGCGGGGCGCCGCCGGTGTGATCTCCTACCCCTCCAACGTCATCTCCATCGACATCTCCATGAAGAGGGAGTAGTCCACCCCAGGTCTATGGGTTTGTGGAAGTAGCACTTGTATCTCTCTCTCTATGTGCTTCACTAATTAGATCCGTATGAGCTGCCTCACATGATTACGGGCACCGTTGTAATTCCTATGTGGTGGATCTTTTCTATGAGTTATTGAATCTGAGATTGCAATTGTTTCTCTTGAGTTATTTGAGTAGATGTATCTTATGTACCCCGTTCTTATTTGCTAGCTTTGATCAATCTAGTTCTTGAGAGCGTGTGTGGGGTGATGGGTGCATTAGTTGGAGTAACGGGGGGTGGCTAGTGCTGTGAAAGTGACAGAAGTTCAGCGATCCACTTAGGTTTTGTTAAACCTTTCTTAGTTACCTCACTAGAGATAAAAAGGAGTACCTTATTACCGGGGATTCGAAGTGACACTAATCAATCTCCATGACTAGATCTAGCAAGTTCTTACTTCAACTTCATGTCACATTGCTTAAAGCTATACTCTGGTTTTTCCTTAATTATCGAGATGTTATGATTTATTTCGCATCTTGGTGGAGTATAAGAGGGATCAATATGACCGTAGAGATCTCTATGCTAGGACGTGATTCCCATATGAAAGTACTCAATGTTAAACATGTTATTGTAATCTCACATGTAATTCTTTATGTCCACCGTCTACCACTTTATTTGAGAGAATGCAAGTGTGAAACCATGAACCCCGGTCCTATTTTAATTATAAGAAAACACTCTAGTTACTTTGCTGCAATTTACTTTACTTGCACTTTATTTTACTTGCATCTCCAATTCGAATTTACATTATCTCCATCACCACTTGCATCACAAAAATACAAAAACAATCCATTGCATATTTATTTTCTCACTTGCATTTAGTAGTAGATTTAATTAATGCACATTTACTTTCAGTTTTGCATTGCAATTTAGAAGTCTCACACCTTGTGCTTGACAACCACTTGGTGAGGTTGAGGGCACAAAATTCTCTACTTGTTTGCAGGATCCTGGAGGAAGCTTGGAAGACAACTGCTGAAATACTGGCTCCCCAAGAGTTCGATATAAACCCTCGAGTCACCCTCGTGGGGAAGAAGGCTTGCCACTACCTACACACTCTGCACTTGGAGTCTCAACCTAGCCATCAACATGTCGAGAGATGCACAAATCACGTGTAACGCGGAATTGTACAACATCACTAACTTGTAGTCCGCAAACCTCAGACGCAACCAATCCCCCTCCGCCTTTGGCTTGACGTGGTACTTCAACCTAGCGAATCTCTCTTTAAGAGCGACCCACAGGGCTGAAGCACTCCGTTCAGCCATGTACTCGTTTTTCAACGTCGCACTCATGTGGTGGCGGAGCATATGCAGTGCCTGCACATTCTCTGCAGTAGTCGTGGAAGGTGGAGAGAGTTTTCTCTATCTTCCGACCCTCGAGGACGATCTCCACGTTCGAGGCCCAAGCCAAGTAGGTTAGCCCAGTCTGAGCCAACTCCTCGAATTCGCGGTTCATGATTCCGGCCATCAGAGATTTATACAAACATGTATCAGATTATAACAGGTAATCGATTGCATAAAGCGATGTTGATACAAAATTCAATAGTGCGGCGTTCCAAAATTTAAATGACATGCTAAGATGCTCTAGTAAGTATTAAAACAATTAATTATTGTAGTAAAACATGGTATGAAAACATGTAAAGAGAGATACTATGCTAAGCGCGCTCGAAACGTGAAAATTGGCCCTAAAATGACTTTCCGAATTTATTTAGTGCCAGTTTTACAGTTTCAGCAAAAACAGATTAGTTCAGGGTTTTACTGGTAAAATTATTCAGCAGGAATAAAGTATACGTAATTCTCTAAAAGTCCGAGTGCTAAAACGTAAAAATCCGCGCGCGTGACCGTTTTCGGCCCATTCCGTCTTGGCAGCAGGCCGCAGACAGGCCGGGAAAGGGGCCAGCAGCCCACCGAGTCCCACCATGTCGTCTGCCTTTTTTTCCGGCAGAACAAGGCTTAGGTCGAATGCGGCCCATCGGTCGCGCCTGGTAGTGGGCCGTTTCGGCCCGGCGGCCCAGCCGAACCCTAGAGGGGCTGCGGCCAGCATGCGCTGACAGAGCGCAAGGCTCAGGTCGCGGCGGCAACCAGCCTCCTCTGGCTCGAGGCCGGGGCCGGACATGGTGGTTGTGGTCGCAGCAACTGCTCCGGCGGCCATCGGGGCCTGGAACGGGGCGGCAGGGCGCGGGGCGGCGGCCGGCCAACGGGGCGCGGCGCGCGAGGCATAGTCGAGGTGCCGCGACCAGCAGGGTCATCTGCGGGCGAGCGGCGGCGCCGAGCTCCGGCGAGGGTGCAACGACGGCGCGGGCGAGTGCGGCCACGCGCTGGCGAGCACGGCGGCGTCCCGTCGCAGGCGGGCGCGGCCTCTCGCGCGGGGAACTATGCGCCGACTAGCGGCAGTACATCTGCGTCCGTTCCCGGCGTCCGTGCCTCCGGCGATCTACAGGTCGCGTGGCCAGGGTCCGCCGGTGGTGGGCGCGCCGGCGGCCGGAGGACCAGCTGGGTCTCTGGCGAGTGTGCCAGTCCGGTGCCTCTGCTTTGTGAAACGCGGCCATGGATGCGTGATGCCAACGACCAAGAAACAACAACAAAAAATTGGAAAAAAATCATCGCCACGTTCATCTGGAACTGCGACGGCACGAACGCACAACGGATGCGTCGCGGCGGTACTGTGATCAGCGGGATCACGTGGCGTACCGTCTCTCTACAATGCAGTCAAAAAATCTCTCGTGATCCAGGGATATCGGCATTGGCGGGCGACTGCGTGTCAGCTCGATCCCCGGGAGAGAAATCCACACCATAGATGCAATCTAAAAATTACGCGAAACGCAAAAACGGAAAGGAAATTGCGAGGCGAATCCATTTTTGTGATCATATCGTGGTTATACCTTCGCGGTTGGTGCAGCGAGACTGCTCGGTGTAGACTCGACGGAGAGACACGTGTGTGATAATGTGTTGTACAACCTCTGTCAGCTGGCCGGTCCCGAGGTATACATCAATGGCGATGTAGACGAAGGCGCAGATCAGCACACGAACGGAAAAGTCTAGATGAAAAGTCTACGTACAATGCCTCGTTATATGAAGGGGGATGGTTTAGATGGATAAGCACCCACTTATCATGGAACGTGAGACCACCACCTATCGGTTCCGTAACAGGACAAACTGGACAGCGAACTTGTCTAGCGTTGTCTCCGATGATGCATATGTCGGCGAAAACGGTGCATCCACCGCCACAATCCCTACTCCTTGGTCCATCCATGGTCACGTCCACCAGCTCGGCGCGTGCTCTCCGGCACCGCTAGATCTGGATGATCAACCATCACCTCCATGGCGTTCATATGTTTCTATCGTCGCCTCTGCCCCGCGCTGCAACCCCGACACTAGTGCTCGGGCTGGAATATTGAGGCCTTGTTTGGTACTAGAGTATTTTAGGGGATTAGTGGGGATAATCCCTAGAGGGTTTGGGTGAAACCCCCACCTCCACCCAATCCCCTCAAATCCCTTCCCCCCCCCCCCCCCCCCCAATCCACTTGGTAGAGGGAGTGGTATGTTAGGGGAATTTTGGAAAAAAGTGGGGATAAACCCTGCTAATACACTTGTACCAAACGGAATTTTGGGGATTTTTAGGGATTTGGGGTTAGACCGGGATAATCCCCACCAATCCCCAAATATACCCCCGTACCAAACAGGGCCTGAGTGTGTTCCCTTCAACTTGGGTGTATATTCGCTCTAACAATAACCGAGCAAACAATTGAGTAGGGGATTGACGGATTGGAGGATTCAATCCCCAATGGAATTTGGGTGGACAATGGAATTTGGGTGGATGGACGTGGATCACCCAATTCCCCCGGGGTTAGTTACGGTTCTCTAAGAACCAAACAAAGCCTCAAGTTGACACGAAATCATCGATTCCATCCGTACTCTCCCTGATGAACCCCCTGATTCGATGGGACTCACAGAAGACTTCTGCATCTTGAAACTTGAATAAGGCTGGTGCCAGTGCACCGCCTCCCTCTCGCCTCGCCACATCAGTTTTAGTCTCACTCTCACCCCCACTCTCACCTCACTCTCGCCCCATGGTGCCACTGCACGGGCTGTAGTGCTACTCTCACTTCTCTCTCCTCCACTCTCGCCTCCACTCTCGTCTCCCTCTCGCCCCCACTAGCACCGCTATCGCCCCGCTCTCGCCTATCGCCTCCCCCTCTCGCCCGGCCAGTGCGGGCGGTAGCCGGGCGGTAGCGGCGCTACCGCCGGGCGAGCCAGCCACCGCCCGCCTATTCCCTCTCGCCCCCTTACCGCCCCATTCTCGCCCGCGCCCAGGCGATAAGCGCCACTACCGCCCCCCTACTCGCCTCCGTTGGCACCGGCCTAAGCGAACAGAAAGCCCTAGCATGGAGGGAGTACGTCTTATTAAAAACGGAGGAAATACAGCCTCAGCCCCACCACGACCAGGGAGTGCGTATTATCTAAAAAAAAAACTAAGGAAATATAATCTCATCCGCACCACGAGTCATTAGGGGTATTAAAACTCGCACAAAAGGAAGCCCTCTCAGGCTATCAGGTATTTTAGCCGTCAGATCGTGCGTTTTGGCCTTTCCTAATCGTCTGATTCCGCGTGAGTTTCTCCTCAGCCGAATATCCCGGGAAGGCTACTCTGGGAATCAAATCGCTGGCCTCCCGTTCGATCTCATATAGACATTCCAGATGTGTCCACGTGTGCATCGACACAAACGCATGCGACTGAAGCGACGCCCTCACGCTCCCTGCCCCCATCCTGGCCTGGGAAAAACCTAGGTGCGCCACCGCCTTTCTTGACGAAGATAGAGAAGGAGAGAAAATTGGGAGAGGGAGAGACTCGAGAGAGTGCCAGCGCCCCTTGCGGACGGCAACAATGGCTGAAGAGTTTGGTGCCGATGCTTCCTCTAGGGCGACCTTCCCGCTGCCGCCGCATCAACGCTTGTGTCGGGGCTTCTCGTCCTCATCGTGGCGATGCACGCCGTCCAAACCAGCCGCAAGGCCAGGGGCGGAGCCAGCATTTAGGTATAAGGGGGGCGAGGCACGGGATGGCCGAAACATTGTTCCATGTCGACATTTTTCTCTCGTATAACCTTTAGTACCCATCGTACCATTAATAGTACAAAAAATCACAAAATCAGATCTTAAACAACATAACTAGGAATCATAAAAATAATTTTTATGATCAACTTCTACATACTGAGTATAGGTGAAATTGTTGTATTTTCTGCTAATACTTGCGACCTGCCTTGAATTTAAAATTATTACTTATCTTGACTAGAAATTCAACAAGGAGTGGCACTATTGTATACACGTGTTCAACGGCAAATGATCAATTAAGTGTATAGAATGATCAGCATACCTCTAGATTTACAGAACGAGTGGCCTAAGTTAGAGATCGACTTCCTGAATGATGATGAAGCGAAGAAACAGTCAACCCGATCAATACTTCAACACAGAGGTTGACACGACGGCATCACCGGAGATTTTCCTAGCGGATGACTCTTGTCATAGTTTTCGAGCAGCCAAAGATGCCATGACGGCATGGCAGATCAATCTAATCTTGGGGGAAAAGTATGGCCGGTCGGTCGCGGGAAATAAAAGTAAGTTACGCTAAGAAGAAACGTGCCTAAACCGGGTTAGGTCTCACTGCGTACATACTCATGGGATTTAAGTACTAATTAGCACATATATGAGATAATTAGCAAGTATATGCATTACTCACACTAGTAATACCTACTCCAAATCATTAGGGGGGGCGGAACCTTGGCGGGGGTCTAGCCCCTGCTAGCCCCCCCTTGTCTCCGCCCCTGCGCAAGGCCATTCCGGGCGAGATCCCACATAGACATGGTAATCCTCCGTACTCTTCCACGGATGGTAGGGCTCATGCAATTCCCGTTCTGAACCTTCCACTGCAAACAGGAGTACAGTACCCTGAACAAACATGGCTATCTGTACATTCGTAACACAGGATTTGTTTCTTCCCCTTCTAGGTTCTAATTTCTACTGTTTTGTTACATTTTTTATCTCCTCCCCGGTGACTTCTCTAATCATGCCTTTGTTGATTTGTTTATCTCCAGCTGGTTTATGATGATCCTTAATTATAATGCTTCCGGAATCCATGCCCACCAATGTCTTCATTCTAATGCTTTCCGAATTCATGACCACCGAAATTTTAAGTAGGGCTCAACTGTTATTTACTGCAAGTTTTTGTCAAAGGCCTCCAGCCCTATAAGGCCAACGGTTGTGCAAGACTGGATGTGACGCTAGCTGGTTTTACCTCCTCTAACCAAGTGAATCAAACAAGTAGTACAGACTTGTAGCATGGAAGTCTGGTACACTATCGTTGTTCCTGGTCATTTTCCCACCTTAGGAATTTGCACTGCTATGTATCATGAATTTCAGGGATTCATGAAGTTAACATTTTTTGTTGTGCCAACATCTTTCGGGATCAAGTTTAAAGGTATTGATATTTTACATCGCAATCTTTTGGTGGAATAACACTAATCACGACATCCTATGTGCTCATGCAACAAACATTAATTTTGAGTACGCTCTTAGCGGTAGTTTGATGTTTTTTTTTTTTGCAACATATCATCAATAAAGTAGTACTTTGGTATATCTGCTCCTCTTAAAGGCTGCAATTTTTATTTCATATTCTCCAACGCTACATAATTTATGAATATATATCCGAGTGTAATGCTTTAGTATTGTATGAAACCATGATGTACAACTTATAAGTTCCCCTAAATGCCTATATAATTTGTGAATATATATCCGAGTGTAATGCTTTAGTACAATGTAATGCTTCATTCTCATGAAGGTGAGAAAAGGTACAGTTCTGTAGATTGAACTCTGAATTTGTATCTACAGATTGGGTGAGCTTCGCAGTTCTAACTAAGTGTGACGTTCTCCAGCTTGGTGTGCCATTTTCGCTGACCAATCTTCATCAACTTGCACTTTAAGGTAAAATAAAAGTAGAAAACGCGGCATGAACTGCGGATTGAATATGGCAAGTACAAGAAGAACAAAGGAAAATAGGAGTACATCTATGTCTAGGAGAGAAGACTAGGCCATACAAACTCCTCAGCTGTGAAAGGATAAAATATGTCATAGTTTAACTTGGTCTGCATGGATTCAAACATAAGAAAATAATATAAATGATGCAGCTAAGAAATTAGAAGCATTTATTTTTAATTTATTCTCTCAACTTTGTACCTATTGTAGCTTTGGTTACGATTTTGCATCCATGGCTTCTGCTTACATTGTAACTAGCACTTTATCAGTTAATGCTCTATTGCCTGCTGAGTCGTAGTGTATGGTATTCAGTCATCTTTTCTGTGTTTTGGTAATACAACGTGATTGTAAAAATGCTCAGTGTCATGTATTCCCATGGCACTTTCAGTGATCTAAAAACAGTACGTGTTTCTGTCCAAGTAACAAATGACTGTGTGCCTGAAAAAACAAAATCCCTAAATCTCATGCTTATTTTGCAACTCAAATGTACTGATTATAAAATTAAGAAAATATAAATTAATTAGTTTTTCGTATGTCAGTAGGTAATGGAGGCTTATATGTAGAATTTTTTATATATATTTGGTTCCATTTTAGTGCATTTTTAATCTTGGCATGTCGCTTTCCTTCTATGATGTGCCTAAAGATGAGTTTTACAGAATACAATGAAGTCATCCTATCTTTGAATTCATGGAATTTACATTCAGTTTCTTTCCCATCTTTGAAGTCATCCTATTTGATGAAAATTGACCAGAACAGAAGACCAATATATAGGATAAAAAATAATAATGATTACACATATATAATTTGAATAAAATGTAAGATCACACCTATTCTCTCTTTCTTCATCCTCCATGCTATCCCTCCAATAAAGCACAAATTAGCCTATGAGAAATTTTAGCTTCTGAAGAAAATGATTTTTTTTCATATCAAAGTATGGATTGCTCTTATAAGACCATAATTATCACCAAAACATGGCCGAACATTTGAGAATTCAAAATATATTTACTGCAACTAACAATCTATTTTTCTAATGGACGGGCGCGGCAACGCGCGCCTACATGATCTAGTGAACATAACACCGATGCAAAACGCGAACGCGGCCGAACGTGCTTAAAACCTCTTCTCAGTTAGAGCATCTCCACTCGCGCCCCCGCTAGGCGTCCGGATGGGCGCCGGAGTTGGCCATTTGAGGGATATCTAGATGGGAAGCGGGCGTCTTGGGACACCAATCCCCACTCGTAGCCCCAAACAGCGCCCCCCCCCCACCCCCCCAAAAAAATTAAAACTTAGATTCCATTCAAAATTTTAGGAAATATTACAAGATTTGAACGAAATTTAAACTAAAAACAAAAAATTCGACATGTTCACTCGTGGAACACATCGAAATCCTCCTCCTTCACACTGTAGCCGTCGTCGTCGTTGCCGCCGCCTGGAGAGTGCGGCCAGTTGTTCGACCCCGCCTTGTCATCGTTAACTGCGAGGGAGAAGCCGTCATCGCCGTCCAGGTCGATAATGGGCACGCCGGTGATCTGCGTGTGGTCAACGAAGGACCACGCGTGTGCGATGTCGTCCGACAGCGGCGGCGACGTGTTGAACGACTCGTTGAGGGTGAACGGATAGTATGGTCACCTAGAGGGGGAGTGAATAGGTGCTACAACCAATTTTATTTTTTCTTCAAATTAAACTTGACACAAAGGTAAATTCTCTAGATAATGCAACTAAGGTGAATTTACCTATATGAAAAGAACAACAATAACAACAATACAAACACAAAGTAAAGGAGAGGGAACAAGGTAAGCGATAACGGAAGCACGCGGAGACACGATGTATTTTCGAGTTCCTCCCTGTTAAGGGAGTACGTCGTTGGAGGGGTGTGAGTTTCGCCATGAAGGTCTACTTAGCGCCACAAAGGCCTCACCCTATTCTCCGATGAACCCCGCCACAAAGGCCTAGTCCAGCTTCCACTATTGATCCCCTTTGAGAGGGAATCGAGTTCTTTACAAACACGTTTGGGGCACACACACACGGCCACAACAAAATTGGAGGCTCTCAACAATCACAAGAATCGCCGGGAGTTGCAAAATGTCGAGGTTCTCCAAACAAGGAAACCCTAGACTAGTTCCCCTCAAGCAAATGAGGGGGAATGGAAAACCGGTTGGTGAAGACGTAGATCGGGGCCTTCTCCTTCAATCTTCTGAAGATCAACACTTTTGGTGGGAGAGATTGGGAGATCTGGCAAAGTGGGTGAGTTCTAGAAATGGTGAGATTTATTCTGGTCCAGCTAGCTATGGGAAGAAGAATGGGAGGGGGTATTTATACCCCTCACCCAAATTGTAGCTGTTTGAGCTATTTCTGAGAATGTCACACCGGAGACTCCTGTCTGAAAAGTTTCCGGATAGTCTCACACCGAAGACTCCGCACTTGGGAGATCGAATACTCCTCATAGTCTTCGGGATGTCTCCGAAGTGACACTGGGGCGTGACACCATCTTCACTTTGCGCTGGGGAAACGTCAAGTCCAAAGACTCCGGTCTTCCAGACCGGAGACTCCGGTGTAGCCCGAGAGTTGGCGGAGATTCCGCCTTTTTTTTGTCTCCTTGATGTAGAGTGTGTCTGAGGTTGGTAGAGCTTGCTGAGGTAGGAGGTAGTCCGGAGACTCCGGTAAGTCTCCGACAGTCTTCGGTGTGTGTCTAGGGGGTGACACCATTTGTGCAGCTCTGGCTTCTCGCAGGAAACTTCATACCGGAGACTCCGGCCTGGAATAAAATCCAGTAAGTTTTCCCACATGAAGATCTCTTTGTCCTTTTTGTTTCTCACACAACCATTTTTAATATTATCAAAAGACCCTAAAAATATCAACACACTTAAATATATACGTGTGTTGTTAACAAACACCCAAAACAAGATTTAGGTGCATTTTGCGCTTTCAATCTCCCCCTTTTTGGTGTTTGATAAAAACACACATATTTGCAATGAATAACATAGCTAGGCTTGGTTTGAAGAAATAGACGGGCTCTCAAACAACAAACTCATGAGCTCCCCATATGTTTACAAACAAAGCCCACAAGTACAACAACAATAATGAACAATATACTTGCATGCATAGGTAAGGTAAGTAAAGCAGCAATAATAGCATAAACATAAGATAGCTTCACCAACACAGTCTCACCACACACAAATTAGGTCCACTAGGAAATAAACTCGAAATCAACTAGGATAAAGGGAAAACAATCCATAAAAGCAAATCAAGTCCAAAGACTTGTGTTCCGAGGAAAATCAAATCAAAGCAACCCTTGCAAATCCTGAGAAGTCTATAGCTACTTCTCCCCCTTTGGCATTGAGACACTAAAAAAGGGACAAAGAGCAACTACACGGAACCAAAGAATCAATCATCCTCCTCATAGTCCTCGTCTTCTCCATCATTCTGGTCGGTGCCATCACCCTCATCATCATCATCACCCTCTTTTTTGATACTCCTCCTCCTCTTCTTCTTCTTCTTCTTCTTCTTCTTTATACCCTTCTTCTTCTTCTTCAGTATGCTCATCTTCCTCTGTCATAGGAGCCTTTCCACGGTTGTTGGAAGAAGAAGGAGCCGAAGTGATCTCTTCAAAGTCACCCCACGGGAAAGAGGAGGCATTCCATTCTTCATAGGAAATGGTGACGGACTCAGGAGGAGGGTTAACTGGAGGGGTAACCACAATACCCGCATTATCCTGAAGGCGGCTGAGCATCTTCTTCATCTCCCTCCTTTCCTTATAAGCCACGTGATTCTCCTTGTGAACAGATATGGTCATGCACAGAATGTTGGGTTGGAACCACGAGAGCTTCTTCATCTCATCTTGAACCCCATCCTTGCCCTGACGGCGATAAGGAGGGATGACATTCTTCCTCCTAGCCCTCGGGGCCTCAGTCCCAGCATCACCCATGGGGGTGTCTGATACGTCTAAAACGTATCTCCTTTTCTGAACATTTTTCTTATTCTTTTCCTCTAAACTTGTGAGTTTTGTATACCACTAACACGGACTAATGTTGTTTTCAGCAGAATTACCTTGCTGTCTCATTTTTGTGCAGAAAAACCAACTTTCGGGAAATTACCCAGAAAAGACCCCATTGAGCTTATATCACCAGAGGACCCCGGGAGCCAGAAGGACACCTAGAGCGGGGCCAGGAGGGGCCCAGACCACCCCTGGGCGCGCCCCCCTAGGTCGCGCCGCCAGGTGGTGTGGGGCCACCTCCACCCCCTCGGGCTCCCCTTTCGACTACATATGCCCCGTAAACCTAAAATGCGAGGGGGTTGTCATATTCCACAGAAACACAATAGAGCGCTGCCGCCACCTCGAAACACAATTCGGGGATCAGAAGTTCCTATTCCGGCACCCTGTCGGGACGGGGATTCGAAGGAGATCATCTCCATCGACACCGCCACCTCTTCTCCATCAACCATCCATGATTCCCCCGTCCATATGTGAGTAAACTCCGATGTAGGCTGAGAGGGATGGAAGGTATTGGATTAGATTGATCATGTAATAATGCCAGATTGTTAGGGCATAGTGCATAGTATCCACTGTTAGTATTTTCTACCGTTGTTTCAACTTGTTATGCTTAATGCTTGTCACTAGGGCATGAGTGCCATGATCTCAGATCTGAACATGTTATTGTTTCATGAGTATAATTATGTTTCTTGATCATATCTGCAAGTTGTTTACACATGTCATTGTCCACGGAGGGGGTGGTTTTGATGTGACAGAAATTGGGACAACCAGAGGGGGTGGTTTTGATGTGAGGATCACATGTGTTCACGGAGTGGTAATGCATTGCTCTGGTGATTTATTAAAAGGAGCACCTTAATTACCAGTAATTTCCCTAGAGGCCCCGCTGGCACGTGCTGGTAGGACAAAAGATGTTGTGCAAGTTTCTCATTGCGAGCACGTATGACTATATTGGAACACATGCCTATGGTTAGCCTAGAACTTGGATGCTTTATTATTATTATCTGCAATGACCACGTTTTTATTACATGACCTATATTATGCATGCAACGCCCGTTCATCCATTCCCTCTATGCCTACGGTACTCCCATCCTGTTGTTTTCCGCGATTGCTACCGCTGTTACTATTTTACTATTGTTGTTATTTTATTATTACTGCTGCTGTAAAACTGTTACCACTGATAAATTGTTGCGAGAAAGTCTACTTTGAGGTGCAGCTGATTTGACAACTCAGTTGCTAAGGCTTATAATGGCTCCCCTTGTGCCGAATCAATAAATTTGGGTTTTACTTCCCTCGAAGACTGTTGCGATCCCCTATACTTGTGGGTCATCAGGTCCTCATCTGAAGGCAAGTGAGAAGTGAGCACCTGAAGAGTACCAACATCATGCACAGTCTCACACACAAGTCCCGGGCACTAATCAAGAATGAGCTTCATCAGATATGGAGAAACACCGGAACCTTCTTGATCTCGATCATGTTGGAGTAGATCTCTTCCTTAATGAAATGCATGACGTCAATCTCAAATCCCTCACAGTCCGGTCTAGCTAAGTTACACTAGAAGGCATGATAGAGCAGTAACTGTCCCACCACAAATAGCATAAATGTTACCGGCCTTGGGAGCAATGTTTTTACGGAAGAGCCGGATAATAACGTTGTAGACCCGCTTCAAGTCCTTGAGATCTTCTCATATGTAGGATCCATCCTATTCTTGTTAAAGGCAACACCAGAAACATGTATTCTTTGGCCTACATTGTCACCCATAGGGTAACAGCTCGGAGAGCCTAAGGATAGATGACTCACACTTCCTAGAACCGATCATCGAGGTCAAAGGAATGTCCTCATCATCTCCAAAAGTGACCGTGGCATAGAATTGCTAAACAGCCTTGATATTGTAATTCTGCTGAATGCCCACAAGATGCTCCAGACGCAACTTCTTAGTTATCCATACGACTTATTCAAAGTACTCCCTGCCGCCTAGAGCCTCTAAGTCATGAACCCTCTGTGGACAGACTGGATGTTGTAGAAGACTGTAAATCTCCCTCTGAATAAGCTTAGACTCACTCCTCCAATAGTGAGGACTCTCAGCAGTGCGATCCATGGTGAAGAAATGCTTTGTTAGCATTACCCTATAGTCTTTCTTGCTCATCTTCTTCACAGAGGTGATCCTATCAAACCTGGCCTTCTTCGCCAATTCACGCTTTGGTGCTCTTGGATAGCCTCTTCTTGGTGATGCTCATCATCAAGGGTCCTACGCTGATCAACTTTCCCAGTCTCTGGATCGGTGACAAGGTAGTTTCCAGAGTGAGCACGAGACTTCCTTGTTTTAACATGAGGAGGACTTATTCCTTTTCCCTAAAAAATAGCCGAAAATAGCAACAAATAGCAGTAGATAAGCATGCATGTACACAATATGAAGGAAGAAATATGCACAAGATACTGGGCACAAGTCTCTTCTTCTACACCGGAATCTCCGGTCTGGAGATCAAAATCTCCGGACGCACCAGAGACTCCGGTCTATGCGACAGATCTGACAATGTACATGCAGGGATTTGTGCTCAAAACATCTAGTGAAGGTTTCTAGATATTAAAAACAGCCTATGGAGGGTCTACAACAAGGGGGCATAGACTAGAATCTCCAAAACAAACATCTAGATCAAACCCTAGATGCAAAAAGAGGAAAATGGGGGAGGAGATACCCTTGCCATCCGAGTCGTCCATGGAGGTGCTCCTGGAGGGGTACCTCGAGGAAGAGTAGAGGGGAACCCGGAGGGGCGGATTTCGGCGGCAAGAGGCGGACGGATGGGGTCCTGGAGTCGGAGGCGGCGCAGGAGGAGAGATGAGAGTCGGGAGTGTCTGGAAGAGAATGAGGAACCCTTCCACCCTGATCCCCTTTTTGTTCTGCGAAAACCGCCAGACCGGAGTCTCTGTTCTAAGCACACAAGAGTCTCGGGTGTACCGGAATCTTTGTGCTTAGGCCGGAGACTTTGGTTAGACCGGAGTTTCCCGTGTTTCACACCGGAGTCTCCGGACCCAAACTCCAGAAAAATCCTAGAAAATGTGGGGACATGCATGTCGCTAAAAAACTTGGCTTTTAGGAAGATTCTGGCTTGGGGCAAGAAAAAACAAATAGGGATGGTACTTCACACTCAAAGATTGCAAGATCCAAACAACTAAGCACCAAAATTTGAGTGTGTTTTCCATAAAAATAACAAAACTCAAAAAGAGAGAAGGAAGTCAAATAAAATCCAAATAAGAACCAACTCTTAAAAAGAAGAGGTTGGTGGCCTAAGACACCATGTAAGAGATCATGGTATGACACCATGAAGATATATCTTGGGTGAATTTCCAATTCTCGACATTGAAGCTCACAATTCAACATTAGAAATAGAGAGATAACAATGATTTTTTTTGCTTTGGGCATAATGGGGGGAGAGAGAACCCAGTGTGTTAGGATAACACTCCCCTATGTCCATTCCTACACCTAAATCCAAACACGTATCAACTATAGGGGTGTGTGCAAGATACTCAAGTCAAACTCCTTGAATCTATGATACTTAGCTCATTCCTTAAAAACATGAATCTTGCATCATCAAGAGGCTTCTGAAGATGTCCGTGAGATTATCCTTGGTAGGGACATATGCTAGATCAATATCACCTCTTGCCACATGATCCCGGATGAAATGATGTCGAATCTCAATATGCTTCGTCCTTGTGTGTTGCACGGGGTTGTAGGCGATATTGATGGCACTTTCATTGTCACAGATAAAAGGCACCTTATCCAAGTGAACATCATACTCTTTGAGGGTTTGCCTCATCCATAGAAATTGGGTGCAAGCACTAGAGGCCGCCACATACTCGGCTTCGGCTGTGGAGAGAGATATACAGTTTTGATTCTTGGAAGACCAACTCACCAAAGACCTACCAAGAAATTGACAAGCCCCAGAAGTAGACTTCCTATCATATTGATCACCGGCCCAATCCAATTCCGTGTACCCCTTTAGAGAAAATTGTGCCCCCTTTGGGTACCACAAACCAAACCTTGAGGTATGAACCAAATACCGAAAGATCCCATGGACCGCCACCAAGTGGCTTTCCTTAGGAGCCGCTTGATACCTTGCACACACACCTACTCTCAAAACAATATTGAGCCTAGATGCACAAAGGTAAAGCAAAGAACCAATCATAGAATGATACAACTTTTGATCCACATGTTTACCGTCCGGATTGCGCTTGAGGTGGCATTTGACTTGCATAGGAGATGGCTTATCTTTTGCACGTTGGTAATTAAACCTCATGAGCATGTCTTGGGTATACTTGGCTTGAGAAATGAAAGTCCCATGAGTCAATTTCTTGATCTCAAAGCCAAGGAAGAATTTGAGCTCTCCCATCATATACATCTCAAACCTGTCGGTCATAAGCTTCGAGAACTCATTATTAAAAGCTTGGTTAGTTGATCCAAAGATAATATCATCCATGTGGAGTTGGCATATGAAAAGCTCTCCCTGTACCCTCTTTGTGAAAAGGGTGGGGTGGATCTTCCCAACTTCAAATCCACGGTCTTCCAAAAACTCTCTAAGGTGCGCATACCTTGCACGTGGTGCTTTTTTAAGTCCATAGAGAGACTTATCGAGCTTGTAGAAATGGTTATGGAAGTTGGGGTTCTCGAACCCCGAAGGTTTCTTAACATATACCTCCTCTTTTAATGGACCATTTAGAAAAGCATGTTTCACATCCATTTATTGCAATTTGAAGTTATGCGAAGATGCATATGCAAGAAGGATACACATGGACTCAAGGCGAGCCACGAGAGCATAGGTTTCATCAAAGTCAATGCCTTCCGCTTGAGTGTAGCCTTGAGCCACAAATCTTGCTTTGTTCCTCACGACAATACCATGCTCATATTTCTTGTTCTTGAATGTCCACCTAGTGACAATAACATTGTGGCAATCCTTTGTCTTCTCAACTAGCTTCCAAACTTTATTGCGCTCAAATTTATTGAGATCATCATGCATAGCTTCCAACCAATCGGAGTCCTCAAGAGCTTCAAATACTTTCCTTCGTTCCACTATGGATATGTGAGATTTATGCTCACTAAAGTTTTCCAATTGCCTTCTTGTATATATTCTAGCTTGAAATCTTCCAAAACCTTGTTATCAGAGGCATCAATATGCTTCAAGGCCTTTCTAATCCTTCTAGAACGACGGGCTTCGATTTCCTCATTATTGAGAGGAGGGATCACTACATCATCTTGATCATTTGGGTCCCCGTATTGACCGGTTTGTTGGCCTTGATCATCATCGTCGTCATCATCATCAACACTAGCTTCAACTTGTGGTGATGAGGACGAAGAAGGTTGATCTTAGCCTTGACCTTGACTAGCTTTAGTGATAGGAGTGGTTGATTCTTGCGTAGTAACTTGGTCAACAAGAGGAGGGTCTTGAGCTTGTTCTTGGTTAGGTGCATGACTTGGATCCTTGGCTTGTTCGTCTATTGTAGAGGAGGGCTCCACTTGGGTAGAGCCTAGTTCTTCTCTAGTTACCATAAGGTTCCCCTCAGTGGGGCGGAAAAATCCCACACCCATCATTAGTATGGCTTCTTGAGGAATTTCAACAGCTACATTAGAAACATGAAATTGCGCCACTTGGGAGCCATCATTTTCCTCGAAAACCACACTACAAGATTCCATGACTATCTGTGAGGTTTTGTCAAAGACTCTATAAGTGTGGGATTCGACACCGTAACCAACAAATATACCCTCAATAGTTTTAGATTAGAATTTAGACAACCGAAGACCTTTATCAAATAGAAACACTTACAACCAAAGCCACGGAAGTATGAGACGTTAGGTTTGTTTCCAGTGAGCATTTCATATGGAGTCTTCTCTAAGCCCTTGCGAATGTAGAGGTGGTTGGAGGAGTGGCATGCGGTAGATATGGCTTTGTCCCATATATATTGGGGAGAAGAATACTCCGCCAACATGGTCCTTTCCATATCCAATAGATTTCGATTCTTTCTTTCGGCTACACCATTTTTTTTAGGGGTGTACACAGCGGAATATTGATGACGAATTCCCTCTTCAATAAGAAATTCATTGAGAGTGTAGTTCTTGAAATCGGAGCCATTGTCACTCCTAATAGCCATCATTTGGACATTGTGTTGACATTCCACATGGTTGGAGAAGTCGATGATATTTTGTTGGGTCTCACTCTTGCACTTGAAGAAATAGACCCGGGTATATCTTGAATAGTCATCGACAATCACCAAGCAATACTTCTTGCCTCCAAGACTTGCCTCGGGCACGACACCAAAGATTTCAACATGGAGAAGCTCCAAGATCCTATTTGATGAGATGATGGTCTTGCTCTTATGGGAGGCATCATGCATCTTTCCTTCAACACACGACCTACAAATGCGATCTTTGGAAAATGAAACATTTTTTAGTCCAATCATTGGGCCACCTTTTTGAAGACTTACAAAGTTCTCATGTTGACATGGGATAGGAGGCGATGCCACAACAATCCCGCATCCGCCTTTCCGAATAGACACATCGCTTGAGAGTTGGTAGACTTTGAAAAGTCCACCACAAATAACTCATTTTTGACATGTCCCACGTATTCTATGTCTAGAGTCTTGCTCCTCAAAAGGAACACAATATCATGATCAAAGAAGACAGAGAAACCCATCTTCCCAAGAGAACAAACTGAAAGTAAATTGTAACCAAAGGATTCGACAAGCATGACATCCACGATAGTGATATCCGGAGTAATCACAACCTTGCCGAAACCCGATACCTTAGACTTGGAATTTTCTCCATAGGTGATGGTTGCATCATTCGTATTTGGGCGCAACTCCGTCACAAGTTCTTTGCTTCCGGTCATATTCCTAGTGCATCCACTATCAATTATCCATTTAGACCCACCGGAAGCCTAGTCCTGCAAGAGATCGTTAACTAGAGTTAGGACCCGATGAGGGTCCCCTCATGTTAGCAACAAGGGTCTTTGGAACCCAAATAGTATTGTCAGTGAAACGCTCAATAGGACCAACATATTTAGCTTGCACAACACCATAATATTAACATATAAGAAATGGTGTGGATTGTTAGTTCCCGCGGGGTTGCTACGAGTAGTGTCTTCCCTAATGGCAATACCACTCGAAGCAACACTCTTCTTAGCTTGTGCGGGATTGGCCTTGTTCTTGTTCTTCTTCTTGGCAACATAGCCAAGACCTTGCTTGCCCACTTGTGGTGTAGGAGGAACCACTCGTGGCTTGGGAGAAACTTGTGGCTTAGAAACCACAACCTTCTCAACACTAGGTCCCTTGTCCTTGATTCTCGCTAGATCTTCCTTCAATCTAGAATTCTCTTGAATAATATTTGGATGATCACAATAAGAAGTAGAGGTACTAGGCACATTGAATTTTTTGAGTTGAGTTTGAAGTTGTTCATGTGACTCTCTGAGGATAGAGTGTTCACTATCCAAGGCCTTGTGAGCCTTGGTGAGCTTCTCAAACTCCTCGGTTAGTTTATCATTACCAACCCCAAACTCAATCTTGTCCTTTTTAGCCTTTTATATTTAGTAATAGCAAGGTCACGTTCTTTAGTGATATTAGCAACAAGTTCATTATGTGACTCTTTAATAGTTTCAAGTTCCACCTCAAGAGAAACTCGACCCTCATGTTCTTCCTCAAGAGTCATAGAGAGAGATGCCTTTTCATTTGCATCCCTCCTTTCAATCTCACCTTTGTTCTCAAGAGCTTCATGGGCCTCTCCCATTTGGCTCATGAGGAGATGAAAGTACCTCTTGGTCTCACCATGCACGTAAGACATAAAACGTTCCAAAGAGGCAGTTTCATCTTCTATACTGGGACTATCAATGTTATCCTTTTTATTTGGAGTCTTAGAGATGATAGAAGGTGATACCTCCGAGGCCTTAGCTATGAAGCACTTGGCGGAAGGTTGAGGAAGATTCTCATTGGGGTATTTGAAGAGAGACGAGGAAGATGAAGTTGAAGCAATATCAAGAGCATCCACTTCACTTGTGGATTCTTCTTCTTCATCACTTCCAAAATCATACTCCTCTTGAGTCACTAGAAAAAACTTGGTGGGAGGCTTCTTGTTGAAAGGTTTCTTCTTCAAGTGAGGTTTCTTATAAGCAACCTTTGATTTGTACTTGCGAATGATATTTCCACCATGATGTTACCTATACTCATAAGGGCACTCCGCAATGAAATGGTGCTTTTCTTGACAATTGAAGCAAGACCTCACTTTTTGATCCCCTTCCTTGCCATAGCTATACTTGGTTTTGTCCTCAACATATGCCTTGGCCTTGGGAGGATTCTCCCAAAACTTTTGCACGTCAAGAGAAATAACATCCTTGAGCACGGGGTCATATTATTAATCGTTCAAAGTGGCCAAGTCCTCAATGCATTCTTCTTGATGATCAACCTCCCTTGACACAACCTTGGACTTGAAAGCAACAGAGGCTCCTTTGTGCATTCTTATGGCTCTAGCTAAGTTTTCAAGAGCGTTCTTTGTTTGCACTTGGAAGGAGCTAATTTCTTGCATCACTTGAGTTGAGGTCATAGATGCATAGGCATGTCTTCCTTGAAGGCTTTTCAAGTCCGCGGGCTCAAAAGGCATGAGAGCACTCATGTACTTCCTCTTGATACAAGCATCATCAATATACTTGGCACCAACATTATTGAATGCGGTGGCAAGAGTCTTGTGTCAGACCCCGGACCCAGAGATATACATACTGTTATGTGCTCCTAGCCATGGACTCACAAGGGATTCAGGGTTACCAGCCCCGGCCGCAACAAACAACGGCAGGCAGACCGGATTCATCGGCACGTAGTCCGGATCCCCGGTCTACTACTCCTTGTATCCATGCTAGTCATAACCAATTATGCATACCCAAGCGTCCACGAGTCGGATGAAACTGAAGGAACGGGACCAAAGTTATACAGAGCTGCTATGTGTCCAGAAAGTGCAACAACAATTGAGGGTTACTAGGGTTACCTCGCCCCAGGCCGAATCACATCGGCAGGCGGGCTCGGACATGGACCATCGGCTCCACAACCCCTCGACTGCGACAACTATGCAGGCATAGCCAAAACTGTATAACAACAGGCTCGAAACCAACAACCGATCAAAGCAGCACTCTAGACATGAAAGTTGTATTAAACATGTGTTACTAGAGTATAGATTACAAGCAGAGGTCACACGACCCAACATTACATCAGAAAACGGAAGGCAAATTATGTTGCTAATCAACAAGAACCAAAAAGGCCTAAGAGGATGCAACATAAGACGATGTCCCAGCCCATAGATTCCAGGCTGCTACCTGGGAACCCCAAACTACTCGTCGATGTCCATGTTGAATCACCACCGAACTGAGGAACTCCACCTGAACCAAGTTGAAGCAAACATGAGTACGAGAGGTACTCAACAAGACTTAGTTAACCTATTATATATCTGCTTATTTTAGAAGGAGTTATGAAGGTTATTTTGCGTAAAGCCATCTTTTTTTTTTCCAAATCGAGGAAGAATAGCACGTCTCATAGAATATTTTGAAAACAGATGAGAAAGCTACTCAACTACATATATCATCATCTTTTAATCCACCAATATCATTTCAGCACCTCGTGCTTCAAAGATCACCACCTCAAGTTGTTCCGGTAACTCATGCTACAAGGTAACCCCTCTCGGCATTTCCGAGAAGGCATCCTTTATTCGTTATCAGCAAGTTTTAGTCATTCTGTTCAAGTTGTCTATGATCACAGAATCCGTCACCAAGTCGTCCTTAACCGCGGACACGGCTTTTCGAAAAGATTTAACCCTGCAGTGGTGTACAACTTTAACCACACGTACCAAACAACTCTTAATGCCAGAATGTTGGCACCATTCCGGGAAGTGCCGGCAAATGGAGGTTGACCACGACATTTCCCTTGCTTCGCCTATTCCATGAGTCGCTCCGAGTAGAGATGGACCGCCAATAGGGAGTGGCCATCTCCTGCCGGGTCTCTATCGTTGTGCGCAATGCTCGACGGTTACCTACCCGCAGAGCGCCGATACATCCCCACATCCTAGTTTTGAAAGTGTTTTAATATCCCCGCAAATCCAAATGGAAATCCCGACCTAGGCAACTCATGGAACAAACTAGGCAAGTTGAGACCGAGGGGAATCCAATCCCCGTGTGGATGCACGCTCAGTCTTGGCTCGAAGACGAGAACTCGCTCTTAGGGGCATGAACGAGACAAAAACCACAGACCCTCTGTGGTCTCATCATCCACACATTTAAATCATGTTAAAGAATTTCTCTTAACTTTCCACAACATCCTATCATCCTAGATTCATTCGCAACTCTGATTCATCAACCAGATGGAGCAGAGATAACAAGCATGTATGACTAAGCACATCATATTTAAGGCTTTGGCGATGAACACAATCAAACCTATGGCTTCTAGGAGTAGTGGATCAGGATAACTAGGATATGCATAATATAGTATAACTCTAACTACTGAAACAAGATACATTGGAATCGAATGCATTTGTACAAGAATCAAAAGTCTTTCGAAATCATATATGGGAAGATAAGAGGTTATGCTTGCCTTGCTTCAAGAAAACCAGAGAAAGTCTTCAGGAATAAGTGCTTGACTTGTCGGTTAGGATCAAGTATTCGCCATTGGAGTTGCTAGCCTTCTCTTCGGAGTCACGTTCTACCGATCAGAATCAAAACACCGAAAGAGAAACAACAATCAACACTTGGCATCGATGCAATGCACAACATGTATGCATGATCAAGTTAATGCACTGAAGTAAAGACCTAAACATGTTTTATGGGTTGCTAGGATTCGTATGGCAAACATGCCATTTTACTGAGATTAGCCCGAGATAGACCCCGGAGGGGGTTTTCGGACGATTCTGGAAGTGAGTCCAACTTTAGTTGCTCAAATGGGTTTGAAAACATCAAAAATGGATTGTATTTGTCATTTTGAGCATTTTGGTATATAACTTTTAATTTTCTAATTTTATTGAATAAAAACTTATTTTTCCATTTTAAGATGATTAAACAACATTAAATAATGCTCATTTTTGAACTTTGTCAAACATGTGTGAAAATGACATATTTGGGTAGAGTTTATTGTTCTAAACATTTTGGTACCTCACTTTTATTTTTCTGAATTATAAAACAGTAGTTATTGAAATAATAAAATTAATTACTTTTCTGTAATTATTTAACATCTCTCGAAATAAGAAAACAGGGTTATGACGTCAGGATGACGTCGGGATGACGTCATCGATGGCCAAAGAGGCTCTGGCTTGGCTCAAATCCTGCGATTCAGTACGCGATTTTGGAATCAAAGCGAACCACGCGGTAGAGGAGGTCAAGGGGAGTCCATGGGTGGTGTCAGTGGACCAAATGGTCACCAGAATCCTCGACGGCGTGCAGAATCACGGCGGCGGACGGCGGCCAGTGGTGACCGGGCAAACCAGAGGGGTAGGGGCGATTGGAGAGCACTAGGAGGTGCAGGGACTCACCACGAGGACGATGGTGAGGTCGGGGAGGCTGGAGAGGCGCCAACGGCGGCGAATCGAGCACGCCGAGCTTGGTCGGAGTTGGGGACGACGGCGCGATTGGGGACCTCCAGGGCGTCCCGGCTTGCGCGCGAGCTCGAGGAGACAGAGGAGGACACGGAGGGGTCGATGGGATGCTTCACGGGGCGCGGGAGCGGTCGGAGCGACGACGGCGAGCGGCGTCCGTGCGGTTAGGGTTATGGTTTCTGCATGTGAGAGAGGCAGAGATGGAGAGGAGGCGCTCGGGTGGGGTTCCTGAGAGGGAGAGATCGATCCAGACGGCTCCCGGGGTCCTCATCCCCTCGATGGCTGGAAGCAGGAGGTGGCAATCGGCCATGGGGGCTCGGCCAGGCAGCTGCTTCTCCTTTCTGTCCAAAGGAAGAAGAAAGAAAAGGCAGTTTTCAAGAAAAACCCCCTGAAGTTTTGGGAAAAAGCAACAAGGTTCTTTTCTTTTATAAAACAGAACAGAAAACCTTGTGTTGAGGGCCTTTTTGGAAGAATAAAATTTGGCAAAAAAAATACTTTTTGGAAAGCTCATCAAACTTCCAACCAAACCATTACTTGGTTTTCAAATTTTGAAATTGTTTTCAATTCAATTTTGAAGTGCTCACTTTAAGTGATTTTTGTGCAATGGTTATTAAAATTCACATTCGAATTTGGTTCAAATTTTTCATGAATGCTATGGTATGAACACAACACCACACACCCTAATTTAGCAAATTTGGGATGTTACAAATCTACCCCCTTACAAGAATCTCGTCCCGAGATTCCTGAAGGAGAAGAAAGAAGGAACAACGGTTTTGAACGATCTTCTCGAACCTTACGGTTCTCTTCTTGAAGAGGTTGATCCGTAGCACTTGCGGAGATATCCAGCGGGTACACCTTAGGTAGGAAGTAAAAACTCTAAGGAATTGATCTTCACGAAGATCGAGTATCTCATGGCTAACTTAGGACAAGAATGTTCGTAAAGAACTTTTGAGTTAACAAGCATGAAACACATCAAGATAACGGAGGGAAAAAGAGAAGATGTCAAGTTTTTGGACGATGGTTCTTGAAAGGATTTAGAATATGAGCTTTGCACAAGACTTTAAATCCCTTTGAAAAGGAAAGGTTGAATAACTTGTGACATCGAGGTTTCTTCAAACTAGAATACCAAGATGGGAAGAATGGTCTTGAATATCACAATGTAATATCCGTAGACGAGGGAGAACACGAGAAAACACTGTAATTGTGCGTCGAATAGAATTTGATAGAGGATCATGTTCACTCTTCGGAGTGGACACAGAAGATAACGGAACTTTTGTCCATCAAAGTTTGTTGAAATCCTTAAGATCATGATGTTACTTCACAACAGAGAAGGAGTAACCAAAAGATATTGGAACACCGTAATTAAGGAGAAACTCTTGGTTACACCATAAGGATGAATAACCAACGGGGATTGGAACACCGGAAGAAATAGGGAATCTCTTTCCTACTATGGTTTGGACGTAGCAATACATCTACCACATAGTTAAGATCCCACGCCTGGAGTGACTGACAAATTCACACAATGTGTGAGATGATTAGAACTTCAGGTAGAAACATCTTGAGAAAGGGAACTGGTCAATGGCGGTTACAAAACACCATGAGATGGTTCTCATGATGAATTTGTTTTCCACTAGAAGCGAGGTCTAGGGGATTGGCAAAGAGACATTGGAAGAATCAACTTCCAAGTTGTCCTAGATGTTCTAGATACCGATATCAAGCTTACATAAGCCTTCAATAGGTTATTAAGGGGAAGTGGAACTTCAGTTTGGAACAACAGGGAGGGAGAACTTGTTAGAATGAGTCACACAATCATTCTCACAAAGAGTGGCTGTTTTACGGATCCAAGGAGATATGACATTAGGCCTTGCGGCTAATTGTGTCAACCACAACATCAAGCATGCCGTATTTTCAACTGGACCTAATTCAATACCCTTGCGGAAACACCAACCATCGTTGCTTCTTGAGATTCAGCTTTGGTTAATGGGAGGATGATTCAGACTCAGCATGTTTGATCGAAGAGGTTGCACCGGTTACCAACGAGATACATTTACTGGATTCTCAAGATATGGACTACAATGTCACGCTTGGAAAGATGAGCGAGATTGCGGAACTCATGTATTAGCAACTTATAAAAGACGGTTGCACCTACATGAATTACTTGCAACAATACACATCGGAGTCCCTGTCGGGAAAACGATTTGTAAAGATAACAAAGTTCTCGGACTTCTGCTCTTTCATGAACGATCAGTCAGTGGCTTGGTGTGGATGCAAACTTCTTCAAGGAATGGAGGTAACAACCTACCATCTTAAGAGTAGTCCACACATGCATGGCTGACTTGGGATTATTCCCGAGGGAACAAGAAAACTATACTCGAGTCCATGGCGACCACTTTCACCATAAGCACATGAACCGGGGTAAGTTACTTCGAACATCCAAAACACAAATTCGTAATGACACAAAGATAGTTCTCAAAAGTTTCCAACATTAATGCCAATTGTTCAACATGAACCTCTTGCAACTTGGAGAAATAAGAATGTCATCGATGGGCTCGACAACATGCTTATCAAGATACTCCAAGGAGAGGAACTCATATGATACATAAACAAGGCAAAATATTGGTCAGACTAAAGGACATGAAGGTGTACTTAGGTGGTACACCATGAGTGAAAACACCATCAAGATAGTCCTTGAAGCTGAAGTTGATCTGACGATAGCCCAAACCAAATCAAGGTAGGATGATAGCATGTCCACTAAGAAAAGACTATCATACTTCAACAAGATGAGAACTAGACATCCCATTGCGAAGGAACAAGTTAGGCGGAGATTTTGCCTTTCAACTTCTCCAAGTTGTTGTTTAAGCTCAACCACTAGTCCAAGATATCCAGCAGAGTTCTTGGATAAAGGAGTAGTTCAAATACCCCTTTGTTTAGACATCACGTTCAGGTAACAACCTGGTGATACTTCTAGAAAGACAACCAGAATATCACAACCTACCGGTATGTCTCAAAGTTTGAAAGAGATCTTGCTTGTCAAAGCAACCGATATGGTCTTGAGAGCTTTGGTGTGAGCCTAACTCTTTGACCAGGAATGTGCACCAGAATGAACGGATTTGGTAACACAGTCAACTTCAAATAGAGACCGGGTGACCAATAATGCAAAGAAGGATACAGATGTTTCTCAAACTTTTCAAAGCAATAAGAATTTCTAGGAACATCTGATACACACCTCAATGCACACCCAACATTCTCGAGCATTCAAGCTTGGAGGAAGGGGAAGTGAAGGCATGTATGAGCATCACTTCATCGTTAAGGCCATGAAACTCAACACGACCTCCTGATACAAAAGAGTGTGATACTCGAAGGTGAAGCAGATTAGAAGCTGATAAAACTTCTTCAATCTGCGAATACAAAACTTTAACCTGGTACTAGAGATGAACGAGGTACTGGAGTTTGTTTCTCCTTACATTCCAAGGTGGAATGTTCTCAAGGAACACTAGAGCAACATGCATTGGAAGACTCCAACACACATATGCAACTTGATGTCCAAAACAACGGATGGAGATCTGAGAGCAACTAAAAGGTAGAAACATGCTCGGGAGAATTCCTAAGATCACGTTGGTTGCACGGGGTAATACTCATTTGTAGAACCCATGCCAAAAATAGAGGTATAGCTGGACTAAGAAGAAAGATGTGGATGCCATGATGACCACTATTGTTGTGAGTCCTTTTGATTCCAAAGAAAACCTATGGCTATGAGAGTTGGAATTGCCTAGACACTCTGAGGTGGAACAGATTCCTCAAGATCCAAAGAAACAGAAGTTGGGTTAAAGGTCAGCATCATGTACTGATAGCGTGAGCATTACATGGTTAAGAAACCACATGACTCAACTCACCGCAATTCAGCACATTCCGGGACCTTCGGTTCAAGTCCAAAGGTTATAAACTTAGAGAAAGAAATAACGGATATCTTAGTGCCTTGAAGAACACTACGAATAGCAATCATGAAGTATCCTCCAGAAACCATACGTAGCTCTGGAAGTATCTGATCAAAAGATAAGGAATACATTCGAGATGAAAATGAAATCACGAGGTTCAGGATTTGAAACTCTAGAACATGATAATGTGGAATCCACATGGACATGAGAGACTATGATGGAAAGGAAATCTCCCAGTTTAAGAGATAACGGAATATGGAACACACACGACTCTAGAAACTTTGACACTAGGACAACTTGGGTAAAAGACGTCCTTGCCAAAGAAGGCATCTGAGTTTTGAATGAGTAGAAGAGATAGCAAAACCTTTTCAAATCAAAACAGGTAAGGTGACCCAGAGTTAGAGCGATACCAGATAAGGAGTAAAAAGAATCCTAAGAAGGTTTTCACAAACATTTGAAGTTTCAAAATAGTTTTCAGAAACTCTATAGTCAACATCGACCAAGCAGTAAGGTTTTCCTACAGACAGTCCTGCTCTGATACCAAGACTTGTCAGACCCCGGACCCAGAGATATACATACTGTTATGTGCTCCTAGCCATGGACTCACAAGGGCTTCAGGGTTACCAGCCCCGGCCGCAACAGACAATGGCAGGCAGCCGGATTCATCGGCACGTAGTCCGGATCCCCGGTCTACTACTCCTTGTATCCATGCTAGTCATAACCAATTATGCATACCCAAGCGTCCACGAGTCGGATGAAACTGAAGGAACGGGACCAAAGTTATACAGAGCTGCTATGTGTCCAGAAAGTGCAACAACAATCGAGGGTTACTGGGGTTACCTCGCCCCAGGCCGAATCACATCGGCAGGCGGGCTCGGACATGGATCATCGGCTCCACAACCCCTCGACAGCGACAACTATGCAGGCATAGCCAAAACTGTATAACAACGGGCTCGAAACCAACAACCGATCAAAGCAGCACTCTAGACATGAAAGTTGTATTAAACATGTGTTACTAGAGTATAGATTACAAGCAGAGGTCACACGACCCAACATTACATCAGACAACGGAAGGTCAATTATGTTGCTAATCAACAAGAACCAAAAAGGCCTAAGAGGCCGCAACATAAGGCGACGTCCCAGCCCATAGATTCCAGGCTGCTACCTGGAAACCCCAAACTACTCGTCGATGTCCATGTTGAAGCACCACCGAACCGAGGAACTCCACCTGAACCAAGTTGAAGCAAACATGAGTACGGGAGGTACTCAACAAGACTTAGTTAACCTATTATATATCTGCTTCTTTTAGAAGGAGTTATGAAGGTTATTTTGCGTAAAGCCATCTTTGTTTTCCAAATCGAGGAAGAATAGCACGTCTCATAGAATATTTTGAAAACAGATGAGAAAGCTACTCAACTACATATATCATCATCTTTTAATCCACCAATATCATTTCAGCACCTCGTGCTTCAAAGATCACCACCTCAAGTTGTTCCGGTAACTCATGCTACAAGGTAACCCCTCTCGCCATTTCCGAGGAGGCATCCTTCATTCGTTATCAGCAAGTTTTAGTCATTCTATCCAAGTTGTCTATGATCACAGAATCTGTCACCAAGTCGTCCTTAACCGCGGACACGGCTTTTCGAAAAGATTTAACCCTGCAGGGGTGTACAACTTTAACCACACGTACCAACCAACTCTTAATGCCAGAACGTTGGCACTATTCCGGGAAGTGCCGACAGATGGAGGTTGACCACGACCTTTCCCTTGCTTCGCCTATTCCATGAGTCGCTCTGAGTAGAGATGGACCGCCAATAGGGAGTGGCCATCTCCTGCCGGGTCTCTATCGTTGTGCGCAATGCTCGACGGTTACCTACCCGAAGAGCGCCGATACATCCCCACATCCTAGTTTTGAAAGTGTTTTAATATCCCCGCAAATCCAAATGGAAAGCCCGAACTAGGCAACTCATGGAACAAACTAGGCAAGTTGAGACCGAGGGGAATCCAATCCCCGTGTGGATGCACGCTCAGTCTTGGCTCGAAAACGAGAACTCGCTCCTAGGGGCATGAACGAGACAAAAACCACAGACCCTCTGTGGTCTCATCATCCACACCTTTAAATCATGTTAAAGAATTTCTCTTAACTTTCCACAACATCCTATCATACTAGATTCATTCGCAACTCTGATTCATCAACCAGATGGAGCAGAGATAACAAGCATGTATGACTAAGCACATCATATTTAAGGCTTTGGCAATGAACACAATCAAACCTATGGCTTCTAGGAGTAGTAGATCAGGATAACTAGGCTATGCATAATATAGGATAACTCTAACTACTGACACAAGATACATTGGAATCGAATGCATTTGTACAAGAATCAAAAGTCTTTCGAAATCATATATGGGCAGATAAGAGGTTATGCTTGCCTTGCTTCAAGAAAACCAGAGAAAGTCTTCAGGAATAAGTGCTTGACTTGTCGGTTAGGATCAAGTATTCGCCATTGGAGTTGCTAGCCTTCTCTTCGGAGTCACGTTCTACCGATCAGAATCAAAACACCGAAAGAGAAACAACAATCAACACATGGCATCGACGCAATGCACAACATGTATGCATGATCAAGTTAATGCACTGAAGTAAAGACCTAAACATGTTTTATGGGTTGCTAGGATTCGTATGGCAACCATGCAATTTTACTGAGATTAGCACGAGATAGACCCCAGAGGGGGTTTTCGGTCGATTCTGGAAATGAGTCCAACTTTAGTTGCTCAAATGGGTTTGAAAACATCAAAAATGGATTGTATTTGTCATTTTGAGCATTTTGGTATATAACTTTTAATTTTCTAATTTTATTGAATAAAAACTTATTTTTCCATTTTCAGATGATTAAACAACATTAAATAATGCCCATTTTTGAACTTTGTCAAACATGTGTGAAAATGACATATTTGGGTAGAGTTTATTGCTCTAAACATTTTGGTACCTCACTTTTATTTTTTTGAATTATAAAACAGTAGTTATTGAAATATTAAAATTAATTACTTTTCTGTAATTATTTAACATCTCTGGAAATAAGAAAACAGGGTTATGACGTCAGGATGATGTCGGGATGACGTCTTCGATGGCCAAAGAGGCTCTGTCTTGGCTCAAATCCTGTGATTCAGTGCGCGATTTTGGAAACAAAGCGAACCACGCGGTAGAGGAGGTTAAGGGGAGTCCAGGGGTGGCGCCGGTGGACCAAATGGTCACCCGAATCCGCGCCGGCGTGCAGAATCGCGGCGGCGTACGGAGGCCAGCGGTAACCGGGCAAACCAGAGGGGTAGGGGCGATTGGAGAGCACCAGGAGGTGCAGGGACTCACCACGAGGACGATGGTGAGGTCGGGGAGGCCGGAGAGGCGCCAACGGCGGCGAATCGAGCACGGACGAGCTCGGACGGAGTTGGGGACGACGGCGCGATTGGGGACCTCCAGTGCGTCCCGGCTTGCGCGCGAGCTCGAGGAGACAGAGGAGGACACGGAGGGGTCGATGGGATGCTTCACGGGGCGCGGGACCGGTCGGAGCGACGACGGCGAGCGGCGTCCGTGCGGTTAGGGTTAGGGTTCCTGCGCGTGAGAGAGGCAGAGAGGGAGAGGAGGCGCTCGGGTGGGGTTCCTGAGAGGGAGAGATCGATCCAGACGGCTCCCGGGGTCCTCATCCCCTCGATGGCTGGAAGCTGGAGGTGGCAATCGGCCATGGGGGCTCGGCCACGCAGCTGCTTCTGCTTTCTGTCCAAAGGAAGAAGAAAGAAAAGGGAGTTTTCAAGAGAAACCCCCTGAAGTTTTGGGAAAAAGCAACAAGGTCCTTTTCTTTTATAAAACAGAACAGAAAACCTTGTGTTGAGGGCCTTTTGGAAGAATAAAATTTGGCAAAAAAAATACTTTTTGGAAAGCTCATCAAACTTCCAACCAAACCATTACTTGGTTTTCAAATTTTGAAACAGTTTTTAATTCAATTTTGAAGTGCTCACTTTAAGTGATTTTTATGCAATGGTTATTAAAATTCACATTCGAATTTGGTTCAATTTTTTATGCATGCTATGGTATGAACACAACACCACACACCCTAATTTAGCAAATTTGGGATGTTAGATCTTGAGCCTCCGATACATGTATTCATGGTTCTCACCATCATGCATATAGAATCCTTTGACTTCATTGATCATGATATCATACCTATTCCTCGTCATGCTATCATTTCCCACAAAAATGCCGACAAGAGCATCCCATTTTTCTTTGCGGTGGAATATTGTTGAAGATGATGCATGTGGTTTCGACCCACGGCTTGTTGAATGATGGACAAGGCGGTGTAGTTGAGTTGAAAATCTACGCTATTCTTCTTGTCAAGTTCTTGGGGTCATGAGGCTTGTATCCATCTCGAGTGACCCTCCAAAGCTCAATACAAGAAGAGTTTAAGTGAGTTTCCATGTAATATTGCCAATCACCAAAAGAATGTGCATCATGTTTAGGAGGTTCTCCTCTAGGAATTATATGAGGATGTGGGACGGGAGGATCGGGAGAGTAATGTCCTTCGACGGAGTGGTAATCTCCTTTTCCTTCCGTACCCTTATCGGTGGAGTTCTTAGGGGAAGCATTTTTAAGTGGTTCACCATTTGTCCCATTCTTGGCACCCTCCTGATTTTCATCCGGAGGAGATGAATTGGACGTCTCGGTTCCTTGGATTTCATGAGTTGCACCACGAGAGATCGCAACTCATCAATTTTTCCCTCCATGGATGAGGTCAAGGATTTACGCAAGTCCTTGAGATCATCCATAGTGACTTGTGCCGCGGGACGGTGACCCCCGTATCATCATCCATACTAAACTCTTAGGCCGTTAAGCCCAAAATAAGAGTCGAGGCTCTGATACCAATTGACAGGTAGTATAGGCACCTTTAGGGGGGTGAATAGGTGCTACAACCAATTTTAATTTTTCTTCAAATTTAGGCTTCACACAATGGTAAATTCTCTATATAATGCAATTAAGGTGAATTTACCTATATGACAAGAACAACAATAACAACAATACAAACACAAAGTAAAGGAGAGGGAACGAGGTAACTGATAACGGAAACACGCGGAGACATGATGTGTTCCTGAATTTCTCCTTGTTAAGGGAGTACGTCTCGTTGGAGGGGTGTGAGTTTTTTCCACGAATGACTACTCAACGCCACAAAGGACTCACCCCATTCTCCGATGAACCCCGCCACAAAGGCCTAGTCCATCTTCCACTTTTGATCTTATTTGAGGCGGGAATCGAGTCCTTTACAAACAAGTTTGGGGCACACACACACAATCAAATTGGGGTCTCCCAACAATCACAAGAATCACCAAGAGTATCAAGATGTCTAGGTTCTCCACACAAGGAAACCCTAGACTAGTTCCCCTCAAGCAAATGAGGGGGGATGGAAAACCAGGTGGTGAAGACGTAGATCGGGGCATTCTCTTTCAATCCTCGGAAGATCAACAATTTTGATGGGAGGGATTGGGAGATTTAGCACGTTTCCACTGCTGCTGATGGAGGCGTTTGAATTCCACCTCGTACCGCGCCGTGTTCTCCTTGGTTCACCAAATCCCACTCCGGCATATTGCGATGGTCCGACGTCTGGACGTCGTAGTGGGCCAGCACCTCCGCGCCCGAGGAGGAGTCGCTGACCCGCGACACGTCTGGGATGGGCACACCAGAGCAATGGTAAAGCCGTGTTCGGCGCACACATCGAGGGAGGGGGCACGGGTACCAGGCGTGGAACAACGTCCTCGCCTCGTGCTTAAGGAGGGAGCGGCGGAAGAAGCCGTTGGCGGCAGCGCCGGAGTGAGATGAGAGGACGGGTAGGGTGAAGATGGTGGCGCTCGGCAGACGGGGAGCGGTGATGTGGTGAAGGAGGCACATGAAGGTGCATTATATACTGCGGCGAGCACACGGCGCATTTACGCCGCTCCGCTCGCATGCGCTTGGAAAGGGCGGACACGCCGCTCCGCTCGTATGCGCTGGGAAAGGGCGGAGCCGTCCCGTCGGCCCGCATGTGCGACGCTGCTTTGAGTGCCACTCGTGCCCCTCGTCGCGTCCCGTCAGCCCGCATGTGCGACGCCGCTTTGAGTGCCCCTCGTCGCTGACACGCCGGGGGTCCATGTACGCGGCGGGCTAGGCTTTCGACAGGAATGGGCTTTGGGCACCCGAGTTAAGATGCTCTTAGAGCAAGGTGGCCCCGTCCCCGGTCGCATAGGCGTTGTGTTTGGGGCCTTCCCGGCGGCTAGAACTAGTGTTGTCCCCAGAATTGATTTTTTTTTTTTAGATAAACAGGAGGTTCACTCCCGGTTCCATTGAAGAAACCTTGCGCGAACAGCAGGTCTGATACAGGAAACGGCTAACTCTAGCAGCCAACAGGCTAGAGAAACTAAAAGAAACGAAGCTAAAAGAGTTGGAAAGTAAAGATTAGCTGCTAACAGCAGAGTACGAACAGAAATAAAGAAGCACGCGTAAGCTCAGTTTTGCGCTAGGGAAAGTAGCCACAAGCCGGCTAGATAGCTAGAGCACAAGCTCAGCGAAGTCCAGGGAGCGGTGATGGCTTGGTGCGGAGGCGGTGGTTGGCGCTCCAGGGGAGAGGAAGATCCCACTGTCCAGCGTCGAGGACGGACTGCAGCATGTCGTTGTCAGTGCTGGAGGGGGAGATTCCAGCTCCAATTTGCTCCACTTCTCAGTCAGGTCAAAGCCAGGGCTGATCACCCCACCTCGATCAAGCTGGGAAGCGAAAGCTCGTGATGGAAGTGTCGAAAGAAGTGATCCATCGATTCCTTCATTGGGTCCTTGTAGAGGCATTCCCATTTTTTGAGGAGCCGTAGGACACGCCACCAAACCTGTTTCAAATTTAACCAAGAAGCGTTATTGAAAACAAAATCATTCCTAAGTGTCCAGAGAGCCCAGAGCACAGCAGCAGCGACAGTATTTAGGGTAGCATGCCTAGTGTTGGCTATCCAAAGGTGAGCAATCGAAGCGATGCTACTGCCTAGTTGGACTCCAAAAAACCTACTAATGTCCACCCAAATTAACTTGGCTACTATACAGCTGCAAAGGAGGTGTTCGACAGTTTCTTTTTCATTACAAAAAACACAATCTTCAGGTTTTTTCAGTCCTCTTTGCTTGAGATTATCTCTAGTCATAATCTTATTATTGAGAACCAGCCAAAGGAAGATGTGTATCCTAGGGGGCACACAAAGCTTCCAAACAGAAGGAGTGTGGATTGGTTGAACACCCCTAAAATTGATTATGGAATATAGAGAGCTAGAGGAATAGACCCCTGAGTTTTCATAGGTCCAAATTAGGGCATCTGAATCTTCAGAGAAACTGATCCCTCTAGCTAAGTTTTCTATTTCCATCCATTGTTCCATAAGGATAGGAGAGAAGTTCCTACGAAAAGAAAGTTTCAAGGTTTGTCCATCCCAAACCTCTGCAATGGTACTGCATTGCTCATTGCAAATGGAGTAGACATTCCAATACTGAATGGCTAAGGGAGAGGTCCCAAACCAGCAGTCTTCCCAAAACTTGATCTTGGAGCCATCTCCAACTACCCACCTATATCCGAACTTCACTGCTTTCGCAGCCCAAACAACTCCTTTCCAGAAGTTAGAGACGCCTGTAGCATTGCAGCTAAAGATATTTGGAGAGGAACTTAAGTATTTTTGGGAAATTAAGGATTTCCAGAGTTTCTTGTCAGTGACATAGAACCTCTTAATCCAGGAGCCCAGGAGGCAAATGTTTAGGTCTCTAATGTTAGGAATACCTAGTCCACCAAATTCTTTCTTCATACTGACCAGGTGCCAATTGGCCAGGTGAATTTTCCTGTGACCCTCATAATCATCCCAAAGGCAGTTTGCCATCTGAGAGTTAATTAAGTCCACAGCCCATTTGGGGAATTTGAAGAAGGAGAGAAGGTATATAGGAATGCTTGCTAGACAAGCTTTGATGAGAGTGACTCTTCCCATGGGGGAGAGTAATTTCCCTCTCCAGCCAGCTATCCTCTTAATGATTTTGTCAATGAGAGGTTGGAGGTCCTCCCTTCTAAGTTTATCGTAATGAAGAGGGATTCCTAAGTATTTGATGGGAAAGTCCCCAACTAGGCAAGAGAAAATATCTACGAAAGGAGACACCTCAGCTACATCCAAGTTAATTGGTATGAGTTCACTCTTAGAGTAATTTATCCTCATCCCTGAAACTTTCTCAAAACAAACAAGTACATTCTTTAAGTTAGAGGCCATCTCATGATCATTATCTACAAACAGGATGGTGTCATCAGCATACTGAAGGCTGATCACACCCCCTGGATGAAGATCAGAGCAGAGCCCTCTAACTAAATTACAGGAGGAAGCTTTTACTAACATTTTAGTCAGGACATCAACTACTAAGTTAAAGAGAAGAGGGGACAGAGGGTCCCCTTGTCTAAGACCTTTGCCAGTAAGGAAGAAATGACTCTCTTCATTATTGAGCTTGATTCCTACTGATCCACCAAATACAAGTTTAGTGATCAGAGAGATGAAACTAGTACTAAAACCTCTTCTCGAGAGAAGTTCCATGAGGAAATCCAGATTGACTTTATCAAAAGCCTTCTCATAGTCTAACTTTAAAACTATCCCTTTGTTTCTAGTTTTATGAACCGAATGCAAGACCTCATGAGCAGTAACCACACTTTCTAAAATGTATCTACCTTTAATAAAGGCAGATTGGTTAGGGGAAATAAGCCTATTCATGATTTGCCCTAGCCGGTTAGTGATGACCTTAGTAAAAAGCTTAAAGCTACAGTTAAGCAAGCTAATTGGTCTGAACTTTTTCATGTGTGTTGCTTCAGCCTCTTTGGGAACCAAGGAGATCATAGCAAAATTGAGACGAAAAAGATCTAAGGACCCTAAACGAAAGTCTCTAAACATGGCCATGATATCTTTTTTGATCAGGTACCAAAATTTCTGATAAAAGAAGAAAGGGAAACCATCCGGCCCTGGAGCTCCATCAGCATAAGAGGAGACCAGAGCTGCCTTAACTTCTTCTTCAGTAAAAGAGGAGTCTAGAGCATCATTTTCATCTGAGCTGACTAGCTCCTCCTGGGAGAAGAAGTTTTGGGCCAGATGAAAACCATTGTTTTCCTCTTTGCTAAACAAGTTTTTGTAGAAATCTACAGGTATATCCATCATCCCTTTTTGGTCAGAAACAAGACCATCAGGACCTTGAAGGCAATGGATGAGGGTTTTCCTTCTCCTTTCATTAGCAACCGCATGAAAGTAAGAAGTGTTCCTATCCCCTTCTCTAACATCCCTATCTCTAGACCTCTGTTTGGCTTTGATCTCTTCTTTAAGCCAGATCCTATTCATTTCCTCTGAAATGTTTTTCATCTGCTGTTGTTCATCAGCTGAAAGTTCCTCACTCTCAGCTTTGATGTCTAGCAGGTCATATTGGAGCATCATATCTTTCTTAAGTCTCCTAAGCTCTGCTTCAATGTTGAAGCCCCAGCCTTTTGTGTTCTTTCTCAACCTCCTAAGCTTCTCTTGCCAGATGTCTAAGGAGTGGGTACTTTTGGTGGCTCTGTTCCAAGATTTCTCCACTAGTTGGACAAAATCAGCTCTAAGCAACCACCACTTCTCAAGCTTGTAGCTGGAAGGTTTAATAACTGTCCCCACTCCTGAATCCCAAATGACAGGGGTGTGATCACTGCCCAAACGGGGAAGGGCTTGGACAGTAGCTAAAGGAAAAATTTGTCCTAAATTTGTAGTGCAGAAAAATCTATCTAAGGTAGCTAGGATAGGATCACCTTGGTTATTAGTCCAAGTGTATTTCCTATTTCCCATTTTTATTTCTAGCAGGCTCCAGATCTCAATCCATGCATTGAATTTATCACACCATTTCTGGTTGACATTTCCATTGCTTTTATCAGATGAGAATCGCACCAGGTTAAAATCTCCTGCTATAATAGTCATGGAGTTGCTACTAATCAGTAACTCATGGAGTTCTGAAATAAAATTTTCTTTTCCCTCTTCATAAGGAGACCCATAAACATTAACAGCCCTAAAAACTATACCACTAGCTTTTACTTTTAGCGTACAGGAAATGGAGAAAGATCTAACTTCCCAGTTAAGAATATCAAAGAAGTCTAGGTCTACTCCCATCAGGAGCCCACCAGCTGAGCCTATGGCAGGTAGCTCCTTCCAGGAGAAAAATTTACCTCCAACAATTGTTTTTAGCAGGGAAACTGGAACTTTTTCCTTTTTTGTTTCCTGAAAACCAATTATTGTTGGTTTAACTTTAGCAAAGAAATCTAACAAGTTTTCTCTTCTGCCTGGGGCAGTTATCCCTCTGATGTTAGAAATGGTGTAATTCATTTGGAAACTACTGTCATAGGGTGCTTGCCCCGTCCAAGTTTTTCAATTTTTGACCATTTGGTCTCACTATCACAAGTATCCTCAGGTCCATCCAAATAATGGCCAGGAGTATGTGAAGTGCTGTTGTTCAAGCTAGTATCTAAAGAGGAGACAGAGATATGTTTCTCTGAATCTTCAGAACAAACAGCAGGGGAATCTACCTCTACATCTATAGACTTAGCAATGAAAATAAAATTAGGATCCTTAGAAATAAAGAAGTTCTCTGATTTCTTTTTGTTACCTTGATTCTTCATTGGGACTCTTATCTCCAAGTTCTCTTTCTGCTTCTTCAGTTGTGCTTTTTCGACAATGGATAGATTTTCTCCCATCAGCCTAGAGCTCTGTCTGGTTCCATGGGTAGGTCCCCAGTGCTGATCACATTTGGGCACTTTCTGCACCTTGTCTTGGGGGTCCATGGGAAGTCTCTTCTTGGGATCAACACCCATTGGCAGGGAGACCTCAGGGACCAGTGCTTGGACGTAGGTTTTGGGAGATGGCAAATCTTCTTCATTGCCTTGAGGGCCCCCATTAAGCATTGCTTCATCTGGAACTAGGGTGGAGTCCTCTTCTAATAGTTCCATATCTTGCAACAGGGAGAAACTATGGGCATAATCAGAGGTATCAGCATTTGCCCATTCTAATATTTCCTTGTTGATTTCCACCATCTGTTCATCCAGCTTGTCCTTGAGTAAGCTAAGGGGAGAGTGCATTCCAGGGCTACAGGACACTGTATGAAAGGAACCAACAGGAACAGTTTTGGCCTCTGTAGTTGATGACTTGCTGCTATTCTTGCTGAATGTGTCACTTTTTCCAGGGTTTGGCGCAGGGGGTGGTGCACTAGACTCTTTGGTTGGTTGACCAGAGCCAGAATGGTGGGTATCAGGGCCAAAGTCATCTGCATCATCCTCAAGCTCATCCCCATCTGCTGTTTCTAGGTTGTCAGGGACTTCTACAGCTATTTTGATCAGAAAGAGCTGACCATTGAAACCAAAAACTCTGTCCAGGGGGATTTTGCTGTAGTCTTTGCAAAGGATCTTAACTCTGACAACATCACACACATTGAGAAATCTGGACTTCCAATCAACATCCAACAGAATGCCAAATACAGATGTAATTCTGTCAAGCACACTCCACTCTACCCAGTCAGGTTGTAAACCTCTCAACTGAACCCAAACCTCCTGTAATTCAGCAAAACAGTCAATGCTACCTTTCCAGACCTCTACCTTGACTGAAACACCTTCTTTGGCTAGCCCAAAGCTAGGGTAACCTGCCACATCTTCAACTGAAATGTGTGGGGGGAACTTGACCAGGAAGGACCAAGCATCCAACTGTCTGATCTGCCAGGGCCAATTGGTTCTGTAAATGACTGAGAATTCTTGAGCAAGTTGGTCTTTGCTAACTTCACCATATTCCAGATAGACAAGCCCAACGTTCCTAGAGATGTTGCAACCAGCTCCTTTAGCAGGGAGCTCAATATTGTAGAAACCGAGGCCAGAGGCAGAACTACCTACATAAGTGGCTACTTGGTGTGGCTGTCTACGGACAGGGCAATCCTCAACCTCATGGTTGACTTTTTTGCAGATGAAACAGGCTTTTGGCGCAGGACAGTTTCCAGTACTGTGCCCTGGCTCTCCACAATTGTAGCAAACTTCTTGTTCATAGGTTGGATTCTTATCCTCACCAGAATCTGACCTGTCTGCAGTCAATTGTCCAGCTTGATGGTTGAGCTTGCCTTTCTGCTTCTGATTCTGCTTCTGTCTTGAGGCTCCTTGGGACGATTGCTGGCTGTGAGGAGCCATCTGCTGCACAGACGGCTGCCCCTGGGGCAGGGTAGGCTGCCCCTGCTGAACAGCAGGCGGCCCTTGGCTCGCGCTCCCCTGTCCTCCTTGTTGTGGATGCCAGAAGGCTGGCCCTTGCCAAGGTGGGATCTGGGGGAAAGGAGGGTAAGGACCCGCTGGGTAAGGATTACCCTGGAACGGAGGGTATCCGCCCCACTGCTGTTGTTGTCCTGGGTAGCCAAAGCTTTGCATTGGGGGGAATCCAAATTGGGGGGGTGGCGGCGGCTGCGGGAGATCTTGCTGCGGGGGGGGGGGGGTGGACCTTGGTGGTTTGTCCTGCCTCTCCCACGTCCTCTCCCGCGAGCCTTGTCCGCCATGACGATCTTCTCCTCGAGAAGCAGCAGCGAGGGTTTGGGAGCAGCTGACCAGCGCTCCTTTGAGAGGTGGATCGTGATCGGGTTCGCTCCACAGCCAGTCGCCGCTGGATGGCAATCTGAGATCAAGAAAGACCTCGAGGCGACCAGATCCTTCCTGACCCAGACCAGGTGGCGTCGTGGAGGGGAAGGACAGGGGTCCCACAGCTGTCCAAAGAAGGCCTCACCACCTGCCAAAAACGGGCCGGGCTCTGCGTCAGGGGTTGGTTCCAGGAACCCACCAGTGCTAACTGTTTGAAACGCAGCAGGCCGCGCACTGAAAAATGGCTCGAGTTTCCGGCGCGCCCGTGAATGCTTCGAAGGAAATGGCGCCTGGAGCAAGCTTCTTCCGCAGACATCGCTTTCGATGCGCTTGATCACTGAATTTTTATTCTGAGTAGCTGCAGAGGCTCTGAGGGTGAAGCCACCATGGTCAGCAAAGCAAACCTGAAGCGAATCAGAGTTCATAGTCTGCGGCTTCCTCTGCGTGGTGTCAGTCTTCTTCCTCGGGTCGAGAACATGTTGGATCTCAGGTTTCCCAGCTGCAGCTCCCTTATGATCTCTAATCTCTGCTCTTCCAAACGCTCCATCCCTTCCAACAGCGTGGACAACGCAGGGGGAACCACCTGTCCTTGGGCAAGCATCTGGATAGTTTGTTCCCGAGAGATCCCTCTCAAGCAACGCTCTCCGGTGACTCGATGTTGGAGTACAGCTATTACCTCGGCGGAGGACGAGGAAGTCGATGGCGTCTCTCTCTGGATCTCGGCGAGCACATCCGGCCGGACTGCCATTGCTCGGCGAACCTCTCCGTAGCCGCCCCGAAGGAGAATGAGGAGCCACCCCCTTCTGGTGTAGTCTGCTTCGATCCTCTCCAAGCCTTCTCGAGATCGGGGGCTCCGCATCGCACGCCTCACCGCTGAAGTGAGGTCGCGGAAGTGCGCCCCTGAGACTGACGCATCTTCGCCCGGGATGACCTCCGCCAGCGAGATCAGCGCTTGCGCACCCTCCAACTCCGGCGAGGTGGGGCTCGCGGGGGCTTGTCGCGGGTCTGAATCCATCCCCAGCACCCAATCTGAGCGCCTCCAGAGTTGAATCGGAGGGAACCTCACGCAACCTGAGATCTGAACGGGGCGATCTGTGGGGCGGCGGCGAGAGAGCCGATGGTGGGAAGCTATGTGGAGTCGGGGGAGGGGAGGTGGCAGTGGAACTATTGGGGAGGCTTGAGGAGAGCACGGACCCATCGGCAGCGCCATTAACGGCGGAGGTGGGACGCGGGTGCGACCTCGGGGGAGGAGACGTGAGAGGAGACATGCCGAGGGGGGGGGGGAATGCAAGTTTCAGCCTGATTTACAAAAAATGGGCCAATCAGTACTTGCTTCTAAAAAATTCAATCCACGTAGCCTCTGGACTAGATCAGCAATTTCTACCTGGAACGTTCCTCCAGCTCCTCAACTCATGTGAAGACTCGACGACAATTATTTGATATCAGACGAATTGCTGCAACGAAACAGCAATCGTTGAAAACTCATGGTTCAACGCAGCCTCCCGTGGCCGCGCTAGCCCTAATCTCCAACCGAATCGATCCCTATCTAAAAGCGCGATTAAGGAGCGACCCTCCCCAGAATTGATCGATGATGCATAGAGCCTTGATCGACGATTTTAAACCATGTTACGCTTTCGAGATAGGGCGTAGGCGATTTTAAACCCGAAAGTGCCTCACGTACGACACCTCGGTGTCCGACTCACGTACGACGAAACGTGGCTAAGGCTGGTACCAATGCATCTCCCACTATTCACGGGCTATAGCCCCGCCACGTCACCGTTTTTCACCACTCTCACGCCACTCTCACGGGCACGGTGCCAGTGCACGGGCTATAGCCCGGGCTATAAGATTCTCTCTCTGCCACATCAGCTTTTCTCTCTCCTCCACGTCAACACATATTTTTGAGACGAAAACATTACAAATAATGCAAGGAAATAATTTTATTGAACTAAAATTGTTACCGATTACATACTAATTAATAAAATTGCATAAATAAATTGTAAAAATTACATAAAAATTAAAAAATCTAATCCTCGTGCTCGTCCTCGTCGTCGTCATCCTTTTCCAGCCCTAGCTCTTTTTCCACTATCTGGATGGCCTTGGCATGTTTGCGCTTTTCAGCTTCGTTCATGCCGGCGGTTGAGCGGTCTTGCAATTTGTTATATTGCTTCAGTAGCTTAACCTTCAATAGACCTTTCCACATTTTCTTCATTCCGAAGGTTGCACTTGATGCCTCACTCGACGATTCCTTCTCCTTGTTCTTTCTCTTGCGAAACGCGGCCTTGGCCTTATCGCGGCCAGGAGGACGCGGCTCCTCCTCCGTCGCGTCGCTAGAGCTGTACTCACCTCCGACCCCCAGACGGGTTCTCTTGGAACTGGAGTCAGTCCCACTACCAGGACCATGCTGTGCTCTCCACTTCGCTTCCTTGCGAACAGCTTCCCACCACATGAAGCGTTTGAAAGGCTGAGTCACTCTAGGGTCATTTGCGTACCTCGCCAGTGCCGCGTCCATGACCATTGCATCGTCTGCTCCACTCTGACGTACCGCTTCTTCTTGGATGTGGTATCCATTGAACAAGGACACCTCACGGTTGTACACGTTCCAGTGATCCTTCAGTTGCTTCGCGGTCCTTTGGCGGGCAGGATCGGCGGTAGAGTTGAACGTCTTCGCTATCTGACCCCAAAAACTATCGCCGGTCTTGCTATTGCCACGGCGAGAGTCCTTGGAGTTGAAAATCCAAGCATTCACCTGCAACGAAATAGATATTGTCTTAGTGAAAAATCCAAACAAAAACCAACTCCGAAATAAACATGTGACGGGTAAGAAAAGTACCAGTTTTTCCTCGTCAAAACATTTCCACTCGAGCCTCTTTGGACGCGTTGGTACCAGTGTTTCCGCGGCATCGGACCCGTCGCTTGGAGCACTGCCTTCTGGAGCAGACGATAGAGGTGGTTGCTGATACGGAGGAGGTGGTTGCTGATACGGTGGAGGTGGAGCGTATGAACCGTATGGATATGGAGGTGGAGCGTAAGAACCATATCCCGTAGGAGGGTACGGAGGAAGTGGACTCCCGCTACCTGTAGGTGGAGGTGGTGGTTGATAAGCATACGGAGGAAGTGGACTCCCGCTACCTGTAGGTGGAGGTGGTGGTGGGTAAGCATACGGAGGATGCTGGTATGAACCATATCCCGTAGGAAGCGGACCATATGGCCCCGGAGGTGGTGTGTTGGAGGGGTACAACACTCGGGGATGCGGCGAAGAACCGGCATTCGACCGACGATGTGTGGGAGAGACATCTTCTATGTGACTAGGTTGTGACCCGTCGGACTGCAAGAGTTCCGTGAACAAGGTGTTATCTGGAGTCCAACCCGACATGGCGGAGATGGTATGAGAGAAGAGAGAAAGAGAGGAGGGAAATGGTGTGAAGAGAAGGGATGGATATGGGGGGTATTTATAGGATTGGAGATGGAAAATTGGGTCAATTTTTTTTTTTTTCCAGCCAGCCACGCTCCCCCCAACGGCTAGCTGACGTGGACCAATGGGGGGGGCGCCACGTCAGCTAGCCGTTGCCCCCCAACGGCTAGGCGCTACCGCCCCGCCCTATCGCCTCCGCCCCGCCAGCGCCCCGCCCCTCCCTCTCGCCCTACCGCCCCGCCCTCTCGCCCCGGGCCCTCCTTGTCGCCCCGCCAACGCGGGCGGCAGGCCGGGCGACAGCGCCACCGCCCGCCGGCTCCTCTCGCCCCCCCCCCCCCCCCCCCTATCGCCCCCTCTCGCCCGCCACCGGGCGGTAAGGCCCCTCCCGCCCCTCCTTACCGTCCCGGTTGGCACCAGCCTAAAGGTGATCGCTTGATATTTCTTCTTGCCGAACAACTAAGTGCTACGATGTACTCATGGCTTGGTGTCGTACGTGGATCGTACAGAAAACATCGTACGCATAGCGTCGCTCTTTTAAACTGCGACAGTGCCACTCCTCCACTCCTTGACCACTTATGACATACAGTAATTTTAGCTCCCCACCACCTGCGAGAGAGGACTCAAAAGAGTTTGCGGCACCACGAAAGGGAGTGTGACTAGAAGACTAGTGACATTATGATTTATTTGGTATCGACGTAGTACAGTACTTTTTTTTTGGACAGAAGTACAGTACTATTCGTTACAGGAAAGTCGAGTAAGTTCCCCAGTCCCCACACAACACGCATATGCCTCTACTCGCGTACGTGGCTCCCCATGCGCACGGTGTTCCCGTCGACGTCCCTGACATAGCCGACCTTCTGCCCCCAGTTCTTCTGCTCCGGCGCGCTCACCGGCACCGCCCCGTTCTCCACGGCGCGCCGGTACGCCGCGTCGACGTCCGGGTAGTCGAAGCAGATCTCCACAGGGCCCCGCTCGCGGGGCGACTTGGGCAGCTGCACCGCGCCCGTGAGCGCGTCCGTCTCCCTCTGGTGCAGCGGCGTGAAGGCGATGGTCGTCGACCCGGTGTCCAGCTCCGCCCACCTGCGCACGGCAGATGCACAGACACACACATGACAAATCGGCTCCGGTGGTCTGGATGTATACTAACAAGCTAGATCGACGATGAATTACTTGCGTGAGTCGACGACGCGGCGGACGGTGTAGCCGAAGGCGGCGGCGTAGAAGTCGGCCGACTTGACCACGTCCTCGACGTAGACCACGATGTATGCGAGCGCCGGTCTCACCGCCCCGGACGCCATGACTGGCCTCTTCCTCGAGTACGGGTTCTAACCACTTCAAGATGCAGATGGCACGGTGTTTGCCTGCCACGAGTTGTTCAGTCTTGCTCCGCTCTCTTGATCGGCAGCGCGCAGCTCTCGTCTACCTCTGGAGTCTGGATGTTGCTTGCCTTGCCTTTTAATGCGGCCCGAAATCGTTGCTCGGTCTGCAGCTTGGGAGGTGGCGCGCATACAGGCACTGATCTGGCGTCTTGCCTCCACGTCTCATGCTCTACCTTTCTTCTCGGTGACACGCGTGGAGTGGGGTAGGTTCTAGGCGAGCAACTGTTGTAAAGGCTTGCTGGGGCAATCCTATTTGGCGCTTCTTGCACGCCAGGCTCGCGCCGCACGTCCCGGCCTTGCACTGGGCCGGTCTATTTCGCCGTTTTCTGTTCTTTTGGTCTTCTTTCTTCTTCTTTTTTCTGCTATTCAGCGTTTTTAAATATTTTTTCTGAAAATTGTTCAAACTAAAAATGTATTCATATTAAAAAAAATCTATTCAATAAACTGTTAAAATCTAAAAATTATTCAAACTTAAAAATATTCGAATTTAAAAATTATTTAAATTCGAAGTTGTTCTAATAAAAATATTAAATAATTAGAAAAAGGTTCAGATTAAAAAAATGTTTAAATCCGATTTTTTTCAAATTGGAATTTGCTTAGTTTGAAAAAAAATTAGATATTAAAATTGCTCAAATTTAAAATTTGAAAACATCCGTTTAAAAACTTGTTCGAAAATAGTAGAACCCATACGTATCAAATAGTGCATTTTGTTGCTCTCAAAAAAAATAAAAAAATAGTGCATTTTGTTTTTTGAGACGGGTCATACCAAACAGTGTGGTTCATGTCAACTATAAATGGACCAAGCTCATTCTATTAGAGCATCTCCAGCCGTTTGGCCCCCAGAAAACATTTTTTTTTTTTGCGTCGGATGGGGTCTAGCCGGCGAAAATTTTGGCATGCAGGCAAAGTTTCCCAGCCGCAAACCCAATACAACCCAATACATAGTCCTTTTTCTTTTTTTTTCATTCCATTATAGCCTGCTATTTCAACAGACAGTTTGTTGGCGCTCGTCGTTGAACACGCTGCTTGCCGGCTGCTCAACACCGGGACGAGGAGGAGCGGTCGAGGAGCTTCCAGGCGCTCAACCTTGCAAGCAAGCTAGGCGAGGCGAGCACGGCGACCGGCGCTGGGCGAGCAGCGCCCGGACGGCCAAGACGTTGGGCGAGCACATAGCCAGGACGCCTCAGCCCGCAGCCGCGCGCCCTCCAGCTTCGATGCGGCCATGGCGACGACCGAGGGCACGGTGTCGAATCTCTGACTCTACAAATCCCTTGGGTGACCCTATCGGGTTTCGACTAGGAGAACTCATGAGCGCTGGCGGAATCGTCGGCTAGACAGGGGGCGAGATTGTAACACCTGGGGTGTTTTCCCTAAGTTAGAAAGTTGGTTGTTTTTCATTTTGCTTTGCATCACATGCATCATATGCATTGCACCTTGTTTTCAAAACAACTCAAAAGTTCAAACCAATTTAAACTTTCAAACATGTCCAAAGTTTCCAATTTAAAAGTTGCAAACTAAATAACTCAAAATGTTTTCAATAGTTTTGAATTTGAATCAAGTAAAATGCTTGTTAATAAACCCCCTTTTATTAACACCCTAATGGTAAATTCCAGTTCAAATTCAAATCTTTCTTACTTGGCATGTTCCAATTTGTGGTTTAAAATTAAAATCTTGCAAACATTTAAATTCAATAAGTTTTCATAATTGGTTGAGTTTATTGAATAAAATTGGTTATTTCAAAAAAAATCAAATCCCTATGAAACCCTATTTGAAATTCAAATAGCAAATTAAAAATCAAATTGACATTTCAAATTTTTGAAATTAATGTTAACATGCTTTGACCTTGCTGTTCTGTAAGTCAATGAAAAATTATTTCATAAAATAAAACCCCTGAAACTTCATTCTTTTTTCTCTCTCTTTCTTTCTACAAAAAATGTGTAAACAACAAAAAAAAAATCAAAAGAGAAACCCAGGGGGAGGCAGGCCAGCCCGAATGGGCCAGCCCACCTAGCCAGCACCCCAGGCCCAGCCGCACCTCCTGTTGCCCTAGCCCATCTCCACTTCAGCCCACATCCCTCCTTCTTCTTCCTGTACGGCACTTCATCGAGCTGAGCCACGTCGCCCCAGACGGAGGGGACGGCTGTCGAGCGTGCCTCCCCAGGCTACAAAAATGTAGCATCTAGACAACCCTAGCCCCTGCCTCCTTCCCATACCGCCGCCGCCCCCCTTTCTTTCTCCTTACTCTCTCTCCGTTTCTCTGAACTCCCTGCACACGCGGAGCGACAACAGAAGCACCCCGCTGTCGCCACTACGCCATGGCCATCCCTGAGACAATCTGGGAGGTGGAGAGGAACCACCATGCCTCCCTCTTCCTCCTAGACGTCAAGATCAAACCGCACGAGCTCTAGGACGTCCACAACTTCCCCATCTTCAGTTCAATCGCCGGCGGTTTTCCTGGTTTTCCCGCCATTGTAGGCGCCCGCCGGCGTGATCGACCACAACCTCACAACGGAGGTGAGAAGACCTTCCGATTCCCGCCTGAAACCTTCCCTTTCGCGCTCCGAATCATTGGTTCGTTTTCTGACCAAACGTATGCTCGCCATGGCACGAAGCTCGGCCTCAACCTCTCGCTTCCATCAAGCAAACCGCATGGCCGTTCATCGCGCAAGGAGTTTCATCGAGGAGTTCCGGGCCAGAGCTGGCGGTTATTCGACGAGGCCGTCGTCTTCTCTGCACGGTGGCGAGGCCAGGGAGTGGTCGTCGCCGTTGTCTGCCTGCTGTCACGCGAGCTGTGCCCAGGTCTGAACTTTCGTGTCAAATTCAGTTAACCTCGTTGTATTTGCCCCTTATTGGGCCGCGCACGGATGTAAGCACCAACTGCAGCATAGCCCAGTGGCCTCGTTCCTTGCAATCCACCCAGAGGTCGCTGGTTCGATCCCCACCCGCGCGATCAATCCAACCCCTTTTTCCACATTTGCCACGCGCGCAGCGCGGGCCCACCCGTCAGCGGCACTGGTAGCCACGCCAGCTCCACACCTGCGCCACGTGGGTGCCACCTGTGCCTGACCCCACTGGACAGTGGCACAGGGTACTGCGTGGCAAAAGCCCCTGCCCTGTTTCTTTTATTTCCTTTCTTTTTTTATAAATGGTAATTTGATCCTAAACATTGTGAAATCAATATCTCCTTCAATTTAACTTCAAATTGCACAAACAAAATATGTATCCCAATCAGAAAATCATGAACTTTCCAAATATGCAGTTTGTTCACTCTTTTGAGCAAGTAAAATACATGCCATTTTATCTACTTCATATAAATCACTTAAACTTGCATAATTCATATCTTGCTCATAAACATTCCAAATCCAACAAATAAAATATGATTTCCATGTAGAATTAAATTCTCTACATGTTTAAACCATTTGTATACTGTTTTGAACATTCAAATGGTTTCAAAAATTCAAATTCAAACAACTCTTTCAAATTTGGTCAAATTCATAACTAATTCAAATTTAATTCAAATGGCACATGTAAAATATGTTTTCCATGCAAAATTGAATAAGCTTTCCAAATATAAACTTTGTTTTCTATTTTGAATAAATTAAATTGCTGAAAACAACTATTTCTTAATTAATGCATTTAAAATTGTCAATTTAATAACTTGCTCATCTAAAATCCAAATTCAAAAAATGAAATATGTTTTCCATCTAAAATTTTGTGTTCTTTCCAAATATGAATTTTGTTATCTGTTTTGAACATTTAAAATTGGTCAAAACAACTAATGTTTGTTTAATCATTTAGAATGCCAAAGTTCATAACTTAATAAACAAAATTCCAACTTGGTAAACAACATATCAAACTGAAGCTATTGTTGTTTTCATCATCCATGCATCATTCTAATCAACTTTCACATGACGGTTATTTGTAGATCATTTAATTTAACATTAATTCATGGGCTTTTCCATATGCAATCCAAATTGCATATGGGCCCATTTAAATATGTTTACCATGTCAACTAGTTTATCTTTGATGCACCCTTTAGCTTGTCATGCATATAAAATAGGATCATGTTGGATCTTTTGCCGTAGTAGTAATTGTTGCATCCGGTGTTTGTTCTAGTTCGTGGCTTCTTCGCGGATAGGACGTTGAGATGTTGTGAGCAACGACAAGTTCTTCGGATGTACCTCTACTTGCTGGATTCCAGGCAAGTATACTCACTTGCTGCCTATGGCTGCCTTTCATCACTTGTTACCGATTCTTTCTGTTGTCCTTATGCTAGCCTTATGATTCGATGCTTGTGTCTCGATCCTATCATATTGTTTACCTTGTAGTCATGTTATAGCCTTCCTTCCACTTCCTATTAACTGTTGTTTGTTTACCTTGTTGGCCCTCGTGTCGTAGTTGCATGCTTAGTGTTGTTTGCGCTCTAGTCTTGTTGTCCCTTGTCCTATCACCTGTTTAGTTTGATAGTGGGGTTTGTCCTAATCAACAACATGATAATGTTTTGGGTAATATTAATTTGATGATAAGGCACCGGCAGGAGGCCCGGCGTGGTTTTGAGGCCTGCTAGTGTCGACCTTAATTAGGAAAAGGGTCTTGTCCTCCGATCCATGATGAGCGCACTAACCGCATGTGGGAAGCGAGTATGGGCGCCCCCCGCAACTTTGATTCGATTCGCATCTCGTCCAAATCGCCTCATTTAGTTCGGGTTTTCCATTTGCCGCATGCATATGCAGGTTCGAACCCTTGGCGCCAGGGTGGTAACTTTTGTAGTCGGCATTTAGGGAGACATGTTCTTAGAGTGCTATGAGGGTCCCCTTTTCTTCGTGGGGCTTGATTAGCCGTGCGCTCAATTGCACGGGGTTCTTTGGGCTTGATGCGAAGAAGAGTTGGGTTGTGTTGAGTGGCCTGCTTGGTGGGTTTGCTCCCCGCCTGGCGGGTCATTCTTACGTGTACGGCCAAATTGGTGCATCCCTGCAGGGTTAAATCTTCTCGAGAAGCCGTGTTGTCCGCGGTTATGGATGACTTGGTGAAAGTGCTGGCTAACAAGTACTCAGACAACTTACGCTTAACGATGATAACTTGACTAGTAATATAGATTACCTCCACCATAAAAATGAATGTCACCCTAATCAACCGTGTGAGTTTCCTTGGGTTGCTTCCTTAGTAGGGGGTAACATTGGATGGGTATTGTTTGGTGAGTAGTTGTAGTTGGTTCTGTCACGCTATCTTATCCCTTTCTTTTAGCCGGATGTTGTAGCGCGTCTCTGTAGTTAGTTAGTGCAGCCAGCTGCCGCTTCTTTGCAATAATCCTTTCTTTCCGTTGTACCCAAAGTATTTGTATCTTGTGATGATTGGTTACGCTGGTATCTTGTGAGTATGGTTTATCCACTTGCCAGTACTTAACCGTACTGACCCACGAATCCATTTCGTGGATGCATATTCCACATTGCGGTCAACAGGTTTGAAGTCTGACGACGTTAGCTTGGGAATCCCTCCGGCTTGGCCTGGGCAGGGATTGGACGCCATCGGTTATCTTCAGAACTCTTAGTCCAATTTGTATCTTGTCCGTAGTCGGACGCTATGTTGTTTCTTCCGATGTTATTTGGATCTTTGTATTGTATCAGTTGTATCCTTGACTCGTTTGAGTCGTCTTGTGTATACCTCCTCTGTTGTTGTGGATTATTCGTGAACTGTTGTAATGTTATCAAAAGTGGCAACTTGGAATCGGTTATTATGTGGATTTTGGCGGAGATGCTGAAATCTGCATAGTGCCTGATCTCGGGGCGTCACAGAGATTTACCCAGGTTCAGGGCCCTCGTAGAGGTAAAACCCTTACTCCTGCCTCTGTCGGTCTGTATTAATGAGTAGATCGGTTACAATGGTGGTTGTTCGAATCGAGAGTATGATCTCGAGTCCAAGGCTTTGGTGCTGCGGTGTTGCTTGGTCCTCTTCCGGTGGCTCTCCTGGCCTTATATAAGCGGCCAGTTCTCAAACCCTACCCGGAGAGGGCTCGAATTCTAACCTTAGGTCGGTTACATATTTCCAAACTTAACCCGCAAGTTAGTGCGGGTGGGCTTCACGTGGGCCTTCTGGAATACCCCAAGGGCTCCTCTTCTTGGGCCTTAACCTTGGGCCTGAGATGGGGTGTCCTTACCCGCAGGGTCCAGGATCCATGTCTTCGTCAGTAGCCCCCGAGCGTTTGCTCGAATGGGATTTTTCTAGTCGAGTAGACGGTCAAATCTTTCTTTCCTGTGGATAACCAGTTTGGTTGTTTCTTGTTTAGAGGGCGCGTACCCTGTATAATGAGTTTTCATACTCGAGTATCGAGCAATGCAAGTGCCTGTTTTTATGGCTTTTTATCACAGAAGGATGTGGCGCAGTAGCTTGGCTCTCCTGAGAGACCAGGGCCAATTAATTGCACCTAGGGCAAAAACATTTCTGGCCTACATAGATTCGAGACCTTCGACTCGAACCCGATAAGGTGATTGTTGCGACTGGGCCGTTGTGGTCTTATCGAGTTGAACTTAACCTATGGGGGTACCCGGCGCGTCCGCTAGGATTTTTCTTCGTGTTGTTGACACGGAATTATACCGGAGGACACAGCTTTGAGTGCGATTCCAGGCCCTCAAGAGAGATCTTTCGGGTCTTACCTTCATATTCGAAGAATATGGCATCCGGATGTGCCTAGTCGGCCGAACAATCCAGGTTTTTATGATGTGAAAATATCATGCGAGTGAAAAAAGGATAGGTTCTGCCTACTCGCGTAATTTTGAATGAGTAGTTCTTTTATCCATACGAAAGAGTTTTCGTGTTTAGGAGTTTTTATGCCCATATGAAAGAGTTTTCATGTTTGGGAGATCGAGCCCATACGAAAGAGTTTTCGTGTGCAGGGTATTTTTCTCCGTTTTTAAAGGAGTCTTGCCTCATGATTTTGTTCATGAAAAAGTTGCTTCTATTCGAAGGAGTTTTGTTCGTACGAAGTTATTTTCGCGTTTGAACTTTCCATTCGAAGCTTTCTTCAATTTGATGATGCACGCTATGACGTCATGGCGCACTTTTCTCCTCCCGATGGGACGTGACGGAGTGGGAGCAGAGAGTCTGGCCCATATAGTCAGCTTTTTGACCGGGAAACGAGACGTCGTTCCCGGTTTTTACGCAAACCGTGCAGTAAATGCGCACGATCTTCTGTTAAGATCGTGGCAGGAAACAGCGCTCACCGCCTCCTCGTTTCGTCTTCACACGTGGTGGCGGCGATGGGCGCCACGTGGAGCATCGAATGGCCAATATCGATTCGTTCCGTGTATAAGCACGGGTCTTTGCGGTGCGGTAAAACTTTTCCAGCCTTCGTCTTCCAATCCATCTTCTTCCTCACGCTCATCTTCTTTCTTCCTCCAAGCTCGTGCTTAGCAGCGATGGCGGGAGGCAAAAAACGCGGTGCTGCCATTTCCGCATCCGGGGAAGCTTCCGTGCAACCTGCGCCGCGCTCGGGCGACTGGCGTTCGCCCAACACCACCGCGAAGAGCATCAAGGAGATGCAGCGGGAGGGGCTGCTCCCTGCGGAGTCCGAGAAGCGGGTGCGCCTCGGAAAGAAGGAAGAGGTACCCAACCCGCAATCGAATGAGCGCGTGGTCTTCGCGGACCACGTGTCTCGCGGTCTTTCCTTTCCCCTCCATCCGTTTCTTGTCGGGTTGCTGTATGTCTATGGCATACAGCTTCACGATCTTCCTCCGAACGCGGTGCAGCACATATCGTGCTTCATTGTGTTCTGCGAATGCTTCCTTGGCATTCGCCCACATTGGGCGCTCTGGAAGGCCCTTTTCAAAGTTCGGATCTTCCGCGAGAAATCGCGGGTAGACTCCGAGCCCGGCGAGCCGCTACGCACGGGTGGCTTTGGGATCCAAGCCAAATCGGAGACCAGCTACTTCAGTATGTACTTCATCGACTCCGCGCAGGGCTGGAGGAAAAAGTGGTTCTACGTCATCGACAACAGCTCGGGTGGGATCGTGGAATTCCACCCGTTCGCTGTTTTGAAGAGGCGGAAATCCTGGGCGCACAAGTTGTAGGCTGAAGAAACCCAGGTCGTCGCGCCACTACTCGCAAGGGTGACAGCCCTCTGTGATCAAACTGCGGGAGTTGTACTCAACGGGGTACACCTGGCGGGTATCTTTCTTAGGCGCAGGATCCAGCCTCTGCAGCTCAGACCTTCCAGGATGTGGGAGTACCAAGGCTCTGAGGATCCTAGCCGAGTGAGTCGCGAGGAGCTCTCGAACGCCAAGTTTGAGAAGAAGATCGCGGCTATCACTAGCCTGAAGGCGGGAGAGAAATTTCCCGACTGCACAGTCGCACCCTTCGACGCGTCGAGGCCTCCACCAGCTGAGGTGAGTTTATTCTTCTTCTTCTCTTTCATTTTCTTACTTGTTCAGTCGATTGAATTTTCTCTTGCTTTCTTCTGTCTTTTTCGTAGAGCTTATCCGTGGCCAACTGCTACCCTCCAACTTCTGGAAAGGAGGCCTCGGATTTATTGGCGAGTAACCTGGACGGCCCGGCCGATACCAGTGTTGCCAATGCTACTTCGAGTTCTGAGCACGATTCTTCGGATGGTGCAGAGGACTCGAATGGCGGTCTCCTTCCCCCCAAGCACCATCGAGTAGAGGATGACGAGGCTACCTCCAAAGACAACTCCTTGGAGGACTCGTCCAGGAAGGATCCCATCTCTGCGACTCCGCTGCGCTCACTCGCCCCTTCTCCTTCGTTCCCAGTAATCCAAACCGCCTGGAATGCGGATATGCTGGATGAGGATGAAGATGATGAGTAAGTCTTTCTGCTCGTTCTTAGTTGAACGTTTTCCTTTGCAACTTTGTTTGACACTTTGTCTTTTGTTGCAGCCTTCAAACCATTAGTCCTCGCAGGTACGCCTCTTCCCTTCCTCCCGAAAGGAAGAGTAAAGCAGGAGCTGCGGATGAGACTCCAACTGCTGGCACTGTCCAGAATTCGCCCAGCGCAGCCCCCAATGCGGCGACTACGGAACATGGAGTTCCTAGTTCTGCTGTCGGAGCTTCAGCTTCAAAAGAGGTGATGGGTAGCTCAGCAGATCCCCTCTCCCGTGCCAAGGGCCAGGTAAATTCTGCTACTTGCCTTTAATTTGTTATCGGGTGCACGACAGTGCTCCCGATGGGAGTAGCCCCCGAGGCTATACTCGAATGTTTACAATCGAGTATAGGCTCAAATTTTACTCTTCTGATTTCCACTTTCATGTTACTTGCAGTCACTTATTGACTCTCTTGCGGCGATTGGGCGCCGTGTTGTTCTTGCCGAGTCCGACTGCGCGTTCCTGCGAGCGGACTGCAGTCGACTCACCTCTGAGAACAAACTTCTTCGAGGTAAGCTCAGCCCTCTTCTTCTGTTTGTATTTTTTCCATCCGTTCTTCGATTCTGATAAATGTTGTCATGCAGCTCAACTTGAGTTTTCGAAGACCGAGAAAGACAAAGCCTCCGCCCAGGCAGCAACTTTAGAGGCAGAACTGGCGACTGCCCGGCAGGAGCTCGAGTCTTCCCGCATGTTAAATGCCGATTACGAGGGAAAACTCGCGGCTGCCCAGGATGCCCTGAAGAACTTGGAGGATGCTGGCGCCAAGGCGGATGCCAATCTCGTCAATTTTATTCGTCCCCTTGCTGAGCGCTTTGCGGGTCAGTTTGTACTTTTCTACAATCTTGTTTTTGTCTTGGTAGATCTTTTGGACTAACACCTTTTTTTTTGTTCTTAGGTCTTCTGGGTGTCCCCCTGGAGCTTGCTGGGGTTCTTCGAGTGGACGCATTGACAGATTCTTGCGCCCAGCTTAGGAGGCATGCTGCAAGGGTTTGCTCCTTGGTCGGCAATGCTACTGAAGTGTTGACGCAGCTGCATGGCCGCCTTCTCGTCAATGCTTCATCTCCACCCGCGCTAGGTGACCTGCTGAAGATCTTCTCGGAGAGCAATCTCCTTGATGCCTACGCGGTTGCCCAGTCGGAATCTGGGGCGAAAACGGCCATCCAGTTCGCGCTGGCGCATGGAGTTAGCGGCTTGGAGGAGGCCTACTCGGATCTCCCAGTCGATCCTTCCACGGGCAAAAAGGTAGGGCTTCGTCGTTTTGGCGAGCCAGCCGCTGTCCTCGCTCGGAAGTTATCTGAGTTGTTTGCTCGACTTAAGGGAGGGACGACTGCCGCGAGTGGGAGTACCACTGTAGCTTCTTAGTTTAGTTCGTTTGTATCTTGCAACTTCGATTGTAATGAACCCTGGGATGTGCTCCCGTTTACTCAATATTTTAATCGAGATGCTTTTGCTGAAATGTTTCCCGTGATTGATCGTGTGCTCCCGATGGGAGTAGCCCCCGAGCATCTGTCGAATAGGTGGTAAATATATCTCGAGTGGGGCACCTTATTCCTTTAATCTTCTTTGTGCTATTTCAGGTATCCGAGGTGGCCGCAGAACCTTCAGGTGGACCTGCTGCCGCAACAGATTCGCTTGTAGCCGCTGTGGGGTCTTTGGCAGGTCTTCGTGATCATGTAGCTGACGGTGAGCGCAGGTTGAAAGCGTTGCGCGGGGTAGCCGATATGGCGAAGTCCAAGCAAAGACTGGCGACTGAACGCGAACAATTTCTGATGGACGAGTTGGCTTCCGTCGCTAGGGACTTGTTGTGTAAGTAATACAGCCCCCGAGTCTTCTTTGTCTTGTTTCCTTGACTAATCATGCATATTTTCTCTTCAGTTGTTAAGCCGGATGATAGGGAGGAAAAACAGTGGGTAGAAAACCACATTCTTCAAGAAGCTGGCAGCTCGAGGCCACATGCGAATAACTTTTGGTCTGATCGCAGTCGGGGCTTCGTGCTGGCTACTTTGAAGTTCCGCATCACCCAGGTAAAAGTTCTCGTGAGTTCTTTTCACGAGGTCTTGATCGCGATGAACGCTGCGTTCTATCCGCTGGAAAGGGGTCCTGAAGACTGGAGCCATCTTCTCAGGCTGTTCGGGCAAGAGGGAGAGATTCGCGAGTGCGTGCGCAATCAGATGACTTGCGGCGCGGTGGTGTCCCTCTCCTTTGTCCGGATATGGCATCCTGAGATAAATTTTAACTCCGTAGCTAGGCTTCCAGACGGTCCAATCGATGATATTTTGCCGCACTATTATGTTGTTCGTCCAGCAGCGGAGAAAATCATTCGGCTGACCTCTGAGGAAGTAGATAGAGTGTTGGCGACTGAGAATGCTTTTTGCCATGATTGATTGTTGGATGTGTACATCATGTGAAGCTGTATAGTTTGTAAAAACTGTTGTAAGGTGTGTGACCTTGTATGTATAAATTTTCCTGTTATGCTTAGTTGTAGGCGTAACCCCCGTGTGTTTATGGGGTGTGTACCTGTAACTATTTTAGCATATAAGAATGAATAATCTTCGAGTAAATATGGTTGAGAAACCATGTATTTTATTGCGATGACTGAGAAGTCATGTATTCGAGCTACAAGAGAGGCTAGTATAGCCTTATTTGTTGTGAGAACAAGTAAATCTAGGGATAAAAATTCTTGGAGGTGTGCGATATTCCAAGGATTGGAATAGATTCCTCCAGTCGATGGGTTCTTCAACCTGTAGGCTCCACCTGGGATAACTTCTTGTATGACGAAGGGTCCTTTCCATGGTGGCTCGAGCTTATGTCCCTCCTTCTGCTTGAGCCGCAGCACTAGATCTCCTACCGCGAACGCTCTGTGGCGTATGCGGCGACTGTGATAGTTTCGCAGTGATTGTTGATATACTGCGGATCTTGCGAGCGCTATATCGCGCATCTCATCGAGTGCATCCATATCTTCCGCGAGTGCCCTGTTGGAGGTTTCTTCGCTGTAAGCCACGACTCTTGGGGCGCTGAACCTAACATCCTCGGGAAGGACCGCCTCTGCCCCGTATACCATGAAAAATGGCGTGTAGTTTGTGGATCGATTTGGAGTTGTGCGGAGGCTCCATAGTACGGAGGGTAGCTCTTTGGCCCAATGTCCTACTGCTGGTTGTAGACGATCGAGTAGACGTTTCTTTTTTTTTTTGATTTTTCGAGTAGACGTTTCTTGATGCCAGCTGAAACTAAGCCGTTGGATCTTTCGACTTGTCCGTTCGTTTGCGGGTGGGCAACTGAAGCAAACTTGAAGTTGATGCCCTTTTCCTCGCAGAACTGTTGTGTTTCCTTTGCCGTGAAGTTTGTGCCATTGTCTGTAATGATATCGTGTGGTACCCCAAATCTGCATACGATGGAATCGAGGAACTTGACGGCGCATTGGACGCTAGCCGAAGTTACTGGCATGGCCTCGATCCATTTGGTGAACTTGTCGACTGCAACCAGCAAGTGTGTATATCCACCCGGCGTGGACTTGCATAGCGGTCCTACCATGTCTAGCCCCCACTGTGCAAAAGGCCAGGCGATGGGTATCATGTGTAATTCCGTAGCAGGTGCATGTGGTCTTGGTGCGAATCGCTGGCAAGCGTTGCATCGTTCGACTAGCTCCTTTGCATCCTTGGCTGCCGTTAGCCAATAGAATCCTGCTCGGAATGCTTTTCCCATGATTGTTTTCCAACTAGCATGATGCCCACGGTTTCCTTGGTGGATGTCTTGGAGTAATTCTTTGCCATCTTCGGGTGCGATGCAGCGCTGAAGTATACCCGAGATGCTTTGCTTGTATAATTCTCCGTTGATTACCCAAAAGGATTTACTGCGTCTGATTATCTGTCGAGCCTCGCGAGGATCGGCCGGGAGCTATCTGGAGGACAGGTAGTCGAGGTATTTCTGCGTCCAGACTAGCTCGACCAGAAAAACCTGTCGTGAAATGTTATGAATAAGCTCGATGATGGCAACTTGCGGGCTGACCTCTGTTTCTGGTGTTGTGGATGCTCCTGTAGCTTGTTTGACTTTAACTGAGCGCTTCATTATCCGTTCGAAATATATTCCTGGCGGTATGGGTGTGTTTGTGGAACCCATGTTTGCCAGTCTATCTGCTTCTTCGTTGCTAGATCTCGCAATGTGCTTCAGCTCGCATCCTTTGAAGCTCCCTTCGAGTAGGTTGTACATGTCGCGATATGCGATCATGTTTTCAGCAATTGCGTCGCATTCTTTCATTGTTTGCTGCACGATGAGATTGGAGTCGCCGTAGATCATTAATCGGGTAGCTCCACGGGCGATTGCCATCTTCATCCCGTGCAACAGGGCTTCATATTCTGCGTCGTTGTTCGATGCTGGATCATCGGGTGGAAAGTCCAATCGCAGGACGTATTGCAGCTTATCTCCCCTAGGCGATATGAGGACGATTCCAGCTCATGCTCCTTCGTTTCTTTTGGACCCGTCGAAGTACATTATCCAGTTGCTCGTGTATTTAGGCGGTCCGGGTGTTTGTAGCTCTGTCCACTCACTTATGAATTCCACGAGTACCTGGGATTTGACTGCATTGCGCCCTGCATAAGTGATGTCCCAAGCGCCCAGCTCGATGCTCCATTTGGCTATTCTTCCGGATGCCATAGGGTTGTTCATGATTGTCTCGAGTGACGCCATTAACCACTGTGATGGCGTGTTCCTGGAAGTAATGCTTAAGCTTTCAAGCTGTAAGAACAACTCCATATGCGAGCTTCTGGTAATGAGGATATCGTTGCTTGCATGGCGAGAGCACTTCACTGATGTAATAGATCGGTCGTTGGACTCCGTACGCCTTGCCCTCCTTAGGTCGTTCGACTACGATTGCTGTGCTAATGACCTGGTTTGTGGCGGCTAAGTACAAGTAAAGTGGCTCCCTTTCTTGCGGTGTTGCAAGGACGCGCCTGCTTTGCAATGATCGCTTCAAGTCCGCGAACGCTTGTTTAGCTTCTGGCGTCCACTCGAATTTGTCTGTCTTCTTCAACAGCTTATAGAAGGGTAACGCTTGCTCTCCCAATCGGGCGATGAACCGGCTCAGAGCGGCTAGTCGCCCTGCGAGTTGCTGGACTCCGCGTAGATTGGTTGGCTCCTTCATAGTCAAGATTGTTTGTATTTTCTCTGGGTTGGCTTCGATGCCTCTGGCGGATACCAGGTACCCGAGAAGTTTTCCTGCTGGGACACCGAAGACGCATTTTGTCGGGTTGAGCTTGATCCTGTATGTGTTGAGGGCGTCGAATGTTTCTCTAATGTCCTCGAGGAGTGTGTCCTCCACTCGAGTCTTGATGACGATGTCGTCAACGTACACTTGTACGTTCTTGCCAATGAGCTTGGCGAGGCATTTTTGCATGCAGCGCTGGTATGTTGCGCCTGCGTTCTTGAGCCCGAAGGGCATTGTCGTGTAGCAATATACACCGTGTGGTGTGATGAATGCTGTCTTTTCTTCGTCCTCCCGTTTCATCCGGATCTGATTGTAGCCCGAATAGGCGTCCAGGAAGGAGAGGCGTTGACAGCCCGTCGTAGAGTCCACGATCTGGTCGATTCGCGGGAGGGGAAAGTTATCCTTGGGGCAGTGCTTGTTTAACGACGTGTAGTCGATGCATACTCGAAGAATGTCCGTGTTTTTCTTGGGGACCAGCACTGGATTTGCTAACCAGGTGGATATCTTGATCTCCCTGATGAAATTTGCTGCTAGCAACCTGTTTACTTCTTCTCCGAGCGTCTTCTGCTTGGGTTCTGAAAATCGTCGAGTAGTTTGTTTGATGGGTTTGGCATATGGAAAGACTTCGAGTGAGTGCTCGGCAAACTCTCTGGGTATTCCTGGCATATCTGAGGGCTGCCAGGCAAAAATTTCCCAGTACTCACGGAGGAGTTTGACGAGCGCGCTTTCCTATGCTTGCGAGAGGGTGGTTGAGACCATCACTGCCTTCGCAGAATCTGTCGGGTGCACTTGATGCTTTCGGGTGTCACTGTTGGCGCTGAACTCTAGCTTAGGCGCGTTTTTCTTCGTGAGGGGCATCACGGAGTGATCCGTGGTTTTTGCCAACTCTTGAAGTTCTTCTTGCATCCCGAAAGATTTTGCGATCTCATTGAATTCAATGTCGCACTTGTTGGATTTATGAAAGTCTCCATCGATGGTGATCACACCATATTCTCCAGGTAATTTGATCTTCAGGTATGCGTAGTGTGGTACTGCCATGAATCTGGCGAACGTTGTTCGACCAAGAATGGCGTGGTACTGTGAAGGCCAATCGACGACTTCGAAGTCGAGGAATTCTCTTCTGTAGTTGCTTTTAGTGCCCAGCACAACTTCTAAGTTGATTGTTCCGAGTGGACGGATTGCCTTTCCCGGAACTATCCCGTGGAAGGATGTTTCTGATTCCGCAAGGCCGTCCAGGTTCCTGTTCATCCGACGGAGTGTATGCCCGTAAATAATATTGATGCCACTGCCACCATCCATGAATACGCGGGCCAAGTCGTAGTTGCCAATCTGTGCTTGGATGACGAGGGCGGCGTGTCCTGGTCGATGGACTCGTGGTGGGTGGTCTTTCAACGAGAATGTGATCGGTTGATCCGCCATCTTCAAGTACTCGGGCTTTGTTGGCGGAGTCTGCACAGCCATGCACAACTGCCTTGTGTTAGTCTTTTGAGCTCTACGGGATGGACATACCTTCTGGATCATCGCGAGTTGCCCTGCCGGATTCGGGTATGCATTGGCCCCGGAGTTTTGTGCGGGTGGTGCTGGCAGTGCAGCCAATGCCATGTTTGGATTTGCTGGTGGAGGTAGGGGTTGTGGCGGCTGGAATCCTTGGTGGCCTCCTCCTGGAAGCGGTGGGTAATTTTGAGTGGCTGCGGATCTTTTTCTTGCGAGGGCTTCCAAGATATCAATAAACTTTCGGCAATTCTTAAGAAGGTGTGTTGCCTTAGTTTTGCCCGTGCGCTTATCTGTAAATAGATGTAGCGAGCAGTATGCATCGAGGTCTTCCTCGGGAGATTTTTCTTCAGCCTTCGGTCTCCACTCGCGATTCCCACGGCGACCGGAGTCGCGGCTTCGCGTGAATTCCGCCGCTACCAGCTCCTCTCGATCCTCGTGATCGTAATATTTCCTCCTTTTCCTTCGGCCATGGCGGTCTTCATTGTGCGCAGGTGATGATGCTCTCTCGTTGCGCACTGCGTCTTCTCTGTTAGCCCACTTTTCGGCTATGATCATCAGCTCTCCAATAGTTTTGGGTGCAGCCCTGCCTAGCTCTTCTCTGAAAGCAGTTCTTCGGGTGCCTTTCGCAAAGGCCTCAATCGCCACTTCTTCCGAGATGGTTCCCGCAGTGTTCCTGAGCGTGGTCCACCGCTGGATATATTCGCGGGTAGACTCACCGCTTTTCTGCTTGCATGCTCGCAGTTCTTCAATGGTGGTCGGCCTCTTGTAAGTCGACTGGAAATTTTTGCAAAAGTCGCGGTGCAAGTCATCCCACGATGCGTAACAAGATCTTGGCCTTCTTTCCAGCCAGCTGCGGGCCGCGCCAACGAGATGCAAATTGAGATATTGCATAGCTGTATTCTTGTTCCCACGTTGGCATTTTACTGCCGTGAGGTAATCGCTTAGCCATTCAGAGGGCTCGAGTGAGCCGTCGTACTTTGTCACTTCCGTGCTGAGCTTGAATCTTCTGGGTAGAGGCGCTTCGCGGATGCTGCGGGCAAAGCAGAGCGCACCGCAGGTTTCGTCATCCGAGGAGCTGGACGAAGAGCGCCCGCGATATCGCGAAGCCCTTGCCTTATCTACCTTATTTTGTGCGATGTCCGATCGCGCGTCATGTCCTGGCCGGTCGCGATCGGCGTCCTTCCTTGGCTCCTTGCTTCGCTTTCGCGAGCGGCTGCTGTGATGCCGCGAGGTTTTGTCTCTCGGACTGCCTTCGCTGCTGCTTCGACTGTCATCACAGCGCCGTGCTTCTTTTCCTTGGCCACGACGTGGCGACCTGTCCCTTCTTGGCGAAGAGCTCCTATGTTTGCGGGACGCTTCTCTCTCCTTCTCTTTCTCTTTCTCCTGTTCCTTCTCCAGCTGCTCTGCGGCTTTCTTGCGGTCATAGGAGGCGAGCCTTGCGGCTGCTAGTCCTAGTCCCTTGCGCACATGTTTATACTGCTCCGCCCAAGGGTAACTTTCCGTCGGTTGATTCATCTGCATGTAAGTTGCTGCAGCTAGAACCGCGGCAGCGGGAGTTTGCGGGTAGACGTTGCCGTCGTCATCGACTCGCATGAGAGAAGGAGTGATCGATCTGCTGGTCCCGGCTAGGGATTCATTGTTCCTGGATGTAGATGCGTGCCCCTTCCTCGTGGGTCCGGTTCCGACTGAGGGTGTTAGGGACAGCCCAGCTCGTCTTTGACTTGATTCATCCGCCGCTCTTCTTCGGCGGGCCAGATCTATCCGAGCGTCTTTGATAGTCGTGGCTGCTCTCACTAGGTGATAGTGGTAGGCAACCATGTCTTCGTGTGATGCTCCGGCTGCGGGTGGCTTGCTTGTTCGCATAGCCTCCTTCGCTCGGTTCCAAGATTCCCGTGAGACGCCGATTATGTTGCGCTCTGCTGCGCTATGTTCCGTTTCAGGGGCTTGTTCCGATCCTGCCATGCAGACTTGAGCCAGTCGAGGCTCGTGCGTCCTAGGCGTAGATCGAAAGTTCCTTTGAACTCTTGATGGTTCCTCTGTCGATAGGGTATGGTAGTCGTTGGCGTTGAAGCGGATGGATTCGCCGCTTTTCTCCAGATGACGGCGCGAGTCGACAGCTCCAGATTCAGTTTCTGATTCGTCCGAGAAGTGGAGGATTCCGTCCCTATTGGTCATGAATTTCAGGCTCCCGAACGTCAAGGTGACGCTCTTCTCCAGATCCTCGAATACCGGGCGTGATTCCGGCGAGTGAGGTGTGACCACGACAGATCCGATCCGTATAGGATTGTTCGGAGCCATAGTCGATGGTTTCCAACGAGAGTTGGTTGTCGATGAAGCCGAAGATGCCGGTGATCCAGCGCCCGCCGTTCCCACAGACGGCGCCAATTGTCGAATCTCTGACTCTACAAATCCCTTGGGTGACCCTATCGGGTTTCGACTAGGAGAACTCATGAGCGCTGGCGGAATCGTCGGCTAGACAGGGGGCGAGATTTACCCAGGTTCGGGGCCCTCGTAGAGGTAAAACCCTTACTCGTGCCTCTGTCAATCTGTATTAATGAGTAGATCGGTTACAATGGTGGTTGTTCGAATCGAGAGTATGATCTCGAGTTCAAGGCTTTGGTGTTGCGGTGTTGCTTGGTCCTCTTCCGGTGGCTCTCCTGGCCTTATATAAGCGGCCAGGTCTCAAACCCTACCCGGAGAGGACTCAAACTCTAACCTTAGGTCGGTTACATATTTCCAAACTTAACCCGCAAGTTAGTGCGGGTGGGCTTCACGTGGGCCTTCTGGAATACCCCAAGGGCTCCTCTTCTTGGGCCTTAACCTTGGGCATGAGATGGGGTGTCCTTACCCGCAGGGTCCAGGATCCATGTCTTCGTCACACGGCCTACGCGTGCGCGGGCGTATTCCGACGGCCGGGCCGGCCACTGCTGGTGGCGATAACATGCACCGTGTACATACACGCCGCAGGCGGGCGGTTCAGTGGCGCGGACATGCGTGCATTGTCTTGGCCTTCGCCTGCGCTCGAGGGTGAGCGCTGCGAGGAGGGAGGCCAGGTCCTGGTCGAGCTCGACGACCGGCAGAACCAGGTCGCCGCTGTCACGGCCGAGGTCGGCATCCGCGGCGCGCTCGAGCTTCTACGGCGGCGTTGCCCTCGACGGCCATGCCGCTCTCGGCCACACGCCCTCGACGGCCACGGCGCGACAAGGCAAGAGCTCCGGGAGCCAGACCTCCGCGAGTTCTGCCTCATCCTTGCCGTCCACTAGCTCGCCGTAGCGGGCAACCTCGTCCCGCGGCACCGGCTGCTCCAATAGCCTGACGTCCTCCAAGCGGCGCGTCTTCGAGGCACTGCCCGGCGCCATCCTGCTGGGTCGCAGTGGCCGCGGCCCAGGCGACGTCCTGCAGGTGTTCCTCGGCTCCTGCTCGCCGCGAGCCGGGCGCGAGGGCGCAGGAGGCGGGGTCGGGCACGGGGGCGGGCGCAATTGGCGGCGTAGGCGCGCAGTGAGCCGGCGGCCGGCCAGCGCGGCGTCGAGCTCCTTCTTGGCGGTTGGCCGGTGCACGAATTGTCTCGGTGTGGCACAGAGAAAATTAGGGGGGGAGAAGAAGATGAGAAGAGAGAGTCGTGTGGGTGGGCCTAGAGAAAAGGTGGGGGAGAGAGGAAGTGGGAGGCTGACAGTGGGCCAAGTGACATACAAAATGCTCTGTCTCCACCCCCAAACTACCCCGAGGATTCTGGCTTTGGCCCGGGTTTGTCGGGGCCTATAAATATCCCTCCTTTTTTCCCAAGTGAGTTAGTTCGTCCAAGCCATTAGTATGCATTTATTGATCTCACCAGATTCTAGATTTCTCCCAATCCCTCCACCCAAACTTGTTGATCTTTGGAGGATAGAAGGAAAAGACACCAATCTACATCTTCACCAGGTCTTCATTTCCCATCTCATTTGTTTGAGGGATTAGAGGCTAGGGTTTCCTTGTGGAAAACCTAGGCTCCATCGCTACTCTCTTGGTGATTGTTGGTGATTCTTGGGAGCCCCCAATTTGGTTGTGGGTGTGTGTCTCAACCTTGTTGTAAATGACTCGATTCCCGCCTAAAAGGGGATCAATAGTGGGAGGTGAACTAGACCTTTGTGGCAAGGTTCATCGGAGAATAGGGTGAGCCCTTTGTGGCGAGCTCACACTCCTCCAACGAGACGTACTCCTCTTAAAAGGAGGAACTCGAGATTACATCCTTGTCTCCGCGTGCTTTCTCTATCGGTTACCTTTTTCCCTCTCATTTACTTCGTGTTTTTATCTTGTTGTTGTCATATAGGTAAATTCATCATAGTTTCATATATAGATAATTTACCTTCGTGTCAAGCCTTAATTTGAAGAAAAATTAAAATTGGTCGTAGCACCTATTCACCCGCCCTCTAGGTGCCCATACTATACGTTCACCAACCACAACTCATGTAACTCTCGTTCATATTTCGATGTATGTGCTCCGACCTCATGACTTTCATGCTTGAACGTCAAGACAACCAAATATTGTATCTGCTTGTATGGTATTGATCCTCATATCCAAGTGATCAATCCATACCCGCCTCTATGATTCTAAGAACACGTCGATCACTGTATCAAGGTGATGGACGTGAACCCGAACCAGTTTGACGGTGTACAATTTGGAAGAGTATCATCACCTTGATATTTTCAAGTGAGGAATCACCCTAATAATCACAACCACAGTGCAATCATAAGGGTTCATAAAAGTATTAACCATCACAGACATTTTATATAAGTGATGTAGTATAGTCTTCTTCTTCTTCTGGGCTCAGAATTACTTCTTTGCTCCATAGATCGTTTATTGATCGTCACCTCCATGTCCTTCTCCTTTCTACAAGATACTAAGACAAAGCATGGGGCTCACAGGACAAAAGGTAGCAATCACTTGGTTACCAACCATCATGCTTTAAAGTGACTCGCAGGTCAAAATAAATATAGTGGATAGCATTTCATACAACTTTTGAATGATAATGGACTATACCACATCACAACTCATTCTCTGTAAAAACAAGTTAGACAGATCTAGCACTTGTGGTGCATCTTTTACGTGGTTGTAGGTTCTGCAGAGTAAACTGTTACTACCTACGAACAAAATCAGGCACGATTGTTCATGTTGCTAGATTGACACTGCGCGGTGATTGAGACATAGACATTACGAAAATATATAGAGCCTCAATCTAAACTTATTCATAACCATGACCCCCGTGTGGATCCAATCCCGTCCATTATGCCTTCCTCGAATCCAACTATAGCAATAGCCAAAGCTACTGAAACACTTCTTTGGACTAGACGAGATATGCGAGAGGCAACTCGAACGTCCTGGGAATAATAGAAGTATGTAAAATCTCACTATGTCGTTGAAAAAAAGACATAACTTATTGGGAGCCAATCGTAAACAATGAGAATATTAGAGATTCTTCTAATATACTTGCACAAACTTATGCAATATCCGCACACACCGGTGCTCTAGATCGTACATGTACCTACGCATGGACCGCTCTGATACCACTATTTGTTTACGTATCAGAATTTAAAAAAAAAACATCCTACGTAGCACACAAGATCTACTATGCAGGTAAAGGCGTGGATAGATCTGATTCGTTACCAACACGAAGCGTGGAAGTAGCGTCGATGACGATGTTGGTGATGCCTGATAAAGGGTCCCACGGCAAAGCCTAGCGATGATACTGTTGCTGATTCCCCATATCCCACCTTCTTGATCCAACAGAGCGAGGGTATCATATGTTACCCCTCTAAGAGTTCGCACACATACGTTCGTCAAAATCCTGCAGCGCTTCGCCGTTCAAGACTAGACACCGCAAGTTTGCAATTTAGGTGGAGAAGTTCCCAACACATGGGAGAGAGTGGGAGAGAGATTAGAGCTAGGTCTAATCGAGATATGATCGTCATCTCCCAATTAGAAGAAGCCATACACAAATTAGAGGGTCTTCAATCAGAAGTTCTAATCCAATTAGAAGCGTTCTAATTAGAGGCTCTAATTCAATTAGAGGTTCTAATTATAGGCTTTAGTTTAATTAGAGGGTCTCTAATTAGATCTCTAATTTTGAGCGAGAGAGAATTGCCCTAAGGCCAATTGTGTGTCTCTAAAGAGAGTGGGGGTGAGAATTATATAGTGGGACAAGGGAGGGCACCAGCCATGGGGAGGAGGTTGGTTTCCCCTCCCATCCCTTGGACGCACCAATCTCCCTAGGAGATTTCGGATTGGACTCCTATATGGCGTCCAATCCCCTTCCTCCTTTTTTATTTCCTTTTTTCTTTTTCCAACTTTTTCGCCTTATTTTTTTTTCAAATAAATTAGGGAAAATTCCCAGTTAAAGCTAATGCACATTTTTAGACGATGGATCCCACCTGGCATTCCCTAAAATTAGGGTTTTCCCATAGAAGGACGTATGCCCCCCTCCGGCACTACCCCCGTATATGGAAAGTCCACCGAAACTCTTACGAAATCTCGTGACCCCCATAGATAAAATTGTCGACCTTATCTAATAACGTCAGAAACATATTTCCGACATCCCGGGATATCTCATATCCTCCATTATATCTCATACAACATTTTGCCGATACCGACGTTATTTCTCTCTTATGGTAACTTTCCAAAACGATTCCGATTGACACCAAATTTGTTTTTGTGATGTTGTAATGACATCTACAATTACCTGTTGATCTTAGAAACATATTTCCAACATCCTAGGACATCCCATATCCTCTGTAATCTCTCTTGAATATTTATTCTATCACGTCGGAATTACCTAATGATACCCTACTCTCCTCCGGACCATCCAATGAAAACAACATACTTTGACGGCTTAAGTGTGTGACCCCTACAAGTTTGATAACTAGTAGACATGATTGGAAAACCATTTTCCTAACCAATAATCAACATCGGGACAGTGGACGTGTATATTGATTCCTACAAGTTATACGAAGGAAACTGCTAAACCCGTTGGTTGTTAAGTACGTTTCTATTCCTTCGCGATACCAATCAATACCTCACGACGAGATGAATGATAAGACTGTGATTAAACTCTTTAATCACCTTATCATATTATTCTTGATATCCGGTATGATTCCTTTTACTCGTTACCGTGACATAGTATCCCCATGACTAGTGTCATGTCCTTGTCTGCGTATACTTATTTATCGATACTATTTCACCGAGTGGATCATGGATGTATCTCTCTATTAACTAGAGGATTAATTGCCAATCATAAACTATCACAATGAAAGTACTTTTGTGACCATCCAATGTTAGCCTTTTTTATCACCGAGTTTACGGTGTGTTACTTGACTATACCAAAATGATCCTTTCGGTAATTGATGACCCACAAGTATAGGGGGTGTACCGTAGTACTTTCGATAAATAAGAGTGTCAAACCCAACGAGGAGCAGAAGGTGTTGACAAGCAGGTTGGATAGAGAATTCACTGTAAACACTAGCAAACGAGTTTTTGGTTGTTTTGGATGTATTAGATAAAAAAGTGTGAGTAAATAAAGTGCAGTAAATAATATTGCAGAGAGTGGCCCAATCCTTTTGAGAGCAAAGGACAAACCGGTTGAGTTACTTATGACTATCAAACGTTCTCGAGGACACATGAGAATTTCGTCAAGTGCTTTCGCTTCGTTACGGTTGATTAATATCCATTGGTTCGTGAAGTGTTGTGTGGGTGAACCTATGCTAATGCACCGCCCAACTAGAACTAATACATACTTGTGATTATACCCCTCGTAAGCATCCGCAAATACAAGAAAGTAATTAAGATAAAACTAACCATATTCTTAAAACTCCAGTATTCTACGCTCCCTCGTGCATTGGTTTCCTAACGGGGGTTTAGGTTTTTGTCACTCCGGCAACCCCACAATTAGTAGCCAAATACAAAATGCATCCTCCTAGGCCCATAAAGGTGAAGTATCAGGTAGTCTACGGTCACATGACACCACTAGAAGAATAGCACCACAACTTAAATACCGAACCACGAGATATTACTTCAATATAACTTCACTACTAACATCATGACTTCTCCTATGTCCTCGAGAACTAAATGAACTACTCACAAGATATCATATGGATCATAATAAGAGGTGATATAATGGATCATAACAATCTGGTCATAAAGTGCTAACACCGATAAATCTCACAAGCATCAACTACTAACAAGTAATCCACAGCGGGAGAGAGATCTAATGTAAAACAACGATAGAGGCCCCTAATTGTTACAGTGGGATGATGGTGGGTGATGGGGGTGATGGTGCTGGTGATGAGGATGATGACGACGATGATCCCGATGAAGCCCGGAGTGATGACAATGACGATGGCGGTGATTTCTCTCTCCAGAGAGAAATTTTCCCTGGCAGATTTCTCCCTGCCAGAGAGCTTTTCTCGGGTGTTTTCTGCCCCCAGGCGGCGGCGGAATGATTCTTTGATGATGGTATGGGGCTTAGGGTTCTCTGAGGGTCAAGTACGCGAAAGATGTCGACCAGAGGTGGACTAGGGTGGCCACACCATGTGGCGGCGCGGCCAAGGGGGCGCGCCACCCCATGGTGTGGGCCCCTGGTGGCCCCCCTCCGGCTCTCCTCACGGATGGCTCCCTCTTCTGAACTTCTAAGATACCTCTGATGTCCCCCCTCTTCTTCTGATCTTGTGAAATAGGGTATCTCGACGGTGTTGTTTCCATCAGAATTCTGGTCCCAGTGTTTATTCTCCAAAAATTATGAAACATGCAAAATAAGATAAAATAACATAAGCGATGCATCATAACATGAAATATATTGATGAATAATAGAAAACAACAACATAAAACGGTGATGCAAAATGGACGATCAACTCCCCCCAAGCTAAGACCTCGCTTGTCCGCAAGGAAAACTGAACTCAGTAAACATGGCCACAAGTTTATGGAGTGAGGTGTCGATAAAATAAAATACGGACAAGAGGCATCACATCTACAAAGAACAAGTCATTTTAGACAGCAACTCTCCTCATATAATCAAACTTGAAACAATTAAACTAACAATAAAGGTGCAAAACATAAATCACAATTGATGAAGGCAAACTTCGTTCTTGGTCAGAGAACAATTAGTAGTGTACTTATCTTTCGATCAAAGTCTTTTATACTAGAGCTATATTGTGGAGTTTATCATGCTCAATTATAACGGTCTCTTTGCAAACATTGGTAACTTTCAAAGTGGTATTCAAATAGATAAAAACATTTGCAGAAACAAAGAAGAATAAAGAACATGATTAAGTATATCAACATGTAGCTGGATAAATCACAACAGCTCAAATCTTGCTTAGATAGAAAGAAGTAGGTTTATTGACTCAACATAAATGTAAAAGATAGGCCCTTCGCAGAGGGAAGCATTGATCATTCATGTGCTAGAGCTTTTATTTTGTAAAACAGAGGTATAAAAGTTTGACACTCCTCCCAACCTTTCTTACACAAACCATGGCTAACCGAATCCTCAGGTGCCTGCCAACAATCACATATCGTGGAGGAGTGTCTATATTTTGAGAGGTGTGTATGTCTATGTCAACGAATGGCAAACAAAAAATACATTACGTCACAAGGCAACTAGACTCACAAGAGCGGCTCCCATTGAAGGACGCAGCTGGTATAGAAGGTCATCCCTCTTTCTCTTTTGTTTACACAATTATGCTTTGACTGATAAATCAGGGGCAAAAAGAGTGAAGAGAATTTGTATCATTATTTGGGGTTGGGCACCCTGCTGCCAGCTCTTCTAGCATTTGGATAAGCGGATGAAGCCACTAGTACAGGTGTGTGAGTCCAATCAACAAGTGAGATAAAGATTCTCTATTTGCGTCCTCATGAGCTAAAACAGGAACACAAAATAGGGATAATTTTGAAGGTTTTAAAGGTAACACATGAGCAATTTACTTGGAGTGGCGGTTAATTACCACATATAGATAGGTTTGGTGGATACAAATGGCAAGGTTTTGGGGCTCAAGGTTTGGATGCACGAGAAGCATTCCCTCTCAGTACAGGTTTTTGGCTAGCAAGGTTGGGTAGCAAGCATAATAGTTGTAGTAAAACAAAAAAAACATATATGATAAAGCCAAGCATGCATCTTCCTTTATGGTGCAAACAAACTTATTTGAGAATACTAAGCTTATGGGCTAACAAAGAAGAAATATCATGGAATAATATATCTACATGCAACTCCCTTTTTTCTACTTAAGTCTCAACAAATTGTTGCTACTGACCAATGCTAAGTTTTCCAAAACCAACTAGATTATCTAGAATCTCCAGAATTGATACAATACTAATAACAAGATCAATCACATAACAAAAATTGCAAACTAAAATAAAGTGAAACATATAGATAATCAAACTTCTCATTAATATTTCATTACGGCAACTCAAACCAAGGGATACAACTATAACCAACTAAAGAGCAACACTTCCATACTGCAAACCATACTATACGATATTTCCTCTACTCACTGTATGACTCTACTAAAAGGTAAAAGGGTGAAAGATAAAGGTGATACCGTGACACTCCCCCAAGATTGGAGCAAGCCAAGGGGATGCCAATACCAATGACGAATCAATTCTTCGGTGGTGGTGGTGAATCCTTCTCGATGAGCTTATCAATTGATTTCTTCAGATCTTCAATTGCGAAAATAAGCATACGCATCACCTCCGTATTGTGATATTCATGAATTAAAGTATGGAAATGTCTCTTAATACTTGAAAGTGGAATATCTAGGGATAAAAAGTGACATTGGGACCTCCATCCAGTGTTCGTCCTCGCCTTTTTCTTGGGAGGTTTTGCAACCACTCCAATGCTCGCGATGGTAGCGCATGGATGCACACATGGGTTTTCTTCTACTTCTCCTTCAGCTCCACTCTCGATCTCCTCCTCCGGCTTGCGGTCTTGGAGATCATCTTCCTTCGGTCCCTTCCTCTTGTTGTTGTTGGCGGAGACCATGATGCTTCTAAAACTGAAAACAGATCCTGGCAGAAATAGCTCGAAACAGAAACACGACGAGAAAACGATATACGAGCCTCAGGGGGAGGGGGTCCGAGGGGTTATATAGCAAAAATATGTGTAACGAAAGGAAAGTCTAGGTCGAAAACGAGTCAGAGAGGGGCTCCAAGGCAACCACACCACAGGGTGGCACAGGGGCCAAGGGTGGGCCCGCTCCCCCTCATGGTGTGGCGCCTCCAGGCACCTTCTCCAACTCCTCTTCGGCTCGGTATTTTTTATATTTTCCAAAAACATATAATTTATAACTGAAAAGGTATTTCACGAACTTTTTATTAACATAACTGTTACCTATTCCAAAATAGGCTCTGCAGATTCTGGAATCTTCCACCTAATGAACTTCTTCGGAGTCATTACTTGAATAACATCCACATATTTACCATAGGAATCCCCAGAAATATAATGTTTGAGTCTTTGTCCATTTACCACTTGTGTAGTGTTATCTTTGAGGGAAGCAATTTTGATTGCACCCGATCGATACACTTCTTCAATAACATAAGGTCCTTCCCACCGGGATAGTAATTTTCCTGCAAAAAATCTGAGACGAGACCGATACAATAGAACTTTCTCACCAACATGAAACTCTCTTTTAAGGATTTTTTTTATCATGTCATTGTTTAAATTTCTCTTTAAAGAGCTTGGCATTTTCATAAGCTTCACACCTCCATTCATCTAAGTGATTCAAATCAAGCATTCTTTTCTTATCAACAAGTTTAAAATCTTTATTTAATTCTTTCACTGCCCAATAAGCTTTGTGTTCTAACTCTAAAGTCAAGTGAAAAGTCTTTCCATAAACCATTTTGTAAGGATACATACCCATAGGATTTTTATAAGCAGTTCTACAAAACCATAAAGCATCATTCAACTTATTCGACCAATTCTTACTAGATTTATTAATAGTTTTTTTCAAGATAGATTTAATTTCTCTATTTGATAATTCTACTTGCCCACTGGTTTGAGGAAGATAAGCTAAGACAATTCTATGATTAACATCATATTTAGCAAGAGTCTTTCTAAAACCACCATGATTCAAATGAGAACCTCCATCGGTCATAAGATATCTAGACACACCAAACCTAGGGAAAATAACATCTTTAAGCATTTTTATAGATGTCTCACCATCAGCACTTTTAGTAGGTATAGCTTCTACCCACTTAGTAACATAATCAACAGCAAAAAGAATATGAGTATAACCATTCGAAGGAGGAAAAGGACCCATAAAGTCCCAACAATCAAAAGGTTCGGTAACAAGAGAATAACTCATAGGAATTTCATTACGTCTAGAAATATTGCCTACTCTTTGACATTCATCACAAGATAAAATAAATTTACGTGCATCTTTAAAGAGGTTAGGCCAATAAACACCTGATTGTAGAACCTTATGTGCGGTTCTATCTCCAGCGTGATGTCCTCCATAAGCACTACCATGGCACTTCTTCAATATTTCACGTTGTTCATGATCTGGTACACATCTTATCATAATACCATCTACTCCTTCTTTATATAAATGTGGGTCATCCCAAAAATAATGCCTCAAATCATAGAAGAATTTTCTTCTTTGTTGAGCTGTAAATGTTGGAGGCAAATACTTTGAAACAATAAAGTTAGCATAATCAGAATACCATGGACTATCTTGGGATTTTACCTTAATTGTAGCAAACTGTTCATTTGGAAAACTATCATTAACAGGAATAGGATCAAAAGTAATGTTTTCCAATCAAGACAAGTTATCAGCAACAGGATTTTCAGCACTCTTTCTATCCACAATATGCAAATCAAACTCTTCTAAAAGCAACACCCATCTAATAAGCCTAGACTTAGCATATTTCTTTGCCATAAGTTATCTAATAGCAGCATGATCAGCATGAATAGTAACATTTGAATCAACAATAAAAGGCCTAAACTTATCACATGCAAAAACTATAGCTAAGAACTCTTTTTCAGTAGTAGCATAATTCTTTTGAGCATCATCAAGAGTCTTACTAGCATAATGAATAACATTCAACTTCTTATCTATACGTTGTCCAAGGACAACACCTACATCAAAATCACTAGCATCACACGTAATTTCAAAAGGTAAATTCCAGTCAGATGGTTGATGTCGAATCTGTTGCTCGGCAAATCCCTCAGGTGAACCTATAGGGTTTCGAATAGGAGAACCCATGAGCGCTGGTGGCGATCGTCGGCTAGACAGGGGGCACAATTTACCCAGGTTCGGGGCCCTCGAAGAGGTAAAACACTTACTCCTGCCTCTGTCGATCTGTATTATTGAATAGATCGGTTACAAAGATGATCGCTCAAGTCGAGAGTACAATCTCGAGCTTAAGGCTTTGGTGGTGCGGTGTTGCTTGGTCCTCTTCCGGTGGTTCTCCTGGATTTATATAGGTGGCCAGGTCTCAAACCCTACCCGGGGAGGATTCGAACTCTAACCCTATGTCGGTTACAAATTTCCTAACTTAGCCCGCAAGGTACTGTGGGTGGGCTTCACGTGGGCCTTCTGGAACACTCCAAGGGCTTCCCTTATTGGGCTTTAACGTCGGGCCTGAGACGGGGTGTCCTCACCCGCAGGATCTAAGATCCATTCCTTCGTCAGTAGCCCCCGAGCGTTTGCTCGATTGGGATTTTTCCAATCGAGTAGACGGTCAGATTGTTCATCTTACCTTCGGATAACCAGTATGGTCGTTTCCTGTTTTAGAGGGTGTGTACCCTATGTGATGAGCTTTTGTACTCGAGTATCGAGTAATGAAATTGCCTGTTTTTATGGCTGTTATCGCAGAAGGATACGGCGCAGTAGCTTGGCTCTCCCGAGAGATCGGGGCCAATTAATTGCGACTAGGGCAAAAACAGTTCTGGCCTACACAGATTCGAGACCTCCGACTCGAACCCGATGAGGTGATTGTTGCGACTGGGCCGTAGTGGTCTTACCGAGTCGAACTTAACCTATAGGGGTACCTGGCGCGTCCGCTAGGATTTTTCTTCGTGTTGTTGACACGAAATTATACCGGAGGACGCAGCTTGAGTGCGATTCCAGGCCCTCAAGAGAGATCTTTTGGGTCTTACCTTCATATTCAAAAGAATATGGCATCCAGATGTACCTTAGTCGGCTAAACAATCCAGATTTACGATGTGCAAACATCGTGTGGATGAGTGGCAGGATCTGCCTACTCGTATAGTTTTGGGTTTGTAGTTCCTTCTTCGTACGAAAGAGTTTTCGTGTTAGGAGTTTTCATGCCCATATGAAAGAGTTTTCATGTTTCGGGGTATTGTGCCCATACGAAAGAGTTTTTCATATGTAGGGTATTTTTCCTGTGAAAGAGATTTCACGTCATAATTTGTCCATACGAAGTTATTTTCATGTTTGGATTTTCTATTCGGAGGAATTTGTCCATACGAAGTTATTTTCTTGTTTGGGCTTTCCATCCGAAAGATTTTTCAGCTTGATGATGCACGCTATGACGTCATGGCGCACTTTTATACTCCCGATGGGACGTGACGGAGTGAGAGCACAAGGGCTGGCCCACTTTGTCAGCTTTTTGTTCGGAAACGAGACGTTGTTCCCGGTTTTTACGCGAACAACGCAGTAAATGCGCACGATCCTCCCTTAGGATCATGGCACGAAACAGCATCCGCCGCCCTCTCGTTTCGCCTTCGCACGCGGCGGCCGCGATGGACGCCACGTGGCGTATAGAGTGGCCAGGATCGAGCGGTCCTGTGTACAAATACATGCCTTGGTGGAACGGTGAAAACTTCCCAGCCCTTGTCTTCTTTGCTCATCTTCCTCCTCACGCTCCATCTTCCCTCGCTCTCCAAGCTCGTGCTAGCAGCAATGGCGGGCGGCAAGAAACGTGTTGTTGCCTCGTCGTCGAGGGCTTCAGGGGATGCTCCTCCGCCACCCGCGCCACGCTCAGGTGATTGGCGTTCGCCCAACACCATGGCCAAGAGTATCAAGGGAATGCAGCGAGACGGATTGCTGCCTCCGGAAGCGGAGAATAGGGTACGCCTCGGCAAGAAAGAGGAGGTACCTAATCCCCGCGCGAATGAACGCGTGATCTTCGCGGATCACGTGTCACGCGGTCTTTCTCTCCCTCTTCACCCTTTCCTCATGGCTCTGCTGTATGTCTACGGCATACAGCTCCATGATTTGCCTCCAAACGAATGCAGCACATCTCGTGCTTCATTGTTCTTTGCGAGTGCTTTCTGGGCATTCGCACCCACTGGGGTATCTGGAAGGCCCTCTTCAAGGTGCGTGTCTTTCGCGAGAGATCGCGGGTGGAGACGGAGCTTGGGGAACCGTTGTGCACCGGCGGCTTCGGGATCCAGGCGAAGTTAGAGAACGGCTACTTCACCATGCACTTCATCGACTCCGCCCAGGGATGGAGGAAGAAATGGTTTTATGTAACCGACAACAGCGCGGGTGGAGTCAACGAATTCCATCCGTTCGTTGTTTTGAAGAAACGGAAGTCTTGGGCGCACAAACTTTCGGCTGAAGAAAACCGAGTTGTCGCTCCCCTACTCGCCAAGGTGGCTACTCTTCGTGATCAAACCGCAGGAATTGCGCTGAATGGCCTGCACTTGGCGAGTGTCTTCCTCAAGCGCAGGGTTCAGCCCCTGCAAGATAGGCCATCCGCGATGTGGGAATACCAGGGCGCCGGGGATCCTAGTCGCGTGAGCCGTGAAGAACTCTCGAGTGCTGAATTCGAGAAGAAGATCGCGGCTATCACCAGTTTAAAGGAAGGCGATACCTTCCCCGACTGCCCGGTAGCCGCTTTTGAGGCATCGAGGCCACCGCCAGCTGAAGTAAGTTCTGAATTTCTTTGTCTTCATTTCTTTCCCTTGTTCTGAGATCTTGTCGATTGAAATTTTCTCTCATTTTTCTTCTGTCTTCTTCAATAGAGCCTAGCCGTGACTACCTGCTACCCGCCAATATCCGGGGAGGATGCCTCGGATTTGCTGGCAAGTAACTTGGACGGCCCAGCCGACACCAGTGTTGCTGACGCCTCCTCGAGCTCCAACAGTGATTCCTCGGATAGTGTGGAGGATTCGGGTGACGGTCTCCTCCAGCGCAAACGCCGTCGAGTAGAGGGTGACGAGGCCACTTCCAAGGACAATTCCTTGGAGGAATCGCCCGGAAAGGGGCCCCTCATCGTAACTCCTCTGCACACACTCGCCCCTTCTCCTTCATTTCCAGCAATCCAAACCGCCTGGAATGCGGATATGTTGGACGAGGAAGATGATGACGAGTAAGTTTCTCTTCTCGCTCTTAGTCGAACATTTCCTTTCGCATCTTGTTGACGCATTTTCTTCATTGTAGCCTGCAAGCTATCAGCCCTCGCAGGTACGCCTCTTCCCTTCCTCCCGAGAGGAGGAATAAAGTGGGAGCTGCGGGTGAGACTCCTACCGCCGACACCGTCCAAAATTCACCGAGAGTAGCCCCCAACGCGGCGACTACGGAATACAGAATTCCTAGTTTTGCTGCTAGGGCTTCGGCTCCGAAGGAGGTGTCGGTCAGCTCGGCGGATCCCCTCTCCCTCGCTCAAGGCCAGGTAAACTCCGCTACCTGCTCTTTAATGCTTTATCGTCCTTGGATTTGTTATCGGGTGCACGTCAGTGCTCCCGATGGGAGTAGCCCCCGAGGCTATAGTCGATCGCATGCGATCGGCTATAGGCTCAGAGATAGTCTTTTCCTTCTTCTTCTTTTTATCGTGTGCACGGCAGTGCTCCCGATGGGAGTAGCCCCCGAGGCTACACTCGAATGTTTACAATCGAGTATAGGCTCAAATTTCACTTCTGGTTCTTCTATCTTCATGTTCCTTCCAGTCGCTTATCTACTCCCTTGGGCGGTTGGTCGCCGTGTTGTTCTTGCTGAGTCGGAATGCGGGATCCTTCGATCGGACCGTGATCGACTCGCCTCGGAGAACGAGCGTCTTCAAAGTAAGTTTACCATCTTCTTTTGTCTTTATTTTTTTCCACCAATGCTTCGACTCTAACAACTACTGCTATGTAGCTCAAATTGAGTTTATGAAGACCAAGAAGGCGAATGCCTCCACTCGGGCAACTGCTCAAGAGGCTGAGTTGGCGGCTGTTCGACGGGACCTCGAGTCCTCCCGCATGTTGTCGGCTGATCTTGAAGGAAAGCTTGCGGCTGCCCAGGATGCTCTGAAGAAATTGGAGGAAGCTGGCACCAAGGCGGATACCGACCTTGTCGACTTCCTTCGTCCCCTTGCCGAGCGCTTTGCGGGTAAGTTACTTTTGTCCTATGATTTGTCTTCTGCCGTGGCGAGTCCTTTAGATCTTAACATTTTTCTTGGTAGGTCTTCTGGGTGTCCCACTGGAGCTTCCTGGGGCGGGTGGATGCCCTGACGGATTCTTGCGCCCAGCTCAGGAGGCACGCCGAAGGGGTCTGCACCTTGATTGGTGATGCCACTCGAGTGCTGACGCAACTGCACGGCCGCCATCTTGTCAACGTCGTGTCTCCACCCGCGCTGAGTGATTTGCTGAATATTTTCTCGGAGAGCAATCTCCTTGAAGCTTACGCGGTCGCCCAGTCAGAATCTGGGGCGAAGACCGCCATCCAGTTCGCGCTGGCGCACGGAGTCACTGGCTTGGAGGAGGCCTACTCGGAGCTCCCTGTCGATCCTGCTACGGGCAAAAAGGTAGGGCTTCGTCGTTTTGGCGAGCCAGCCGGAGTCCTTGCTCGGAAGTTATCTGAGTTGTTTGCCCGTGCTAAGGGAGGGACCACCGCCGCGAGTGGTACCACAACTGTAGTTCCTTAGTATATTTCTTTTGTACTTTGCTGTTTTCGATTGTAATGAACCTTGGGATGTGCTCCCGTATTTTCAATGTTTTAATCGAGATGTTCTGCTGAAATGCTTCCCGCGATTGTGTGTTTCCTCCCGATGGGAGTAGCCCCCGAGCACATGTCGAATAGGTGGTTAATATATCTCGAATAGGGCATCTTATTCCTTTAACTTCCTTGTATTTTTCAGGTAGCCGGGGTGGCTGCGGAGCCTTCAGGTGGACTTGCTACTCCAGCAAATCCTCTTGTTGCCGCCGTTGGGACCTTTGCAGGTCTCCGTGATCGTGTAGCTGATGGTGAACGCAAGCTAAAAGCGTTGCGTGGGATAGCTGATGTGGCTAAGTCCAAACAAAAGCTGGCGACTGAACGCGAGCAGTTTGTGATGGATGAATTGGCGTCTGTTGCCAATGATTTGCTCTGTAAGTAGTTCAGCCCCCAAGTCTTTCTTGTCTTTTTCCCTTTTTTTGATCATGTATCTTTGCTTTTCAGTTGTTCGGCCGGATGACAGGAATGAGAAACAGTGGGTGGAGAACCACATCTTTCAAGAAGCTGGCAGCTCGAGGCCTCATGCGAATAATTTTTGGTACGATCGTAGTCGCGCTTTTGTGCTTGCTACCTTGAAGTTCCGACTCATCCAGGCGAAGATACCCGTGAGTTCCTTTTACGAGGTTTTGATTGCAATGAACGCCACTTTCTATCCGCTGCAAAGGGGCCCTGAAGATTGGAGCCATCTTCTCAGGGTGTTTGGTCGAGAAGGAGAGATTCGCGAGTGTGTTCGCAATCAGATGACTTGCGGCTCGGTGGTGGCTCTCTCTTTCGTCCGTTTGTGGCATCCTGAGGTGAATTTCAAGTCCATAGCTACACTTCCTGATGGTCCAGTCGACGATATGTCTCCTCATTATAGGGCTGTTCGACCTGCAGCAGAGGAAATCATTCGATTGACCTCGGATGAGGTTGATCAGGTTTTGGCGGCGGAGAATGCTTATCGCCATGTGTAAATGTAGGATGTATGTATCTTGTTGTGCTGTATAGTTTGTAAAAACTGTTGTAAGGTGTTCAACCTTGTGTATATAAATTTTCCTGTAATGATGAGTTAGGCGTAGCCCCCGTGTGTTTGTGGGGTGTATACCTGTTACTTTTTAGCATGTAAGGATGAAGAATCTTCGAGTATCTATGGTTGAGAAACCATGTATTTTAATATAATGACTGAGAAGTCATGTGTTTTTCTGTCGAGCTACAAGATGTCTAGTATAGCCTTATTACTGCGAGTAAAATAAATCTAGAGATAAAATTTGCGGAGGTGTGCAATATTCCAAGGATTGGAATAGATGCCTCCAGTCGTCGGGTTCTTCAGTCTATAGGCCCCGCCTGGGATAACTTCGTGTATTATGAAGGGTCCTTCCCATGGTGGTTTGAGCTTGTGTCCTTCCTTCTGCTTGAGCCGTAGCACCAGATCTCCTACTGCGAAGGCTCTGTGGCGTATGAGGCGACTGTGATAATTTCACAGTGACTGTTGATTTACTGCGGATCTTGCGAGTGCAATATCGCGCATTTCATCGAGTGCGTCCATATCTTCCGCGAGTGCCCTGTTGGAGGTTTCTTCGCTATAGGCAACAACTCGTGGGGCGCTGAACCTGACATCCTCGGGAAGGACTGCTTCTGCCCCGTATACCATGAAAAATGATGTGTATTTTGTGGATCGGTTTGGAGTTGTGCGGAGGCTCCATAGCACGGAGGGTAGCTCTTCTGCCCAATGTCCTGCTACTGGGTGTAGACGATCGAGTAGACGCTTCTTGATGCCAGCCGAAACTAATCTGTTGGATCTTTCGACTTGGCCGTTGGTTTGTGGATCGGCAACTGAGGCAAATTTGAAGTTGATGCCCTTTTCCTCACAGAATTGTTGTGTCTCCTTTGCTGTGAAATTAGTACCATTGTCTGTAATGATGTCGTGTGGTACTCCAAACCTGCAGACGATGGAATCGAGGGATTTGACGGCACATTGGGCGCTAGCCGAAGTTACTGGCGTGGCTTCAATCCATTTGGTAAATTTGTCAATTGCGACCAGCAAATGTGTGTATCCACCTGGCGTGGACTTGCGTAGTGGTCCTACCATGTCTAGCCCCCGTTGTGCAAAGGGCCAGGCGATGGGTATCATATGCAATTCCGCAGCGGGTGCGTGTGGTTTTGGTGCGAATCGCTGGCAAGCGTTGCACCAGTCGACCAGTTCCTTTGCATCTCTGGCTGCTGTAAGCCAGTAGAATCCTGCTCGGAAGGCTTTTCCCATGATTGCTTTCCAGCTAGCGTGATGTCCACGGTCTCCTTTGTGGATGTCTTGTAGTAATTCCTTGCCATCTTCGGGCGCTATACATCGCTGGAGTATGCCCGAGATGCTCTGTTTGTATAATTCTCCGTTGACCACCCGAAAGGATTTACTGCGTCTGATTATCTGTCGAGCCTCGCGAGGATCTACTGGGAGCTGTTTGGCGGACAAGTAGTCAAGGTATTTCTGTGTCCAGACTGGCTCGACCAGAAAAACTTGTCGCAAAATATTATGAATAAGCTCGATAATGTCAACTTGCGGGCTGACCTCTGTGTCCGGTGTTGCGGGTGCTCCTGCAGCTTTCTTGACTTTGACTGATCGTTTAGTCATTCGCTCGAAATATATCCCTGGTGGTACGGGTGTATTTGTGGAACCCATGTTTGCCAGCCTGTCTGCTTCTTTATTGCTTGATCTCGCAATATGCTTCAGCTCGCATCCCTTGAAACTTCCTTCGAGTAGGTTGTACATGTCGCGATAAGCGACCATGTTTTCAGCGACAGCGTCGCATTCCTTCATTGTCTGTTGCACGATGAGATTGGAGTCGCCGTAGATCATCAGTCGGGTGGCTCCACACGCAACTGCCATCTTCATCCCATGCAACAGAGCTTCATATTCTGCGTCGTTGTTTGATGCTGGATCATCAGGTGGAAAATCCAATCGGAGGACGTACTGTAGTTTGTCCCCTCTAGGTGATATTAGGACGATTCCAGCTCCTGCTCCTTCGTTTCTTTTGGACCCGTCGAAATACATGATCCAATTGCTCGTGTATTCTGGCGGCCCGGGCGTTTGTAGCTCTGTCCACTCGGTCAGGAATTCCACGAGTACCTGGGATTTTACTGAATTGCGCCCTGCATAGATTATGTCCCAAACGCCTAGCTCGATGCTCCATTTTGCTATTCTTCCGGATGCCATTGGGTTGTTCATGATTGTACCGAGTGATGCATCATTAACCACTGTTATGGTATGTTGCTGGAAGTAGTGCTTGAGCTTTCGAGCTGTGAGAACAACTCCATATGCAAGCTTCTGGTAGTGAGGATATCTTTGTTTGCATGGCGAGAGCACCTCACTGATGTAGTAGATCGGTCGTTGGACTCCATATGCCTTGCCCTCCTCAGGTCGTTCGACTACGATGGTTGTGCTGATGACCTGGTTTGTTGCGGCTAGGTATAGGTAGAGTGGCTCCCTTTCTTGCGGTGTTGCAAGGATGCGCCTGCTTTGCAACGATCGTTTCGGATCTGCGAATGCTTGCTTAGCCTCTGGTGTCCACTCAAACTTGTCTGTCTTTTTCAACAGCTTGTAGAAGGGTAATGCATGCTCGCCCAATCGTGCAATAAATCTGCTCAGAGCGGCTAGTCGCCCCGCGAGCTGTTGGACTCCGCGTAGATTGGTTGGCTCCTTCATTGTCAAGATTGCTTGTATTTTCTCCGGATTGGCTTCGATGCCTCTCGCGGATACCAGGTACCCGAGTAGTTTTCCTGCTGGGACGCCAAAGACACACTTTGTCGGATTGAGCTTGATCCTGTATGTGTTGAGGGCGTCAAATGTTTCTCTAATGTCCTCGAGGAGTGTATCCTCTACTCGAGTCTTGATGACGATGTCGTCAACGTACACTTGTACGTTCTTGCCAATGAGCTTGGCGAGGCATTTTTGCATGCAGCGCTGATACGTCGCACCTGCGTTCTTGAGCCCGAAAGGCATTGTCGTGTAGCAGTACACACCGTGTGGCGTGATCAATGTTGTCTTTTCCTCGTCTTCCTGCTTCATCCGGATCTGATTATATCCCGAGTAGGCATCCAGGAAAGATAGGCGTTGACAACCCGCAGTAGAATCCACGATATGGTCGATTCGCGGGAGGGGAAAATTATCCTTGGGGCAGTGCTTATTTAATGACGTGTAGTCAATGCACACTCGAAGGATGTCAGTGTTCTTCTTTGGAACCAGCACCGGGTTTGCTAACCAGGTGGATATCTTGATCTCTCTGATGAATTTTGCTGCTAGCAATCTGTTTACTTCTTCTCCAAGCGCTTTCTGCTTGGGTTCTGAAAACCGTCGAGTGGTCTGCTTGATGGGTTTTGCGTCTTTGAAGACTTCGAGTGAGTGCTCGGCGAACTCCCTCGGTGTTCCTGGCATATCTGAGGGCTGCCAAGCGAAAATTTCCCAGTACTCACGGAGGAGTCCGACGAGCGCGCTTTCCTATGCTGGCGAGAGGGTAGTTGAGACCATCGCTGTCTTCGCAGAATCCGTCGGGTGCACCTGATGCTTTCGGGTGTCGCTGTTTGTGCTGAACTCCAATTCCGGCACGTTTTTCTTTGTGAGGGGCATCACGGAGTGGTCCGTGGCCTTTGCCAGCTCCTGCAGTTCTTCTTGCATCCCGAAGGATTTTGCGATCTCGTTGAATATGTCGCATTTGTTGGACTTCTGGAAATCTACGTCGATGGTGATTACACCATATTCCCCTGGTAGCTTAAGCTTCAGGTACGCGTAGTGCGGTACTGCCATGAATCTGGCGAACGTTGTTCGACCAAGAATGGCGTGGTACTGTGAGGGCCAGTCGACTACTTCGAAGTCGAGGAATTCTCTTCTGTAGTTGCGTCTATTGCCCAACACAACCTCTAGGTTAATTGTTCCGAGTGGACGGATCGCCTTTCCCGGAACTATCCCGTGGAAGGATGTTTCTGATTCCGCAAGGCCGTCCAGGTTCCTGTTCATCCGGCGGAGCGTATCCGCGTAGATAATGTTGATGCCACTGCCACCATCCATAAATACGCGGGCCAGTTCGTAGTTACCAATCTGTGCTTGGATTACGAGGGCGGCGTGTCCTGGTCGATAGACTCGTGGTGGGTGGTCTTCCATTGAAAATATGATCGGTTGGTCCGCCATCTTCAGGTATTCGGGCCTTGTTGGCGGGGTCTGCACAGCCATGCATAGCTGCCTTGTGTTTGTCTTCTGAGCTTTGCGGGATGGGCAGACCTTCTGGGTCATTCCTAGTTGTCCTGCCGGGTTCGGGTACGCGTTGGCTCCGGCGTTTTGTGCAGGTGGCGCAGGTAGTGCGGCTAGCGCCATGTTTGGATTTGCTGGTGGAGGTAGGGGTTGTGGCGGCTGGAGTCCTTGGTGTCCTGCTCCCGGAAGTGGCGGGTAATTTTGATTGGCTGTTGATCTACTTTTCTTCGAGAAGGCCTCACTGATTTCGATAAACTTTCGGCAGTCCTTGAGAAGGTGTGTTGCCTTAGTTTTGCCCGTGTGCTTATCTGTAAATAGATGTAGCGAGCAGTACGCATCGAGGTCCTCCTCGGGAGTTTTGTCCTCAGCCTTTGGTCTCCACTCGCGATTTCCACAGCGTCCAGTGTCGCGACTTCGCGTGAATTCCACTGCTACCATCTCTTCTCGATCCTCGTGATCGTAGTATTTCCTCCTTTTCCTTCGGCCATGGCGATCTTCTTCGGGCGCAGGTGATGACGCTCTCTCATTGCGCACTGCGTCTTCTCCATTAGCCCATTTGTCGGCTATGATCATTAACTCCCCGATAGTTTTGGGTGCTGCTCGGCCTAATTCTTCTCTGAAAGCAGTTCGTCGGGCGCCTTTTGTGAAGGCTTCAACCGCTACTTCTTCCGAGATGTTTCCTGCGGTGTTCCTGAGCGTGGTCCATCGCTGAATATACTCGCGGGTGGACTCTCCGCTCTTCTGTTTGCAGGCTCGTAATTCTTCAATGGTTGCTGGTATTTTGTAGGTGGACTGGAAGTTTTTGCAGAAATCGCGATGCAGGTCATCCCATGATGCGTAACAAGATCTTGGCCTTGCTTCCAGCCAGCTGCGCGCCGCACCGATCAAGTGCAGGTTGAGATACTGCATAGCCGTGTTTTTATTCCCACGTTGGCATTTTACTGCTGTGAGGTAGTCGTTTAGCCACGACGAAGGCTCGAGTGAACCATCGTATTTCGTGACTTTTGTGCTGAGCTTGAATCTCTTGGGTGGGGGTGCCTCGCGGATGCTGCGAGCGAAGCACAGCGCGCCGCAAGTCTCGTCATCCGAGGAACTGGACGAGGAGCACGCGCGGTTCCTCGCAGCTCTTGCCTTGTCCACCTTGTTTTGTGTGATATCTGACTGCGCATTATATCCTGACTGGTCGCGATCAGTTTCTTTCCTTGGCTCTTTGCTGCGATTCCGCGAGCGGCTGCTATGACGCCGCGAGCTTTTATTTCTCGGGCTACCTTCACTGCTGCTTCGACTATCGCCGCGTCTCCGAGCTTCTTTTCCTCGACCACGGCGAGGTGATTTGTCTCTTCTGGGCGAAGTGCTCCTATGCTTGCGCGATGCCTCTTTTTCTTTTTCCTTCTCCTTTTCTAGCTGTTCGGCAGCCTTCCGGCGGTCATAGGAGGCGAGCCTCGCGGCTGCCAAACCTAGTCCCTTGCGCACCTGCTTGTACTGTTCTGCCCGAGGATCGCTTTCCGTCGGTTGGTTCATCTACATGTAGGTTGCTGCGGCAGCAGGAGTTTGCGGGTAGACGTTTCCGTCTTCATCGACCCGCATCAGGGAAGGTGCGATCGACCTGCTGGCTCCGCCTAAGGACTCCACGTCCATGGATGTTGACGCGTATCCCTTCCTTGCAGGTCGGGTTCCGACCGAGGGTGTTAGGGACAGCTCAGCTCGTCGTTGACTTGATTCATCCGCCGCTCTTTTTCAACGGGCCAGATCTATCCGAGCTTCTTTGATGGTTGCGGCCGCTCTCACTAGATGATAGTGGTAGGCGATCATGTCCTCGTGTTGCGCTTCAGCTGCGGGAGGCTTGCTAGTTCGCATAGCTTCCTTGGCTCGATCCCAGGCTTCCCGCGAAACGCCAATCTCAGCGTGTTCCGCCGCACTGTGTTCTGTTTCCGGGGGTAGTTCCGATCCTGCCATGCAGACTTGAGCCAGTCGTGGCTCGTGCGTCCTAGGCGTAGTACGGAAAGCTTTTTGGACTCGGGAAGGTTCCTCTGTCGAGAGGGTGTGGTAGTCGTTGGTGTTGAAGCGGACGGACTTGCCGCTTTTCTCTAGATAAGGGCGCGAGTCGACAGCTTCTGACTCAGATCTTGATTCCTCAGGGAAGTGGAGGATCCTGTCCCTGTTGCTTACGAACTTCAGGCTTCCGAACGTCAAGGTGACGCTCCTTTCCAAATCGCTGAATACCGGGCGTGATTCCGGCGAGTGAGGGGTGACCACGACAGATCCGATCCGGATCGGATTGGTCGGAGCCGTAGTCGAGGGTTTCCAACGTGAGTTGGTTGTCGATGAAGCCGAAGATGCCGGATATCCAGCGCCCGCCGTTCCCACAGATGGCGCCAATTGTCGAATCTGTTGCTCGGCAAATCCCTCAGGTGAACCTATAGGGTTTCGAATAGGAGAACCCATGAGCGCTGGTGGTGATCGTCGGCTAGACAGGGGGCACAATTTACCCAGGTTCGGGGCCCTCGAAGAGGTAAAACCCTTACTCCTGCCTCTGTCGATCTGTATTATTGAATAGATCGGTTACAAAGATGATCGCTCAAGTCGAGAGTACAATCTCGAGCTTAAGGCTTTGGTGGTGCGGTATTGCTTGGTCCTCTTCCGGTGGTTCTCCTGGCTTTATATAGGTGGCCAGGTCTCAAACCCTACCCGGGGAGGATTCGAACTCTAACCCTATGTCGGTTACAAATTTCCTAACTTAGCCCGCAAGGTACTGTGGGTGGGCTTCACGTGGGCCTTCTGGAACACTCCAAGGGCTTCCCTTCTTGGGCCTTAACGTCGGGTCTGAGACGGGGTGTCCTTACCCGCCGGATCAAAAGTAATGTTTTCCAATCTAGACAAGTTATCAGCAACAGGATTTTCAGCACTCTTTCTATCCACAATATGCAAATCAAACTCTTGTAAAAGCAACACCCATCTAATAATCCTAGACTTAGCATATTTCTTTTCCATAAGTTATCTAATAGCAGCATCATCAGCATGAATAGTAACATTTGAATCAACAATAAAAGGCCTAAACTTATCACATGCAAAAACTACAGCTAAGAACTCTTTTTCAGTAGTAGCATAATTCTTTTGAGCAGCATCAAGAGTCTTACTAGCATAATGAATAACATTCAACTTCTTATCTATACGTTGTCCAAGGACAACACCTACATCAAAATCACTAGCATCACACGTAATTTGAAAAGGTAAATTCCAGTCAGATGGTTGAACAATAGGACGAGTGGTTAAAGCCTTCTTCAAAGTTTCGAAAGCTTCCTTACAATCATCGTCAAAAACAAATGGTACATCTTTTTGAACAAAATTAATTAGTAAGAGGATTTGATATTTTTAGAGAAATCTTTAGTAAACCTCCTATAAAAACCAGCATGACCAAGAACACTACGAATTCCTTTAACATCCATGTGATAGGGCATTTTCTCTACGACTTCCACTTTAGCTCTGTCAACTTCAATACCTCTTTCAAAAAATTTATCTCCAAGAACAATTCCTTCATTAACCATAAAGTGACATTTCTCCCAATTAAGAACAATATTAGTTTCCTCACATGTCTTCAAAATTTTATCAAGGTTGCGCAAACAATTATCAAAAGAAGTTCCATAGACGGAGAAATTGTCCATGAATACTTCCACAATTTCTTCACAAAAACCATGAAAAATAGCAGACATGCATCTTTGAAAAGTAGCAGGAGCATTACACAAACCAAAAGGCATACGTCTTTAAGCATAAGTACCATAAGGACAAGTAAAGGTTGTTTTCTCTTGATCTTGCTTCCTAACAACAATTTGAGAAAACCTAGAATAACCATCTAGAAAGCAAAAATGAGTTTTCTTAGACAACCTCTGTAACATTTGATCAGTAAAGGGTAAAGGATAATGATCTTTCTTAGTAACTTTATTAACCTTTCTAAAATCAATGCACATTCTGTAACCAACTACCACTCTTTGTGGAATGAGCTCATTGTTTTTATCGGGCACAACAGTCATTCCTCCCTTCTCAGGGACACAATGCAGAGGGCTCACCCATCTACTATCAGCAATAGGAAAAATAATACCAGCATCAAGAAGTTTTAATACCTCATTTCTTACCAATTCCTCCATCTTAGGAATTAAACGGTGTTGATGTTCAACTACTGGCTTTGCATCAGGTTCAATATTAATAGCATGCTGACATATAGCAGGAGAAATCCCCTTCAAATCATCAAGAGTATATCCAATAGCTCCACGGTGTTTCTTCAGAATTCCCAATAATCTTTACTCTTTCTTCACCTGAAAGTTTAGCACTAATAATAACAAGATATATTTTCTTATCATCAAGATAAGCATATTTAAGATCATCAGGCAGAGGTTTTAAATCAAAGACAAGATCCTCCTTGGGTGGTAATGTTGTACCCAAGTCTTCTACAGGTAAATTATGTTTCAGAATCACCGGTTGACGAAGAAGAATATCGTCAATCTCATTTCTCTCTTCCATAAAGACATCACTCTCATGGTCCTCCATATATTGCTGCAAAGCATTGTTAGGAGCAAGAGCAATAGAAGCAAGTTATTCAACTTTAGAATTCTCATCAGGCAATTTAGATTCATAAGGTGCTCTAGCAAATTTGGAGAAATTGAACTCATAAGATTTTCCATCAAATTTAGTCAAAATCTTCTCTCTTTTACAATCTATAATAGCACCACAAGTGTTCAAGAAAGGTCTACCAAAAATAATAGGACAAGTCTTACTAGCAGCCCTACCAAGTACTAGAAAATCAGTGGGGTATTTATTTTTACCACACAAAACTTCCACATCTCTAACAATACCAATCAGAAAAGCAGTTTCTCTATTAGTAAGCTGAATAACTACATCAATATATTCAAGCTCACAAGAACCAATTTCATGCATAATTTCTCTATAAAGCTCATAAGGTATGGCACTAGAACTAGAACCAATATCACACAAGACATAATAGCAATGATCACCAATCTTAACAGAAAGCACATGAACACTAGTTTTCTTAGGTCTATGAGGATGGGAAACAATATCAGAAGCATCCTCACAAAAGACAATGTGTTCATCCTCCACATTTCCACAAACAAGATCTTTCACTATTGCTACAGCAGGTTCAACAGTTATTTGTTCATCAGATTCAATAGATTTCTTATTACTCTTATTAACCACACAAGCCACCATAGAGTGTTCTTTCACCTTAGCAGGGAAAGACATTTTTTCAACATATGGCTCAGGAACAACAGATTAACGACAAGCACTTCTATATTACTAGCATGAACAATATCTTTATAAGGTGCATGGTACTTGTGATAATTCTTTTTAGGAATATCAAGATAGGAGGCCAAAGCTTTAAGACAGTTTGCAAAAATTTGAGAATCAAGACCACAAACAGCACTAACATCATAGAAATCATTGGTTCCCATAAAAGATTTTAATGCATTCATAATCATAATTTATACCTAACTTTCTACCTTAGTCGTTCTCCCATCCTTCAGTGTTTGCTTGAATACGATCAAGAAGATCCCATTTAGCTTCTTCCTTCATACATGTGAATGATCCAGAACAAGAAGCATCCAATAAATCCTTATCATGAAGAGAAAGCCTTGCATAAAAATTATTGATAACAATATTTCTCGGGAGTTCATGAACGGAACATTTAAGCATTAATCACTTCATTCTCCCCCACGTTCGGGCAATACTCTCTCCCTCATGAGGCCAAAAATTATAGATTTGATTCCGGTCTTTATGAATCTCACTAGGAGGATGGAATTTAGAATAAAAGAGAGGAACAATTACCTCCCATCCAATAGAATCACCATTCTTCAGTAGTTTGAACCATTTAGGGGCTCTTCCTTTCAGCGATAAGGAAAGTAATTTCCTTTTAACTTGATCCATTGTAATACATGCACACCTGAATAACTCGCATAATTCATGTATAAAGAGCAAATGATCACCGGGATGGACAGTTCCATCACCGTAATAGCAGTTATCCATAACACGTCCAACAATTTTCATAGGTATTTTATAAGGATCTAATTCAGGAGAAGACGGGTTACCAACTACCCTAGTAGAAATGGTAGAAGTACGCCTAAACAGAGAACCAAAAGTATTCCCCATAATGAAATAAAACAGCAGACATAAATAAAAACAACACTCACAGTAAAAGTTTCTCTTACCTATAGCGCTTCACTCCCCGGCAACGGTGCCATAAAATAGTCTTGATGACCCACAAGTATAGGAGTGTATCATAGTACTTTCGATAAATAAGAGTGTCGAACCCAACGAGGAGCAGAAGATGTTGACAAGCAGGTTGGATAGAAAATTCACTGTAAACACTAGCAAACGGGTTTTTGGTTGTTTTGGATATAGCAGATAAATAAAGTGCGAGTAAATAAAGTGCAGTAAATAATATTGCAGTGAGTGGCCCAATCCTCTTGAGAGCAAAGGACAAGACGGTTGAGTTACTTATGACTACCGAACGTTCTTGAGGACACATTGGAATTTCGTCAAGTGCTTTCGCTTCGTTACGGTTGATTAATATCCATTGGTTCGTGAAGTGTTGTGTGGGTGAACCTATGTTAATGCACCGCTCAACTAGGAACAATACATACTTGTGATTATACCCCTCGTAAGCATCCGCAAATACAAGAAAGTAATGAAGATAAAACTAACCACAGCCTTAAAACTCCGGGATTCTATGCTCCCTCGTGCATTGGTTTCCTAACGGGGGTTTAGGTTTCTGTCACTCCAGAAACCACACAATTAGTAGCCAAATACACAATGCATCCTCCTAGGCCCATAAAGGTGAAGTATCATGTAGTCGACGTTCACATGACACCACTAGAAGAATAGCACCACAACTTAAATACTGAACCACGAGATATTACTTCAATATAACTTCAGTACTAACATCATGACTTATCCCATGTCCTCAAGAACTAAACGAATTACTCACAAGACATCATATGGATCATAATCAGAGGTGATATAATGGATGATAACAATCTGGTCATAAAGTGCTAACACCGATAAATCTCACAAGCATCAACTAGTAACAAGTAATCCACACCGAGAGAGAAATCTAATGTAAAACAACGATAGAGGCCCCTAATTGTTACAACGGAATGGCGTTGGATGATGGGGGTGATGGTTCTGGTGATGAGGATGATGATGACGATGATCCCGATGAAGCCCGGAGTGATGACGATGACGATGGCGGTGATTTCCCCACTCCGGAGAGGAATTTCCCCGACAGATTTCTCCCTGCTGATGACCCGCAAGTATAGGGGGGTGTATCATAGTACTTTTGATAAATAAGAGTGTCGAACCCAACGATGAGCAGAAGGTGTTGAAAAGCAGTTTCGATGAAGGAATACCTGTAAATACTGAAAGATAAATTTGTAGGGGTTTTCGATATTGCAGATAAATAAAGTGCGAGTAAATAAAATGTGGTACTAATAATTACAGCAAGTGGCCCAATCCTTTCTTCAGCAAAGGACAAGTCGGTGGGTTTACTTATGATTAGCAAACGTTCTCGAGGACACAAGGGAGGTTTCTGTCAAGTGCTTTTGTTCCATGCCGCAGAATATTCTTAGGTGTTTTGATAAGTGTGTGGGTGAACCTATGCTAATGTACCGTCCCATCCAATACTAATACATAACTGTGATTATACCCCTATCAAGCATCTGCAACTACAATAAAGTAATTAAGAAATAAATCTAACCACGGCTTTAAACTCCGGGATCCTACGCTCCCTCGTGCAATGGTTTCCTAACGGGGGTTTAGGTTTCTGTCACTCCGGCAACCCCACAATTAGTAGCCAAATACACGATGCATTCCCCTAGGCCCATAAATGGTGAAGTATCATGTAGTCTATGTTCATATGACACCACTAGAAGAATAACACCACAACTTAAATATCAAACATTAAATATTACTCAATATTACTTCACTACTAACAACTTGACTTCTCCCATGTCCTCAAGAACAACACAAACTGCTCACAAGACATTATATGGATCTTGATCATAGGTGATATAATGGATGATAACAATCTGGTCATAAAGTGCAAACACCGATAAATCTCACAAGCATCAACTACTAACAAGTAATCCACACCGGGAGAGAGATCTAATGTAAAACAACGATAGAGGCCCCTAATTGGTACAGCGGTATGACAGTGGATGATGAGGGTGATGGTGCTAATGATGATGGTGATGATGATGACAATCTTGATGATGCTCGGAGTGATGACGGTGACGATGGTGATGATTTCCCCTCTCCGGAGAGGAATTTCCCCGGCACATTTCTCTCTGCCAGAGAGCTTTTCTCTCTCGGGTGTTTTCCGCCCCGAGGCGGCGGCGGAATAATTTTTCGACGATGGTATGAGACTTAGGGTTCCCTGGGGGTCAAGTACACCAAAAATATCCACCAGGGGTGGGCCAGGGTGGCCACACCACCTGGTGGCGCGGCCAGGGGGCGCGCCACCTCATGGTGTGGGCCCCTGGTGGCCCCCTCTGGCTCCCCTTCTGGCTGGACTCCTCCTCTAAACTTCTAAGACACCCCGGGTGTCCCCCTTCTTCTTCTGATCTTCTGAAATATGGTATGTCGCACCCGGACTTCTAGAGGATACTCACCGTACGAACTGAACAGTATTCTGATGGGATTACGGGGCTTACCGGCACCCGCGTCCTCTTACGAGTAGGCCAACACTTATGTGTGACAACCCATCGCTACTGTTCACCGTCGATGTAAACTATCCCGTAGAAATCAGGACACTACCATTGACGTACTTCATACCATACACACATGGTACGTCAACGGCTTTGAACAAAAGGATAACACAACATGCCTCTAAGACACAAAAGATTGAAATAAGCTGCAAATGGCCCTCACTAGGGCAGAGATAGCAAATACAATCATCCAGAGGACACATGTCCCAACATAACATCATTACATCTCAGCGGAAGCATTCAAAGGGGTCTGAGTACAGACAAATCCAAATAGGCTTAAGAAGCCGGAAACTGAAATAAAGACGGAGCCCATCCACGATGTCTCGGATCCTGCCCGGGTCCGCTAACTACTCGTCAGCAGCCTCGTCAAACTCCACGTAGTAGCCGTCACCTAGATCCTCGTAAGCGTAGTCTGCGGAAACCACAGCCCCAAAGGGGTCAGTACATAGATGTACTGGCAAGCAAGACTCACAGTTCACCAAAATGTAGCCCGTCAACACAAGCACAGATGACTTGGGTTCAACGGAGGGAAAGGGTATAAAAGATGCTGCAACTGGCTGCACTAACCAACTACAGAGATTCTACCACTTCCAGCTAACAGAAAGGGGATACGATCGAGTATTGTAACCAACTGAAAGATAACTCCAAACAAACCCATCCTGGATCTCGCCCCTTATCCAAAGAAGCAATCCGAGGATAACTCACACAGTTGGGTTAAAGATGAATCAAGTTATTGTGACAATAATCCTATTACTAGTCAAGTTGTTAATCATGGGGTGTGAGATTGTGAATCATTAGGTTTAAGTTGTCCTGAGTACTTGTTAGCCAGTACTTTCACCAAGTTAACCATAACCGCGGAAAACACGGCTTCTCGAGAAGATTATCCCTGCAGGGTTGCACCAATTTGGCCGTACACGTATGAATAACCCGCCAGATGGGATGCCTCCCACCAAGCGGGGCACTCAACACAACTCAACTCTTCTTCGCATCAAGCCCAAAGCACCTTGGGCGCACGGCTAATCAAGCCCCGAAGAAAAGGGACCCTCATAGCACTCTAAGACCGTGTCCCCCTATATGCCGACTACAAAAGTTCCACCCTGCGCTGGGCTCGCAAAAACATGCATGCGGCAAATGGAAAACACGAACTAAATGAGATGATTTGGACGAGATGCGAATCGAATCAAATTGAGGGGGGCGCCCATACTCGCTTCCCACATGCGGGTAGTGCGCTCATCATGGATCAGTAGACAAGACCCTTTTCCTATTAGGGTCGACACTAGCAGGCCTCAAAACCACACAGGGCCTCCTGCCGGTGCCTTATCATCAAATTATTATTTAACAATAACATTAGCATGATTGATTGATTAAACATCGAGCCCCCAGAACATAACAAAATATAGTAACTGAAAGTAACGGGTAACAGACTCGAGCAAAACAACCTAAGCATGCTAGTAAGACACTGGCTCAATCAATAGGGTTGTAGGAGTGGTGGTGAGGCAATATCAGGGTTAAAGGATTCATGTGATAGGTCCGTAACAGAAACAAGTACCACTAAGGCTAGCAGAAATAGACAACGGAAAGTATCGGTAACCAGGGTTGAAAGGAACACAATGGTTCATGTGAGTGATAACTTGCCTGCAAACTCAGCAGCCTGGTACTGAGCTAGATCCTCAGAAGGGGTGTTGTAAAGATCGTCTGTCTCAACGTCGTCGTCTATTCGAGAAGAAGCAAACAAACAAGACAGAAATTTAAACAATCATTATCATGGCATTGTGCACAATCAGATGATGCATGACAAGTTAATGGTTGCATCAAAATAAACTAGCTAACATGATAACACAATTTAAATGGACCCCTATGCTATTTTGAGTGGCATATGGGAAAGGGTCCATATTTAAGTGGAAGCAAATTATTTACAATTAATTATTATGTGAAAGTTGTTAGCATGATGCATGCATGATGATAACAACAAGATAACAACAAATAACAAAAATTGATGCAAGTGATAAAGGGATTTAACAAGTTTTGGAAATCATTTATTAAGGTTAGAAATTTTGGGTTACTTAAACATGTCACACAAACAATTGTTGTTTTCCTCAAGTTAGAGTGTGCAAAACAATTAACAAAATTTATATTTGAAAAGAACATCAAATTTTAGTTGGATTACATGTTTCAAATATTGAAATTTGAATTAGGATGAATTTATTATGAATTAAACAATATTAAACAAGTTTTAATTGAATTTAAAACAAGTGTGAATTTTATTTGAATTTTATTTATTCAAAACATAATTTCAAACTCACATTTGAAAAGTTCACACTTGGATGGTTTGAAAACATATTTTGCATGATCAAAAATATTTTATATTAAGCAAGTTATGATTTTATCAAATTTAAATGAATTAAACAAGTATTAAATTATTTAGGCAATTTAAATAATTCAAACCAGGAAACAAAATTTATATTTGAATAGGTTGTTAAAAATGGTATGAAAAACATATTTTATTTGTATTTATTGGATTAATAATGAATTAGTTATTGAATTTAGCAAATTGCATTTGAATTATTCAAATTTGAATTTTAAATGTATTTGGGAAATTTCAAAACAGAACACAATTGGAACATTTGGAAAGTTGACTAAATTTGGAACAACAAGCATATACAACTTTTATTAATTGGACTTATAGATTAAAAATTATTAAAGATTTAAGTTTAGTGTTTTATTCTGCCATTTAAATGATTTAGAAATTAAACAGAAAACGTGTTAAACACTTTTACACCGTGCAGCAGCTAGCCACAGCCACTGCAGGGTGGGCCACGGGGCCAGCGTGGCCACTGTGCGCGATGGCGTGGCAGCCAGGGTCACTGCCGTGTGGCCCCTGCCTGTCAGCCAGAGGAGCAAAAGGTTGGGTTTTAATCGCTTCCGCGAGGATTCGAACCAGGGACCCTTCGCTGCGCTCGCGATGCACTGAACCGCTGCGCTGCTGCGCGTTTCTTGTCAGACTACGGACGCGCAGAGAGGATAACGTTACACAGGTGCTACTGAACTTTCTGACGACCGCGTGCTTCCGCGACACTGACAGAGGATCATCGGCGGCGATCACCGTCGTGCACGCAGCAGCTGGGGTGCAGAAACGGATGCAAACTCGTGCGTATACGTGCGCGCTACGGAGGGGAAACAGGAGGGGGGACAGCTGCGGCTCACCGGCGATCGTCGTGGAAGCAGCGGCTCGGGGAGGCTCCCGCGGCGGCGACGGCGTGGTCGTGGATGGCGTCGCCGTTCCAGTCGATGGCGAGCCCCACTGAGGTGACCAAACATAAGAGGAGGGAGTGGGTGGTCGATCTTGGTAGCTAGGTGGGGTGGAGGGACGTCATGGCGGAGACGGCGGCCGGAGTTTCAGAGCGAGTAGCCTCCGGCGAGGTGGCAGCAGAGCGGGAGACGCGACAGAGAGGAGGGATGGCGGCGGCTCGAGGAGGGACTGAAGGCCTAGGGGTTAGGGTTTGGTGCCTAGGGTTTCGTAGGGGCTATATAGGGTCCAGACGTCGAGGGGAGCCGTCGGCTGCGCCGGTTGCCGCCGTGGCACCGTTGCGATGCGCGCCGTACGGGGGAAGACGACGATGGCGGCTTTAATCGAAGCGGTACGTTAGCTAGTTGGGCTGGGCTGCGCGCTAGTAGGCTTAGGTGGGCTGGGTCGTTAGGTGACGCGCGCGCGCGGCAGGTTTTCTCCTTTTATTTTTCTGTTTCATTTTTTTTTTGCAGAAAATAGATTTGGAAGAAAAGGATGGTTTTTAGGTTAGGAAAAATTCATAGAAATTTAGGGTGTGCTCATGGGGTTAATTCCAAACAGTTAACAAGTTTGGATTTCAAAAAGGTTTAAATTTTTGTGCTGTTTTGGAAAATAAGCCAATTTAGATGATTTTTGAATATTTAAAATGATTAATAAAATCAACCTTTTAATAAGGTGACCCAAAAGAATTAATTGGAAACAAAGAATAAAAGAATGTTTTGGTTATTATTTTTATAGTTTCAAATTGGTTCTGTTTGAATACATTTGGTTTGAATTGGAAAATTTTGTTAATTAACATAGAAACAACAACTTAATAGGGTGAACCCTATTATTAATTGGATTAGAAATATTGGAATGGTTTGGTATTTGTATAATTTCCAGATGAGGTGCTGTTGATGATTTGCTTTGAATTTGGAAACCAATTTGGAATGAATTAGTGGAAATATAAACACCATTTTATTAGTTGATCCAATTTGAAAATTATGACAACAAATAGATTGTTTTTATTTGTGATTTTTATTCCAAAAGTTGTAACAGAGAAAGTATGAAATAACCTTTTGAATTTGTTTGAGTTTCATTATGAAAACAAGATAAAACAGATGCAAAACAACTAGTAAACAAATGCAAACAAATAATTAAACATGATGACATGGTGCAATACTTTGATTAAACATGAAAACAAACATTCTAAGGGATATTTCATACTTGGGATGTTACAAAACGCCCCCCCTTGAAGGAATCGCGCCCCAAGATTCCTTACTGAGAAGTGAAAAGGTCCGGATACTTCTTGCGAAGATCCACTTCGGTCTCCCACGTTGCCTCTTTATCGGAATGATGCGACCACTGCACTTTCAAGAACTTGGTGCTCTTGTTGCGAGTCTTACGCTCGGTCTCATCGAGAATACGAACAGGGTGCTCCTCATAAGATAGATCATCTTGCAGTTCAATGGAATCATGATCAACTGCACAATCTGGATCTTTGAAACACTTCTTGAGCTGTGACACGTGGAACACATCGTGCACCTTGGATAGTTTTTCTGGAAGTTCAAGACGATAAGCATTTTCTGCCCGCCTTGAGAGAATGTTGAAAGGACCAATGTATCTTGGTGCAAGCTTTCCTTTCACACCAAAACGATGAGTGCCTCTGAGGGGAGTTACACGGAGATATGCCTTGTCACCAGGTGCATAGATCATATCCTTGTGCTTGCTATCATAATAGCTCTTCTGACGAGACTGAGCAATCTTGAGATTGTCACGAATGATACGAACTTTCTCCTCGGCTTCCTTAACAATGTCAGGGCCTAAGAGTGAACGTTCACCAGCTCCATACCAATTGATTGGACTCCTGCATCTGCGACCATACAGTGCCTCAAATGGTGCCATGCCTAGGCTTGCCTGGTAGCTGTTGTTGTAGGAGAATTCAGCATATGGAAGGCAATCCTCCCATTTCATGCCAAAGGAGAGACCACATGCTCTGAGCATATCCTCGAGAATCTGATTGACTCTTTCGACTTGCCCCTGAGACTGAGGGTGATAAGCTGTGCTGAACAGAAGTTTAGTGCCAATGCTTCTTGAAAACTCTTCCAGAAATGAGAAGTGAAGATACTTCCACGGTCTGAGCTAATTTCCAAAGGAACACCATGAAGAGGAACAACCTTTGCTGTGTAGAGCTCTGCTAACTGGCTAGCTGAGATAGTTTCCTTGACAGCAAAGAAGTGAGCTACTTTAGTGAGACGATCAATAACAACGAAGATTGCATCGTTGCCCTTCTTGGACTTTGGAAAACCAGTAACGAAGTCCATTTCAATCATGTCCCACTTCCACTCAGGAATTTTCAGAGGTTGGAGTAGACCGGCTGTTTTCTGATGGACTGCTTTAACACGTTGACAAATGTCGCATTCAGAAACGTATTGAGCAATTTCACGTTTCATGCCAGACCACCAATACAGAGTCTTAAGATCCTGGTACATCTTTGTACTTCCAGGGTGAATGGATAGAGGAGTTTCATGAGCCTCCTTGAGAATGATATCCTTGAGACTTTGAATCTGAGGAACTGCAATGCATCCTTCGAAGAACACAGTTCCCTTATCATCAATTGAGAAGGACTTGAATTTATCATTGCCTTCCTTGATGTGCTCTACAATCTTCTTGATTTCAGTATCACGAAGTTGTTCAGAACGAATCTTTTCCTCGAGAGTTGGACTGGCTGTCAAGCTAGCAAGGTAACCTTGAGGAACAAGACCAAGGTTCAGCTTCTGGAATTCTTCATGAAGTGGAGGTTGGCTTTCCATGATCATGAGATTATTGCAATATGACTTGCGACTGAGAGCATCGGCCATAACATTAGCCTTGCCTGGAGTGTAAGAAATGGTGAGACCAAAGTCTTTAATCTTTTCAATCCATCTCCTTTGCCTGAGGTTTAGATCTGGTTGAGTGAAGATGTATTTCAGACTCTTATGATCGGAAAAGATTTCAGTTTTGTTACCCAACAAGTATTGTCTCCATTTCTTGAGGGAAAACACAACTGCTGCAAGTTCTAGGTCATGAGTGGGATAGTTTTGCTCATGTGGGTTCAACTGACGTGAAGCATAAGCCACAACTTGACGTTCTTGCATAAGAACTGCACCTAGACCTTGGAGAGATGCATCGCAGAATATCTGGAAAGGTTTGGTAGTATCTGGGCCAACCAGAACTGGGGTGGAAGTGAGTTTAATCTTCAGGAGATTGAAACTCTCATCACACTGTGGAGTCCAAACGAACTTCTTGTCCTTCTTTGTGAGATCAGTGAGAGGTTTGGCAATCTTGGAAAAGTTTTGGACGAAACGACGGCAATAGCTAGCCAAGCCAAGAAAACTTCTGACTTGCTTCACCGTCTTAGGGGGTTTCCAATCAACAATTGCCTTCACCTTTTCAGGATCAATGGCTATGCCTTTGGCAGAGATGATATGACCAAGATATGCAACTTCTGGAATCCAGAACTCACATTTGGAGAACTTGGCATACAGACGATGCTCGCGAAGTTTCATGAGGGTAAGACGAAGGTGTTCTCCATGCTCTTCCTCGGATTTTGAGTAGACTAGAATGTCATCAAGATATACCACAACGAACTTGTCGAGGTATTCATGGAAGACAGAATTCATGAGTCTTGAGAACGTTGCCGGTGCATTGGTGAGACCAAAGGACATGACGGTGTATTCATATAGACCGTACTAAGTGGTGAAAGCTGTCTTAGGAATATCTTCCTTTCTGATCTTTATCTGATGGTAACCCATCCTCAAGTCCAACTTTGAGAATATTGAGGCTCCAGCAAGTTGATCAAAAAGATCATCGATACGAGGAATTGGATACTTGTTTTTGATAGTTTTCTCGTTGAGAGGACGATAGTCAACCACGAGTCTTTTTGTTTGATCCTTCTTGGCAACAAACAGAGTTGGGCAACCCCAAGCGGAGGAACTAGGCTGAATGTAACCTTTCTCCATGTACATATCGATTTGCTCCTTCAACAATTTCAGTTCAGGAGGAGCTATCTTGTATGGATGCTTAGAGATTGGAGCAGTACCTGGCTCAAGCTCGATCACGAACTCAACTGCTCTGTCCGGAGGCATCCCTGGCAATTCTTCTGGAAAGACGTCAGGGAATTCACAAACCACCGGAACATTTTCAATTGCAGGAAGGGGTTTGGCATCGAGGTTGAACAGCTGAACAGAACTTGATCCATATGGAGAATAGACTATCTGGCCTGAAGGGTGGGATAGAATTATTGACTTTTGAGAACAGTCAATTTTTGCTTTGTGGGTCTTCAACCAATCCATACCCAGAATGACATCAATGTCAGAATTTCCCAGCAACATGAGTGAAGCTAGGAATAAGCGACCTCCAATTAGGATCTGATTGTCCATGCTTATCTTGGAAGTAATCATTTTAGTTCCCGGAGAGTGAACATAGATTTGATTGCTTAGTGGAACCAGAGCTAAATTGTACGTTGTCGCAAAGATCTTTGACACAAACGAATGCGATGCTCCAGTATCAAACAACACTTTAGCTGGAAAAGAGTTTACGGGTAATATACCGAGAACGACGTCAGCAGCTTCCTCAGCTTTGTCGGCCTTGATATGATTCACCCTCGCGGTCCTCCCGACAGGCCTGTTGTTGGAGTTGAAGGCTTTAGCCGGGGGAGCACGAACCATTGCCTGGTTGGTGTTGGGGCGAGGAGGTGGAGGTAGCTGCCTCTGAGTGCACTTATCAGCGTAGTGTCCAGTCTCCTTGCACTTGAAGCAAGTGACGACACGAGGAGTGCCTGGCCTTGGCTGCCCCATTGGAACCCTCTGACCCTGCATCTGAAATGGGTTGGGTGGGCGGGGAGCAAAGCCTGGAGAAGCTTGGGCATTTGGAGCCCGAGTAACAGCACCATTTGGCACCCATATGCGGCGCTTCTGCGGAGGGGTGGTCATGTTGGAGGAGGAACCACCCTCACGCGAGTGCTTGCGCGAATCTTCGAACGCCTTGCGCCCATTCTCCTCATTGAGCGCGGTGTTCACGAGTTCCTCGAAGTCCTTGCACTTGACATTTGTGAGAGCGTACTTCAGTTCCGGGTTAAAACCTCGGCGGAACCTTGCCATCTTCTTGGCCTCAGTGGACACTTCGTCACCAGCGTATCGAGCGAGGCGATTGAACTCGGTCTGATAGCTGATAACGTCCAGCTTTCCCTGTTTGAAAGAGCAGAACTCTTCATGCATCCTTTCCATGAGACCATCTGGAATGTGGTGCTTCAGGAAGGCATCCTTGAAACAACCCCAGGTGATAGGATAGCCAGCTCTCATGGTCTGATAGTTCTCCCACCAAGAAGCTGCCTGACCCTTCAGTAGGTAGGTGGCATACTTGACCTTATCTTCCTCAGCAACATGAGCAATCTCCAGAGTCCTGGCTATGTCACGGATCCAGTCATCAGCATCCAGGGGCTCACGTGTTGCCACGAAAGCTTTCGGGCCCAAGCTGAGGAACTCCTTGATGTTGACCCGTGGAGCATTCTGGTTGTTGTGCTGGTTAGCCTGGATCTGGGCCATCTGAGCCACGACCTGAGTCATCTGAGTCAACAGCTCCGTGAGCGGAGGTGGCTCAGGCGGGGAGTTCCTGGTTGGAGGCATCCTGAACAGAAATGCATTTTAGCACAACAATAGAAAAGGATAGACTTGGTAACCGAAAGATAGATTATTCCGACGCATGAATAGATAACCAACAGGTACATCATCACATGTTCCAATACATCAGAATATCCAACACACCAATACATGGTTCGAAATACAAAGGATAACTAAACATAGCTAGGAACGGATACATCGGTACTCCCATGCTCATCACGCAGGACGGCGGTGAGTAGTACGACGAGAGATACGGTGAGGAGGAATCCCACGGAAGTAGGTAAAACGACGATCCACGTAGATCGGGAGTGCTCTGAGAGCAACTCTCGGTGTGGTGAAGTAGAAAGCGTCGTCTCCCTGTGCTCCAAAGCGTGGAATCCCAGTGTAGCCAGCTCCGAGGTTGAGGAGTGGACCTCTGATCGGCTCGTAACCTCCAGCATCTGGTAAACTACGTCCAACTGTCTGCTGGAAACGTGCAAAGCGCTCATCTCCAACAAAGTCTGTGGTGTACGTAGCCAGACGAGTCAAAGCAAGATAGAGCTGCTCCCTGACTGAGGCTAACTCTCGAGAAAGTGTGGTGGCAACAGCGTCACTGTGCCTCACAAACTGAGCGGTGGTGTGCAGCCTGGTGTTATCATGCTCGTAGACATCCAGGTTGTCGTAGAGGGTGAAGTGAGCTCCCGCTGACGTGATGTAACCACGGGGGATGTGGCGATAGATAGAATCGTCAAACCCCCAGTAGTCAGCACGGAGGACGGTGAGACTCACGTAAGCTGCCTGCTGCACGGCCATATCCACTATGGAACCTACTGCCTCGTAGCGGTGGACAACCCTCATGCCATCATCTGACAGAATGTAGACGATAGCCTGGTAGTAGGTCTGGTCAAACTCTCGCTGCTGCTCGTAGACCTGGTACTCTGGTGCCCAATGGAACCCCAGATAGGTGACCATGTCTCTCAGCATCTCCGGATAACCGGCGGTGCTCTCACAACGAGTCATCCGAACCACCTGCGGGAAGAACCTGAGATCCATCTGCAGATGATCGGGGAAGTTTTGGTTAGACGCCGGTAGAGAACTGATGTGGAAAGCAACAACAAGGTTCAACGGACGAAAAGGATGTTGAAAAGAACAGGATATTGAAGCAACATCGGGAAACACGAGACCAAAACTCCTGAGGTACTACGGAGAACCCAAAACACGTGAAATCCTAACTTGAAAGTTTAGGTGAGAACAAAAAACAACGTTGCACTTCCTTACCAGAAAAGGGTGGGTGGGTGGGGAAAGAAGAAAAATGGCAGAATTCCTACTCTCACGTTTCATTTTTCCTATATAGCTACAAAATAGTTTCTAGACTCAACTGCGACCAGTAAAAAGGGATCCTACAGGCAGACAGGCTCTGATACCATTTGTCGCACCCGGACTTCTAGAGGATACTCACCGTACGAACTGAACAGTATTCTGATGGGATTACGGGGCTTACCGGCACCCGCGTCCTCTTACGAGTAGGCCAACACTTATGTGTGACAACCCATCGCTACTGTTCACCGTCGATGTAAACTATCCCGTAGAAATCAGGACACTACCATTGACGTACTTCATACCATACACACATGGTACGTCAACGGCTTTGAACAAAAGGATAACACAACATGCCTCTAAGACACAAAAGATTGAAATAAGTTGCAAATGGCCCTCACTAGGGCAGAGATAGCAAATACAATCATCCAGAGGACACATGTCCCAACATAACATCATTACATCTCAGCGGAAGCATTCAAGGGGGTCTGAGTACAGACAAATCCAAATAGGCTTAAGAAGCCGGAAACTGAAATAAAGACGGAGCCCATCCACGATGTCTCGGATCCTGCCCGGGTCCGCTAACTACTCGTCAGCAGCCTCGTCAAACTCCACGTAGTAGCCGTCACCTGGATCCTCGTAAGCGTAGTCTGCGGAAACCATAGCCCCAAAGGGGTCAGTACATAGACGTACTGGCAAGCAAGACTCACAGTTCACCAAAATGTAGCCCGTCAACACAAGCATAGATGACTTGGGTTCAACGGAGGGAAAGGGTATAAAAGATGCTGCAACTGGCTGCACTAACCAACTACAGAGATTCTACCACTTCCAGCTAACAGAAAGGGGATAAGATCGAGTATTGTAACCAACTGAAAGATAACTCCAAACAAACCCATCCTGGATCTTGCCCCTTATCCAAAGAAGCAATCCGAGGATAACTCACACAGTTGGGTTAAAGATGAATCAAGTTATTGTGACAATAATCCTATTACTAGTCAAGTTGTTAATCATGGGGTGTGAGATTGTGATCATTAGGTTTAAGTTGTCCTGAGTACTTGTTAGCCAGTACTTTCACCAAGTTAACCATAACCGCGGAAAACACGGCTTCTCGAGAAGATTATCCCTGCAGGGTTGCACCAATTTGGCCGTACACGTATGAATAACCCGCCAGATGGGATGCCTCCCACCAAGCAGGGCACTCAACACAACTCAACTCTTCTTCGCATCAAGCCCAAAGCACCTTGGGCGCACGGCTAATCAAGCCCCGAAGAAAAGGGACCCTCATAGCACTCTAAGACCGTGTCCCCCTATATGCCGACTACAAAAGTTCCACCCTGCGCTGGGCTCGCAAAAACATGCATGCGGCAAATGGAAAACACGAACTAAATGATATGATTTGGACGAGATGCGAATCGAATCAAATTGAGGGGGGCGCCCATACTCGCTTCCCACATGCGGGTAGTGCGCTCATCATGGATCAGTAGACAAGACCCTTTTCCTATTAGGGTCGACACTAGCAGGCCTCAAAACCACACAGGGCCTCCTGCCGGTGCCTTATCATCAAATTATTATTTAACAATAACATTAGCATGATTGATTGATTAAACATCGAGCCCCCAGAACATAACAAAATATAGTAACTGAAAGTAACGGGTAACAGACTCGAGCAAAACAACCTAAGCATGCTAGTAAGACACTGGCTCAATCAATAGGGTTGTAGGAGTGGTGGTGAGGCAATATCAGGGTTAAAGGATTCATGTGATAGGTCCGTAACAGAAACAAGTACCACTAAGGCTAGCAGAAATAGACAACGGAAAGTATCGGTAACCAGGGTTGAAAGGAACACAATGGTTCATGTGAGTGATAAGTTGCCTGCAAACTCAGCAGCCTGGTACTGAGCTAGATCCTCAGAAGGGGTGCTGTAAAGATCGTCTGTCTCAACGTCGTCGTCTATTCGAGAAGAAGCAAACAAACAAGACAGAAATTTAAACAATCATTATCATGGCATTATGCACAATCAGATGATGCATGACAAGTTAATGGTTGCATCAAAATAAACTAGCTAACATGATAACACAATTTAAATGGACCCCTATGCTATTTTGAGTGGCATATGGGAAAGGGTCCATATTTAAGTGGAAGCAAATTATTTACAAGTAATTATTATGTGAAAGTTGTTAGCATGATGCATGCATGATGATAACAACAAGATAACAACAAATAACAAAAATTGATGCAAGTGATAAAGGGATTTAACAAGTTTTGGAAATCATTTATTAAGGTTAGAAATTTTGGGTTACTTAAACATGTCACACAAACAATTGTTGTTTTCCTCAAGTTAGAGTGTGCAAAACAATTAACAAAATTTATATTTGAAAAGAACATCAAATTTTAGTTGGATTACATGTTTCAAATATTGAAATTTGAATTAGGATGAATTTATTATGAATTAAACAATATTAAACAAATTTTAATTGAATTTAAAACAAGTGTGAATTTTATTTGAATTTTATTTATTCAAAACATAATTTCAAACTCACATTTGAAAAGTTCACACTTGGATGGTTTGAAAACATATTTTGCATGATCAAAAATATTTTATATTAAGCAAGTTATGATTTTATCAAATTTAAATGAATTAAACAAGTATTAAATTATTTAGGCAATTTAAATAATTCAAACCAGGAAACAAAATTTATATTTGAATAGGTTGTTAAAAATGGTATGAAAAACATATTTTATTTGTATTTATTGGATTAATAATGAATTAGTTATTGAATTTAGCAAATTGCATTTGAATTATTCAAATTTGAATTTTAAATGTATTTGGGAAATTTCAAAACAGAACACAATTGGAACATTTGGAAAGTTGACTAAATTTGGAACAACAAACATATACAACTTTTATTAATTGGACTTATAGATTAAAAATTATTAAAGGTTTAAGTTTAGTGTTTTATTCTGCCATTTAAATGATTTAGAAATTAAACAGAAAACGTGTTAAACACTTTTACACCATGCAGCAGCTAGCCACAGCCACTGCAGGGTGGGCCACGGGGCCAGCGTGGCCACTGTGCGCGATGGCGTGGCAGCCAGGGTCACTGCCGTGTGGCCCCTGCCTGTCAGCCAGAGGAGCAAAAGGTTGGGTTTTAATCGCTTCCGCGAGGATTCGAACCAGGGACCCTTCGCTGCGCTCGCGATGCACTGAACCGCTGCGCTGCTGCGCGTTTCTTGTCAGACTACGGACGCGCAGAGAGGATAACGTTACACAGGTGCTACTGAACTTTCTGACGACCGCGTGCTTCCGCGACACTGACAGAGGATCATCGGCGGCGATCACCGTCGTGCGCGCAGCAACTGGGGTGCAGAAACGGATGCAAACTCGTGCGTATACGTGCGCGCTACGGAGGGGAAACAGGAGGGGGGACAGCTGCGGCTCACCGGCGATCGTCGTGGAAGCAGCGGCTCGGGGAGGCTCCCGCGGCGGCGACGACGTGGTCGTGGATGGCGTCGCCGTTCCAGTCGATGGCGAGCCCCACTGAGGTGACCAAACAGAAGAGGAGGGAGTGGGTGGTCGATCTTGGTAGCTAGGTGGGGTGGAGGGACGTCATGGCGGAGACGGCGGCCGGAGTTTCAGAGCGAGTGGCCTCCGGCGAGGTGGCAGCAGAGCGGGAGACGCGACAGAGAGGAGGGATGGCGGCGGCTCGAGGAGGGACTGAAGGCCTAGGGGTTAGGGTTTGGTGCCTAGGGTTTCGTAGGGGCTATATAGGGTCCAGACGTCGAGGGGAGCCGTCGGCTGCGCCGGTTGCCGCCGTGGCACCGTTGCGATGCGCGCCGTACGGGGGAAGACGACGATGGCGGCTCTAATCGAAGCGGTACGTTAGCTAGTTGGGCTGGGCTGCGCGCTAGTAGGCTTAGGTGGGCTGGGTCGTTAGGTGACGCGCGCGCGGCAGGTTTTCTCCTTTTATTTTTCTATTTCATTTATTTTTTTTGCAGAAAATAGATTTGGAAGAAAAGGATGGTTTTTAGGTTAGGAAAAATTCATAGAAATTTAGGGTGTGCTCATGGGGTTAATTCCAAACAGTTAACAAGTTTGGATTTCAAAAAGGTTTAAATTTTTGTGCTGTTTTGGAAAATAAGCCAATTTAGATGATTTTTGAATATTTAAAATGATTAATAAAATCAACCTTTTAATAAGGTGACCCAAAAGAATTAATTGGAAACAAAGAATAAAAGAATGTTTTGGTTATTATTTTTGTAGTTTCAAATTGGTTCTGTTTGAATACATTTGGTTTGAATTGGAAAATTTTGTTAATTAACATAGAAACAACAACTTAATAGGGTGAACCCTATTATTAATTGGATTAGAAATATTGTAATGGTTTGGTATTTGTATAATGTCCAGATGAGGTGCTGTTGATGATTTGCTTTGAATTTGGAAACCAATTTGGAATGAATTAGTGGAAATATAAACACCATTTTATTAGTTGATCCAATTTGAAAATTATGACAACAAATAGATTGTTTTTATTTGTGATTTTTATTCCAAAAGTTGTAACAGAGCAAGTATGAAATAACCTTTTGAATTTGTTTGAGTTTCATTATGAAAACAAGATAAAACAGATGCAAAACAACTAGTAAACAAATGCAAACAAATAATTAAACATGATGACATGATGCAATACTTTGATTAAACATGAAAACAAACATTCTAAGGGTATTTCATACTTGGGATGTTACATGGTATCTCGATGGTGCTTTTTCCATCAGATTTCTGGTCTCGGTGTTTATTCTCCAAAAATTATGAAACATGCAAAATAAGATAAAATAACATAAGAGATGCATCATAACATGAAATATATCGATGAATAACAGAAAATTATGATATAAAATAGTGATGCAAAATGGACGTATCAACTCCCCCCAAGCTTAGACCTCGCTTGTCCCCAAGCGAAACTGAACTCAGTAACATGACCACAGGTTTATGGAGTGAAGAGTCGATAAATAAAATATGGACAAGAAGCGTCACATTTATCTATACACCAATCATTGTAGACAACAACTTTCTCTCATACAACTTAACTTGAAACAAGTAATGGTAGTCACAAACAAAGATGCAAAAGAGAGAATAAAATTGTTGATGGAAAACTTTGTTCTTGGTCGGAGAACGTTTAATGATATCATACTTATCTTAGGTGAAGTCTTTATAACAAGGCTTATATTGTAGAGCTTAACATGTTTAATTATAACAATCCTTTTACAGTGATTCATAGCTTTCAAAGTAATATTAATTCAAATAATAAAGCATGTGCTAAATAAAGAAGGATAGAAAACATGATTGAATAAATCAACATATAGATGTTGAGATCACAACAACTTAAATGCTTGCTGGAGACAGAAGGAAGTAGTTTACTGACTCAACATAAAAGTAAAAGATAGGCCCTTCGCAGAGGGAAGCATTGATCACTCATGTGCTAGAGATTTTATTTTAATAAACATAGGTATAAAATGCATGACACTCCTCCCATCCATCTTACACAAACCATGGCTAACCGAATCCTCGGGTGCCTGCCAACAATCACAAACCGTGGAGGAGTGTCTAAATTTTGAGAGAGGTGTATGTTTATGTCAACGAAGGGCAAACAGAAAATACAGTACGTCACCAGCCAACTAGACTTCACAAGAGCGGCTCCCATAGAAGGATGCAACTGGTATAGAAGGTCATCCCTGTTTCTCTTTTGTTTACACAATTATGCTTTGACTGATAAATCAGGGGCAAAAAGAGTGAAGAGAATTTGTATTATTATTTGGGGTTGGGAATCCCGCTGCCAGCTCTTCTAGCATTTGGATAAGCATATGAAGCCACTAGTCCAGGTCTGTGAGTCCAATCAACAAGTGAGATAAAGATTCTCTATTTGCGTCCTCATGAGCTAAAAAGGAACACAAAACATGGATACTTTTGAAAGTTTTAAAGGTAACACATGAGAAATTTACTTGGAGTGGCGGTGAAATACCACATGTAGGAAGGTATGGTGGACACAAATGGCAAGGTTTTGGGGCTCAAAGTTTGGATGCACGAGAAGCACTCCCTCTCAGTACAGGGTTTTGGCTAGCAAGGCTGGGTAGCAAGCATAAGAGTTGAAGGAAAACAAACAAATATACATATGATGAAACCAATCATGCAATCTTCATTGAAAGCACAAACGATCTTAACTTGCGATTACTAAGTTTATGGGCTAATAGGCAAATTCCTCTTTCTTAAACTAGCATCTCAAATTTTTATTTCTACTGGCCCAGGATAAGTTTGCCAAACCAACTAGATTAACGTGATGATCTCCAGAGTGACACCAAATACTAACAACAAGCTCAACCCTATGACAGAAATTGAAAACTAAAATAAGGTGTGTAGAAAGTAAATGATGAAACTTCTCATTAATATTACAAACCGGCAACTCACACCAATGGATACAACGATGACCAACTAAGGAGAGATACTTCCGTACTGCAAACCATCCTATATGATAACTTCTCTACTCATAATATGACTCTACTGAAAAAGTAAAAAGATGAAAGATAGTGATGTGATACCGCGGCACTCCACCCAAGCTTGGAACAAGCTGAGGGGATGCCAAAACCAATGACGAATTATTTCTTCGGTGGGGGTGGTGAATCCTTCTCGATGAGATTATCAATTGATTTCTTCAGATCTTCAATTGCGAACATAAGCATATGCATCACTTCCGTATTGCGATCAATACAGTTTGCATGCCTGTCAGACTGTGAATCCCAGCCACCAAGATATTTCCCCCACTCTTTCTTAGGTTGAGAGCTTCCTTCATATGCACGGTTAGAACGATTGATATCCCACATAGAGGGAAAATCCCTATGGGGCACCTTTTTTGTACTGATAATCATGAATTAATGTGTGGAAGTAGTTCTTGATGCCCGCAGCAGGTGTCCTTGAAGCTAAGTAGTGACGTCGAACCTTCCCTCCGGTGCTCATCCGCGCGCCTCTCCTGAGCTTCAAGGGATTAGCCACCACTCTAATTCTTGCGATGGTGGCGCGTGGATGCACTCGTGGGTTTTCTTCTACATCTCCTTCAGCTCCACTCTCGATCTCCTCCTTCGGCTCAAGGTCTTGGATATCATCTTCCTTTGGTCCCTTCCCCTTGTTGTCGTTGGCGAAGACCATGATGCTTCTAAAACCAAAAACAGATCATGGCAGAAACAACTCGAAACATAAACACGACGAGAAAACGATATACGGACCTCGGGGGATCCGGGGGATTATATAGCAAAAATTTTCATAACGAAAGGAAAGTCCAGGTTGAAAACGAGTCGGAGAGGGGCTCCGGGGTGCCCACACCATAGGCTGGCGCGGCCAAGGGTGGGCCCGCGCCACCCCATGGTGTGGAGCCTCCGGGCTCCGTCTCCGTCTCGTTTCCGGCTCATAATTTTTCATATTTTCCAAAAACAGTAAAAATAAAAGTTGGAAGATGTGTCGCGAACGTTTTCTTACCACAACTAATACCTATTCGAAAATTGACTCTGCAGTTTCTGAAATATGCTTCTTAATAAATTCCTCCGGGATCATGGCTCGAATACAATCAACATTTTCATTATAAGGATCTCCGGAAATATAATGCTTGAGTCTTTGGCCATTCACCACTTACGAAGTGTTGTCGTCAAGGGAAACAATTTTAATTTCCCCCGAACGATATACCTCTTAGATAACAAAAGGTCCTTCCCATCTCGAGAGTAATTTTCCTGCAAAAAATCTGAGACGAGACCTATACAATAACACTTTCTCAATAACATGAAATTCTTTTTTAATAATTCTCTTATCGTGCCACCATTTAACTTTCTCTTTAAAGAGCTTAACATTTTCATATGCTTCACTCCTCCATTCATATAAAGAACTTAAATCAAGCAACCTTTTCTCACCAGCAAGTTTAAAATCTCTATTTAGGTCTTTCACTGCCCAATAAGCTTTGTGTTCTAATTCTAGGGGCAAGTGACAAGCTTTTACATAAACCATTTTATAAGGAGACATGCCCATGGGATTTTTATAAGCAGATATATAGGCACACAGAGCATCATTTAATTTCTTAGTCCAATTTTTTCTAGTTTGTTAACAGTCTTTTGCAAGATAGATTTGATTTCTCTATTTGATAATTCTACTTGCTCACTAGTTTGAGGATGATAGGGTGAGACAATTCTATGATTAAAATCATATTTAGCAAGAGTCTTTCTAAAACAACCATGAACAAAATGAGAACCCCCATCGGTCATAAGATATCTAGGCACACCAAACCTAGGGAAAATAATGTCTTTAAGCATTTTTAATGAGGTTTCACCATCAACACTTTTAGTAGGTATAGCTTCTACCCATTTAGTAACATAATCAACAGCAACAAGAATATGAGTGTAGCCTTGTGAAGGAGGGAAAGGACCCATAAAGTCAAAAACCCAACAATCAAACGGTTCAATAACAACAGAATAATTCATAGGCATTTCATTACGTCTAGAAATATTTCCAACCCTTTGACATTGATCACAAGATAAAATAAACTTTCTAGCATCTTTAAAGAGAGTAGGGCAATAAAAACCTGATTGTAGAACCTTATGTGCAGTTCTATCTCCAGCGTGATGTCCTCCATAAGCACTACTATGACATTTTCTCAATATCTCTCGTTGTTCATTTTCAGGAACACATCTTCGCATAATAACATCAACACCTTCTTTATATAAGTGTGGGTCATCCCAAAAATAATGCCTCAAATCATAGAAGAATTTTCTTCTTTGCTGAGTTGTAAAGGTAGGAGGCAAATACTTGGAAACGATAAAGTTAGCATAATCAGCATACCATGGACTCTCTTGAGAGCTCACTTTTATTGCAGCTAACTGTTCATTAGGAAAACTATCATTAACATGAATAGGGTTATCAGGGATGTTTTCTAATCTAGACAAATTATCAGCAACAGGATTTCAGCACCCTTCCTATCCACAATATGTAAATCAAACTCTTGTAAAAGAAGCAACCATCTAATAAGCCTAGGTTTAGCATCTTTCTTTTCCATAAGATACTTAATAGAAGAATGATCAGTATGAATAGTAACTTTAGAATCAACAATATACTGCCTAAATTTATCACAAGCAAAAACTATTGCTAGGAACTCCTTCTCAGTGGTAGCATAATTCTTTTGAGCAGCATCAAGAGTTTTACTAGCATAATGAATAACATTTAACTTCTTATCTATCCGTTATCCAAGAACAACACCTACAACATAATCACTAGCATCACACATAATTTCGAACGGTAAATTCCAATCAGGGGGGTGAACAATAGGAGCAGTTATTAAAGCTTTCTTTAAAATTTCAAAAGCTTCTTTACAATCTTCATAAAAAACAAAAGGTACATCTTTTTGAAGAATATTAGTAAGAGGCTTTGATATTTTAGAGAAATATTTAATAAACCTTATATAGAAACTAGCATGACCAAGAATACTACGAATACATTTGACATCCCTGGGACAGGCCATTTTCTCAATAGCTTCAACTTTAGCTCTATCAACTTCGATACCTCTTTCAGAAAATTTATGTCCAAGAACAATTCCTTCATTAACCATAAAATGACATTTCTCCCAATTAAGAACAAGATTAGTCTGCTCACATCTCTGCAAAACTTTATCAAGATTCTGCAAACAATTATCAAAAGAAGTTCCATAGACGGAGAAATCTTCCATGAAGACTTACACAATTTATTCACAAAAACCATGAAAGATAGCAGGCATGCATCTTTTAAAAGTAGCAGGAGCATTAGATAAACCAAAAGGCATACATATATAAGCATAGGTTCCATAAGGACAAGTAAAAGTTGTTTTCTCTTGATCAAGCTTTCTAACCGCAATTTGAGAGAACCCAGAATAACCATCAAGAAAGCATAAATGAGTTTTCTTAGACAACCTCTCTAACATTTGATCAATAAAAAGGCAAAGGATAATGATCTTTCTTAGTAACTTTGTTAACCTTCCTAAAATCAATGCACATCCTATAACCAACCACTACTCTTTGAGGAATAAGTTCATTATTTTCATTTGGCACAACAATCATCCCTCCTTTATTAGGGGCACAATGCACAGGACTAACCCATCTACTATTAGCAATAGGATAAATAATACCAGCATCAAGGAGTTTCAATACCTCGTTTCTTACCACATCCTTCATCTTAGGATTTAAACGGCGTTGATGTTCAACAACTGGCTCTGCATCAGGTTCAATATTAATAGCATGCTGACATATAGAGGAGAAATCCCCTTCAAATCATCAAGATTATAACCAATAGCACCTCTATGTTTCCTCATTCCCAATAATCTCTCCTCTTCTTCACCAGAAATTTTAGAACTAATAATAACATGATATAATTTCTTACCATCAATATGAGCATATTTAAGATTGTCAGGCAAAGGCTTTAAATCAAAAACAGGATCCTCCTTGGGTGGTAATGTGGTACCCAAGTCTTCCACCGGTAAATTATGTTTCAGCATCGCTGGCTGATGTAGGAAAATCTCGTCAATTTTATTCCTTTCTTCAATAAAGACATCACTTTCATGGTCTTCCAAATATTGCTGCAAAGGATTGTTAGGAGTAAGAGCAATAGCAGCCAATTGTTCAACTCTATAATTCTCATTAGGTAATTCATCTTCATAAGGTGCCTTAGCAAAATTGGACAAATTAAATTCATAAGACTCTCCATCAAACTCTGTAAGGGTTTTCTCCTTTTTACAATCTATAACAACACCACAAGTGTTTAAGAAAGGTCTACCAAATATAATAGGACAAGTCTCACTACCAGAAGTGCCTAGTACTAGAAAATCAGTAGGATATTTACTTTTACCACATAAGACCTCCACATCTCTAACAATACCAATTGGAGAAATAGTTTCCCTATTAGCAAGTTGAATAATCACATCAATGTCTTCAAGTTCACAAGAACCAATTTCATGCATGATTTCTTTATAAAGATCATAAGGAATAGCACTAGAACTAGCACCAATATCACACAAACCATAATAGCAATGATCACCTATCCTAACATATAGCACAGGAACACTAGGTTTCCTAGATTTACTAGGATCAGAGACAATATTAGAAGCATCTTCACAAAATATAATGTATCCCTGTTCTACATTTTCAGAAACAAGGTCCTTTACTATTGCTACTGTAGGTTCTATAGTTATTTGTTCCTCGGGTTCTACAGGTTTCCTTGCACTATTATTAACCACACTAGCCAACATGGAATGTTCTTTTACCTTAGCAGGGAAAGGCATTTCCTCAATATAAGGTTCAGGCGTATGAACTTCTAGATCTCTAGCAGGAACACAATTAACAGTATCTTTATAAGGTGTATCGTACTTGTCCCATTCCTTTTTAGGAATATCAATATAAGAAGCAAAGGCCTTATATAAGTTTGCAGCAACTTGAGAATCAAGAGCATAAACAATACTAACGTTATGAAAATCATTAGATGACATAAAAGCTTAAATGCATTCATAATCATAATTTATACCTGACTTTCTACCTTTTTCATTCTCCCATCCTTCAGTGTTTTCTGGAATACGGTAAAAAAGATCCCATTTAGCTTCATCCTTCATACGTGTAAATGATCCAGAACAAGAAGCATCCAATAAATCCTTACCATGAAGAGGAAGCCTTGCATAGAAATTATTAATAACAATATTACTGGGAAGCTCATGAATGGGGAATTTGAGCATCAGTAACTTCAATCTCCCCCAGGCTTGGGCAATACTCTCTCCGTCATGAGGCCAAAAATTATATATATAATTCGATCTCTATGAATTTCACTAGGAGGATAGAATTTAGAATAAAAGAGAGGCACAATTTCCTCCCATCCAATAGAATCACCATTCTTCAGTAGTTTGAACCATTTAGCGGCTCTTCCTTTCAGCAATAAGGAAAGTAATTTTCTCTTCACTTGGCCCATTGTTATACCTGCACACTTGAACAACTCGCATAATTTATGTAAAAAGAGCAAATGATCACCAGGATGGACAGTTCCATCACCTGAATAGCAGTTGTTCCTAACATGTTTAACAATATTTATAGGTATTTTATAAGGATCCAAATCATCAGGCGGTGGGTCACTTACTACCCTACCAGTGGAAGAAGTACCCACAAATAAGGACTCAAAAGGAGATCCAAACATAGTGTAATAAAGCAGTACACAGTAATAGAAACAACACTTACACCAGAAGCTTCCTTTATCAATTCCACTTCCCAATAGCGCTTCACTCTCCGGCAACGGCGCCAGAAAATAGTCTTGATGACCCACAAGTATAGGGGGGTGTATCGTAGTACTTTCGATAAATAAGAGTGTCGAACCCAACGAGGAGCAGAGGGTGTTGACAAGCAGTTTCGATGGAGGAATAACTGTAGATACTGAAAGATAAATTTGTAGAGGTTTTTGATATTGCAGATAAATAAAGTGCAAGTAAATAAAATGCAGTAATAATAATTGCAGCAAGGGGCCCAATCCTTTCTTCAGCAAAGGACAAGACGATGGGTTTACTTATGATTAACAAACGCTCTCGGGGACACACGGGAGGTTTCTGTCAAGCGCTTTTGTTCCATGTCGCTGAATAATCTTAGGTGTTTTGATAATTGTTGTGTGGGTGAACCTATGCTAATGTACAGTCCCATCCAATACTAATACATACTTGTGATTATACCCCTTGCAAGCATCCGCAACTACAAGAAAGTAATTAAAAAATAAATCTAACCACAACTTTAAACTCCGAGATCCTACGCTCCCTCATGCGATGGTTTCCTAACAAGGGTTTAGGTTTCTGTCACTCTGGCAACCCCACAATTAGTAGCCAAATACACGATGCATTCCCCTAGGCCCATAAATGGTGAAGTATCATGTAGTCGACGTTCACATGACACCACTAGAAGAATAACACCACAACTTAAATATCAAACATTAAATATTACTCAACATTACTTCGCTACTAACAACTTGACTTCTCTCATGTCCTCAAGAACAACACGAACTACTCACAAGACATCATATGGATCATGATCAGAGGTGATATAATGGATGATAGCAATCTGGTCATAAAGTGCAAACACCGATAAATCTCACAAGCATCAACTACTAACAAGTAATACACACCAGGAGAGAGATCTAATGTAAAACAACGATAGAGCCCCCTAATTGTTACAACGGGATGATGGTGGATGATGAGGGTGATGGTGCTGATGATGGTGCTGATGATGGCAATCTTGTTGATGCCTAGAGTGATGACGGTGACGATGGTGATGATTTCCCCTCTCCAGAGAGGAATTTCCCCGACAGATTTCTCCCTGCCATAGAGCTTTTCTTTCTCGGGTGTTTTCCGCCTCGAGGCAGCGGCGGAATAATTCTTCGACGATGGTATGAGGCTTAGGGTTCCCTGGGGGCCAAGTACGCCAAAAATATCCACCAGGGGTGGGCCAGGGTGGCCACACCACCTGGTGGCGCGGCCAGGGGGTGCGCCACTGGTGGCCCCCCTCTGGCTCCCCTTCTGGCTGGACTCCTCCTCTAAACTTCTAAGACACCCTGGGTGTCACCCTTCTTCTTCTTCTGATCTTCTGAAATATGGTATCTCGACGGTGCTTTTTCCATCAGATTTCTGGTCCCGGTGTTTATTCTCCAAAAATTATGAAACATGCAAAATAAGATAAAATAACATAAGGGATGCATCATAACATGAAATATATCGATGAATAACAGAAAATTATGATACAAAACAGTGATGCAAAATGGACGTATCACCTGCCAGAGAGGTTTTCTCTCTCGGGTGTTTTCCGCCCCCAGGCGGCGGCAGAATAATTCTTCGATGATGGTATGGGGCTTAGGGTTCCTTGGGGGTCAAGTAAGCGAAATATGTCGACCATAGGTGGGCCAGGGTGGCCACACCATGTGGTGGCGCAGCCAAAGGGGGGGCGCCACACCATGTTGTGGGCCCCTGGTGGCCCCCCTCCGGCTCTCCTCGCGGCTGGCTCCCTCTTCCGAACTTCTAAGATACCTCCGGTGTCCCCCCCTCTTCTTCTGATCTTCTGAAATAAGGTATCTCGACGGTGCTTTTTCCATCAGAATTCTGGTGCCGGTGTTTATTCTCCAAAAATTACGAAACATGCAAAATAAGATAAAATAACATAAGGGATTGATACGTGCATTTTATATCATCATTTATACCCTCCATATAGGCATTATTGGGATGTTTTATCAATGTTATGTCATTGTTTTGCATGTTTTAGATGATTTTATGGGACTTTCCTACAAAGTCCCTATTTTTTAGTATTTAATTTCTGGGTGTCAGAAAACACCTGTTTTCACGTTTTTGATGTTTCAGGAGCTACACGTATACAAATTGCGAAAGGAAAGAAACCCTGTCAGTTTTTCTTCGGGAAAAAGGCCGTGGGCACAAGACACAAAGGAGGAGGGCCAGGAGGCCCAAAAGGGGGTAGCCCACGCGGTCAGATTCCCTGGCCGCGTGTGGGGCCCCCAAATGGGCCCACAACACCCCCTCCCCGAGGTCTTTTTGCTGACGACTCCGTCTTCCCCGAAAAAGGAACACCCTAATTTTCCCGAGACGAGACGGAGCCGCCAGGGCGGCGAAACTCTCCGCGGGGGAGACAGATCCTGCTGCTCCGGAGCTCCGGAGAAGGGGGAAATCATCCCCATCTTCATCCCCATCTCCTCCTTGGCGTGGGAGGAGGCATCTCCATCACCATCTTCGCCAGCACCTGCATCTCCACCATCACCATCACCGTGATCCACTCCGCTCCCCTTATAGTTTGATCATTGCTACACCCTAGATACGTGTTATTGTACTCCGTTGCATGTTTGGGATTGAGTACTTGTCATTATTTGGTGGTGGATCCATTGTTTCAGATTGTGTTGTACCACATATGTCACCATACATGATCATGTTTGCACGTTGTGAGTAGTTCCCGCATGTTCCTGAGGGCATGGGATGAATTGGCAATGGTTTGTTACATAAGATGAGTTGTTATTTGGTCTAGTATTTATCTTTTATGTGATTCTATGATGGTGTTGTACGAACGTCGACTGTACAACACTTCACCTACATGGGCTCATAGGAGAACACCGTAGTGTAGTGACGTGATGATGTCTTTAAGTGACAGGAACTTGAGACAGAGTCGTTGAATTGCATTATGAGGGTACTTTTATCGGGGACCTTAGAGCATAAGGCTATGGTGGGACATCATGTCTTAATAATTCTCGTGTTGTCATTTAATTGGCCACGTGATCCATCATAAGGGGTGATAGTTTATTTATTTAGCTATTCCTATTTTTGGCTCCGTCCGAAGAAGATTAAAACTAGACAGATATACAAACATGTTATGCAATGAATCACTATGCCAGCTAAATCCGTGCAGCCCTCGGGAACGTTTTCCACATATAAGACACAAACACACACTTGAGCTTGTCCTCTTGCGCATTAGAGGATTGGGCTTTGTCTCTCATTGAGACCTACTACTTGCTGCAATTTACTTTCCGCATTTTACTTTACTTGCACTACACAATTAAAACACAAAAACACTTGTTGCTTTTATTATTCCTTTGCTATTCTACTTACCAGTTCCTTCTGCTCCTCGTGGGTTCGACAACCTTTCTAGTTCGAAAAGTACTCAATGGATCTCCTGCACTTGGGAGCCATCAAGACACTTTTCTGGCGCCGTTGCCGGGGAGCGTAGCGCTATTGGTAAGAAGTTTGGTAAGGAATCTTGAAAGCTGAATTTTACTTGCTGTTGCATCCTGTTATTATTATGGCTTTTATGAGAGATGCTTCGCTGAAACTTGCTTTATATGAGAGTGCTTATGCTATTAAACCTAAAGTTGTTGAAAAAGCACCTCATGATGATGGTTATATTATTCCCCTTGAATTTGTTAAAGCTGATAGGAATGAGTATTTTGCAGGGGATGGAACAAAGGCTGCAAGTGATCAAATACGGGCTATTGAGGATATATGTGGGCTAATTAGGCTCAAGGCTATTTATGAGGAGGAGGTAAAATGCAAGTTATTGTACCAGTCCTTAACTGTTGATGCTCGAAAATGGTATATGTCCCTGGATGAAGAAATTACACATAATTGGGATACTTTTATGAAGGTTTTCTTTCGTAAATATTTTACTCCTAAAGAGGCTTATGAGAACCGTTGCTTTATATTTAATTTTTGGCCACACCTTGGAGAGAGTATTACTCAAGCTTGGGGGAGGCTTAAGGACCTCCTTCGTAAGAATCCTTGTCATGATCTCACAAATAAACTTATATTGATAAACTTTTATGTGAGACTACCTGATAGGCTAAAGCAAAATTTGGATGGTTCATCTGGTGGAAGCTTTACAAGTAATACTGCAGAAGAAGCTTGGAATTTATTGGAAATTATTTCGAAGAACTCTGAATATTGGGACCTAGACAAAGGTAATGAAGCTTATTTTGATTATGGATATTCATGTGTAGAAAGTTTCTCTAGTTCTATTTTGTTCAAGAATGTTATTAAAGATTTTGGTCTTGATCCATATGTTGCAATTGAAATAGCTAAGAAATTTGCTAAGCACATTCGAATTCCTAAAAGTGGCTTTGATTATTATGTTAAACCTGTTAAATCTTCTATTGTTGTCCCTAAATTTATTATAGAAACACCTGTGTCATCTGTAGTAATAGAAGAATATATTGAACCACCTCCCTATCCTGAAAAAGTTAAAGAGAATTTGCTTATTGTTGTTGCTGAAAAAAGTAGAAAGAGATGTTCTCAACCTAAAGAACAGGTGGAAGTCAAGAACCAAGTCTCTATTATTAAGCAATTAAATGAAGAAGATCCTCTTGATGTTTATTTATGTGAAGATGCTACCAAAGTTATTAAAGGGAATTCATCCAAAGTTGGTAAGCCAATTATATCATGCTCTATTGGGACTTCTTGTTATCATGGTTTATGTGATATTGGAGCAAGCATTAGTGTCATTCCATATTCTCTCTATCAAGAAATTAAGCCTGATATTGATCCTATCACCATGGAAGAAACAGGTATGACCATTCAGCTTGCTAATAAAGATTATATTAGTCCCTTTGGAATTGTTAGAGATGTTGAAGTATTGGTAGGGAAAATAAAATATCCTACTGATTTTATTGTGCTTGGTTGTCCACAAGATTCTTTCTGTCCTATTATATTTGGTAGACCTTTCTTACATACTGTTGGTGCTGAAATTGATTTGCCTAGAGAAAGGGTGTTTATTGAATGTGCTGGAGAGAAACTTGAATTTAATTTTTCTAAATTTGCTGATAAACCTGCTAAGAAAGAACCAAAATCTAAAGATATAATTGAAACTCTTGCTCATATAGCTGTAGCTTCATTAGACGTGGTGGAACGTTATATGCTTAATCAGGAAGAGACATTTAATGATGCAGAAAAAGAAGCTTTAGAACAAATATTATGGCAGCAACCTCCACAATTACAATTGCATATCCCATCTGATAATCTAGGAGTACTCCCACCTCCTAAAGGAGATCCTAGTTTTGAATTAAAGCCTTTGCCTGAAAATCTAAAATATGCATACTTGGATAAGAAAAATATATATCATGTTATTATTAGTGCTAACCTTTCAGCTGAGGAAGAAGAGAAATTACTTGATGTGCTTAAAGCCCACCGTAAGGCTATTGGTTATTATCTTGATGATCTTAAGGGCATAAGTCCAGCTCTATGTATGCATAAAATTAATTTGGAAGAAGATGCTAAACCTGTTGTTGATTTCCAACGCCGTCTACATCCAAAAATGAAGGAAGTGGTAAGAAAGGAGGTAATTCGACTCATAGAGGCTGGTATTATTTATCCTATAGCTGATAGTAAATGGGTTAGTCCTGTTCATTGTGTTCCTAAGAAAGGTGGAATTATTGTGGTTCCTAATAAAGATGATGAACTTGTTGCTCAACATACTGTTGTTGGTTATAGAATGTGCATTGATTATATAAAATTAAATAAAGCTACTCGTAAGGACCATTATCCATTGCCCTTTATTGATCAAATGCTAGAGAGATTATCTAAACATTCTCACTTTTGTTATTTAGTTGGGTATTCAGGCTTCTCTCAAATTCCAGTTCATAGTGATGATCAGGAAAAGACCACTTTTACTTGCCCATATGGTACATTTGCTTATAGGAGAATGCCTTTTGGTTTATGTAATGCGCCTGCTACTTTTCAGAGATGCATGAATGCTATATTTGCTGATTATATTGAAAAAATAGTGGAAGTCTTTATGGATGATTTTTCGGTGTATGGTACTTCTTTCGATAATTGCTTGTTCAACCTTAACAAAGTTTTGCAGCGTTGTGAAGACCAACACCTTGTTCTTAATTGGGATAAGTGTCACTTTATGGTAACAGAGGGAATTGTTCTTGGGCATCGTATTTCTGGAAGAGGAATAGAAGTTGACCCAGCAAAAATTGAAGCTATTGAGAAATTACCATATCCAAGAGACATCAAAGGTATAAGAAGTTTTCTCGGTCATGCAGGTTTTTATCGTAGGTTCATTAAAGATTTCTCTAAAATATCAAAGCCTCTAACCAATCTTTTGCAAAAGGATGTTCCGTTTTCTTTTAATGATGATTGCATAGAATCCTTTAATGTTTTAAAGAAAGCCTTAATAACTGCACCTATTATTCAACCTCCTGATTGGAACTTGCCCTTTGAAATTATGTGTGATGCTAGTGATTATGCAGTTGGAGTTGTTTTAGGCCAAAGGGTTGATAAGAAATTGAATGTTATTTACTATGCTAGTAAAACACTAGATGGTGCTCAAAGAAATTATGCTACAACTGAAAAAGAATTTTTAGCGGTAATATTTGCATGTGATAAATTTAGATCTTACATAATTGATTCAAAAGTCACTGTGCACTCTGATCATTCTGCTATTAAATATTTGATGAATAAGAAAGATGCTAAGCCTAGGCTAATAAGATGGGTACTTTTGTTGCAAGAATTTGATTTACACATAGTAGATAGGAAAGGAGAAGATAATCCCGTAGCTGATCATCTTTCTAGAATGGAAAATATACCTGATGATCCTATTCCTATTAATGATAGTTTTGCTAATGAACAACTTGCCCTTGTTAGTGTTTCTAGTGCTAAAGTTGCATCTCCTTGGTTTGCTAATTATGCAAATTTTATTGTTGGGAAAGTTATACCACCACAATTTACTTACCAGCAAAGAAAGAAATTCTTTTATGACCTTAGACATTATTTTTGGGATGATCCATTCTTGTATAAGAAAAGTGTTGATGGCATTATTAGACTTTGTGTACCTGAGCATGAACAGCAGGCTATTATAAGAGATTGCCATGACAGTCCCTATGGAGGACATCATGCAGGAGATCGTACTGCAGCAAAGGTATTACAATGTGGTTTTTATTGGCCTACTCTATTCAAGGATTGCGCTGAATATATTAAAACTTGTGATAAATGTCAAAAAGTAGGAAACATTGGTAGAAGGAATGAAATGCCTATGAACTATACATTACCACTTGAACCATTTGATGTGTGGGTTTTTGACTTTATGGGACCATTTCCTGCATCTAGTACAAAACATACTCACATTTTGGTTGTTGTTGATTATGTTACAAAATGGGTAGAAGCAATTCCTACTAAGAGTGCAGACCATGCCACAGCCATGCAAATGCTTAAAGAAATTATTTTCCCTAGATTTGGTGTTCCTAGATTTTTAATTACTGATGGTGGATCTCATTTTATGCATGGTGTTTTTAGAAAAACATTGGCAAAATATAATGTTAATCATAGAATTGCATCACCCTATCATCCTCAAACTAGTGGACAAGTTGAATTAAGTAATAGGGAAATTAAACTTATTTTAGAGAACACAGTAAACAGAGCTAGATCTGATTGGCCACTTAAAATTAATGATGCATCGTGGGCTTATAGAACTGCTTATAAAAATCCTATGGGTATGTCTCCTTATAAAATGGTTTATGGAAAAGCATGTCATTTACCCGTTGAATTAGAACATAAAGCTAGATGGGCTATTAAGAAATTAAATTTTGATTTAAAAACAGCGGGGGAGAAGAGATTGCTTGACCTAAATCTATTAGATGAATGGAGGAATGAAGTATATGAAAGTGCAAAATTGTTTAAAGAGAAAGTTAATATTTGGCATGACAAGAAAATTAAAAGAAAGGAATTTAAAGTAGGTGATCAAGTCCTATTGTACAACTCTCGTTTTAAGTTTTCTGCAGGGAAATTAGCTTCAAAATGGCAGGGTCCATTGGTAGTACAGGAGGTATACAGTTCGGGGGCCATCCGTCTTCACGGTGATATGAAAGGTAAACCTCATGTGGTCAATGGACAACGCCTAAAACATTATATTGCATGAAAGAGCTTCATAGGAACCATCGAGGAGATAAAGTTAATGACACCGGAGGAGGTAATTGTAAGGGATCCTGCAGTTTCAGAAACCCAAATTCAATAATTTACAATTATTGTGTTTGGAAATTTCTCGGAATTGCGTGAAAACTTACGGAACTCATTTTTTATGGAAATTAACGTGTGGGACAAAAAAATTGGAAGGAATTGGACCTCGAGGGGGAAAAGAGGACCCCACACGCGGCCAGATTCCTTGGCCGCGTGGAGGTACCCCTTTTCCACCTCTGAGTCCCGTTTCGTCTCGTTTTCGACTCCGACGCTTCGTCTTACCCCAAAAACCGTCAACATATACCCCCTTTTGTCGATATAATCCCGCACCGAGAGTTCTCGCACGATCTTTGTTTTGTCTATTCTGTCTGTCAGGTTTTCCAAGCCATGACTTCGGGAGACTCCTACCAATGCACCTCCATGGACGATGATGATGATGAGCTTGAGGGCAACAACCCCACATCCATCCACGGGAGGAATAGGAAGATGACGAGGCCATCTTCGACATACCACCTCTTGCAACAACACCTCCATCACCAATCCCTATTGCTGGCGTACGGGTGAACATGTCTTTTGGAAACAAGAGACAGTCCGCACGTATGAGCACCGGAGGGAAGGCTCCAAGGCACTCACTTGCTAGCAAAAACGCAGTTTCTCCTCTTATTGGCAGGGAAACTCCCACTGAGAAGAATTGCACTGGAGATTGGGATCACTTTATTCCCAAGAAAAAAGCACCAAGCCCGGAGTGGAAAACTCCCAAGGAGACGGTGGAGAAGGACCTCATGGAAAGGTTGGGAAAAGCTGCAGGAGCATTTGAGCAAGCCTATATAACCTCATGATGCGCATCATTGGAGATCTTGAAGACAACTATGAAGAGAAGAAGAAGAAAGAGTGGTGGGCTGAGTACGAGAAGAAGGGAGAATGAAGAAATTACCGCAACCATCTAAGCTTGGGGGAGTTTCACCTATCCCCCGTCTTTTATCAGCTTTATCATGTCTATCTAGTTTTGGTGTGTCTTGCTTTTATTATCTAGTTATCGTTTTTGTTTAGGCTTGAGTGAGCTCATTGAGCATTATCATGCATCACCGTCTTATGGTTTATCAATGAATAATAAAGTATGGTGTCATCCATGATTCCCTTGTTTTGGGGATTTATGGGTAACACTCATGCAAATGAGCATGGCATATTTAGAGGTTTCAATCACATCTTTCCTTGAAATTAATTAACTTGAGTGTGTTGGACAATTGTAGAATTATCTCAATATGACATAAATCCACCATCTATCTATTAGCTTAATGGCTATTCCGAACATGTTCACCATGTTATAGTTTCATTTATGCTCTAAATTAATATGCTTATGTTATTAATTGGCATGGGCTGAATTTGGGATAAGACTCTCACGAAATTTTGAATGCACATATTTATTTCTATTGCACTTAACAAACATGACCCATTAATGGGAGCTAAAAGTTTTGTGCTTGACAAGGATTTTGGTTGGGAGTTGGCTAACACGTGCATCACGTGAAAAGCTTTCAACATTGCACAAAGAAATTTTATATTTAGTTGATGTCATGTGCTTTTGTTTTTGGACTCCTGCCATGCCGAAATGAAATAGAGGAATAGTAAGTTTTGATGAGTAAGTATATATGACTAGAGAAATTGCATTGGGCCGCTAACCCAAGCCATGCTTGATCATGGTGGAAATTTACTTACAGCTAGAGTGGACTCTACAAACACATCCTACAATAAAATAAGAAGCTATGCATATAGTGAATGAAATAAAAAAGGATGATGAGTCTACTCCGTTTGTTCATCTTGTTATTATGACATGGGCTGGTTTCTATGTCATGGGGCAAGAGGTACCTCTTTGCAATTCTCTATGATGTCATTAATACTTATTATGATTGTACAAAGCTTATTAGGAATCTTAAGTTGAGTAATCATGGAGTAGGTTTTCACACTCACGGGGCATGAGACATTCAACCAACACCTTGTCAACCACATTACTTCAACATTCATAAATTAAGATGCTAATGATAAAGGGGCAATGAGAGTCTTAGCCCAATGGATGCCACATTACAATTAGTAATTTAAGCTGAATAGTTTGGAAACTAAATGAGACTTGATCATGTTTTACCTCTACTCATTTATCTTTCTCCAAATTAAAGAGTATAATTCGATTGTCCAACATACAATGGTTATTTGCTTTCAAAAGTATGGGGTGTTTGCTAGAGCTTCGAATATGTTATCCTTATGTGTATGAGTTCTATTCATTCATCTTGCATTATAACTGAACATGATGATGATACAATGCCCGTATTTATTTATCAACCATAATTCCATTGATGCATGTAATGATCTATGTCCTTATTTACTCGAGGACGAGCAAAGGTTTAAGCTTGGGGGAGTTGATACGTGCATTTTATATCATCATTTATACCCTCCATATAGGCATTATTGGGATGTTTTATCAATGTTATGTCATTGTTTTGCATGTTTTAGAAGATTTTATGGGACATTCCTACAAAGTCCCTATTTTTGGTATTTAATTTCTGGGTGTCAGAAAACACATGTTTTCATGTTTTTGATGTTTCAGGAGCTACAGGTATCCAAATTGCGAAAGGAAAGAAACCCTGTCAGTTTTTCTTCGGGAGAAAGGCCGTGGGCACAAGACACAAAGGAGGAGGGCCAGGAGGCCCAAAAGGGGGTAGCCCACGCGGCCAGATTCCCTGGCCGCGTGTGGGGCCCCCAAATGGGCCCACATCACCTCCTCCCCGAGGTCTTTTTGCTGACGACTCCGTCTTCCCCGAAAAAGGAACACCCTAATTTTCCCGAGACGAGACGGAGCCGCCAGGGCGGCGAAACTCTCGAAACTCTCCGCGGGGGAGACAGATCCTGCTGCTCCGGAGCTCCGGAGAAGGGGGAAATCATCCCCATCTTCATCCCCATCTCCTCCTTGGCGTGGGAGGAGGCATCTCCATCACCATCCTCACCAGCACCTGCATCTCCACCATCACCATCACCGTGATCCACTCCGTTCCCCTCATAGTTTGATCATTGGTACACCCTAGATACGTGTTATTATACTCCGTTGCATGTTTGGGATTGAGTACTTGTCATTATTTGGTGGTGGATCCATTGTTTCAGATTGTGTTGTACCACATATGTCACCATACATGATCATGTTTGCACGTTGTGAGTAGTTCCCGCATGTTCCTGAGGGCATGGGATGAATTGGCAATGATTTTTTACATAAGATGAGTTGTTATTTGGTCTAGTATTTATCTTTTATGTGATTCTATGATGGTGTTGTACGAACGTCGACTGTACAACACTTCACCTACATGGGCTCACAGGAGAACACCGTAGTGTAGTGACGTGATGATGTCTTTAGGTGACATGAACTTGAGACAGAGTCGTTGAATTGCTTTATGAGGGTACTTGTATCGGGGACCTTAGAGCATAAGGCTATGGTGGGACATCATGTCTTAATAATTCTCGTGCTGTCATTTAATTGGCCACGTGATCCATCATAAGGGGTGATATTTTATTTATTTAGCTATTCCTATTTGTGGCTCCGTCCGAAGAAGATTAAAACTAGACAAGATATACAAACATGTTATGCAATAAATCACTATGCCAGCTAAATCCGTGCAGCCCTCGGGAACGTTTTCCACATATAAGACACAAACACACACTTGAGCTTGTCCTCTTGCGCATTAGAGGATTGGGCTTTGTCTCTCATTGAGACCTACTACTTGCTGCAATTTACTTTCCGCATTTTACTTTACTTGCACTACACAATTAAAACACAAAAACACCTGTTGCTTTTATTATTCTTTTGCTATTCTACTTACCAGTTCCTTCTGCTCCTCGTGGGTTCGACAACCTTTCTAATTCGAAAGGTACTACAATTGATCTCCTGCACTTGGGAGCCATCAGGGATGCATCATAACATGAAATATATCCATGAATAACAGAAAATAACAACATAAAACGGTGATGCAAAATGGGCGTATCAGTAATCAACATTGAATTTTCTCAAGGTCTAAGGAAGCAAACTAAACGACCATCATGTGATGATACTATTTAGTAAAAGTAATCTCGTAGTATCTCAACTACTTGAGTCTACCCAGCCACAATGTTGAAACAACATTGTGCTCCCATTAATTGACATAAAAAATCTCCATGACCAGAGAAACATGGTCATTTAATATTAATGAGTTTGTCTGCGAGACATGTCAAAGGATTATAATGGTGTGTTTATATTTCTACACGCGTATGGGTTTTTCTCTGAATCTCATATTCAGTGACTATAGCAGTTATATCATAAAAACGTAATACATTAATCATGAAACTAATGTATTTTATTATCTCTTGGGTATACATACAACATCCACTAGCCCGGACACGTGGTTGCTGGACTACCATATGGTGGTACAGATCAACGATGGTTCACATCACGAAGCCGTGTGTTTTCTGCCCTTGATGCTCATCCAAGGTGCAAGGACATGGATCGAAAGTCTTCTGCCAAAAGACCATCAATGGTTGGGAATATATGGTGCGAGTATTCACCCAACATTTCTGGGTCACGTATAAACTCCCTAAGAGCATCAAAGAGCTGCAGCGTTGCATCAAGTACGACAACGAAACCAACGTCAATTTCATCTCTCGATGAACGTCATTGAAGAATAGTTGTGAAGGATTCAGTGACCCGCAAGCAATGCACACCTTTGTCAACAGCCTGAGAAATGGCATAGTCAAGTTCATGATTACATCATCCGACCATCCAGATCTCGGATCGATACTGACCACCGCTAACAAGCATGCAGGTGTGGATTACCTCAATGGCGGAAAGTTTGACCTCAATGGTTGAGAGGAAATCCAACCAAGACCTTCCAAGTCCTCCAAAAAGAAGTAAATGCCGCCTTCGAGAAAGGTGATCAAAGCAATGGCAGCAGTGGAAAAGCAAATCTGGAGAGTGATCTAAGGAAAGCTAATTCAACGAGGACATAAAGAAGATGGATCGGGGCAAGGTAAAAGACGAACTCCACCGTTCCAGATTCGGCAAGTCAAGCCACAACAACCAGCAACGCCGGCTCAAGAACTATATTAGTGCGTGTGAAAAAGTTGGAATGCATAGCGAGTCAAGATGCGATGGGTCCGGTCCGGCCCATTGGCCCGCTAGACCGGACCTCGATTTTGGTACCATTAGGGAAATGGGCCGACCCGCAAATTTTTAGGTATGGCATGAACCTTACCCGGTCGACCCTAGGGCTGGACGCACCTGTTGGAGGAGGGCGTCGCCGCCGCCTCCGTGCCCTCGTTGGCCGCCCAACTCCCTTCGCCGGATGTATCCAACTAGTCGCTGACTTCCCTGATTCCTCCAACTCGTCCTAGCTGGCGGCCGCCGGAACTCGCGACGCCGAGGGATGTGCTCGCCGGGGAGCGTCTATAGCTGGTGTAGCACGCCGTCGTCCGCCCGTGCCGTCCTCTCCGCCCTCAGCTCCTCACCCATGTTGACCTCTCCGCCCTGCTCCTCTACCACTCCCTCGTCTGCCGTCGTCAAGTCAAGGCCCCAAGGTAGGAACCGTATGAGAAAACAATATGTTCTTGTTCTTGTTGGTTTCCTCTCTTGATCATTGATTTCTCTGTTTAGTTTAGAAGAGTTGTGCAAATCTTCTGCAGTTGTAAATTTGCAAAGACATAATAACTTTTCTTCCTTTCTTGAGGAACTATAGAAGCATAGATGTGAAGTTCAGTAATCTGACAGAATGGCCAACAGTGCAAACTAGTTGGGTCTTATGGATGAATGACTGGGTCACGTTTAATGAGGAATTCTGTCCAGCCAAACTAGTCCAGGAAATAGATAATACAGAGTACTTTTTATTTCAGTAATATAGGTTCTCGAGTTTAGAAGTATGTACTGATTGATGAGGTTTAGAGATTTCAGTAATATAGGTTTCTAGTTTGGTTCAATGCTCACAGTAGCAGCACTGTTTTACCTTGCTGCATTAATTAGGAAAATTAGGAAAAAAAGGGACTACATGTTGCCTTTATAATGTAATCTGATTGCTTAACAAAATCCTTCGGTTGGCTAGTTGGGGATTTAGGATATGCTTCTTTGTCGTTTACCCTGCAATATTATTAATATCAATTGATGTGTTTGCTGTCAGTAAAATTAGACTTATACTAAAAAGTTCTTAGACTATGTCTTGTTGTTTTCAATGTTTAATCTGAATATTAAACCTCCAGATGCCAAGCTAAGAGCCAGAACAACAAGAAGCCCAAGAAGATGTCCCCCACAATTGGAAGCGAGGGTGAAAGGCGCAGTGGACAACATGAAGGTCCTAAGCAAAAAAAGAAGTCGAAGTTCTCTCCAGTTTCGAGGCACCATGTGGTGTCTGCTCTGTTGTCAAGGTCCCGGGCAGCACAGACTTCTCCTGCTGCAAAGCGAACTTCTCCTGCTACAAGGCGAACGTCTCCGCCTGCAAAGCGAACTTCTCCCGCAGTGAGAACTTCTCGGGGTGCAATGAGAACTTCTCCGGGTGCAAGTAGAACATCAACATTTATCGACAACGACTATTTTGGTGAGCATCGTTGCGGCCTTGAATGATGCTTTAGATTGCTTTTTTGTGTTCTACCAACTGCCTATATTTATTGTTGCCCATGAAAGACAGATTTAGTGTTTGGTTCTGCATTATTAATCTAGGAGATAATATATTTATTTAGAAAAACAAACTACAACTAATGCAATTTTTAATGTTTTCTAGAGCACGAGGATGCTGATCTACATGAAGATGATGTCGAGGATGACTATGTTGAGGACGACATTGAGGGCGATGAGCAGGATTTCGAGGGCGACCAGCAGGATTTCGAGGATGATGAGTTTGCTACTGCTGGTGCATCTGTTCGAGGGCGACCAGCAGGATTTCGAGGATGATGAGTTTGCTACTGCTGGTGCATCTGTTCGAGCTTTGACCAGCAAATTCAGATATGAAGCTTGGAAGGAGTATGTTCCTCTCATTGTGAATGGACAAGTTTCAAAAGGGAGGTGAAAACATTGTGACAAGCTGATTAGTGCAAAATGTGGCGCCAGAACCAACGCCTTGTTGAGGCACTTGGACAAATGCAAGAAACGAGATGCTGCACTAAGGATTGTGCACGGCCTGAATTCAACACTTCGCTCTCCACATGGCCGTCGATTGAGGAATTGGAACTTTGGTCCAACTATTGCAAGAAAGGAGCTTGCGCGGATGGTTGCCTTACATGGGGTTCCATTTGCCCTTGTGAAATACGATGGGTTTACCCATTGTTTAAGCCGATATCTTGAAGAACCTCCATAAATGATTGCAATAACCAGAAAGTGGAATTACAAGAAATGTTTAAGGATGCAAAGTCTAAGTTTTCATTGACAGACGATATGTGGACTTTGAATCAAACATTGGGATATATGTGCATCACATGTCACTACATCACTACAGATTGGACAGTTAAGAAGAATGTCATCAAGTTTCTTGTCGTTGAGTCGCCACACAACGGAATTGCAATGTTCAACCAAGTTCTTGAATGCATCCATGAGCTGAAAATTGAGGATAAGATATTTGGGATCACACTAGATAATGCCACAACTAATGATTCAATGGCCATTGAGTTGAAGCGCAATTTGGTGGACAAGACGGCTCTTTCGGTGAGTGGGGCGCTGCTACACAACCGTTGTGCGGTACATGTCATAAACCTTATCGTTCAAGATGGTTTAAACTATATGGAACCGATTGTCAACAACATTCGGGAGAGTGTCAAATATATCAGATCATCACAGGGTCGGAAGAAAAAATTCAGGGAAGTGATTACCAAAGATGGGCTCCCTGTTGGTAAGTGGCCCAGTATGGATACTCCCACCCGTTGGAATCCCGCATACTTGATGATTGAGAAGGCAATGGAGTACAGTATAGCATTTAATTCCTTAGCCAAGCAAGATTCAAATTACACGTATGCTCCATCTCCAAATGACGGGGAAAAGGCTGCAATTCTTTGCAAGGTGTTGAAGGTCTTTTATGATGCAACCATGATAATTTCTGGTTCATCATACCCCACATCGAACCTTTACTTCCATGAGATGTGGAAAATAAGAACCACTCTTCATAATGAATCCTCTAATGCTGATCTTGGACAGATGGTCAATGCCCTGAAAGGAAAGTTCCACAAGTATTGGTTGAGCTCCTACAAGACCCTTGCAATCCCGACTATAATCGACCCTCGGTTCAAGCTTAAATATGCAGAGTTTCGTCTCAAACAGGCCTTTGTGACTGATCCTCAAGTACGGATCAACAAAGTGAAGAAATTGTTCAGGAGCCTCTTCGATGAATATTTTTCTAAACTCAATAATGGCAGCACATCCGTCTCACAACAAACAAACCAAGGTCATAGACAAATGGTCGCAACAGACGATGATATGTTTGGTGACTGGGGTAGCCACCTTAATGAGCAGCGGCAAGGTCAGGTTATGGAACTGGATAGATACTTGAATGAGAGCCCAATTTCAAGATCAAGGGACTTTGATATCCTAAAATGGCGGAGTGCTAATTATTCTACATATCCCACACTAGCTGCCATCGCACGCGATGTGCTAGCAGTGCCTGCATCTACGGTTACTTCTGAATCTGCTTTCAGCATGGGAGCAAGAACCTTGACCGACTTTCGTAGCAGGTTAAACGTCGAGAGTGTTGAGCCCCTTGTTTGTTCGGATGATTGGTATCGAGGATCTGGTAATCTAACCCACTCAGATTCATTATTTTATGTAATTCCATCTGATTGCCACTAATATTTTTTAATTCTTTATTTCAACTTTTGACTCGCGCATGAGCAATCACCGACCTAGTTGACCTAGAAGATGCTGAAGCTGACTCACCGCTGGAGTAGGTATGTTGTTTTTAGTAGTTTCGGTGTGTTAACATTGGGACAATTAATCTTGAGAAACTATGGGTTAAATATGCTGGTTTATTTATTTATTTGGAACATATACATAACTTCATTTACTAGTTCTGAAAAGACCAATTGCTTTTGTCTGATGCATAGTTTTCCAGAACGTCCCTTTGTTACAAATTAACTAGATTCTTTCGTATATCCCTTTGTTTCAAATTAACTAGATTTTCTAGGCAAGTACTTTCATGTATGTTCAGTTAGGTGTGCACCATAGAGTTTTCAATTATTTACTTATTTTTGAGAAAGGTGTATTTTCAAGAATGAACTACGGTTCTTGGCTAAGAGTATGTTCAACTTGCAATTGTTATTTTCTAGTGCAAGTTGATTGATTACTTAATTAATATTGCTTTGTTTAACTAGTTCCTTTATCATTGCAGAGTCATTGTCAAATTGGTGATTTCTCTCTCAGAAGATCTTCTTTAGGCCCCTCTTTTAGTATTCACTTCCATGTTTATTTTGTTTTCCTGGAATGAACACATGTACTGTAACATGGCACTTTACTCTCTGCTTGGTCCTGCTTCAGAGTGCCAAAAAGCTATATCAGACATCCTTGTTTGATATTGTATGAAAACAGATTTCATGCCATCCTTGTTTTGTACTGATTTAAGCATTATGGCCATAAATATACTTTGTTTAGTGCTCCTATTCTCGATGACGAAACATTTTCTTGTACGGCTTAGAAGAGCTGAAAGTTAGTTTAAAGCATAGCTCTGTTTGATTTCTACATACAATTTACCGGGGGCTTATTTCTGCACTGGGTTGTGCACTTGTGCTGTTATGTACTGAAAAATAGGTTGTAGATGAAAGAGCAAAGCCATGCACTGACAATCTTCCCAGAAATGAGGGCCGAACCTTGGATTACCCCTGAACCTGGAATGAGAGGTGCGGGGCTAACCTGAACCTGTCATTTTTTCAATAGGTTTGGTGGTCCGGTCCGGACCGGACCTAACACATCTAGAATCGCGAGCAAAAAAAGGTGTGCCTGGATTTGCTCGCACCGCTACCCTGAGCTAAATGTGCAAAACCGGAGGGACTTTGCATGTTGGCCATTTACGCGCCAGGGGGTTTATACAGTACGCTCTGGCTATAATTTGGCTCAGCCCGCTGGTTTTGTGAAGTGGAGGAGCTGCACGGGTAATGGCATTAGCTCAAACTAGCTGACTTTGGAGAAACAGTGGAAGGCGCTATGGAGTATTTTGGCGCCAGGCAAAATGAAGATAAACCTATGGAGGTTTGCTCACAATTGTCTACCAAGCGGCGTTCAGCTGCGGCGAAAGAGAGTGCCCAATACGGGGCCTTGCATATTTTGTGATCGCACAGAGGATATCGGATATGCTTTGCTCACATGCCAATTCGCACGCATGGTCTGGAGGGAGGTGAAGAAATGCATCCCAATGCAACTTAAAAGAAAAGACTTTGGTACTCCATCTCAGTGGCTTTTTGATTTCCTGGGAAGAGCGACGGACTTGCAAGCAATTACGCTTGTAGTTGCTTTCTGGCACATTTGGGATGCAAGAAACCACACACGGGAATCCATTGATAGCCCTAATCCGTCACGCACATGTGCGAAGATTCTGGCCTATGTGGATCTCATCTTTGCGGAGAAGAAGATCGGAGGTTCGGAGGGAAGCACGGAGTCCCCGTCTACCATGCCGCACCTGTTCCCACAATCACCAGGTGTGGTGACTATGCACTCTGATGCAGCGATCTCCGAGGCCCATGACAGAACAGGGACGGGCATCATCGCTAGAGATCATGAGGGGACCTTCATTGTGGCGTGTCGCCAACAGTTTCAAGGCGCACAACCTCCGGAAGAAGCTGAAGCGTTGGCCCTAAGGCGAGCAGTTCTGCTTGCTCGAAAGAAGGGCTTCGAGAAGGTTACTTTTGCCTCGGACTGTCTATCGCTGGTACATCGTCTAAATTCTTCCAAAATGGACAGATCTTCCGTTGGCATCCTGGTGAGTGGCATCAAGTCCATGATCCACTCCTTCACCATGGCGTCGGCTTAAATAAAGCAACTCCTCTGTTAGCAAGATCATGTTTTTCTGTGACCTCCAGTGAGGTATTCCTTTCAGTTCCAGATTGTATCCGGGAAACTCTTTGTATTGAGATTATTTGATCAATAGAGCGATGTTTAATGTCAAAAAAACAAACAGGGGATGTATAATTATTTTAGGGCGTTGGAGATGCTCTACTAATAAGGATCCGGTTCTGCCCGCGAAAAACTAGTTTGGTGTAACGGAGTTCGTTGGAAGAAAACGACCGAGCCAGACTTGGAAACCTGGAATAACGGAACGAGAGTCCGGTCGGAGTCCGACCTCGCAGAAGGGCCGAACCCAACCCAGCCAGGGAGTCCCCATCCCATCCGGCCATGGCGGCGTGGCTCTTGACTCGTGCGCCCGCCAGCACGTCACGTCACCACCACCACGCGTTCTCCCGGCCTAATATATTCTTATCGCGCCGGCCTCGAGCAAAAAAATCTCCCAAATTCCCCACGACCTCGCAACCCTAATCAGCTTTCCCTCCACCAAATCCCAATCGCCAAGCTCTCTCTCCCCAAGCGCCAGATCTACCCCGACCGAGCAGCCATGGCGGAGACCCTCGACATGACCCTCGACGACATCATCAAGAACAACAAGAAGGGCAACCCCTCGTCCGGCGGGGGTGGCCGCCGCCGCGAGGGTCGCCGCGGATCTGCCTCTGGCGGCACCGGCGGGGCCGCAGCCGCCGCAGGAGGCGTTGGCCCGAACAGGCGCGCCTTCAAGAGGTCGGGGAACAGGGCGGCGCCCTACCAGCCCCCGAAGGTACGAACAAATCGCACGGACTAGGGTTTGCGTCGTCGTCGCCTTCGTCGTCGGCGAAGGATGGACTTCCGTTTTCGCCGAGGCGGGAGAGGATGATCCGGTGGTTTTCTCACTCTGGTGTGAACGCGATCCAGGCTCCGGAGTCGGCGTGGCAGCACGACAAGTTCGCGGATGTCGCGCCAAGAGGCGGCGCTGGCGGGAGGGTCTCGGCTATCGAGACCGGAACCAAGCTCTTCATCACCAATTTGGACTTCGGCGTCTCGAGCGACGACATCAAGGTATATAAGTTACGGATCTAAAATTGTTGCCTCTAGGTGCTTCGATATTGTATTAGTTCGGCTGTTTTCTAGATCTGTCATAAGAACTAGTGATTTGGTCGTTCTGCTAGCCTCGATCTGTTGTATTAGTCGGAGGTGCTATTTTTGTTAGCCTGTTTTTGTGAATAGGACTCGCCTTAGCTTCCTATTGTAATCAACAGGACTTGGCTTAGCTTTCGATTGTAATCACCTTCAATAGTTGTTCGGAAAGGCGTGACTTCTTCCAAGGTCTATGGCTTAGCATTAAGTATAATTTTAGAGCAGGGATCTGTATTGGCGTATTTCTGTTTAAAATTGCCCTCCCGTAGCTCTATTATGGGTGTTCTATATGTGTGGTTTACTTGTATAATTGATGTGCTTATCTAGAACGCTCTTGCAATTTCCTGTCACTGAGAAGCTCTTGCATTCCATTAAATTTCATGTTACTTTAAAACGTAGTTGAATCCTGAGATTTGTTCTCTGTCAATGGTGCAGGAACTGTTCTCTGAGCTGGGTGATCTAAAGCGATGCGCAATTCACTTTGACCGAAGTGGGAGGTCTAAGGTACATATGCAGTATTTGCTTTGTGTTTGCTTCATCCGTTTGTTTTATCTGATGCCTGACATTCCCTTTTTTTTTTCTTGCAGGGAACAGCTGAGGTTATATTTGCAAGGCGTAATGATGCTGTTGCAGCGATGAAGAAATATAACAACGTGCAACTTGATGGCAAGCCTATGAAGATAGAGATACTTGGGACCAACACTCCTACAGCTCCAGCTGCATTTCCAGCCAATAACGGAAGCTATGCTAGGAATGTTGCTAAGAGGTATGTTCCATAACAAATTGACAGTCCTACCTCAATTTTCTTGGGACATGTTTGCTGGGATTGGGCACAACTTGCTGGTCTTGTAAGATGTTAAGTGTTATGGATGATGATAGTACAATCGTTTACTGTTATTGTTATTATAATTACAGAAAAGCACTTGCACGAGTTCCATCATAGCATGCCCATCATTTGTTGTCATTAGTTTGACGGCCAAATGTGATGCACTATATTTCCAGAAACATTATGTACCTGTAGTCTCTTTAAGGTGATTTTAATATTGCAACAGCATCATATTTAGTTCATTTTTAGTTTTTAGGGGTATTAGCATAATCTGTGTTTGAATTTTAGTTCGTAGAAACCAGCCATATGTGCCTACTTGAGTTATCTGGCATAATAGCTCGACTTGGATCACTTTCTTGCATCATGAAATTGCCAATATGTGCACCTTCGTTGCTCGGTCTAGTAGCAATGTTTGTATTTGTACTGATATACAGTGAGGTACAAGTACTACAGTGCTGTAGATTAGACAAAATGCCCTGATTCGTCTCATCTGCAGCAAGCAACTTGATGGCTTTCTTTTTTGAAGCTCTCTTTTGAGCTTGAGCTTTTTGTTTGATCCTCTGTTTCATATTAATATTCCCCACCTTACCTTACTGGACTCCAATTGTTACAGTGCACCAAGGAGTGCCTCAGCTGGGTTGCCACAGAGTAGACCCCGGGCAAGGGGTGGGAGGGGCCGTCGTGGTGGTGGCGGCGGCAGCAGCGGCGGCTCAGGCGGCCGTCGTGGGAAAGAGCGTAATCAGCCAAGGTCTGCTGAAGAACTTGATGCTGAGTTGGAGAAGTATCATGCAGATGCGACGCCGATGCAGACCTAATTCGGTATCTTTGGAATGTTGATATTTCAACATAAAATTTGAAGGGTGCCGCTTCGTTCCCGCTTTTTGTGCTACTATGTTCAAGGGACAACAAAACCTTTTGCTTGTCAGGCTCTTCGCTTACTGAATTGTATGGGTTTCATGTGTCTACATAGAACTATAAGTTAAAGTGGATGCTGGTGAACACTACTGTTATGAACATTACTTGGTTGTCTTTAGTTTCTGTGCATTTCTCTGCGAAGCTCAAGGACCAGAGGACCATCCGAGTTGCTCCTCCATGTGAAAGTTACTGAAGATGTATGAGGTGCTCACCTTCCTTTGCTACCCTTGTATCATAAGGCTGAAATTCAGATGTGCCATGGTGACCGAGTTATGCCTTTATTGAGGGGCCGTTAGTACATTATTTGCCAGAGACACATCAAGCTTCAGCCATCTTTAGTAGAAGGTATTGCATATTTACTTTCTGTTTTTCTGCATATTTTCAGTTAGCTAGTTTACTTCATTCGTATGGATATGTGTGATTCATGGATTTAATGACCTTTTTGTCTCAAATTGCAGGTGGCTGCTACGTTTTATGCTGTTTATTATTCGTCGTGTTTTTAGAAGCAAGTTCTTCCCTGAGTGATCTTCTGTCTTCAGGCCATCAGCAAGCTGCCTGATATATTGTGGCTTTGCTAGTTGCACACTGCTGCTTGAAGAAGCATTAAGGTGCAAATCTTGCCTTGCAATCAGTTTTTACAGTTAGAGATGTCTAGCAGTTTGATGCTAGACATGTAGACTTCTGCTATCCTTTGAGACTGGTCTGTTGACCCTCGTTGGCAGCTGCATTATCTGTTTGCATGTGGGTGGGCCTTGCTCCTTGAAATTCAGCTAGGCATCAAAGTCTCGTATGGAACCAAACTAATCTGGCTAATCTACTCAAACGTGGTTAGCTGTGATCATGTCAACTATTCTGGGAAGGTCCATATGAGGGTGCTTGTGCTTTATGCACTGCAAAACTGAAAGGGCAGTCTCGTATCCATGTTCTTCCATGGGATTCTGAAAGCATATGACGACTATTTTGAACCTGACAGATGAAGCTTGAGATTGCTAACATTGCAACCTTTTTGTGACAAGTCAGGGGTAATGGTACAAGTCACCTAGTTTTGAGGCATAAATTTACACCCGTAGAAATATTGCTTTGTTTCTTTAGTTTCACTTCTCCTTTTAGTTTGATGTTTTTGGTTATCTGCTTTTGTTTTGGTGGTTCAGAACTACCATTCATGCATGCATGCTTTCTGTGATGTACTCCATCTGTGCGAAGACGGTTTTGTAACTGTCTGCAACTTCTTGCATTATAGTTTATTATTAGCAAGCTGTTTGGTTAATGTAAATGAAGCCGACAAAAACCATGGCACCTGATTTACTCTGATCCCTAGTTAAAATAGGTCTGGTTGTAGATACTGCTACTGATTGAATCAGTTTGTTACACACGTGATAGGTCCTGGCGTTGGGACACATTGGATTAATTCATGCCTACCATGACACCATTTTCCTGGCGGTATCAATTTGGTAATGGGCTGGGTTCTGACATAATCTATTTTGTTTGTCCCAGTCGTCTGTTCCCACTTAGAGCATGTAGATTGTAGCACAAGACCTCAATCGATTTTTCCGGATATAGTGAAATATAGACCAGTAGGCAGAGAGAGAAAGGTTGTTTGTGTGAGCTATTTTATCGGCTGTATTTTCGTTCTGTAAGAACAACTCTAGCAGATAAGGGCAAACTCAACAACTCAACAGCCCTCCCAAATTGTGTCTGTTTTTGGTAAGCGGTCGATACCGATGTGCCCTTCTGAAGGACTGATGTCATCACTGCTGAGATGGAGTGGCTGTGTGTCTTCCCTTGCTGAGGACCTGGTGGCAGCAAGGCCGTCCTCCTGCACGGTCCCAGCCCTGAGCGGTTTGTTTGGATGGTCCGCCGGAACCGAGACAGGCACAATCGGCCCCTTTGAGGTAGTTGGACCGATTTTAGAGCATAGAGCCTAGAGGCCAAAAATAGAGTAGCAGATGTCCCCCACCCTGGAGATTGCAGGAGAGAAAATGAAATTGAGAAAAAAAAATGAGCTGGTTTCATCTGACTTTGCAATTAAGTTTCGGACCTATAAAAACTGTCCGGATCTGTTAAGAGGGGCGAGCGAGTCAGTTTTAGAGGCCTAAAATTTTGGTCATTTTGTAGAGTTGCTCTATCCTCTGCAAGACCGTACCAATGGACCAAAGATCTTGCCTTCTGAATATACTGAGGGGTGTCTGATCAGTGCAGCATTTTGGAGCCCCAGCTTCATTGAGCTAAGTGTAACACTGATTGTGTTAGTCCGTTTTGCGTAGATCACATATAAAAGATAATTCGGTGAATGTTCAAAAAGAAAATAACAATAATTCGGTGAAAATTTAAACATTCATACTAAATATGTACTTGTATATTTTCAGAATTTTTTGAATTGTAGAAAATAGAAGTGTATGATTTTTTTGAAGTCTCCAACTCGATATAGCCAACAGAAACCTCATGTACGAAAACCAAGAACGACAACACAATGAATTAGCAGAATGCACAAACACGACATCATGTACACGGATTGTACCTGGAACATCTGACGACACTCTTAAGCGAAACGTGATGCGTGAACACATGGGATTTCACTGATAGCCGCCCTTCATGGTCCCCAAGTCGACAAATGGCAAATAATCTTCGCAACATGAAACCACGAGATACTCTCAGCGTACTTAAACTTGAAGCGAGGTCTCACTACACTCTTCGTGTTTCGGAATATCCAGTATTTTGGAATACCCATAATAGGATCACAGTTTGCTTAAGTTGCTCAGTATGATCACTGTACACGTGTTTGTACGACATTTCCTCGTGCCACTTGGGCGCCGGCGGGCTGGACAGCGTGGAGAGGACGACGGCACGTGCGAGTAGCCGGGGGTTGTTTGCAAAATTTCTGGGGGTGTGGTCGTACAGGAGAAAATGTGCAAAGATTCTGCACCATCCCGACACGCATGGTCAAATCGAGCCCGTCGCACTTGCGCCCGCCGTTCTCTCCGCTCACCCTCGCCATCACGTAGTCGCTCCCGCCATGTCTTCGTCGAGCTCGATCCGGACAGCGCTCCACGGCCGCTCAATGGCGGTACCCCTCATCAGATGCCCTAACTCTGGCAAAAGGGTGGAGTGGTTCGTCTCCATCACTTAGGAGCACGACGGTTGGGTGTTCTACAAATGCGTGTGCATGCTCTGCTCTGCTCTGCTCAATCATGTGCTCTGCTTAATGAATCGGCTGTGCTTTGCTCCGCATGTTGTGCTTGTCAATCGGACGGGAATCGATGCACCGTTGAGGGCTCGAGTTACGTGTTATATAGCATGTAGAAAAGCCTACACGTGGCAGTACAAGGAGGTACAATCCGGGTAGAGTACTACTCTATACCGGATGTGTAAGGAAACAGAAATAACATCTAACACCCTTCCTTAATCGAAACCTCGAGAGAGGTTGAGATTACGCCTAAACTCATGTAATGCTTTAACAGACAATGTTTTGGTGAAGCCATCTGCAATCTGATCATTGGTGGAGATGAATTTGATATCAAGTAATTTAGCAGCAACACGTTCTCGAACAAAGTGATAGTCAATCTCAATGTGTTTAGTGCGAGCATGGAAAACTGGATTGGCTGAGAGATATGTGGCACCAAGATTATCACACCAGAGACACAGACGCTCTGTGAGAGAAACACCCAACTCACGAATCAAAGCCTCAACCCAAATCAACTCGGCTGTAGCATTAGCAAGCGCCTTGTATTCCGCCTCAGTGCTGGAACGTGATACAATAGCTTGCTTACGAGCACTCCAGGAAATTAAATTAGGACCAAAAAATATAGCAAATCCACCAGTGGAACGACGATCATCAAGGCAACCAGCGCAATCAGTATCAGAAAATGCACAAAAGTAAGTCCAACCTGAAGTGTACCTTGGACATATCGAAGAATACGTTTGACAATTGTCCAATGTGTAGTTGTTGGGGCATGTAAAAACTGGCATACTTTGTTCACTGAGAAGAAAATATCAGGACGAGTCAAAGTCAAATACTGAAGAGCACCGACAATACTTCTATAGTTGGTACTGTCCTCAGAGCCAAGAGGAGAGCCATCTGTGAGAGAAATGTTGTCACTAGTAGACAACAGAGTAGGACAAGTTGTACACTGTTTCATGCCTACTTTAGCCAGAAGGTCAGTAGCATATGTTGTTTGTGTCAAAAGAAGTCCATTAGCACACTTGGCTACCTCAATACCCAAAAAGAAGTGAAGATCTCCTAAATCTTTGATTGCAAAGTGTGAGCCAAGAGTATGAAGTAGTGTAGTGGTAACTTGATCAGAGGAACTAGAAACAATAATATAATCAATGTATATCAATATGAACATGGTAACTCCTGACTTGTTATATAAAGAAACAGAGATGTATCCGCCGTAGAGGGCGTAAAACCAAAATCCTGAAGTTTGGAACTGAGACGAGAATACCATGCACGTGGTGCTTGCTTGAGACCATAAAGAGATTTATCAAGTTTGCAAATGTGACGCGGAAAGCGAGGATCAACAAAACCAGAGGGCTGTTTCATGTATACCTCTTCCTCTAGAACACCACGAAGAAACGCATTCTTGACGTCCAGTTGTCGCAAAGTCCACCCCTTTGAGACAGAAAGAGCAAGCACAAGACGAATGGTAGCAGCCTTAACAACAGGACTGAATATGTGTCTTCGTAATCAATACCATACCGTTGTTTAAATCCTTTTGCAACCAACCTAGATTTATACCTGTCAATAGTCCCATTAGCCCGCTTCTTTATACGATAGACCCATTTGCAATCAATAAGATTTTTGGTAGAATTATTGCGCACAAGATGCCAAGTATTGTTGTTTTGAAGTGCTTCAAATTCTTTTACCATAGCAGTTTTCCATTTTGTTCACCCGCTACAGTAAAATTTGCATACCAAATAGTGCCATCTTTCGGAATAAAAGGACATAAAATGCCGCTTTGAGACCGTGTATGTCGTCTAGCAGGAGCAGCAGGGACTTCAGGGCTGTGAGGCGCAGAGGATCCCGTCGAGGGGGCAGGAGTAGGGGACCGGTCGGCGTTGCTTTCCACGCCAGGGGAATCAGGAGGCGCCGGATTGGCGCGGTCGCTGGCAGAGGGCGACAGAGGTGGGGACGCCTCGGTACTGTCACCGCAAAAGGACAACGCTGTCTCCTCCGACACGCGCGGTGATACGCCCGAAGCAGGGGACGTGGGCGATGCTGACTGGTGCGCTGGGGAAGCATCCAGCTCTTGATCCGAGGTAGATACGCTGGCATTCTGGCCATAATTTGCAGGAGAATCATCCTGGGATCCCGTGTCTGTCCCCTGGCTATTATTTTCAGCATCTGAATCAGTGTTTTCACTCGCAGTTTCAGCTTCTGGTGTGGTAGTGAGATCAACAATATGTTCAACCTTTGGAATATTAGTAACATGAATAATCGGTACAATAGGCATAGAATCATTTGCATGCGACCCCCTCATGATCATAGGAAGAGGATGAGTGCTTAGGTAAAAGAAGAATTTCAGCGCAAAGACGAGCACCGGCATTGGGACGCATGGATGAAAAAGGGAAAACATTTTCATCAAACACAACATCACGAGAAATATAGACGCGACCAGTGGACACGTCAAGGCATTTAACAACCTTGTGATGAGGACTAGCCTAGAAAAACATATTGTTTGGAACGAAAAGCAAGCTTTCTTGAGTTGTAGGGACGAAGATTGGGCCAGCAAGCACATCAAAAAATACGAAGAGAATCATAATTTTGTGTGACGCCAAGTAATTTTTCTACAGGAGATTGCATCTTGATGACTTTGGATGGAAGCAAGTTAATAAGAAAGGTGACGGTGAGAAAGGCTTCATCCCAGAATTTGAGAGACATGGAGGCATTAGCAAGAAAAGCAAGTCCAACCTCTACTATATGACGATGTTTACGCTCAGCCGAACCATTTTGTTGGTGAGCATGCGGAAATGAGACATGATGAGTAATTCCAACCTTTTGAAGGAAACTGTTGAGTTTTTTATATTCACCACCCCAATCAGTTTGCATGGTAATAATCTTGCGATCAAATTTGCGTTCAACAAACTGTTAGAAATTTAAGAATACTTGATAAACATCACTCCGTTTTTTAAGCAAATAGATCCAAGTAAACTTGCTAAAATCATCGATAAAGCTTACATAGTATTGGTGATAAAGCTTACATAGTATTGGTGTTTGCCAACAGAGGCAGGGGCAGGACCCCAAACATCAGAATTTTTTTGTTCCAAGGAAATAGTGGAAACACTAGTGGAGATAGGATATGCCAACTGATGACTCTTTGCTTGTTGGCAGGGATCACAAACATATGGATTTATTTCAGGAGCATAAGCGAGATTGTTTTTCCTAAGAACTTGTTGAACAATAAATGATGACAAATGACCTAGATGACGATGCCAAGTCGACGAAGACGTATTGACGGTGATGAAAGCATCCTTGTCACCCCTGGCGGCAAGAGGCACAAGTGGATATAAACCGCCATGACAGGCTCCTCTAAACAGAATTTTATTGCTGACCTGATCCTTAATAAAAAAGAAAGACGAAAGACGGGTGAAACTCAACAAATGCATTATTATCTGAAGCAATTTTACCAGTGGAAACAAGATTTTTGGAACCACTAGGAACATGTAATATGTTGCGAAGATGCAATGAACTATGAGGGGTATGCGATACAGAATGACCAATATGCGCTATATCCATACCTGCACCACTAGCATTGTGGATTTGATCACGGCCCTTGTAAGGAGTGTGGGTGTGCATCCACTGTAATTCTGCAGTGATATGATCAGTAGCCCCACTATCCATGTACCAATTTGTGTCTACACCGTATGCACCCTTGCCTTCAGTGTGAGAGTCATCATCATCATCACGACCAGCATAACGCCACCAACAGTCATTCATAGGGTGCCCATACTTCTTGGATATCTGGCAAGTGGTATCAACGAAAGGAGTGGGAGTTCTACCCCGACCACGACCCCCCTTGGGCGGTCCACGACCATCATCAGTACGATATCTGCCACCATCTCGAGGCCCATAGCGACAGTATTGCCCCCCATCATTGCGGTATTGTCCCATGTTACGGTCACGGTACTGCCCTTGGCCTCCACCACCATCACGGCGGTCACGATACGGCCCCTGAACTCGGTATTGACCTTGCTCACGGTACTGGCCTTGGCCACCAACACCATCACGGCGATACGGACCCTGCTCATGGTACTGTCCAGAACCACCACCACCATCACGACGGTAGCCCTAGTGATCACGGTTTGGAAAATTCTGCAGACGACGAGAGGCAACATTGACAGAGGAATTAAACGAGTTGGAGTTCTGCCCGGTTTCAGTTAACATGGCATTGCGATAATCAAAAGCTTGGATTTGAGCACACATGTCATTAAGGGAGGTGGAGGGTACGACATTAACATAAGCAACGAGAGAATTATAATCACCATCAAGCCCATTGAGTATGTAACCTTTCAGCTCATCATCATCAACAAATTTACCCGCAGCAGCAAGTTCAGAGACGAAACTTTTCATCTTGGCAATATATTGGGCAACAGTCATATCAGCTTTCTTGGTATTGGACAGTGCACCACGAAGCATATTTACCTTAGCACGAGATTGGGAGGAAAACAACTCGGAGATCATAGTCCAAACTTCAAACGAGTGCTCAGGACCAAAGATCTGAGCAAGGATATCTTGATGCATCGAACGTGTGAGGTAGCTCATCACGGCTTGATCACGGGCGAGCCGGACTTCATAGGCTGGGTTTGGCACATGTTGAAAGCTCATGTCTCCTCTGATGATTTTGGTGATGATAACAACGCGGGTATGATTACTAACCATATGGTTTAAGTGTCTACAGATGGCCTCATATATATTTCACGATGATATTCTTAGGAAGTTACACAAAGGATTTCTGAAGAAGAAAAAAAAACGCAGCCGAATTATTCAGGCCACTTGCCCTGGAATATCTGGTGGATATAGGCCGGAATATCTTGCCTCAGCACCGGAATATTTTGTCCCTCTCGAACTTCAGAAGATGGATTCCTGGCCTCCAGCTGCCCGCTCGCAGAAGCCGGGGCAGAAATTTGCCCGGAAATTTTCGGGGCAAATTTCCGGCCCCTTTGTCCTTAGCAGATTTTTGGAGGTGTCGCTGGTGCCCGCTCGCAGAAGACGGGGCGGAAATTTGCCCGGAATATTCCGGGGAGAATATCCGGCCCCCGGTTGAAAGAGCATGGTTCCCCCATGTGTGGTTTTGGTAATTGATGACAATCACTATGGACTAATGGTTGTATTGAGCTATACTTGTAGAGTTTGTCCATAGGAAATTCTTGATGTCCATGTGTTGGATTCAAGATAATCAAGTGGTGACCAAGGTGCTATTCATGTGAATATCCCAAGTTTGGTCATGAGAGAGTTGAGCATATTGCAAGTATGTCTTGAAGAAGAATATTGTGTGAACATTCATGTTTGCCTTCAAGACATCATTATTATGAAGAGAGAATAAAAAATATAAGGCTGATCAAGGCAAAGTGCTAAGCGATGGTTAATATTGATCAACTCACAAAGAAAGAAGATGTACCATGTGGGATCATGGTATCGTAAGTAATTATTCATATAGCTCTGTGTTCTAACCCATTATATGTGTGTGTGGTATATCTATATGGGTTTAGGTATCTTTCCATGGGTTTGCATCAAAAGGAAGATTTCATATAGTCCATGGTGGATGACGTCAAGTTGTGCTTTGTCATCAAGTTCGATAAGTGCAAGTTCAAGGGGAGAATATCGAAGAGATCACATTCTTGAAGCTTGCCACTCTTTTGGAGATAATGTCCAATTAAAGATGTACTTAAAAGAGCCTCTCCCATAGTGGCATATGGGGGAGAAATCTTTGTGTCTTCACCGAGCAAAGCAAAATCAAGAAAGGTGTTCCATCTTGAGGAGGTCAAGATCTTCATCATCTAGCTCAAGTGGAATGCTCAAGGCAAAGGTATGATCTTTATAGGTTTTCTATTTTACCGGTCTCATAGCATTAGGAGGGAGACCGGGTTATAGGATAGATAACCGTACTATCAAGAGGGGGTCTCATATTGATGGAGGGATAATAACCCGGTAGGCCAACTCCAAGGTGTAACCTGGCCCAAAGGACACTGCGCAAGATCCGGCTAAGGATAGAGAAACTTCTGGAAAGCCCAAGTTTGTGGGCTTCGTAACCCGGATTGTGGGTTACGGTAGAGGAAAGTTAGGGTTTGTATGCAATGTCCGGGTAGGATTCAGGGTGCGTCTTGGAGGGTAAGTCAAGGGGCACGGGTGCTTTATAAACCGACCCCTAGGTTTAGTTGAGAGAGATCTAAGAACCCTAGCAATATCGTTTGGTATCGAGTATCTAGTGTAACCCCAGAGTTGAGTTATTACATCAAGATCGGAGACTCGGCGACTTTGATTGCCGGCTACCAGATCGAGTTGCATCATGTTTTCCTCTGAGCTAAACCCTCTCCCAAACGCCTGTGTCGTCTTGCCCCAAGATCAGTTACCCCCGGTAACATCTGCCGTGATTATCCCACGACAGTTGGCGCCCACCGTGGGGCCTGCGTCCAAAGGTGTTTACATCACGGGAGAAGCTCGGAAGAACATGGAGAAACTCGTCGTCGGCGAGATCTACATCGACCACAAACGAGAAAAGACGGTGGACGATTCCGGCTGGGGGCCAGAATCGGATTACCTCGAATCCGGATCTGTCGTGACAATCGGCCGGATCAACGTCTTCATTGGTACGGTATGTACTTCCGGTTCGATCCCTGACAATTTTGGATCTGATTCTGTGTCAGGGGGAGCCACTTCTATCCGATCAGATGATGAAGAATCGATCGGAACGACATATCCGGCGGAAGAACCCATCGCGAAGTGGGAACAGCCGGAGGAGCCGGCATGGACCCCGCGCGACCGGGTCGAGAGAGAGGATGATACCGAGTCTATCCTGGATCTGCTGGAGAACCGGTACGAGGAGAATAACGCCGGAGAAGAACATCATGAATTTACACCGAGTATCATACGTCGAGTTGCGGTCTACACGGCTCCCGCGGCCAATCTCAACCAAGAGAACGCAACCGCAGCAGCAGTCGGGGCGGCTCAGGCATTGGCCCAGCAGCAGGACGCGGCTAACGGAGACCCGGTTCTGGCCCGGGTTGATGGAGAGTCGGCATCAGTAACCAGCCGCGCAGCAGACGAGGAGTTGCACGCAAATACGTTCGGATTCCTGGGAAACCGGACACCAGGGGCGGGTCCTTCGAACCCGCGTCACCCGGCTTTATTCGATAATAATCTGATTCTAGACCCTATGGTTCTCGCAACGGTTATCACTCCAGAAAATGCAGCGGAACGTGTCAGGGATCTTGGATGTGGCTCGTCGTGCGCTGGAACAGCAAAGAAGGCAAGTAGAGGCAGAAAAGCAAGGGATGGCCACGCGGCAGCGTGAGCTGGATGCGCTGGAAACTCGGCTCCGGGAGGAAACATCAAGAGTACATCAAAGGCATCAAACTAGGTTACCAGCAACGGGCAGGGTTATTAATCCGGCTACTTTATTTATCACACCTCAGGATCAGCCGATACCAGTGGTGAACCAGGGAACCGCACCCCAACCGGCAACAGCGGGGACACATACGGCAAATGAGCGGGCCGGGTTACCCCCACCACAGACTATAGTCACAACCGGCAACGATCTACCACCACCGCCACCATCACGATTTCGCACACCAGCCGGTCACTACAATAATCCCATGGACAATGTGTATGCGGCGACACTCGCGTTAAATCAAATCCCTGTGGGAGAGTCGCCCCATGCAGAGAAGACCCGGCAAGCCATCGATCTATTGCACACTGCGGTGGCACAGCAAGCCAATTATCCGGATCATAGAAGCGGGATGCACGGGACGCCATACGTCAGTCAACAACAAGGGAATATCCAAGCAAGTTCAGCACGGCGGAGGGAAGAGCAGCAGCAAATGCCGCCTCCTCCCCGCGTTCGGGCAGCATCAGCAGCACAGACTGTTGTGGACAGTTCCAGGGCTCGGAGGGCCGCGGCCGGGTCTGCAGCACATGGACTTCCCACAGCGCCGCGCCCAGCCGCGCCCCCCGCTGTATCACACGTTTCTAGAGCAAGGCCGGCCTCGACCGTTCTTGCGGGACCCAAGTGTCTCTCGGACAATATCAGAGCTGAACCTTACCCGGAAAAATTCAAAGAGCCAGGGAAAGTAGTGAATTACGAGCCAACTATGGATCCAGAAACATGGCTAAGCAGTTATGAGATGGCAATGTCAATTCGCAACGCATCTGAGAATCTCCAAGCCAAGTTCATGTACTTAATGATGTCAGAAGGAGCAGCAAAGTTGTGGTTCACCAACTTGCCGGAAGGATCGATCAAATCCTGGGAGGAACTGAAGACCGCGTTTGTCAAGCACTTTCATGGGACGTGCAGAAAATTGTTCACTATTGATGATCTAGAGCGATGCATCCAGAAGAAGGGAGAGTCGACACGCAGTTGGGTGCGCCGGGTTATGGAGATACTTCACTCGTCCACGGACATTCATCCCAAGGATGCACTACAAGCCATGGCAAAAACATGCAAGTATATACCTTTAGTGCAAAAGTTAACTCGCATGAAATCTAGTCGAAATGCGTCGGAAGTTACAATGGGAGAATTGATGGATGCGTGCAACAAACACGCTGCGACAGATACTACAGAAGAGGAAGTTGATGACAAGAAGGTAAAAGCAAACACAAGTAATAACGGAAGAACCGGCAATGGATCAGCACCGGGTAATAACGGAAATAGCCAGAACAAGCGCCCGTTTGAAGGAGGCTCCGAGTTTGTCGCCAACACAGAAGCCGGGTCTTCGAGACCCAGAGCAGAAGGAAATTTCAACGGAGGTAATCACAATGGAGGAAACTATCAAGGACCACCAAGGCCGGGTAACAATTGGGACATATTCAGGATGGCAAGCCCGAAGCACAGCAGGAACGTCATGCCAGCTAACCACTCCTTGGAGCAGTGCGCCGACTTACAAAGATGGAAAAATGAGGAAGTAAACAGAGCTATGCGAGGTGCAGGACGGGGAGGAGGACCGGGTCCAGGGGAAACCCGGGCAACGGCCCACCCCCAGCTGGTAACCCGGCGGCTGGAAATCAAGGTAATAACCAAGGGGGGGGGGCAGGAGGTTTCCAGGCTAACCCCAAACAATTGGGTCAATATCATGTGCATACCACAGGAGGCTCTAACAAGGACAAAAAGATACTGAAGCAAGCGGTCAACTCAGTTTCGTCAGCTGTCCCGAGATACTTGAGATGGTCAGAACAGGAGGTAACATGGAGCAGAAGGGATCACCCAGAAAGAGTGGAACACCCGGGAGTCTTGGCATTAGTAGTCGCACCGCAGGTCAATGGGTATGAGCTGAAAAAGGTTTTGATGGATGGTGGAAGCAGCATCAATATACTGTATTGGGAAACCTTCCTACGCATGGGCCTCAAGGAGTCTCAGCTACAAAAAAGCTCAACAATTTTTCATGGGATAGTGCCGGGTCATTCAGCGTGCCCCGAGGGAAAAATCGCATTGGAGGTAGCTTTTGGGGAGTCAAAGGATAACTATCGAGTTGAGTGGCTCACCTTTGAGGTAGTCAGATTGGGCAGCCCTTATCACGCGTTATTCGGAAGGCCGGCTTACGCCAAATTCATGGCTAGGCCGTGTTACGTGTATCTACAGCTAAAAATCCCGGGTCCCAAGAAGACCATTACCATACATGGAAATCGAGACATAGCAGCTGAATGCGATGAAGGAGACGCAGCAATGACCGAGCAGGCCTGTAGAAAAGAAGAACTCAAGCACTACCGGTCTCAAGCAGACCCGGAGGACAGAACCACATCAAAAAGGCCGAGCACTGAAGGCGAAAGAGCAAAGTCCAAGGTAGCACAAGATGCTAAAATGGTGGCTTTTATCGAGGATGACTCCCCCAAACAATCCGCTATAAAAGAAGAAACTGCACGGCCGCTCACAACCAGCCACGTCATGGAAACACCTCACCCGGGTTGGCTAGTAAACCCGGTACTCATCACGAAAAAGTCCAACATGTGGAGAATGTGCATCGGTCACGCCAGCCCGGGACCGGTGCCCATGAAGAACTAAACAATGTAACGGGCAGCAGGTTTCAGACGCGCTCTTTTCCTACCCAGGGTACCTAAGGGGACTGGAAGGTTTTTAATGAGGCGGCCTGCTGATCCAAACTTTCTCGCATCAATAAAGAGATGGTTATCAAGTCCTATATCGTTACAACCTGATTACAAGTAAGTAGTATCCATGTGACATCAATACTTCAGTATCATTAAGAACGTTGATTATATATAGGTCTCGGGGGCTGGTTGCTCAAGTAACCCAGCCACAAACCCAAAAGACCCGGCCTTGATGCCTATAAGTTATAAGGGCCGATTATTCGCAAACGAGTACGGCTGCAATCTTATAACTGGACAAAGGAGCCAAATTTTCTTGACTTTTCTTACTTAAGCTCGATGTGACTCGCACTAAAGTGGCATGATTTGTTCGCTTACGATTACAATCAGCCATGAAGCCCAATGGGACTTGTCTGACCCTGTTTTCGTATAGATGTAACAACATGGTATCCACGCGAAAGCCGGCTTACAGTACAAGATAGTCAAAAGGGTCATCTAAACCACAAGTTTATGCAGAGTACAAGGCTAATAGCCGGAAACTCAACGACTATCAAGCATAACTTCAGTACCTACACGGAATGGCTATAGGTCGTCAACTCGGTAAAAAACAATTTGTTCTCTGAGAAAGGCCACACCCCCATGACTCGGACTTTGGGCCATGGGGACTGGGGACTTCGAAACAGAAACAAACTACTTGGCTATCGAAGTTCGAAAGACCCTACCATCCGAGTCTTGGGGACTTAAAGAAAAGTCCACTTATCAAAACCCGTGATACTTGGAAAACCGAGTCTTACGAAGGGAGCCAAAAAGAGAGTCGGGTATCGAGAACAAGTTCAAAGAATAGACAAGTAGCACGATTATCAAAAGGCCAGGAAAGCCGCAAAGTATATCACGGACTAAAAGTACGTCACAAATTACGACATCAGTATCAGGGGTGCACAGGCGCACCATCAAAAGCATACTAGTTTGAATACAAAGCATCACGTGATCAAGGTATTATGATGGCATTGCCCTATTCGGCCTCCTGAGTACGGTCTTCCGGGTCTTAGTCCTAGGCTTGTTGCTTAGCTTTCCCGGCAGCATTACCCGGACTCACCGCACCAGGGCGGACAGGCGGAGGGACAGCTGGTGTAGAGGCATACGACCCTGATCCTAACTCGGCCTCTCTCTTCGCGGTTGCCTCCCTCTTCCTGGCTGAGTTAGCAACCCACTTCTCCAAGATATCAAAGGGCGGGGGTGCTTCCTCCGTAACAATTTTGCCTTCAGCGTCGTATGCGCTCATAATCGTGTTTAGATCCAAACTATCGGCTAAAGTGGTAGCCGAGGGACGCACTGCAGACTGTATGGCCTTGAAATCCTTGGGTGTAAATTTGGAACCGTCCGCCTTGAATTCTGGAAACCCGGATATTACCTTTGCCGGGTCAAGCTTCGGAAAGAAAGCCTTGGCCAGGGTAAAGGCCCGGGTCATACCAATCCGGCATGACGAGCGTTTCCAGATTTCAATCCAGCCAGGCACAGTGGAGCAGGCTTGAATGAGATTTTCTTCACCCGGGTATACCTCCGTAGGCCACTTCACGGCATCCAGTATAAATTTTGTGCCGGCAAAGAAAGTCCGGAGCACAGTCTTTAGGGTTCTAGCCTTGACAATGGCATCCTCCTCTGGGGCCGCAAGGTTGGCACCTACAGTTGAAACAAAAGAAAGAACGTATCAGTAATCCCGAGTATCATATAATAAAGCAAAGACATGAAGCCAATCGGCAACAAAAACTTACTAAGCAAGATCTGATAAGTATCGGCGACCTGGTCCGATAGTTTCTTCAGTGCGGTCTGAGCGGTATTGCACTTCTTCTTGTATTTAGAAACATCCTTCTTCAAAGTTTTCATGTCATCTTCAAGGGTTTCCCTTCGCTTTACCTCGGCAAGAAGAAGTTGTTCGGTCTTGAGTAAAATTTCATCAGACCGGGTTATCTGCGCCTGTAAGTAGCAAGGAACACAAGTATCAGTTGGATATTATGGTAAGCTGAATATTGCGTAAAGTACCAAGCATAACTTCAGCAAGTCATGCTCGGAACTTGGGGAGTAGGTATGCACTACGAGATATCAAGTGTCATTACCTGGTGCTCTGCGGCCATGCGCTCCAAGATCTTGCTCTCCGAAGTCTTCATAGTGAGGAGAGTATTCATCAATTGATCAAAAGTGTCTTTACCCGTATCAGAGGACCCGGGGCCTTGGAAATTCCGAGAAGGAGTTTTCTTCTTAGTGGGAGGCGGCACCCGGGTCATTTGTATGTCGGAATCCGATGCTCCTTCTTCTGCACCCAAGGTTGTGGCTCTGTTCTTCTTGCTTGCATGGGAGGCAATCGGATACTCGGCTTCTTGTGTGTCCGGGTTTGTCGGCGACGCTTGTCCTTCGCCGCTAGACGCGGCTGTAGTCTTATCAGCCGGGCTCCCCTTACCCGGGCCCTCGGTCTCCATATCCTCTTGGTCGCTGGTAACGACCGTGGCCCTATAGATGTTATGAGTGAGCAACTAAATATACAGTCAGGAAAGGGTGATGAAACGTGGTAGAGCATCAGGAAGGGGATTTTACCCGGTATTCACCGCAAAGTCCAAAGGAAATCCGTCGCTGGACCCGGGAGAGGCTGGAAAGTATCAAATAAGATTTCATAAGGGAATGGTTCAAGGAGAGTGTTTCGTCCGAGAAAGGATAGGGTAAGTACCAGCCCGCCGAGTCGGGGTCGATGAAATACCCGGGTTAAGAGCACCATCACCCGGGTGATTTCGAGTTGACCTGCGCTTGGTCATGGGCGACTCCTTCAAGCATGGCCAGTGGAACAACGTCAAGGTAGCTCATGTATATCATTAAAGGAATACGAATTGAATGCGAGGAGGTGATATGAAACCTTGGAGGTGGCCTCTTGAGTTTTTCTTTTTGATCCGACTTTGACTGTCGGCTCCAGTTCCTCCTCGTCGCTGGCGGATTCTACTTTGCCGTCGGAGTTTTCTTCTTCGTCATCTTCTTGTTCTGGGTATCATCAAAGTTATAGTTGGAAAATGAAGGGGTTCTGATGAGCTTAAAGGAACCAAATAAAATCCGGAGAGCACCTTCGTCCGAGTTAACGGCTTCTTCTTGCTCCTCTGGACTTTCGGAGCTAGGAGAAGTGTTGATCTTCCAAAAATCATCATCAGCCTGAAAAGTATCAGTATAAGGGTCATCAACTGTATCGAGTGGAAAGAGCAAAGGTAAAGACATCAAAATTGGGTTTTCACCTTGGGGGCTGGGTTCTCGAGTGTGAAGGGCTCTAATCCGGATATGTTCCGGATTACCTCAAGCTTTTCCGTCAGAAAGCCCTTGATAGTTTTATGAGTGTCACCAGCCGCGAAGATGTTGTCAGAGTACCGGAGCGGGTCTGTAGATTGCCCCGAATACTCGCACATCAGCTTTGTGCGGATGGAATTGGGTTGGATCCGGAAGTCGACCCAAGTCTTCACCAGGTTGAGCCCGATGAGACCTTGGGCCGCGAGAGTGGTGATTTTGGCTAGCAGAGGTTGGATTGCCTCCCTGTCCGAGTCAGGGGCAAAGGCACTAAATTTCTCAGAGATGTCAAGAAGGCCCTCTGAGTAACCCGGCAGCTTCTTTTGGCCGGGTGGGGAGGTGTCTTGGCAATAAAAGTATGAGAGCTGCCAGTGCTTGACATGGGAGTTAAGGGTGAGGGGTGGCATCATAGAGTTCTTGCGGCGTTGGATAGAAACCCCGCCGCAAGCGAGAAGCGCCCCGTCACCGCTTTCGCGGCACGGTTTGCACTGAAAAAGCTCAATGAAAAGAGCCAGACTTGGCGGAGTGCACAAGTATGACTCGGAAAGGACGATGATGTGGGAAATATTTAATACAGAATTAGGCCCGATGTCAAAAACACGAAGGCCGTAATGGCTTAGAACATCACGGAAGAAAGGGTGACCCGGCGGACGGAAGCCCCGGGTCACATGTTCCACGAAACAGATTACCTCGTCTTTCGTCGGGGTAGGCCGGGTCTCCTTGCCCGGCACCCTCCACTGGATATCCTCTTGAGGTGGAAGAACTCCCAGCTCGACCAGCTCCTCCAACTTGGCCTTGGTGACCGTAGACCGCGCCTAGTTGGCGGATATGGAGTTGGTGGCTTTGGCTTTAGTTGGAGTTTTACCCTGCTTTTTGGGAGCCATGTGGTTGACCTGCAAAGCACAAGGTAGGAGGATAAAAGGAATAAGACACGGAAGCTGTGAGCCGGCCGAGTATCGGCAAGGTAATATTGAGACACGAAAATTGTGTATTATACGGGTGTCAGTTTGCAGAGTGAGGTTCGAACTATCCGGGTATCAAGTATTATAGCAAAAATTATGGGGATCTAAGCGTTGAAGGAGATTTTGAGGACGATGGACGGCTGCACAGGCACTTAGTGCGAATAAAAGGAACTGGAAAGGGGAGGACTAGCCGGGTGATTGAGGCAAAGGCGGAAATTTTGAGTGGTTCGAGCCCAGATTGGAAATTCCATCTTCAGATTTGTGGCGAAATTAATGATTGCAGGTAGTAGTAGAGTAAATTGGAGTCTATATCTTATCTATTGGGCGAGCTAGAAAGAATACTAGCAACCTAATTCGGCATGGCCGAGAAATCGTTGGCGGATTGATTTGGATCTAATCTGAGGTGAAATCAAGAAATTGCAAGGGCAAATTAATGAATGCAAGAGGCTTACTGGAGGAGATCTGAGTGAAGCCTTGCGGAGGCAGATGGCGCAAGCCTGGTGTCCGTTTGCGGTTTCTGACGGGCCGGATGGAGATTTGCCGGTGGATCTTGGCGGCGGCGCGGGGTGAGCTGTGGCGGAGCGCAGCCTCCGGCCGATGGGCTCCGGTGATGCGCACGGGATTTCCGTGGTGGCGCTCGGTGAGGATGAGCACGGAGGGAGAAAGGAAGAAGAATGGGGGGAAATGAGCCGTTAGAGTTCGGGTTACCCCAAGGAGCCTATTTATAGCGCGAGTGGATAAGGCCGGTTCAGCGAGCGGGAGCCGGGAGTTGCGGAGTAAACGGCTATCTATTTGATTTTTTGCAAGATGCGCTCTAAATGTTGAGCAAGGTGTCTGAACGAAAAGGAGAAAGAGATCCATCCCGTGATATCGGGGTCAATTATCAAGTATAGAATCTTGATATTTTGGGGTTCAGACCTGGAGAGCTAAGCCAAGTACTTGGAGAAAAGCCGGGTTACTATATGGCCACCATGGAGTTAGGCCTAGCTATTTATCAAAGCACTTTAACCTGGCCTCCATACACTTGTGCGTTTGATATTTTTGCAGGGAATAGCAGGCGCTTCAAGGACGGATCTGTGAAGCCCAAGCTATTCTGGGGACTACTGATGGAGGGATAATAACCCGGTAGGCCAACTCCAAGGTGTAACCTGGCCCAAAGGACACTGCGCAAGATCCGGCTAAGGATAGAGAAACTTCTGGAAGGCCCAAGTTTGTGGGCCTCGTAACCCGGATTGTGGGTTACGGTAGAGGAAAGTTAGGGTTTGTATGCAATGTCCGGGTAGGATTCAGGGTGCGTCTTGGAGGGTAAGTCAAGGGGCACGGGTGCTTTATAAACCGACCCCTAGGTTTAGTTGAGAGAGATCTAAGAACCCTAGCAAATTCGTTTGGTATCGAGTATCTAGTGTAACCCCAGAGTTGAGTTATTACATCAAGATCGGAGACTCGGCGACTTTGATTGCCGGCTACCAGATCGAGTTGCATCATGTTTTCCTCTGAGCTAAACCCTCTCCCAAACGCCTGTGTCGTCTTGCCCCAAGATCAGTTACCCCCGGTAACATCTGCCGTGATTATCCCACGACACATATTAGCAACTTGATCGCATCACTCGGAGAGAGCTTTTCATGTGCTTTACAAGCTCAAGTTCATCAAAAACAGGTTTCACATGAAAAACTTATTGTGTTTTTGATATTGGAGGTTTTACCGATTGTAACTTTATAGAGAGATCAAACCTTTAATCTTGTAGTGCTCGTTCTTGCGATTTCAACGAGCCCAAGATAATAAAAAACGGAGTCCGGATGCAAAAGATATCGCGTTTTTAGTGAAGGAGATTTTCTGAAAACTCGGAGGCCGGCCTTAGGCCGGGATGAGGCTCCCTAGGCAGGGCTGTTCTGTTAGGTGGCCGCCTGGGAGGCCGGGGACGCGCAGAATGCCCCCAACGGGCTGATTTTGGGGGCCTATAAAATGGGTCTTCTTCGCCAATGGCTCCCTACCTTTTAGGCAAGTTTCCCCCCACCATTGTTGACCTTTTGGAGCTTGCTCTCTCTCTCTATTCCTCCATGATTCTTGCCTCCAATTAGTAGGAAAAGAGAGAGGAAATATAGATCTACTATTCCATTAATCCATATCTCTTCTTAGTGAGGGGAAAGTCTTTGGATCTAGATCTTATGGATTCATTTGTTGAGTTCTTCCTTGTTCTTCCTCTCTTCTCCCCCCATAGCATTTGTTGCTTTGGTGGGATTTGAGAGTGAAAGATTTGAGCACTTCTTGTGTTCTTGCCATTGCATAGGTTGCATCAGTTTGAGTTCTCTACGAGGATTCGTTTGGGTGAAAGGTTGAGAAGCTTGTTACTCTTGGGTTCTTGGAGTTCCCTTGAGCTTCTCCTCTTGGGTACTTGGAGTGCCCTAGACGGTTGTTGTTGTCTCGGAGTTTTGGTAGCTCCGGACCTTGTTGTCCCGGAGTTTTGGTGGCTCGGGACCTTGTTGCTATCTCGGAGTTTTGGTGGCTCGCGGGATATTGTTGGGAGCCTCCAATTGAGTTGTGGAGATTTCCCCAACCTTGTACGGGATCGGTGACCGCCCTCAAAGGTCCCATAATGGATCGTGGCACTCCGTATTGGTGGAGGCACGAGGAGAATAAGGTGAGACATTGGGCGCTTGGAGTCATTGTGACTCCACACCTCTCCAACGGAGATTAGCTTCCATTGGGAAGTGAACTTCGGGATAAATCATCGTCTCTTCGTCTATCGGTTATTTGTATACCCGATCTCTTTACTTATGCAATTTACTTTGTAATAGCCATCGAGCTTGAATTAACATATCTTGCTATCACATAGTTACTTGAATTGTTTAGCATAAGTTGTTGGTGCACATAGGTGAACCTAGTTTGTTTAGGTTTTGGCTTGATAAATTAAGCGCTAGTTTATGTAGCAAGAAGCTTCGAATTGTTGAGAGCCTCCATCTCACTTGTGGAGTAGCCTCAACCCCCCTTGTAAAGGTTTGGTCAACGCCTTCAAGTCGACCTCATAGTGGAAACGAGAATCTCCCTCACCGCAAAATCTCAAGGAGAACAAGGTGTGCACAACCGTGCTATTGAGTAGTGCCTACGTGGCTCCCCACCTCTCCAACGTAGACGTACTTCTTCTAAGAAGGAACTACGGGAAACATATCCTTGTCTCCGTGTTTTTCACCTGTGGTTATCTTGTACCTTGCATTTACTTCTGTTGCATACTTGTTTCTTGTCACATAGGGTGTCTACCTAGTTGCACATCTAGATAACCAAGTTGCTTACTTGCTAAAGCCCATCTAAAACTGAAAAAATATTAAAAATTGTAGGTCACCTATTCACCCCCTCTAGTTGACCATTGTGTAGTTTCACCTGCTTCTTCGGTTTGTTTGTTTCTTCAACTTCTAGGGTTTTGGGAGGGGCGGTGTCGGAACCGTCAAGCAGTCCCATGACTTGCACGCCACGAAGGGCTGGAAGAACTTGGGTTCTCCAGAACGGATAGTTGTCGCGGGAGAGCTTCTCCGTGGGAGGAGCTCCGAGGGCAGACGCCAGGGACGCCATGGTCGACGAGGAGGAAGCCATCGAGCCAGGTGTCTTGGTTGTTGGGAGTTGTTGATCTTGTTTTTGTAGGGAGGGAGGGAAGGCCGACAATGATCAGCCGAGATCCGGGGTTTTGGAGGTTTGTGTGTAGTTGTTTTCTGGTTGTATCACGGCGATCGCCGCCGGTAGGGTTTTATTGTGGAGATCCGATCTGGACGTCAGAGAGGAAGACGTTCTGATATCATGTAGAATTGTTGCACTAGCCATATAGACCAAAAGTACGAACTGAGGGAAAGGGGCTAGGCATGTATTTATATTTCAACACTCCCCCTCACCTCTAGGCTATTTTAGTCCTTAGCGTGGGTTTGGTGCGGGCCGCAGAATCTTTTTTCTTTTGTTTTTAATACTGCGTGAGCAGAGTCTCGAACTCGAGACCTCGTGGCTCTGATACCATTTCAATCAGACGGGAATCGATGCACTGTTGAGGGCTCGAGTTACGTGTTATAGAGCATGTAGAAAAGCCCTACACGTGGCAGTACAGGGAGGTACAATCCGGGTAGAGTACTACTCTATACCGGATGTGTACGGAAACAGAAATAACATCTAACAATGCTTAGTCTCCATGGCTAGTTTTTGCTTAGGAACCTTAGCCGTAATTTGCTGAACCGTGGCTAGTTTAGCTGAAATTAAATGAATCGTATCTACATGTTCTACTTAGGAACCATGGCTAGTTTCTGCTTGCTGATTGAATGCTTGCATGATGTTCAATAGGTTGCATGGTTGATTCATGTTTGTGCTAGTTTTTGAACATTGTCTTCTTTTTCTGTATTGTTGCTAGAAAACAAGCGCTGACATCGAGAGTCACACTATGTGGGCTATCTGCTTGAGCACAATATCCTTGTGGGTGATGTTGCTCTTGAAGCCATTGGGAGTGTAGAAGACAAGAGGGAAGAACTGGAAGCTGGAAAACAGAGAGGGATAGGTATGTTGCCACTAGCAGAGGCAAAAGAGTTGCTGGAGTGCCAGGAGAGATTGATGTCACAAGTAAGGGAAGGAAAGCCCACACAATGACCAAGCTGCAAGCTTCTATGCTGTTAGCACTAGGAAACGAAATGGTAGTGCTGATGAAATGTTTGCTGGCATTTGTTGCCCTTCTCTGTGTGCTTCGTGTTGTCCTCACTTTGAAGAAATGAAGTGTGTCCAGGTAACTATGCTTTTCTTTATGTATCAGGTTATATGTGTTAGCTTGAAAGACTATGCTATGTACCAGGGCTTGTAAGCCTTTATCAGGCTATGCTATGTTTTGAATCTTAAGCTTTATGTTGTGCTAATTCTAAAGAAGTTGAATGTTTTATTTGTCATTTTTGAGCAATGGTTGAATGAACCTTAAAAAAAAATGAATTGACCACCTATTTCTAGTTGTGTTTTGAATGAATTTGCAATGGTTGTGATCTGAATGAATTTACAATGGTGAACTATTGGCAATGATCTCTAATTTTGATTTGAAAAAAATATGTATGAAACAAAATGGCTACGAAATTAGCTCTATGATTTTTTGCCCTTAAACAAGAAAAATGTCATTAATTTTTTCATTGAAAAAGGTTGTACTGCTGTTGAACTTGCGCAATGCCAGTAGGTCCCACCTATTTGCTTCTCTGTTTAAAATCCCTAGTATGTCGCTTTGTATTAAACCCCACCACTCATGTCTCTCTATCTTAATTCCCCTTCCACCGTTGCTCTGTCTCCAGGAGATCCAGCTCGCCGCCGTTCTATCTTGTATATCTCCCACGAGTCGAGGTAAGTTTATCTCTCTTGCATCCAGTCGCACCGCAACCCTCTCTGTCTCAAAATCAGAGCCACATATCTCTGTAATGTAATCCTCGTCTTCAGACTCTGTTTCTCCATGTGCGTCTTCTGGATCCATGTTCAATGGCTTACAATCCCTTTTAACTCTAAACTCAAAAGGTAGTCGAAGCTCTCCTGCCCTAGGTAGTGATGGTATTACTTCTTCTATGAATCTTCATCACTCTCTAAAAATGCAGATCCAGAATCCCGTCCAACTCCTTCTCCAGCTACCTGTCTAACTCCTTTTCCATATGATTGTTTTCTTGTAGTAGCAGTTACCATTTGTAGAGACCTAATAGGACTAACGACAGGTGACAATGAGACACTTGGGTAATTATCCACATCATCAAAGTCAATCTTAAATGGACCACTCCACTTAACCAGAGGCAATTCTTCTTCGTCAACATTAGTGAACATTCACAGGTGTAATGTATAACGTGATGCTGTCATCATGATCTAGATATAACTCCTAAAAATGGTTGCCATTTCTAACATGTGACATCATGTGCTCAGTAATTATATTGTCACCTTTCTTGATATCTCTAACACAATTCTTATATATTGTGAGTCCAGGCACACACCAGTACACCCTAATCCCACCCTCAACCTCGTAACCAAGATTTTCAATCACAGACGGAGTCCAATTGTCTCTATCACAGTAGTCAAACCACACAATAGAGCCACCACTATATTCCATGTACTTGCCAATTCCAATAAGTAACCACCATGGTAAACAATCATAGAGAAGACAAATTCAGTAAAGGTTTGAACTTTCACTAAAATTCATATAAAAACGTAAATTTCTGCTTGCATTGTCCATATTAATGCTTGAATTGTCTATATTCACCTAAATTAATCAACCAAAGCAAAGCATGTAGTTTCATTGCTCCACACAAAATGGCCCAAGCACGGGAATGCATGGGGATCAACTAATTAAGCTCCGACTGATCTTTATCCACCTAATCATCAATTGCATAACCCCCCAAAGAGACCCAGATCCCCGCATCGACCCAAATTTCGCCACCTAAAACCCTAACCAACCCCCCAACTGCATCGGACTGCGTGTGCACGATTCTGCCACAACATAGCTAACGGAGCACCAGTACCCTACGGTGGCGCCGTTCCGCCGCCGATGCCACCGTCCGACATGCAAAAGATAGAGAGGAGGTGGACTCACCATACAGTGGCGGAGAACCTTCCTCTAGGCGGCGCTCCGGACCCAACTCAACGTCGCTGAGCCCTCTCCGCCCTAGGGTGGCCAGCAGCGGGCCAAAATCGCCCGGCGAAACCATCTCATCGTGTCTGCACGGTCGCTTCCAGTAGCGCTACGACGATCACCTCGACCTCTGAACGGATAGTATGGGCGACTAGAGGAGGGGGGGGGTGAATAGGTGTTACTACCAATTTTAATTCCTTTTCAATTTAGGCTTGACAGAAAGGTAAATTCTCTAGATATGCAACTATGGTGACAAGACAAAAACACAAAGTAAAAGAGAGGGAATGAGGTAACCGATAACGGAAGCACGCGGAGACAAGGATGTAGCCCCGAGTTCCTCCTTTTGAAGGGAGTACGTATCATTGGAGGGGCGTGAGTTTTGCCACAAAGGCCTCACCCTATTCTCCGATGAACCTCGTCACAAAGGTCTGGTTCACCTTCCATTATTAATTCCCTTTAAGGAGAAAACCAAATCATTTATAGTCATCTTGAGGCACACTCCCACAACCGAATTCGGGGTTGTTACGTCTCAAACGTATCTATAATTTCTGATGCTCCATGATAATATTATGCCAATTGCTACATGTTTTCTCCCTTCTTTATGTCATTTTTACACGTTTTCCGAGACTAACCTATTAACAAGATGCCAAGTGCCAGTTCCCTGTTTTCTGCTGTTTTTTATTTCAGAAAAGTTGTTCTAGAAATATTCTCGGAATTGGACCCCACAAATCCCGAAGATCCTATTTTCCTCGGAAGCATCCAGAAGAACGAAGAGGAGTCGAAGACGGGCACCAGGGGCCCACACCATGAGGTGGCGCGCCCCCTTGGCCACGCCAGGGGTGGCGTGGGTCCCCCAGGGATCCACCGCCTTTGCCCTTTCGCCTGTTTATTCCCCCCGGATGGAAAACCCTAGACACCTGATCAAAAATCCCCGAAAAGTTCCGTAGTCGCCGTCGTCGTCAACCCTAGATCAGGGAGGTTCTGAAGCTGTCTTCCGGCACCCTGCCGGAGAGGAGATCATCATTGGAGGCCTCTTCATCACCATGCATGCCTCCGGAGTGATGCGTGAGTAGTTCATCCTTGGACTACGGGTTCATAGCAGTAGCTAGATGGGTGTCTTCTCCTCCTATGCTTCAATGTTTGATCTCGTGAGCTGTCTAACATGATCGAGATTGTTCTTATGTAATTCTATGTACTGTGTTTGCTGGGATCCGATGAATATTTAACTTATGCCAAGTTGATTATAGTCTTTTATTGCATATGTTATTTGTGATCTTGCATGCTTTACGTTGCTAGTGGCTGCTCTGGCCAAGTAGTTGCTAGTGACTCCAAGAGGGAGTATTTATGCTCGATAGTGGGTTCATGCCTCCTTTTCGCTTGTGCTCGAGTGACAGAAACGTGACGGGGGAGGATGTGTTGTTGACACTAGGGAGAAAACATCGGTGTGAGTGCCCGCGTGTACAATCATTGCTTACATTACACATATTTCTTAATGCGATTATCTGTTGCTTGCAACTTAATACCTAAGGGGGTTCGGATGATAACCTGTGGGTGGATTATTAGTCATAGATGCAGTTGGATTATGTCTATGTATATTGTTTTAATGCCCGCACTAAATATCATAGTAGTCATCATGTCATGAATGTGCACTAAGGTGCAATCTTTATTTGTCAATTGGCTAGCTGTAATTTGTTCACCCAGCACGCTATCTTTTATGGAGAGACACCACTAGTGAACCTATGAACCCCGGTCCATTTTCCTACACTGTTAAACAAACCACTACAATTTCCTGCTTTTTTTTTACTTACTGCAAGCATACATTATATTCCACACTATACGTCTAATCTTTGTTTTCAGCAAGACCGGTGAGATTGACAACCTCACTGCACCGTTGGGACAAAGTATTTTGGTTGTGTTGTGTGCAGGTTCCACGTTGTTGCTGACACCGGTGACCCATCACCACCGTCAGTGGCATCAACCTTCCGAAGATCCTCTTTATCCTACTAGATTGATAACCTTGGTTCTTAACTGAGGGAAATTTTTACCTCTGCACTCATCACACCCTCCTCTTGGGGTTCCCAACACACAGGAATTTCTGCAAGGAATTTCTGTCGCCATTGCCAGCATCAAGGACTCTTTCTGGCGCCGTTGCCGGGGACTTAATCATCATCAAGAAGTCTCCCCGTCAAGGCACCATCAATGTGTGCATCAAGGAATTTCTTGTTTTGCTTCTGTATATCAAAAACACAAAAAATTAGTTTACTTCATAGCTGTTATTTATTTGCTTGCTTTTATTTTGCTAGAATGAGTATTCCTGAAGTTGAGGTTCTCTCTTTTAGGCAACAACGGGGAGAGAGTTTAAAAGATGCTTGGTATAGAATAAACAATGCTCATAATAGGTGTACAAAAAAATTCTACCTTGATACTCCTGAGGAATTTTTATGTTGGTACTACTGACTGGTATAGGTATGTGTTAGATACTCATTCGGGTGGAAATTTTCTAGGAACTCCTGCCTTGGAAGCCTACAATTTGATTGAAAGTTTGGTAGGAGTGCCCCCCCCCACTATAACTGTTAAAACCGAGACCACTTTGGAGGATGTTATTAATAAACTAAACTCTTTGGAAATTAACTTACCAATTTTCCTTGATAATGCTAGCAAAGTTAATGAATCAATAACAACTACTGATAAAATAATCAATGCTTTAGAAGCTAGCAACACTAAGGATGATCAAAATTCTAGGATTGGTAAACCAGAGAAGGCTATGGGAACTTTAATCTCAGCTTTTTCATATCTTAAATTCAAAAGGGAGAAAGCCTTTGTGGGAAAAGAGCAAAGATTCATGTATGTTCCCAAGATACCTAAACCCAAATCTCAATATATGCTGAAAATTGCTAAAACGATTAATGAAACTAAGAGTGACCTTCATGTTGAATCTTAAGAAACACCTAGAGTGCATATTGTTGCAAATAATGATTTAGAGGAAGTTACAGATGTTGATGCTTCGCTTGAAAATACTTGAGTTGCTTTCTATGCCTAGCTGAAAGGCGTTAAAGAAAAGCGCTACCGGGAGACAACCCATTTTATTCTCCGTTTTCAACCCGTTTTCTTTTGTTTTCTTTGCACCTGGGTGTTTTCTATTCCCTTAGCAACCCCGTTGTATCTTTTCTTTTGTGTTTTTGTTGAGCCAAGTAAAGCCACTAGTGGAAAGTTGAGGCTATATTTCGTATTTCTGCGCAGGAAGCAGATTTTTGTTGTCCATTGTTAAATTCGTATAAAATCACAGAAAATTCAAAATAACCTGAGTTCCTTTGTGCGTAATTCTGGGCTATATACGCAACTTTTCTTAGTTGACCACTTTTTGATATGAATAACAAAACATTTTCGAAAAAAATCATCTTTACCCGATGTCCTTTTTTGACAGATTTCTGCCAATAATTGCATTTGCATCTTAATCTCTTTCTTTTGGTGTTCTTTTGAGAAAAAGAGTTTTAAAATAAGTTGTGAAAGTAGCTAATGTGTTTTTAAGTGTTAGGCTTGTGTTGAAACTGAACCATGTGAATTTATTATTTCGATTGCACTAACGTTGCTAATGAAGATTGTGAAAAGTTTGGTGTGAAGGAAGTTTTCAAGGGTCAAGAGGAGAGGATGATATGACATGATCAAGAAGAGTGAAGAGCCTAAGATTGGGGAAGCCCCGGTGGTACATCCCAGCAAATTCCAAGGAGACTCAAGCGTCTAAGCTTGGGGATGCCCAAGGCATCCCCTTCTTCATCGACAAATTATCAGGTCACTTCTAGTGAAACTATATTTTTATTCGGTCACATCTTATGTGCTTTACTTGGAGCGTCTTTTTTTCAGTTTGTTTTTATTTTTGCAATAAGCTTGGTTGGACTCCAGCATTCTTTTATTGAAGAGTGACACGCTCCGCTTTTTCATGGGAATACTTTGTATTCTTAATCTTTGTCTGGTTGCTGCATTTATCTAGCTCCTGTTTTGCATGTATCTCTTATATAAGAGCTGTTAGTTTTAGTAGTGTTATGTGAGTGCTCTCATTTTTGCTTGCTGTAAAATTTGGAGAGTTTTTGTTAAAACATATCTTGTATGGTGCTTGTTGGGAGAAGAAACTGCTTCTTGAAGTAGAATTTTTAATGGTGCAAGTAGAAGCTTGTATAGACTGTGGCTAGAACTTTTTCATATCATGCTAGATGTTATTTTAGTTTTAAAGCCTTGTGGTTATTGAGTAGCATGATTAGCCTCAAATAACTGAGAGTGTTTAATGTGCCATTTAAAGATTCATGAGTTGTTATTGTCATACTGAAGCATAAATTTATGGTATTCTCTTTCGAATGTTTTATTTGGTTGACTTGGCGCATGCTCACACCATGTTTATGACTATGAACCAGTCACTAATAGCCTCTATGATCATTTAGTTTTTGAACTTGTGATACTGCTTATGCTTCAATTAATGATGTTTATGTCGCTATGCATGATTATGCCTCTTATGCTCTCTTGATTTGTCGCTCCCAGTCTTTTGCTAGCCTCCACCTGTACTGAGTATGAGCTCTACTCGTGCATCCAACTCCCTAAAACCAAGTTTTCCCATTGTGTCCACCATACCTACCTACATGTGGTATTTAACTGCCACTCCAAGTAAATTGCTCATGTGTTACCTTTAAAACCTTCAAAATAACTCCTGCTTTGTGTTCCTGTTTTTTTTCTCATGAGGATGTAAATAGAGAATCTTTATCTCACTTGTTGATTAGATTTCACACCCTGCACTAGTGGCTTCATCCGCTTATCCAAATGATAGAAGAGCTGGCAGCGGTGTGCCCAGCCCCAAATTAATACACACAAAATCTCTTCACTATTTTCCCCCCTGATTTATCAGTCAAAGCATAATTATGTAAACAAAAGAGAAAGAGGGATGACCTTCTACCCAGATGTGTCCTTCATATGGGAACCGCTCTTGTGAATCCACTTGGCTTGTGACGTACTGTATTTTCTGTTTACCATTCGTTGACATTAGCATACATCTCCCAAAATATAGACACTCCTCCATGGTATGTGATTGTTGGCAGGCACCCGAGGATTCGGTTAGCCATGATTTGTGAAAGATGGATGGGGGGAGTGTTAAACTTTTAATACCTCTGTTCAATAAAATAAAAATCTCTAGCACATGAGTGATCCCTGCTTCCCTCTGCGAAGGGCCTTTCTTTTACTTTTATGTTGAGTCTCCATCTTCTAACTTTATGCACAGTTGAGAGAGCATTTTTGCCATTCTGTGTTTTCTGTGCATTTGTCCGAGAAACATTATTAATTGATTCATGATGTGTTATTGTTTGTTCTCAAATTAGTTTCTATAGTCATCCTCATGAACTTTGAAGGTGTCCTAGAATTTATATTTTGCCCCACTCTTAAGGACTAGTGAAATATCACTTTGCCATGCTTTCTCTATACTTGAAGCAAACGTATATCTTTGTTTGCATTGTTATTCAAGACCTTTTATTTGAGATACTTCTCATGATGCAAATTGATTGCTATGCTTTATTATTAAAGTTCTATTTATCATGTTTGTGTTAAAAGTTCTATGATCTCAGCTTACATATGCTTTTACATTTTTATGATCAAGTTTATGTTAGTAGCATGTCACCTCAGAAATTATTGTGTTTTATCGTTTACCTACTCGAGGACGAGTAGGAACTAAGCTTGGGGATGCTTGATACGTCTCCAACGTATCTATAATTTCTAATGCTCCATGATAATATTATGCCAATTGCTATATGTTTTCTCCCTTCTTTATGTCATTTTTACACGTTTTCTCGGACTAACCTATTAACAAGATGCCAAGTGCCAGTTCCCTGTTTTCTGCTGTTTTTTATTTAAGAAAAGTTGTTCTGGAAATATCCTCGGAATTGGACCCCACAAATCCCGAAGTTCCTATTTTCCCCGAAATCATCCAGAAGACCGAAGAGGAGTCGAAGACGGGCACCAGGGGCTCACACCATGGGTTGGCGCCCCCTAGGATGCGCCAGGGGGTGGTGTGGGGCCCCCAGGGCTCCACCGCCTTTGTCCTTTTGCCTATTTATTCCCCCCGGATGGAAAACCCTAGACACGTGATAAACAATCCCCTAAAAGTTCCGCAGCCGCCGTCGTCGTCAACCCTAGGTCAGGGGAGTTCTGAAGCTGTCTCCCGGCACCATGCCGGAGAGGAGATCGTCACCATGCCTGCCTTCGGAGTGATGCGTGAGTAGTTCATCCTTGGACTACGGGTCCATAGCAGTAGCTAGATGGTTGTCTTCTCCTCATATGCCTCAATGTTTAGATCTCGTGAGCTGCCTAACATGATCGAGATTGTTTTTATGTAATTCTATGTGCTGTGTTTGCTGGGATCCGATGAATATTGAACTTATGCCAAGTTGATTATAGTCTTTTATTACATATGTTATTTGTGATCTTGCATGCTTTCTGTTGCTAGTGGCTGCTCTGGCCAAGTAGTTTCTAGTGACTCCAAGAGGGAGTATTTATGCTCGATAGTGGGTTCATGCCTCCTTTTCGCCTGTGCTCGAGTGACAGAAACGTGACGGGGGAGGATGTGTTGTTGCCACTAGGGAGAAAACAGCGTGTGAGTGCCCGTGTGTACAATCATTGCTTACATTACACACATTGCTTAATGTGATTATATGTTGCTTGCAACTGAATACCTAAGGGGGTTCGGATGATAACGTGAGGGTGGATTATTAGTCATAGATGCAGCTGGATTACGGTCTATGTATATTGTTGTAATGCCCAGACTAAATATCATAGTATTCATCATGTCATGAATGTGCACTACATGCAACCTTTATTTGTCAATTGCCTAGCTGTAATTTATTCATCCAACATGCTATCTTTTATGGAGAGACACCACTAGTGAACCTATGAACCCCGGTCCATTTTCCTACACTGTTAAACAAACCACTACAATTTTCTGCTTTCTTTACTTACTGCAAGCATACATTATTTTCCACACTCTACGTCTAATCTTTGTTTTCAGCAAGATCAGTGAGATTGACAACCTCATTGTACCGTTGGGACAAAGTATTTTGGTTGTGTTGTGTGCAGGTTCCGCGTTGTTGCTGACACCGGTGATCCATCACCACCGTCAGTGGCATCAACCTTCCGAAGATCCTCTTTCCCCTACTGGATTGATAACTTTGGTTCTTAACCGAGGGAAATTCTTACCGCTGCACTCATCACACCCTCCTCTTGGGGTTCCCAACACACATGAATTTCTGCAAGGAATTTCTGTCGCCATTTCCAGCATCAAGGACTTTTTCTTGCGCTGTTGCCGGGGACTTAATCATCATCAAGAAGTCTCCTCGTCAAGGCACCATCAACGTGTGCATCAGGGACTCCCAAGAATCACCAACAATCAACAAGTGAGTTGCAATGGGGTATAGGTTTTCCACAAGGAAACTCTAGACTAGATTCCCTCGAGTGAATGAGGGGGAAATGAAGAACGAGTTGGTGAAGTAGTAGATTGGGGTCTTCTCCTTCAATCCTCCAAAGATCAACGAGTTTGGGTGAAGGGGTTGGGAGAAATCTTGGATTTGGTGAGCTCGATAAATGTGGAATCAATGCCTTGGACGAACTTGAGCTCTTAGGGAAGAAGGAGGGTATTTATACCCCCTCCATAAATGTGGCCGTTGGAGGCTGAAATTGGAGCCGGAAATTTCGCTTCAAACTTGAACCGGAAATTCCGGTTAGCTGTTCTACTTCAGATCTAAGATTTTGACGCAGTTGACCAAACCGGAAATTCCGGTTTCTCCAAAAATTTTGGTACAAATTTCCAGTTAACTTCTGTGCCAAAAACTCTTCCAACCGGAGATTCCGGTTGGTCGAAAATTTCCGGTTGACTTCAGTGAGCAGAAACTTCCAGTCCTTAGCCGTTTTCGCACTGATTCTTCCCAAACCAGATTATCCGGTTTTGCCTTGGAAATTTCCAACTACCTTCTGTGGAAAATCTCGGAGAAAATCTTCACGGTCAGAATTTTCGATTGATCCAGAAATATCCGGTTTGAAATATCTGACTTCCTTCTGTGCCTTTTTTTAGAGAATATCTTCACAACTGGAATTTCCGGTTGAACCAGAAATATCCGGTTGCCTTCTGTGGCAAATTAGGTTAATCTATCTTCACCTTTTTCTGATGTTTGATGCGAATGAATACTTTAACACCAGCACCAATTTACACCTTTATAAATAACATCATTAATATTGTTAACTAACATACAAAAATCTAGGGATCAAGAAATGCACTTTCAACCTCTCCGACAGCGAGACACCTGGGGGTTATGACAGCACGGTCGGAAGGAAGAGCGGGTTAATGCAAAAAAAAAACACCCGCCCACATCTACGCACACGTGTGGCCGTCCTCTCCACGTTGTCCAGCCCGCCGGCGCCCAAGTGGCACGATTCGTACAAAATGTCGTACAAAAACGTGTATGGCGACCGTACTAAACAACCAGGCAAGCTAAATGACCGTATTATAGGTATTCGGAAATCCGGTGAGTGAAGTGAGCCCTCGCTTCAAGTTTGAGTACGCTGAGTGATTTTTATCAAACCACGACAATATTCTATGCCATGTTATAAGAGGGGGATTCTTCGCTGCAACCCATAACGCCCATGAAAAATGGTCTCCCTTCGTGATTAAGTATACGTTTTTCTTTTTTATCGGTCAAACTTATTTAGCTTTGTCTAACTTTATTGAAAAATGTACACGCATTTATGGCACTTTTCTTCACACCAAGTTTCAAAATATACCATTTTAATGTCATATATGTTGCTACTTTCCTATAAAAATTGGTCCAATTTTAAAAACTTTGACTAAGTGGAAAGTTAGATGTATACTTATCCGTGGACGGGGGAGTATGCTTTGAGACGACATCACGGCCCTGCGGGGAACACAGATCTGATCCGACCCGCGAGGGACTCAAAAGGAAAAAACGCTACTAGCCACCAGCAGCTCGACGTCGTGCATTGATGATACAAATACAACGAGATAGCAAACCCAACGGATGAGACAAAATAGGACACATTTTAGTTCACGTTTAGTCCGTTTGGTTCGGTCCGCGGACCAAAATAGGACCGGACATTGCATTTGCGGCAAAGTCATATCAATAGGACACCCCAATTGAATAAAGTAGAAGAAAGAAAAAGTGGGATGGCTGTGCACACGAGTGGTCTAGTCAGAGAGAGAAAACAGGAGAGAGAAGTGGAGCAAGTGAGAAAAGAGAGAAAAGAGGGAAAATACTAGGATAAACCTGAGTGTAGATGTTCCTGTCCAGATCAACCACATTTCAAATGTTCAAAAATTCCGAAGAAATAGAGACCCTCGTAATGTATTATGTAATATTATAAAATTTCGTGAAGAAACAATCTTTCATTTGGCTTGTGTAAAAAAGACAAACCTATGACGTATATACATTGCTATATAGCACTACTGTAGCAGTGAAAAAATGTCTTTTTACGTAGCCAACGTAAATACAAATTCGTCACGAAACTCACTCGCGGCGCATTGAATTTTTAACGGATATTTTTCACTTTACAAAGTTGTTTAAAACAACATTTATTTAAAAATAGCTGGGAGCACCTGCCCGCCGTTTCAACGTAGCCGCACTCGAGGAACGAGATGTGTGGCTGGCAATAGGCCCGTCGGAATGTGGAGAGGAAAATTTGTGTCCGCAATGTTTCGAGAAAACTGGACCCGTCCTCCCCTCGTCAGCCCATTTGGTCTGAGCCGTTGGGATAAGTTTTCGACTAAATATGGTGTCCGCGGATTAAAACGGGGCCCTTGGGTTTGCTTTTGTCAGTGGCAATCATATTTTTTCTTGATCACTTGACAAAGATGTGCGTATAATCAATGGGGTTGTTAATCAATTGAATATGCGTTTACCTGGTGGGTCACCGACAGGGACACGTTCTGCTCCTAGGACACATGGACGCCCAGGGCCCAGGCTTGTTTTCCAACGAATCGTCGGGTTCACTATTCATATTAGACTAGTTACAATGGGAGTAACATAGGTGATATCATAAGTGTCACATAGGTAAAAAAGATGATGTGGCTCTCATTTAATGAGGAGAGAGGTGCTAGTGGTATCATAGGTAAATACCGTAACATAACGTATTCCAAGACAAAATGAGTCTATGACCTAATAAATATACTAGTATATGATAACACAAATATGTTACTACTCCTTATTGTGGAGATGGTAACATAGACTAGTACTCCCTCCGATTCTTTTTAGTAAGCGTGTAATTTTTTTCCATTTTTTCCTAATTACTCTGCGTCTTAGCCTCTTTGAGGGGTTGTTTCCAATCGTGTCCTCCGTTTCCGCCGCCATATTAATTTCTCACAGCGTTGGAGAGAGAAATTTGCATGCAGATGGTTGGAGAGAGAGGAAGGTGAGCGCAGGAATTTAGGCACGGAGAGAGATAGGCCACTCGTTTTCATGCATGCATTAACTGCCCAGCGATTCATCTGTAGCAAACAAAGGGGTAAAAATGTCTATTTTGCAACCATAAATCAAGTCCTTGGTATTTGGGCTTTACCTTACACGCTAACTAAAAAGAATCGGAGGGAGTATCATATACATGATACTAGTATATGATACTCCCCATTGTGACTAGTCTTAGTCCTCGATCAGAACTTGATAGTCATTTCACCCTGTCACAAGCAAGCCAGCCAACCAGAGAAGTCGGAGTAGGATGTACGTCAGGCCCTAGACCGTGTCCGTCAAATCACCCAAATCAGCGCTCCCATTTTGTCAACTTCCAGCTGTTGTAGGAGTGTTTGCAATTGAGTTTCTCCCAAACGTGGCCTAAGTTTTGTCCATGTTTGGGGTGATCCATGGACGCAAGTCTCGTCCTGCCTGGCCCACATGGCAGTGCGCCGCGTTGATGCGTCACCCTTTGTGGTCCACCTGGCTGCAACAGCGCGCCCTCTCGCCTACCTCGTCACGTCCTTTTTAATGGGACCGGTGCCCGTCCCCATTTGCATCCCCACCATCCAAACCCTAGCCCACACAAAATCCCACCGGAGCAAGCTCCCTGACAACAATGCCCCCCGCCCCGGCGACGTGAATCTCCGCTGACATCGCCATGACGTTCTACCGCGCCCGACAGTCAGTCTCGTGGGAGCGGGTGCACCTCCCGCCTGGGTGGCACCTCAGCACCATCTGCGTGCCGCTGCCGCCCGAAGTCCACGACGTCATCGACGTCCACGGCGACTCCAACGACAACGACGACGGCTCCCTCCTCGACTACCTCGACGAGCTCGACGCCAGGAAGGAGGAGGAGCTCCCGCCCGACGAGACGGAGGAGGACCAGTCCATGGAGGTGGGGGGAGAGGACCAGGTGGAGGAGCAGGAGGCCGCAGACCTCCGCCGCGCTATCGAGGCCTCGCTGGAGGCCCAGGTCGAGATGTGGCCAGATATGGTGGCCACCATCGAGGCGTCGGCGGCCGAGGTGTTGTGGTCACCATGGCATGCCCGCGAGGCGAGGCAGCCATGGGCTCCCGCGTCCGCATGGCCGCAGACCCCTCCTCCGACTCCCGCGACAGAGACTCCGACCCTGGAGCAGGCGCCGGCCCAGGATGCCGATGGCGACGACGACGAGTAGGCGCTCCGGCCGGCGAGAGGCCTGAACGGCGGCGTGCGGCACACCGGCGAACCTTAGCGGCTAGCTAGGTTTTTTTGTTTATATTATTATGTATGTACGGGCCTTCAGGCCAAACTGTATGCATTGGCCTTCGGACCATATATGAAATGCATCTTAGTTTAAATTAAATTCATGTTTTGTTTTTGTTTTCAAATTTAATTTAGGGTGCGGTCGGATGATTTGGTCCTAAATCGGGGGTCCAGCCCAGTGCGTCCGCGGACCACCCTAAACATACCAAATCACGATCGATTTGGGGGAGGGGCCGGTTGGGTATGCCCAGTAGAAGAGCACGGCACGCTAAAGCCAACAAAGATGAACATTACTGAGCGCTGCGACTGTTTGTCAGAACACGGAAAACATCCAACACTGGATCCAGATTTCAGAGGTCGCTTTTTGGTTGGTAAGCCGTTCCAGTCTACCAAATATGAAGCAACAAGACGCCGTTGCCCACCAAACAAGTAAGCAATATCACGACAAGATGCTGTCCCCAAAACAATAAATAGCTTTTGTTTTATGACCTGGTGAAAAAGTGTTTGGGGAGTTCGACGACAGCAGGAATGGCGACAATACAATACAGCAAATCAAGGCCAACGGTATCAGCAGCAACAACTTCAGTAATAACAGGGCAAAACTGGCATCAACAACATTGCTATAATCGATTTAGGGAAGTGCATAGGCTACAAACACAAGGATCACAGGTTCCGCAAAAAGCGGGCAGTAACACAAACAGCCAGCCCCGTATGAATAGTTTCTAATAGTGATACAATCTTTCAAGTCGAACGACCAAGGTGTAAACGGTTTATTGGAACTCAAATTCCGACGTAAACGAATAATGGTGAACCCACCCCAAACTATGAGTATGCTCCCGTGATACTGTGTGCGCCAAAAGCGAGGGAGGAGGCTTAGGCCTTTGTCTTCTTGGGGACCGCCAGGCGCTCTCTGAAGTCGTCTTCCATGAGCACCAGCCCGTCACGCAGGACGACCGTGGGCTCCCATTTCAGAACCTCCTTGGCCTTTGAGATGTCAGGCTTCCTCTGGCGAGGGTCATCAGGAGTGTTCTCAGTCATCGTCACTGTTACCTCTGGGTTGATCAACTGTAAAGCAAAACCAGCCACGTTAATATACCATCCAGAATTCACAGGCACTCAAGCTGAACAAAATGCTACTGCAAGAAAAAAAAGGAGTATAGCACAGCTGGCTTACCTCCTTCACGTTCTCAGCAAGTTCCAGCATGGTAAATTCACCTACATTTCGTGAAAAATGAAAATCCAGTTCATTAGCGCAGGAATGAAAATTGCTAAGTAATTGATCAAGCTGTCCAAGCGCAGCCAAAGAACAGAAAAAATGCCAAAGGAGTTTTACCAGGGTTTCCAATGTTAATGGGTCCGGTGTTGTCTCCATTCATCAGCTTCATAAGACCATTGACCTGCATTGAATTGGTACCATTGTTCAGATGCTTCCATACATACATTAATACTTCAGAACTTCATGATCAATAATATAGTAGCGAACAAACCATATCCGCGACATAGCAGAAGCTCCTAGTCTGTGTTCCTGGCTTCTGGACAGTCAGGGCTTCGCCACTGCAAAATTATGTCAAAATAAGCTCCAAAAACCGTCTGGACGCAAGATCTGAGAATGTTCAAGTCCAACAAGAATTACCGAATGGCCTGAGCAATGAAGTTACTAACAACACGCCCATCATCGATGTTCATCCTAGGTCCGTAGGTGTTGAAAATCCTGGCAATACGGATCTCTGCAGAAGTAGATGAAAAATACTTATTATGGACAGCTCGTTAAAAAAACTTACTAAAGGACAAAAAGCTAAGAGCTTATAGTGAAGCTTAAGAAAATGCCAAATTATTACCAATGCCATGCTGCCTGTGGTAGTCAAACATCAGTGTCTCGGCGACACGCTTACCCTCATCGTAGCAGCTCCTGACTCCTGATGAAGAAAATAAATCGAAAACAAAAGAGAATTACGGGACATAGTTTAGAAAATGCAACATAAAATATAACACATTTATCAGATGAACATCCATACCGATTGGGTTAACATTGCCCCAGTATGCCTCCGTCTGAGGGTGCTCAAGGGGATCACCGTAAACTTCAGAGGTCGAGGTCAATAAAATTCTGCAAGTTAACATAGAACCTCGGTTTAATACACTTCCTTTTTCTCATGATTGCAAAAATAAATCCGTGTGATAAACACTGACCTAGCTCCGACTCTCTTTGCAAGTCCAAGCATGTTCAAGGTTCCAATAACATTTGTCTTGATGGTCTGTAGAAGATATATACACCCATTTAAGTGTCGGTCCAGGATATGAACAATTATGAAATGATGGTTCACGCTATGTGAAAACAGGACAAGATTAAAATGAAAAGGAATGAAAAAATAATTATTTGAAACATTTCAGCAAAGCATATGTTAGAATAATCACAAAAGCAAAGCCTGCACACCTTGACAGGGTTGTGCTTGTAGAAGATTGGTGAGGCAGGGCAAGCAAGGTGATAGATTTGGTCAACCTCCACAAGCAGGGGTTCGGTGACATCTGTGAAATAATAAAAAGTACAATTAAGGTGAAACTCCTGCACAAGAATATAGCTTCGAAAAGAGGAAAGTGACTTGCAAGACTACAGGCAATTGGAAATTTGGCATGTTTTCACTAGTAACTAAAAAAACTTGGTCTCGGAATATTAATATGCATGGACGTCATTTTTATTTAGAATAGAAGTTATCAAAAGAAAGTCACATAAGCATGCGCGTAGACAAATGAGATAATAAGGTGTAGTTAACTAAAAGGCTACACTGACCAGTTCAGAAAATTGCCGGTTCATTCAACAAATAACTTGGGACATGATTCTTGTACAGGCATTGACTATGACAGAATAAACTTATGGTGCTTCATTTATGGTAGGCTAACAACACAGTTTCTAAGGATTATCGGAAAGAAACAACTCAAAGTACAACAATCATAAGTGTCGAAGATAATGTGGCTAAGTTGCAGTGAGCTGAATCGAAATTATATTAGAGAATGCCTTCAGCATGCAGTATTACCGTGACGGATGAGCTCAAATCTGGGGTGACCGATCCACTTCTTCAGGTTGTCTTTTGAACCAGTGAAGAAGTTGTCAGCAACAATGACCTGACCGAAAACAACACAGAATCAGTTTGCTAAGCTCAAAGGTCCGTGATACAGATCCACGTGGTTATAAGGCTAAATTCTACAAAATCCAGTAAAACAGTTAGCATGGAACTCTGCATAATTTAGAAACTTCCTAGGATGAGAGCTGGTGTAAAGATCTCGGAAGCATTGCCGCTGGATCTTGGTCATCTCAAATTGTAAGCTCAAGGTACGTAATGTAGTACTCGGAAAACATTGCTACTAGATCTCTCGCAATCTAAAAAAAACTTGCTCAAGCCATGATCTCACATTCTAAGCTGACGATATGGAATGCATAGTTTTCTAAAGCATTGCTACTGGATCTCTCGCAATCTAAGAAACTTGATCAAGCACTAGAGAGGTCAAGGCAAAGCTTGGAGCTTAATTAAGCTCTAGAAAGCAAATGGCCCACTCCATGCTAACATTAATGGGAAAGCTAGGTTGCACCCTGAGATCTGGCACACAAAGCAGCTCCACTGCAAAACGTCGTTTTCACAAAGATCTAGAGCCCCTGGCTGACTGTATGAGTCAGATCCAGCTCACAATGGAGTTGACCCCTCACTCAGACGGGTCAATTGTGAAGCAAAGCAAAGCAGTGAGGGGTGCGGGGGGGGATCTGGCTCTTACCTCGTTCTTCTCGTTTTCCATGAGCTTGTCGACGAGGTGGGAGCCGATGAAGCCAGCTCCGCCGGTGACGAGGATCCTCATGTTGGCCTGCCCTCCCCACAAAATTCGCGGCAACCGAATCAGAAAAGATGGCGGTGCGAGATCCAGCGCTGAGATCCCAACGAACAAGAAGCAGGCAGGCAGCACGTACCTGGTAGAACTTGGAGAAGCGGAGCGGCGAGGGCGTGGGCGGCGGGCGCGTGGTGGCGCCGTTGCCATTGGCCTCCTTCTGCGCCATCGCGTCGAGCACCTAGGCAGGCAGATCCACCACCCAAACAGAGAGATCGTCGTCAGAAGCCACACCCCCCCCCCGAACAAAACCAAAACCAAAACCAAACGAAATTGAGAAAATGAAAGTCGCGATCTTGTGGGGGATCGCGCGGCGATCGAGGGAGGAAGCATCGGGAATGGATGCTCACCAGGGGAGGGGGGGTGCTGGGATCGGGGCTGGCTCAGTTGGGACACGAGGAAGCGGTGCGTTTGAATCGGATTAGACCGGGGCGGTTGAGGTGGAAAGCCCTTCCCAGATCTGACCCGTATTTATAAGCCCCGCCTCCTCTTCCCCTCCTCTTCTCTTCTCCTGTCGCTGGACGAGGCTGCACACCGACTGCTACCAACCGAGGCTAAATTATCAGTCAGATCCACCACGCCACGCCCCCACCATGAATTCCGACGGAGAGAAAACAATGGCGAAAAGAGAACCAGGGGATTAATCAATGCACTAGTCCGTGCAGCGCAGGGCGCGCGCTTCAGATCGAAGCAAAGCTTTCGCTGCTGGTGTCGCGCCAGATTCCAACGGCAACGGGTGCTCGATGGCGACGCCTCACCGCGCCCGGATCTCGACGCCCGACCCGTGAGCCATTAGCATATTCGCGCCGCGGTTAGGCAAGGACCAGGCAGGGCGCCTTGTTTAGGACTGACTGGGAGATCCGTCAGTCAGTGCAGGGGAAGGGGTGATCTCGCTACCAGGTGGGGCCCGATCCATTGACTTCAGGCTTCAGTTGCCGGGTAGTTAAGAGTTTCGCGGGGCGACCGACGCGAGCTCCCGGGTACGTGGGCTCGACCCGGTACGGGCTGTTGCTTCAGACATACGGGTGCCCCGACCGGATTAGTGATCAGAGTCATCAGCAAAATGGAAGAACATGGGCACCACCACGTCATCAACATCGCACCGACGTATCATATGTCACTGCTATTTTACATAATCCGATCCTAGCCCGGGCTACTCCAGCGAAAAAGTTCTCATCTTTAATTAGTGCATGGTTAGTGGGTGGTTAAACAAATTGCTTAAAAGTGTGGCGATTTAATAGTGCCATGCCATCCATGAGGTTCTATTGTTCTTGCCTATCCCTTGAGAAAATCTGAAAGATTAACATGAAATTGCTCTAGTCCTAAAACGATGCTAGCTACCATATGTTTCCCACAATTAAAAGTTTCTTACGGAGCAAGCCATTCAACCGAGAACTTAAAAAAAAGGGATAATATTGTCTCATTTTATTTAGAAAAGAAGAAGAGAGTCGACCTGTTAATTAGCGGGAAAGCAGACCGAAACCGAACCACAAATAAGTTTATCCTACTTAGTAGTTTCAAATGTTGCATAGTCACACTAGTTACCTCAGTAGATGCTCGATCTCTATGTGCTACCTGCATCAGAGGAGTATAAAAAATCGCGAATACCGACTTGGCTGACACAAAGTGTGACTAAAGTTTAGTCTCATATTACTAGTTTGGAGATGTTTGGACCTTGTAAGGGAGTAAGAACATGAGAAGATGGCGCATACACACACTGCTCCTCCACTGCCCATGTCGTGTTGCGCATCGTGAGCCGAGCTGCATCTATGCCACATGTACTCATTGTTTTGTTTGCTTCCTTAGACCATGAGAATATTTAATGATGATTACCGTAAAGATCATTTTGGTATAGTAAAGTATCACACATAAACTGGGTGATAAAAATGGCAAACACTGGGTGGTCATGAAAGTATTCATTCACTGTGATAGTTCAACATTGGGAATTACTCCTCTAATTAATAGAGAGATACATCCAAGATCCACTCGGTGAAATAGTATCGGTAAATAAGTCTGCGAGACAAGGACATGACACTAGTCATGGGGATACTATGTCATGGTAACGAGTAAAAGGAATCATACTGGATATCGGGAATAATGTGATAAGGTGATTAAAAAATTTAATCACGGTCTTGTCATTTATCTCGTCCCGAGGTATTGATTGGTATCGCGGAGTAATATAAACTTACCTAACAACCAACAAGTTTAGCAGATTTCCTTCGTGCAACTTGTAGGAATCAATATGGACGTCCACGGTTCCGATGTTGATTATTGATTAGTAAAATAGTTTTCCAATCATGTCTACTAGTTATCAAACCTGTAGGGGTCACACAATTAAGGTGTCAAAGTCTGTTGTTTGCATTGGATGGTCCGGAGGAGAGTAGGGTATCATTCGGGGTGGTTCCGACATGATAGAATTAATATTCAATAGAGATTATGGAGGAAATGGGATGTCCCAAGATGTTGTAGACGTGTTTCTAACATCAATAAGGAATGATTGATGTCGTTACGATATCACAGAAACAAGTTTGGTGCCAATCGGAGTCGTTTCGGGAAAATCACCATAAGAGAGAAATAATGCCGATGTAAGGCGGAATGTTATATGAGATATCCGGGGCTGTTAAAAATATAATTCAGAAATCGTTAGATAAGGTTGATGATTTTATCTATAGGGGTCACGGTGTTCCAGAAGACTTTTCATATAAGGGGCAATGCCAGGGGCAAATTTCCTCCTGTGAACAAATCCTAATTTTAGGGGATGCCAGGTGGGACCCATGATCTCACAAATGCGCATTGGCTTTCCCTAGGAATTTCCCCTAATTTATTTGAGAAATAAATTAGGTGGAAAAGTGGGAAAAAGAAAAAGAAAGAGAGGGAGGGGATTGAACTTCATCTAGGAGTCCAAACCGAATCTCCTAGGAGGATTGGTGCGGCCAAGGGAGGGGAGGAAAAACCGACCTCCTCCCCATGGAAGGTTGCCTCCCTTGTCCCACTATATAATCCCACCACTCCCTCATTGTTAAGACACACAATTGACTTTTGGGTTGTTCTCTCTCTCAGAATTAGAGATCTAACTAGAGACCATCTAATTGAATTAGAGTCTCTAATTATAATATCTCTAATTGAATTAGAGCCTCTGATTAGAATGCTTCTAATCGGATTAGAACTTATGATTAGATACCCTCTAATTGGTTTAGGCCTTTGTCGATTAGTCATGTCAACAAATCCCTCGGATGGTCTGATAGAGTTTCGAGTAGGAGAACGAAATAGGCGCTGGTGACAACGTCGGCTAACAGGCGGCACGATTTACCCAGGTTCGGGCCCTTACAGAGGTAAAACCCTTAATCCTGCTTGTCTGTCTTTGTATGAGGAGGATTGTTACAATGATGGGTGCGCTAGCCGAGAGATTGGACCTCGAGCTATGTCTATGGTGGTGGAAAAACTGAGATTGGATGTCCCCCTCGGGTTGCTCTCCCAGCCTTTAAATAGATGGCCGGGTCTCAAGCCGTACCCGAGGGGGTTACAAACCCTAGCTCTAGTCGGTGGAAGCTTTCTATCTTGCCCCGCAAGTCTTGCGGGTGGGCCGCTGATGGGCCTTCTAGAGCCACAGGGTAGTCTTTTGTGTTGGGCTTCAGTGCTGGGCCATGGACCAGGTAGGCTCACCCGATAGGTCCTGGAGTTATCCCCTCGCCAGTAGCCTCGGAGTGCTTGTTCGACTGAGAATAGTCGAGTAGGCACTCAAAATCCGTTTCTGGACCTCACGATTGAGTCAATCGAATACTTGACTTGAAGGGTGTGTACCCTGTGTGAGATGTACTCGAGTATCAAGCAGTAAGTGCGCCTTGCGTTTGGCTTTTTTCGCAGAAGGGTATGGCTCAGTCGCTTGGCTCTCCCGAAAGATCATGGCCAATTAATTGCTTCTCGGGCAAAAACAGTTCTGGCCTACACGAATTCGAGACCTTCGACTCGAACTCGGCGAGGTGATCATTGCGAATGGGTCATGGAGGTCTTATCGAGTCCAACTTAACCTTAAAGGGGTGCCCGGCGCGTCCGCTAGGATTTTTCTTCGTGTTTTTGACACGGAAAATTTACTGGAGGACGCAACCCGAGTGCGATTCCATGCCCATAGGAGAGATCCTTGGGTCTTACCTTCGTACTCGAAGAGTATGGCATCCGGATGTTCCTAGTCGGCCGAATGATCCAGGGTAAGATGATGTGTTAGTATATCGTGACGAGGAGTTGTGGGAGCCGCGTACTCGCGATTTCATTTTAGATGCATTGCGGGCGCTATCGTCTGTTCCTGCAAAATGGCGAGTGCTACTGTTACCATTGTGCGATTTTTCAAGCGAGATAGTCTTTTTTCCCTTCATCTGTACGAAAGAAATTTCGCGCCATGAAGTTCGCACGAAAGAAATTTCGTGTCAAGATGTTCGTACGAAAGAAATTTCGTTTCAAGATGTTCATACGAAAGAGATTTCGTGTCATAATGCTCATACGAAAGAAATTTCGTGTCATGATGTCTGCAATGACGTCATTCCGCACTCGCCTGCTCCCGATGGGACGTGACGCAGTGGGACAGGGCGCGTAGGGCCCACCTTGTCAGCTTTTTGACCGGAAACGAGCCACCGTGTGCCGGTTTCTCCGCTAGACGTGCGATAATTACGCACGATCTTGCGTAAAAGGGGTAACCGCCCCCCGTCTCCTTGTTTACGCTCCGCACGTGGCGGCGGGGATGAGCGCCACGTTGGTAGATCAATGGCTCACAGTGGCTTGGCCCTGGTATAAGTAATAGGCCTTAGGGAAAATATCACTTTCCCGGCCTCCATTCACCTTCTTCCTCCTCTAGCGCGCCCCTCTATTTCTGCGAGACCGCACCGAGCTCCAATGGCGGGAGGCAAGAAACACGGCGCAGCCACGACTTTCGGCAAGGAGGAAACCAATGCCTCCACAGCGGCCCCGATGAAGAGGACGGGCGAGTGGCGCCCATCCAACACGACGAAGAAGAGCATCGTCGAGATGCAGAGGGAGGGACTGCTTTCTCCCGAGGACTCCAAGCACGTACGCATGTTGACAAAGAGGGAGGAGATGCCCAATCCACGCACTAACGAATGCGTCGCGTTCTCGGAGCACATCGCCCGAGGTCTGTCATTTCCTCTCCATCCTTTCCTTGTCGGGCTGTTGTATGTATATGGCATACAACTGCACGACCTCCCTCCCAACGCGATACAACACATCTCGTTTTTTATCATGTTGTGCGAGTGTTTCCTCGGCATTCGCCCGCACCAGGGGCTCTGGAATTCTATCTTCCAGGTGCGAATCTTTCGGGAGAAGCCCCTGCTAGGCGAGAAGATCGGAGAGCCGCTGACGACCGGTGGCTTCAGGATCCAGGCGAACAAAGACTTTCCGTATATGGAGATGAGCTTTGTCGATTCGGGGCAAGGGTGGCGCCGGAGATGGTTCTACGTTGAAGACAACGACGCGGGTGGCGTTCCAGAATTTCATTCATTCACAGCCTTGAAGCGGAGGAAGTCCTGGTCACACGCGCTGTCAGCTGAGGAGTCCAAGGTGGTTTCTCCCCTGCTCGCGAAAGTTGGATGTTTCCATGACAAGGAGTAGGGGACCCTGCTGAACGGTATACACTTGGCTAGTGTGTTCCAGCGCCGGAGGGTCCAGCCACTCCAAGACAGGCCGACCCCATTGTGGGAGTTTACGGGTGTCAACGATCCGAGCCGGACGTGCGACGACATTCTTTCGGATGCTGAATTCGAAAAGAAGATCGCAACCATCACTTATTTGAAGAAAGGGGAGAGTTACTCGTCGTGCCCTCTCACCCCTTTTCATGCCAAGAACCCTCCGAGTGAGGTAAATCTCTTATCCTTCTTCTTTCTTTTGTTTATTTTCTCTCTGTTTTGGGTTTTCGTCAATTGAGCCGTTGTCTCTTCTTCCTTTGCCTTTGTAGAACCAGGATGTGGTGACATTCTACTCGCCACTTTCTGCGGATGACGGCGCCTCAGATCTTCTGGCGAGCAACTTCGAGGCTCCACCCAAAGCCAGCGTTGCGGACGCAGAGTCCAGCGATGAGCGAGAGGAGGTGGAGGAGGAAGAGGAAGAGGAGCTTCCACTTCGCCGCCGCAAGTGTCGCAAGGCGGAGGAAGATGAGGTCACTTCCAAGGATAATTCCTTGAGTGACGACGTGGTCGAGGATATTAGGCCCATTTGGGCGAATCCTCTCAACGTACTTCCTCCTGCCATCCACTAGTCGAATATTCCCACTGCTTGGGACCCGGACAACCTCGACGACGACGATGAGGACGAGTGAGTCCTGTGTTTTTTCCTTTGATATGGGGTTACTCTCTTCTCTTTCGATTCTGACTTTTGTTTTAGCCTGGTGACCATCAGCACGGACCAATTCGCGTCCTCTGCCCCGTCCGTGAAGCAGAAGGAAGTTGTTGCGGACCCTGCTCCAGCTTCGAGCCCTGCTCGACGACCCCCAAGCCCCGCGAAAGCAGTCGACATTTTGGCGGGTGGGCAGCCCGAGGATGCCGGGGCATCAGTGAGCGAGGAAGTTTCGTCTAGCTCGCCTGACCCCTTGTCGACCCCGCATGGCAAGGTGATGTCCTCTTATCTTTCCGTACTTTATTATTTTACTTTTTTATTGGGTGCACGGTAGTACTCCCGATGGGATTAGCCCCCGAGTCTATGGTCGACTGCTCGCAGTTGGCTATAGACTCAAATCGAGACTTTTGCTTCCTTACTTTGAGTTTTTATCGGGTGCATGGTAGTGCTCCCGATGGGAGTAGCCCCCGAGGCTATACTTGACTATGTACAGTCGTGTATAGGCTCAAGTGAGAACTTTCTAACCCGCAAGGAATTTTGCAGGTTGTCCTTGATTCTCTGGCTTCTTTCGGGTTCCGCCTTGTCAAGGCTGAGGCGGAGTGCACTTCTCTTCGGGGAGAACGCGACCAGATTCTTCAGGATGCTCGTTCTTTATTAGGTGAGTTAACATACGCTTCTTACATTGGCTCCGTTTCTTCTAGATGCGACTGTTGCTTGATGTGCGTGATCCATGTTGCAGACGAGGTTGCCCGTTTGAAGTCCGAGAAGGCCGAGGATAATTCTCGGGTAAAAGATCTGGAGAAGGAGCTAGAATCTTCCCAAAAGGAGCTAGAGTCCACTCGCAAGGATGCAGCCACCCGCCTCGCTGAATCTCGCGAGTCCTTGAAACAGCTGGAGGACGCGGGTGCAGCGCACAACAATGATTTGGTCAGCATCCTCCGTCCCGTGGCCCGGGCTTTGGTTGGTAAGTTTTTCGCAAGTTTCTTTTGCTTGTAACTTGCTTTTTTCTCCTCCCTTCATTGATTCGCTCCATTTCTGTTTTTAGATGCTATTGGAGTTGGTTTGGCGTTGTCAGGAGGGGCCCTAGTCGACGCTCTGACTGACGTGTGCACGCAGCTGCAAGAGCACGAAAACAAGGCCTGCTTCGCTCTGCGTGATGATGCCCAAGTGTTGTCGCAGCTGCATCAAGGATTGCTTGTGGGAGTGCCAGTTACACCAACTCTTGGGGGCCTCCTTCAAGTCTTCCTTGGCGAAGCCGGTCCCCTTCAGGAGTACACCCTCGCGCAGACCGAGTGTGGAGCCAATATGGCTATTCAGTTTGTCCTAGCTCACAACGTCTCAGGTGAACTGGAGAAGGTGTATTCGGAGCTCCCTCGAGATGCATTGGGAAAAAAGGTAGCGCTCCGACCCTTTGACGATCGTGCGGGGAAGCTAGCGAAGATGCTCTCCGAGCTAGTTTCTCGCGGCCGTGGTGTGAAGCCTGCTGCGAGTGGAGCTACCTCTGGAAAGCCCATAGTTCCTTAGGATGAGGTCCGTTTTTTCTTTTGTATGCCAGTCTGTGTAGTGAACTTTGGGAAGGATTGATGACCCACAAGTATAGGGGATTGCAACAGTCTTCGGGGGAAGTAAAACCCAAATTTATTGATTCGACACAAGGGGAGCCAAAGAATATTTTTGGAGTTGTCAATTCACCTGCACCTGAAAGTACTTTTGTTCACAGTGGTTTATCAGTAGTAACAGTTTTATAGTAGCAGCAGTAGTGAAATAATAACAGCAGTAGTATGAAAACAACAACAATAGTGATTCAAGTAAACGGCGGGATGAAAATGATGTAGGCATAGGGATGGATGAACGGGTGTTGCATGGACAAAAAGTTCTAATAATGATCATGTCAGGGGCATTGGAAATAAATAAGATAAAGCATCAAAGCACTAAGTAACCATAGGCATGTGTTCCGTAAATAGTCGTACGTGCTCGCAATAAGAACTTGCACAACATCTTTTGTCCTACCAGCCTATTTTAGCGGGGCCTCAAGGGAACTACTGGTGATTAAGGTGTTCCTTTTAATAGAACACAGGAGCAAAGCATTAACACTCCGTGAACACATGTGATCCTCACATCGCAGCCATCCCCTCCGGTTGTCCCAATTTCTATCACTTCGGGGCCTCGGGTTCCGGACAACAATATGTATAAACAATTTGCAGGTATGATCAAGAAACAATGATTATCATCGTGATTCATAACATGCTCAGATCTGAGATCATGACACTCGGGCCCAAAGTGGCAAGCATTAAGCATAACAAGTTGCAACAATGTCAATAGCACTAGTAGAGGATACTAGGCACTATGCCCTAACAATCACGACATTATTACATGAACGATCTCATCCAATCCCTACCACCCCCTTCAGCCTACAGCTGGGAATTACTCACACATGGATGGGGGAAACATGGATAGTGGATGGAGAGGCGTTGGTGATGACGATGGCGATGATCTCCTCCACTTCCCCGTCCCGGCAGGGTGCCACAACAGGAACTTCTGATCCCCAAATCGAGGTTCGGGACAACGGCGGCGCTCTGTTGTGTTTCTGGAAAATATGACGTACCCCCTCAGGTTTTAGGGTTGAAGGCTACTTGTAGTCGAAAGGGGAGTCCGAGGGGGGGCCTGGGGGGCCCACACCCTGTGCTGGCGCGGCCAGGGGGCCCGCGCCAGGGGAGGTGTGGCCACCCTGTGGCCCCTCTCCTGCCCCCCTTCTGGCTTCTGGGGTCTTCCGGGGGTGAAAACATCAATGGGCTCTTTTCTGGGCATTTTCCCGAAAGTTGATTTTTCTGCATAAAAACAAGACACCAAAGTAATTCTGCTGAAAACAGCGTTAGTCCGTGTTAGTTGTATCCAAAACACACAAGTTTAAAGGAAAACAATAAGAAAAGTGTTCGGAAAAGGAGATACGTTTTCGACGTATCAAATCCCCCCAAGCTTAGCTTATTGCTTGTCCTCAAGCAATTCAGTGACAACTGAGTGCGATAAAAGACGTTTGAGAACACATTTCTTTCATATGATGTAAATATACTCACTATGCGATCAACTACTTAATTATGCTCATGATAAGATACATGCAAGATACTGACACTTAATAGCTATGCAAACCATGAAGAGATAACAACATATTAATAGTAAACAACACGAAGCATAACTATTTGCAAGATTGAAATATTTATAATAGGATCTGACAAAGCGGTATTTCGCTTGCTCTTAAATGTGGGGCAAAACATAAATGCCATGGCACCTCTGAAGTTTAAGGGAAGACTAGAAGTAAAGATATCAAAGACACAAGCATCAAAAATATACCACAATCAACCGTGCTTTGGGACAAACACATTACACTAAGAATGATAACTATGCTCTCAAGAAAGTGCTCAAAGAATATGGCGGAGACTCAACGTAAAAGTAAAAGTAAAAGAAAGACCCTTCGCAGAGGGAAGCATGGATCACTCATGTGCTAGAGCTTTTTATTTTATTAAATAGAGGTATTGAAAACATTTTGAGAGAGGTGTATGCATATGTCAACGAACGGTAAACAGACAATACAGTACGTCACAAGTCAACTAGATTCACAAGAGCGGCTCCCATGGTGAAGGACGCAACTGGTGTAGAAGGTCATCCCTCTTTCTCTTTTGTTTACATAATTATGCTTTGACTGATAAATGAGGGGCAAAAAGAGTGAAGAGAATTTGTGTGTATTAACTTGGGGCTGGGTACCCCGCTGCCAGCTCTTCTATCATTTGGATAAGCGGATGAAGCCACTAGTCGAGGGTGTGAAATCCAATCAACAAGTGAGATAAAGATTCTCTATTTACGTCCTCATGAGCTAAAACATGGGCACAAAACAAGAATAGTTTTTAGCAGGTTTTAAAGGTAGCACATGAGCAATTTACTTGGAGTGGCGGTTAAATACCACATATAGGTAGGTATGGTGGACACATTTGGCAAACTTTGGTTTTCAGGGATTTGGATGCACGACTAGAGCTCATACTCAGTACAGGTGAAGGCTAGCAAATAGACAGGGAGCGACAATCAAGAGAGCAACAACTATCATAATCATGTTTGCGACAAAGTAAAATCAACTGAGGCATAAAACTGATACTAGAACTCTGAGGCAAAATAAATCATCGAGGCTTATTGACTTTTTTTTCAGTCTTAGCATGCGTGAGCATGTGCCAAGTCGATTCAAATGACACAGTCAGAGGAGGCTACCACAATGTCATACCCTTCTATGAATAAAACAATGCGAACAAATATTTATGCGACAGGTAATTTACTATTAATACATTGGAACAAAACATTAAAGAGCATGAACTATTAAGAAGCCATTAAGTCACATATACCTTATACGAACAAATTAAGCATGCTCACATAGATGGATATATGTACAAAAATGAAAGCAAATAGAGTTCATACCAGCCTCTCACCACAACTTGAATTGTCGTATATCGTCATTATTGATCTTCACTTGTGGCTCGAATAATATATAATGAAAACCAATCTCCAATGGAATCACGGACGACTGTTGAACTCTGCAACAAACTTTACAAAACCAAAGAAGAACAACAAATATTTTTGGGTTTTCCAATTAAAGCACGAACAAAAAGGGAGCAAGCAAACAAAAAAAATCTTTTTGGGTTTTCAAAATGAAACAAGACAAAAGAAAGCAAACAAACAAACAAAAGAAAATATTTTTGGGTTTTTGAATATTAAACTGCAACTAAAGAATAAAGCAAACCAAATAAAGAGACTAAAGAGGCAAACAAAGAGAAACAACAAAAATATTTTTGGTCTTTTTGTGTTTTGGAAAGCGAAAACAAAACAATAAAACCAAAGGAAACGAAAGAAACAAAACCAAACAAAAGAAACAAAAAGAAGCGAAAGAAAAAAAAACATGGATATACAAAGAACCGACCGAACATGATATATGAATGAGTGTGATGTCGTTATACCTCCCCCCAATCTTAGGCTTTTGGCCTAAGTGGAGATCAATCAAAGTGCGGGAAATATCCCCAGTGCGGTGGGTCATCCCTCGCGTGGTCGTACTCGGTGCATAAGAAGAAGATGAAGCAGCCGACGCATAGTTATAACCGGGATGTTGATATGGAATCCCCATGGCATCATAGGGCTGGACGAAATCACCATCGTCCTCCTCTCCGGCGTCCTCCCCTTGCTGGGGGAGATGCTCAAGGTATGTATCCATCTCACTCTCAGGAAGCTCCCATCCTTGCCTGTTATTAAGATCAAACAAAGGAGGTGCAGGCAAAAGTACTTCTCTAACAGTTTTAACAACTCTCCACCCGGATCGTTTGGAGAAAGTTAATTCAAAAGATAAATTATGTAAGTGAGCATGAGTGGAAAGAAACTTATGTTGAACCATGGAAACTGATAGTCTAGATGGTGAGGCTCCAAACCATGCAAAGCTAACAAGCGCGAGGCGATAAGACCTCCACAAACTCCGCCCTTCTCACGGTTATTTGAGAGACGGTAAGCAATCAAAGCACCAAAATTATAAGACCTATCATATCTCAAAGCAGCAGCAATAAATGCCAAATCATAAACAGATAACTTGCTGGCAGTTTTCCTAGCTAATACACATTTAGAAATGAAGTAGGCAAAGTATCGAATGCTAGGGAGTTGAATTCACGAATTTTACCACTTTCTCCCGTGAAGCTTCTGCCTTGGCAAATATCTCCATATAAATCCGGTAGTGGTTTGGGCAACCCACTTATTCTCTCACAAGACCCCACTCAGGTACCTTAATAGCTGTGTGGAAAACACTAAAAGGCAGACTCACAGCTTTATTATAAATCTTGTAGTGGACCATTGGGTTAGTTGGAGACCATTTAAAACAAAAATCCTGCAGCACAGACATAGTTAGTTTCACATATTGGATGGGCTCATCCTCAATGAAACGCTCTAAACCTGCATTATGCACTAGAGTGTTAAAATCATGCAGAATTCCCGTGACTTGCATAAATTCCCGACACAGATAGATCGATGGGAACACCCTCTCTTCACGGTGCACGAGCATAACCTCATGCACCTCCAACTCATGCTGGTTTAGTTGATAAGCATTGTGCTCCATCTCTGAAATTTTTCAACAAGCACCATAAAAATTAATTTCAAGCAACTATAAGGTGGAGACTACCATAGGGACTTATATGAGAGCTACACATACATCAAAACTATATTATCTCTACTCAAATAAAGCATGCAAACTCACATAAGTTGTCACCTACAGTACCAAAATACTCAAGAAATACTTCACTAAACAAAATTCTACTTGGATCATCGGAGGAGTCACATACCGGAGAGCAAATGCACCAAATTTCAGCACAAAAGATGGGCTGAGCAAAGAGATCGAAAAATTTCGAGGAAGAACAGCAAGAACTCGGGTTCTAGGAAATGAGTTGAGTTTGGGAGGTGAGAGAAGGAACTTTGGCAGGGGAGAGAGATAGTGGGGGCCAGGGGGCCCACACCATGGGCTGGCGCCACCAAGGGGCAGGCCGCACCACCCTAGGGTGTGCCTGCCTGGTGGGTCCCTCTGGGGTCTCCCGGGTGGCTTTCTGCCTCATTTTTTACGTAAAAATTTATTATAATTTTTCTGGAATTTTTCGAGAAACTTTATTTTTGAGGTATTCCCAGAATTTTAATAATTAATAAAAACCGGGAAAACACAAGTGAAAACATGGAAAAAAACCAAAACCAGAACTACAGAGGTTCTAAGACACTCTAATGAAATAATAAACAAAGAAAACAAAGGTGGTAGTAGTGAAAAAAATATGGGTGGTGAAAACATGCATAACTTCAGTAATCAGGGTGAAAACATCAGGAAAACATGCATAACTTCAGTAATCAGGGTGAAAACATCAGGAAAACATGCATAAGGATGGTGAAAAACATGATTGCACTCAAGTACTAATGTGATAACAGAAGTAAACATGGTGAAAACAATATGGGGGAGGTGAAAACATAGTGAAAACATTGCCCATTTCATTTAAAATCATTTTGTTAACAAGGGTGATCAAGTCTTGCTACCAAAATAATTTTATATGAAACAAGACTTTGTTTCTCACTAAATACTCATGTTACCTCAACCTTGATGGGCATAGTCCCAATCATAATAATTTCATATTCTTTGGGTGGCTTTGGAATAGGACAATAAAATTCTCCAATCTTGATGGTCTCCACATTTTCAATGGAATTTAGGCCATATTTTCTATCAATCTTCTTGGGAAAATAAATAGTGTGCTCTTTATCATTAACATTAAAAGTAACTTTTCCTTGATTGCAATCAATAACAGCCCCTGCAGTATTAAGAAAAGGTCTTCCAAGAATAATAGACATATTGTCATCTTCAGCCATTTCCAACACAACAAAGTCAGTTAATATCAGGCAATTATTAGCAACTTGAACAGGAACATTCTCACATATACCCACAGGAATGGTAGTAGACTTATCATCCATCTGCAAAGATATATCAGTTGGTATCAATTTTTCTAGGAGGAGTCTTTTATAGAGAGTAAAAGGCATGACACTAACTCCAGCTCCCAGATCACACAAAGCAGTTCTAACATTTTTTTTATAGAACAGGGAATAGTTGGTATACCAGGATCTCCAGACTTCTCAGGAACCTTGCCATTAAAAGAGTAATTAGCAAGCATAGTGGAAATTTCCTCATTAGGAATTTTCCTTTTGTTTGAGACAATATATTTCATCTATTTTGCATAAGGAGGCAATTTAATAGCATCAGTTAAAGGAATTTGCAAGAACAAAGGTTTCATCCATTCACAAAACTTGTTATAGTGTTCTTCTTCCTTAGATTTGTGTTTCTTACCAGGAAAAGGCATTGGTTTTTGTACCCAAAGTTCTCTTTCATTACATGTATATTAGCAATGAAATATTCCTTAGTAGACTTCGCAATTTTAATTTGCTTTTCAGGTTCAGCTACACGTTCTTCTTTATCAGAAGCATCATTCTTTTCATTACCACTTTCAGTTTCAGCATCAGAGATAGATATACTATTAGGATCTTTAGCAGGTTCAGAGGATTCTACGGCAGTTTTATGTTTCTTCTTCTTTTTCTTCTTAGTATGAATAATATCATTATTAGTTTGCTGGGAATCTTGTTCAATTCTTTTAGTATGTCCCTCAGTATATAAAGGATCTTGTGTAGCAATACCACTTCTAGTTCTTATTTCATAAGCATGTTTTTCTTTAGAAGCATTAACTAGCAAATCTTCTTGCACTTTAGCAGGTTGATCTATTTGAGTTTGAACCATTTGAAAATGTTTAACAGGCATTTTAACATCATTAGAGGTTCTTTCTATAATACCATGCAAATCATTAATAGCTTTAGAGTTTTCCATAAGGTGGTTCTGCACTCTCATATTAAAATTATCTTTCTTAATCACATAATTATGAAATTCATCTAAGCATTGATCAGGAGGTTTACTATCAAAATATTGGAGAGAGTGTACCTCACTGGATGGTGAGTGAGGTTTTGGCTTACATAATTCTTCTATAGGTGGAAGATTCTTCACATCCTCAGATTTAATACCCCTCTCTTTAGGAGATTTCTTGGCTTCTCTCATCACTTCATCATTTAATTCAATCATTCCCCTCTTCTTGGGTGTTGCTGTTGGTGTAGGTACTGGAGTAGGAGTCGGCTCAGGCTCAACCATAGTCCATCATCATGATTTTGGCTTATTTTAGCCATTAATTCCTCATCTTCTTCTGGAGTTCTTTGCCTGAAAACACAACCAACACAACTATCCAGGTATGTCCTAGATTCAACAGTTAGTCCATTATAGAATATATCAAGAAGTTTATTATCTTCTAGCTTATGCCCAGGTTCAGCTCTAACTAAAGAACCAAACCTTTCCCAAGATACAGGCAATTTCTCTTCTTCTAATTGCTTAAAATTAAATATATTTTGTAAAGCTGCATGTTGACCACTAGAAGGAAAATATTTCTGAAAGAAAGCATTAACCAAACCAATAGGACTATCAATAGATCCAGGAGATAAATTGTTAAACCAAGTTTTAGCTTCATCCTTTAATGAGAAAGGGAATATTTTAGCAACAAACTAGCTACGTTTCTTAAGATCATTAGAGAATAAACTACTCAAAGAGGAGAGCTCATTCATATGTTTCACAGTACTTTCATTTTTAGTTCCACAAAAAGGTTCTTTCTCAACAATAGATATATAAGATAAATCAAGAGATAAATCATAATCCTTATCCCTAATATAAATAGGAGAAGTGGCAAACTTAGCATCAGGAGATAATTTATATCTAACATCACGACTTTCCATAAGACGTATAGCAGCATATTTATCCTTCAAAGCATGTATTTCATCAATAAGATCATCACTCAGTTCAATATAAGCATCATCTAAATCATCACTAGGGTTCTCTCTAAACTCAGGTGAAAAAGCAGGAGTAACATGGTTTTTAGCAGGAGTTTCAGTGTTTGCAATATTTTTAGCTTTAGCAATAGTAGCATCTAAGAAAGGACCGAGAGAACCACTCTCATCAAGCATAGTAGAAGCATCATCAAAAGTATCAGAAGCATTTTCAGATTCAGCAGAAGTAGCATGTGTAGCATGTGGTGGTGTAAGCAGCTTACTCATAACAGATGGTGAATCAAGAGCAGCAGAGGTGTTCAGAGTTGTACCTCTTCTTGTAGTGGATGGTAATATAGGAAACTTTCCATCACGAGACTTACCCATGATGAATGATTGGCAGTAGATAATAATACTCTCCGGTGAGCTCGCAAATAAAGCTATGCTCCCCAGCAACGGCACTAGAAAATAGTCTTGATGACCCACAAGCATAGGGGATCGCAACAGTCTTCGAGGGAAGTAAAACCCAAATTTATCGATTCGACACAAGGGGAGCCAAAGAATATTTGTGAGCCTTAACAAGTGAGTTGTCAATTCACCTATACCTGAAAGTACTTTTGTTCGCAGTGGTTTACCAGTAGTAACAGTTTTATAGTAGCAGTAGTAGTGAAATAATAACAACAGTAGTATGAAAACAGCAGCAGTAGTGATTGAAGTAAACAACGGTATGAAAATACTATAGGCATAGGGATGGATGAACGGGTGTTGCATTGACAAGAAAGTTCTAATAATGATCATGTCAGGGGCATTGTAGATAAATAATATAAAGCATCCAAGCACTAAGTAACCATAGGCATGTGTTCCGTAAATAGTCGTACGTGCTCGCAATGAGAACTTGCACAACATCTTTTGTCCTACCAGCCCGTTTCAGCGGGGCCTCAAGGGAACTACTGGTGATTAATGTGTTCCTTTTAATAGAACACCAGGGCAAAGCATTAACACTCCGTGAACACATGTGATCCTCACATCGCAGCCATCCCCTCCGGTTGTCCCAATTTCTGTCACTTTGGGGCCTCGGGTTCAGGACAACAATACGTGTAAACAACTTGCAGGTATGATCAAGAAACAATAATTATCATCGTGATTCAATAAGATGTTCAGATCTGAGATCATGGCACTCGGGCCCAAAATGGCAAGCATTAAGCATAACAAGTTGCAACAATGTCAATAGCACTAATAGAGGATACTAGGCACTATGCCCTAACAATCACGACATTATTACATGCACGATCTCATCCAATCCCTACCATCCCCTTCAGCCTACAACGGGGAATTACTCACACATGGATGGGGGAAGCATGGATGGTCGATGGAGAGTCGTTGGTGATGACGATGGCGATGATCTCCTCCACTTCCCCGTCCCGGCAGGGTGCCAGAACAGGAACTTCCGATCCCTGAATCGAGGTTCGGGACGGCGGCGGCGCTCTGTTGTGTTTCTAGAAAATATGGCGTACCCCCTCGAGTTTTAGGGTTGAAGGATACTTGTAATCGAAAGGGGAGTCCAAGGGGGGGTCCTGGGGGGCCACACCTTGTGCTGGCGCGGCCAGGGGGACCCGCGCCATTGGGGTATGGCCACCCTCTGGCCCCTCTCCTAGCCCCCTTCTGGCTTTCGGGGTCTTCCGGGGTGAAAACATCAATGGGCTCTTTTCTGGGCATTTTCCCGAAAGTTGATTTTTCTGCATAAAAATGAGACACCAAAGTAATTCTGCTGAAAACAGCGTTAGTCCGTGTTAGTTGTATCCAAAACACACAAGTTTAGAGGAAAACAATAAGAAAAGTGTTCGGAAAAGGAGATACGTTTTCGACGTATCAAGCATCCCATACTTTTCTTTCCAATCGAGATGTTTAAAAGTGTCAGCATTTTGTTATTGTACCTTACTTTGTGTTCCCCCGATGGGAGTAGACCCCGGGCACTCAAAGATAAATTTGTTGTAAATCATCGAGTGCGGTGTGGCTTTGCGACTGAAACTGTCGTGTTTCCTTTGTTCTTTCCAGGTTGTAGATTCTGGCGGTGGCTCGTCGAGCGGTGCTGCTTCTTCGACTGAGACGTTGATTACTGATGCGAGTATGCTTGCCATGCTCCGTAGCCGTGTCGCGGATGGTGAGCGTAAGCTCAAGGCTCTGCAGGGTGTGGTGGATGTTGCCAAGTCCAAGCAGAAGCTTGCTGCGGATTGCGAGCAGTTTGTGATGGAGGAGCTAGCGAGCGTCGCAAAGAGCATGTTTGTAAGTTCCACGAGCCCTCGAGTGTTTTCGGTGTTTTTCTTGCTTGTGTTCTGACGCGCTTCCTGTCCATGCAACTGTTGAACCTGATGGAGCGTGTGAGGGTCACTGTGTGGATAACCGCGTTGCTTGTGAATCGAGCAGTTCCAACCTTCATGCGTGCAACTTCTGGTCTGACCGCGGCAGGGGTTTTGTCCTGGCTACTCTGCAGTATCGAGTAAGCCAGGCGCAACTCTTTGTCGAGTCTTGTCGGGAGGGCCTTTCTTCGGTCCATCGGGCGATGTTACCTTTCGACATTGTTCCTGATAGACTGAGTGGTCTGCTAAGGATGTTTCGTCGGGTGAAGGATGTTCGCGAGTGCGTGCGCCAGCATCTCATTTGTGGCGCTCAGGTGGCACTCGCCTTTGTGTGGCTATGGCACCCTGATGTCAACTTTAACTCCGTGGCGTGACTTCCTGAGACCCGAGGAGCGCGTGTGGACTTTGTCCCTCACTATGAGGTTGTGCGACCTACGGCGGAGCGGATCATTCGGCTGACCGCCACAGAGACCGAGCGGCTGCTTCGAGAGGCTGCTGGTCAACGATAGTTGTATCTGATAAGGTGTATGTACCTTGTATGTTTATTTGAGTCATTTAAGGTGTGTGAAGGTGTGTACCTTGTAACCTTGTATGCTGGTTTAGTCAGTTAAGGTGTGTTAAGATGTGTACCTTGTGACCTTGTAAAATATCTGTCGTGCATAGTCACTCAAAGATTTGTTGATGCTAGTTTGGCGTAGCCCCCGTGTGTTGGGGTGTGACCGTTGTTTAGCATGTGAAAGAAAAAAAAAGTGTGACTAGGTAGTCTTTGTTACTATGGTTGAGAAACTATGTTTGTATTGCGATGGCTGAGAAGCCATGTATTTCCTCAGGTTACAATGTGGCTGGGACAACCTTATTTTGCGAGTAAGAGTACTCTCCTAGGGATAGAATTTCCTCAGGTGCGCCACGTTCCATGGGTTGGAGTAGACGCCGTGTATTTTTGGGTTTTTCAAGCGATAGGAACCTCCAGGGATGCCCTCGTGTATGATGAAAGGTCTTTCCCATGGTGGCTCGAGCTTGTGTCCTCTTTCTTGCTTGAGTCGCAACCCCAGGTCGCCTACTATGAAGGATCTGCTGCGGATGCGGCGACTATGGTGGTTGCATAGTGCTTGCTGGTAGACAGCGGATCTTGCGAGTGTGACGTCCCTGACCTCGTTCAGTGCGTCCATGTCTTCCGCGAGTGCTTTGTTGGAGGCTTCTTCGCTATATGGAACGACTCGCGGAGCGCTGAATCGAACATCCTCATGCAGGACTGCTTCGACGCTGTAAACCATGAAGAATAGCGTGTAGTTTGTGGATCTGTTTGGAGTTGTTCTCAGGCTCCATAGGACAGACGGTAGCTCCTCGGCCCAATGTCATGCTGCAGGATGTAATATGTCGAGTAGTCATTTCTTGAGGCCAGCCGAAACTAATCCGTTGGATCTTTCGACTTGCCCGTTTGTTTGGGGGTGTGCTACTGAGGAAAATCTGAGAGTTATCCCCTTCTCTGCACATAAGGCCTTCGTATCTTTGGCTGTGAAGTTGGTCCCATTATCCATGATAATATTGTGAGGGACGCCGAATCGGTACACGATTGTTTCGAGGAATTGGACTGCGCACTTCGCATGCTGCGATGTTACTGGGACCGCCTCGATCCACTTGGTGAATTTATTGACTGCGACCAACAGATGAGTGTATCCTCCGGGTGTTGCCTTCCGTAATGGTCCTACCATATCGAGCCCTCGTTGAGCGAATGACCAGGACAGGGGGGTCATATGGAGCTCTGTGGCCGGTGCGTGTGGGTTGGGCGAGAAGCGTTGACAAGCTTCACACCTGTCGACCAGTTCCTTGGCGTCTTTGGCTGTTGTTAGCCAGTAAAATCCTGCTCGAAAAGCGTTGCCCAGTATGGCTCTCCAGCTTGCATGGTGCCCGTAGTTGCCTTGATGTATGTCTCGTAGTAATTCCTTTCCATCTTCGGGTACGATGCACCGTTGGAGGATTCCTGATATACTCTGTTTGTAGAGTTTGCCGTTTATCACCCGGAAGGATTTTCTGCTCCGAACGATCTGCCTTGCCTCAGGGATATCCTCCGGGAGCTGTTTTCGGATCAAGTAGTCGAGGTACTTGGTCATCCAGATTGGCTCGACTAGGAAGACTTGCCTTGAGATGTTGTGAGCGAATTCAATGATGGCGCTTTGTCGACTGGCTTCTATTTCTGTTACTGCCGGCACCTCCGTGTGCTTCTTCAGCTTGACCGATCTTTTGATGATCTGTTCGAAGTAAATTCCTGGCGAAACTGAGGCGTTTGTTGACCCGATGTTCGCCAATCTGTCAGCTTCTTCGTTACTTGACCGAGCAATGTGCTTCAGTTTGCACCCTTTAAAGCTTCCTCCGAGCAGTTTATACATGTCGTGATAAGCGATCATGTTGTCTGCGACGACGTCGCATTATTTCATCGTCTGTTGTACGATGAGGTTTGAGTCTCCGTATATCATCAGTCGAGTGGCGCCGCAGGCGATCACCATTTTCATGCCGTGCATGAGTGCTTCATACTCGGCGTTGTTGTTGGATGTTGGATCATCGAGGGGGGAGTCGAGGCGTAGAACGTACTGCAGTTTGTTGCCTCTTGGCGTTATGAGGATTACGCCGGCTCCCGCCCCTTCGTTTCTTTTCAACCCGTCGAAGTACATGATCCAGGAGCTTGTGTACTCTGGGGGTCATGGAGTTTGCAGCTCTGTCCACTCGCAAAGGAATTCTACGACCACCTGGGACTTAAGGGCGTTGCGTCATGTGTATATTATGTCCCAGGCGCCTAACTTGATGCTCTACTTTGCGATTCTTCCGGATGCCATGGGGTTATTCATGATGGTACCGAGTGATGCGTCATTTAGCACTGTGACGGTATGCTCCTGAAAGTAATGTTTAAGCTTGCGAGCTGTAAGGACCACTCCATACACGAGTTTCTGGTAGTGGGGGTATTGCTGTTTGCACGGCGAAAGTACCTCGCTTAGGTAGTATAGTGGTCTCTGAGCACCGTATGCTTTTCCGTCCTCTGGCCGCTCGACCATTATTACTGTACTGACCACTTGATTAGTTGCGGCTAGGTAAAGGTAGAGGGGTTCCCTTTCCTGCGGTGTTGCCAGTATGCGCCCGCTCTACAACACTCTTTTCAAATCGGCGAACGCCTTTTTTGCTTCTAGCATCCACTCGAACTTATCTGTTTTCTTCAGCAGTTTGTAGAAGGGGAGCACCTGCTCTCCCAATCTTGTGATGAACTTGCTGAGGGCCGCCAGTCGCCCTACCAGCTGTTGGACTCCGTGGAGATTTGTTGGCTCTTTCATTGTCAGGATTGCCTGAATCTTCTCTAGATTTGCTTCTATCCCTCGAGCCGAGACTAGATAGCCGAGCAACTGGCCGGCGGGCACGCCGAAGACGCATTTCGTCGGGTTGATATTGATTCTGTATGCGTTGAGGGCGTCGAATGTTTCCCTTATGTCCTCGAGGAGTGTGTCCTCTACCCGAGTCTTGATGACTATATCGTCAACGTACACTTGTACGTTCTTGCCAATAAGCTTGGCGAGCCATTTTTGCATGCAACACTGATATGTTGCGCCTGCGTTTTTAGCCCGAAAGGCATTGTCGTGTAGCAGTAGACACCATGAGGTGTGATAAATGATATCTTCTCCTCGTCTTCCTATTTCATCCTGATCTGGTTATAGCCCGAGTAGACGTCTAGGAAGGAGAGGCGCTGACAGCCTGCTGTGGAGTCGATAATCTAGTCAATCCGTGGGAGCAGGAAGTTATTCTTGGGGCAGTGTTTGTTCAACAACGTGTAGTCGATGCACACGCAAAGGATGTTTGTGTTTTTCTTCGGGACCAGCATCGGGTTTGCTAACCAGGTGGAAATCTTGATCTCCCTGATGAACTTGGCGGCTAGGAGTCTGTTCACTTCTTCTCCGAGTGCTTGCTGCTTTGGCTCGGAGAAGCGTCGAGTTGTTTATTTGACTGGCTTTGCATCTTTGAATACTTCTAATGAGTGCTCGACGAACTCTCTGGGTATCCCTGGCATATCGGATGACTTCCAAGCGAAAATTTCCCAGTACTCACGGAGGAGTTCGATGAGCGCGCTTTCCTATGCGAATGACAGAGTGGTTGACACGATCGCCGTCTTTGCGGAATCTGTTGGGTGGACTTGATGCTTTCTAGTGTTGCTATTGGAGCTAAACTCGAGGTCTGGAGCAATTTTCTTGGTTAGCGGCATCAGGGGCGGATCTTCTTGGTCTCACCCTAATGCACATGAATCAGGGTCAAAGAAATTTTTTGGCCTTACATATCATCTAAAATGGCATTTTGCATCAGCATGTAAAATGTGAACCAAGCAGTCAATTTTCAACAATATGCAAGACCATTTAAACAACGGGTCATCGGGGTCATTGTTGCTCCAGCCCCGCCCCTGAGCGGCATCACGGAGTTGTCCGTGGTTTTTGCCAGCTCTTTCAACTCTTCTTGCATCCTGAAAGATTTTGCGATTTCATGGAAATCGTTGTCACACTTGTCTGACTATTGGAAGTCTCCGTTTACGGTGATCATGCTGTATTCTCCTGATAGTTTTAACTTGAGGTAGGCGTAGTGGGGTACTGCCATGAATCTCGCGAACACTTTTCAGCCGAGAATGGCGTGGTACTGTGATGGCCAGTCGACTACCTCGAAGTCCAGGAATTCTCTCCTGTAATTGCACGGATCTCCGAGTATCACCTCCAAGTTAATTGTTCCGAGTGGTCGGACCGCTTTGCCCCGTACTATCCCGTGGAAGGATGTTTCTGATTCTGCGAGTCCCTCCAAGTTCTTATTCATTTTACGGAGTGTATCCACGTATATGATGTTTATTTGCTGCCACCATCCATGAACACCCTGGCTAGGTCGTAGTTGCCTATTTGCGCATGAATGACGAGCGCCGCGTGCCCCGGTCGATACACCCGTGGGGGGTGGTCCTCTCGTGAGAAAGTTATCGGGTGCTCGGACATCTTCAGGTATTCAGCCTTGGACGGTGGTGCTTGCACTGCCATGTTAACATGACGAGTGTTGGTCTTCTGAACTCGTCGGGACGGGCATACCTTCTTTATCATGCCTAGGAGCCCGTGGGGGTTTGGATAGCCGTTGCCTCCGTGATTTGCTGTGGCTGGATTAGCTGGTGCAGGAAGGGCGACTAGAGCCATGTTGTGGTGTCCAGCGGGTGGAGGTAGGGGCGGCGGGTGGTTCGCAGCTGCTCCTCCCGGCAGTTGCGGGTATCCTTGGTTTATTGCCATCCTTTGCTTCCTTGTATACGCCTCATGGATGTTTTGGAACTTTCGGCAATCCTTGAGGAGGTGAGTGTCCTTGAGCTTGCATGTTCGTTTATCAGTGAACATGTGCAAGGAGCACTATCCGTCCAGGTCTTCCTCGGGCGTTTTGTCGTCTGGTTTTGGCTTCCACCCGCGATTCCCACGGGATCTGCTGTCGCGGTTTCTTGTGAATTCAGCAGCTACCATCTCCGATTGATCAACTTGATCGTAGTGCCGCCTCTTCCTCCTCCAGTGGTCACCGTTGCGATCCTTGTCGTGCGCGGGCGAGGAAGCTTTCTCGTTGCGCAGGGACTCTTCGCCATTTGCCCATCTGTCTGCTATCACCATTAATTCACCGATTGATTTGGGTGCGGATCACCCCAGTTCTTCTCGGAAGGCCGCGCGTCGAGTGCCCTTGGTGAAAGCTTCGACTGCTATTTCCTTTGATATATTCCTCGCCGTGTTTTTGAGCGTAGTCCATTTCTGGATGTACTCGCACGTAGATTAACCGCTTTTCTGCCTGCAGGCTCGCAGTTCCTCGATAGACGCTGGCCGCTTGTATGTTGCCTGGAAATTCTTCTCGAAGTCGCGGGTGAGATCGTCCCAGTATCTGTAATACATGCGCGGTCTTCCATCGAACCAGCTTTGGGATGCGCCGGCCATGTGCAGGTTTAGGTACTGCATGGCTGTAGTTTTGTTCCCGCGCTGGCATTTCACTGCGGTCAGATAGTCTGAGAGCCAGGTCCTGGGACCCTGCGAGCCGTCGTATTTCGGGACTTCTGTCGTGAGTTTTAATCTCTTTGGCATTGCTGCCTCGCGGATGCTGCTGCTAAAGCACATCGCGCCGCACGCGTCCTCGTGAGAGGAGGTGGATAACGATCGGGCGCAGTTTCTGCGCGCGCGGGCCTTATCGACCTTACTTTACACAATGTCTCCACGCGCGTCGTACTGGCCCGGTCACTGATTATCTTCCTGCCATGGTTCCCTGCTGCGATGTCGCGAGAAACCTCCGTGGTGCCATGGGCTACTGTCACGGTGTCACGGGCTATCGCCGTCGCTGCGCGGACTGTCGCCTCGGCGTCTCGCTTCTTTGCCCCTGGGGCGACGAGGCGATCCCCTGTCTCCTCTTCTCGGTGACATACTCTCGTGCCCGCGGGGTGTTCTGTCCACTCGAGGGGTTTTATCAGCTTCAGGGGTTGCCGCATTTTTGCGAATCTGGGCGACGATGGCTGCTCTGGCCATACCTAGCCCTTTTTGGACTTGGCGATGTTGCTTTGCGCGGGGGTCGTTTTCTGGCGGCTGATTTTCCTGTAGATAGGTGGCAGCAGCCAGGACCGCGGCGACAAGAGTTGTCGGGTGCATGTTTCCCTCGTCGCCCACGTGCATGAGAGAGGTGTCGATGGTTTTACTGATCTCGCTGAGAGACCCTTGGTCCATGCGAGCGGTCTTCGAGACGTATTTTCCCTTCTTGACGGGTTGGTTCCCCGTTGAGGGGGTCCTCGATAGTGCGACACGGTGCGCACTCAAAAGCTTCCGCCGCTTGCTTGCGTAACTCGAGTTTCTTGCGGGCGTCCGTTAATTGATGGCTCCTCGGCGATAGGTGGTAGTGGTATGCGACCAACTCTTCCTGGGTAGATCCAGGTTCTATCGGGTTACCCGTTTGTACCGCTGTCTTCGCTTTGACCCAGGCCTCTCGCGAAACCCTAATCTGCTGCCGTGCCACAAGGCTGGCCTCTATTTCGGCGGGTTCTTCGACTGGATCTGCCATGTAGACGTGGGCCAGATATGGCTCGTAGGTTTTTGGCGTTGGCCAGCGATCCTCGCTGAGTTTGGAGGGTTCCTCGGTCGCGATAGTGTGGAAGTTGCGCGTGTTGCACCAGATGGAGCCACCGTTGAACTCCAAGTTGCGCCCGGTGTCGCTAAGTGGCGATTCCGGGACTTCCGGGCTCAAGACGGATTCAGTCAAGCTCGGTTTGGTCGGGGGAAGCGTAAGATTCCCTCCTTGCTGGCGCGAAAGTGGAGATCACCGAACGTCATGTTGACGCCTTCCTGGAGTCCGCTGAACGCCGGGCGATATTCCGGCGAGTGGGGCGTGTAGATGAACGACCAGAAGCGGATTGGTTCCAAAGGAGCCGAGGTCTCTGGGCTCCAGTTGAAGCTTGGTGAAGATGAGGCCGATGATGCCGCGGATCCAGCGCCTTCCATTCCCACAGACGACGCCAATTGTCGATTAGTCATGTCGACAAATCCCACGGATGGTCCGATAGGGTTTCGAGTAGGAGAATAAAATAGGCGTTGGTGACAACGTCGGCTAACAGGGGCACGATTTACCCAGGTTCGGGGCCCTCGTAGAGGTAAAACCCTTACTCATGCTTGTCTGTCTTTGTATTATGAGGATTGTTACAATGGTGGGTGCGTTAGCCGAGAGATTGGATCTCGAGCTATGGCTATGGTGGTGAAAAAACTGAGATTGGATGTCCCCCTCGGGTTGCTCTCCCAGCCTTTAAATAGATGGCCGGGTCTCAAGCCGTACCCGAGGGGGTTACAAACCCTAGCTCTAGTCGGTGGAAATTTTCCGTCTTGCCCCGCAAGTCTTGGGGGTGGGCAGCTGATGGGGCTTCTAGAGACACGGGGTAGTCCTTTGTGCTGGGCTTCAGTGCTGGGCCATGGACCAGGTAGGCTCACCCGACAGGTCCTGGAGTTATCCCCTCGTCAGGCTTCTTCTAATTGGGAGATGATGATCATCTCTCGATTAGACCTAGTTCTAATCTCTTTCCCACGTGTTGGGACTTCTCCACCTCAATTGCAAGCATGCGGTGACTAGTCCTGTATGGCGAAGCGCTGCAGGATTTTGACAGACGTATGTGTGCGAGCTCTCAGAGGGATAACATGTGATACCCTCACTCTGCTGGATCCAGAAGGTGGGATACGGGGAATCAGCAACAGTCCCACTTCTAGGTTTAGACGTGGGACTCCTCATCAGGCATCACCGACATCATCATCGAGACATCGACACTACTTTCACGCTTCATGTCGGTAACAAATCAGATGTATCCACGCATTTAGCTACATAGTGGATCTTGTGTGTTACGTAGTTTAAAAAAAAATCTGCTACGTATCCCAATATCTAGAACAGTGGCTCTTTATGATTTTGAACATGAGAGCGATCAAATTTTTTAGAAGCGATTTAACGAAACTATCTCCTTCTTTACCAACATAGTTGTAGACAACGACTTCCCTAAAAATTGCTACTTTCTGGACGTCGCAACTTCCTATGCGACATGGCTACCGACAACACCGCAAATGTGAACATATGTCTTCCTCCGCACTGTATGTGTTTCTATTCCTTCTGTTAGATACCATGCTTGAATCACTATTACTAGCAATTAGTTTGGACGATGTTTTGGTCTTACCTGGTAGATTGCACGAGTAGTTTATTCTCTAGTTTGATGGTCATCTTTTATCTGTTTCTATGGACTAAATCATATGAAAAATTGTTCATATCTTAACAAAGGGATCACCACACACGAACATCGATGTTGATGGGTTGAGCCAAATGCGGACTTGGGATCGTCAACATCAAAGTCTGCAACAAGGACATGACACACACACACATCGACAATGTCATACCGAGACAAGGCGGGATGACGAAGAATCCATAAACTTGTTGCTATAGAATTTTAAACAAGTTGTTAAAAAAAATTATGAAACGAGACTACATTAAACTATTATGTTGTAATTTTGAGGAACTTTCTAATTATGTGTTAATCATGAGATGTTCTTATATGATAACTAAATAAAATTACCTTTGTAATGTGTGGCGCTTCACGCTAGGATTCTCTTATGTAGTTTAACAGTCATGTTTAAACCATTGGTTCTATGGATAAAATCATATGAAAAATATGTTCAAATACTCAACAAATGGACCATCGCAGGCATCGATGTGACCAAAGGCCGACCTTGGCATCTTCATTCCCAAAGAAGAATGTTCGACCCAATACCTTCAACAAGTACACGGCGCACACATACGTCGACAACGCCTATCTAGCTGATGCGGGATGATGAGTTTGCCCTAGGAGAATCTGCATATTCGTTGTTGTAAAATTTAAAACAACCTGTTGAAAATTATCATGGTAAGAGACCACATTAAACTATTATGTTGTAATTTTGACGAAATTTCAACTTATGTGTTAAACACGAGATGTTCTTATATGAAAACTAAATCAAATTACTCGTGTAAAGTGTGGCACTTCAAGGTAAAATCCTAGATGGGGAAATGAGTTTTGACCTCCTTTTATCACTTGTCATGCGTGAGAAGACTTAGCTGTACATAGCTGCAAACTAACGCATCCAGATTTGAGAGTGAGTGGTGTTCTCCCACTGCGTAACTCAGGGAGAAAAGGACATCTCTCATTTGCACGGTCAGTAAAGTAGGGGCGTCCTTCCATTAGTGACTAATGAGCCAGCGCGGCAGCGCCCAACGTCAGCTGGCTTCTGCTAGATTTTTTTTTTGTACAAAGAGAGGGGTCGAGACCCCGATGCTGCTATATAACGGGCACGTGGCGGGTACAATTTACACAAAGGTCCAGAACGTTAACAGCCCTATAGACCTGAAATTCGAAAAAGGACCTTGCGATTTTACAGAGAGCACCCTGGACAGAAAAATAAAAAGCAATCAAGTCCTCGTGCTCCTCCACCACCAGTCGCCGGCGTTCTCCAGGTGACCAGGTCGCCGAGAACGGAGTGCAGTGAGAAACCCGGACTCTCCCTGCCGGCGATGAAGCGCAGATACCGGCAGTCTTGAAAAACTCGGGGACGAACCACTTGAGCTCTTCAGGAAGTCGAGCTCCGGCATCTGGCTGGATTCGCCTCCGATGAGGCGGAAGATTGCAGGCCACCATCTTGGCCGAAGATCGCGGCGCCCCCATACGCCACCGCGTGATTTGCTCAACGAAGCAGCTAGAGAGGAACTGCATCAATAAGAGAGAGGGAGCAGCAACATCCAACCTCCACCCCACGCCACCACGGCCATCGGGCGCAATCAGATCGAAGCCGCCCTCCATCTCATCGAGGTAGCCATTGACAAGCACCAGAACCAGTGCCCATCCTTCGGATTTATGAGGGAGAGAGGACCGAGCAACCGTCTTCTCCAAGCACTTCTCCGCCCACCGGAGTTTCTCCTGGAAGAAAGCAGTCGCCGCCGTCTCGCAGAGGTTACCCGGCCACCTCCACGAGCAAATCCTCGTCGGCATTACGCCGCTACTAAGCAAAGCTAGCACAAACCTAGATCTACGACCTACTCTACTGCTAAAAAGGGGGGGCCGGCACCCTAACTCATCGCCGTACCGACTAGCGTGAACGCCAGCGGCAGGGATGGCCGGAAAGCGGCGGCGTCTTCGGTGGACTCTCAAAGCGCATAGAGGGGGGATCGACCCGCAGTTTGCCTTAATTTGACCGCTTCTGCTAGATCGCGCATAGATAGAAGACGCAGACGGGGATAAATACGCAGAGCTCGGCATCCATGGCAGGAAAAGCAGGAGTAGATTTCGTTCCGCTGTACAGGTATACGAAGTACCAGCATGTACGGCTCTCGGTGACACCCCACGTCCACGTGTGGGCTCGCTCGCCGGGCTGTCGGTGCCTGGGTGGAGACGATCCCCGCCTTGCCCTAACCTACGTGGAAGGAGGATAAAGTAACCAGCAACAAGCTTGTCCGGTGGCCGGTGGGAAGCTCCACATGATGTTTTCGATCCCAGTGTCGGCCTCTTCCCTTTCTTTGCAGCGTGCAACTTCCCGTGCGCGGTCGCTGTTCGGCCGCCACTGCCAAACACGTTTGGCGTGGACTGGACTCTCTCCTCTCTCCCTCGTCCATGTCGTCTTCGTCAATGTTTATATATGCGTACCAACGTAGAATACAGCTCATCCCATATTTTGCCTGTTAGTTCGCTGGCCACTCGGGCAGGGCTTCAGCCGGGTCGTGCTCTCCTGCCAAATCAGAGATAAAGTATATGCATTCAATTTTGCATTTTATTAGGTGTTAGTTATGGATGGACCGAATACGGTCCATATCAGACAGCCAACAGCTTATGTCGACATCAAACAGGAACAGGGTCCGCCAGTAGTGCCAATTGCCAAGTGCCACGTGACCAAAGCAAAAGCACACACTAGTTGTACATCCAACTTCGGTCCTGTAGTCACGGCCCTGTCACGTAGTTGGCAGTATTGTTTATCTGAATATAACCCCTAATCTATCCCTAAACCAACATAAGACCCCAGATTCGTAATCAATCTAACTAAGCATATAGATCTGGCGAAATACTACAAAGAAACAGAAAAATTTCAGTTGTAATCTACAACACTAGTGCACGAATAGACTGACAGCAAAATCGGCGGGGAACCCCAAAATACGATACCCAATCACAGATCGAAACCTAAAATCTCGCAGATCTACTGTGCATGTCGACCTACGGCCATGCAATTACTATGATCTACAGATTGAAACTACAAGGATGCGGCATGGGTTGGAGAAGGTCTTACCGCCATTGTTGCAGCTCGCTCGAGGAAGAAGGCCTCCACGCTCGACGAAGAGGAGATCCAGCTTGCTCGTCGAAGAGCGGCTGCCCGACCTTCCGCTCCCGTTTCCACTGTCGCAGAAGGTGTTAACCGTCGAGCTGTGCTCGTGCCGGCAGTAGGGGAACCACCGATGGAGAGAGATAGGTGAGAGAGGACAAGCGAGTGAAGTGAGTGGGGAGAGGTAGCGGTGAGGGGATTCATGGCGCGCGTGTTCCCGAAGGGATGCGGCGTCTCCCGCCTCTTCCCCGCGCGTGCAACACCCGGACGATATTTGCCTAGGGGAGGGTGGCTCTGCGGAAACGACCGATTTAGCTGTTCCTCCAGAGCCTGGCGCAGAGTATTTTAAGGTTCGTGCAGATGTAGATACGGGGAACGGGTCAGGAGACCAAACGGGGAAGAATGCATCTACGGCAACCAAACACGCCCTAGATGTCATGTCTTGTATGTGGCTACAGTTTTTTCTTTTACCAACTTGTGCAGCTGACTGGTAACAAGTCACCAAAGAATTGGAATTTTCAAAAGCTAATGAAATTTCAGATTATCGGAAAATATCTTCATAAACAATAATGATAATAATATCATAGTAAATCTGAGAAATAATATATAATTTTTTAATTCTTAAACTTGTAAGGAGTGAAAAGCAGATAAACGGTGCTGAAGCAGCTCAAGCTCCAAAACAATATGGTCTAAGCATCGTGTATATGTGTTCTTTATTTCGCCATGCTTCTTACTCTTTTCTTTTCCTAAAAAATTATGTCATCTTAGAACTTTTAGTAATGACCTGATTTAGTTTTTTTTTGTGAAAACTTAGCTTCAAAATTATTAGGCATAAATTTCGTCGCTGTCTTGGGCAAACGTGCAGCATCTCCACCGGAGGTCACAATAACGTTGCGTCCCAGCACAAAAACTCCCCCATTGGACTTCTCAATAGCGGCGAGTTATTGGACGGGCCCAATCTCGCGCCCGGTTCGGCCTATGTTTGTAGGGACGCTACCAGGAGAGCCAGCAACCGCATAACCTCCCGCCACATCGGATCAAAACGGTCGGACCAGTCGTGTCATAGGCGCAGACCAAAACAACGACAACTACTTCACTTTCCTCCTCTCCCTAGGAAGGTACACCTTGTCGCCGATGTCGTTCGATTGCGCTTAATGGAGGCGATGGTGCAAGCCAAGGGAGCACCACCCCGCCGGGGTGTGTGCTGCCGCCGAACCCAACCTTCATCGACCAAGGTGTCGGCACTCCACATCCAGGAACACGGATCTTCCCCGGGGTCGGTAAGAGCGACCATCCCTCCGACTTGCCGGTTGTCGGGGGGTTTAGGTGGCTTTAGTGTCGACCTCAACCACTCGTACTCCGAGTCGCCGTCCCTGCGGAGGGGGAGAACACCAGATGTCGATCTAACTAGAGGGACGGCCGCAACCTCTTTGGTAGCCAGATCGATGTTGCCGACGCATGTGGCTACATGTTCGACGGAATGTCAGGCGACTAGAACATGGTATGATCAACGTCCTCACACGTGTCCGTTTGGGTTTGTGAGTGGCATGATCATTGATTTCTGTTCGAAAGTGTGGGAATAAGTTGAAGTTCAGAGATCTTGTCCAGAATCATCCGGGATGGTACCAGAAGCTGTTCTGCGGTCACCGACACGACCGACGCCCTGCAAGAAGAAGTAGACGACGAAGAGGAGGCTGACGAGGAGGAGATCGAGGTCGACGTCGAAGTGCAAGATGTTGATACGGGACCGACGATGACCGTCAAGACGAGGAAGAAAGGTACTAAAGGAAAGGGGTGGAAGACCCTCCAGGACAAGCGCTTGCGCGGCACATGAAAGCTAGTGACCAACTACGCCATTGTTGGCGCCAACCAAACCTATGGTCGATATTGGAAAAGGGTCACCGAATAATTCAAGGAGATAAAAAAAATTGGTGGCTGCATCAAGGCGATGATTAACCGCAAATACAATGCTATGTCGCACAGGTGGAAGCCCATACAAGCCTAGTGCAACCCCTTCCACGGGCACGCTCGAGTAGATACATGCAAGGAAAGAGAGCGGAATGTCGATGGCCAACGAGTTGAAGGACGCTCTCTGGCTGTTTAGAAGCAACAACAACGACAAGGAATTCATGCTCATGCATTGCAAGGATCCAACGTTGCAAGAAGTGGGAGCTCGCACACCTCAATCTCAATGGCGGCGACACTAGTGATGAAGGATTGGATCACCATGTCGCCGCCTCAGAGGGACGCCCAATAGGAAACAAGAAGGCAAAGGACGAGAACGATGACGCTTCCTCAAAGGCGACGGTGCCCTGAACGATTCACAAGTGTCTCGCCAAGGTCACACCCATCTCGAAGCTAAACACCAGCAATTTCAAAGATAGCTGCTCGTCGCTGATGGACAAGCAATCCGAGAAGCTCGCTCTTGAGAAAGAGAGAGTTGATGCCGCCAAGATGGCCTCATAGGCGGCTATCATCACTACGAACATGGAAAGAATGAAGGCAATCTCGGAGGCGTCCGCCATGGTGATCAAGAAGATGAAGGAGGCCACCAAGATCTTGACCATCGACCTCTCGACCATGACACCAGAGGTGAGTACTTGGAATATCATCTACCAGCGTCGCATCTTGCGTGAAGCGGGTGTCGTGCCGCCAGAGCCAACACTCGATGATGGTGCAGCGGGAGCCGACGGTGTCGCAGGAGGTGCAACAGGATCCGGCGGTGCAGCAGGAACTACTCGACACACCGGAAATCGCGTCCGAAGAGGCGCTGGAGGAGGCATCGTCGGCCATTTGATATCTACGTAATCGTCTATAATATGTGATCATCGGATTTGGCGGCGATTTTGGACCGTAACTTGAATTGGACCACCTCATTTTGCTAAATTTTATTTTAGGATCGTCTATTGGGGGAGCCCGATGAGGGCAGCCAGTCCCAATAGGACAATGACGTGTACTGGCGCTTCCAATACCATTTGTTGACACAGTTGTCGGACGCTGTATTGGAAGCGCCATTGGAGATGCTCTCATGACTTGGTATGCCCCCCCCCCCCAATCGGACAATTTGGTCCGCGGACCGGGATTTGATCGAAAATCTCATCCCAACGCCCCCCCCACAAACGTACCGAGGAGGGAGGGACAACCCAACTCTCGACCAAACGCGGACCAACTTTGGTCCATGTTTGGCCGAGTCCGCGGATGACACCGTGCCCTACCTGGCCCACATGCCAGCAGGCACGGCCCTACGTCTCCTCGCGGCCCCATCTGGATGCCTCTCGACTCCGTCTCCCCTCCCTTTGACCGGTCCAATTTAATGGGACCGTGTCGCTTTCGTCCCCACTCGTCACTCCACTCTCACCCTCGAACCCTCAAACCAAACCCTAGCTAGCTCCCCGCACGGAGACATGGCGATCGACAGGAATTGGAGTTTTGGTGGCCGAGCAACGGTGTCGGTCCATATTTCTGTTGACACGGCGTCCTCTTCTGGCGAGAGCGCAACCCGCTGCTGTGGCTGGCGGTAAGGCTTCCAGTGGGGTGGTGCCTGAGCTCGCGCCGGATCCCCGTGCTGCCGGTGCCCCAGCTCTACGACATCCAGGACCAGTCCCCAGACTCCGACGAGGAGTACCTGGACGACCTCGACGACGAAGACGACGACGACGACGAGGAGGAGGGGGCGCCGTCCGGCGACGCGGCACAAGAGAACAGGCCGCCCGCCGGACCGGAGCAGCCGTAGGAGGTGAACGACGAGGCCTCCGCCGCGCCCTCCACATATCAGAGTAGGAGGAGCTCCAGATGTGGCTGGATCTGGAGGCTGCACTCCAGGCCTCAGTCGCCGATTTTGTCCCATGGTCTCCGTGGGAGGACCGCGTGACGGCACAAGCCTTGGCGCCTGCTCCGGCGTGGCCGGAGCCCGAGTACGTCATCCTCAAGTAGGTGACGACGCGCGAGGGCGTCGGCCACGAACGACGCGAGCGACCACGGCGTCGGCGACTACAACGCCGACGGTGGCATTGGGCGAGTAGTAGCTAGGTTTTTTTTATTAATATATATATTTTTATTTTGTGTACGATGAACTGGTCTTCGGGCCATATGGATGAAAAATCCCTAACTAGTATGCGGGGTACTAATGTAATATGCATTTTTTTTAATTTGGGGGAGGGATGGGTAGACCAAATGCACTGTCCGTCCGGATTCTGGTCCGCGGACTGGTCCGGATTTTTTTTTGGGTGGGGTGGGGTAGGGGTGTTTGCTCTAACATCCCCTTGCATGATTTACTCCATAGTTCTTTAGTTAGGTGTCATCTTATAGGTAATCAAATTCCTAGCCAAACCTTATGTATTTTCTGAAAATTACTAAAACATGCATACTGGGAAGGTCATAGTTTCCCATGTGCGAACTACACAATTAGATTTTACGTTACTATTTTTATTGTAAATTTTGGCTGCAGCGTCTGGGGGATCCCTCCAGTAATTAGGCCCTCTTTGGATCGCAGATTTGAAAAACTCAAGAATGAAAAAACCATGAGGATCTCACATGTTTGACTCCTCAAAATAAAGGATTATAAAAAGCAGGAATACTACAGAAATAGTTGTTTAGATTAAACGCAGAAAAAACATAGGAAATTTGCCTTGGTCTTACGCATTTGTGTCTACGAAGGTGGTTGGAGTAGATGTTTTAATTCCAAGAGGCTCTTAAGCATTTCTCTCTCGAGGAATATACTTGAACCAAATGGGCTTTCTTATGCTTATGGACCGAATGTAGTTAGATATGAAAATGGACAGTTCGTGGTCGGTAGCAGTTTAGCTTTAGCCAAGTTGCACAGGCTAGCGTCCGCGGCCGACGAGCCGACGCTCGGCCCGTCTAGCGTAATCAGCCGTCGTGCAACTACGCCGTCCAATTCAACAAAACAGGCCACCGCCTCATGTCGCCGGTGCTTAGATTGGATGACCCCCAGCTCAAACAAAATCTTGTAAATGTCACAGCATGTAAATGACACTCTTTTTCTCAAAAAAAGGGACAAAAGTAAACGACACTCTATCAGCGCAATTAACAATCGGTTGTATTTAGTACTACTCATTTATTCCGAAATGGAGTTTGTACCGCAGACTCTGCATCAAAATGATGCGCACAACCGCCGGTTTTTATTTAAAAATAAAATAGAGATCATCATGTCTTACAAGTAAACATGTTAGTCAACTGAAACTGAAACCACCATCCTAGCGGCGGCTCGCTACCTACAAGACTGATAAAGGGGGTGGCCAAACACGATGTCCTGACAACCCACCAAGGTGCATCATTAAAAAACCGGATGCCTCAACAAGCCGTCCATCATCGAGCAAGGGGCGCAGCCGGTCTAGCACACCGCAGCGTACACCGACGTACGCGCTCTGCCGCCATCTTTCGCTCACCCGTTTTAGGTGCCGCGGCGCGAAATAACGCCGAAACGGCGCTATTTGGGCTCCTGGGGGGCCGAGTGGTGAGGAAACGGCGCTATTCGCCGCTTCCGGCGCTAAAAAGGCCGCCTGAGGGCTCTGCGGGGTGGGAGGGGCGACTGGAGATGCCCTTAGATTGGACGACCCCCGGCTCAAACAAAATCTTGTAAATGTCACAGCATGTAAATGACACTCTTTTTCTCAAAAAAAGGGACAAAAGTAAATGACACTCTATCAGCGCAATTAACAATCGGTTGTATTTAGTACTTCATTTATTCCGAAATGGAGTTTGTACCGCAGACTCTGCATCAAAATGATGCGCACAACCGCCGGTTTTTATTTAAAAATAAAACAGAGATCCTCATGTCTTACAAGTAAACATGTTAGTCAACTGAAACCACCATTCTAGCGGTGGCTCGCTACCTACAAGGCTGATAAAGGGGGTGACCAAACACAGGGTTGATGTCCTGACAACCCACCAGGGTGCATCATTAAAAAACCGGATGCCTCAACAAGCCGTCCATCATCAAGCAAGGGGCGTAGCCGGTCTAGCACACCGCAGCGTACACCGACGTACGCGCTCCGCCGCCATCTTTCGCTCACCCGTTTTAGGACATGGATCAAGACATTCACCATGTTAGACCCGCCATCGGTGCCACCATGGCACCAGACCGCGCCTCCAACCTGCACGAGTACATCATGTCGCGCGGCCGTCGTAGGGTCCCCGCTGCACCAAGCCGCCATGACCCGCTGACTTCGTCAAGGAAGATGAAACTCCGCTCCACCAGCAAACCCCTCCAGGCAGCCCATCTTCCAAAAACGCTGCCCCAAAGGGGGAAACGACGCCGAAGGTGCCGCCATCATCCGATCCGGTAAAACCAAATCTAGGGTTGTCTGCCTTCCATCGCGCCGCTGCAGATGCAGCCATGTCGTGGCGCCGACGGTCACGCCACGCCTGGACCTAGGAGATCCCATGCCACACCGCTTCCATCGGGCGAGAGGGAGACCCCACCGACAGCGGTGCCGCCTAGGCCTTGCCCGGCCGCATCCTTTCCCGGCGGCGGGGGGCCTGGGAAGATGAGGGGAGGGAGGGTTGGGGCGGCGGAGGGCCTGGGGAAGATGAGGGGAGAGAGGTTGGGGCGGCGGTGATGGGATGCCCTCTCGTCGCCGCGCGGGGGCGAGGAAGGCTTTCGACAAACAATTATGCTTATGATAACCCGGCATTTCCACGGAATCACACTACCATCCGGGAAAATATATGAAAGTTTAGGTGGTTTTACTTTGTTTCGCTTCCCGCGGACGGCGCTGCTCGCCACTCAAGCTTAATGTGCCTCTGTTGGTATTCTCGCCTTCCTGAAAGTTGTGGGCACTACGTTAGTGGACGACGATCCTGAAAGTTGTGTACCGATGTCCGTTGTGTACCGATCCTGAAAGTTCTGTACTCTGTAGACTGTACTTCATTTTCGTCTGTTAGGTATATACACTACTAAATAGACTGGTTTGAAGCCTCACGATCCCTACCACCCATTTGCAGGCCACATCCTAATGAGGCCAAGTCAACGAACATGCCGCGAACCAGCTAGCAAGCAATACCTGCAATTGCCCACCATACTCTCTCCGCCTAGCCTATCAATGGGCCACTGGCTGATTCAGCAAATCCTTCTGTCCATGGCCTCATCCTACTGTCGACGTCTGGCGTTGCACGCAATCCAATCGAGCAGTCAAGAAAGGCAGCAGAGCTACTACTCGTACTCGTTATAAGCTCCAACCATTCTCCACACCCACAACACAGAACAATATCAGCACTGAAGCTTGAGTACCATGGCATTTTCGAAATCGTGCAGCGGCCTGCTGCTTGTCGCCATGGCCTTGCTCCCTCTGGGCATGGCCATGGACGCCATTGGCAGCTACTGCGCTGGAACCAGCTACCGGGGCAGCGGCAAGGCCAGCATCAACTCCGTGCTGACGGACCTCGTCGCCAAGGGCTCCACGGCGGGCTTCGCCACGTCCTCCGCCGGCACGAACAAAACCCTCATCTACGGCCTCGCGCAATGCCGCGGCGACGTCTCCGCCAGCGACTGCTCGGCGTGCCTCGCCGACGCCGCCAACCAGCTCCCCACCGCCTGCAGCTACCGATCCGACGCCAGAATATGGTATCACACTATCACTATCACCTCTTAAGTAGGAGTATAACCCAGCAGCCAGCACACCGATAGATATGCATGCTCAATCTCTAATCGCATTTGAGTAAACTTGGTCTGGACGTACGTGCGTTCAGGTACGACTACTGCTTCATGCGGTACGACAACACGGACTTCGCCGGGCAGGCGGACACGGGCGCCGGCGTGATCCTGGTGAACGTGCAGGCGGAGGACAACCCCAAGGCGTTCGAGAAGGCGGTGGGGAAGGTGATGGGCAAGGCGGCGGCGCAGGCGTCGGCGTCGGGCAGCGCGGGGCTGGGCAGGGCCAAGGACCAGTACACGTCCTTCGTCACCATCTACGGCCTGGCGCAGTGCACGCGGGACCTCGCGCCGCTGCCGTGCGCGCAGTGCGTCTCCACGGCGCTGTCCAAGTTCGGCGACTACTGCGGCGCGCAGCAGGGCTGCCAGATCAACTACAGCAGCTGCAGGGTGCGCTACGAGATCTACCCCTTCTACTTCCCGCTCGACGGACCCGGCGGACAACCCACCACCGATATGACCAAGTACACCAAGATCGTCGTGCACCCATGATGTGCAGGGCATCGGTGCGACGGACTTATACGAGCCTACCTCATCGGACGGAGGGGGTAGCATAATATTTGTGATATTCGGACGCAAGAATGAGACTTGATATTTGAGCTGCAGGCTAATAAGCGCGGCTATGTAAGTTGTAGCCAGCGCCTGAATAAAAAGATGTACTAAGTAAGTAAGAGCATCTCCAAGAGCTTGCCCAAAAATAAACCAAATACCCAAAAACTGTTTTTCTTCGGTATCGAGGGCAGAAAAACATCTCCGAGAGCATACTCAAAAGTGGCCCCATACCCAAAAATTTTGGGTCATCACCCAAATTTTAATATTTGAGTATTCATAGGCAATGATCCATATCTCAAAAAATGGAGGCGGGAAGGACCAACTGCCACGGCCGAAATTTTAGCCTCGGTCCACCCCTGGCGCCCCACCTCCTCGCCCCCTCCCGCCGGAATCAAGTTCCTCCGTCGGTGAATCGAGCGGGTGCCGGTGGTGGCCGCCGCGCACGTGCCGCCCAAATTCGATGTCGCCAGGCCCCAGTTCGCCGCCTCCTACGTCGTCAGCGACCACCTTCGGCCACCAAAGGTCCCGCCAGCATTTTTGGCTCGGGATGGCCGCAACCGCCTGTCTCCTCCTAAGCTCACCCGGCGTTGGCCAACAGCCCCACCTCGCCCGTGCTCGCCCAACGGCGACTAGAGCTTACATTGCGGGCTGGCACAGATGCCGAGCGCGTACTCACGCTGCCTAGCAGCTACAACTCAATGCCTACTACTCGCGAAACCTCCACCGCTCCGCCTCTAAAAGGCAACCCCTAAACAGCCCAGCCGCTCACCAGGTCTCGGCCTCAGCACTGATTGCTCGAAGCACCACCGCCGGAGAAGGGGTGGCGTTGTTGAAGACAACGTCGTTCCGGTGACACCATAGGATCGAACAGACGAGTCTCACCCCCGTCCAAAGATCCCGCCTGTCATGTCGCCCCTGCCTCGTATTCACCATCCCAACCAGTGTCGCCGACAGATCGGGGATCCACACCTCCCTGCCCCATTCGCGGAGGCAGGCAACCCACACCGTCCGTGCTAGCAGGCATCCCATCAAAAGGTGGTCGATGGACTCGTCATGTTGGTCACAGAAGGGGCAAGAATCCGGGCGCGGCAACCCACGCCTAGCCAACCGGTCGGCAGTCCAACAACGATCCCGGAGGGCAAGTGATGGTGCAGGTCTTGCACTCGTTGGGAGACCCCAACAGGAAGGTTTGATGAGCACAGCAGCAAGTTTCCCTCAGAAAGGAAACCAAGGTTGAATCGACCAGTAGGAGAAAGAAGCAACTTCCGAAGGTTGATGCACCTGAGGTGGCAGGGCGCACTACCGGTTCAGCAGCAACGTGGAAGCTACACAACACAATCAATTCAGTTTGCTCTAACGAAGGAGTGAGATTGTCAATCTCACCGGTTTTGCTGAACATAAAGAGGTTAAACGTATGGTGTGGAAAATAGTATGAGGACAATATGAAAACAACAGTAGCAGTGTGAAAATAGTAATTGCAGCGGTTGTATTATCAGTATGAGAAAATAGATCGGGGTCCATAGTTCACTAGAGGTGTCTGTCCATAAAAGATATCTAACGTGGTGAACAAATTACAGCTGGGAATTGATAGATAATGAAACATGCATGACATGATGATTACTATGAGATTCATGCGGGCATTATAACAAAATACATAGACCGTCATCCAACTGCATCTATGACTCATAATCCACCCTCCGAGTTGCAAGCAACAAATAATCACAGTAAGAAAAGTGTGTAAGTAAACAATGTAAACATCGTTGTTTTCTCCCTAATGGCAACAACACATCCTCCATCCATCATGTTTCTGTCACTCGAGCATAGATGCAAAAAAGCCATGAACCCACTATCGAGAATAAATACTCCCTCTTGGAGTTACTAGTATCTACTCCCTCCGTTCAATAATAGATGACTTCCACATATCTATATATGGATGTATCTAGACACTAAAATATGTCTAGATACATCTATATCTAAATATGTGGAAGTCATCTATTGTTGAACGGAGGGAGTACTTGGACAGAGCATCTACTAACAACGGAGAGCATGCAAGATCATAAATAACATACACATGAAGACAACATGACAGGTTGATAATCAAGAGACATAGCATTCAATAATCATCGGATCCCAGCAAACACAACATCTAGCATTACAATGAGATGATCTCGATCATGTAGGGCGGCTCATGAGATCTAAACATGAGGCATAAAGAGGAGAGAATAACCATCTAGCTACTGCTATGGACCCGTAGTTCAAGGATGAACTACTCACGCATCACTCCGGAGGCGGGCATGGTGGTGTAGAGCCCTCCGATGATGATTTTTCCTCCCGGCAGGGTGCCGGGGAGAACTCCATAACCCTCCCGATCTCAGGTTGACGATGACGGCGGCTGATACATCCAAAACGTATCTCCTTTTCCGAACACTTTTCTTATTGTTTTCCTCTAAACTTGTGAGTTTTGGATACCACTAATACGGACTAACGTTGTTTTCAGCAGAATTACCTTGGTGTCTCGTTTTTGTGCAGAAAAATCAACTTTCGGGAAATTTCCCAGAAAAGATCTCATTGAGCTTAAAACACCAGAAGACCCCGGGAGCTAGAAGGAGTCCCGGAGGGGGGCTAGGAGGGGGCCACACCACCCCTTGGCGCCCCCCTTGGTCGCACCGCCTAGTGGTGTGGGCCACCCAGGCACCCCCTCAGGCTCCCCTTTCAACTACACATGCCCCGTAACCTAAAAAACCGAGGGGGGGTTGGTCATATTCCACAGAAACACAACAGAGCGTCGCCGCCACCTCGAAACTCGATTCGGGGATCAGAAGTTCCCGTTCTGGCGCCCTGCCGGGATGAGGATTCGAAGGAGATCGTCGCCATCAACACTGCCACCTCTTCTCCATGAACCATCCATGTTTCCCCCGTCCATGTGTGAGTAAACACCACTGTAGGCTGAGAGGGATAGAAGAGATTGGATGAGATCGATCATGTAATAATGCCAGATTGTTAGGGCATAGTGCCTAGTATCCATTGTTAGTGTTTTCTACTGTTGTTGCAACTTGTTATGCTTAATGCTTGTCACTTTGGGGCCCGAGTGCCATGATCTCATATCTGAACATGTTATTGTTTCATGAGTATAATTATGTTTCTTGATCATATCTGCAAGTTGTTTACACATGTCATTGTCCAGAACCCGAGGCCCCAAAGTGACAGAAATTGGGACAACCGGGGGGGGGGGGGATGGTTGTGAGGTGAGGATCACGTGTGTTCACAAAGTGTTAATGCTTTGCTCTGGTGCTTTATTAAAAGGAGCACCTTAATTACCAGTAGTTTCCCTAGAGGCCCCACTGCCACAGGCTGGTAGCAGCAGCGGAGCTTGCCTAAAAAATCTGGGCGGGCCAATAGGCTACAAGAGAGTAAACTGTGCTGTTAATGGGCCATATTATACAAATATATAGGCTAAAATCTTCTGGGCTGGGCGGGCCATGGCCCGGTTTTGCTTCAACTAAGCTCCGCCCCTGGCTGGTAGGACAAAAGATGTTGTGCAAGTTTCTCATTGCGAGCACGTATGACTATATTGGAACACATGCCTATGGTTTGCCTAGAAGTTGGATGCTTCATTATTATTATCTGCAATGCCCATGTTTAGATTATTACATAACCTATGGTATCCATGCAACGCCCGTTCATCCATTCCCTCTATGCCTATGGTACTTCCCATCCTGCTGTTTCCGCGATTGCTACTGCTGTTACTATTTTACTACTGCTGCTATAAAACGGTTACCACTGATAAATTTTTGCGAGCAAGTCTACTTTCAGGTGCAGCTGAATTGACAACTCAGTTGTTAAGCCTTATAAATATTCTTTGGCTCCCCTTGTGTCGAATCAATAAATTTGGGTTTTACTTCCCTCGAAGACTATTGCGATCCCCTATACTTATGGGCCATTAGCGGCCTCGGGTGTTTTTCGTGGAAAACTGGTATATTTTTAGGGTTCACGCATCGGGGTGAATAAATATGCGAAAGGGAGATGGTGGTGGGCGCCCGAGGGGCCCACACCACCTCTCGGCGCGGCCAGGGGGCGCGCGCCTCATGGTGTGGCCCCCTCCGGGCCTCTTTGGGACACCGTTGAACCTTCAGGAATTCTAAGACTTCCGGGCTTCGAATTTTCCAATTCCGAGAATATTTCGAAAACAACTTTTTTGAAATTAAAAACAACAGAAAACATGAATTGGCTCTGTGGCATCTTGTCAATAGGTTAGTCCCGGGAAATCGATAAAAATGACATAAAGTGTAAGGAAAATATGTAGCATATGGCATGAAAACAACATGGAACATCAGAAATTAAGGATACGTTTATGATGTATCAGCAAGCCATAGGAACATGTGACACCTTAGCGGAGCTCTAGAACCCCAAATCCGTTGAGCGCCCGGCATCAGATCTAAACCTGAAAACAGAGCATCATAACACGACCGCAAGAAGTACACACCACTTGCATCCCAGCACCACCTGAAGACGTCGTCTACCCCAGAACCGAGCTCCACTATCGCGATGCGATCCAGCAAGTCCAGGAACTCGGCGAGGGATGGAGCTAGCATGTCAGGGGAAGCGTCCTCAAGCTAGCCACCGGCCAAGCCCTCCCGCATAGTGCGGCTTTTGGCAGCGCCACGGGAAACCGCCCTACAAAGGTTAGGGGCGATAGCCCTAATCCGGACAAAGGGTAACCAACAATCCGTCCAGAACAAGGTAGAGGTGCCGTCACCAAGAGTGGAGCGAGTGGCCGCATCAAAGATTTGCCGCACCATCTTGGGGACTGATGGCGTTAATGCCCTTGTTGGTAAACCCCAAGAGAAAGGTTGTGAAGAGTGCAGCAGCAAGTTTTCCCTCAGAAAAGAAACCAAGGTTGAATCGACCAGTAGGAGGACAAGCAATCTCTGAAGGTTGATGCAGCTGAGGTGGCAGGGCGCACTACCGGTTCAACAACAACGTGGAACCTACACAACACAATCAAATCACTTTGTCCCAACGTAGCAGTGAGGTTGTCGATCTCACCGGCATTTCTGAACACAAAGAGGTTAAACGTATGGTGTGGAAAACATTAGGAAAATAGTAGGGACAATATGAAAGCAGTATGAAAACAAAATGAAAGCGGTAGGTGTTTTATCAGTATGAGGAAAATGGACTGGGGTCCACAGTTCACTAGTGGTGTCTCTCCGTGAAAGATAAATAACATGTGTGGTGAACAAATTATAGCTGGGCAATTGACAGAAGTGAAGGCTGCGCCGTAGTGCATATGCAAGACATAAAGATTACTATGCGATTCATGTGGGCATTACAACAAAATACATAGACCGTCATCCAACTGCATCTATGTCTAATAATCCACCCTCCGAATATCATCCGAACAAACGTTAGGTATTAAGTTGCTAACAACAGATTATCGCCGTAAGCAAAGTGTGTAATGTAAGCAATGTAAACTAGGTAAACAACGTTGTTTTCTCCCTAATGGCAACATCACATCCTCCATCCGTCACGTTTTTGTCTCTCGAGCATAGATGCAAAGGAGGCATGAACCCACTATCGAGCATAAATACTCCCTCTTGGAGTTACTAGCATCTACTTGGCCAGAGCATCTACTAATAACAGAGAGCATGCAAGATCATAAAAAACATATGCATGAAGATAACATGATAGATTGATAATCAGAAGACATATCATTCAACATTCATCAGATCCCGGCAAACACAACATGTAGCATTACATAAATATGATCTTGATCATGTTAGGCAGCTCACAAGATCTAAACATGAGGTACAAAGTGGAGAGAACAACCATCTAGCTACTGCTTTGGACCCGTTGTCCAGGGATGAACTACTCACACATCACTTTGGAGGCGGGCAAGGTGGTGTAGACCCCTCCGGTGATGAATTCCCCTCCCGGCAGGGTACCGGGGAGAGCTCCAAAACCCTCCCGATCTCGGGATGATGATGACGGCGGCCTCGGGTGTTTTTCGGGATAAAGTGGAATATATCTAGGGTTTACGTCTCAAGGGGATTAAATAGGCGAAAGGGCAAAGGCGGTGGAGGCTTGGGGACCCCACACCACCCCCTGGTGCGGCCAAGGGGGGAGTGGGCCCCCTAAGGCCCTCCTCCGGGTCTCTTCGGGACTCCGTGGAACCTTCGGGAATTCTAAGACTTCCGGGCTTCGAATTTTCCAATTCCGAGAATATTTCCAGAACAACTTTTCTGAAACTAAAAACAGCAGAAAACATGGAACTATGTCTGTGGCATCTTGTCAATAGGTTAGTCCGGAAAATCGATTAAAATGACATAAAGTGTATAGCAAACATGTGGGAAACAATAAGAAAACAACATGGAACATCAGAAATTAAGGATACGTTGATGACGTATCAGGGACCTGGATGTCGAGATCCCTCCACGGCTTGTCAAGGTCCACCCTACCCAGCCACAGCCACCTCGCTCGCAAGGCAAGGTTCATCAGCCTCAGATCGAGGATGCCGAGGCCACCAACCTCCCGGGGCATACACACTCGGTCCCACGCCACGAGGCAGTGGCCTCCCTGGACGTTCTCACGCCCCTTCCACAAAAAGCCTCGAAGAACCTTCTCGACGACATTGAAGGTCTTCACCGGGAGGTTGAGGGACATCATTGCGAAGATCGTTACCGCCATAAGAGTGGAGCGGATTAACGAAAGTTGCCCCCCGGTTTATCAAATGAGCTCCCCAACTTGGGAGTCATCCAGCCACGTGATCCACCAGGTAAAGAAGTTGTGCCGCCGAAGGCTTCCACAATGCTAGTGGGAGACCAAGGTAGCGCATAGGGAAAGCCTCAACCGCACAACCGAGTCTTTGGGTCACCTGCTGCGCCATCTCCTCATTCCCACAGATAAGATGCACCGAGCTCTTGCTAAAATTTGTGTGGAGCCCGGAAGCGCCACCAAAATCCTCCAGGAGCACCGCGAAGACACGGAAATCCTCTAATGACGGCTTGAGGAAGGTGACAACATCATCAGCATACATGGAGGTGCGGTGTTGCAGCTCCGTCGCCGATAGCCGTGAAAGGAGCTCCACATCGGAGCCTTCTTAATCAGCAGATAAAGAGCCTCCATAACCAGGATGAAGAGCAAGGGGGAGAGGGCCCCCCCTGGCGGAGCCCCCGCATATTGGCAATCCAGTAGCCCGGAATGCCGTTGGTCATCACCCTTGTAGAGGCGGTGGAGAGGAGTGCGCATATCCACGTGAGCCAGCGCTCGCCAAACCCCATCTTACGGAGGACCTCGAACAGGAAGGCCCAGTCCACAGTATTGAAGGCCTTCCTAATGTCCAGCTTGAGAAGAACAGCTGGTGTGGCAGTGTTGTTGAACTTCCTAGCCATGCCTTGTACCAGCATGAAGTTATCATGGAGGCAGCGACCTCGGATAAAAGCGCTCTGGTGGGCCCCTACTAGTTGGGGAATAAAAGGTGCCACCCACGTAGCGAGGACCTTAGCCACGAGCTTCGCGAATCCGTGGATCAGGCTAATGGGACGGAAGTCCCCCACTTGCACCACATCCGGCTTCTTCGGAGAAGCGTGATGAAGTCCTGGTTCACCATCCCAAACCCCCGGTGATCGAGGTGAGAGAGGGCCCTAAACACATCGAGGACGTCACCCTTGATGATATCCCAACAAGCCACATAGAAGCGTGTCGTGATGCCATCCGACCTAGGGCACTTGTCTAGTGGCATAGCCCTGATGACCTTCCACACCTCCTCCTCTGAAAACTCCTCCTCAAGGGAGTGGAGGTACACCTGTCGTGGGATAATCACGGCAGACGTTACCGGGGGTAACTGATCTTGGGGCAAGACGACACAAGCGTTTGGGAGAGGGTTTAGCTCAGAGGAAAACATGACGGAACTCGATCTGGTAGCTGGCAATCAAGTCGCCGAGTCTCCGATCTCAAGATTATTAACTCAACTCTCGTGTTATACTGGATGCTCGATACCAAGCGATATCGCTAGGGCTCTTAGATCTCCCTCAACTAATCCTAGGGGTCGGTTTATAAAGCACCCGTACCCCCTGGTTTGTCCTCCAAGACGCACCCTGGATCCTACCCGGACACCACATACAAACCCTAACTTCCCTTTACCGTAACCCACAATCCGGGTTACGAGACCTACAAACTTGGGCCTTCCAGAAGTTTCTTTATCCTTAGCCGGATCTTGCGCAGCGTCCTTTGGGCCGGGTTATACCTTGGAGTTGGCCTACCGGGTTATTATCCCTCCATCAGTAGTCCCCAGAATAGCTTGGGCTTCACAGATCCTTCCTTGAAGCGCTTGCTATTCCCTGCAAAAACATCAGATGCACGAATGCATGAAGGCCGGGTTAAAGCGCTTTGATAAATAGCTAGGCCCAACTCCATGGTGGCCATATAGTAACCCGGCTTCTCTCCAAAACTTAGCTTTTCGGGTCTAAGCCCTGATAAAGATGTCAAGATCCTGTACTTTACTCGATAATTGATCTTGATATTATGAAGAATATCTCCTTCCTATTTCTGTCCGGATACCTCGCCCAATATTTAAAGCGTATCTCGCAAAACTTAAACAGATAGCCGTTACTCCGTAACTTCCGGCTCCCACCCGTTGAACTGGGCTTATCCACTCACGCTATTATAAATTGGCTCTTAGGGGTAACCCTAACCCCAACAGCTCATTTCCCCCCATTCTTCTTCCTTTCTTCCTCAGTGCTCTAGCTCACAGAGTGCCACCACGGAAACCTCGCGTGCATCACCGGAGCCTATCTGCCGTCGGCTACGCTCCGCCACGGTGCGCTCTGCACCACCGCCCAGATCCGCCGCCGGACCCCCGACCTGCCCGCCGGGAATCGCAAAGGGGCACCAGGCTTGTGCCATTTGCCTCCGTCGAGCTTCACTGCAATCCCCTCCAGTAAGCCTCTCTCATCCATTAACTAGCCTCCGCGATTTCTTGATTTTCTCCAGATTAGATCTAAGTCAACTCGCCGGTCCTTTTCCTGCTCACGCCGAATTAAGTTGCTCGTATTCATTATAGCTCATCCAATGAATTGGATATAGACTTTATTTCACTTTCCTACCACCCATAGTCGTTAATTTTGCCACAAATCTAGAAACGGAGTCTCCAATCTGGGCTCGGGCCGCCCAAATTTTCCGCCCTTGTTTCCGTCACCCGGAAAATCTTCCCTTTTCCGGTTCTTTTTATTCGCAATAGGTACCTGTGCAACCATCCATTGCCCTCAAAGGCTCTTTCAATGCATAGGCCTCCATAACTTTTATTATCATGCTTGATACCCGGATAGTTTGAACCTTACTCTGCAGATTGATACCCGGATAGTATGCAACTTCCATGTTGTCTCGATATCACTCGCCAATACTCAGACAACTCATGGCTTCCGAGTCTTATTCCTTGTATCCTTCTACCTCGTGCTTTGCAGGTCAATCACATGGCTCCCAAGAAGCAGGGGAAAACACCGGCCAAGGCCAAGACCACCAGCTCCATATCCGCCAATTGGGCGCGATCCACGGTTACGAAGGCCAAGTTAGAAGAACTGGCCGAGTTAGGGGTTCTACCCCCTCAAAAGGAAATCCACTGGAGGGTGCCGGGCAACGAGACCCGGCCTACACCGGCGAAGGATGAGGTAATATGCTTTGTGGAACACGTGACCCGGGGCTTCCGTCCTCCGGGTCACCCTTTCTTCCGTGATATTCTGAGCCATTATGGCCTTCGCATTTTTGACATAGGGCCTAACTCCGTGTTAAATATCTCCCACTTCATCATTCTCTCTGAGTCATACTTGTGCACTCCGCCAAGTTTGGCTCTTTTCGTCGAGCTTTTCCAGTGCAAACCGTGCCGCGAAAGCGGTGACGGGGCACTTCTCGCTTGCGGCGGGGTTTCTATCCAGCGCCGCAAGAATTCTCTGATGCCACCCCTCACTCTCAACTCCCACGTCAAACACTGGCAACTCTCATACTTCTATTGCCGAGACACCTCCCCACTCGGCCAAAAGAAACTGCCGGGTTACTCGGAGGGCCTTCTCGATATCTCCGAGACTTTCAACGCCTTTGCCCCTGACTCGGACAGGGAGTCCATCCGGCCTTTACTAGCCAAAATCTCTGTTCTGTCGGCCCAAGGTCTCATTGGGCTTAACCTGGTGAAAACTTGGGTCGATTTCCGGATCCAACCCAACTCCATCCGCACTAAGTTAATGTGCGAGTATTCAGGGCACACCACGGACTCGCTCCGGTACTCCACCCATAGCTTTGCAGCCGGAGATACCAACAAGACTATCAAGAGCTTCTTGACAGAGAAGCTGGAGGTAATCCGGAATATAGCCGGGTTAGAACCCTTCACGCGTGAGAACCCGGCCCCCAAGGTAAAGACTCGGTTTTCATACTTTTGCTTTCACACTTTCCACTCGATATGACTAATAACCCTTATTCTTATACCTTCTTATCAGGCTGATGATCCCTTTTGGAAGATTGAAACTCCTCCTAGCTCTGAAAATCCAGAGGAGCAAGAGGATGGCACTAACTCGGATGAAGGTACGTTCCGAACTTCACTTAGTTCCTTTGAGTTCGTCGTGTCCCGTTCTTCATTTTCCAACTGTGACCTTGATAACTTCCAGAGCAAGAGGACAAGGATGAAGAAGAAGAAACTGACGGCAAGGTAGAATCCGCCAGTGATGAGGAGGAAGTGGAGCCGACAATCAAAGTCGGATCTAAGAGAAAACCCCGAGGGGTCGTCTTCAAGGTTTCATATCGCCTCCTTGTATTCAATTCGTATTCCTTTGATGATATACATGAGCTAACTTGATGTTATTCCACTGGCCATATTTGAAGGAGTCGCCCATGACCAAGCGCAGAGCGACTCGAAATTACCCGGGTGATGATGCTCTTAACCCGGGTATTCCATTGTCTCCGGCTCGGCGCGCTGGTATTTACCTTATCCTTTCTCGGACGAAACAATCTTCCTAAACCATTCCCTTACGAAATCTCGCTTGATACTTTTCAGTTTCGCCCGGGTCCAGCAGCGAATTCCCTTCGGACTTTGCGGTGAATCCCGGGTAAAGTTCCTTTCCTGACGTTCTATCACATTTTCATCACCCTTTCCTGGTTGTACACTAACTGCTCACTCATACTATCTATAGGGCCACGGTCATTATTAGCGACCAAGAGGATATGGAGACCGATGACCCGGGTAAGGGGACCCCGACTGATAATACGGCAGCCGCAGCTGGCGGCGAAGGACAAGTGTCACCGATGAACCCGGTCAGTCAAGGAGCCGGGTATCCGATAGCCTCGCATGCAAGCGAGAAGGAAAAAGCTGCAACTTTGGGTGCGGGGGGAGGAGCACCAGATTCCAACATTCGGATGACCCGGATGCCGTCTCCCGCTAAGAAGAAAACTCCTTCTCCGAGTTTCCGAGACCCCGGATCTTCTAACACGGGTAATGATACTTTTGACCAGCTGATGAGCACTCTCCTCACTATGAAGACCTCAGAGAGCAACATTCTAGAGCGCATGGCCGCAGAGCACCAGGTAACAACACTTGATATCTCGCAGTATACACTTAGTCCCCAAGTTCCGAGCATAACTTTGTTGAAGTTATGCTTGGTACTTTATGCAATAGTCGGCTTGCCATGATACCCGACTGATACTTGTGCTCCTTGTTCTTTACAGGCACAGATGACCCGGTCTGATGAAGTTTTGCTCAAGACCGAACAACTTCTTCTTGCCGAGGTAAAGCGTAGAGAAGCCCTTGAGGCTGACGTGGAAACCTTGAAGAAGGATGTTTCTAAATACAAGAAGAAGTACAATACTGCTCAAACCGCACTGAAGAAATTATCGGACCAGGTTACCGATACCTATCGCATCTTTCTTAGTAAGTTTTTGCTGCCGACTGACTTCATGCCTTTACTTTATTACATGATACTCGGGATTACTGATACGTCCTTCCTTTGTTTCAACTGCAGGTGCCAACCTTGCGGCCCCAGAGGAGGATGCCATTGCAAAGGTTAAAACTTTAAAGACTGTGCTCCGGACTTTCTTTGCCGGCACGAAGTTTATACTGGACGCCGTGAAGTGGCCTACTGAGGTATATCCGGGTGAAGAAAATCTTATCCAAGCCTGCTCCACCGTGCCTTCCTGGATTGAAATCTGGAAACGCTCGGCATGCCGGATTGGTATGACCCGGGCCTTTACCCTGGCTAAGGCTTATTTTCCGAAGCTTGATCCGGCAAAGGTAATATCCGGGTTTCCAGAATTCAAAGCGGATGGCTCCAAGTTTGTACCCAAGGACTTCAAGGCCATACAGTCCGCAGTGCGTCATTCGGCCACCACTTTGGCCGATAGTATGGATCTGAACACAATTATGAGTGCGTACGATGCTGAAGGCAAAATCGTTACGGAGGACGCACCCCCGCCCTTTGATATTTTGGAGAAATGGGCTGCTGACTCAGCCAGGAAGAGGGAAGAAACTGCGAAGAGAGAGGCCGAGTTAGGATCAGAGCCAACCACCTCTACACCAGCTGTTCTTCCGCCTGTCCGTCCTGTCGCGAAGAATCCGGGTGATGATGCCGGGAGAGCTAAAGAGCAAGTCCAGGAGCAAGACCCGGAGGGCAAGGGCAAAGATGTGGACCCTACTCAGGAAGCCGAATAGGAAAATGCCATCAAAATACTTCGATCATCTGATGCTTTTATTCAAAACAAGTATTCTTTTGACGGTGCGCCTGTGCACCCTTGATACTGGTGTCGCAATTTGTAACGCACTTTAATTCCGTGATACACTTCGTGCCTTTCTAGGCCTTTTGATGAACTTGATACTTGTCTATTTTTGAACTTATTCTTGATATCCAACTTTCTTTTCATTTCTTTTTATTCCCCTCTTTATTTCCGAGTATCGTGAGTTTTGACAGGTGGACTTTTCTTTAAGTCCCCAAGTCCCCACGACTCGGACATTGGGGTCTTTCGAGCTTAGCGACGAAACAACTTGATTCTGTTTCGAAACCCACAGTCCCCAAGGCCCGAATTTCCGAGTCTGTGGTGTGTGGTCTTTTCGAAGAGAACAAACTTGTTGTTGCTAAGCCGAAACCCGGAATTGTTTCATATAGATAATGAAGTTATGCTTGATAAACGCAGTTTTCAATTCTTCCCATGACTTAATAGATCCTTCCGGTAGATTGGTGAACCATAACTTTGCTGCTCCCTCTGACATCATTAGATACATGAATTTGGCTTGAAGATTCTCGGACGCATTGCGAATCGACATGACCATCTCATAACTGCTCAACCATGTTTCCGGATCCATGGTTGGCTCGTAATTTACTACTTTACCCGGTTCTTTGAACTTTTCCGGGTAAGGCTCAGCCCTGATGCTATCCGAAAGACACTTAGGTCCTGCAAGAATGGTCGAAGCTGGTCTTACTCGGGAAACGTGTGATCCTGCAGGGGGTACAGCTGGACGCGGTACTGCTGGTATCCCATGTACCGCAGACCCGGCCACGGCTCTCCTGGCTCTGGAACTGTCCACGATGGCCTGTGCTGCTGATGCTGATGCTCTTCCCTCCGCCGTGCCGAACTTGTTTGGATGTTTCCAGCGTTGCCTTGCTGTTGGCTGACATATGGTGTCCCATGCATTCCACTTCTATGATTTGGGTAATTAACCTGTTGCGCCACCGCGGTGCGCAGCATATCTATCGCCCGCCGGGTCTCCTCTGCGTGGGGTGACTCTCTCACGGGGATTTGATTTAGTGCAAGCGTTGCCGCGTACACGTTGTCCATGGGATTGTTGTAATGACCCGCTGGTGTGCGAAAACGCGATGGTGGTGGTGGCGGTGGCGGTGGTACAGTATTGCCGGTAGTAACTCCAGTCTGTGGTGCGGGTAACCCGGCCTGCGTGTCTACCGGTTGTACTCCTCCGGTTGTCGGCTGAGGGGCGGTTCCTTGATTTGCCGCTGGAATCGGCTGATCCTGAGGCGTGATAAATAGTGCGGCCGGGTTTATGACTCCTCCCAATGCTGGCAATCTGGTTTGGTGCCTTTGATGTATTCTAGTTGTTTCCTCTCGGAGCCGGGTTTCCAGTGCATCCAGCTCGCGTTGTCGTGTGGCCATCCCTTGTCTTTCTGCTTCTACTTGCCTCCTCTGCTGCTCCAATGCACGACGGGCTACGTCCAAATCCCTAACACGTTCCGTCGCGTTCTCTGGAGTGATAACTGTGGCAAGAACTGTCGGATCTAGGATCAGATTGTTGTCGAACAAGGCCGGATGTTGTGGATTGGAAGGACCCGCTCCTGGTGTCCGGTTTGCTAGGAATCCAAACGTGTTCGCGTGTAACTCGTTTTCTGGCGCTTGACTGGTAACCGATGCCGACTCTCCGTCAACCTGGGCCAAAACCGTGTTCCCGTTAGCCGGCCCTTGCTGCCGGGTTAATGCTTGTGCTGACCCGGCCGCGGCCGCGGTTACGCTCTGTTGGTTGAGATTGGTCGCGGGAGCCGTGTAAACCGCAACTCGGCGTATGATGCTTGGCGCGAATTCATGTTGTTCCTCTTCGCTGTTATTCTCCTCATACCGGTTCTCCAGCAGATCCAGGATGGACTCGGTATCATCCTCTCTTTCGACCCGGTCACGCGGGGTCCATGCCGGTTCCTCCGGCTGTTCCCACTTCGCGATGGGTTCTTCTGTCGGATATGTCGTTCCAACTGATTCTTCTTCATCTGATTGGATATAAGTGGCCTCCCCTGACACAGAATCAGATCCAAAATTGTCAGGGATCAAACCGGAAGTACATACCATACCGATGAAGACGCTGATCCGGCCGATTGTCACGACGGATCCGAATTCAAGGTGATCCGACTCTAGCCCCCAGCCGGAATCGTCCACCGTCTTCTCTCCTTTGTGGTCGATGTAGATCTCGCCGACGACAAGATTCTCCATGTTCTTCCGAGCTTCTCCCGTGATGTAAACACCTTTGGACGCAGGCCCCACGGTGGGCGCCAACTGTCGTGGGATAATCACGGCAGACGTTACCGGGGGTAACTGATCTTGGGGCAAGACGACACAGGCGTTTGGGAGAGGGTTTAGCTCAGAGGAAAACATGACGGAACTCGATCTGGTAGCTGGCAATCAAGTCGCCGAGTCTCCGATCTCAAGATTATTAACTCAACTCTCGTGTTATACTGGATGCTCGATACCAAGCGATATCGCTAGGGCTCTTAGATCTCCCTCAACTAATCCTAGGGGTCGGTTTATAAAGCACCCGTACCCCCTGGCTTGTCCTCCAAGACGCACCCTGGAGCCTACCCGGACACCCCATACAAACCCTAACTTCCCTTTACCGTAACCCACAATCCGGGTTACGAGACCTACAAACTTGGGCCTTCCAGAAGTTTCTTTATCCTTAGCCGGATCTTGCGCAGCGTCCTTTGGGCCGGGTTATACCTTGGAGTTGGCCTACCGGGTTATTATCCCTCCATCAACACCGAAGGAATGCCGAGAAATTCCAAATCTAAGGAGAACGTCCTGTCAGGCGCCGAACCCAAGAGTTCCGACAAGAACTCGTCCACGGCCGCAAACTTCCCCTCATGGTCCAAGACACAGTTTCCATCAACCATGAGGTGACCCACAAAGTTCTTACGCCTGCGGTGACGTGGGGACAAATCCTGGACCTATCGGGTGAGGCTACCCGGTCCAAGGCCCAAGACCTGAGCCTGGAGGGAGGTGCCACCTACAGTTCTAGAAGGCCCAATTGGAGCCCACCCGCAAAGACTTGCTGGTCAAGAAGGAAACTTGTAACCGACCGAAAGCTAGGGTTTGTAACCCCCCCCCCCCCGGTGATGGTTTGAGACCTGGTCACCTATATAAGGCCAGGAGAACCACCGGGGAGGGAATCCAATAAACTTCTCACCACCAAAGCCTTGAGCTCGAGACCATACTCTCGACTTGAGCACCCCCCATTGTAACCGATCTACTCATAATACAGATCGAAAGAGCAGGAGTAAGCGTTTTACCTCTACGAGGGCCCCGAACCTGGGTAAATTCTGCCCCCTGTTAGCCGACGATCGTCACTAGCGTCCATACGTTCTCTTAATCGAAACCCTACCGGATCAACCGAGCGACTTGTTGAGATGACTAATCAACAATTGGCGCCGTCTGTGGGAACGGCGGGCGCTGGATCTACAGCGTCTTCGTCCTCAACCTTCAGCTGGAGCCCCGGAACATCGACTCTAGTGGAACCAATCCGCTTCGGGTGGATCATCGTCGTGCCCCACTCGTCGGAATCGCGCCTGGCGTTCAGCGGACTGGCGAAAAGCGCCAGCCTGACGTTCGGGAGCCTCCACTTCCACGCCAACAAGGCAGGGATGTTGCACTTCTCCGAACAGATCGATCTCAGCGAATCGGACTCTGAGTCTGTCTCAAGCCCGGCAACCCTCGACTCGCCATCCGACGACACTGGTCGCGACCTAGCGCCCAGTGGCGGATCCATCCGCCCCAGCGTCTGCAACTTCCATACTATCGCGGCTGAAGAACCCTCCCGGGTTGACAAAAGCTGTCGACCCACGCCTAGGACTCGCGAGCCATATCTGGCCCAAGTCTGCATGGCAGGACCAACTGATCCACCCGAGGAAACTGAGGAAAGCCTGAAGGCGCGAGAGCGCATCAAAGTCTTGCGTGACGCTTGGGTCAGAGCGAAGGAGGCCGTACACCAAGGCCAGCTAGTCGCGGAAGGAGCTCCCCATGAGGATCTGAACGCGTACCACTATCATCTAGTGAGAGCAGGTCGAATGATCAATGAAGCTTGCAAGAATTTGGAAGCACGAAAGAAAACGGCGGACGAGTCAAGCGCGCGCCATGCGGCCCTCTCCCAAACTCGCTCAGTGGGAAACAATCCCTCGAAAAAGAGATACGTCTCGAAGACCGCCGCCATGGATCGCGAATCCCTCAGCGGAATCAGCAAGACACTCGAGACATCCCTCATGCACGTCGACGACGATGACAACGTGCACCCGACGACTCCCGCCGATGCAGTCTTGGCAGCAGCCACATACCTATAGGCGAACCAACTGGGCGAGAATGACCCCCGCGCAGAGCAATATCGACAAGTCCAGAAGGGGCTAGGCATGGCAGCCGCAAAAATCGCCGCCCAAGCTCGCAGGCACGCGACAACGCAAGAAACTGAAAAGATCCCTCGGAAGGACAAGGAAACACCCCGCCGACACGGGAGCACGTCACCTCCATGGAAAGAATCACCTCACCGCGCCCGAGGGAAAGAAGCCCGGTGCCGTGGTGATAGTCCGAGTAGCAGCGACGATAGCCCGAGAGATCGTGATCGGAGTCCACGGCATCACAGCAGTCGCTCGCGACACCGCAGCAGGGAGCCACGGAAGGAGGATAATCGCGACCGGCCTGAGTACGACGCGCGAAACGACATCACGCAGAACAAAGTCAACAGGGCCCGAGCAGTCAGGAACCGTGCACGATCACTATCCGTATCTTCTGACGAAGAAGCCTATGGCGCATTGTGCTTCACCTGCGACATCCGCGAGGCACCGATGCCCAAAAGGTTCAAACTTACGACGGAAGTCCCGAAGTACGACGGGTCGCTAGATCCCAAGTCTTGGCTATCTGATTACCTCACGGCAGTAAAATGCCAACGTGGGAATAAGACAACAGCCATGCAGTACCTGAACCTACACCTCGTAGGCGCCGCATGCAGCTGGCTCGAAGGAAGACCGCGGGCATGCTACGGGTCATGGGATGATCTAACCTATGACTTCCGCAAAAACTTCCAAGCAACGTACAAATACCCGCGTCTATAGAGGAGTTGCGGGCGTGCAAATAGAAGAGTGGCGAGTCTACTCGCGAATATATTTAGCGATGGACCATGCTCAAGAATACAGCGGGAAACACATCCGAAGAAGTTGCGGTCGAGGCTTTCACCAAAGGAGCTCGGCGCGCTGCTTTTCGAGAAGAACTGGGACGAGCTGCGCCCAAAACCATCGAAGAACTGATGGCAATAGCCGACAGATGGGCCAACGGTGAAGATTCCGTGTGCAACGAGAAAGCATCCTCACCCGCGCCTGAGGAAGATCGCCGTGGTCGAAAGAAGAAAAGGAGACACTACGACCACGACGATCGGGAAGAATTGTTGGCGGAAGAATTCACTAAAAAACGTGACAACGGGTCTCGTGGAAATCGCGAATGGAAGCCAAAACCGGATGACCAAACTCCCGAGGAAGACCTTGACGGTTACTGTACGCTACATCTTTTCACAGATAAGCGCACAGGAAAGACCAAGGCAACTCATCTCCTCAAGGACTGCCGAAAATTTTAGGACATCCACGAGGCTTACACGAGGAAGAATAGAGCTGCAGTCAACCAGGGATACCCGCAACTCCCAGGAGTACACCAGCCGCCACAGCCCCTACCTCCACCAGGACATCAGAACACGATATTGGCCGCGTTGCCAGCGCCACCCACCGCAAACCAGGGAAACAATGGGTACCCGAACCCCCAGGGACTCCTAGGAATGATACAGAAGGTCTGCCCCTCCCGAAGGGTCCAGAAGACAAACACACACCAAGTAATCATGGCAGTACAAACCCCACCGTCCAAGCCAGAATACCTGAAGATGGCAAATCAATCGATAACTTTCTCCAAAGAAGACCATCCTCCTCGGGTATACCGACCAGGACACGCCGCGCTCGTCATTCAGGCGCAAATAGGCAATTACGATCTTGCGCGAGTGTTCATGGACGGCGGCAGCGGAATAAACATAATTTACGCGGACACACTTCACAAGATGAACAAGAACCTGGACGGACTCGCAGAGTCAGGAACATCCTTCCACGGGATAGTACCGGGAAAAGCAGTCCGACCACTTAGAACAATCAACCTGGAAGTGGTGCTCGGAAACCCGAGAAACTACAGGAGAGAGTTCCTCGACTTCGAGGTAGTCGACTGGCCCTCACAGTACCACGCCATTCTCGGCCGAACAACGTTCCCGAGATTCATGGTAGTACCACACTACGCATACCTGAAGCTCAAACTCCCAGGGAAATACAGCACCATCACCATAGATGGCGACTTCCAAAAGTAAGATAAGTGCGATATTGAGTTCAACGAGATCGCAAAATCTTTCGGGATGCACGAGGAACTGGAAGAATTGGCAAAGAGCACGGACCACTCCGTGATGCCGCTCACCAAAAAGGACGCTCTAGAACTCGAGTTCAGTGCAAACAGCAAAACTCGAAAGCATCAAGTGCACCCGACAGAACTCGCGAAGACGGCGATGGTGTCCACCACCCTCTCGTCCGCATAGGAAGACGCGCTCGTCGAACTCCTCCGTGAGTACTGGGAAATCTTCGCCTGGCAGCCTTCTGATATGCCAGGGATACACAGGGAGTTCGCTGAGCACTCACTCGAAGTATTCAAAGACGCCAAACCTGTCAAGTAAATGACCCGACAATTCTCCGAGCCTAAACAGAAGGCACTCGGAGAAGAGGTGAATAGACTACTCGCCGCAAAATTCATTAGAAAATCAAAATATCCACCTGGTTAGCAAACCCGGTGCTGGTCCCGAAGAAAAACACTAACATCCTTCGCGTGTGCATCAATTATGAGTCGCTGAACAAACACTGACCCAAGGATAACTTCCCATTGCCACGGATCAACCAAATCGTGGACTCCACTTCAGGTTGCCAGCGCCTCTCCTTCTTGGACGCCTACTCGGGCTATAATCAGATCAGGATGAAAAAGGAGGATGAGGAGAAGACATCATTCATTATACCTCACGGTGTCTACTGCTACACGACAATGCCCTTCGGGCTAAAAAACGCAGGCGCAACATATCAGCGCTGCTTGAAAAAATGCCTCGCCAAGCTCATTGGCAAGAACTTACAAGTGTATGTTGACGACATCGTCATAAAAACTCGAGTGGAGGATACGCTCCTCGAGGACATCAGGGAAACATTCGACGCTCTCAACGCGTACAGGATCAAACTTAACCCGACAAAATGCGTCTTCGGTGTTCCCGCAGGACAACTTCTCGGCTATCTGGTGTCCGCCCGAGGAATCAAAGCCAACCCGGAGAAAATTCAAGCAATCCTAACAATGAAGGAGCCAACCAATATTCGCGGCGTACAGCAGCTCGTGGGAAGGCTGGCCGCTCTGAGCCGATTCATCGCAAGATTAGGCGAGCATGCACTGCCCTTCTATATGTTGCTGAAGAAAACAGATAAGTTCGAGTGGACACATGAAGCAAAAAATCCGTTCATTGACCTAAAAAGAGCGCTGCAGAGCAGACGCGTATTGGCAACGCCAGAAGAAAAGGAGCCCCTATACCTCTACCTAGCCGCAACAAACCAAGTCATCAGCACGGTTATTGTCGTCGAGCGGCTAGAGGACGGCACAGCGTACGGTGTTCAGAGGCCAATATATTACATCAGCGAGGTACTTTCGCCGTGCAAGCAGCGATACCCTCACTATCAGAAGCTCGCGTATGGCGTAGTCCTCACGGCCCGAAAGCTCAAGCATTACTTCCAGGAACATACCGTCACGGTGCTAAACGACGCATCACTCGGTACCATCATGAACAACCCAATGGCATTCGGAAGAATCGCAAAATGGAGCATAGAGCTAGGCGCCTGGGACATCATTTATGCAGGACGCAAATCTATAAAATCCCAGGTCATCGTGGAATTCCTAAGCGAGTGGACGGAGCTGCAAACACCAGGACCCCAGAATACACGAGCAACTGGATCATGTATTTCGACGCGTCGAAAAAAAACGAAGGAGCCAGAGCCGGAGTTATTCTTATATCTCCCCGAGGTGACAAGCTGCAGTACGTCCTGCGACTGGACTTCCCTCCTGATGACCCAGCGTCTAACAAAGACGCGGAATACGAGGCCCTCCTGCATGGCATGAAGATGGCGATTGCCTGCGGAGCTAATCGGTTGATGATATATGGGGACTCAAATCTCTTCGTGCAGCAGACGATGAAGGAGTGCGACGCTATCGCGGATAACATGGTCGCCTATCGTGACATGTACAACCTACTCGAAGGAAGTTTCAAAGGGTGCGAACTGAAGCATATCGCACGATCAAGCAATGAGGAAGCAGACAAGCTGGCCAACATGGGGTCAACAAACGCCCCCATCCCACCAGGAATCTACTTCGAACGAATGATAAAGCGATCAGTCAAAGTCAGAAAGCCAACAAGAACACCCGCAGCAGCGGAAACAGACGCCAGCCCGCAAATTGCTATGATCGAGCTCATCAACAATATTTCAAGGAAAGTTTTTTTGGTCGAGCTAGTCTGGACGCAGAAATATCTCGACTACTTGTCCAACAAACAACTCCCAGTAGACATTTGCGAGGCCCGACAAATAGTACGGCGCAACAAATCCTTTCAGGTAATCAACGGAGAACTATATAAGCAAAGCATATCAGGATTTTTGCAGAGATGCATAGCACCCGAAGATGGCAAGAAATTGCTCCGAGACATACACCAAGGAGACTGCGGGCACCATGCCAGTTGGAGGGCTATCGTGGGCAAAGCTTTCAGGGCAGGATTCTACTGGCTCACGGCAGCCAGAGACGCCAAAGATCTAGTCGACAGGTGCAATGCCCGCCAAAGGTTTGCGCCCAGGCCACACGCCCCAGCCACTGAACTCCACATGATCCCTATCGCCTGGCCCTTTGCTCAATGGGGGCTAGATATGGTGGGACCACTGCGCAAGTCAACACCCGGAGGATACACCCACCTGCTCGTGGCAGTCGACAAGTTCACGAAATGGATAGAGGACATGCCAGTCACCTCCGCAAACGCCCAGTGCGCCGTGCGATTCCTCGACTCCATCGTGTGCAGATTCGGCGTACCGCACAACATCATCACGGACAACGGCAGCAACTTCACAGCCAACGAAACACAAGACTTCTGCGAGGAAAAAGGAATCACCCTCAGCTTCGCCTCGGTAGCTCACCCGCAAACTAATGGCCAGATCGAACGATCTAACGGATTAGTTTCGGCTGGCCTAAAGAAGCGGCCGTTGGATCGGCTGCACCCAGCCGCATGGCACTGGGCCAAAGAACTACCATCAGTACTATGGAGCCTACAAACAACACCAAATCGATCGACAAACTACACGCCATTTTCATGGTATACGGAACTGAAGCCGTCCTACCCGAAGACGTCAAATTCAGTGCAGCACGAGTCGTTGCATACAACGAATAAACCTCAAACAAGGCACTCGCGGAAGACATGGACGCACTGGACGAGATCAGGGACATCGCACTCGCAAGATCTGCAGTCTACCAGCAGTCGCTGCGCAACTACCACAGTCGCCGCATACGCCACATATCTTTCGTGGTATGGGACCTGGTGCTGCGACTCAAGCAAAAGGAGGGGCACAAGCTCGAGCCACCATGGGAAGGACCTTTCATCATACACGAATTCATCCCAGGAGGCGCCTATCGCTTGAAGAACCCGAAGAACGGAGGCATCTACTCCAACCTGTGGAACGTAGCGCGCCTCCGCAAGTTCTACCCTTAGGACCATTCTACTCGCAAGAAATAAGGCTGTACGAGCCATTTTGTAGCCCGAACAAATACATGGCTTCTCAGCCATATCAATAAACACATGTTTTCTCAACCATAGCTATCACGTTTTTCTTAACATGCTAAAACGACAGGTACACACGCCAAACACATGGGGGCTACGCCTAACTAGCATCATCACATATCTTCAAGTGTTGTAACTCGGTGATGGCTCCCAAGTGCAGGAGATCAATTGTAGTACTTTTCGAATTAGAAAGGTTTTCGAACCCACGAGGAGCAGAAGGAACTGGTAAGTAGAATAGCAAAGGAATAATAAAAGCAACAGGTATTTTTGTGTTTTAATTGTGTAGGGCAAGTAAAGTAAAGTGCGGAAAGTAAATTGCAGCAAGTAGTAGGTCTCAATGAGAGACAAAGCCCAATCCTCTAATGCGCAAGAGGACAAGCTCAAGTGTGTGTTTGTGTCTTATATGTGGAAAACGTTCCCGAGGGCTGCACGGATTTAGCTGGCATAGTGATTCATTGCATAACATGTTTGTATATCTTGTCTAGTTTTAATCTTCTTCGGACGGAGCCACAAATAGGAATAGCTAAATAAATAAACTATCACCCCTTATGATGGATCACGTGGCCAATTAAATGACAGCACGAGAATTATTAAGACATGATGTCCCACCATAGCCTTATGCTCTAAGGTCCCCGATACAAGTACCCTCATAATGCAATTCAACGACTCTGTCTCAAGTTCCTGTCACCTAAAGACATCATCACGTCACTACACTACGGTGTTCTCCTATGAGCCCATGTAGGTGAAGTGTTGTACAGTCGACGTTCGTGCAACACCATCATAGAATCACATAAAAGATAAATACTAGACCAAATAACAACTCGTCTTATGTAACAAATCATTGCCAATTCATCCTATGCCCTCAGGAACATGCGGGAACTACTCACAACGTGCAAACATGATCATGTATGGTGACATATGTGGTACAACACAATCTAAAACAATGGATCCACCACGAAATAATGACAAGTACTCAATCCCAAACATGCAACGGAGTACAATAACACGTATCTAGGGTGTAGCAATGATCAAACTATGAGGGGAACGGAGTGGATCACGGTGATGGTGATGGTGGAGATGCAGGTGCTGGTGAGGATGGTGACGGAGATGCCTCCTCCCACGCCAAGGAGGAGATGGGGATGAAGATGGGGATGATTTCCCCCTTCTCCGGAGCTCCGGAGCAGCAGGATCTGTCTCCCCCACGGAGAGTTTCGCCGCCCTGGCGGCTCCGTCTCGTCTCGGGAAAATTAGGGTGTTGGTTTTCGGGGAAGACGAAGTCGTCAGCAAAAAGACCTCGGGGAGGAGGTGTTGTGGGCCCATTTGGGGGCCCCACACGCGGCCAGAGAATCTGGCCGCGTGGGCTACCCCCTTTTGGGCCTCCTGGCCCTCCTCCTTTGTGTCTTGTGCCCACGACCTTTCTCCCGAAGAAAAACTGACAGGGTTTCTTTCCTTTCGCAATTTGGATACCTGTAGCTCCTGAAACATCAAAAACATGAAAACAGGTGTTTTCTGACACCCAGAAATTAAATACAAAAATAGGGACTTTGTAGGAAAGTCCCATAAAATCATCTAAAACATGCAAAACAATGACATAACATTGATAAAACATCCCAATAATGCCTATATGGAGGGTATAAATGATGATATAAAATGCACGTATCAACTCCCCCAAGCTTAAACCTTTGCTTGTCCTCGAGTAAATAAGGACATAGATCATTACATGCATCAATGGACTTATGGTTGATAAATAAATACGGGCATTGTATCATCATCATGTTCAGTTATAATCCAAGATGAATGAATAGAACTCATACACATAAGGATAACATATTCGAAGCTCTAGCAAACACCCCATACTTTTGAAAGCAAATAACCATTGTATGTTGGACAATCGAATTATACTCTTTAATTTGGAGAAAGATAAATGAGTAGAGGTAAAACATGATCAAGTCTCATTTAGTTTCCAAACTATTCAGCTTAAATTACTAATTGTAATGTGGCATCCATTGGGATAAGACTCTCATTGCCCCTTTATCATTAGCATCTTAATTTATGAATGTTGAAGTAATGTGGTTGACAAGGTGTTGGTTGAATGTCTCATGCCCCGTGAGTGTGAAAACCTACTCCATGATTACTCAACTTAAGATTCCTAATAAGCTTTGTACAATCATAATAAGTATTAATGACATCATAGAGAATTGCAAAGAGGTACCTCTTGCCCCATGACATAGAAACCAGCCCATGTCACAATAACAAGATGAACAAACGGAGTAGACTCATCATCCTTTTTTTATTTCATTCACTATATGCATAGCTTCTTATTTTATTGTAGGATGTGTTTGTAGAGTCCACTCTAGCTGTAAGTAAATTTCAACCATGATCAAGCATGGCTTGGGTTAGCGGCCCAATGCAATTTCTCTAGTCATATATACTTACTCATCAAAACTTACTATTCCTCTATTTCATTTCGGCATGGCAGGAGTCCAAAAACAAAAGCACATGACATCAACTAAATATAAAATTTCTTTGTGCAATGTTGAAAGCTTTTCACGTGATGCACGTGTTAGCCAATTCCCAACCAAAATCCTTGTCAAGCACAAAACTTTTAGCTCCCATTAATGGGTCATGTTTGTTAAGTGCAATAGAAATAAATGTGTGCATTCAAAAGTTCTTGAGAGTCTTATCCCAAATTCAGCCCATGCCAGTTAATAACATAAGCATCTTAATTTAGAGCATAAATGAAACTATAACATGGTGAACATGCTCGGAATAGCCATTAAGCTAATAAATAGATAGTGGATTTATGTCATATTGAGATAATTCTACAATTGTCCAACACACTCAAGTTAATTAATTTCAAGGCAAGATGTGATTGAAACCTCTAAATATGCCATGCTCATTTGCATGAGTGTTACCCATAAATCCCCAAAACAAGGGAATCATGGATGACACCATACTTTATTATTCATTGATAAACCATAAGACAGGGATGCATGATAATGCTCAATGAGCTCACTCAAGCCTAAACGAAAACAATACTAGATAATAAAAGCAAGACACACCAAAACTAGATAGACATGATAAAGCTGATAAAAGACGGGGGATAGGTGAAACTCCCCCAAGCTTAGATGGTTGCGGTAATTTCTTCATTCTCCCTTCTTCTCGTACTCAGCCCACCACTCTTTCTTCTTCTTGTCGTAATCTTCCTTCCACTCTTCCTGCTTCCATGGAAAAGGCCTTCCAGTATGGAAGGACATGGGTGGATCATTGTACCTGAGAGTGGCAGCTTCTCCAATCTTCTTGAAACGTTCTTCATACTCACAGTTCTGGTTCTCCATGTCCCACATCAGAGCTTGGTACCTATCCATCTCTGATATGACACGCAGATACCTAGTCCCCAGGTCCTTGATCCTCTCCTCGTACTCCTCTATCTTCTTCTCCAGCTCCAGATTCATGAAGTGGTGGGCATCAAGGCTGCGTTCAACAATAGAGTTATACCTGAAAACTGTTTGTTACAGAGCCTCCAGCCTCTCCTCCAGCGTGCCTTCGGTCTTGGGAGCCTTCACCTCCTCCATGAGCAACACACCATCCTTCAAGGTCAGGGTTTTCATGGGGGTCATCACGGAGTTGAGGTAATGGTTCACAATGCCTCCCTTGGGTGGATATTCCCCCCCTAGGTTGGATCCGGAGCTTGACATGGCTAAACCCTGGCAGACAGAAACAGCAGAAACAAAGATCACGCGAGAACTCTCGGTGCGGGATTAGATCGACAAAAGGGGGTATATATTGAGGGGTTTTAGGGTAAGACGAAGTGTCGGAGTCGAAAACGAGACATAACGGGACTCCGAGGTGGAAAACGGGTACCTCCACGCGGCCAAGGAATCTGGCGGCGTGTGGGGTGCTCTTTTCCCAATCGAGGTCCAATTCCTTCCAATTTCCTTGTCCCACGCGTTAATTTCCATAAAAAATGAGTTCCGTAAGTTTTCACGCAATTCCGAGAAACTTCCAAACACAATAATTGTAAATTATTGAATTTGGGTTTCTGAAACTGCAGGATCCCTTACAATTACCTCCTCCGGTGTCATTAACTTTATCTCCTCGATGGTTCCTATGAAGCTCTTTCCTGCAATATAATGTTTTAGGCGTTGTCCATTGACCACATGAGGTTTACCTTTCATATGACCGTGAAGACGGATGGCCCCCGAACGGTATACCTCCTGTACTACCAATGGACCCTGCCATTTTGAAGCTAATTTCCCTGCAGAAAACTTAAAACGAGAGTTGTACAATATGACTTGATCACCTACTTTAAATTCCTTTCTTTTAATTTTCTTGTCATGCCAAATTTTAACTTTCTCTTTAAACAATTTTGCACTTTCATATGCTTCATTCCTCCATTCATCTAATAGATTTAGGTCAAGCAATCTCTTCTCCCCCGCTGTTTTTAAATCAAAATTTAATTTCTTAATAGCCCATCTAGCTTTATGTTCTAATTCAACGGGTAAATGACATGCTTTTCCATAAACCATTTTATAAGGAGACATACCCATACGATTTTTATAAGCAGTTCTATAAGCCCACAATGCATCATTAATTTTAAGTGGCCAATCAGATCTAGCGCTGTTTACTGTTTTCTCTAAAATAAGTTTAATTTCCCTATTACTTAATTCAACTTGTCCACTAGTTTGAGGATGATAGGGTGATGCAATTCTATGATTAACATTATATTTTGCCAATGTTTTTCTAAGAACACCATGCATAAAATGAGATCCACCATCAGTAATTAAAAATCTAGGAACACCAAATCTAGGGAAAATAATTTCTTTAAGCATTTGCATGGCTGTGGCATGGTCTGCACTCTTAGTAGGAATTGCTTCTACCCATTTTGTAACATAATCAACAGCAACCAAAATGTGAGTATGTTTTGTACTAGATGCAGGAAATGGTCCCATAAAGTCAAAACCCCACACATCAAATGGTTCAAGTCGTAATGTATAGTTCATAGGCATTTCATTCCTTCTACCAATGTTTCCTACTCTTTGACATTTATCACAAGTTTTAATATATTCAACACAATCCTTGAATAGAGTAGGCCAATAAAAACCACATTGTAATACCTTTGCTGCAGTACGATCTCCTGCATGATGTCCTCCATAGGGACTGTCATGACAATCTCTTATAATAGCCTGCTGTTCATGCTCAGGTACACAACGTCTAATAATGCCATCAACACTTTTCTTATACAAGAATGGATCATCCCAAAAATAATGTCTAAGGTCATAAAAGAATTTCTTACTTTGCTGGTAAGTAAATTGTGGTGGCATAACTTTCCCAACAATAAAATTTGCATAATTAGCAAACCAAGGAGATGCAACTTTAGCACTAGAAACACTAACAAGGGCAAGTTGTTCATTAGCAAAACTATCATTAATAGGAATAGGATCATCAGGTATATTTTCCATTCTAGAAAGATGATCAACTACGGGATTATCTTCTCCTTTCCTATCTACTATGTGTAAATCAAATTCTTGCAACAAAAGTACCCATCTTATTAGCCTAGGCTTAGCATCTTTCTTATTCGTCAAATATTTAATAGCAGAATGATCAGAGTGCACAGTGACTTTTGAATCAATTATGTAAGATCTAAATTTATCACATGCAAATATTACCGCTAAAAATTCTTTTTCAGTTGTAGCATAATTTCTTTGAGCACCATCTAGTGTTTTACTATCATAGTAAATAACATTCAATTTCTTATCAACCCTTTGGCCTAAAACAGCTCCAACTGCATAATCACTAGCATCACACATAATTTCAAAGGGCAAGTTCCAATCAGGAGGTTGAATAATAGGTGCAGTTATTAAGGCTTTCTTTAAAACATTAAAGGATTCTATGCAATCATCATTAAAAGAAAACGGAACATCCTTTTGCAAAAGATTGGTTAGAGGCTTTGATATTTTAGAGAAATCTTTAATGAACCTACGATAAAAACCTGCATGACCGAGAAAACTTCTTATACCTTTGATGTCTCTTGGATATGGTAATTTCTCAATACCTTAAATTTTTGCTGGGTCAACTTCTATTCCTCTTCCAGAAATACGATGCCCAAGAACAATTCCCTCTATTACCATAAAGTGACACTTCTCCCAATTAAGAACAAGGTGTTGGTCTTCACAACGCTGCAAAACTTTGTTAAGGTTGAACAAGCAATTATCGAAAGAAGTACCATACACCGAAAAATCATCCATAAAGACTTCCACTATCTTTTCAATATAACCAGCAAATATAGCATTCATGCATCTCTGAAAAGTAGCAGGCGCATTACATAAACCAAAAGGCATTCTCCTATAAGCAAATGTACCATATGGGCAAGTAAAAGTGGTCTTTTCCTGATCATCACTATGAACTGGAATTTGAGAGAAGCCTGAATACCCATCTAAATAACAAAAGTGAGAATGTTTAGATAATCTCTCTAGCATTTGATCAATAAAGGGCAATGGATAATGGTCCTTACGAGTTGCTTTATTTAATTTTCTATAATCAATGCACATTCTATAACCAACAACAGTACGTTGAGCAACAAGTTCATCATCTTTATTAGGAACCACAGTAATTCCACCTTTCTTAGGAACACAATGAACAGGACAAACCCATTTACTATCAGCTATAGGATAAATAATACCAGCCTCTATGAGTCGAATTACCTCCTTTCTTACCACTTCCTTCATTTTTGGATGTAGACGGCGTTGAAAATCAACAACAGGTTTAGCATCTTCTTCCAAATTAATTTTATGCATACATAGAGCTGGACTTATGCCCTTAAGATCATCAAGAGAATAACCAATAGCCTTACGGTGGGCTATAGGCCAAACTGTAGTGTGGCTACTCGGTGAGACACAGATATAAAGAGAGAAAGGCAGGAGTAGGGGTTTTACCTCCACACGAGGGCCCTGAACCTAGGTAGATCTTGTTGTTTGCAGTGATTGATTCATCCCACACGCGGCTACTCGCTGCGTGATCCCTCCCCGAGCACCTCCAGCGTCCATCGTCCCCACATCTTTAGCCATCCTATGGCATCTGCCGTGACACCACCACGACACCCCTGTTAGCCGACGATCGTCACCGGCGTCCATGCGTTCTCTTAATTGAAACCCTACCGGATCATCCGAGGGACTTGTTGAGATGACTAATCGACATGCGGTGGCTAGCCGCAGCGTTAAGGAACCGAGTGCAAGCCTCATCCTCCCTCAGCCACAGCAGACGGGAGCGTTGCCTCGCCATTGATCTCTCGAGCGAGGCCAAGCCAAGGAGCTTTTTCTTGAGCAACTTGCGCAGGGCGTGCTCCTCCGCCGAAAGGCAGCGACCGTCCATAGCCGAGTCCAGTCCGAGGATAACTTCATTGGAAATCGAGATCTGATGTTTGATATTTCCAATGAAGCGGCTACTCCACTGGGATAGACGACGGGCAGTCTCCTGGAGACTCACGCTGAACCTCTTAAAAGGGTTCCGCACCTCTGTCGAACACGTCCACGCCTCTTTGACCACCTCCTGAAACCCACCCACTTTAGGCCAGAAGGCTTGAAATTGGAACCTTCTCCCCCAAAGGTGGCCCGGGTCTAGGTCTAGAAGGATTGGGCAGTGATCCGATGGCCCCGATGACAGAGCCGAGAGGAAGGCCTCCGGAAAGGCGGCATCCCAGTCCACGGTCGAATAGACCCTATCCAGCCTCACCAACGTTGTGTGCCTCCTCTCATTGGACCAAGTGAACCTGCGCCCGTTCAGATAGATATCCTTGAGCTCCAGCTCCGCTAGAGTGCGCTTGAACCTCCCCATCAAGCCCCTATGGAGAGCCCCTTGGCTTTATCCGCTGGGTCGGTGATCATTAAGCCCACACGCGTTCCAAATCTCAATGCAGAGTTCCATGAGTGCCAAGATTACAAACATGACGCGACTAAAAGAAAATGGCGACAACCTAGTCAATCACTGAGCGTCAAGCGACGGAATATCATCCACCAGGGGGAGAGCGTCAGGCTGCCAACCGAACAGGCCAAGGATCGCATTGATATGTTCCTGGTTGAGGGGACGTGAGAAGAGCTCCTGGTATGCCTGCAACGCCTCATCGCCAATCACACTGCCCTCATGGGCGATCCCGAGCTTGAAGATGAGGGTCCGCTGTTGCTTCTTGACTGGGGCAGGCCCTGCCAACTGCCCACAGATGCGCGTGCTGCATCGAACTGGACCCACCTAGGACCACTTGGCCCGATTGCGCCTACCCTTAGGCCTTGGCAGGATAGGGGAGAAAGGACGCACGTAGGAATCACGAAACAGAGAAATTGCATCGCAGCCTGCGAGACCACCCGAACCGACTGGACTCCGAACCACGGCGTGGGGCCCTACAGTCGATCAGCGTGCCGAGGAGAGGGAGACACAGAACATGCTCATCTCAGAGACTGAATCCCCAGCGTGCCCATCCAAGAATGGAAGAGACCAACCACCTATGGAGCTAGCCACGGAAGATCCCAGGTTGGTAATCAGACCAACCGAGTCCAACTGGATGCCCCCGCTGTCTGTCCCATCTACACTTGAGGGCAGGCGCTGATCCCGGATTGAAACATGAAGTGAGAAACCACCACCCACCCGCCCTGGAGTTTGAATCTCGTCCACCTCTACACCACACGCCAAGGCGCCAGCTTCCAACGACACGGGAGGGGACAAATCCACAGGTTTGGGGACCACGCTGCGCACCAAAAGCACTTTTTGCAGCTGGTTGGGGGATGCACCAACGTTCTCCGCGGCCCCACCAGAGTCAGGAGGGCACAACACGTTTGGTAGAGGCGCAGAGGATGGCAGGGGTTGGCCCACCACGACCACCACACCCTCTACCCGTCCTCCACGCGCCGCATGCGGTGAGGCCAAGGAAGCCTCTAGGATCAGGGGATCCTCCCACCCAAGTTCCCTGGACCCGGTCTCTACCACGTCGGTGCGAGGTGACGCCAGCAGGTCCATCTCCAGACGCAGCACATGCCCACCACGAGGAGAAAGTGAGGTCGCTTGACCAAGGTGGTCCACAGACCCCAAGAGGGGCCCACCTTGAGCTTCGTCGCCTAGCTTGCCCCCGTAAGCACGCCGGCCACTTCTCCATCCAATGCGCAGAAATCGACGGGGCGGAGCGCCGTCGCCGGCAGGCGCGTCCCGACCGGACTCGAGGCCACCACGTGGGAGGCGCGTCTGCGACGTAGAGTCTCCGCGGTCCAAGCCATGGCCACGGCTTGACCCACCGTCTCCGTTCCTCTCATAGCCGCCTCCTCCGTCCAGACATCCGGCGTCGAGCATGTCCACCGCACGCGCGATGTGGGTGGTGATATTGTACTTGAGCATGTGCTTCTCTTGCGGAATGAGTGCGTCGCTGAGGAGCACCAAGCCCTCGTTGGTTTCCATGGTGTCCTCCCCGGCCGACTCCTTGATAAGCAGCAACTTCTCCGCCGAGATCAACTCGACGTCCTCTGTCCAGACCACGACGTGGAAGCAACCCAAGTCCTCACGGCTCGCACTGGTCGTGCCCAACCGCTCAACACATCCTCCCGAGCCAAGGAGGGCCACAGCCACCGCCTTGTTCCAAGCGTGCGACGACACACCGATGAGCTCGACGTGTGCGCAGAAGCACAAGGATCTCCTCACTGCCTGCAGCTATCGATTCCATGATGAAAAACGGAGTCCAAATCCGCGGCCATCCACCACACCGGCACCCATGATCTCGTCCCGGACACGTCGGCTGGAGCACACGAACAGAAAGTCCGCCGTCCACGCGTGATGCGCAGAGAAATTGCCGGCAGCACGCGGCAACCTCCTTGAGATGACGTCGACGGCCTCTACAATGGGGACCCTAGACCTCGCACCGGAGACGAAGGAGACTAGGGCCCACCTAAACACTTCCTCCACCGCATCAATCTCTAGTGTCCTGGCGATGATGACCGCCTCAACCTCCGAGCGCCTAGCACCAGTCCCGGCGGAAGGAGCCACCACGACACGCACCGGGCTCACAGGAGATGGTGGCGGCGAGGGCGAAGAATCAACGGCCTCCTCCGGCCTCCATCGGACCTCGTCCGGCCAGGTCCGCCACATACCATACCACGGTCCCCACCCCTTCTCAATGGCGCGCCGGCCATCGAGAACCGGACGCCTCGGGGGGGCCACGCGCGCCACGCTCGACACAAGCAGCACCATCCCCAGCGCGCACCACCACCGCCGGGGCGGCGCGTCTATGCGTAGACGCCAACAGCGTCGCTCCCTCGTCTCGCGAGTCCACGGAGGCAGGATCTCCGAGCCCACGACGCACATCACCACGGCCACCATCGCCATGAGTCAAGGCCTGGGCGGGATCCACGTGCACCCCAAGGCGCTGATGAGCGGTGATGCGGTTCACCACCGTCGGGGGGGGGGGGGGGGGGAGCGGCGCGCCGGAGCTCCAACCGGCGGCGGCCGCGGCGCCGTGCAGTCGCGCGCATGGTGTCCCACATCCTTGCACCGGAGGCACACAGTGTCATTCTCACACATGCCAGCGATGTGCCCCGGCTGAGAGCAGTGGAAGCACACACCAGAAGGTCCAGGGAGCCCTCCGCGCCTCTTGACGACAGCGTTTGGGACCCCCAGCCTGCAGCCACAGACCTGGTCCATGAGCCGCCTCCACGGAAGGACGCGAGGTCGGGGCCGCCGGGCGCCTGGGCAGAGCGGGCACCGGACAACGGAGCGACGGGGAGGGAGGGGGTGGGAGACGCGCGGCCATGGGAGGCGAGGGAGCCCAGACCGGCGAGGGAGTCCTCCTGCGTAGGACCTCGCAGTACGAGCGCGTAGAGCCGGAGCTCACCTCATCCTCGCCATCATCGTCGGAGGAGTCGGCCCAGCCGGGGCGCTGAGGGGAGGCCATCGAGGGGAGGGACCGGAGCAGCGGCCGGGGCGTGGGAAGGTGGACGCCGCCGCCGGAGTGGCGTGCGGCGAGGAGCTACTCACGCGCGTGGGTCACCAAGCAGTCGGTTCCTTGGGAGATGCCAATTACTCCTAGTTAAGTTAAGATGATATATTTGTGGGTTGTGCTCTCCTCCTCAAACCTCTTCATCTCATCCCTAATCCCCATTCTTCAAAAACAACATTGGTAGGTAGGGAAGGTAAATGAGCATGCTTTAAATCCCCACATGTACAACAGATGAGCCGAGAGAGAGGCACTAGTTTCGACAAACCGATAGAGAGACGATCGGCTGGGCACAAGGACCCAACTCTAGCAGTGGTGACAAGCAGCTGTGCTGCCGTCTTTTTGCGGCACCAAAATAGGAGGGCCGCGACGCTTGGGCCAGGATGCTCCTGACGATGGCGGTGCAAATCTCTAGCCTGCCATGATAACTCAGGAACGCGGTGAGCTACCACATCGCCGATGGTGGTTAGCGAGGCGAGTTTTCTTTCCCCATGTGTCTAGCCCGTATCGCTGCAGCCCTGCGCCTGGCTTCTCTTTTTTTGAGAAACACAGTACAAATGCAAGCGCTCATATACACGCGCATACATTCACCCCTATGAACGTACAAACGCACACCCTACCCCTATGAGAACCTTCGAGAGACCGAGCCAGCGGGTCTTGAGATTGACGAAGTCATCACAGGCGCTTCGCTGTCGACGGGAATGTCGCCTCCCACTGAAAGAATATTCCTCCTAAATGCAACACACATGTGTCAAATCTGGGGTTTGAACTCTGGTGGGCTGGAGGTACAACCACCCTCCTAACCATCCAACCAAAGGTTGGTTTGCCCCTGCGCATGGCTTCTCGGTCAGGAGAAAATGCGAGGGGATTGATGATTAGCTAGAAAACCACGAGCTAGTAAGGGATTTCCAGGAAAAACTAGGCAAAATACCAAGTTAATATGTGGGTAACAAAAGAGCGGGTATCATACAAATGTTTCCGCATGATAGATTATTATTCAGAGAGATTACGAGGGACATGAGATGTCCCGGGTTGTTAGGAATATATTTCTGAAACCGTTATATAAGGTTTATGATTTTATCTACAGGGGTCACGGGGTTCCGGAAGACTTTTCATATAAGGGGGCAGTGCTGGAGGGGGGCATATTTCCTCCTATGGGCTAACCCTAATTTTAGGGGCTGTCAGGTGGGGCCCATGGTCTCACAATGAGCATTAGCCTCCACTGGGATTTTTCCCTGATTTATTTGAAAAATGAATGAGGTGGAAAAAGAAAGAAAAAAAGGAGGGGGATTGGACTCCATTTAGGAGTCCGGTCTGATTCCCTCTAAGGGCCATGGTGCGGCAAGGAGGGAGAGGGGAAACCGACATCTCCCCCTATGGAAGGCATCCCCTTTACCCCACTATATATACCCACCCCTCCCTCATAGAGAGAACACACAATTGTCTCTCTTGCCTCTCTCTAGTTGATTAGAGACTCTAATTAGGTTTTCTAGTTAGAGGCCTTCTAATTGAATTAGAGCTTCCTCTAATTGGGTTTTGAGGTATCCTCTCCCGATTATATTTAGCTCTAACCTCTCTCTCTCCCATGTGTTGGGATCTCTCCACCTCAATTGTGAGCCAGTAACGATTAGCCCTAGGCGGTGAAGCGCTGACGGACTTTGGCGGACGTACGTGCGCGAACTCTTAGAGGGGTAACATGTGATACCCTCACTCTGTTGGATCCAGAAGGCACGATACGGGGAGTCGGCAACAGTCCCAACGCTAGGCTTAACCGTGGGAATCTTCATCGGACATCATCGACATCGTCATCAACACACGTTCCGCGCTCCATGTTGGTAACGACAAGATCTAACCTCGCCCGTACCTCGATAGTAGATCATGTGTGCTACGCAGACCGATTTTTTAAAAATTCTGCCACATACACTAATAGAGGATACCCCATTCCATATATCCCCGACACAATAGATTAAATTCTAGGCGCGAATCATTATAATGCTATCAAGATAAATGCATAAGTTTTGAAATTCAGAACTTGAAGAGAACTTGGTTCTCACAAGGAATTGGGAATTCAAATGCAAGAAAATACAATAACAAGAATGTTATTAGAGAGTTGTTTGCTTTCAAAATACTAGTCTTTCAAACACATATGTGGGGTGATAAGCTGGATGTTGCATGAATGAGATCATAACAATATTTTTGTGAGCATATTGGCGGTGTCATCTAGGTCTAGTTCTAGAAATATGTAGTCATATGTTTCGTATGTAGTTTTATGTGCTAACGGGAGAACTTGTACAACATCTATTGCCTACCCTCCAATTTCACCAGGGACACCGAAATAAGTTAGGTAATTAAGGACGGCCTTTTCAAATCACACGGAATAACCCATCAACACAATATGAACAAATGAAATCCTTAAATCACAACATTTTCCCTTTCAATGTCTATACCTGTCCCCGTCCGGATCTCAGATTCTAGGCTATAAGAGGTGATACAACTTGCAGATAAGTACCTATGTATGATGAAGCAATAAAAGTTCAATACTAAAATCATGATACTCGGGACCTAGTAACAAGCATTACACATAATAAAGTTGCATCAACATATCACATGATTATTTTTGAGCTAGGCACCACAACGCTAACGACTATTCATTCATTATTACAAGACCGAACTCACTAATTCCCATACACCTCACGCATACAGTGAGACTATTTACACACGGAAATGGGGATGGAGAGCTTGATGGGGAGATGACAATCCGGTGAGGAGGCGGCGGCGGCATCCACGGGCAGCGGCAGCTCCACCGGACATTTCCAGCCGACCGACCGCGTCCCTAAATATGTGTAATTATAAACAATACTATTTTTCTTGGTCTCCCTTATTGTACATGTGTTACGCTCATTCCGATTTCTGCTTGAATTATATGTTTCTCGTCTGCTTTGGGTGTGCTCTGCATTGAAGTTTTAAGGTTTAACTTACAACCGCGTGTTCGCAGTTTATTCTAAGCTCTACTCCCTCCGTAGTATGGAACAATGCATCGCACATACACAAATCATCAAGCTTTGTACGCAGAAAACTCGGGACTCAAAACGTCGAATTTCTATGATAAAACCAAACCAGCTTAATCAATCCCATGTAATCCAGAGTTACTGAAATAGTACTACTCCCTCGAGTCTGAAAAATATGTCGCAGCGTGTACGGTGATTTTAACATAACCGGTTCATTTTTCACGACGTTTTTTCCGGATCGGAGGTAGTATATAGTGGATCCAATAATAGAGAACATGTCGTCCATATGCAAAAGAAGGCTTGCTAAAAAAAATATGCAAAAAAGGGGAAGTTTCAAGCTAGTGCGGCACATGGACAACATGGTTGAGTTCTGGATACAAGTTGGCATGTACATACTCCAAGGAAAATCTCCAGCAATGCTTGTCATCGCTGTACCCTGCCTGGACATGAGGATTCTGATACACGGGAGGATTATGATTGCATTGCATGCTTTGGTACACTTACAAAACACGAGGCAAGTTGACTGCTTATCCTTCCAGTAGGGCTGCTACTGTGCCGACTCTTGGATGAGTAATGAGTTGGATCCACTCAGCATCTCCTAGCAGGGTACCATACCACCTTCCAAAAGTTGGAGACAGTCAGCTCCTCTCCCTGGAATCAACTAACGAAAGGCAAATCATGTCGCATCACAAACCAGAAAAGCACAGCGCATTTTCAGTTGGTGGATCAGCGCCAAAGGCAATAGATCACATGTACTCCCTCGGTCCATATTAGTTGTCGCTAAAATGAATATCTAGATGTATTTTAATACTCCCTCAGAACTGAGAGCGCATGTGCCATCACCGCCGCCGCCACTTGCCAGACAAGCAACCACGACAACAAACAGTACAAGGAATAAAGAATCTTCAAGGAAGCATGTGTATGTAGATTACAATTTCAATTCGACGTTTCTCAGTATCTGGGATGGCAGTTTCAAATGAGACTTACCCCATTGGAACATGCGGCTAGACATAACTGTAGACAACTTACAAAAAAACAAACCCTTTTACCGCCCACATTTTGGCATCCTGAATAATAACCACCATTCGTCTCTGACATTTTCTGGCATATAACAACTCTGCAGGTACATAGCTCTCAACAAAGAGACAAACATCAGCGGAAGCCACCGTCGCCCCAATACGACCCGCCGGAGGTCCCATTCTGGTTGCTCCCCTTGTTGGCGGGGCTGTGACTGCTGTAACTATCAAAACCATCATCTTTTCCATCATCCCAGCCAGCCCATGAGTCGCTGCTCTGGCTTGGTTTCGCAGGCTCAGCCTTCTTGTCTTGCTCATCCCAATCATCCCAGGAATTGGAATTCTGATTCTTTGATGATCCATCTTGCGGAGAGTTCCAGCTGTTCCCACCGTTGTTGGTCTCGTGCTCATACCTGCGGTAAGGCTCGCTGTTGTTCTGCTGCCTTTGTTGTTGCCAATCATCTCCCCAGCCACCGCCCACGCCTCCTTCCTTGGCATACTCCTCGACCTTTTGCGAGGCCAATGCCATCACTCCTTTCATAATCCCCCAGGTTCTGCTTCCAATCTCTGCAGTTTTATTGGTGACGACATTCACAGTTTCATTCAACTTCTGATCATAGCCCCCTTCGCTCATCTGCATTACAGACAAGCACAGTTTCTCAAAACAAAATAACAATGGATAAAACCTACCAAATTATCTAAATTTTGGCATGCTCAGTGCAGATAAGAAGGTGATAAGGTACGCTCAATAAAAGTCTAGCCCCAGAAGGAAGTACGAACTATGAGAAAAAAAAGTTATTGAACTTCAGGTGCAGAACAAATAAATATGAGAAGCGAGTAATATTATTGAGAATACTATTCTTGAGTTAAGACTGCTCCAAAGAGAGCACACCTCCCTATCATATCAGTATTAAGGTGACTTCTGTGATATGTATCATTACAAAAGTTTAACATGACACTTGGTGAGCACAGTGAACAAAGAGCAATCCCAGCTTCATGATAAATAAGGCACCTTTTGCATATTACAAACTAGGCAAAACATTCAAGATACCTTTGATTGGATCTCTTTTGTGCCAACTTGGACAACACTAGCAGCAGACTGGGCAGCAGATGCTGCAACCAGCGAAAGGCGTCCTAATCCCTGAAAAGGTAAAGAACATTCATGAGATGCGAATTGAAATCGAGAAAAAGTCCAATTCTGACATGACTGCATCTAGCTAGCTATGCACATGACTCAAGTATAACATCTCAAGCTTGGCGCTAAGCACACAATATAAACCTGGAGGAGTAACCATTGATAGCAGATGTACCTAGCTAATATAATTTGAATGAGTGCTGTTTGGGTAACCATATCAAGTTTACATGAGATGTCGTCGATGATCACTTCTAGTGGGACTAAAAATCACAAAATGCACTAGTAGTGGGACTTTGGTGGGATCCCACTTGACACCTTATTATTAGGGTCAGGCTTCAACAGGCGACCTAATAGGATCCCTCAAAGAAATTACCTGCCAGACCACAGTTTGAGATCTAAAGGAGCAAACTTTATGATAGTAGCAGATTATCCTTTTTCAAAATCAGTATTGAGACAATATATAGTTCTAATACTATTGCAACTATTGGGGAAATGTTTGCAAATCTGTTGACTGCAACCACGAAATTATGATATTAGGTAGCATTCATAGTGTACTGTAGATGATACGAGACGATTGTTTACCTGGGAGACGACCTGCATGACATCGCCCTGTGCAGCCCCGTTGTTCCTATTGGCCGACGGCGGCGGGGTGGACCCAAACCCGACGTACTTGCCGCCCTGAGAGGGAGGGATCCCCTGCGGCTTGGACTCGTTCTCCGCCATCCTCCTAGCGAAAAAATCCTCCTTGCTGGCCGCCGACGCCTCCAGCTCCTGCTTGGTGTACATGTCCTGGGTGGACTTGGACCTCGTGGGCTGCCTCCCGGAGTCCCCTCCGGCGCCAGCGAACGATCCCGCCGACTGGTTCCGCCTCATATCCGGGCGGACATCGTCGTCCCAGTCGTCCCACCCACCGCCACCGCCGCCGCCTCCACCTCCTCCGCCCGCGGGGAGGGGCGGCCTCCTGGCGGGGGCGGGCGCGCCAGATCCGGGCGTCTCCCTAACGACAGGCGGGTCGGTCCACGCTCGCCCTTCTGCGAGAGCGACGACGCGGTCGCGGTACGCCGCGGCGGCGTTGGAGTTGTACTTGGGGACGTGTGGCGTCTCCTTGGACACGCCCCGGGCGGCGAGGAAGGCGTTGAGGCGGTCGTTGCCCCCGGCCTCCATCTTGCGGAGCTGCGGCTCGGTCCAGGAGTCCATGGTGACGGAGCGGACGAAGCTGATGTGCACGCCGAGGCCCCGGTGCTTGCCGGAGCACTCGAGGCACATGAAGACGCCGTAGGAGACGCTGGCCCACTGCGGGTTCCGCTGGGCGCAGTCGACGCACGTCTTGTTCCCCGGCTGCGCCTGCAGCTCCCTGAGCCGCCTCGCCGCCGTGGACGCCATCGCCCTCCGGATTCGGATCTGCCGGCCCGGATCCGGGATCGGTGGGGAAGGTTGGTGGCCGGGCCGGGGGGGTGAGCAGGAGGAAAAGAGGAGGAGGAGGACTCGCCGACACGAAACGGCCGAGCGAGAGAGAGGTCGTCAAATACTCTCGGGCGGTGGGTGGACGCTTCTACCCCTGGGGCTGCGCGCCGGAGCCGCGTCGATGGCAGGCTCGTAATTTCACCCCGCAGCGACGAGCGGGCAGGGCACGATGGTAGGCGTGGCCGAACCGAACAGCCGAACAGGAGAAGGACACCTAGTGACGCCGACAGCCGGGGCCCAGCGCGCAGAGGGACGGGAAGGGCTGGACTTGTACTAGTTGGGTTCCGATTCGGTGCATGCGAGAGAGGCGGGTGGCCCACGGGTCAGTGAGACGGGTGTGCGGTTTCCGGCTAGCGCGCGCGCCGCAACGCACGCGCAGCCGTCGCTGGCCCTGACCCTCGGCCCTCGCCACACAAAAGATGGAGGCGTCCCTCGCGTTTCTTTCCTTGTTTGTCGCCGGATCGTCTCTCCCTCCCTCCCAGCCAGCATTGTCCTAGGACAGGCACAGAGGAGCCCTATCCCGCCCCGGTCGTCCATCGATCATGGCGGCGCCGGAGGCGGAGCTGCCCAACACCACGGAGGAGATGCCCGCACCCGCACGGGAGGAGCCCCTGGCGGCGGCGGCGGAGAGCGAGGATCAGGCGCCACCGGCTGCCGCGGCGGGGACGACCACCAGCACGGTGCCCGCCCTGTACGTGGGCGATCTGCACGAGAACGCGCTGGATCAGCACGTCTTCGACGCCTTCAGCACGGTCGGCGCCATCACCTCCGTGCGCGTCTGCCGTGACAACGCCACCAACAGCTCCCTCAGATACGGATACGTCAACTACTTATCCCAGGCCGACGGTACCGTCTCGATCCATCTTCTCATCCTTAATTTCGGATTCTATTTTACTCGTACGAGGTACGTCGATCGTGTGCTATGTCATCTTCCAAATCGATCCGCTCGATACATAGATTTAGGGTTCATTATTGGCTTTACTGTTGTTTCCTTTTGGATAAAGATCACATAAGCTTTCTGCAAGTCTTAGTTGATTCGAACAGATTTGTGTGAAATTAAATCACGCGAAGCGATTCTGCATGGGGTTTGTTGAAGGCTAGCTACGTGTGTCATTGTCATCGCATCCTCGTTCTATTGCTAGTGTTATCGCGGTAGCGTGCTGCCACTTTTGACGTGACGCCCGTCAGAAGCTGGCAGTCGGTTGGTTAATGGCCTGCAATTTAATAATCGATTAGCCCTTTGCATAGGAAAACATGCATCCTTCGTTTTTACCTTGTATAGATTTTTTTTTGTTAAAAAACTGAACTCTCGTGAGCATGATCCTTTGGTGTGCGTGCGATGCTAATGAAATCTAATTGTATTATTACCATATCTGCTTTGTGGTAATTATGTCTTTCTTTGCGTGGAGTATGATCCTTTGGTGTGATCTTAATGCTGTTCTGTAACCATGTATGTTTTGATTGCGATCCTATGCATTGTTGCATTGCTAAAACAAAATGTGTATTTAAATGTACGAATAACTTTTGCACTGCCTTTGTAAAAAGGTATGTATGTCATTGTCGTTGCATTTTTCCTGTGTTCTACTTCCTCTGTCCCAGGCTAAAATAGCCTACCAAAAAACTATTTTATTTAAAAGATGGAGGTAGTAGTAGGATGTTGCTGCGGGATGGTGCCACTTTTGCTGTGATAGCCATAACCCCTTATGTAATTCGATATGGTTTGGTGTTGTTCAACATGAAATTTGTGCGCCCACATATTGAATAGATGCAGCTACTCCCTCCGTTCCATATTAGATGACTTCCATTTGTCTAACTATAGATGTATCTAGACATGTTTTAGTCTATAGATACATCCATATTTGGACAAATGGAAGTCAAGTATTTTGGAACGGAGGGAGTAGTTGGTTAATTTGGAGCATGTATTTGGCCTGCAATTTACTCGCTTCTTCTTTTAAATAGAAAACATATGCACTCTTTGATTTTTTTTTTACCATGCAAGTCTGTGAGTATGATCTCTTACTGCAATATTATGCCATCTTGTGACATTATAAAAAGAAGTCTACATTTAGTTGTTTACTATACCTCCTTATTACATGTACCATAATGTTTGTAGGAGTGCTTTTTTCTGTAATAATATATATATATAGTTATATGTTATGATAGGGGCGACATAATATAGCTATCCAAAATCAAAGTATATTTATGTTGGGAAAAAGTGTATAAATGATTATATTTAGTCAAGCTTCGACTGCATGTTGATCATATTTATACTGCTCATAGCACTATCTATCTTGTAATTGCAAACTCCCATTCTTTTCCTTCTTGATTAACAACCTTTTCCATAGGTATGTGGTTAATTTGACTTCTTTTCTTGTTGGGACTCTCTTCAGTTTTGCTCTAAGACTATTGCATAGTATTGCTTGTATTTTAAATGTATCAAAGGTATGAACATCAATAATTGTCTTTTTAATCCAACTCAAGTTCATGGAAGCACCTTGTCTACTTTCCTGTGTTTTGTTCTTTGTTTCCTCATTTTCTTACTGATTTCGTTATTCACCTTAGTGCCCACATGCACTAACTAACTCTTGTTGCCAATTACTAAAATAATTACCTGTCTTTTAAAACTTGACAGCCATGACTGCTTTAGAGAAGTTGAACCATAGCCTTATTTTGGACAAGCCAATTAGAGTAATGTGGTCTAATCGAGATCCTGATGCGAGAAGAAGTGGTGTTGGAAATGTGTTTGTTAAGGTAAAAGAGCAATATCATCACTTCATGTTAACATTTCTCACCGTGCATTGCCATTTGTAAGTACTAATTCGATTGTGTTAATTTACAGAACTTTAATGATCATATTGACAATGTAATTCTTCAAGAATTGTTCTCCAAGTTTGGAGAGATATTATCTTGTAAAGTTGCTAGAAATGAGGATGGAACAAGTCGAGGCTATGGATTTGTTCAGTTTGCAGCACAAGAGTCAGCAGACATAGCAATAGAGAATCTTAACAACTGCTTCTTTGAGGGCAGGCAAATGTAAGTTAATATCTCTGTGCTACAACGTTACTTGTTATAATGATAATGATTTTATCTTACTATATGATATTGTTTCTTTCACACTTTTGTTTGACAATGATCGATTTGTGTAGGCATGTGGCTCATTTTGTCAAGAAGAGTGAACGGTCTGCCAATAATGATGACAAATATACTAACTTGTACATGAAGAATCTGGATGATGACATGACAGAAGACCTTATTAAGCTCAAGTTCTCTCAGTTTGGCCCGATAATTAGTGTGAAAATAATGAAGAGAGATGATGGGACATCTAAAGGTTTTGGGTTTGTCAGCTTCAAAAATCCAGAAAGTGCTAAGAAAGCAAAAGAGGTCATGAATGGAATGGCTCTTGGTAAGCTATATTAGTGACACACATTTCAATTAAAAAATAACCTTTAAGAATCCGCGGGTTTTTATCTAACAATACTATTCTTCTTATTATTATTATTAGGATCAAAAAATTTGTATGTGGCAAGGGCTCAAAAAAAGGCTGAAAGAAAGCAGTATTTGCAGCACTTACATGAGGAGAAGCGAAATGAAATAATTACTAAGAGCAATGCAAGTTTCTTTCTTTTCTTTGTTATGTGTACTCCTATGCTCCATCTTGTATATTCACGTATATGCATCCACATCTTCCATTTACAAATACGTATTTATTTTTTACAGGGGTCAAATGTCTATATCAAAAATATTAGTGATAAGGTTGATGATGACACTCTCCGTGAACGTTTTGATGAATTTGGGACCATTACATCCGTAAAGATTATGCGTGATGACAAAGGCATTAGCAAGGGATTTGGATTTGTATGTTACAGCACACCCGATGAAGCAAAGTGTGCCGTAGGCAACATGCGTGGTAATCCTCTGTTAAATTTCACTAACCATTATTCTCCCCGGTTCATGAGATAAGTGACGTTTTGGACAGTGAAAGGTCTTGAAGACTTATCTTTTACCTCAAGTTTCTGCCGTAATATATATATGTGCATAAATACCCCCAAAACAAATAATATAGCAAAAATACTTTGGAGACAAATCTATACATATGATTTTTCAGGTTTCCAACCTTATTTTTATAATAAAATTGATACTCAGATTTTTCATATTTCTGACTTAGATGTCTAAACGTCACTTATTTGTGTGTAGTTGCGAGAGTAACATGTTGATATCATGATACTTAAAGTGTGCCCCTTTGTTTGGAATAACAGGTGTTATGTTTTACGGCAAACCATTGTATGTTGCTATTGCTCAAAGGAAAGAGGACAGAAAAGCTAGGCTGGAGCAACGTTTTGCTGAACTTGCTACGATGCCGAGAGCTGCAAGCCCTGTTATCCCCACAGGGTATCCTCATGTGTATTTTGCCCATCCTAGTACGCACTTCCCTCAAGGTCCTTCAAGACAAGGGTTTATGTATCCACCCATGGGGATCGGCCAAGATTGGAGGCAAAATGTGTTCCCTTCACCGCATAGTATCCAGCAAATTCATGCACCACTCGTACGTCCTCGCCTTGATGTCCGCAAATTCCATTTACTTTGAATTGCAAATCTAGCTGAATCTTATTTATTTTCTGCACAGATGCCAAATACCCCGAGGCAATACAGAAACAACAGGGGACGGATGGCTGGCAATATGATGACCTTTCCCCACGCTGTGAACTATGTGTCACACCCACAGACAGCTAAAGATTTCATGTCCATGTCCCGACAGGTTTTAATTTAGAACTTCATGTTTTTCTTTGGTTACTTCATGTTGTTAATATTTAGCACAGTCGAATACTGAACTTTAATTTTCGAGGAAAAGAATGCTATAGTTAGGTCGAGTAATTTTACTACAAAGCTGTTGTCACAACTGATTTCTTCAAAACTTAACTTGACCACTGATTTCTGTTATAATATATCTATAGCATTCAGCAATATTATAAATTTGTAGAACACAAATTATATATTTTGGCATATTTGGTATAGCATTTATGCTTAATTCTTTTTATTATAGCATTTATGCTTAATTCTTTTTATTTCTAGAGAGTGTTTAACTTGCTACTTGTTACACAGCAGTTCGGTCATGCAAAGTACATCCCTGCTGATGTTATGACCAATGGCCTTGCCATCCATCACGGCGAGCCTGTTTCAGATGATCCTTTCATCAACTTGCTGGCCGCTGCTCCACCTGAGCAGCAAAAGAATTTGCTGGGGAATAGAATATATCCACTGGTCGAGAGATATTATGTAATTCCTCGTCTAATTTAGTCCCTTATTTGATATAGATTTAGTTTACTTTCAAAATTACTGTGGGAGTTTTGCCACTAACTCACTTGCCTTGTCTGTTGCAGCCTCATCTTGCCAGTAAAATCACCGGAATGTTACTGGAGCTACTGCTGGAGCTAGATACTAAGCTTATGGAAGCGATGATTCGTTCGCCGGACATGTTGTCTGCCAAGATGAACGAGTGTGTCCAGCTTCTCCAAAAGCAGCCACCGACAAAAACCGAGGATCAAGAGTCCTTACACCCCGGCTTCGTCGACTCTACGGGCGTAAGCGCCAACTGAGGGTTCACCACCAAGCCAAGCGAACGTTCCATTTTTTTTTTCTGATCAGGATACCGTAATAGATAGCTGCTCTAGTTTGCGGGATTTTTGCCGATTGGACTTATCAAGTTACCTTTTATTACAAAATAAATCATGTAGGATTTAGCTAGAACCCTGCGAAAAAAATTGATCTTTATTTTGAGATTCTATGACTCTTTGAGAATAAATGACTTGTAGCGACTTTACTATGTTCCTCTTCCTCTGATTTTATGAGAATTTCCACCCTCGTGACTTTGATCTAGCTAGTGAGTTTATCTATTCGGAAGCCAGGTTGCCTTTTTTTGATGTAACCAGGCCAGGCTCACAAATTAGACGCTGCTTTCGGACACGCAGCTACGGCCACATCCGTCTGTGACGTCACCACCTTAAAAAAAGGGCAGCCTGCAGTAGCTCCTTGTGCAGGGTTCGGGGAAGGATCTGACCACTTTGGCTCTTCTGTACGCAGCTTTTCTATGCATTTTGCAAGAGGCTGTTTTCAAGACTTGAAATCGTCCATAAAGCTACTTACTTTCAATCTCTCTACTCTTTGTAGCTGTGACTTATACTTATTTCTACTCTTTGTAGTTGTGGCTTGTACTTCTTAACTTAGTGCATCTACCATAGCGCCTTGAAAGGGGTGGTTCTCCTCTAATCGAACTTGTTTGTTCTCCTCTAATCAAACTTCTGAGGTGGTACTAAATATAGCCGTCTCCTCTACGCAACCGCCGACTCTACTATGTACCTCATCGACATATGCGGTCGTCGCCCTTCCATCGTGGACTCTAGTGCGTGCACATGCCACTTTCTCCTATAGATTGGCTATGGTGCGCACGGGGGTGAATACACCGACGGCTGTGTTTAGGGCAGAGGTTAGGCTCGCCGCTATGGAACATCTCCTCCGGGAAGTCATGACGTTCTGCCATGAGTTGGGTTTGCACCGGGTTCGATTTTAACAGATTGTCCATTTCACGTTTAAACACATATTCAAAAACTTTCAGGGTTTTCCGTAAAACGTCAAGTCCCCAAGTCGTGCGCGCATCAAGTGATCATTTTCCATCCAAAATATATCCCCTAGCCTAGTCATGGTGGCTCCTTAGACAAAAATGAACTCCTCAGACATAAAACAAACCAGCATGCCATGTGACCAATATGGGGCGTTTATCTGTGAAATTCACTTTGGCACCTGTGGGTGCATATGCACTCGTATTTGAAACAGCACATCCTCCCCGCATGTTTCCGTCACTCAAGCGCAGGCAACAAGGAGGCATGAACCCACTGTCTAGCATAAATACTCCCTCTTGGAGATGCATACAACTATGTGATCAATATAATCATACACATCGGAGTTAATTAAAGAACACAATAAAACACTCTAAGGATATAAGTGAAGATTCTCATATAATGACATGAACAAAATAATCATAACTCCATGGTTCATTGGATCCAAGCAAACACAACACATAACATTACATCAGATGGATTTCTATCATGTGAGGCAGCTCAAGAGACTGTGGTATTGAACATAAAGGGGGAGAGAGTACCAATGAGCTACTGTTATGAACCAACAATCCAGGGGGAACTACTCACGCATTTGTCCGGAGGCGATCATGGCGATGTAGAGGCCTCCGATGACGATTCCCCCCTCCGGCAGGGTGCCGGAACAGAGCTGCAGAAGCCCTAGATTGGACTTTCGAGGTGACGACGCATCTTATCTTTGTTTCATGGGAAATAAATCCATCCCCGTGATTCTTAGGGTTGAAGAAAATTTATGGGCTAAGAGGCGACGAGAGGTAGTGGCCAGGGCTCCTAGGTGCCCACTGGGCGCGGCCAAGGAAGAGGCTGCGTCTGGTGCCCACGTGGTGGCCCCTGGCTCCCCTCCGTGTCTCCTTTGGACTTCGTCTTCGTTCTGGGTAAAAAAATGATCTTCATGGATTTTCAACCCTTTCCGAGAATATTTCCTTAAGAACTTTTCTGAAATAGAAAAATAGGAGAAAACAGCAACTGGCCTGGGGCATCTTGTTAATATGTTAATCTGTGAAAACATCCAGAAAACGAAGGAAGCCGAAACAAAACATGTAGAAAACAAAAGGTATTGGGTAGAAAATAAGCACGGAGCCTAAAAAATTACATATACGTTTATAACATATCAGCATCCCAAGCTTAACTCTTGCTCGTCCTCGAGTAGGTAAGTGATAACGAAATAATTTTTGAGATAACATGAAGCCAATACAAATCTTGATCAACGTTATGTAAAAGCATTGCAAGCGGAGATCAAAGTAGTTTAACAAAGGCATGATAAATATCATTTCAACTAATGTAAACTTAGCAACCATGTTGCACATGAAAAGAAGCAGAAACAAAAAAAATGAATAGTGAAACATTAAAATGGATACATTTGTTTTATTTATAAAGAAAAACATAATAAAGTGGTATCCAGCTAGTCCTTCGTGTGGTAACAAAACATAAATGCCATGACCTTCAAAGTTTAAATGGTGACTAGATACAAATAATTTGAGAGAAAGCAATACCACAATCATGAATCAATCAATAATAAATTTTGGGACTATGCACATTATACTTGGAATGAAAACTATGCTCTCTTAGCTGGTGCATAAAGTAAGAAGGTGAACACTCGGCATAAAAGTAAAATAAAGGTTCTTCATAGAGGAAAGCGGAGATTACTCATGTGTTAGAGCTTTTTATTTGATAAACAACGGTATTGAAAACAATTTTGAGAGAGGTGCATGTCTATGTCAACGAATGGTAATGAAAAACGTATCATAATCTATGTCAAGCAAAGTGTTTAGACTTCTGAGAGGGGTTTCCGTTGTTTTTTTAGTTTGGCACTTCCCCCCATCTTTCTTTCACAAACCAGGGCTAGACGTGTTCACTGGTACCCATGAGCTTTCATCAAACCATGGGGAAGTGTTTTTTGTTATATTAATTGGCACCAGCTCTCTGCAAATTTAGATGAGGACATATTCCATACTTATCGGTTGAAATAAGTAAGAAGAACTTTGCTTGTCACAAACCATAATAAACTTTAATCTACTTCCTCGTGAGCTAAAACAAGAACACAAAACAGGTTATAATTTTGAAGGTTTTAAAGGTAGCACACGAGAAATTTACTTGGAGTGACGGTTAAATACCACATATAGGTAGATATGATGGACACGTTTGGCACACTTTTTTTTTTGAGAGTTGCATGCATGAGTAGAGCTCATGCTCGTGTAGGTTAGCAAAACACTGGGAGCGACTAATTAAGAGAGCAATAACGGCCATAATCATGCATAACGACAAAACATCATTAATCAAAGCATGAAGTGATATTACAAGTCAAAAACTAAATGATCATCAAGTCTAGAGGTGACTTTGTTTGTATTCATAACATGGTGTGAGCATGCGCCAAGTCAATCCAGATAAATTATTCAAAGGAGAAATATCACAATACCATGCTTCAATATGAGAGAACAACACATGATTAAATTCAGTGGCACATTAAGCACTCTCGGCTATTTGAGACTAGTCATGATACATCATAAATAACTAAGCATACAATTAAAATAACATCTAACATGACATGTCAAATCCTAAGCCACAGTCAAAACAAGCTTCCTATTGCACCACTATAAGCATGAAATATTTTACTCTTCTCCAACACCAATCAACTTATTTGAAACAACTCTCAAAGCAAATAATCATCAAATACAATAGAGCTAATCTAATATAACAAAATCAAACCAATAAGCTCTGAACACAATTCGAGTGAAAAACAAGAGATAAACGCAATACTAGCAAAAAATGAACACTCACAGAACAATAAGAGTGAAAACTAGAGTGTTCTAGGCAACGAAAATGGAGCGTGTCTCTCCCAAAATAAAATTGCTAGGATCCAACCAAAATCTACAGCAAATAAAACAAAACAAAACAAAAACCAAAATAAAATGATGCTCCAAGAATAACACATATCATGTGAAGCAATAAAAATATAGTGTTTTTAAAGAAACTTGGTATATTTGTTGATGAAGAAGAGGATGCCTTGGGTATCCCCAAGCTTTGACGCTTGTACTTCTTGGATATGTCTTGGGGTGACATGGGAACCCCCAATCTTGAGCTTTTTTCCGTCCTTCATCTCATCACATCATTTTTCTCTCCCTACACTTGAAAACTATCTCCACCTAAAACTTCTCACAATCTTTATTTGTAACGTTAGTGTAATGAAAATAATAAACCCACTTGGTTCAGTTTCAACACAAGTCTCACACTCCAATTAAAACATTAGTGTCGCATGTCGAAACGTGGACACCGCGAGTGACCGACGTCCAGCTCCCTGATTTGTTCGGCAATGGGGTGCGGGCAATCCTGGTCATGCCAGCCGTGACCGCTCGAAGGAGAGGTGGGATGGAATGTACTCTATGGGATACAAATTTTTACCTAGGTTCAAGCCATCGCAAGATGGAACCCTACGCCCTGCATGTTTGATTTTGGATTATATATTGGTATAGGTGGTTACATGTGTGGTACTAGAATTATGGTACTCGAGTCCACTCCCTGGTCCCGATCCATTCCTCCTTTTTCTCCTCCCACCTCCTCCGGCTACCTTTTTGATTTTTTTCCCTCTTTCGTACCATCTCGCCTTCTCTCGATCTTCGTCCTCTCCTCTTTTTCAACTGCCGTGTCTCTTCTGTGGTGCCGCCGCATGTCTTCCACTTGTCCGTCGTGGCGGGATACGTGTCGGGGGGCACGGTGGAAAGAGGACAACACAACGCTCCCCCTCCCACGTGTCGTCGGGGAAGCGCCACGGGGCATCTCCCACACCCAGGGTGGTGGGCCCAATGCGGCAGGTGGCCTCCTCCTCCGGGGAAGGCCTGGCGTCCCCGGTGCTTCGCCTAGTTCTTCCCGGGTGTTCACCCGTCTTTGATGCATGGCCGCTCTCCCATGTGCCAGGAGCGGGTACCCCCTTGTTGGGGTACCAACAGTAGCCCCCGGGCGTGTCGCCGTGACATTGCTCCTGTCACCATGTCACGCCCCTTGAATCCAACTTGCCCCGTCGGGAAAATCACGGGCTTCGACGCCCGTTTCTGTTCCCACAGTCATACAAAAAGGTTAGTCCTTGCCGAGCGCATCCTTCGAAATGGACCGCTTCGAACTTTGAGCCCGTCGGGGCCCACAGCCCCTCCTCCCTTCCCAATGAGTGGAAGAGCATGGATCTCGAGTAAATCCGCCCTCTCTCAAGGAAGGGGGCTTGAATGCCCGGTAGGTGAGCCGTGTGAGTATGGCTCTCTTCTGTCAGTCTTCAAATAGGCCTGTGTCTTCCCCTCGCCCACTCCAGATCTCCGCAGCGCCTCCTGATGCGTGTGGACACACGTTCGATGGGAGACCCCAAGAGAAAGGTATAAATAGTGCAACAACAAATTTTCCCGCAGAAAAAACCGAGGTTTAATCGACCAGTAGGAGAAAGAAATCACTTCTAAAGGTTGATGCAACTGAAGTTGGCAGGGCACACTACCAGGCTCAGCAGCAACGTGGAATCTACACAACATAATCTAAGTACTTTGCCCCAACGAAACAGTGACGTTGTCAATCTCACTGGTTTTGCTAACACAAAGGATTAGATGTATAGTGTGGAAAGTAGGACTTGTTTGCGGTAAATGAAAAGAGAACAGTGATGGCAATGAATGAGAGGAAAATAATGATTGCAGTAAAGAAAACAATGTTTGAAGTGGTTGTATTATCAGTGTAAAAGATTGGACCGAGGTCCATAGTTCACTAGTGATGTCTCTCCAAAACACATAGATAACATGCTGGGTAAACAAATTACAGCTGGGCAATTGATAGATATAAAGGCTGCACCGTAGTGCATATGCATGCATGATGATTACTATGTGATTCATGCGGGCATTACAACAAGATACATAGAACGTTATCCAACTGCATCTATGACTAATAATCCACCCTCAGAGCGTCATCCAATCAAACCTCGGGTATTAAGTTGCAAGCAATAGATTATTTCCTTAAGTAAAGTGTGCAATGTAAACCATGTAAACATCGTTGTTTTCTCCCTAATGGCAACAACACATCCCCCATCTGTTACATTTCTATCACTCGAGCGTGAATGGAAGGGAGGCATGCACCCACTATCGAGCATAAATATTCCCTCTTGGAGTTAAAAGTATCAACTTGGCCAAAGCATCTACTAGTAACAGAGAGCATACATGATCATAAATAACATAAACATGATAGATTGATAATCACTGGACATAGCATTGAATATTCATCGGATCCTAGCAAACACAACATGTAGCATTACAATAAGATGGTCTTGATCATGTTAGGCAGATCACAAGATCTAAACATGAGGCATAAATAGGAGAAGACAACCATCTAGCTACTTCTATGGACCCGTAGTCCAAGGATGAACTACTCACACATCACTCCGGAGGTAGGCATGGTGACGAAGAGCACTCCGGTGATGATTCCCCCTCCCGGCAGGGTGCCGGGGAGAGCTTCAAAACCCTCCCGAACTAGGGTTGATGTGACGGAGGCTACGGAAATTTTCATTGATGGAGGTTCTGATATTTAGGGTTAACCCGTGGAGAGGCTTAAATCAGCGAAAAGACAACATCGATGGGCGTCCAGGGGGCCACACCACCTGGTGGCGCGGCCAAGGGGGGCGCCACCCTATGGTGTGGTGACTCTAGGGCCCCCCTCCGGGTCCCCTCCGGACTCCGTTTACGTGACAGATTTCTAAGACCCTAGGATTTTGTTTCGTCCAGTCCAATTCCGAGAATAATTCGAGAACAACTTTTCTAAGACCAAAAACGGCAGAAAACAAGAACTGGCTCTATGGCATCTTGTCAATAGGTTAGTCCCTGGAAATTCATAAAAATGACATAAAGTGTATAGAAAATATGTAGCATATGAAATGAAAACAACATGGAACATCAGAAATTATAGATACGTTTGAGACATATCCCCTCCCACACTTCCTCTTCTCCATATCCGTTCCTGTCCTCCCCTCCAACGCTTCCCGGCTGGGAGATGTCACAGCAGGCGAAGAAGGCTAAGGGCAAGAAGATGGCCAAGCTGACGGACCGCGAACGCCTTTGGGAGGAACTGAAGGACAAGGCCATGTTCTTCGATCCCGGATGCAGCCTCAAGTCCTTGGAGAGTCTTCTTAGGGCCGTCGCGTCGGATGAAAACGAGCATCGAACGATCGTTCTGCAACACGCTGAGGCACCGCTCAGCGACTTGGGCGGCCTAGACATCCACGTCTTCTCCTGCTTCCTAATCTCGGGGTTGGTTTCCCCCATGTCGCACTTCTTCCAGGTGGTGATGGCCACCTTCTCCCTTCGGCTGGCCTAGCTTCACCCCAATGCCCCTACTGGGGCTGGCCATCTTCCAGCACTTCTGCGGGACCTTTGTAGGAGTCCTTCTTTCGGTGGCCTTGTTCAGCTGTTACTTCTATCCCCGAGTGGAACCGGGGAACCACGTCGCAGGGGCGGTCTCCTTTTGTCGCCGGGCGAACTAGGCAGACCAGTTCATCCCCACCACAAAGAATAAAAAGTGGGACGAATGGCGCCAACGGTGGGTGTTCGTCCATTTTCCAGCAGCGGATGATTGTCTGCAAGAGTCAGATGGCTCATGTGAACGCCAAGCGAAGTGGGGGGAGAAGGGCGTGGGAGACGCCGATCTCGACCCGACTTGCAACCGGGTCTCGCGGTTAGTGGATTCTAGGTTGAAGGGTGAACAGGTGGTGGCGCACTTCATTGACCACTGCATCGCCCCACTCCAAGAACGCTCGCACCCCATGTGGGAGTACCAAGGGATCAACGACCGAGTCTGCCTCTTCACGGGACGAAAGTCGTGGGTGTCTCGGGAGGTCCTGGAGGGGTTGATGATGGAGTTGGCTGGGGGACGACAGAGCTGGAACCACTCCCCACGGGAGCGGTTGAGACGTCTCCAACGTATCTATAATTTCTGATGTTCCATGTTGATATTATGTCAATTGGTAAATGTTTTCTATACACTTCATAGCATTTTTATGCATTTTTTGGGACTAACTTATTGGCAAGATGGCACAGTGCCGGTTCATGTTTTCTGTTGTTTTTGTATTTCAGAAAAGTTGTTATGGAATTTTTCTCGGAATTGGACGAAACAAAAGCCGAAGTCCCTATTTTTCTGTTACGTACACAGAGTCCGAAGGAGGCTCGAAGGAGGCCTGGGAGGCAGCCACACCAGGTGGCCCCTCCTTGGCTGCGCGGCAACATGGTGTGGGCCCCCTGGTCGTCCACCAAAATCGCCCTTCTGCCTATATATTGCCTTCCTCGGGAAAACCCTAAGTACCCGAGCCTCCATCCACAAAAAGTTCCGCAACCGCCACCGTCATCAACCCTAGTTCGGGAGGGTTCTGAAGCTCTTCCCGGCACCCTGCAAGAGAGGGAATCATCACCGGAGGGCTGTTCGTCACCATGTCTGCCTCCAGAGTGATGCGTGAGTAGTTCATCCTTGGACTACGGGTCCATAGCAATAGCTAGATGGTTGTCTTCTCCAATTTTGTGCCATCATGTTTAGATCTTGTGAGCTACCTAACATGATCAAGATCATCTTATTATAATGATACATGTTGTGTTTGTTGGGATCAGATGAATATTGAATACTATGTCAAGTTGATTATAGATATATCATATATGTTATTTGTGATCTTGCATGCTCTACGTTGCTAGTAGATGCTCTGGCCAAGTATATGCTTGTGATTCCTAGAGGGGGTATTTATGCTACATAGTGGGTTCATGCCTCCAGTAATCTGGGAGAGTGACAGTAACTTCTAAGATTGTGGGTGCTGTTGCCACTAGGGATAAAACATCAGTGATTTGTCTAAGGATAATTGTGTTGTTTACATTACGCACTTTACTTAATGCAATAATTTTTTGCTTGCAACTTAATACCCAAAGTTTGCTCGGATGACGTCCTGAGAGTGGATTATTAGTCATAGATGCAGTTGGATAATGGTCTATGTATCTTGTTGTAATTCCCGAATGAATATCATAGTAGTCGTCATGTCATGTATATGCATTACGGTGCATTCTCTATTTGTCAATTGCCCAGCTGTAATTTCTTCACCCAACATGTTATTTCTCTTTTATGGTGAGACACCACTAGTGAACTATGGACCCCGGTCCATTCTTTTACACTGATAATACAAGCTATTGCAAACATTGTTCTTTTTCACTTCAAACATTATTCTCATTTCATTCACTGCAAACAAACATCATTTTCCACACTATACGTCTAATCATTTGTTTTTAGCAAGACCGGTGAGATTGACAACCTTATTGTTTCGTTGGGAAAAGTATCTTGGTTGTGTTGTGTGCAGATTCCACGTTGTTGCTGAGCCTGGTAGTGCGCCCTGCCAACATCAGTTGTCAACAACATTCAGAAGTGATATTTTTATCCTACTGTTCCGATTAAACCTTGTTTTCTTACTGAGGGAAAATCTTGATGTTGTACTCATCATACCTTCCTCTTGGGGTCTCCCAACGAACGTGTGTCCACACGCCATCAGCGGTGCCCTTCTACCAAGACCCGCAGCGTGAGTCCATTATACCGGGCTTGCCTGCTTGCGACGAGTGGGGGATTAGGGGCCAGACGCCTCGCAGGGCCAGGGCTACATCATTCTCGGCCCTTATCCATGCCCCGTCAACGCGGGTCGTGTGTCGCGGCTGCGGATCTGACGTTGATCCTTCTTCTTCCACCAGTGGGGCCGACCTGGGTCCCGGCAGCAGGGTGCGGTCCCGGGTCGGGAACGCACGCTTCCAGGGCCCGATTTCCCCTTCCCGGTGTTCGAGACCGGCCCCAAGGGTGACCCGGATCCAAACCCTGGTGAATGCGGACTCAGTGGAGGACGAAGAGGAGGATGATGTCCCCCTAATCGTCCACCACCGTCTTCGCCACGAAGGGCCTCCTTCGTCGGGCAATGATCCGCACTCTCTGTGGGCGTCCGCCCAGGCGGGCGACCTCCCTGAGGACTCCCACGGACGTGACCCGGCTGGGGGTACCCAACATGGAGTGGGGCATCTCATTGCGCCGCCCAAGATATGTGCCCTTGCATCCTGGCCTCTTACCTTCTCACCTTCCATTACTGACCCGCTTCATACCTCTAGCTGTCTGCGTCCTTCCCTGGTCCCAGAGAAGAGGGCTCTTGAGGATGAAGACGTCGTTGTCTGGCCGTCAAAGAGGGACCAGTGATCCGACTTGACGGACGGTTGCGGCTCCCTTCGGAGGAGCCCCCGAGCCCAGAGGGCCCTAAGGCATCTCTGGTTCCTTCCTGAGACTCCCCCGGTAAGGGATCTACTTCTACTGGTACTCCTTTTTTCCTTTAGCCGAGTTCGGTCATACCTTGTTCCTGACGGCAATGTCAACTAACTTTCCAGGGCGGTTGCCTTTCAGGGCCAATGGCGTTCGGGAGGTCGTACCTTCCTAGGATCGCTTGCTGATGCCGCTCTGCCTTCTCGGAGGAAGCGTTGTGTTCCTAGCTGGTGCTCTTGCCCCGGTGGTGCACGGGCTGGTGGTAGACCCCCTGACTGCCGATCTCGCCGGCATGGTGCCGGACCCTGATGTTGGGAATATGCCCTAGAGGCAATCATGTATGACGTAATTCCCAATGTATTCATAAAGTTATTAAGTCGTACTTGTTTTGAACTTCTGATATATGTCATTGAATATGTGATTCGATTGTGGAACTATATATTCATGTTGTTCATGCTAAATTGTCCTTGGTCATCAAGGTTGTGCTGGACACACACCCTAGACTAATGTGAGTGTTGGCTGATGACTCGGTTCCACTTGTCATGGGCATGGCGATGTCATTCCAACGTTCACAGACTTGGCTGAAGGGTTTAGCAAGTCAGACTGACCCATATTGAGATGCAACGAGTAAGTCGTCATTTGCATGTCTCAATCAATGTAATCCTTAGACCTGAGGTTTTCGCACAATCCGAGTTGTGGATCACCGACTTAAGTTCTGTCAAACGTTGCTCTGTGACAAGGCAGTTATCAAGGCAGAGTTCGGATCGAATGAGAAGCAAGCTGCGTGATGTGGATAATCAAGATGAGATTTTGCCCCTCCGAATGGAGAGATATTCGCTGGGCCCTCTCTAGTGATATGATTCCAGAAGCATGGCCATGCGTGACTCAGTTAAGTGTTAACTGGGTCTATTGACTAAGAGTTAGTCAGATGAATCATATATCACGGACCGAGAAAAGAGTTGAGCTGTTAAGGGATGATGATAAATTGCCTATAGTTCGACAAGGTATATCGTGAGGCAAAAGGGACTAAGATGAAAGTCACATTGGAAGGTATGTCGTCATGACTCAATGGGACTTGGGAGTCGGCACGTTCTGCTAGGAGCCGCTACCGATTGATCGATTGAGAGTCGGACTCCAATCGTGTCCAAGTCGCCATGAGCCTGCAGGGTCGCACACTTAAGAGCGGGAGCAAGTGTATTGGTCGGGTTGGACCCGAACCGGAAGTGGACTGAGTTTGTGAGTCGGACTCACAGAGGGAATGGGCCACAAGAGTTGTGAAGCCCACTACCACTCGCTATATAAAGAGGGGCGCATGTTGCCCAGCGGGCACATTATTACACTCCCATGCGTTGGGAACCCTAGCCCCACTCAGTCCAGCCGTCGCATCGGACCTAGCAGTCCACCGTCGGAGCTCCTCCTCGTACGTGTGGATACCGGCAGAGGTGTTGTACGTTCAGCACTTCAACGTTTGTGGGATTGGATCGGCTGGATCGGATCGTGGGACTACACTGCATCGACGCGCTACATCGATAATCCGCACTTGCGCGTCTAGTGATAATCCTCGTGGCCTTCTACCTCGGCTAGATCTTGGAAGTACCGCGTAGAAAAGTTTTTCGTTTATCTCTACGCGTTCCAACACCCGGTGTGATTGAAGAATCACATCGGGTGATAAACAACTGGGTCGACCAACAACGCCATACCGCCGAGGCGATTATAGCCGCGCGTGTACATGACGAGGCCTCCGTGAGGTTGCTCGTCAGGAACGCGCAGTCCTAGCTTCGGAGCGCCACCTTCTTGCGCATGACAAGGTGGAACTGGTGGCCCTCAGCACCGACCTCCTAGAGTGCGAGGAACGGTTGCAGTCCGGGAGAGCCGCCCGCTGAAGAGGTCGCCGCCCAGGAAGAAGCGGCCGTGGATGCCGCATGTGCCACTCAAGGGAACTTCGAGGGTATCCTGGTTGCCGCCTTGGCGGCATTGCAGCGAAAGTCCCAAACCACTGCCCCCGAGGTGAGCCGGAAGGACCACGACCAATTTGCCGCGGACAGGGAGGCCTAGGCCAGTTCCACGGAACGAGCCTGGGCCATAGCAGACGCCCGGATCAAGGAGCTAGAGGACAGTGTTTCATCTCTGACCCATCGCTCCTTAGAGCTCCAGCAATCCTTGATGGACGGGGCTCGCCAGATGGAGTCCGCAGCCCAAGAAGCTTGGGAACGTGGGGCCACTCTCCAAGAACAACTTTAGGCTACCGGATCCCGTCTGGAAGAGACCCGCCATCAACTCCAGGCCGCTCAAGAGGCTTCGAGGGAGGTGGAGGCCATCATGGCGCAAGTTCAGCTGCTGAACGCCGAGGTGCTTCAACATGCTGAGGTGGCAAACACCTTGCACGAAGTTTCCGACGACACCTGGGAAGCCCTCCTCAAGCTGGGCTTATCCCCTCACGTGCCCAGAGGGAACGGGATGGGACCTCTCCTCGGTGGTGGAGGGTAAGCTTCACAAAGCGGCAGAGTAGTCCACCTCCTCGGTGGGCTCGGTGATCCTTATGTGGGTTGCTCTGCTGTCGTTGGGGTTTCCCTTCGACCGCCTTCTTTACCCATACGATGAGGGAGATGACGAAGACAGAGCGAAGCTGGCCACTGCCCTCCGCTTTCCAAAGACTGAAGGACCACTTGCAGCACTTTTAGCCCTTTCCGTACCTGCATTATAAGGGCCATACCCGCCCAGACATCATTTGGCTAAGTTAAATCCCGTACTGTGTTGTAAGGATTCTACCATAAGGACCCATAGTTTGCCCAAGGTGCTCAGAGTGTAGGGTCTGACGCTCACGTATGTCCATTGCTCTACATCTTTGGGGGACCACTCGAGCGTGTGTGCACACCAGACCAAGCCGCGATAGACCGGATCTAGAGCGTCGTTGCATGGGGTGTGTCGGTCGGGGGTCACTCCGATATCGGGAGGTGGGTTCCACGCGCGGAGCCCCTGGGGCGAACACGAGAACCGCCCACTCAACGCTCGAGCCTTCTAGCGAGAGGCGTCGCCGTGCCGCCCGCTAGGCAGCATCGCGTCGTCCCTTATACGTTGAATCTCCTGGGTCGTCGTGGGCATGGTGTGAAGCAATTCGCTGTTGTTCCGCCACCAACACCTCGTCGCTTGCGGGTGCGCATGGCAAATTCATACAACGACCCCGCCAAGCACCGCCTTACTTGAAGTAGTCGTCGTGACTGGGTGTGCCCGCTTCTGCAGAGACACCCCGATTTTCGACGCCGGAGGGTGGTTGCAGGCGCGATGGCCCATAGAAGGGCCTTGTCGCGGCTATGCCGCGCGTGCCCTGTCGTGGCGGTCAGACTGACTAGCCATGCCCAGGCACACGAGTCTTCTGCCGCCAGGAGCGGGGGGTTCTTCAAAAGGAAGTGCAGCGCTGCCAACGCTCTGCCTTTGCCAAGATCTTTGGTGATTGGTCTCGGATCGGCACCCCTAGGGAGTCCGAGCAGCTCCGCCTAGCCTAGGCGCACACTGCATTCCCAGGCCACGGGGGCCGGACTCCAAAGAGGATGAGCACAGCTCGGCCTCCCGCGGTGGAGGCGTCATGACTTTGATGTTGCACTATACTAGACAGGTTGCTGATTGCAGGAGAGCGAGCACCCCCCCTACCTGGCACGCCAGATGTCGCGTGTTGAAATGCGGACACTGTGAGTGACCGACGTCCAACTCCCTGATTTGTTCGATAGTGGGGTGCGGGCAATCCTGGTCATGCCAGCCGTGACCGCTTGAAGGAGAGGTGGGATGGAATGTACTATACGGGACACAGATTTTTACCCAGGTTTAGGCCATCGCGAGATGGAACCCTACGTCTTACCTGTCTGATCTGGGATTATATGTTGGTACAGGTGGTTACATGGGTGGTACAATAATTCTGGTACTTGAGTCCGCTCCTTGCTCCCGGGCCACTCCTCTTTTCTCTCCTCCCACCTCCTTCGGCTACCTTCTTCCTCCTTTTCCCTCTTTCGTACCATCTGCCTTCTCTCAGTCTTCCTCCTCTCTTTTTTCAACTGCCGCGTCTCTTCTGTGGTGCCGCCGCATGTCTTCCACATGTTCGTCGCGGCGGGATACGTGTCGGGGGCGCGGTGGAAAGAGGAAATCTGTAACACCTGGGGTGTTACCTGTTTGTTTTCTTTTTGCTTGCATCATCTGCATCCCATAAGCATTGCATCATGTTTTCCAAACCAATCAAAACTTCAAAACAATTTAAGTTGTTCAAAACCCTAATGGTAAATTTCCAATTCAACTTAAATTTCAAATCTTTTCAATCATGTTGGGCATGTTTCAAATGGTGGGTTTAAAAAAATCAAATTCTTGCAAACAAGTAATTCAATAAGGTCTCAAAAATGGTTTGGGGTTATTGAATAAGTTGTTTAAAAATCAATCCTTATGGAAAACTAATGGAAATTCAAATAACAATTTAAAACTCCAAAGTAATATTTCAAATTCTTGGACCTAATGTGCACAACTGTTTCTACTCACTGTTTTGCAAATTAATAAAAATTTATTCATAAAAATAAAAAGGCCCAAATCCTTCTTCCTTTCTCACTCTCTTTATCTCTTACAAAAAAAAAGGAAGAAGAAGGAAAATAAATTAACAAAAAAAAAGGGGAAGAGTTGAGCTGAGGGAGAAAGCCCACCTCCCTCAGCCCACCTAAGCCCAGTAGCCCCAACGAGAGCTTCTTCCTCGTACGGTCAGGGGGAGAGGTCGCTGTCAACCACCCCTCCCCACGCACCCATGTGCCCTGCTCCTTTCCCCCCCCCTCTACAAGAAGGTCCCGAGGCCCTCCAAACCCTAACCCTAATCCCCTCTCCTCCCCAGGCCGCCGCCACCCTCTCTCCCCCTCGATCTCATCTCCAAAAGCTACTGCTTTTCTGAATGTCTGAATATCGACACCGAAAAAAAGACCACCATGGCTGCCACCTTCCATCCCCCATGATCACCTCGAGGGTCCTCTGACCGTGGGAATGGAACCGGCCACCCACCAGCTCCAAGTTCCGTGTAGGCGTCGTCGGCTGTTGGTGCCCGGAGCGCTGCCGCCGAGGACGTTTTTCTTCCCCGTCGGTGCGTCCGCCTCCTCCATCGGACAGTGCCATCACTTCCTCGACGCCACCGAGGTGAGGCCCCCTCCTAGGCCTAGGCCCTCTTTCCCTCCTTGCTCTGAGCCCGTCCTCGCGCGGCGCCGTCGCGGTTCTGGCCGGAAAGCTTCGTGGCCGCCGGGATCTCTCTGATCGACGAGCAGTCGCAGTCGTCTGTTCCTCGTCAGCGCACGTTTAGTTCATCCGAGGTAAAGCCACCTCAAAAATCTGCGCGCGCGAGATCCATCACCAAACGTTTCCTATCCTAGTGGCTAAGCCCAGGTCCGCGCTGTGGGAGGTCACGGGTTCGATACCCATCCAAAGCATTAATCTTTGCCTTTTGTTTCACCGAATTCAGTTAACGGTGTCCCAATTGCCTCTTATTTTCGCGCGGACCAGAATGCTATCAGAAGCACGCACCCACCCCAGTGGTTAGGGCGCTGCTCTGCGCGCTCGGAGATCCCTGGTTCAATCCCCACCTCAGACGGATTTCTCTCTTTTTGTTTTGTTTGCCTGAATTTTTCAGTGCATTGGTTCAGTTAACCCCTGGAGTAAATATCTTCCCGTATCAGTGGCTGATCAAATCACAAGCAGCACATTGGCCGAGTGGTTCACAGCCCAATCATCAACCTAAGAGACCCAAGTTCAAGTCCCACCTCTACCAATTCTTTCTCTGGCTTTTTATTTAATTCTTTCTTTTACAAACTTGGCTATTACATATCTCCCAATCTATAAATCCAAATTTAATAAGTAAAATATGTATTCCATTCCAAATTTCCTATGATTTTCAAATATGCAATTTGTTTACTGTTTTGCCTAATTAAAATTGGTGCAATAATTCCACACTTTAATTACACATTTTAAATTGCAAATAAAAATTGTTTTATAACTCCAAATTACAAAAATAAAATATGTGTGCTAGTCTAAATTAAATTGTCTATCTTTTGGTATCATTTGTTTTCTGTTTTGAAATTTCAAAATGCAATTTAAATTTGAATCCAAATAATTCAAATGCAAATTTCTAAATTTAATAACTAATTCATTTCAATTCCAAATAATGCAAATAAAATATGTTTACCATACCATTTTGAATAACCTTTTCAAATATAATTTTTTTTTTCTGTTTTGAATAATTAAAATTGCCTAAACAATTTAAATCTTGTTTAATCCAATTAAAACTTGTTTAATATTGTTTAATTCATAATTAAATAATCCTAAGCCCAATTTCAAAATGTGAAACATGTAATCCAACCAAAATTTGATGTTCTTTTCAAATATAAACTTTGCTATCTGTTTTGAACAATTAAACTTGATGAAAACAACCATTGTTTGTGTGTCACCTTTAAGGCACCCAAAATTCCCTAAGTTAATAATAAAATTCTAAATTGCTACACCCTATTTTAATTTGATTCTAATGTTGTTATTTTGTTGTTTTCCTCATCCATGCATCATGCTAACCCACTTTCACCTATTGGTTAGTTGGAAAACAATTGTTTCAACCATAATTCATGGGCTTTTCATATGCAACTCAAATTGCATATGGGTCCATTTAAATTTGTTTATCTAGTCAACTAGTTTACCTTGATGCATCCTTAAACCTGTCATGCATCCATATCTTGATCATGCTGGATCTTTTGCCGTAGTAGTAATTGTTGCATCCGGTGTTTGTTCGAGGTTCGTTGCTTCTTCCCGGATAGGACGTTGAGATGATGTGAGCAACGACAAGTTCTGCTACCTTGCGGGATCTCAGGCAAGTATACTCACTTGCTGCCAAATGGCTGCCTTTCATCACTTGTTACCGATACTTTCCGTTGTTCTTTTCTGCTAGCCTTAGTAGTAGTTGTTTCTGTTACGAACCTATCACATGACTCCTTTAACCCTGATATTGCCTCACCTCCACACCTATAACCATTGCTTGTGCCCGTGTCTTACTAGTATGCTTAGGGTTGTTTTGCTCGAGTCTGTCACCCGTTACCTTCTGTTATTATTTCATTATGTTCTGGGGGCTCGATGTTTAATCAATCAATCAATCATGCTACTGTTATTGTTAAATAATAATTTGATGATAAGGCACCGGCAGGAGGCCCAGGGTGGTTTTGAGGCCTGCTAGTGTCGACCCTAATAGGAAAAGGGTCTTGTCTACTGATCCATGATGAGCGCACTACCCGCATTTGGGGAGTATGGGCTCCCCCTCAGTTTGACCCGATTCGCATCTCGTCCAAATCGCCGTACTAGTTCGGGCTTTCCATTTGCTGCATGCATGATCTTGCGAGCCCTTGGTACCCGGGTGGAACTTTCGTAGTCGGCATTTAGGGCGGCGTGGTCTTCCAGTGCTATGAGGGTCCCCTTTTCTTCGTGGGGCTCGATTAGCCGCGCACGCACAGCACGCGGTGCTTTGGGCTTGATGCGAAGAAGGGTTGGATTGTGTTGAGTGCCCCGCTTGGTGGGAGGCATCCCATCTGGCGGGATATTCATGAGTACGGTTGCTATGGTGCACCCCTGCAGGGTAAATCTTCTCGAGAAGCCGTGTTTTCCGCGGTTATGGATTACTTGGTGAAAGTACTGGCTAACAAGTACTCAGGACAACTTAAACCTAATGATCAACCATGTTACACCCAATGACTAATAATTTGACTAGTAATAGGTTATTCACACAATAACTTGACTCATCTTTAATACCACGGTGTGAGTTATCCTCGGATTGCTTCTTCGGATAAGGGGCGAGATCCAGGATGGGTTTGTTTGAAGCTATCTTTCAGTTGGTTACTATCACTCGATCTTATCTCCTTTCTGATAGTTGGAAGTAATAGAATCTCTGTAGTTGGTTAGTGCAGCCTGCTGTTGCTTATTTGCAATAACCCCTTCCTTTCCGTTGATCCTAAAGTATTTGTATCTTTTGATGACTGGCTACGCCGGTAACTTGTGAGTATGGGCTCTGTCCCCCTTGCCAGTACCTAACCGTACTGACCCACGAATCTCTTTCGTGGCTGCAAATTCCAAATTGCAGTCAACAGGTTTGAAGTCTGACGACGTTAGCTTGGGAATCCCTCCGGCTTGGCCTGGGCAGGGATTGGACGCCTTCGGTTATCTTCAGGACTCTTAGTCCAATTTGGATCTTGTCCGTAGCCGGACGTTTGTTTCTTCCGCTGTTATTTGGATCTTTGTATTGTATCAGTTGTATCCCTGGCTCTTCTGAGTCATCTTGTATCTATCTGTTTCTGTTGTAATTGTGGATTATTCGAGAACTATTGTAAGGTTATCATAAATGGCAACCTGGAATCGGTTATTATGTGGATTTTGGCGGGAATGCTGAAATCTGCATAGTGCCCGATCTCGGGGCGTCACAAATGGTATCAGAGCCTTGGTTCCGATTCCCGAGATTGTTTCGATACGAATGGTTATCGAAGCAACGGGTCCGCAAAGCCTGTAGGATAACCTCGCTAACGGTCGTTGTTTCTAGAATGTCAAAAACTATTTCTGCTAAAACTATTTTTGGAAACATCTCAATAGGATTCTTGTTTTCTCCTTATCTCTATTCTACTTCTCCTTCTATCTCATTTGTTTTGGAGTCTTCCCCCCTTGTCTATCTTTCAAAGTGTTAGGATCCTACGTGGGTGGACGTTTTCTGAGCCTTTAACCTAATAGGTTCGATCATCGGAAGATTCCTGGTGGAAGAACATCGTCGTCACTCCGAGCAAGAATCTCTTGTTAGTGGTGTCGACAAACCCTTGTTAGTGGTGTCGAGGAGATCAACCGGAAGCACGAAGAATCGATAGTCGAACTTCTTTCCCCTCCCGGGTTAGCAGGTGGATTGCGAGGGCGCAATCCCTTGTTAGTGGTGTCGTCTGTAACACCTGGGGTGTTACCTGTTTGTTTTCTTTTTGCTTGCATCATCTGCATCCCATAAGCATTGCATCATGTTTTCCAAACCAATCAAAACTTCAAAACAATTTAAGTTGTTCAAAACCCTAATGGTAAATTTCCAATTCAACTTAAATTTCAAATCTTTTCAATCATGTTGGGCATGTTTCAAATGGTGGGTTTAAAAAAATCAAATTCTTGCAAACAAGTAATTCAATAAGGTCTCAAAAATGGTTTGGGGTTATTGAATAAGTTGTTTAAAAATCAATCCTTATGGAAAACTAATGGAAATTCAAATAACAATTTAAAACTCCAAAGTAATATTTCAAATTCTTGGACCTAATGTGCACAACTGTTTCTACTCACTGTTTTGCAAATTAATAAAAATTTATTCATAAAAATAAAAAGGCCCAAATCCTTCTTCCTTTCTCACTCTCTTTATCTCTTACAAAAAAAAAGGAAGAAGAAGGAAAATAAATTAACAAAAAAAAAGGGGAAGAGTTGAGCTGAGGGAGAAAGCCCACCTCCCTCAGCCCACCTAAGCCCAGTAGCCCCAACGAGAGCTTCTTCCTCGTACGGTCAGGGGGAGAGGTCGCTGTCAACCACCCCTCCCCACGCACCCATGTGCCCTGCTCCTTTTCCCCCCCTCTACAAGAAGGTCCCGAGGCCCTCCAAACCCTAACCCTAATCCCCTCTCCTCCCCAGGCCGCCGCCACCCTCTCTCCCCCTCGATCTCATCTCCAAAAGCTACTGCTTTTCTGAATGTCTGAATATCGACACCGAAAAAAAGACCACCATGGCTGCCACCTTCCATCCCCCATGATCACCTCGAGGGTCCTCTGACCGTGGGAATGGAACCGGCCACCCACCAGCTCCAAGTTCCGTGTAGGCGTCGTCGGCTGTTGGTGCCCGGAGCGCTGCCGCCGAGGACGTTTTTCTTCCCCGTCGGTGCGTCCGCCTCCTCCATCGGACAGTGCCATCACTTCCTCGACGCCACCGAGGTGAGGCCCCCTCCTAGGCCTAGGCCCTCTTTCCCTCCTTGCTCTGAGCCCGTCCTCGCGCGGCGCCGTCGCGGTTCTGGCCGGAAAGCTTCGTGGCCGCCGGGATCTCTCTGATCGACGAGCAGTCGCAGTCGTCTGTTCCTCGTCAGCGCACGTTTAGTTCATCCGAGGTAAAGCTACCTCAAAAATCTGCGCGCGCGAGATCCATCACCAAACGTTTCCTATCCTAGTGGCTAAGCCCAGGTCCGCGCTGTGGGAGGTCACGGGTTCGATACCCATCCAAAGCATTAATCTTTGCCTTTTGTTTCACCGAATTCAGTTAACGGTGTCCCAATTGCCTCTTATTTTCGCGCGGACCAGAATGCTATCAGAAGCACGCACCCACCCCAGTGGTTAGGGCGCTGCTCTGCACGCTCGGAGATCCCTGGTTCAATCCCCACCTCAGACGGATTTCTCTCTTTTTGTTTTGTTTGCCTGAATTTTTCAGTGCATTGGTTCAGTTAACCCCTGGAGTAAATATCTTCCCGTATCAGTGGCTGATCAAATCACAAGCAGCACATTGGCCGAGTGGTTCACAGCCCAATCATCAACCTAAGAGACCCAAGTTCAAGTCCCACCTCTACCAATTCTTTCTCTGGCTTTTTATTTAATTCTTTCTTTTACAAACTTGGCTATTACATATCTCCCAATCTATAAATCCAAATTTAATAAGTAAAATATGTATTCCATTCCAAATTTCCTATGATTTTCAAATATGCAATTTGTTTACTGTTTTGCCTAATTAAAATTGGTGCAATAATTCCACACTTTAATTACACATTTTAAATTGCAAATAAAAATTGTTTTATAACTCCAAATTACAAAAATAAAATATGTGTGCTAGTCTAAATTAAATTGTCTATCTTTTGGTATCATTTGTTTTCTGTTTTGCAATTTCAAAATGCAATTTAAATTTGAATCCAAATAATTCAAATGCAAATTTCTAAATTCAATAACTAATTCATTTCAATTCCAAATAATGCAAATAAAATATGTTTACCATACCATTTTGAATAACCTTTTCAAATATAATTTTTGTTTTCTGTTTTGAATAATTAAAATTGCCTAAACAATTTAAATCTTGTTTAATCCAATTAAAACTTGTTTAATATTGTTTAATTCATAATTAAATAATCCTAAGCCCAATTTCAAAATGTGAAACATGTAATCCAACCAAAATTTGATGTTCTTTTCAAATATAAACTTTGCTATCTGTTTTGAACAATTAAACTTGATGAAAACAACCATTGTTTGTGTGTCACCTTTAAGGCACCCAAAATTCCCTAAGTTAATAATAAAATTCTAAATTGCTACACCCTATTTTAATTTGATTCTAATGTTGTTATTTTGTTGTTTTCCTCATCCATGCATCATGCTAACCCACTTTCACCTATTGGTTAGTTGGAAAACAATTGTTTCAACCATAATTCATGGGCTTTTCATATGCAACTCAAATTGCATATGGGTCCATTTAAATTTGTTTATCTAGTCAACTAGTTTACCTTGATGCATCCTTAAACCTGTCATGCATCCATATCTTGATCATGCTGGATCTTTTGCCGTAGTAGTAATTGTTGCATCCGGTGTTTGTTCGAGGTTCGTTGCTTCTTCCCGGATAGGACGTTGAGATGATGTGAGCAACGACAAGTTCTGCTACCTTGCGGGATCTCAGGCAAGTATACTCACTTGCTGCCAAATGGCTGCCTTTCATCACTTGTTACCGATACTTTCCGTTGTTCTTTTCTGCTAGCCTTAGTAGTAGTTGTTTCTGTTACGAACCTATCACATGACTCCTTTAACCCTGATATTGCCTCACCTCCACACCTATAACCATTGCTTGTGCCCGTGTCTTACTAGTATGCTTAGGGTTGTTTTGCTCGAGTCTGTCACCCGTTACCTTCTGTTATTATTTCATTATGTTCTGGGGGCTCGATGTTTAATCAATCAATCAATCATGCTACTGTTATTGTTAAATAATAATTTGATGATAAGGCACCGGCAGGAGGCCCAGGGTGGTTTTGAGGCCTGCTAGTGTCGACCCTAATAGGAAAAGGGTCTTGTCTACTGATCCATGATGAGCGCACTACCCGCATTTGGGGAGTATGGGCTCCCCCTCAGTTTGACCCGATTCGCATCTCGTCCAAATCGCCGTACTAGTTCGGGCTTTCCATTTGCTGCATGCATGATCTTGCGAGCCCTTGGTACCCGGGTGGAACTTTCGTAGTCGGCATTTAGGGCGGCGTGGTCTTCCAGTGCTATGAGGGTCCCCTTTTCTTCGTGGGGCTCGATTAGCCGCGCACGCACAGCACGCGGTGCTTTGGGCTTGATGCGAAGAAGGGTTGGATTGTGTTGAGTGCCCCGCTTGGTGGGAGGCATCCCATCTGGCGGGATATTCATGAGTACGGTTGCTATGGTGCACCCCTGCAGGGTAAATCTTCTCGAGAAGCCGTGTTTTCCGCGGTTATGGATTACTTGGTGAAAGTACTGGCTAACAAGTACTCAGGACAACTTAAACCTAATGATCAACCATGTTACACCCAATGACTAATAATTTGACTAGTAATAGGTTATTCACACAATAACTTGACTCATCTTTAATACCACGGTGTGAGTTATCCTCGGATTGCTTCTTCGGATAAGGGGCGAGATCCAGGATGGGTTTGTTTGAAGCTATCTTTCAGTTGGTTACTATCACTCGATCTTATCTCCTTTCTGATAGTTGGAAGTAATAGAATCTCTGTAGTTGGTTAGTGCAGCCTGCTGTTGCTTATTTGCAATAACCCCTTCCTTTCCGTTGATCCTAAAGTATTTGTATCTTTTGATGACTGGCTACGCCGGTAACTTGTGAGTATGGGCTCTGTCCCCCTTGCCAGTACCTAACCGTACTGACCCACGAATCTCTTTCGTGGCTGCAAATTCCAAATTGCAGTCAACAGGTTTGAAGTCTGACGACGTTAGCTTGGGAATCCCTCCGGCTTGGCCTGGGCAGGGATTGGACGCCTTCGGTTATCTTCAGGACTCTTAGTCCAATTTGGATCTTGTCCGTAGCCGGACGTTTGTTTCTTCCGCTGTTATTTGGATCTTTGTATTGTATCAGTTGTATCCCTGGCTCTTCTGAGTCATCTTGTATCTATCTGTTTCTGTTGTAATTGTGGATTATTCGAGAACTATTGTAAGGTTATCATAAATGGCAACCTGGAATCGGTTATTATGTGGATTTTGGCGGGAATGCTGAAATCTGCATAGTGCCCGATCTCGGGGCGTCACAAAATTGCAATGCTCCCTTCCCACGTTTCATTAGGGAAGCGCTACGGGGCGTCTCCCACGCCCAGGGTGGTGGGCCCACAAAAGTTATATAGCAACCTGGGGCAAGTGTCTATTGTTTTTCAAAGCAATCCGACTGACTGTCTGAGAGATATGATTTTTTTGGTAACAACCCAGAAATCTGTTTCAGAACACAACTTCCCCAATCGCACTACCTCTCAATTAGAGGTTACTATTGGCACAAAACGAAATGAACAAGATAAGGAACGGTTGTTACAGAGGTAACAACTTCCAAGGCTCAAAGAAAACAAAGGGAAAACAAAGTGGGTTGTCTCCCACAATCACTTTTCTTTGAAGACTTTTAGCTAGGCATTTATTTTAAGAGACTTTGTTTTTATGATGCAATGCAAGAAAACAAAAGAAACACATGTTTTTAGCTGAGAAGATTTACATTGTTTCCATAGGCATGAACATAAGTGTTCAATGTCAACAACTATTTCATCAATGCTCACTGATACGTCCATTTTGCATCATTGTTTTATATTGGAATTTACTGTTATTCATCAATATATTTCATATTATGATGCACTACTTATGTTCTTTCATCTTATTTTGCATGTTTGATAATTACTGGAGAATAATCACCGCGACCAGAAATCAGTTGGAAAATGCACCGTCAAGACACCCTATTTCTCAAGACTAGAAGAAGAAGGGGGACATCAGAGAAGTCTTAGAACACCAAATGAGGGAGCCAGCCACGAGGGGAGCCAGAGGGGGGCCACCAGGGGCCCACACCACCTGGTGGCGCCCTCTCCCCCTTGGCCACGCCGCCATGTGATGTGGCCACCTTGGCCCACCACTGGCAGCCCCCTCTCGCGTTCTTCATCCCCATGGAACCCTAAGACCTGGAGAACCATCGAGGAAATATTCCGCTGCCTCCTTGGGGTGGAAAAAAACACAGAGAGAGAACAGCTCTCCAACAGAGAGAAATCTGTCGGGAAAATTCCTCCCCAGAGTGGGGGAATCATCGCCATCGTCACCGTCATCGCTCCGGGCATCATCAAGATCATCATCGTCATCATCCTCACCACCAACACCATCATCCTCACCATCCACCTCCGTCCCGCTGTAACAATTAGGGTTATATATTGTTGTTTTCCACTAGATCTCTCTCCCGGTGTGAATTACTTGTTAGTAGTTGATGCTTACGAGATTTATCGGTGTTTACATTTTATGACCAGATTGTTATTCATCATTATATCACCTCTGGTTATGATCCATATGATGTCTTGTGAGTATTTCATTTAGTCCTTGAGGACATGGGAGAAGTCAAGCTTTTAGTAGTGGAATTATGTTGAGGTAATATCTAATGGTTTGATATTTAAGTTGTGGTGTTATTCTTCTAGTGGTGTCATGTGAACATCGACTACATGACACTTCACCTTTATGGGACTAGAGGGATGCATTGTGTATTTGGCTACTAGTTGTGGGATTTCCGGAGTGACAGAAACCTAAACACCCGTTAGGAAACCGATGCACGAGGGATTGTAGGATCCCAGAGTTTAAGGTTGTGGTTAGATTTATCTTAATTACTTCTTGTAGTTGCGGATGCTTGCAAGGAGTTTAATCACAAGTATATATTAGTCCTAGTTGGGTGGTGCATTAGCATAGGTTTACCAACAAAACACCTATCAAAACAATAAATATTAATCAACTGTATGAAACGAAAGCGCTTGACGAAGTTCCCATGTGTCCTCGAGAACGTTTGGTCACCATAAGTAAACCAACCGACTTATCCTTTGCTCTAAAAAAGGATTGGGCCACTCGCTGCTATTATTATTATTACTGTCTTTTTTTACTCGCACTTTATTTATCTGCTATATAAAAAACCACCAAAAACCTGTTTTCTAGTGTTTGGAGTGAATCATCTATCCAACCTGCTTGTCAACACCTTCTGCACCTCGTTGGGTTCGACACTCCTATTTATCGAAAGTACTACGATACACCCCATATAATTGTGGGTCATCAAGACTATTTTCTGGCGCCGTTGCCGGGGAGTGAAGCATTGGTAAATGGAATTGGTAAGAGAAACTTTTACTGTGAGTGCTATTTTTATTTCTGTCTGCTTCTTTATATTATTATGGTGAGCTCTCCATTTGGTTTCCTATTTAAGAGTACTTCTGCTACTGCTAATGTAGTAGATGACCCTCTATCTGCTCAATTGGGTCCTTTTAAAATACCTATGAAAATTGTTGAACGTGTTATGGATACCAGCTATTTTGGAGATGGAACTGACCATCCCAGTGATCATTTACTCTTTATACATGAATTATGTGAGTTATTCAGGTGTGCAAGTATTAAAATGGACCAAGTTAAGAGGAAATTATTCTCTTTATCACTAAAGGGCAGAGCTACAGAATGGTTTAAAATGCTGAAGAATGGCCGATCTATTGGATGGAAGGAAATTGTAGCTCTCTTTTATTATAAATTTTATCCTCTCGGTGAGATTCATAAAGATCAAAATCAAATATAAAAAATGCTGAAGTATTGCCCAAGCTTGGGGGATATTGAAGTTATTAATTCTCAAATGTCCCATTTATGAGCTCCCAAGTAATATTGTTATCAATAATTTTATGCAAGGCTTTCTCTTCATGGTAAAGATTTATTGGATGCTTCTTGTTCCAGATCATTCACACGTATGAAAGGAGAAGCTAAATGGGATCTTCTTGACCGTTTTCAAGAAAATACTAAAGGATGGGAGAATGACAAAGGAAGAAAGCCAGGTATAAATTATGATTATGGATGCATTAAATCTTTTATGGGAACCGATGATTTTCGTAATGTTAGTGTTGTTTGTGGTCTTGACTCTCAAATCTGTGCAAATTGTTTTAAGGCCTTTGCCTCCTATCTTGATATTCCCAAAAAGGAGGGGAACAAGCACCATGCACCTTATAAAGATATTGTTAATTGTGTTCTTGCTAGAAACATAGAAGTTCATACTGTTAATCCTGCTGTGTCTAAACCTTATATTGAGAAAATGCCTTTCCCTGCCAAGGGAAAGGAACATTCTATTATAACTAGTGTGGTTAACAAAAGTACAAAGAAATCTATAGAACCTGATGAACAAATAACTGTTGAACCTATAGTAGCAATAGTTAAATACCGTGTCTCTTAAAATGTAGAATATGGACACATTATCTTCTGTGAGGATGCTTCTAATATTGTTTCACATCCTAGTAAAACTAGTGTTCCCGTGCTTTCTGTTAGGATAGGTGATCATTGCTATTATGGTTTATGTGACATTGGTGCAAGTTCTAGTGCTATTCCTTATGAGCTTTATAGAGAAATCATGCATGAAGTTGGTTCTTGTGAACTTGAAGCTGTTGATGTGGTTATTCAGCTTGCTAGTAGAGAAACTATCTCTCCGTTTGGTATTGTTAGAGATGTAGAAGTTTTATGTGGTAAAACTAGATATCCTGTTGATTTTCTAGTACTTGGTGCAGCTGCTAGTAAAACTTGTCCTATTATTTTTGGTAGACCTTTCTTGAACACTTGTGGTGCTGTCATAGATTGTAAGAAGGAGAAAATATTAACTAAATTTGATGGAAAATCTTATGAATTTAATTTTTCTAAATTTGCTAGAGCTCCATATGAAACTGAATTGCCTAATGAAGATTTTTAGAGTTGAACAGCTTGCCTCTACTCTCTTGCCACTAACAATGCTTTGCAGCAATACATGGAAGACCACAAAAGTGAGGTATTTATGGAAGAAATAAATGAGATTGACGATATTCTTCTTCGTCAACCAGTGATGCTTAAACACAATTTACGTGTGCAAGACTTGGGTACCACATTACCACCCAAGGAGGATCCTATTTTTGATTTAAAACCTTTACCGGGTGATCTTAAATATGCTTATATTGATGACAAGAAGAAATATCCTATTATTATTAGTTCTAAACTTTCAGATAAAGAAGAGGAAAGTTTATTGGAAATATTGAAGAAACACCGCAGAGCTATTGGATATACGCTTGATGATTTGAAAGGGATTTCCCCTACTATATGTCAGCATGCTATTAATATAGAACCTGATGCAAAGCAAGTAGTTGAACATCAACGCCATTTAATTCCTAAGATGAAGGAAGTGGTAAGAATTGAGGTATTAAAACTCCTTGATGTTGGTATTATTTATCCTATTGCTGATAGTAGATGGGTAAGTCTCGTGCATTGTGTACCTAAGAAGGGAGGAATGATTGTTGTGCCAAATGAAAATGATGAGCTTATTCCTCAAAGGGTAGTAGTTGGTTATAGACTGTACATTGATTTTAGAAAAGCTAACAAAGTTACTAAGAAAGATCATTATACTTTACCTTTTATTGATCAAACGTTAGAAAGGTTGTCTAAAAAAAATCATTTTTGTTTTCTTGATGGTTATTTTGGGTTCTCTCAAATTGTTGTTAGAAAACAAGATCAGGAGAAAACAACATTTACTTGTCCTTATGGAACTTATGCTTATAGACGTATGCCTTTTGTTTTGTGTAATGCTCCTGCTACATTTCAAAGATGCATGTCTGCTATTTTTTATGATTTTTGTGAGGAAATTGTGGAAGTATTCATGGACGATTTATCCGTCTATGGGACTTCTTTTGATAACTGTTTGCATAATATTGATAAAGTTTTGGAGAGATGTGAGGAAACTAATCTTGTTCTTAATTGGGAGAAGTGCCACTTTATGGTCAATGAAGGAATTGTTATTGGACATAAAATTTCTAAAAGAGGTATTGAAGTTGACAGAGCTAAAGTGGAAGAAATTGAGAAAATTCCCTGTCCTAGGGATGTCAAAGGTATTCGTAGTGTTCTTGGTCATGCTGGTTTCTATAGGAGGTTTATTAAAGATTTCTCTGAAATATCAAAGCCTCTTACTTATCTTCTCCAAAAAGATGTACCTTTTGTTTTTTATGATGATTGCAAAGAAGCTTTTGAAACTCTAAAGAAGGCTTTAACTACTGCTCCTATTGCTCAACCACCTGCTTGGAATTTACCTTTTAAAATTATGTGTGATGCTAGTGATTTTGCTATAGGTGCTGTTCTTGGACAACGAATAGATAAGAAATTGAATGTTATTCATTATGCTAGTAAGACTCTTGATGCTGCTCAAAAGGATTATGCTACCACTAAAAAAGAGTTCTTAGCTTTAGTTTTTGCTTGTGATAAGTTTAGACCTTATATTGTTGATTCAAAAGTTACTATTCACACTGATTATGCTGCTATTAAATACCTTATGGAAAAGAAAGATGTTAAGCCTAGGCTTATTAGATGGGTGCTGCTCTTACAAGAATTTGACTTGCATATTGTGGATAGGAAGGGTGCTGAATATCATGTTGCTGATATTTTTTCTAGATTGGAAAACATTGCTTATGACCCTATTCTTGGTAATGATAGTTTTCCAAATGAATAGCTAGCTGCGATAGAAGTAATCTCCTAGGATAGTCCTTTGTATGTAGATTATGCTAACTTTATTGTTTCCAATTATTTTCCTCCAACCTTTACAGCTCAGCAAAGAAGAAAAATCTTTTATGATTTGAGGCATTATTTTTGGGATGACCCACACTTATATAAAGAAGGAGTAGGTGGTATTATGCGAAGATGTGTTCCAGAACATAAACAATGAGAGATATTGAGAAAGTGCCATGGTAGTGCTTATGGAGGACACCACGCTGGAGATAGAATCGCACAGAAGGTTCTACAATCAGGTTTCTATTGGCCTACTCTCCTTAAAGATGCACGAAATTTTATTTTACCTTGTGATGAATGTCAAAGAGTTGGTAATATTTATAGACGTAATGAAATGCCTATGAATTATTCTCTTTTTATTGAACCTTTTGATTGTCGGGGTTTTGACTTTATGGGTCTGTTTCCTCCTTCGAATGGTTATACTCATGTACTTGTTTTTGTCGATTATGTTACTAAATGGGTAGAAGCTATACCTACGAAGAGTGTTGATGGTGAAACCTCATAAAAAATGCTTAAAGATGTAATTTTCCCTAGGTTTGGTGTGCCTAGATATCTCATGACTGATGGAGGTTCTCATTTTATTCATGGTGGTTTTAGAAAAACCCTTCCTAAATATGATGTTAATCATAGAATTGCCTCATCTTATCATCCTCAAACAACTGGGCAAGTAGAATTATCAAATAGAGAAATTAAATCTATCTTGCAAAAGACTATTAATAAATCTAGGAAAAATTGGGCTGATAAGTTAAATGATGCTTTATGGGCTCATAGGACTGCTTATAAAAATCCTATGGGTATGTCTCCTTATAAAATGGTTTATGGAAAAGCTTTTCACTTGCCTTTAGAATTAGAACACAAAGCTTATTGGGCAGTGAGAGAACTAAATATAGATTTTAAACTTGCCAGTAAGAAAAGTATGCTTGACTTTAGTTCTTTAGATGAATGGAGAAGTGAAGCTTATGAAAATGCTAGACTCTTTAAAGAGAAATTTAAAAATTGTTATGATAGGAGAATTCTTAAGAGAGAGTTTCATGTTGGTGAGAAAGTTCTATTGTATAGGTCTTGTCTCAGATTTTTTGCAGGAAAATTACTCTCGAGATGGGAAGGACCTTTTCGAATAGGTAACAGTTTTGGTAAAAAAAAAGTTCGCCTCTTACTGCGCGGGCCCACCCCTGGCCGTGCCACCACATGGTGTGGGAGCCTCGGAGCCCGTCTCCGACCCGTTTTCGCCCTGCACTTTCCTTTTGTTACGTAAATTTTTGCTATATAAACCCCCCGGATCCCCCGAGGTGCGTATATCGTTTTCTCGTCGTGTTTTCATTTCGATCCGTTTCTGTCAGGGTCTGTTTTCAGTTTTAGAAGCACCATGGTCTCCGACAACAACAACAAGAGGAAGGGACCTATGGAAGATGATCTCCAAGACCCTGAGCCGGAGGAGGAGATCGAGAGTGGAGCTGAAGGAGATGTAGAAGAAGACCCGCGCGTGTACCCTCGCGCCACCATTGCAAGCATTGGAGTGGTATCAAAACCCCTTCAAATTCAAGCAAGGGGCACAGATGAGCACTGGAGGGAAGGTTCCACATCACTTCTTAGCTTCAAGGACACCACCTTCAGGCATCAAAAACCCTTTCCATACTTTAATCCATAAGCATCAATTTCAGAGGGTGCCTGAGGCAGAGTTGCCTTCTAGCTAGGATATGGATCATTCTAACAATGCAGGAAAGGAAAGCTCCCAATCTGAAGAGGTGTGGGGGAATAATTCCAAGAGCTGGGACTCACAGTCTGAAAGGTTTGCGGGTCATATTGATCAAAATACGGAGTTGATTCGTAATATCACCTACAAGATAGATGAGTTGAAGGAGTTAATTGAGAAGCTTATTAAGGATTCACCATCACCACCGAAGGAGTAATTCATCATTGGTATTGGCACCCCCTTGGCTTGTTCCAAGCTTGAGGAGTTCCACGGTATCACACATTTATTTTTCACCTTTTTACCTTTTTAGTAGAGTCATATCATGAGTAGAGAAGTTATCATATATGATGGTTTGCAGCATGGAAGTATCTCTCCTTTAGTTGGTTATCGATATATCCCTCGGTATGAGTTGCCTTTATGAAATATTAATGAGAAGTTTTATCATTTACTTTCTGCACACCTTATTTTAGTTTGCAATTTCTGTTATATGGTGGATCTTGTTGTTAGTATCGGTATCAATTGGAGCATAAAATTAATCTATTTGGTTTTGGAAAACTTAGCATTGGTCCATAGCAACAATACTTTGAGGATTAAGTAGAAAAGAGGGAGATGCATGTAGATATATTATTCCATGATCTTTCTTTCTTGTTGGCTCATAAGCTTAGTATTCTCAAGTTAAGATCGTTTTTACTTCCAAGGAAGATTGCATGGTTGTTTCTATCACATGTATATTTGCTTGTTTTCCCTCAATTCTTATGCTTGCTACCTAGCCTTGCTAGCTAAAAACCTGTACTGAGAGGGAATGCTTCTCGTGCATCCAAACCTTGAGCCAAAAACCATGCCATTTGTGTCCACCATACCTATCTATATTTGGTATTTAACCGCCACTCCAAGTAAATTGCTCGTGTGCTACCTTTAAAACCTTCAAAATCATACATGTTTTGTGCTCTGTTTTAGCTCATGAGGACGTAGGTATACGGTCTTTATTTCACTCGTTGATTGGACTTTACACACCTGGACTAGTGGCACATCCACTTATCCAACTGCTATAAGAGCTCGTAACGGGGTGCCCAGCCCCAAATTTGGTTACTATAAATTATCTTCACTATTTTTGCCCCTGATTTATCAGTCAAAGCATAACTGTGTAAACAAAAGAGAAGAGGAATGATCTACTACCCCAGTAGCGTCCTTCAATGGGAGCCGCTCTTGTAAGGTCTAGTTGGCTTGTGACTTAATGTATTGTTTCCTTACTGATTCATTGACGTAGACATACACCTCTCTCAAAATTGTTTTCATCACCTCTGTTTATCAAATAAAAAGCTCTAGCACATGAGTTAATCCCTGCTTCCCTCTGTGAAGGGCCTATATTTTACTTTTATGTTGAGTCAGTAAACCTACTTCTTTCTATCATAAGCAAGAATTTGAGTTGTTGTGATCAAACCATCTATATGTTGATTTCTTCAATCATGTCGTTTATCTTTCCTTGTTTAGTACAATGTTTTTATCTGAATGAATATCACTTTGAAAGTTTTTAATGCCTAAAAAGAGACTGGTATGATTGAGCATGTTAAACTCTGCAATATAATCTCTAATATAAAGACTCTGATCGAAAAATATGTACAATATGTTAATTGTTCTCTGACCAAGAGCAAAGTTTGCCATCAGCAATTATGATTTCCTTTTTGCACCTTTATTATGACTCCCTCTACTAGTTTCAAATTAATTTATATGAGAGGAAGTTGTTGTCTAGAATGACTTGTGTATTGATAAATGTGATGCTTCTTGTCCGTACTTTATTTATGTACACTTCACTCCATAAACCTGTGGTCATGTTTACTGAGTCTAGTTTCACTTGGGGACAAGCGAGGTCTAAGCTTGGGGGGAGTTGATACGTCAATTTTGCATCACTATTTTATATTGTAATTTATTGTTATTCATCAATATATTTCATATTATGATGAACTACTTATGTTATTTCATATTATTTTGCATGTTTGATAATTATTGGAGAATAATCACCGGGACCAGAAATCAGCTGGAAATATCACCGTCAAGATACCCTATTTCTGAAGACCAGTTGAAGAACGGGGGCATCAGGGAAGTCTTAGAACACCAGATGAGGGAGCCAGCCACGAGGGGAGCCAGAGGGGGGCCCACAACACATCGTGGCGCCCCCCTTGGCCGTGCCGTCACGTGGTGTGGCCACCCTGGCCCCCCACTGGCAACCCCCTCTCGCATACTTCATCCCCAGGGAACCCTAAGACCCGGGGAACCATCGAGGAAATATTCTGCCGCCTCCTCGGGGCGGAAAACAACAGAGAGAGAGAAAAGCTCTCCGGGAGAGAGAAATCTGCCGGGGAAATTCCTCCCCGGAGAGGGGAAATCATCGCCATCATTACCGTCATCGCTCCGAGAATCATCAAGATCATCATCGTCATCATCCACACCACTAGCACCCTCATCCTCATCAGCACAAAACATCAAGCATAAGAAGGCAAAACAAGAACAACTTCAAAAGTTTCAACATAAAGAGAGCTATTTTAGTAACATGAGAATTCCTACAACAATATTTTCCTCTCCCATTATAATTTTTAGTAGCATCATGAAAAAACTCAACAATATAACTATCACACAAAGAATGTTTTTCATGATCTAAAAGCACACAATTCATATCCAACTCCAAAATAGTGGGATCAAAATTTAAAATCATGACCTCTTCCAACCCACTTTTAGCAATATTAGAACAACATGATTGATCACTCTCCAAAGATGTGGGACTCCTTCTAGCTAAATTCAGTACCTCTCCAATCCCATTTTCAATAGCATTATAATTTATAACATCAAGTAACATAGGACCATCATCTAGAGCATTATCATGTAAATTTTCCAAGCAAACTTCCTCATTATCATGCATATCAATAGTAGGAATAAATGAGGATTATCATAAGATTTATCAAAATAGCAAGGATTATTATAAATGACAGTAGCAAAATCATTCTCACAAGTTTCATTCATATTAGCATCAAGGTCACAAGTATAGCAAGTATCAATTTCATCAAAAAGGGATATTCTAAAAGAATCAATAAGATCATCACGTTCATCAATATAGCACTCATCCCCTTTGGTAAGCATGGAGGGAAATCAAATAATGCATGAGTTAAAGAGTTACTCTCATTAGAAAGTAGACATGGGTAGCTACTCCTTTCTTCCTCCTTTTGATCATCACTCTCCTCCTCTTTTTCATCCAACGAGCTTCCAGTTTCAGCAATTTCTTCTTCCATAGGCTCCTGTAAGGCATTAGTTTCTTCCTTTGCACGAGAGCATATATTAAGATATTTTATTATATAGACATTAAAATTCTTGTAATTATCAAAGCAATATTCAAGTATATCATAAATCTTCTATCTATAAGGAGCATCATCAATATTTTCAAGCAAATAAGCAATTTCGAAAGCACTCTTCCAAGCAATAAAAAATTCAATTTGTTCCGCATCATAAAAGTCATAACTTCCTCTAACATAAGAAGCTATGGTATCATTATCATTATACTCACATTCAAAAGGAAGGTGTTTATACCTCCTATAGCAACAGGAGTTATCAAAGCAACAGGAAACATTATAACTAGAGCACACGTTTTTAGCATAACCATTCAATTTATTTATTTGTTCCCATAAGTGTATCCCTTTTTGTGACAAGTGGTGTTCCTTATAATACTTTTGTTGTTCTTCCGTGAACCCACCTTGCCAATAAGATCTAGTTTCAAAGAAATCAACCATTGACTGCAAGAATAATAATGCAAGTAAAAAAGCAAGAGAGTACTTCCCGAATGAACTTATAGATAGATCTATGCTTCCCGGCAATGGCGCTAGAAAATAGTATTGATGACCCACAAGTGTAGGGGATCACAACAGTCTTCGAGGGTAAGTGTAACCCATTTTATTGATTCGACACAAGGAGAGCCAAAGAATACCTATAAGCCTTAGCAGCTGGTTTGTCAATTCAGCCACACCTGAGAAGCACTTAGCAAAAGATGTTAGTAACATAAGGTGCAATAAAACGGTGTATGGAGTAGTGTTGTGGTATTTCTCTTGCGTCCTCAACACACCTAATACAATGGCAATTGTATAGATGCAATGGTTCAACGAAAAGATAGTGAAAACGGTGAAATATGGAGTGTGGAAGGTGATTTGTGTAATCTGTAATAAACAAGCCAACAAGGAAAAAAGTATCAAAAGCATGTAAAAACAGTAGCAATAATAGTAAAGTATGAACTAGGGTTCATAGTTTCACTAGTGGTAACTCTCCAAACAATAGAACAAGTGTTGGGTAACAAATTACAGCTCGACAATTGACAAATCATAGGGGGCATAACAATGCTATTATGACGAGATATAGTTCACGGGTTCTAACATGGCAGGCATTACATCAAGGCATATAGATCGCTATCCAGCATGCATCTATATCTAATAGTCCACCTCAAGAAAGTTATCCAGAAAATCTCTCTGGTATTAAGTTGCAGCAACGAAGTGATTGCTTGGTGCAATAGACAATTGCATTGGGAACAATACGTAATGTAAGCAATGGTTCTCGTCCGTGTAGAAGAGAACCGTTTTTTTCTCCCTAGTGGCAACATCACATCCCCCCTCCCCCCGCATGTTTCTGTCACTCAAGCGCATGCAACAAGGAGGCATGAATCCACTATCTAGCATAAATACTCCCTCTTGGAGATGCATACAACTATGTGATCAAGATAACATACACATCAGAGAGCATGCAAGAACACATTAAAATACTCTAATATATAAGTGAAGATTCTGATATAATGACATGCACAAATCATAACTCCATGGTTCATCGGATCCAAGCAAACACAACACATAGCATTACATCAGATGGATCTCTATCATGTGAGGCAGTTCAAGAGACCATGGTATTGAACATCAAGGGGGAGAGAGTAAAACTAGCTACTGTTATGAACTCATAGTCCACGGGGGAACTACTCACGCATATGTCCGGAGGCAATAATGGCAATGTAGAGGCCTCCGATGACGATTCCCCCCTCCGATAGGGTGCCGGAATAGGGCTGTAGAAGCCGTGTATTGGAATTTTTAGGTGACGGCGCCTCTCTATATGTTTCATGGAAAATAATTCCATTCCCGTGATTTATAGGGTTGAAGGCAATTTATGGGCAAAGAGGCGACGAGAGGTGGTGGCCAGGGCTCCCAGGGGCCCACTGGCGCGACCAAGGAAGAGGTTGCGCCTGGTTCCCACGTGGTGGCCCCTTGACTCCCCTCCGTCTCTCCTTTGTACTCTGTCTTCGTTCCGAGTAAAAAATGGTCTTCGTGGATTTTCAACCCTTTCCGGGAATATTTCCTTAAGAAATTTTCTGAAATAGAAAAACAGGAGAAAACAACAACTGGCCTGGGGCATTTTGTTAATAGGTTAATCTATGAAAACATCCAGAAAACGAAGGAAGCCGAAAGAAAACATGTGGAAAACAAGAGGTATTGGGTAGAAAACAAGCACATAGCATCAAAAATTATAGATACGTTTACAACGTATCAGATATCCAGAGCATAACTTTTGATCGTGCGGTCACTAGATATTCTCATAGTATAGTAATTATAGTCAATGACAACTTCATATGGATTTTTGATAAATACATCATAATTGTTTAGTCTCTTTTAGCAACAACATATAGTTAGGTCGGTTCAACAATAAACTCTTATGTTTTGCTAGACTTCTTAACCAAATCCATGATCAGGAAAATATGATCATCTCACAAACCATAAGCTAATCTTAGAGTCAAGATTAGAAACTCTTGTTTGTTTATGTCTTTATACCGCACAAAAAAATTCTTTGAAAACTCACTTTGCAAGTGCTATAGAGGTTGTAGCATGATGACATAAACTTAATTCTAAACTTGTAGATAGAATAATAACTGAATATTATTGTCTCTAGGGCATATACCTCCAACAAGCTGCCCATGACAGGAGATCCGAAGGAGGAGGACACGATTAATGAGGATGAGGCGGCCCAGAGGGGTCGACATAAGTGTCCATCATTATCTCGACGGGTACAAAGCCGGCACCCATAGAGGATTTCTCAAGGTCGCTGGCCTTAACTCTCCTATTTTTTAGGGTTGCAGGCCTTATGTTGTAACAAATGACAAAGTAAAAGATGTCAAGTTCCAATGATAAGCGGATTAAATAGTTAAGCCGAGACTCACCTTGTTCAGGAAAGGTTTACCCCCTTGGTGGGATCGTCGTCCAAGGAAATGATCTCGGTGTTGGCTGAGAAGCTGGACTTCTTCCTCTTCTTAGATAGAGGAGCAGCAGCGGCAGCCGCCTTGGCAGCCTCCAAGTTGCGCTTCTTCTTGGTGGCGGCTTCACCAGGCTGAGCTAGATCAGCTTCCATCAAAGTGTGTGTCTACAAAGGCGGATTGATGTTATTAATCGAATAATTAGATTTGATGAAAAAGGAGTAAAAGAGTGAATAAAGTTACCTTTGGTATGGGGTTGTTAGCGTCCTACATAGGGTATTGTTACGTGTACAGGACGCGCTCCGTCACCACTTGGTCCATCCGTCATTGCAACTGGCTGTCAGATCCGCATCTGACAACTGAGATTAGATTGGCAGTACCGAATTGGTACGATCCAATCAGAGCGCATCGCTTGAATCATGCTGATGTCAGCGCCCAGTCGGCCTTGATAAATAGATTTTTCCTCAATATAAAAATAGTAGAATATATTAGATCTTATAAAAATCGTAACAAATAAACTGTGCGTCCAAATATCGCAAACTTTATATCTTCTGATTCCGAAAATCGCAATATACATAGATCTATAGTAAAATTTTGAGATTACCATAGCCATTTTAGTTTATTTTAACTCTATGTTTGAGTATTTTTTTTATATTATTCAAAATCTATAACTCCTTTTTGATCAAATCTTTTTGTGTTGACTTTGTATGGTTAATCCTATCCAGAGATACTAATACCACTATTTTTGATGATTGATTTGAATTAAAACTTGCAGAACCCTAATAAACCCCTTATTAATTGTGTTAATTGTTTAAATTATTTTCTAATGTATCAAAAATACTTTATCATGTGTTACATGTTATATGCAACCAGATATTAGTTAATTTCGTCGTAGGCCATTTTTAACTTGTCATGCATGCATGTGTGCATTATTTTTCTTGTTATTTATTGTTGTGTTATGTTCTTCGTACAGATTGCGATGATTGTAACAATTGTGATTGCGATAGCTGTGTGAACTACTACAACAACTCCCAAAGCAAGTGAAACTTTCAACTTCCCGTTGTAAACTTGTAATCCTTGAGATATATCCATCTTTGGTTATGAGTGGAGCGCGGATTCTGTAGTACACTAAATTTTGATCACGGGGAATATCAGCTTTAGTGGAAGCACATAGTTAATTTATTTTAACCAATGGTTGTTAAATAATTATGAACATGTCTAAGTGAGCTATTAAATTATGGTAGATCAATGGCTCGTAACGCACCCGCTATTAACCTTGGTCCACTACTTGAGAAGAAACCACTTGCTGCCAATGGGAGTAACTATGCGGATTGGGTCTATGCTTTTCAGGGATATCGATGACAACGCTTACGATACTGAAAAGGATGCTCACACCTTAAAAAGTGGTGATGCAATAGTTTTTCAATGTCTCATGTTGACATGTATGGATCCTGAGTTGCAGAAACGATTTGATCGGATGTTCGCATACGACATGATCGTTGCAATCGGATCAATGTACCATACTCATGCTAGACTGAGCGTCATGAGATAAAGAAGGCACTATGGTCATGTGACATGGCATAGGGAAGATCGGTGAGCGAGCATGTAATCAAAATATTTGGTTACAGTACAAGCCTTGGGGCTTTGGGATTTCCCATCCTAGAAGAACCGAGTACAAATTTGGTGTTAACTTCACTCCTCCGTGTTACAACGGTTTTATCATGAATTACAACATGAATGAGATGGATGGAACACAAAATGAGCTCCTCGCTATGTTGAAAGCTGATGAAACTATTATAAAGAGGGATAACAATCAAGCTTCGATTGTTACCAAAAAAATATAAAGTTAGAGAATAAGGAGAAAAAGAAGGGAAAAGGTGACAGGTTAAGCCCAAAATTTCAGCTCATGAAACAACCGAGTGCTCCTTCTCTAATAAGAAATGACATCAAAACATGAATTGACGGAAATTCCCCAGGCAAAATAAAAAACTGGCAAAGAGTGGAAAAGGTATAAGAGTTATACCTAATATGTATTTGTCATTATTATTAGTATCTCTGGTGTATCGATTGCTAAAGTATTTTATGCATTCGATATAGGAGTTGCGGAAAGTAATGAGGCAGAAGAATAAAAGGTGTTGATGTCCGTCAGTATTGGCGCATGAAGGTTCATCCGAGGATGAAGAGATGTCCACTTTTATTTTTATAGTTCGAAACATTTGTGAGCTTAGGCTCAAGTTATTGTAATAAGGTCGCATGTTTGGCAACATAATACTCTTGTGGATTGATAGGACAATTGTCCTAGTTATATTATGAGAATATTATAGATCACTCCCTCCGTGAATGTTCAAATTAAAAATATTTTGAATTGATGAAATATCATTTGTTCTGAAATATTTTGTGATTGTGTTGACACCAACATCTAGTGGCACTATCATCTCAAACACATCATATGCATGATGGAGGAAGTTTGAGATATCGAGTGAAAGACTTGATGAATTACACATCTCTTTGAAGGGTGAATTCATTAAAGTATTCAATCACATAGTTAAGTGAACAAGATAAGAGTTCTTGGATTATTGCTGATACTATAGTAAATAACCAAAACTTCACAATAAATTTTTAGAAATTATGTCTTAGCGATGTCTTAAAAGTTTTCAAGACATGATTTGACTAAGTGAGACAAAATCAGCACTAACAAAGATTATTTTGCAAAATATTGTTGATATTGCCCATTATATTGTATAGTAACTTAAGCTATAATTTTAGCACAATTTTATTGCCTTTAATTAGTGTCATTATTTTGAAAGATAAACTATAAAGATACAGATTTTTCTTAGAATCTAAAAGTTTCTGAAAGATTGAAACTTGATCCAAAGATAGAGAAACAAAGTAATACTTTGTTGGTTGTTCCAATATCACATTGGAAATGCTCTTATAAAACTACAATATAAGTAACAATTTTTTGCTACTAAGAGATATGTGATTCCTAAGGGAATCATACCTTGTTGAATTCAGTAGGAGGATAGAGATTCTTGAAGGGATTAGTGAATCTACGGAAATAGTTATCAGAGTTGCGGAGATGTAAGCAATTCCAATTGACAATTCTTTTAGACTAATACCGAGAGCCATTGCGGTTAAGGCATGGTTTCTTATCAATTAAAACTCTTAACCAAGAATGCAAATGAAAGTTTTGAAGGAAACTTGAATAAAGGGTGTTCATGTAATAAGCAGAGGTAATGAAGAGATGATATATCGAAATGACTTAGAGTCAAAAGTGTTTTTATACTATCACGTTTAAGTTGAAAAATTTTAAGAAATTCCTGTTGGAATAAGATGATCATAAAGATTCTTTTGTCTTAAATGGGTTTATGAAAAAACCAAGAGTTGACTAATAAAGATCTTGTGATCTATAGCAAAGCTTTATCAATCTGTACAATAAGTCTGCATGATATATTAACAAAACAAAATCCTCTGAAGGAAAATTTATCGAGGATGTGTACTATGTACAGCTCGAGGGTTTTGTTAAATACAGTACTGTTTATAAAAGAGCTAATTCGTTTATACAAATAAAAACTAGTCGGTATAAAGTTCGCGGTGACAATGTAATTTATGAAGTGAAACAAGAGTTGTTTTAACTTCATGGAAAACTACAGAAGTCTTGTTTTCTTAAAAATCAGTGGGAGTTATTCAATGGTGTCAAGTGATCATAAATCAATGAAAGATTTGTTTGACGGAAAAAAGTGTATCATTCAAAAGTGTTTTATAAGATACATGTGATAGTCAAATTATTAATTCACATGGTATTAAATCCTAAGTGTGAAATAATATAATACTATCAATATTAATGCATAAAGTTTTGAATAAAATTTTGAAACTTGAGAGAACTGGATTCTCAGATGGACTGGGATTTCAAGTGCAAGATCCAAGTTTCTAAAACAATGGTGAGCATGATCATATTGATAAATCATTATGATCATGGTGGAAGTTCCTCAAACTATGCATTATGTCAACACATGTAAAATAATAATTGTTGTAAAATTGAATTTGACAACACTTCAATCAACTCCAATTATTAAGAATATTCTCCATAAATTAATTTTAAAGAATTTTCTTCAAAAAAAGAGAATGGCTTATAATGTAAGAGTTACATTATAATAAATATCTTATGAAACACGTACATAAAAGAAAGCAGTACTTATGTGATAAGTATAAACCAAGGATTGAGACATGATCTTATGATTTTGTGAGTAGTAGGGATTAAATTTCTTAATTAATTTTGAGCATATATTTACGAACAATACAACAATAATAGTAAAGGATGGAAGTTCAAAGACTTCTAGAATTGGTTGTCGGTTCATTATGTGAACTAGATATGGTCTTTCACGAAAGATGGAGGATGATCTGTGATAAACAACATAACTTTATTCTTAGTTGAAACACCAAGGTTTCACCTAGAATGTCCTAGACTACAGTTGATCAATGATCAATGGGTATTATGATAGAAAGAGTTTCTTCGTAACACATATGGTTCATACAACCTCAAAAGGGTTGATGACAAATGTCTCTAACACAGTGTTTTCATGAGAGTTCACTTAAATCTTCTATATGTTTGAAGGACTTATACGAATGATTTATTGCCAATTGTGAAAGTGGGAGACCGTTGGATGTATGCCCAAAAGGCAATAATATTTGTACATCTATTTCATAATTATGATTCATGTTACTATGTTATAGCTTATGTGGCTCCTGAATATGATATTCATCGTGTAGTGACCTGAACAATGATTCAAACCCTAGTCTTGCCTTTTCACTAGTTTTTCGGATGCTTGATGGTTGTGTTTTCCTGGTCATGGACATTTTTTATGTTAGCATCAATGAATAGCATATTGTTGGAAGGGAACAATATGACTGGTTGAACGATCATCATCTGTTTTGATAATTGATGAAAGCACAATTAGAGGACTAATCCCTTATAAAGTATATGCATGATCTGTTTGCAACACTCGCACGATGCCCTGCATTCCCTATAATCATCTTTAAGGGGATCCTGGCGATATTCCATCGACGTAGATCTTAAAATGTGAAGGCGGGGCAGCTTTGTCCCAGGCGGCGGTAGTACCAGTGAAGCCACCGGTAATACCACCCCCTGGTACTTCCTGCGCTCTTGGGTCCTTCAGCCATGCCGCCTCCGGTGGCGGTACCGGTGGTGGTACGGCCATTTCGTCGTTCGGTATGTACATCGCAGAGGCGGCGGTGGAGGTCACCGGTGGTACTAGTGGCCACTACCGGTGGAGCCTTCGCCAAATCAGTGCTCTGTTAGCACATCGCGGAGGCAGCGGCGGAGGTCACTGGTAGTACCGGTGGCCATGGTAGTACCGTTGGTACCACCGGTACATCCGGAAATTCTTCAGGCTCCTAGGAGTAGTCCACCACACCGGTGGTGGTACCGCCAAACAAACTCTCTATTGGTGCATCGTAGAGGCAACGACGAAGGTCAGCGGTAGTACCGTTGTTTCCACTGGTACCTCCGGTGATGTGGTATATGGTAGGTAGGAATAGAGACGTTTGTGCGTTGGGCCACTGACCGCACCGATAGTACCGGTGGTAACACCGGTAGTACCGCTGGTGCAGGAAAGTGGCCAACGGTTAGATTGGGAGGGGAGTATTTAATGCACTCCTCCCCCCTCCAAGCTCTAAGCTTTATACTATATCTCCTTGCCATTAATGCAAGCTTAAAAACTCATAGATCTCCCTCTCCAACCACCCAAACACGCTGATTCTTTGTGGAGAGCTAGAGGATACCAGGGTCCGTGATTCCACCAAAGGAATTGCAAATCCACCCACTCAATCCTCCTGGATCTTGAGAGATCTTGGGTGCCTTGTAACTAGAGCAAACCCTAGTGCTTGTATCTTCCACCTCGATTCAAGAAGCTTCGGATTGTTGAGAGCCTCCATCTATATTGTGGAGTAACCTCAACCTTGTGTAAAGGTTTGGTCAACACCTTCAAGTCGACCTCATAGTGTAAACGAGAATCTTCCTCACCGGAGATGCTCAAGGAGAAGGTGTGCACATCTGTTCTATTGGAGTGGCTAGGTGGCTCCACACCTCTCCAACGTAGACGTACTTCCCTCGGGAAGGAACTACAAGAATCATATCCTTGTCTCTTTGTTTACACTTGTGGTTTATCTTGTGCTTTACATATTGTTTCTGTTGCGTACTTTGTTTTGTATCACATAGGTTGTTCACCTAGTTGCACATCTAGATAACCTTGTGTTTACTTGTTTATCCCAATCTAAATGGAAGAGATTATAAAAAATTAGTCACATATTCACCCCCCTCTAGTTGACCATACCGTACTTTCAATTGGTATCAGAACCTCGACTCTTATATCGGGCTTAACCGCCTAAGAGTATTATGGTCAACGGAGATGGTCCCGAGTCTTCTAAGGAGGAGATCTCCAAAATGGCCGACACTATAGCTAACCTACAAGTGATGGTTGGAACCATCCAAACCGAATTGTCCAAGGTTAGCTCTAGTGTTAGTTCTGAGGTCTCTAGCATAAAGAATATGTTGGAGGTCATGATGGGTAAACCTCAGGGGCTCAAGGATCTTCCCCATGTTTCCGATGCGGAAAGGCCAGACAGTGAATCTATTCCGGACATTGCGAGATGGAAGCTAATATTGCCAAAGCCAAGGCAAAAGACGCTAAAAAGGCCACGGTAGGGGAGAAATCCGGAGGTTCCAAGTTTCAGTCGGCTAATGGTTCGGGGACTAACTCAAGAGTGCCACCACTTTCCAAATTTGACTCCGTCCATCCCATTGTTTCAATGCCACACATTTTAAATGTTGGACTTCCTCCCATGCTTAACACTAATGAATTTTCTTCTTGGAAGTTTGAAATGGAGTCTCACATTTCTGGCTCATGCACCGCCTTGCGGAGAAGTATGGTTCATGGGTTCCATCCTCACCACGCAAGCAACTTGACTCCAAGGGAGGACATTGAGTCCCAACTCAACATGACCGCCATCAACATCATTCAAAAAGCTCTTCCTAGGGAGAACCTCACTCATATTCGTGGATGCAAGACCTCCAAGGAAGCTCAGGATAGCCTTAACACTTTTTTCAAGGGAATGAAAGCATTCAATCCTCCAAGTATGATGTTGCTCTTGACAAGGCCGAGAACTTTGTCATGGAAGAGGAAAAGAGGAGATCACCGATGAGTGGATAAATAGGAAGTTTGTCAAGGCCATTACTCATTTTGAAAAGAACCTCGCCACAAGAATTCGTAATAGGGAGGACTACAACTCCCTCAACTCCATTGGTGTTTGTCGGACCCACGGATACCAGGGTATCCTGGGCCGTCTGCTGCTGGCCCAACCCGTATGGTACAGAAGGAGTCCGTATTGGTCCACCACAGGTGAAGGGATCCTCGGGAAAATTCTCGCCAAGGCAGATCCCCTGGAGAGGAGCCTTCCTTAATAACATCGTCGTGTATCACTAGGGAGGAGCCCTGCTTCGCCCACGCTCCTCCCCGGAAGGGACCCCGCCCGTTGGGGGACAGCCCATCTGGGGGTGACGTCCAAGTCTCTGCACAGATGACGGAGGCGCCACAGGCGACAGAGCGAATTTGGCCACAGTTCTCATTCTCGTGTATAAAGCATGGAGCATTGCTGCATGCACCAAAGCCCTGTCGAAGGCTTTCCCCTTTGGTGCAAGAAGACCAGTCCACCACTACAAGACGGAGGGAGCGTCATTGGTGCCCCCACGTCTCTGCCATGGACGGTGGCACCATCCTCGATGACCAGCGACAACCTGTGTGGCAGAGGGCCGCAATGTACTCCTTTGGCACCATGTGGTAGCCCTTTCCCGCCCAATGAGCGGGAAAGAGCCCAAGTGCCGGTATAAGTAGGTTGCTCCCATCACTGTAGAAAAGGAGATCGATCAAGAGGTGAATCTATTAAGGAATCGAGCCACCTAGTAGCTAGACCACCAGAAGATCTCACTTGTAATGTACGCCTCACAGTGCAATCAACCAGACAAGCCGGAGTAGGGTTTTACACCATCACGTTGGCCTGAACCTGGGTAAAATCTCCGTGTCTCCATTGTTTCCCTTCGAGAGCTCCTCTCTCGACGCATCTCGAGGTGCGATAGAACGTGGTTAGCCCCCAGTGTTCAAACCAATAGGAGCTACCCTGTCGTGGACAGATCAGCTTCTCCAACATTTGGGGCGCTTGGTAGGAGGCTAAGGAGTTTTCTCCCATCTCCGTCGCCATGGTCGCCTCTCGCACCGACCGAACCGGCCGCAGGGCGCGGTCCTAGAAGAGGACCGACATTGGCGGCCTCGTCACCAGCTTCTTCAACATCGGACTTCTCCACTCTCGCTCTCCCAAGCCACGCGGTGGAAGTGGCACGACGCCTGTCGGCGAGTCCCTCGCAGACCCGACAAGCCCCCTGCAGTCTCCTGCGTAGGTGACGCTCGCCCTGTAGCCATCGGTTGTGCGCGTGCACGGCCGACATTGCTCGCAGGAAGCCCTTCCTGGAGCACAGGGACGCGGCGCTGCCCGTCCGAAGCCGGCGCCAGTGACTCCCAGTTGGTGCACACCACTGAGATCAATTGGACGGTAGGAGGACTTCGTCCGCCACCTGGGAGCTGACCAGCTCCACCGCGCAAGCCACACATGTGGCTGACCCGGCGAAACCCCGCGCACACAGGGCTCATCCTCCCCGAGCGTGTGGCACGACATCCTCCCCCTCGGGAAACGCCACCGCCGACTCAAAGTGGCCTAGCTACCGAGGGAAGCGCTCAAGCACCTGAGCAGGGTGCTGCTACGCGTTCTCCAGGGACGCGTGGGAGGCACGGTGGCCATCAGCATTTCGTCCTCGCCTCCCACCTCGCTACACCGGCAACGTCGCACCGCTGGGTTTTCTACGGAGATATGAAGCGCAAGTCAGGGCCGCCGGGGGAGGCGACCGGTGCTTCCTAAGGTACTTCCCCCTGGCGCTCCTTGGCCCCGCGCTCGACTAGCTGCTAAACCTTCCCGACAGTTCTGTGAGCTTGTGGGAGGACTTGCGCACGCAGTTTCTCCAACGCCTCCGCCACTGCGACCGTCTTCCTGCGGCCAGCCCGAGGGTCGCGTGACTCTCTGGCGCTTCACCGTGGGACGCGGCGGTCCCAGATCGTCGGGAGCGCATGACGCAACTCGCCACACTACATGCATCCTCGACAGGTCCCTCGCTCCGCCTTTCGGGCGCCACCTCAAGAGGGCCTCGCGGGAGATCAATGCCGCCCACCACGGGGGCAAGCCGTCCCCTCTGCCCCTCAAGTGGCTGCAACAAGATATCTCCTTTGACGTCGCCGACCATCCTAGGGCCATTGGCTTGGTGGGGGCCATACCTCTGGTGTGCACCCCTACGATCAACCACGTCGCAGTCTCGAAGACGCTTGTGGATGGAGGCGCAGGTCTCAACGTGATTTCTCTCGAGACCTTCGAGAAGTTAAGTATTCCACGCGACCGCCTGAAGGCCACCAGGCCCTTCACCAGCGTTACCAGGGGCACAACCGTCCTGCTGTGAAAGGTACGACTGGCGGTCACGTTCGGCACTCGTCAAAACTACCACACCGAGGAAATCGACTTTGACGTTGTCTACATCGTCCTACCCTACAACGCCATCCTCGGCTACCCCTCCTTAGCCAAGTTCATGGCTGTCACGCATCACGCGTACAACATGGTCAAGATGCCCGGGAGCAGCTGGCCCCTCACTGTTCACGGGGACATGAAGGACGTTGTGCGCTCTATGGAGGACGCCTACAAGGAGGCGGCACCATCGCACCCCATCGACGAGGGAAACCTCGGGGACGATGTCGAGCCTCCGAAGAACAAGCAACTGTTCTCTCGGGAGAGGGCGGCCATGAAAAAGGTCTCCATGAACCCCAACGGCACGAGGCCTTCACTCACCATTGGAGCCGAGTTGCCTCCCAAATAGGAAAGCAAGCTCGTCGCCTTCCTTCGGGCAAGCGCGGTCATGTTCGCGCGAAAAACGTCCGACATGCCCGGTGTACCCAGGGAGGTGAGCGAGCACCATCTAGCGTTGTGCCCGGGCGCACGCCCGGTCAAGCAAAAGGCCCGTCGCCAGGCCTCGAAGAAGAAGTAGTTCATCGTCCTGGAAGTGGAGAAACTTCTGGACGTCAAGATCATCCACGAGATCATCCATGCCGAGTGGATCTCCAACCCCATCGTGGTGTCCAAGCACACGGGTGGAGGACGTCTCTACGTGGACTTCACCGACCTCAACAAGGCCTGCCCCAAGGATCCATATCCTCTCCCGAGGATCGATCAAATAGTGTAGTCCACCGCCGGTGTGACCTCCTCTGTTTCCTGGACGCCTTCTCAGGCTATCACCAGATCAAGATGGCCAAAGAAGACGAAGATAAGATCGCCTTCATGACCCCCTGCGGGGTGTTTTATTATGTCTGCATGCCCTTTGGCCTGAAGAACACAGGGACCACCTTCCAACGGCTCATGCGTATCGCCCTAGGGACGCATATAGGGAAGAAAGCGAAGGTCTACATCAACGACATTCTCGTTAAAACTCGCGAAGAGCGCACGCTCATCGACGACATCGCGAAGACTTTTCGGAACCTCCGCAGGGTCAACATCATGCTCAACCCCGACGAATGCGTATTCGGGGTTGCGGCAGGGAAGCTGCTAGGCTTCCCGGTGACCCATCGGGGAATCAAGGCCAACCCCGACAAGATTCGGGCAATTGAAGAAATGCAACCTCCACGACAACTGAAGGATATGCAATGCCTCGCAGGATGCATGCTGGTGCTAGGACACTTCATCTCCAGGTTCGGTGACAAGGCTCTGCCATTCTTTAAACTCCTGAAGCGATCGGGTCCATTAAAATGGACTACCGAGACAACTTCTGCATTTGAGGGGCTCAAGAGGTATCTGGCAAGCCCTCCTAAACTCATCGCACCGCGACCGTGAGAGCCATTGTGCCTGTACCTTGCGTCCACTCCTCAGATAGTCAGCGCTGCTCTCGTTGCTGAAAGGCTAGCTGGTGAGAAACGAGCGGCCCTGCCCGACCAGGAGCCCACGCTCGCTTCTCCCCAAGAGGATTCCGTTGCACGGCAAGACCTCCATAAGGAGGATACCCTCATGCAGCGTTAGGACAACTCACTGCCGGGACCCCTCCAGTCGCTCTCATCAAACACCATGTCTACTTTGTTAGCACCATGCTTCGAGATGCCCGCGAGAGGTACCCCGTGAAGCAGAAGCTCCTGTACGCACTCCTTGTGGCTTCGAGGAAGCTTCACCATTACTTTGAGGGACACCCCATCATTGTGGTATCCACCTTCCCTCTTGAGCAAATTCTGCGTAATTCCAATGCCACGGGGAGCGTCGCCGAGTGGGCTGTCCAGATCCAACACTTTGAGATCCAGTTCCTCAAGACCAAGACAATCAAGGGAGGAGTTCTAGCGGAGTTCAAAGCAGAGTGGACCAACCCACCGCCAGAGGAAGACCCTGAAGAGGAGACAACCATACCCGGCAAGCTGGCTCCCAGAGAATGGACCATGCACTTCGATGGCGCCTTCTCCTCCAAGGGCTCGGGGGCTGGTGTCGTGCTAACATCACCAACTAGTGACAAGCTATACTACACCGTCCAGCTCCACTTTGGCCACAAGGCCAAAGTGATGCAGACACCCCATTCCACCAAGCAAATCACCAAGTGGATCTATGACAAGATCACGAGCAAAGGCGATGCGTGATAAGGTGAACTCAATCCCCTCTCTCTATGCTTCATATGACTTGGTGAACGGTGCGCTATCTCATGGAAATGCCCTATGTGTGCTCAAGTTCGTTCCCACCATGGAGACCCAAGAAGATCCCAAAGATGATGCCCAAGAAGATCCCCAAGATGATGCCCAACAAGCTACGGAAGAGGTTCGAGAAGACGGCGTAGAGGAAGAAGAAGAAAAGGAGGAGAAGGGAGGGAAACACGGGCCTCGGCCAGGCCGGCCCCTAGGCCGGACCCCCAACCGAACCAGCCGGCCCCCACCCCGGCCTCGGGCTGGCCCCGACGTGCGCCAGGCCTGGAGGGCACCGGAAGGCCCCAGCCTCGGGCTGGCCCCCAGGCCGTCCCCTTCTCCCTCCACCTTGGCCCCAGTCCGGCCGCGCCCCTTCTCCACCCCAGCCCAGGGGGGCGTGCAAGCCACCGACGCAAGAGCTCGCCCGCTCCCACCCCGGCCTGCTAGGCCGGACCCCCCTGAAGGTTGTGTAGAAGAAGAGTTTTCTCCCTGTTTCAACCTCCAGCTACCCCTTGGCTATATAAGGACTTCCCCGAGCTAGATCTAGGGTTTTAGAGATGAATTGAGAAATTCGAGCTTTGCTCTTCTATCCCTCTTGTGAGGCTACTCCTACGATGTGTATCTAGGATCGTATCAAGATCCATCGGATTACCTATCCTTTCCCCTTGGGATTCAGTTAGGGATCTTCCAATCTTCCTCAACTAACCCTTGAGGTTCTATTGGCGTGGTGGACCGGCCACGGGTGTGAAGCGGTTTGCGATAAGGTGAGTTATGTTGGATCGATCATCCCGTAGGCGTCCACTGCGGCTTAGTTGATGGGATATTTGGGTCTTCCAGTTTCCTCTAGTTATCCCATTTTGTTTTCCCTCGATGCCCCCTCTCGTGTTCATCGTGTTCACTGTTTGTTATTCGTGTTCTTGGTTGATTCGTGAAGATCGGGCCACCCTAGAGGTTTACCCTCCATATCATATGGTATCCATAGGTAGATTGCCACGAATTCGACCCCCACTATCCCCCTTTCCACCCCAAATTTTCTTCTACCACCATGAATTCGAAAAATTCACCAAAAATAGCCAAAAAGGGATTTCGACCAATCTGTGGATTTGTTGAGTTTTTCGTGGATTTGTTCCAGGGATTTGTTGCTTGAGACCATTCCCCACCTTTCCATTCAGCCACTTTCCTCGAATTTGTCCAAAAAATTTCTTGGATTTCAAGGAATTTCGAATTTGAGCAAAAAACACAGAAAAATCCTGCTCTTCGATTCTCGGACAGATTTTCGATCGTGTTTTTCTTTGTCGTTGTTGGTACGATTTGAGTGATTCAAGTTTACCCGTGAAGCCCACACCATCATCTACGCATCTACACCAACGGATCGACACGACATCGACAACCACTGGCCGCAAGTCCGTGATCATCCACAAGATAGGTATAACTTGCTTCCGTTTGAACTAACCCATTGTTTGTGTACCTTTCCCATTCGGACTAGCTCTTTTACATCGCTTGGCATCGCATTAGTGGAACCAAGAGTGCGTGTTTGGCACTTGTGAGAGTGTAGTTTCGAGTAGGCATTGGCATTTTGGAATCATCAAAAAAGAGAAAATAAAAAAGAAGAGACAAAAAGAATCAAAAGATCGATGCCAATTGCTATCACTTGTAGGAACATGTAGCTTCGCGTCGCAAAAGAGAAGAGAGTGACCGGTTTCCACGGTGCAAATCTTTTTGCCTCTTATAGTTTGCGGTTTGAGCTAGCGTCCTCCTTGCGTCGGTGTGGCATTGATCTTAGTCTTCGATAGGAACATTTCGTCTCCGCTCGTCCATTGGCCGCACTAACCCCATTTATCCCTTGTGTGTGTGTGTTCCATTTTTGTTTCATCCACTAGGTTTGGTTCTTTTGCTAACACTTCATTGTGGTTCATTTCTACATTTGACAACACACTTTTCTTCGGATTTGTTGTTTTCCCTTGCCACTTTTCTCGCCCATTTGCCTTCCACATAAAGTGTGTGTGTTGTTGTTTGCAGTTTCTTTCGATCTTTTTGGACTCACTTTGGACATACCGCCCTACACATAGGCTCGTCCACTAGCCTCAATACGACCAAAAAAGGTAACGTTGGGTAAGTGAGACATCCATTTCTTCGTATCACCTTGTGTGTTTTTTAGATGGCTAGGGAAAAAAAGAGTGTTCACAAGTCCGAGCTCGGAAGATGAAGGAAACCCTTTCTTCAATGACAACGACAACGCATGCCACAATTTCTTCACCCACAATGATCATTTCCAACTCCGCCAACTCGTGAAGGACGGACTGGAGCGCTATGAGCATCGTCTCCAAGTGCAAGAGGCTCGATTGAATGATCAAATGACATGCATCAACATCAACCTGGCAAAACTTGCCAACCGGCGTGGATCATCATCATACTCAAGGTCGCGCCGCACAAGCCACCACACTCCAGATCATCACCAAGCTCGTCGCCATAATCACAACACCAACATGGAGGATGGTGGACAACCACAACAACCACCACCACCTCCTCCACCACAAGCTCCTCGACGACATTGGTATGACGATAGCTCGCCATCACCACCTCCTCGACACTGACAAGGCCGTGGTGACCCTCTTCAACATCAACCTCAATGACCGGACCTTATACAACATCATCCACCACCTCCACAAGGTCACGATAATGACTATGGTCACAATGACTTCGTGGAAGGTGCTCGTCAACATCGAAGGACACCTAGGCGCAATGCGCGTCCCAACCACAATGATGGCCAAGAACAAGAGCTTCCGCAACACCCTCACCATGCACAAGAGTGTCCTCAACACCCTCGCCAAGAACAAGAACTTCCGCAACACCCTCGCAATGTACAAGAGCGCCCTCAACAACAAAACCGTGGCAATGATGATAGTGAACGCCAAGAAGCACGACTACGTCACCATCAACAACCACCTCCTAATGAACACCGGCGTCATCCTCCTCATCATGACCGCCACCGCCAAGACAATGAGGATGTCCCATATGATCTTTCACCTCCTATCTATGATGAAGACCTACATGAGTGACCCCATCGACAACATGAAGACAACAACATAAGTGCCCTTCGCTTCAATGTACCAAAGTTCAATGGTGAAAATGATCTCGAAGAATATATTTCTTGGGCTCTCAAGGTGGACAAGATATTCGGCATCCACAAATTTAGTGACAAGAAGATGGTCGCTATGCCTTCTTTGAAGTTCGAAGGCTATTCACTCTTATGGTGGGACCGTCTCCAAGAGGAACGACTCAAGAACTGAATTCCTCCTATTGCCACTTGGAATGAAATGAAGCAATTCATGAATGCTCGCTTTGTTCCTCCACACTACAAGCGTGACCTCTTCAAAAAGCTTCAAGAGCTTCGACAAGGTTTGAAGTAGGTTCATGAGTACTACAAGGAGATGGAGCCCGCTTTGATAAGAGCTCATGTGATGGAATCTCAAGAGCAAACAATGGCCCGCTTTCTCAATGGCCTCAACTATCCTATAAGGAAGATTGTCGAGTATCAACCCTATGACAACATCGTTGCTCTTTTTGATCAAGCTCTCAAGGCCGAACATCAAATTGCGGAAGACCTAAAGTACAAGAAGCAAAAGGATTACTTTGCCTCAAGGCCTTCCTATTCGTCTCCAATGACACAAGTGACAACACCGACCATCACCAAGAGTACTTCTAGATATCCCAATGCTTCCAACAAAACTCCACTACCGTTCGAGAAACAAGTGCCTCCTACCACCACCTCTAATGCTCCTCACGTAAAATCGAGCACAATTACTTGCTTCAAATGTGGTGGAAGTGGACACAAGTATTTCGAGTGTTCCAACAAGATGATCATGATTGTCAACCAAGATGGTGAACATGACTCCATGAGTGAAGGCGAATACTATGCCTTGCACCAAGTTGCTCTTAATTCTTTGGACGTGCAAAATGAGGATGAAGAAAGTGTCTATTGCGATGAGGACAAGAACCCATCGCTAGTGGTGACAAGAGTCCTTACCACTTCTCCTCAAGATGAGCATGACCAACATTTAAATCTCTTCCAAACTCGTGCCGGCATCAATGGAAAATCTATCAAGGTTATGATCGATGATGGTAGTTGCCATAATTTGGCTAGCAAAGAGCTTTGCGACAAACTCCAATTGACTTACAAACAACACCCTCATCCCTACCATGTCCAATGGCTAAGTGACTTTGTACACTTCAAGATTGAACCCTATGAAGACACGGTTGAGTGTGACGTTGTGCCTATGACCGTGTGTCATCTTCTTCTTGGACGACCTTGGCAATATGACAAGAGTGCTATTCATGACGGGCGTACCAACCACTATAGATTGAAGTGGAATAACAAGACGTTTGTTCTCCGCCCCATGACTCTTAGCCAAGTGATCACCGACAATGCCAAGACCCTTGCACGTAAACAAGAAGATCTCAAATATCATGAGATGAGTGGTGAGAGAGTGATCCACCTCAAAGAGAGTGAGAGCCACAATCCAAATATGAGTGGAAAATTTTTGAGTGCTCCCAAAGGCCTTGCCTTACTTTCCACCAAAACAGAGATGCGAGAGTTACGAGATGACCCATCCATCCTTCACTTTGTCCTCGCGTGCAAAGGAGAAACACTTGAAACTAACGCCATAAAAAGCTTTCCTCCGTCCTTGTTACCTTTGTTGCAGGAATTTGAGGACGTGTTTCCCGAAGAGCTACCACCGGGTCTACCTCCCCTACGTGGCATCGAGCACTGCATTGACCTCATTCTGGGTGTTCCACTTCCGAACCGTGCTCCCTACCGCACCAACCCCGAGGAGACTAAGGAGATCAAGCGACAAATACAAGAACTACTTGAGAAAGGTTTCATTTGTGAATCTCTTAGCCCTTGTGCCGTTCCGGTTATCCTTGTCCCTAAGAAAGATGATACTTCTCGCATGTGTATGGATTGTCATCCTATCAATGTTATCACCATTAGATATAGACATCACATCCCTAGGCTTGATGACATGCTTGATGAATTAAGTAGTGCTACTATATTTTCCAAAATTGATCTTAAAAGTGGATATCACCAAATTCGCATGAGCATAGGTGATGAATGGAAAAGAACTTTCAAAACAAAACTTGGTTTGTATGAATGGCTTGTCATGCCCTTTGGTCTTTCGAATGCTCCTTCAACTTTCATGCGTCTTATGAATGAATTTTTGCGCTCTTTCATTGGCAAATTTGTCGTGGTTTATTTTGACAACATTCTTATCTATAGAAAATCGTTGGAGTATCACCTTGATCATATTTATCAAGTCTTGCTGGCTCTCCGCAAAGCAAAACTTTTTGCCAATCTTTCCAAATGCAATTTTTGCACCAACAAGCTTGTTTTCTTGGGATTTGTGATTTCTTCCAATGGAATTGAAGTCGACAACAAGAAAGTCGAGGCAACTAGAAATTGGCCTAACCCTACTTCTGTGGGTGAGATAAGGCGTTTTCATGGCCTTGCCGGTTTCTATCGCTGCTTTGTGAACGATTTTTCCACAATTGCTTTCCCTTTAAATGAACTTACAAAGAAAAATGTATCATTTGTTTGGGGCAATGCTCAACAAAAATCTTTTGACACCCTCAAGAAATGTTTGACCGAAGCTCCCTTGCTTGTCTTGCCGGATTTTGAGAAAACCTGAGATTGAATGTGATGCTAGTGGAATAGGCATTGGTGGGTTCTTATGCAAAATGTACGCCCCGTTGCTTATCATAGTGAGAAATTAGATGGTTCTAGACTCAATTACCCAATTTATGACAAGGAATTATTTTCTTTGGTTAGAGTCATTGTCGTGGTGAGTAACTAACAGATGCCATAGGATGGCTAAAGTTTGGGGCCGATGGACACAGTGGGTATCCGGGGAGGGATCGCACGCCCAGATGACGCGCTCACTACACTACAAACAACACAATCTACCCAGGTTCGGGGTCCTCGTGTGGAGATAACACCCATACTCCTGCCTTTCTCTTTGTATATGTGGTAATCGAGTACAAGTGTTCCTCAAGCTCAAGGAGCTAGAGGAAGAAGAAGCTCTACTTCTATCTCTCTCTAAACAAACCAGCAACAATTCCTCTCTCATATGTTCACGTAACCAGCGACCCTCACAAAGGAGGGGTGTTGCCATCTTATATACTGGTGGCCACCAACTAATAGTACAAGATTAGGTGACTACACATTGTGCCGTAGCGCACACTTCCGCTTATTCGCTGACAGACGCCGAAAGTCTCCGCTGTCGTGGTCGCTGCCATGTTCTGCCCCCCTTGTCAGAGACAGGACGTGGCCTCTCCCATACACTGCACTGTACCAGCGTATGCATACGCATCATAACGCCTCGTAAGTTGAACCGCACGCTCGTACTCTCCCTAGATATGCGGGATCACAACTGCTCCGTTGACATCCCTCCGAGATAGAGAAGATATTTGTCTATCCGGACTCACCAAGCGCTACTCGGTCAGTCCGGAGAAGGCATCTTTCTTCATATGGCTCGTTGTTCTTCCTACCGAGATAGCTCCATCTCGGTAGCCATCCAACTCGGTACCTTCCTACTCGGTACGGCCCAACTCAGTAAACAGTACCTCAAACATCATTTCTTACCAACCTTTCCCCTACTTGTAACATCCCTACTTTTGTGTAATAAAGAGAGGTGTTGTGTACATGGCATGCATGCATGAAAAATGGACCAAAATTTCGTTTTCAAAATTTAATCAGTGAGTTATCAGAAAATCACTTAATCTGGCTTCACACAAAATTGTTCTACAAAGTTTTTCAAAATGATCCAACTTTGTGCTAGAAAGGTAGCAAATTTGAAGAGCTTTCCAACGAGTATTTTTGTGCAATTTTTTGCTTTACAAAAAGGCCCTCAAAATCCTGTTTTGGTCCTGTTTTAAAATCTCCAAGTTCCGGAGCTTCTGCCCTTCAAGTTCCAGAGCTTCCAGGAACTTTACAACCAGGCCATCACTCTTGAACGTGGCAAAAGGGAAATGGATGCTGCTATGAAGAAGAGTGCTGGAGATTCCCGTGCATCACCCTCTGGTCAGAAGAGGAAGCGCCGTGTGTTCATTCCATACAGTGCTGTCCCTAGGGCTCCGTTTCAGCCAAGGCCATCTGGATATGTTCCTCGTCCACCTGCCCCACCTGCTACATCAACATATGGTGGTGGACAAGGTTCTCGTCCTCCAGTTGCTGTTCCTCCCAGCAATGTGTGCTACCGCTGTGGCCAGCCTGGTCACTTCTCGAGGGAGTGCCCTCAGAATCATGCTGGATGTGCAGCTCCTCCCCCTAAGAAAATGGCAAAGCCTGCTGGTGCTGGACGTGGCCGTCTGAACTATGTGACTGTCGAGGATGCTCAGGACGATCCAAGCGTCTTACTGGGTACGATTTACATCAACTCAACTCCGGCTTTAGCCTTATTTGACTCTGGAGCATTGCATACATTTATTTCAGAAAGGTTTGCGAAAATGCATGGAATACCTTTTGAAAAGTTGTCAAAACCGTTGACGATAAACTCCCCTGGTTGCAACTGGCAAACCACCATGGTTACGCCAGAACTCATGGTTGAAGTGGGATACTGGAAATTCCCCACAACCTTCATTGCGCTAAAGTCCACTGACCTTGATGTCATACTGGGCATGGATTGGCTCTCGAAATATGGAGCTAAGATGGATTGTGCAACGAAATCCCTCACCTTGACACATCCTTCCGGGTTTTCTTTTGTATATTGGTCTGAGTTCACCACTCCGCCATCAGCACGCACACAACTTTCTCCTGAACTGCAGTTATACTTCATGCAAGGTGATTACCCTCCTGAAATCCATGAGTTACCTGTAGTCAGTGATTTCCCTGATGTGTTTCCTGAAGAGTTACCTGGCATGCCACCTGATCGAAGTGTGGAATTTGTCATTGAGTTAGTCCCTGGTACCGCTCCTATGTCTAAAAGACCTTACCATATGGCCCCAGAGGAGTTGGTTGAATTGAAACGCCAAATTGAGGAGTTAGAAGGAAAGGGTTTCATCCAACCTAGCACATCTTCTTGGGGTTGTCCCACTATCTTCGTCAAGAAGCGGGATACCAATGTTCCCCGTTTGGTTGTTGATTATCGGCCGCTGAATGCAGTGACCATCAAAAACAAATACCCTCTTCCAAGAATCAATGACCTCTTTGATCAGTTAGCTGGTGCAACTATCTTTTCCAAGATGCACCTGCGATCAGGATACCATCAAATAAAGATCAGAAAGGAGGACATTCCCAAAACGGCGTTTACCACTCGTTATGGTCTTTACGAGTACACCGTCATGTCTTTTGGTCTTACTAACGCTCCAGCTACCTTCATGAGGCTTATGAACTCGGTATTCATGGAGTATCTTGATAAGTTTGTCGTGGTCTACATCGACGACATCCTGGTCTATTCCAAAACCGAAGATGATCATTCTGAACACCTGCGTTTGGTGTTATCCAAACTCCGTGAGCACAAGCTGTACGCCAAATTTTCCAAGTGTGAGTTCTGGTTGGAAGAACTCGTCTATCTCGGACACGTAGTGTCTGCTGAAGGTGTTGCCGCTATTCCAGACAAGATCCAAACCATTCTGGACTGGGAAACACCTAAGTCAGTCAAGGATGTTTGGAGTTTTCTCGGACTGGCCGGTTATTACCGTCGTTTCATCGAGAACTTCTCCAAAATTGCCAAACCTATGACTGAACTTCTTAAGAAAGGCAAAAAGTTCAAGTGGTCAGAAAAAGCAGAGGAAAGTTTCCAAACTCTGAAAACCAAACTGACTACCGTTCATGTGCTTGTTCTTCCTCATACGAGCAAGGATTTTGTCATCTTCTGTGATGCCTCTCAACAAGGACTCGGTTGTGTGTTAATGCAAGAAGGTCATGTGGTGACCTATGGTTCTCGTCAACTGAAACCACATGAGCACAATTATCCAACCCATGATCTTGAGCTAGCAGCCGTGGTTCATGCTCTTAAGCAATGGCGTCATTATCTTCTTGGCAATCGATGTGAGTTATACTCAGATCATCAGAGTCTGAAATATCTGTTCACCCAACCGGATCTGAATCTCAGACAGAGAAGATGGTTGGAGGTAATCAAGGACTTTGACTTGGGCCTCAACTATCAACCCGGCAAAGCGAATGTCGTCGCTGACGCGCTAAGTCTGAAGTCTTATTGTAACAACTTGATGATACAGCAAGCCCAGCCTTCTCTTCATGAGGAGTTCTCCAAGCTGAATCTTGAAGTTGTTCCTTCTGGATATCTAGCCAATCTGGAAATAAAACCTTCTCTCGAAGATCAAATAAAAGATGTTCAGAAGAACAACTTAGGCATTGCTAATATTAAGAAGAACATTGCTAGCGGGGCTGCTAAGTGTTTCTCTGTCGATGATCAAGGCATTGTCTACTTCAAAAACCGTCTGGTTGTACCCAAGAACCAAAATCTGAGAAATCTAATACTCCAAGAGGCTCATGACACACCTCTTTCTATTCATCCTGGTAGCACCAAAATGTATCAGGATCTTCGTCCGAAATTCTGGTGGACCCGGATGAAGCGAGAAATCGCCCAGTATGTTGCTAAATGCGACGTCTGTCGTCGTGTGAAGGCAGAACATCAAAGACCAGCCGGTGTTCTTCAACCCCTACCTATTCCTGAATGGAAGTGGGATGAAGTGGGTATGGATTTCTTCACCGGTCTTCCCAAGACAAAGAAAGGCCATAATGCTATCTGGGTGGTGGTTGACCGCCTATCCAAAGTTGAAAGTCAAAAGGGACTAAGAAAAGAGTTGAGCTGTTAAGGGATGATGATAAATTGCCTATAGTTCGACAAGGTATATCGTGAGGCAAAAGGGACTAAGATGAAAGTCACATTGGAAGGTATGTCGTCATGACTCAATGGGACTTGGGAGTCGGCACGTTCTGCTAGGAGCCGCTACCGATTGATCGATTGAGAGTCGGACTCCAATCGTGTCCAAGTCGCCATGAGCCTGCAGGGTCGCACACTTAAGAGCGGGAGCAAGTGTATTGGTCGGGTTGGACCCGAACCGGAAGTGGACTGAGTTTGTGAGTCGGACTCACAGAGGGAATGGGACACAAGAGTTGTGAAGCCCACTACCACTCGCTATATAAAGAGGGGCGCATGTTGCCCAGCGGGCACATTATTCCACTCCCATGCGTTGGGAACCCTAGCCCCACTCAGTCCAGCCGTCGCATCGGACCTAGCAGTCCACCGTCGGAGCTCCTCCTCGTACGTGTGGATACCGGCAGAGGTGTTGTACGTTCAGCACTTCAACGTTTGTGGGATTGGATCGGCTGGATCGGATCGTGGGACTACACTGCATCGACGCGCTACATCGATAATCCGCACTTGCGCGTCTAGTGATAATCCTCGTGGCCTTCTACCTCGGCTAGATCTTGGAAGTACCGCGTAGAAAAGTTTTTCGTTTATCTCTACGCGTTCCAACACCCGGTGTGATTGAAGAATCACATCGGGTGATAAACAACTGGGTCGACCAACAACGCCATACCGCCGAGGCGATTATAGCCGCGCGTGTACATGACGAGGCCTCCGTGAGGTTGCTCGTCAGGAACGCGCAGTCCTAGCTTCGGAGCGCCACCTTCTTGCGCATGACAAGGTGGAACTGGTGGCCCTCAGCACCGACCTCCTAGAGTGCGAGGAACGGTTGCAGTCCGGGAGAGCCGCCCGCTGAAGAGGTCGCCGCCCAGGAAGAAGCGGCCGTGGATGCCGCATGTGCCACTCAAGGGAACTTCGAGGGTATCCTGGTTGCCGCCTTGGCGGCATTGCAGCGAAAGTCCCAAACCACTGCCCCCGAGGTGAGCCGGAAGGACCACGACCAATTTGCCGCGGACAGGGAGGCCTAGGCCAGTTCCACGGAACGAGCCTGGGCCATAGCAGACGCCCGGATCAAGGAGCTAGAGGACAGTGTTTCATCTCTGACCCATCGCTCCTTAGAGCTCCAGCAATCCTTGATGGACGGGGCTCGCCAGATGGAGTCCGCAGCCCAAGAAGCTTGGGAACGTGGGGCCACTCTCCAAGAACAACTTTAGGCTACCGGATCCCGTCTGGAAGAGACCCGCCATCAACTCCAGGCCGCTCAAGAGGCTTCGAGGGAGGTGGAGGCCATCATGGCGCAAGTTCAGCTGCTGAACGCCGAGGTGCTTCAACATGCTGAGGTGGCAAACACCTTGCACGAAGTTTCCGACGACACCTGGGAAGCCCTCCTCAAGCTGGGCTTATCCCCTCACGTGCCCAGAGGGAACGGGATGGGACCTCTCCTCGGTGGTGGAGGGTAAGCTTCACAAAGCGGCAGAGTAGTCCACCTCCTCGGTGGGCTCGGTGATCCTTATGTGGGTTGCTCTGCTGTCGTTGGGGTTTCCCTTCGACCGCCTTCTTTACCCATACGATGAGGGAGATGACGAAGACAGAGCGAAGCTGGCCACTGCCCTCCGCTTTCCAAAGACTGAAGGACCACTTGCAGCACTTTTAGCCCTTTCCGTACCTGCATTATAAGGGCCATACCCGCCCAGACATCATTTGGCTAAGTTAAATCCCGTACTGTGTTGTAAGGATTCTACCATAAGGACCCATAGTTTGCCCAAGGTGCTCAGAGTGTAGGGTCTGACGCTCACGTATGTCCATTGCTCTACATCTTTGGGGGACCACTCGAGCGTGTGTGCACACCAGACCAAGCCGCGATAGACCGGATCTAGAGCGTCGTTGCATGGGGTGTGTCGGTCGGGGGTCACTCCGATATCGGGAGGTGGGTTCCACGCGCGGAGCCCCTGGGGCGAACACGAGAACCGCCCACTCAACGCTCGAGCCTTCTAGCGAGAGGCGTCGCCGTGCCGCCCGCTAGGCAGCATCGCGTCGTCCCTTATACGTTGAATCTCCTGGGTCGTCGTGGGCATGGTGTGAAGCAATTCGCTGTTGTTCCGCCACCAACACCTCGTCGCTTGCGGGTGCGCATGGCAAATTCATACAACGACCCCGCCAAGCACCGCCTTACTTGAAGTAGTCGTCGTGACTGGGTGTGCCCGCTTCTGCAGAGACACCCCGATTTTCGACGCCGGAGGGCGGTTGCAGGCGCGATGGCCCATAGAAGGGCCTTGTCGCGGCTATGCCGCGCGTGCCCTGTCGTGGCGGTCAGACTGACTAGCCATGCCCAGGCACACGAGTCTTCTGCCGCCAGGAGCGGGGGGTTCTTCAAAAGGAAGTGCAGCGCTGCCAACGCTCTGCCTTTGCCAAGATCTTTGGTGATTGGTCTCGGATCGGCACCCCTAGGGAGTCCGAGCAGCTCCGCCTAGCCTAGGCGCACACTGCATTCCCAGGCCACGGGGGCCGGACTCCAAAGAGGATGAGCACAGCTCGGCCTCCCGCGGTGGAGGCGTCATGACTTTGATGTTGCACTATACCAGACAGGTTGCTGATTGCAGGAGAGCGAGCACCCCCCCTACCTGGCACGCCAGATGTCGCGTGTTGAAATGCGGACACTGTGAGTGACCGACGTCCAACTCCCTGATTTTTTCGATAGTGGGGTGCGGGCAATCCTGGTCATGCCAGCCGTGACCGCTTGAAGGAGAGGTGGGATGGAATGTACTATACGGGACACAGATTTTTACCCAGGTTTAGGCCATCGCGAGATGGAACCCTACGTCTTACCTGTCTGATCTGGGATTATATGTTGGTACAGGTGGTTACATGGGTGGTACAATAATTCTGGTACTTGAGTCCGCTCCTTGCTCCCGGGCCACTCCTCTTTTCTCTCCTCCCACCTCCTCCGGCTACCTTCTTCCTCCTTTTCCCTCTTTCGTACCATCTGCCTTCTCTCAGTCTTCCTCCTCTCTTTTTTCAACTGCCGTGTCTCTTCTGTGGTGCCGCCGCATGTCTTCCACATGTTCGTCGCGGCGGGATACGTGTCGGGGGCGCGGTGGAAAGAGGAAATTGCAATGCTCCCTTCCCACGTTTCATTAGGGAAGCGCTACGGGGCGTCTCCCACGCCCAGGGTGGTGGGCCCACAAAAGTTATATAGCAACCTGGGGCAAGTGTCTATTGTTTTTCAAAGCAATCCGACTGACTGTTTGAGAGATATGATTTTTTTGGTAACAACCCAGAAATCTGTTTCAGAACACAACTTCCCCAAATCGCACTACCTCTCAATTAGAGGTTACTATTGGCACAAAACGAAATGAACAAGATAAGGAACGGTTGTTACAGAGGTAACAACTTCCAAGGCTCAAAGAAAACAAAGGGAAAACAAAGTGGGTTGTCTCCCACAATCACTTTTCTTTGAAGACTTTTAGCTAGGCATTTATTTTAAGAGACTTTGTTTTTATGATGCAATGCAAGAAAACAAAAGAAACACATGTTTTTAGCTGAGAAGATTTACATTGTTTCCATAGGCATGAACATAAGTGTTCAATGTCAACAACTATTTCATCAATGCTCACTGATACGTCCATTTTGCATCATTGTTTTATATTGGAATTTACTGTTATTCATCAATATATTTCATATTATGATGCACTACTTATGTTCTTTCATCTTATTTTGCATGTTTGATAATTACTGGAGAATAATCACCGCGACCAGAAATCAGTTGGAAAATGCACCGTCAAGACACCCTATTTCTCAAGACTAGAAGAAGAAGGGGGACATCAGAGAAGTCTTAGAACACCAAATGAGGGAGCCAGCCACGAGGGGAGCCAGAGGGGGGCCACCAGGGGCCCACACCACCTGGTGGCGCCCTCTCCCCCTTGGCCACGCCGCCATGTGATGTGGCCACCTTGGCCCACCACTGGCAGCCCCCTCTCGCGTTCTTCATCCCCATGGAACCCTAAGACCTGGAGAACCATCGAGGAAATATTCTGCTGCCTCCTTGGGGTGGAAAAAAACACAGAGAGAGAACAGCTCTCCAACAGAGAGAAATCTGTCGGGAAAATTCCTCCCCAGAGAGGGGGAATCATAGCCATCGTCACCGTCATCGCTCCGGGCATCATCAAGATCATCATCGTCATCATCCTCACCACCAACACCATCATCCTCACCATCCACCTCCGTCCCGCTGTAACAATTAGGGTTATATATTGTTGTTTTCCACTAGATCTCTCTCCCGGTGTGAATTACTTGTTAGTAGTTGATGCTTACGAGATTTATCGGTGTTTACATTTTATGACCAGATTGTTATTCATCATTATATCACCTCTGGTTATGATCCATATGATGTCTTGTGAGTATTTCATTTAGTCCTTGAGGACATGGGAGAAGTCAAGCTTTTAGTAGTGGAATTATGTTGAGGTAATATCTAATGGTTTGATATTTAAGTTGTGGTGTTATTCTTCTAGTGGTGTCATGTGAACATCGACTACATGACACTTCACCTTTATGGGACTAGAGGGATGCATTGTGTATTTGGCTACTAGTTGTGGGATTGCCGGAGTGACAGAAACCTAAACACCCGTTAGGAAACCGATGCACGAGGGATTGTAGGATCCCAGAGTTTAAGGTTGTGGTTAGATTTATCTTAATTACTTCTTGTAGTTGCGGATGCTTGCAAGGAGTTTAATCACAAGTATATATTAGTCCTAGTTGGGTGGTGCATTAGCATAGGTTTACCAACAAAACACCTATCAAAACAATAAATATTAATCAACTGTATGAAACGAAAGCGCTTGACGAAGTTTCCATGTGTCCTCGAGAACGTTTGGTCACCATAAGTAAACCAACCGACTTATCCTTTGCTCTAAAAAAGGATTGGGCCACTCGCTGCTATTATTATTATTACTGTCTTTTTTTACTCGCACTTTATTTATCTGCTATATAAAAAACCACCAAAAACCTGTTTTCTAGTGTTTGGAGTGAATCATCTATCCAACCTGCTTGTCAACACCTTCTGCACCTCGTTGGGTTCGACACTCCTATTTATCGAAAGTACTACGATACACCCCATATAATTGTGGGTCATCAAGACTATTTTCTGGCGCCGTTGCCGGGGAGTGAAGCATTGGTAAATGGAATTGGTAAGAGAAACTTTTACTGTGAGTGCTATTTTTATTTCTGTCTGCTTCTTTATATTATTATGGTGAGCTCTCCATTTGGTTTCCTATTTAAGAGTACTTCTGCTACTGCTAATGTAGTAGATGACCCTCTATCTGCTCAATTGGGTCCTTTTAAAATACCTATGAAAATTGTTGAACGTGTTATGGATACCAGCTATTTTGGAGATGGAACTGACCATCCCAGTGATCATTTACTCTTTATACATGAATTATGTGAGTTATTCAGGTGTGCAAGTATTAAAATGGACCAAGTTAAGAGGAAATTATTCTCTTTATCACTAAAGGGCAGAGCTACAGAATGGTTTAAAATGCTGAAGAATGGCCGATCTATTGGATGGAAGGAAATTGTAGCTCTCTTTTATTATAAATTTTATCCTCTCGGTGAGATTCATAAAGATCAAAATCAAATATAAAAAATGCTGAAGTATTGCCCAAGCTTGGGGGATATTGAAGTTATTAATTCTCAAATGTCCCATTTATGAGCTCCCAAGTAATATTGTTATCAATAATTTTATGCAAGGCTTTCTCTTCATGGTAAAGATTTATTGGATGCTTCTTGTTCCAGATCATTCACACGTATGAAAGGAGAAGCTAAATGGGATCTTCTTGACCGTTTTCAAGAAAATACTAAAGGATGGGAGAATGACAAAGGAAGAAAGCCAGGTATAAATTATGATTATGGATGCATTAAATCTTTTATGGGAACCGATGATTTTCGTAATGTTAGTGTTGTTTGTGGTCTTGACTCTCAAATCTGTGCAAATTGTTTTAAGGCCTTTGCCTCCTATCTTGATATTCCCAAAAAGGAGGGGAACAAGCACCATGCACCTTATAAAGATATTGTTAATTGTGTTCTTGCTAGAAACATAGAAGTTCATACTGTTAATCCTGCTGTGTCTAAACCTTATATTGAGAAAATGCCTTTCCCTGCCAAGGGAAAGGAACATTCTATTATAACTAGTGTGGTTAACAAAAGTACAAAGAAATCTATAGAACCTGATGAACAAATAACTGTTGAACCTATAGTAGCAATAGTTAAATACCGTGTCTCTTAAAATGTAGAATATGGACACATTATCTTCTGTGAGGATGCTTCTAATATTGTTTCACATCCTAGTAAAACTAGTGTTCCCGTGCTTTCTGTTAGGATAGGTGATCATTGCTATTATGGTTTATGTGACATTGGTGCAAGTTCTAGTGCTATTCCTTATGAGCTTTATAGAGAAATCATGCATGAAGTTGGTTCTTGTGAACTTGAAGCTGTTGATGTGGTTATTCAGCTTGCTAGTAGAGAAACTATCTCTCCGTTTGGTATTGTTAGAGATGTAGAAGTTTTATGTGGTAAAACTAGATATCCTGTTGATTTTCTAGTACTTGGTGCAGCTGCTAGTAAAACTTGTCCTATTATTTTTGGTAGACCTTTCTTGAACACTTGTGGTGCTGTCATAGATTGTAAGAAGGAGAAAATATTAACTAAATTTGATGGAAAATCTTATGAATTTAATTTTTCTAAATTTGCTAGAGCTCCATATGAAACTGAATTGCCTAATGAAGATTTTTAGAGTTGAACAGCTTGCCTCTACTCTCTTGCCACTAACAATGCTTTGCAGCAATACATGGAAGACCACGAAAGTGAGGTATTTATGGAAGAAATAAATGAGATTGACGATATTCTTCTTCGTCAACCAGTGATGCTTAAACACAATTTACGTGTGCAAGACTTGGGTACCACATTACCACCCAAGGAGGATCCTATTTTTGATTTAAAACCTTTACCGGGTGATCTTAAATATGCTTATATTGATGACAAGAAGAAATATCCTATTATTATTAGTTCTAAACTTTCAGATAAAGAAGAGGAAAGTTTATTGGAAATATTGAAGAAACACCGCAGAGCTATTGGATATACGCTTGATGATTTGAAAGGGATTTCCCCTACTATATGTCAGCATGCTATTAATATAGAACCTGATGCAAAGCAAGTAGTTGAACATCAACGCCATTTAATTCCTAAGATGAAGGAAGTGGTAAGAATTGAGGTATTAAAACTCCTTGATGTTGGTATTATTTATCCTATTGCTGATAGTAGATGGGTAAGTCTCGTGCATTGTGTACCTAAGAAGGGAGGAATGATTGTTGTGCCAAATGAAAATGATGAGCTTATTCCTCAAAGGGTAGTAGTTGGTTATAGACTGTACATTGATTTTAGAAAAGCTAACAAAGTTACTAAGAAAGATCATTATACTTTACCTTTTATTGATCAAACGTTAGAAAGGTTGTCTAAAAAAAATCATTTTTGTTTTCTTGATGGTTATTTTGGGTTCTCTCAAATTGTTGTTAGAAAACAAGATCAGGAGAAAACAACATTTACTTGTCCTTATGGAACTTATGCTTATAGACGTATGCCTTTTGTTTTGTGTAATGCTCCTGCTACATTTCAAAGATGCATGTCTGCTATTTTTTATGATTTTTGTGAGGAAATTGTGGAAGTATTCATGGACGATTTCTCCGTCTATGGGACTTCTTTTGATAACTGTTTGCATAATATTGATAAAGTTTTGGAGAGATGTGAGGAAACTAATCTTGTTCTTAATTGGGAGAAGTGCCACTTTATGGTCAATGAAGGAATTGTTATTGGACATAAAATTTCTAAAAGAGGTATTGAAGTTGACAGAGCTAAAGTGGAAGAAATTGAGAAAATTCCCTGTCCTAGGGATGTCAAAGGTATTCGTAGTGTTCTTGGTCATGCTGGTTTCTATAGGAGGTTTATTAAAGATTTCTCTGAAATATCAAAGCCTCTTACTTATCTTCTCCAAAAAGATGTACCTTTTGTTTTTTATGATGATTGCAAAGAAGCTTTTGAAACTCTAAAGAAGGCTTTAACTACTGCTCCTATTGCTCAACCACCTGCTTGGAATTTACCTTTTAAAATTATGTGTGATGCTAGTGATTTTGCTATAGGTGCTGTTCTTGGACAACGAATAGATAAGAAATTGAATGTTATTCATTATGCTAGTAATACTCTTGATGCTGCTCAAAAGGATTATGCTACCACTAAAAAAGAGTTCTTAGCTTTAGTTTTTGCTTGTGATAAGTTTAGACCTTATATTGTTGATTCAAAAGTTACTATTCACACTGATTATGCTGCTATTAAATACCTTATGGAAAAGAAAGATGTTAATCCTAGGCTTATTAGATGGGTGCTGCTCTTACAAGAATTTGACTTGCATATTGTGGATAGGAAGGGTGCTGAATATCATGTTGCTGATATTTTTTCTAGATTGGAAAACATTGCTTATGACCCTATTCTTGGTAATGATAGTTTTCCAAATGAATAGCTAGCTGCGATAGAAGTAATCTCCTAGGATAGTCCTTTGTATGTAGATTATGCTAACTTTATTGTTTCCAATTATTTTCCTCCAACCTTTACAGCTCAGCAAAGAAGAAAATTCTTTTATGTTTTGAGGCATTATTTTTGGGATGACCCACACTTATATAAAGAAGGAGTAGGTGGTATTATGCGAAGATGTGTTCCAGAACATAAACAATGAGAGATATTGAGAAAGTGCCATGGTAGTGCTTATGGAGGACACCACGCTGGAGATAGAATCGCACAGAAGGTTCTACAATCAGGTTTCTATTGGCCTACTCTCCTTAAAGATGCACGAAATTTTATTTTACCTTGTGATGAATGTCAAAGAGTTGGTAATATTTATAGACGTAATGAAATGCCTATGAATTATTCTCTTTTTATTGAACCTTTTGATTGTCGGGGTTTTGACTTTATGGGTCTGTTTCCTCCTTCGAATGGTTATACTCATGTACTTGTTTTTGTCGATTATGTTACTAAATGGGTAGAAGCTATACCTACGAAGAGTGTTGATGGTGAAACCTCATAAAAAATGCTTAAAGATGTAATTTTCCCTAGGTTTGGTGTGCCTAGATATCTCATGACTGATGGAGGTTCTCATTTTATTCATGGTGGTTTTAGAAAAACCCTTGCTAAATATGATGTTAATCATAGAATTGCCTCATCTTATCATCCTCAAACAACTGGGCAAGTAGAATTATCAAATAGAGAAATTAAATCTATCTTGCAAAAGACTATTAATAAATCTAGGAAAAATTGGGCTGATAAGTTAAATGATGCTTTATGGGCTCATAGGACTGCTTATAAAAATCCTATGGGTATGTCTCCTTATAAAATGGTTTATGGAAAAGCTTTTCACTTGCCTTTAGAATTAGAACACAAAGCTTATTGGGCAGTGAGAGAACTAAATATAGATTTTAAACTTGCCAGTAAGAAAAGTATGCTTGACTTTAGTTCTTTAGATGAATGGAGAAGTGAAGCTTATGAAAATGCTAGACTCTTTAAAGAGAAATTTAAAAATTGTTATGATAGGAGAATTCTTAAGAGAGAGTTTCATGTTGGTGAGAAAGTTCTATTGTATAGGTCTTGTCTCAGATTTTTTGCAGGAAAATTACTCTCGAGATGGGAAGGACCTTTTCGAATAGGTAACAGTTTTGGTAAAAAAAAAGTTCGCCTCTTACTGCGCGGGCCCACCCCTGGCCGTGCCACCACATGGTGTGGGAGCCTCGGAGCCCGTCTCCGACCCGTTTTCGCCCTGCACTTTCCTTTTGTTACGTAAATTTTTGCTATATAAACCCCCCGGATCCCCCGAGGTGCGTATATCATTTTCTCGTCGTGTTTTCATTTCGATCCGTTTCTGTCAGGGTCTGTTTTCAGTTTTAGAAGCACCATGGTCTCCGACAACAACAACAAGAGGAAGGGACCTATGGAAGATGATCTCCAAGACCCTGAGCCGGAGGAGGAGATCGAGAGTGGAGCTGAAGGAGATGTAGAAGAAGACCCGCGCGTGTACCCTCGCGCCACCATTGCAAGCACTGGAGTGGTATCAAAACCCCTTCAAATTCAAGCAAGGGGCACAGATGAGCACTGGAGGGAAGGTTCCACATCACTTCTTAGCTTCAAGGACACCACCTTCAGGCATCAAAAACCCTTTCCATACTTTAATCCATAAGCATCAATTTCAGAGGGTGCCTGAGGCAGAGTTGCCTTCTAGCTAGGATATGGATCATTCTAACAATGCAGGAAAGGAAAGCTCCCAATCTGAAGAGGTGTGGGGGAATAATTCCAAGAGCTGGGACTCACAGTCTGAAAGGTTTGCGGGTCATATTGATCAAAATACGGAGTTGATTCGTAATATCACCTACAAGATAGATGAGTTGAAGGAGTTAATTGAGAAGCTTATTAAGGATTCACCATCACCACCGAAGGAGTAATTCATAATTGGTATTGGCACCCCCTTGGCTTGTTCCAAGCTTGAGGAGTTCCACGGTATCACACATTTATTTTTCACCTTTTTACCTTTTTAGTAGAGTCATATCATGAGTAGAGAAGTTATCATATATGATGGTTTGCAGCATGGAAGTATCTCTCCTTTAGTTGGTTATCGATATATCCCTCGGTATGAGTTGCCTTTATGAAATATTAATGAGAAGTTTTATCATTTACTTTCTGCACACCTTATTTTAGTTTGCAATTTCTGTTATATGGTGGATCTTGTTGTTAGTATCGGTATCAATTGGAGCATAAAATTAATCTATTTGGTTTTGGAAAACTTAGCATTGGTCCATAGCAACAATACTTTGAGGATTAAGTAGAAAAGAGGGAGATGCATGTAGATATATTATTCCATGATCTTTCTTTCTTGTTGGCTCATAAGCTTAGTATTCTCAAGTTAAGATCGTTTTTACTTCCAAGGAAGATTGCATGGTTGTTTCTATCACATGTATATTTGCTTGTTTTCCCTCAATTCTTATGCTTGCTACCTAGCCTTGCTAGCTAAAAACCTGTACTGAGAGGGAATGCTTCTCGTGCATCCAAACCTTGAGCCAAAAACCATGCCATTTGTGTCCACCATACCTATCTATATTTGGTATTTAACCGCCACTCCAAGTAAATTGCTCGTGTGCTACCTTTAAAACCTTCAAAATCATACATGTTTTGTGCTCTGTTTTAGCTCATGAGGACGTAGGTATACGGTCTTTATTTCACTCGTTGATTGGACTTTACACACCTGGACTAGTGGCACATCCACTTATCCAACTGCTATAAGAGCTCGTAACGGGGTGCCCAGCCCCAAATTTGGTTACTATAAATTATCTTCACTATTTTTGCCCCTGATTTATCAGTCAAAGCATAACTGTGTAAACAAAAGAGAAGAGGAATGATCTACTACCCCAGTAGCGTCCTTCAATGGGAGCCGCTCTTGTAAGGTCTAGTTGGCTTGTGACTTAATGTATTGTTTCCTTACTGATTCATTGACGTAGACATACACCTCTCTCAAAATTGTTTTCATCACCTCTGTTTATCAAATAAAAAGCTCTAGCACATGAGTTAATCCCCGCTTCCCTCTGTGAAGGGCCTATATTTTACTTTTATGTTGAGTCAGTAAACCTACTTCTTTCTATCATAAGCAAGAATTTGAGTTGTTGTGATCCAACCATCTATATGTTGATTTCTTCAATCATGTCGTTTATCTTTCCTTGTTTAGTACAATGTTTTTATCTGAATGAATATCACTTTGAAAGTTTTTAATGCCTAAAAAGAGACTGGTATGATTGAGCATGTTAAACTCTGCAATATAATCTCTAATATAAAGACTCTGATCGAAAAATATGTACAATATGTTAATTGTTCTCTGACCAAGAGCAAAGTTTGCCATCAGCAATTATGATTTCCTTTTTGCACCTTTATTATGACTCCCTCTACTAGTTTCAAATTAATTTATATGAGAGGAAGTTGTTGTCTAGAATGACTTGTGTATTGATAAATGTGATGCTTCTTGTCCGTACTTTATTTATGTACACTTCACTCCATAAACCTGTGGTCATGTTTACTGAGTCTAGTTTCACTTGGGGACAAGCGAGGTCTAAGCTTGGGGGGAGTTGATACGTCAATTTTGCATCACTATTTTATATTGTAATTTATTGTTATTCATCAATATATTTCATATTATGATGAACTACTTATGTTATTTCATATTATTTTGCATGTTTGATAATTATTGGAGAATAATCACCGGGACCAGAAATCAGCTGGAAATATCACCGTCAAGATACCCTATTTCTGAAGACCAGTTGAAGAACGGGGGCATCAGGGAAGTCTTAGAACACCAGATGAGGGAGCCAGCCACGAGGGGAGCCAGAGGGGGGCCCACAACACATCGTGGCGCCCCCCTTGGCCGTGCCGTCACGTGGTGTGGCCACCCTGGCCCCCCACTGGCAACCCCCTCTCGCATACTTCATCCCCAGGGAACCCTAAGACCCGGGGAACCATCGAGGAAATATTCTGCCGCCTCCTCGGGGCGGAAAACAACAGAGAGAGAGAAAAGCTCTCCGGGAGAGAGAAATATGCCGGGGAAATTCCTCCCCGGAGAGGGGAAATCATCGCCATCATTACCGTCATCGCTCCGAGAATCATCAAGATCATCATCGTCATCATCCACACCACTAGCACCCTCATCCTCACCAGCACAAAACATCAAGCATAAGAAGGCAAAACAAGAACAACTTCAAAAGTTTCAACATAAAGAGAGCTATTTTAGTAACATGAGAATTCCTACAACAATATTTTCCTCTCCCATTATAATTTTTAGTAGCATCATGAAAAAACTCAACAATATAACTATCACACAAAGAATGTTTTTCATGATCTAAAAGCACACAATTCATATCCAACTCCAAAATAGTGGGATCAAAATTTAAAATCATGACCTCTTCCAACCCACTTTTAGCAATATTAGAACAACATGATTGATCACTCTCCAAAGATGTGGGACTCCTTCTAGCTAAATTCAGTACCTCTCCAATCCCATTTTCAATAGCATTATAATTTATAACATCAAGTAACACAGGACCATCATCTAGAGCATTATCATGTAAATTTTCCAAGCAAACTTCCTCATTATCATGCATATCAATAGTAGGAATAAATGAGGATTATCATAAGATTTATCAAAATAGCAAGGATTATTATAAATGACAGTAGCAAAATCATTCTCACAAGTTTCATTCATATTAGCATCAAGGTCACAAGTATAGCAAGTATCAATTTCATCAAAAAGGGATATTCTAAAAGAATCAATAAGATCATCACGTTCATCAATATAGCACTCATCCCCTTTGGTAAGCATGGAGGGAAATAAAATAATGCATGAGTTAAAGAGTTACTCTCATTAGAAAGTAGACATGGGTAGCTACTCCTTTCTTCCTCCTTTTGATCATCACTCTCCTCCTCTTTTTCATCCAACGAGCTTCCAGTTTCAGCAATTTCTTCTTCCATAGGCTCCTGTAAGGCATTAGTTTCTTCCTTTGCACGAGAGCATATATTAAGATATTTTATTATATAGACATTAAAATTCTTGTAATTATCAAAGCAATATTCAAGTATATCATAAATCTTCTATCTATAAGGAGCATCATCAATATTTTCAAGCAAATAAGCAATTTCGAAAGCACTCTTCCAAGCAATAAAAAATTCAATTTGTTCCGCATCATAAAAGTCATAACTTCCTCTAACATAAGAAGCTATGGTATCATTATCATTATACTCACATTCAAAAGGAAGGTGTTTATACCTCCTATAGCAACAGGAGTTATCAAAGCAACAGGAAACATTATAACTAGAGCACACGTTTTTAGCATAACCATTCAATTTATTTATTTGTTCCCATAAGTGTATCCCTTTTTGTGACAAGTGGTGTTCCTTATAATATTTTTGTTGTTCTTCCGTGAACCCACCTTGCCAATAAGATCTAGTTTCAAAGAAATCAACCATTGACTGCAAGAATAATAATGCAAGTAAAAAAGCAAGAGAGTACTTCCCGAATGAACTTATAGATAGATCTATGCTTCCCGGCAATGGCGCTAGAAAATAGTATTGATGACCCACAAGTGTAGGGGATCACAACAGTCTTCGAGGGTAAGTGTAACCCATTTTATTGATTCGACACAAGGAGAGCCAAAGAATACCTATAAGCCTTAGCAGCTGGTTTGTCAATTTAGCCACACCTGAGAAGCACTTAGCAAAAGATGTTAGTAACATAAGGTGCAATAAAACGGTGTATGGAGTAGTGTTGTGGTATTTCTCTTGCGTCCTCAACACACCTAATACAATGGCAATTGTATAGATGCAATGGTTCAACGAAAAGATAGTGAAAACGGTGAAATATGGAGTGTGGAAGGTGATTTGTGTAATCTGTAATAAACAGGCCAACAAGGAAAAAAGTATCAAAAGCATGTAAAAACAGTAGCAATAATAGTAAAATATGAACTAGGGTTCATAGTTTCACTAGTGGTAACTCTCCAAACAATAGAACAAGTGTTGGGTAACAAATTACAGCTCGACAATTGACAAATCATAGGGGGCATAACAATGCTATTATGACGAGATATAGTTCACGGGTTCTAACATGGCAGGCATTACATCAAGGCATATAGATCGCTATCCAGCATGCATCTATATCTAATAGTCCACCTCAAGAAAGTTATCCAGAAAATCTCTCTGGTATTAAGTTGCAGCAACGAAGTGATTGCTTGGTGCAATAGACAATTGCATTGGGAACAATACGTAATGTAAGCAATGGTTCTCGTCCGTGTAGAAGAGAACCGTTTTTTTCTCCCTAGTGGCAACATCACATCCCCCCTCCCCCCGCATGTTTCTGTCACTCAAGCGCATGCAACAAGGAGGCATGAATCCACTATCTAGCATAAATACTCCCTCTTGGAGATGCATACAACTATGTGATCAAGATAACATACACATCAGAGAGCATGCAAGAACACATTAAAATACTCTAATATATATGTGAAGATTCTGATATAATGACATGCACAAATCATAACTCCATGGTTCATCGGATCCAAGCAAACACAACACATAGCATTACATCAGATGGATCTCTATCATGTGAGGCAGTTCAAGAGACCATGGTATTGAACATCAAGGGGGAGAGAGTAAAACTAGCTACTGTTATGAACTCATAGTCCACGGGGGAACTACTCACGCATATGTCCGGAGGCAATAATGGCAATGTAGAGGCCTCCGATGACGATTCCCCCCTCCGATAGGGTGCCGGAATAGGGCTGTAGAAGCCGTGTATTGGAATTTTTAGGTGACGGCGCCTCTCTATATGTTTCATGGAAAATAATTCCATTCCCGTGATTTATAGGGTTGAAGGCAATTTATGGGCAAAGAGGCGACGAGAGGTGGTGGCCAGGGCTCCCAGGGGCCCACTGGCGCGACCAAGGAAGAGGTTGCGCCTGGTTCCCACGTGGTGGCCCCTTGACTCCCCTCCGTCTCTCCTTTGTACTCTGTCTTCGTTCCGAGTAAAAAATGGTCTTCGTGGATTTTCAACCCTTTCCGGGAATATTTCCTTAAGAAATTTTCTGAAATAGAAAAACAGGAGAAAACAACAACTGGCCTGGGGCATCTTGTTAATAGGTTAATCTATGAAAACATCCAGAAAACGAAGGAAGCCGAAAGAAAACATGTGGAAAACAAGAGGTATTGGGTAGAAAACAAGCACATAGCATCAAAAATTATAGATACGTTTACAACGTATCAGATATCCAGAGCATAACTTTTGATCGTGCGGTCACTAGATATTCTCATAGTATAGTAATTATAGTCAATGACAACTTCATATGGATTTTTGATAAATACATCATAATTGTTTAGTCTCTTTTAGCAACAACATATAGTTAGGTCGGTTCAACAATAAACTCTTATGTTTTGCTAGACTTCTTAACCAAATCCATGATCAGGAAAATATGATCATCTCACAAACCATAAGCTAATCTTAGAGTCAAGATTAGAAACTCTTGTTTGTTTATGTCTTTATACCGCACAAAAAAATTCTTTGAAAACTCACTTTGCAAGTGCTATAGAGGTTGTAGCATGATGACATAAACTTAATTCTAAACTTGTAGATAGAATAATAACTGAATATTATTGTCTCTAGGGCATATACCTCCAACAAGCTGCCCATGACAGGAGATCCGAAGGAGGAGGACACGATTAATGAGGATGAGGCGGCCCAGAGGGGTCGACATAAGTGTCCATCATTATCTCGACGGGTACAAAGCCGGCACCCATAGAGGATTTCTCAAGGTCGCTGGCCTTAACTCTCCTATTTTTTAGGGTTGCAGGCCTTATGTTGTAACAAATGACAAAGTAAAAGATGTCAAGTTCCAATGATAAGCGGATTAAATAGTTAAGCCGAGACTCACCTTGTTCAGGAAAGGTTTACCCCCTTGGTGGGATCGTCGTCCAAGGAAATGATCTCGGTGTTGGCTGAGAAGCTGGACTTCTTCCTCTTCTTAGATAGAGGAGCAGCAGCGGCAGCCGCCTTGGCAGCCTCCAAGTTGCGCTTCTTCTTGGTGGCGGCTTCACCAGGCTGAGCTAGATCAGCTTCCATCAAAGTGTGTGTCTACAAAGGCGGATTGATGTTATTAATCGAATAATTAGATTTGATGAAAAAGGAGTAAAAGAGTGAATAAAGTTACCTTTGGTATGGGGTTGTTAGCGTCCTACATAGGGTATTGTTACGTGTACAGGACGCGCTCCGTCACCACTTGGTCCATCCGTCATTGCAACTGGCTGTCAGATCCGCATCTGACAACTGAGATTAGATTGGCAGTACCGAATTGGTACGATCCAATCAGAGCGCATCGCTTGAATCATGCTGATGTCAGCGCCCAGTCGGCCTTGATAAATAGATTTTTCCTCAATATAAAAATAGTAGAATATATTAGATCTTATAAAAATCGTAACAAATAAACTGTGCGTCCAAATATCGCAAACTTTATATCTTCTGATTCCGAAAATCGCAATATACATAGATCTATAGTAAAATTTTGAGATTACCATAGCCATTTTAGTTTATTTTAACTCTATGTTTGAGTATTTTTTTTATATTATTCAAAATCTATAACTCCTTTTTGATCAAATCTTTTTGTGTTGACTTTGTATGGTTAATCCTATCCAGAGATACTAATACCACTATTTTTGATGATTGATTTGAATTAAAACTTGCAGAACCCTAATAAACCCCTTATTAATTGTGTTAATTGTTTAAATTATTTTCTAATGTATCAAAAATACTTTATCATGTGTTACATGTTATATGCAACCAGATATTAGTTAATTTCGTCGTAGGCCATTTTTAACTTGTCATGCATGCATGTGTGCATTATTTTTCTTGTTATTTATTGTTGTGTTATGTTCTTCGTACAGATTGCGATGATTGTAACAATTGTGATTGCGATAGCTGTGTGAACTACTACAACAACTCCCAAAGCAAGTGAAACTTTCAACTTCCCGTTGTAAACTTGTAATCCTTGAGATATATCCATCTTTGGTTATGAGTGGAGCGCGGATTCTGTAGTACACTAAATTTTGATCACGGGGAATATCAGCTTTAGTGGAAGCACATAGTTAATTTATTTTAACCAATGGTTGTTAAATAATTATGAACATGTCTAAGTGAGCTATTAAATTATGGTAGATCAATGGCTCGTAACGCACCCGCTATTAACCTTGGTCCACTACTTGAGAAGAAACCACTTGCTGCCAATGGGAGTAACTATGCGGATTGGGTCTATGCTTTTCAGGGATATCGATGACAACGCTTACGATACTGAAAAGGATGCTCACACCTTAAAAAGTGGTGATGCAATAGTTTTTCAATGTCTCATGTTGACATGTATGGATCCCGAGTTGCAGAAACGATTTGATCGGATGTTCGCATACGACATGATCGTTGCAATCGGATCAATGTACCATACTCATGCTAGACTGAGCGTCATGAGATAAAGAAGGCACTATGGTCATGTGACATGGCATAGGGAAGATCGGTGAGCGAGCATGTAATCAAAATATTTGGTTACAGTACAAGCCTTGGGGCTTTGGGATTTCCCATCCTAGAAGAACCGAGTACAAATTTGGTGTTAACTTCACTCCTCCGTGTTACAACGGTTTTATCATGAATTACAACATGAATGAGATGGATGGAACACAAAATGAGCTCCTCGCTATGTTGAAAGCTGATGAAACTATTATAAAGAGGGATAACAATCAAGCTTCGATTGTTACCAAAAAAATATAAAGTTAGAGAATAAGGAGAAAAAGAAGGGAAAAGGTGACAGGTTAAGCCCAAAATTTCAGCTCATGAAACAACCGAGTGCTCCTTCTCTAATAAGAAATGACATCAAAACATGAATTGACGGAAATTCCCCAGGCAAAATAAAAAACTGGCAAAGAGTGGAAAAGGTATAAGAGTTATACCTAATATGTATTTGTCATTATTATTAGTATCTCTGGTGTATCGATTGCTAAAGTATTTTATGCATTCGATATAGGAGTTGCGGAAAGTAATGAGGCAGAAGAATAAAAGGTGTTGATGTCCGTCAGTATTGGCGCATGAAGGTTCATCCGAGGATGAAGAGATGTCCACTTTTATTTTTATAGTTCGAAACATTTGTGAGCTTAGGCTCAAGTTATTGTAATAAGGTCGCATGTTTGGCAACATAATACTCTTGTGGATTGATAGGACAATTGTCCTAGTTATATTATGAGAATATTATAGATCACTCCCTCCGTGAATGTTCAAATTAAAAATATTTTGAATTGATGAAATATCATTTGTTCTGAAATATTTTGTGATTGTGTTGACACCAACATCTAGTGGCACTATCATCTCAAACACATCATATGCATGATGGAGGAAGTTTGAGATATCGAGTGAAAGACTTGATGAATTACACATCTCTTTGAAGGGTGAATTCATTAAAGTATTCAATCACATAGTTAAGTGAACAAGATAAGAGTTCTTGGATTATTGCTGATACTATAGTAAATAACCAAAACTTCACAATAAATTTTTAGAAATTATGTCTTAGCGATGTCTTAAAAGTTTTCAAGACATGATTTGACTAAGTGAGACAAAATCAGCACTAACAAAGATTATTTTGCAAAATATTGTTGATATTGCCCATTATATTGTATAGTAACTTAAGCTATAATTTTAGCACAATTTTATTGCCTTTAATTAGTGTCATTATTTTGAAAGATAAACTATAAAGATACAGATTTTTCTTAGAATCTAAAAGTTTCTGAAAGATTGAAACTTGATCCAAAGATAGAGAAACAAAGTAATACTTTGTTGGTTGTTCCAATATCACATTGGAAATGCTCTTATAAAACTACAATATAAGTAACAATTTTTTGCTACTAAGAGATATGTGATTCCTAAGGGAATCATACCTTGTTGAATTCAGTAGGAGGATAGAGATTCTTGAAGGGATTAGTGAATCTACGGAAATAGTTATCAGAGTTGCGGAGATGTAAGCAATTCCAATTGACAATTCTTTTAGACTAATACCGAGAGCCATTGCGGTTAAGGCATGGTTTCTTATCAATTAAAACTCTTAACCAAGAATGCAAATGAAAGTTTTGAAGGAAACTTGAATAAAGGGTGTTCATGTAATAAGCAGAGGTAATGAAGAGATGATATATCGAAATGACTTAGAGTCAAAAGTGTTTTTATACTATCACGTTTAAGTTGAAAAAATTTAAGAAATTCCTGTTGGAATAAGATGATCATAAAGATTCTTTTGTCTTAAATGGGTTTATGAAAAAACCAAGAGTTGACTAATAAAGATCTTGTGATCTATAGCAAAGCTTTATCAATCTGTACAATAAGTCTGCATGATATATTAACAAAACAAAATCCTCTGAAGGAAAATTTATCGAGGATGTGTACTATGTACAGCTCGAGGGTTTTGTTAAATACAGTACTGTTTATAAAAGAGCTAATTCGTTTATACAAATAAAAACTAGTCGGTATAAAGTTCGCAGTGACAATGTAATTTATGAAGTGAAACAAGAGTTGTTTTAACTTCATGGAAAACTACAGAAGTCTTGTTTTCTTAAAAATCAGTGGGAGTTATTCAATGGTGTCAAGTGATCATAAATCAATGAAAGATTTGTTTGACGGAAAAAAGTGTATCATTCAAAAGTGTTTTATAAGATACATGTGATAGTCAAATTATTAATTCACATGGTATTAAATCCTAAGTGTGAAATAATATAATACTATCAATATTAATGCATAAAGTTTTGAATAAAATTTTGAAACTTGAGAGAACTGGATTCTCAGATGGACTGGGATTTCAAGTGCAAGATCCAAGTTTCTAAAACAATGGTGAGCATGATCATATTGATAAATCATTATGATCATGGTGGAAGTTCCTCAAACTATGCATTATGTCAACACATGTAAAATAATAATTGTTGTAAAATTGAATTTGACAACACTTCAATCAACTCCAATTATTAAGAATATTCTCCATAAATTAATTTTAAAGAATTTTCTTCAAAAAAAGAGAATGGCTTATAATGTAAGAGTTACATTATAATAAATATCTTATGAAACACGTACATAAAAGAAAGCAGTACTTATGTGATAAGTATAAACCAAGGATTGAGACATGATCTTATGATTTTGTGAGTAGTAGGGATTAAATTTCTTAATTAATTTTGAGCATATATTTACGAACAATACAACAATAATAGTAAAGGATGGAAGTTCAAAGACTTCTAGAATTGGTTGTCGGTTCATTATGTGAACTAGATATGGTCTTTCACGAAAGATGGAGGATGATCTGTGATAAACAACATAACTTTATTCTTAGTTGAAACACCAAGGTTTCACCTAGAATGTCCTAGACTACAGTTGATCAATGATCAATGGGTATTATGATAGAAAGAGTTTCTTCGTAACACATATGGTTCATACAACCTCAAAAGGGTTGATGACAAATGTCTCTAACACAGTGTTTTCATGAGAGTTCACTTAAATCTTCTATATGTTTGAAGGACTTATACGAATGATTTATTGCCAATTGTGAAAGTGGGAGACCGTTGGATGTATGCCCAAAAGGCAATAATATTTGTACATCTATTTCATAATTATGATTCATGTTACTATGTTATAGCTTATGTGGCTCCTGAATATGATATTCATCGTGTAGTGACCTGAACAATGATTCAAACCCTAGTCTTGCCTTTTCACTAGTTTTTCGGATGCTTGATGGTTGTGTTTTCCTGGTCATGGACATTTTTTATGTTAGCATCAATGAATAGCATATTGTTGGAAGGGAACAATATGACTGGTTGAACGATCATCATCTGTTTTGATAATTGATGAAAGCACAATTAGAGGACTAATCCCTTATAAAGTATATGCATGATCTGTTTGCAACACTCGCACGATGCCCTGCATTCCCTATAATCATCTTTAAGGGGATCCTGGCGATATTCCATCGACGTAGATCTTAAAATGTGAAGGCGGGGCAGCTTTGTCCCAGGCGGCGGTAGTACCAGTGAAGCCACCGGTAATACCACCCCCTGGTACTTCCTGCGCTCTTGGGTCCTTCAGCCATGCCGCCTCCGGTGGCGGTACCGGTGGTGGTACGGCCATTTCGTCGTTCGGTATGTACATCGCAGAGGCGGCGGTGGAGGTCACCGGTGGTACTAGTGGCCACTACCGGTGGAGCCTTCGCCAAATCAGTGCTCTGTTAGCACATCGCGGAGGCAGCGGCGGAGGTCACTGGTAGTACCGGTGGCCATGGTAGTACCGTTGGTACCACCGGTACATCCGGAAATTCTTCAGGCTCCTAGGAGTAGTCCACCACACCGGTGGTGGTACCGCCAAACAAACTCTCTATTGGTGCATCGTAGAGGCAACGACGAAGGTCAGCGGTAGTACCGTTGTTTCCACTGGTACCTCCGGTGATGTGGTATATGGTAGGTAGGAATAGAGACGTTTGTGCGTTGGGCCACTGACCGCACCGATAGTACCGGTGGTAACACCGGTAGTACCGCTGGTGCAGGAAAGTGGCCAACGGTTAGATTGGGAGGGGAGTATTTAATGCACTCCTCCCCCCTCCAAGCTCTAAGCTTTATACTATATCTCCTTGCCATTAATGCAAGCTTAAAAACTCATAGATCTCCCTCTCCAACCACCCAAACACGCTGATTCTTTGTGGAGAGCTAGAGGATACCAGGGTCCGTGATTCCACCAAAGGAATTGCAAATCCACCCACTCAATCCTCCTGGATCTTGAGAGATCTTGGGTGCCTTGTAACTAGAGCAAACCCTAGTGCTTGTATCTTCCACCTCGATTCAAGAAGCTTCGGATTGTTGAGAGCCTCCATCTATATTGTGGAGTAACCTCAACCTTGTGTAAAGGTTTGGTCAACACCTTCAAGTCGACCTCATAGTGTAAACGAGAATCTTCCTCACCGGAGATGCTCAAGGAGAAGGTGTGCACATCTGTTCTATTGGAGTGGCTAGGTGGCTCCACACCTCTCCAACGTAGACGTACTTCCCTCGGGAAGGAACTACAAGAATCATATCCTTGTCTCTTTGTTTACACTTGTGGTTTATCTTGTGCTTTACATATTGTTTCTGTTGCGTACTTTGTTTTGTATCACATAGGTTGTTCACCTAGTTGCACATCTAGATAACCTTGTGTTTACTTGTTTATCCCAATCTAAATGGAAGAGATTATAAAAAATTAGTCACATATTCACCCCCCTCTAGTTGACCATACCGTACTTTCAATTGGTATCAGAACCTCGACTCTTATATCGGGCTTAACCGCCTAAGAGTATTATGGTCAACGGAGATGGTCCCGAGTCTTCTAAGGAGGAGATCTCCAAAATGGCCGACACTATAGCTAACCTACAAGTGATGGTTGGAACCATCCAAACCGAATTGTCCAAGGTTAGCTCTAGTGTTAGTTCTGAGGTCTCTAGCATAAAGAATATGTTGGAGGTCATGATGGGTAAACCTCAGGGGCTCAAGGATCTTCCCCATGTTTCCGATGCGGAAAGGCCAGACAGTGAATCTATTCCGGACATTGCGAGATGGAAGCTAATATTGCCAAAGCCAAGGCAAAAGACGCTAAAAAGGCCACGGTAGGGGAGAAATCCGGAGGTTCCAAGTTTCAGTCGGCTAATGGTTCGGGGACTAACTCAAGAGTGCCACCACTTTCCAAATTTGACTCCGTCCATCCCATTGTTTCAATGCCACACATTTTAAATGTTGGACTTCCTCCCATGCTTAACACTAATGAATTTTCTTCTTGGAAGTTTGAAATGGAATCTCACATTTCTGGCTCATGCACCGCCTTGCGGAGAAGTATGGTTCATGGGTTCCATCCTCACCACGCAAGCAACTTGACTCCAAGGGAGGACATTGAGTCCCAACTCAACATGACCGCCATCAACATCATTCAAAAGGCTCTTCCTAGGGAGAACCTCACTCATATTCGTGGATGCAAGACCTCCAAGGAAGCTCAGGATAGCCTTAACACTTTTTTTCAAGGGAATGAAAGCATTCAATCCTCCAAGTATGATGTTGCTCTTGACAAGGCCGAGAACTTTGTCATGGAAGAGGATGAGACTCCGGAAGATCTCTATAGAAGAATCGTCACCCTCGCAAATCAATTGAGGGATTTCCGAAAAGAGGAGATCACCGATGAGTGGATAAATAGGAAGTTTGTCAAGGCCATTACTCATTTTGAAAAGAACCTCGCCACAAGAATTCGTAATAGGGAGGACTACAACTCCCTCAACTCCATTGGTGTTTGTCGGACCCACGGATACCAGGGTATCCTGGGCCGTCTGCTGCTGGCCCAGCCCGTATGGTACAGAAGGAGTCCGTATTGGTCCACCACAGGTGAAGGGATCCTCGGGAAAATTCTCGCCAAGGCAGATCCCCTGGAGAGGAGCCTTCCTTAATAACATCGTCGTGTATCACTAGGGAGGAGCCCTGCTTCGCCCACGCTCCTCCCCGGAAGGGACCCCGCCCGTTGGGGGACAGCCCATCTGGGGGTGACGTCCAAGTCTCTGCACAGATGACGGAGGCGCCACAGGCGACAGAGCGAATTTGGCCACAGTTCTCATTCTCGTGTATAAAGAATGGAGCATTGCTGCATGCACCAAAGCCCTGTCGAAGGCTTTCCCCTTTGGTGCAAGAAGACCAGTCCACCACTACAAGACGGAGGGAGCGTCATTGGTGCCCCCACGTCTCTGCCATGGACGGTGGCACCATCCTCGATGACCAGCGACAACCTGTGTGGCAGAGGGCCGCAGTGTACTCCTTTGGCACCATGTGGTAGCCCTTTCCCGCCCAATGAGCGGGAAAGAGCCCAAGTGCCGGTATAAGTAGGTTGCTCCCATCACTGTAGAAAAGGAGATCGATCAAGAGGTGAATCTATTAAGGAATCGAGCCACCTAGTAGCTAGACCACCAGAAGATCTCACTTGTAATGTACGCCTCACAGTGCAATCAACCAGACAAGCCGGAGTAGGGTTTTACACCATCACGTTGGCCTGAACCTGGGTAAAATCTCCGTGTCTCCATTGTTTCCCTTCGAGAGCTCCTCTCTCGACGCATCTCGAGGTGCGATAGAACGTGGTTAGCCCCCAGTGTTCAAACCTCTAGGAGCTACCCTGTCGTGGACAGATCAGCTTCTCCAACATTTGGGGCGCTTGGTAGGAGGCTAAGGAGTTTTCTCCCATCTCCGTCGCCATGGTCGCCTCTCGCACCGACCGAACCGGCCGCAGGGCGCGGTCCTAGAAGAGGACCGACATTGGCGGCCTCGTCACCAGCTTCTTCAACATCGGACTTCTCCACTCTCGCTCTCCCAAGCCACGCGGTGGAAGTGGCACGACGCCTGTCGGCGAGTCCCTCGCAGACCCGACAAGCCCCCTGCAGTCTCCTGCGTAGGTGACGCTCGCCCTGTAGCCATCGGTTGTGCGCGTGCACGGCCGACATTGCTCGCAGGAAGCCCTTCCTGGAGCACAGGGACGCGGCGCTGCCCGTCCGAAGCCGGCGCCAGTGACTCCCAGTTGGTGCACACCACTGAGATCAATTGGACGGTAGGAGGACTTCGTCCGCCACCTGGGAGCTGACCAGCTCCACCGCGCAAGCCACACATGTGGCTGACCCGGCGAAACCCCGCGCACACAGGGCTCATCCTCCCCGAGCGTGTGGCACGACATCCTCCCCCTCGGGAAACGCCACCGCCGACTCAAAGTGGCCTAGCTACCGAGGGAAGCGCTCAAGCACCTGAGCAGGGTGCTGCTACGCGTTCTCCAGGGACGCGTGGGAGGAACGGTAGCCATCAGCATTTCGTCCTCGCCTCCCACCTCGCTACACCGGCAACGTCGCACCGCTGGGTTTTCTACGGAGATATGAAGCGCAAGTCAGGGCCGCCGGGGGAGGCGACCGGTGCTTCCTAAGGTACTTCCCCCTGGCGCTCCTTGGCCCCGCGCTCGACTAGCTGCTAAACCTTCCCGACAGTTCTGTGAGCTTGTGGGAGGACTTGCGCACGCAGTTTCTCCAACGCCTCCGCCACTGCGACCGTCTTCCTGCGGCCAGCCCGAGGGTCGCGTGACTCTCTGGCGCTTCACCGTGGGACGCGGCGGTCCCAGATCGTCGGGAGCGCATGACGCAACTCGCCACACTACATGCATCCTCGACAGGTCCCTCGCTCCGCCTTCCGGGCGCCACCTCAAGAGGGCCTCGCGGGAGATCAATGCCGCCCACCACGGGGGCAAGCCGTCCCCTCTGCCCCTCAAGTGGCTGCAACAAGATATCTCCTTTGACGTCGCCGACCATCCTAGGGCCATTGGCTTGGTGGGGGCCATACCTCTGGTGTGCACCCCTACGATCAACCACGTCGCAGTCTCGAAGACGCTTGTGGATGGAGGCGCAGGTCTCAACGTGATTTCTCTCGAGACCTTCGAGAAGTTAAGTATTCCACGCGACCGCCTGAAGGCCACCAGGCCCTTCACCAGCGTTACCAGGGGCACAACCGTCCTGCTGTGAAAGGTACGACTGGCGGTCACGTTCGGCACTCGTCAAAACTACCACACCGAGGAAATCGACTTTGACGTTGTCTACATCGTCCTACCCTACAACGCCATCCTCGGCTACCCCTCCTTAGCCAAGTTCATGGCTGTCACGCATCACGCGTACAACATGGTCAAGATGCCCGGGAGCAGCTGGCCCCTCACTGTTCACGGGGACATGAAGGACGTTGTGCGCTCTATGGAGGACGCCTACAAGGAGGCGGCACCATCGCACCCCATCGACGAGGGAAACCTCGGGGACGATGTCGAGCCTCCGAAGAACAAGCAACTGTTCTCTCGGGAGAGGGCGGCCATGAAAAAGGTCTCCATGAACCCCAACGGCACGAGGCCTTCACTCACCATTGGAGCCGAGTTGCCTCCCAAATAGGAAAGCAAGCTCGTCGCCTTCCTTCGGGCAAGCGCGGTCATGTTCGCGCGAAAAACGTCCGACATGCCCGGTGTACCCAGGGAGGTGAGCGAGCACCATCTAGCGTTGTGCCCGGGCGCACGCCCGGTCAAGCAAAAGGCCCGTCGCCAGGCCTCGAAGAAGAAGTAGTTCATCGTCCTGGAAGTGGAGAAACTTCTGGACGTCAAGATCATCCACGAGATCATCCATGCCGAGTGGATCTCCAACCCCATCGTGGTGTCCAAGCACACGGGTGGAGGACGTCTCTACGTGGACTTCACCAACCTCAACAAGGCCTGCCCCAAGGATCCATATCCTCTCCCGAGGATCGATCAAATAGTGTAGTCCACCGCCGGTGTGACCTCCTCTGTTTCCTGGACGCCTTCTCAGGCTATCACCAGATCAAGATGGCCAAAGAAGACGAAGATAAGATCGCCTTCATGACCCCCTGCGGGGTGTTTTATTATGTCTGCATGCCCTTTGGCTTGAAGAACACAGGGACCACCTTCCAACGGCTCATGCGTATCGCCCTAGGGACGCATATAGGGAAGAAAGCGAAGGTCTACATCAACGACATTCTCGTTAAAACTCGCGAAGAGCGCACGCTCATCGACGACATCGCGAAGACTTTTCGGAACCTCCGCAGGGTCAACATCATGCTCAACCCCGACGAATGCGTATTCGGGGTTGCGGCAGGGAAGCTGCTAGGCTTCCCGGTGACCCATCGGGGAATCAAGGCCAACCCCGACAAGATTCGGGCAATTGAAGAAATGCAACCTCCACGACAACTGAAGGATATGCAATGCCTCGCAGGATGCATGCTGGTGCTAGGACACTTCATCTCCAGGTTCGGTGACAAGGCTCTGCCATTCTTTAAACTCCTGAAGCGATCGGGTCCATTAAAATGGACTACCGAGACAACTTCTGCATTTGAGGGGCTCAAGAGGTATCTGGCAAGCCCTCCTAAACTCATCGCACCGCGACCGTGAGAGCCATTGTGCCTGTACCTTGCGTCCACTCCTCAGATAGTCAGCGCTGCTCTCGTTGCTGAAAGGCTAGCTGGCGAGAAACGAGCGGCCCTGCCCGACCAGGAGCCCACGCTCGCTTCTCCCCAAGAGGATTCCGTTGCACGGCAAGACCTCCATAAGGAGGATACCCTCATGCAGCGTTAGGACAACTCACTGCCGGGACCCCTCCAGTCGCTCTCATCAAACACCATGTCTACTTTGTTAGCACCATGCTTCGAGATGCCCGCGAGAGGTACCCCGTGAAGCAGAAGCTCCTGTACGCACTCCTTGTGGCTTCGAGGAAGCTTCACCATTACTTTGAGGGACACCCCATCATTGTGGTATCCACCTTCCCTCTTGAGCAAATTCTGCGTAATTCCAATGCCACGGGGAGCGTCGCCGAGTGGGCTGTCCAGATCCAACACTTTGAGATCCAGTTCCTCAAGACCAAGACAATCAAGGGAGGAGTTCTAGCGGAGTTCAAAGCAGAGTGGACCAACCCACCGCCAGAGGAAGACCCTGAAGAGGAGACAACCATACCCGGCAAGCTGGCTCCCAGAGAATGGACCATGCACTTCGATGGCGCCTTCTCCTCCAAGGGCTCGGGGGCTGGTGTCGTGCTAACATCACCAACTAGTGACAAGCTGTACTACATCGTCCAGCTCCACTTTGGCCACAAGGCCAAAGTGATGCAGACACCCCATTCCACCAAGCAAATCACCAAGTGGATCTATGACAAGATCACGAGCAAAGGCGATGCGTGATAAGGTGAACTCAATCCCCTCTCTCTATGCTTCATATGACTTGGTGAACGGTGCGCTATCTCATGGAAATGCCCTATGTGTGCTCAAGTTCGTTCCCACCATGGAGACCCAAGAAGATCCCAAAGATGATTCCCAAGAAGATCCCCAAGATGATGCCCAACAAGCTACGGAAGAGGTTCGAGAAGACGGCGTAGAGGAAGAAGAAGAAAAGGAGGAGAAGGGAGGGAAACACGGGCCTCGGCCAGGCCGGCCCCTAGGCCGGACCCCCAACCGAACCAGCCGGCCCCCACCCCGGCCTCGGGCTGGCCCCGACGTGCGCCAGGCCTGGAGGGCACCGGAAGGCCCCAGCCTCGGGCTGGCCCCCAGGCCGTCCCCTTCTCCCTCCACCTTGGCCCCAGTCCGGCCGCGCCCCTTCTCCACCCCAGCCCAGGGGGGCGTGCAAGCCACCGACGCAAGAGCTCGCCCGCTCCCACCCCGGCCTGCTAGGCCGGACCCCCCTGAAGGTTGTGTAGAAGAAGAGTTTTCTCCCTGTTTCAACCTCCAGCTACCCCTTGGCTATATAAGGACTTCCCCGAGCTAGATCTAGGGTTTTAGAGATGAATTGAGAAATTCGAGCTTTGCTCTTCTATCCCTCTTGTGAGGCTACTCCTACGATGTGTATCTAGGATCGTATCAAGATCCATCGGATTACCTATCCTTTCCCCTTGGGATTCAGTTAGGGATCTTCCAATCTTCCTCAACTAACCCTTGAGGTTCTATTGGCGTGGTGGACCGGCCACGGGTGTGAAGCGGTTTGCGATAAGGTGAGTTATGTTGGATCGATCATCCCGTAGGCGTCCACTGCGGCTTAGTTGATGGGATATTTGGGTCTTCCAGTTTCCTCTAGTTATCCCATTTTGTTTTCCCTCGATGCCCCCTCTCGTGTTCATCGTGTTCACTGTTTGTTATTCGTGTTCTTGGTTGATTCGTGAAGATCGGGCCACCCTAGAGGTTTACCCTCCATATCAAATGGTATCCATAGGTAGATTGCCACGAATTCGACCCCCACTATCCCCCTTTCCACCCCAAATTTTCTTCTACCACCATAAATTCGAAAAATTCACCAAAAATAGCCAAAAAGGGATTTCGACCAATCTGTGGATTTGTTGAGTTTTTCGTGGATTTGTTCCAGGGATTTGTTGCTTGAGACCATTCCCCACCTTTCCATTCAGCCACTTTCCTCGAATTTGTCCAAAAAATTTCTTGGATTTCAAGGAATTTCGAATTTGAGCAAAAAACACAGAAAAATCCTGCTCTTCGATTCTCGGACAGATTTTCGATCGTGTTTTTCTTTGTCGTTGTTGCTACGATTTGAGTGATTCAAGTTTACCCGTGAAGCCCACACCATCATCTACGCATCTACACCAACGGATCGACACGACATCGACAACCACTGGCCGCAAGTCCGTGATCATCCACAAGATAGGTATAACTTGCTTCCGTTTGAACTAACCCATTGTTTGTGTACCTTTCCCATTCGGACTAGCTCTTTTACATCGCTTGGCATCGCATTAGTGGAACCAAGAGTGCGTGTTTGGCACTTGTGAGAGTGTAGTTTCGAGTAGGCATTGGCATTTTGGAATCATCAAAAAAGAGAAAATAAAAAAGAAGAGACAAAAAGAATCAAAAGATCGATGCCAATTGCTATCACTTGTAGGAACATGTAGCTTCGCGTCGCAAAAGAGAAGAGAGTGACCGGTTTCCACGGTGCAAATCTTTTTGCCTCTTATAGTTTGCGGTTTGAGCTAGCGTCCTCCTTGCGTCGGTGTGGCATTGATCTTAGTCTTCGATAGGAACATTTCGTCTCCGCTCGTCCATTGGCCGCACTAACCCCATTTATCCCTTGTGTGTGTGTGTTCCATTTTTGTTTCATCCACTAGGTTTGGTTCTTTTGCTAACACTTCATTGTGGTTCATTTCTACATTTGACAACACACTTTTCTTCGGATTTGTTGTTTTCCCTTGCCACTTTTCTCGCCCATTTGCCTTCCACATAAAGTGTGTGTGTTGTTGTTTGCAGTTTCTTTCGATCTTTTTGGACTCACTTTGGACATACCGCCCTACACATAGGCTCGTCCACTAGCCTCAATACGACCAAAAAAGGTAACGTTGGGTAAGTGAGACATCCATTTCTTCGTATCACCTTGTGTGTTTTTTAGATGGCTAGGGAAAAAAAGAGTGTTCACAAGTCCGAGCTCGGAAGATGAAGGAAACCCTTTCTTCAATGACAACGACAACGCATGCCACAATTTCTTCACCCACAATGATCATTTCCAACTCCGCCAACTCGTGAAGGACGGACTGGAGTGCTATGAGCATCGTCTCCAAGTGCAAGAGGCTCGATTGAATGATCAAATGACATGCATCAACATCAACCTGGCAAAACTTGCCAACCGGCGTGGATCATCATCATACTCAAGGTCGCGCCGCACAAGCCACCACACTCCAGATCATCACCAAGCTCGTCGCCATAATCACAACACCAACATGGAGGATGGTGGACAACCACAACAACCACCACCACCTCCTCCACCATAAGCTCCTCGACGACATTGGTATGACGATAGCTCGCCATCACCACCTCCTCGACACTGACAAGGCCGTGGTGACCCTCTTCAACATCAACCTCAATGACCGGACCTTATACAACATCATCCACCACCTCCACAAGGTCACGATAATGACTATGGTCACAATGACTTCGTGGAAGGTGCTCGTCAACATCGAAGGACACCTAGGCGCAATGCGCGTCCCAACCACAATGATGGCCAAGAACAAGAGCTTCCGCAACACCCTCACCATGCACAAGAGCGTCCTCAACACCCTCGCCAAGAACAAGAACTTCCGCAACACCCTCGCAATGTACAAGAGCGCCCTCAACAACAAAACCGTGGCAATGATGATAGTGAACGCCAAGAAGCACGACTACGTCACCATCAACAACCACCTCCTAATGAACACCGGCGTCATCCTCCTCATCATGACCGCCACCGCCAAGACAATGAGGATGTCCCATATGATCTTTCACCTCCTATCTATGATGAAGACCTACATGAGTGACCCCATCGACAACATGAAGACAACAACATAAGTGCCCTTCGCTTCAATGTACCAAAGTTCAATGGTGAAAATGATCTCGAAGAATATATTTCTTGGGCTCTCAAGGTGGACAAGATATTCGGCATCCACAAATTTAGTGACAAGAAGATGGTCGCTATGCCTTCTTTGAAGTTCGAAGGCTATTCACTCTTATGGTGGGACCGTCTCCAAGAGGAACGACTCAAGAACTGAATTCCTCCTATTGCCACTTGGAATGAAATGAAGCAATTCATGAATGCTCGCTTTGTTCCTCCACACTACAAGCGTGACCTCTTCAAAAAGCTTCAAGAGCTTCGACAAGGTTTGAAGTCGGTTCATGAGTACTACAAGGAGATGGAGCCCGCTTTGATAAGAGCTCATGTGATGGAATCTCAAGAGCAAACAATGGCCCGCTTTCTCAATGGCCTCAACTATCCTATAAGGAAGATTGTCGAGTATCAACCCTATGACAACATCGTTGCTCTTTTTGATCAAGCTCTCAAGGCCGAACATCAAATTGCGGAAGACCTAAAGTACAAGAAGCAAAAGGATTACTTTGCCTCAAGGCCTTCCTATTCGTCTCCAATGACACAAGTGACAACACCGACCATCACCAAGAGTACTTCTAGATATCCCAATGCTTCCAACAAAACTCCACTACCGTTCGAGAAACAAGTGCCTCCTACCACCACCTCTAATGCTCCTCACGTAAAATCGAGCACAATTACTTGCTTCAAATGTGGTGGAAGTGGACACAAGTATTTCGAGTGTTCCAACAAGATGATCATGATTGTCAACCAAGATGGTGAACATGACTCCATGAGTGAAGGCGAATACTATGCCTTGCACCAAGTTGCTCTTAATTCTTTGGACGTGCAAAATGAGGATGAAGAAAGTGTCTATTGCGATGAGGACAAGAACCCATCGCTAGTGGTGACAAGAGTCCTTACCACTTCTCCTCAAGATGAGCATGACCAACATTTCAATCTCTTCCAAACTCGTGCCGGCATCAATGGAAAATCTATCAAGGTTATGATCGATGATGGTAGTTGCCATAATTTGGCTAGCAAAGAGCTTTGCGACAAACTCCAATTGACTTACAAACAACACCCTCATCCCTACCATGTCCAATGGCTAAGTGACTTTGTACACTTCAAGATTGAACCCTATGAAGACACGGTTGAGTGTGACGTTGTGCCTATGACCGTGTGTCATCTTCTTCTTGGACGACCTTGGCAATATGACAAGAGTGCTATTCATGACGGGCGTACCAACCACTATAGATTGAAGTGGAATAACAAGACGTTTGTTCTCCGCCCCATGACTCTTAGCCAAGTGATCACCGACAATGCCAAGACCCTTGCACGTAAACAAGAAGATCTCAAATATCATGAGATGAGTGGTGAGAGAGTGATCCACCTCAAAGAGAGTGAGAGCCACAATCCAAATATGAGTGGAAATTTTTTGAGTGCTCCCAAAGGCCTTGCCTTACTTTCCACCAAAACAGAGATGCGAGAGTTACGAGATGACCCATCCATCCTTCACTTTGTCCTCGCGTGCAAAGGAGAAACACTTGAAACTAACGCCATAAAAAGCTTTCCTCCGTCCTTGTTACCTTTGTTGCAGGAATTTGAGGACGTGTTTCCCGAAGAGCTACCACCGGGTCTACCTCCCCTACGTGGCATCGAGCACTGCATTGACCTCATTCTGGGTGTTCCACTTCCGAACCGTGCTCCCTACCGCACCAACCCCGAGGAGACTAAGGAGATCAAGCGACAAATACAAGAACTACTTGAGAAAGGTTTCATTTGTGAATCTCTTAGCCCTTGTGCCGTTCCGGTTATCCTTGTCCCTAAGAAAGATGATACTTCTCGCATGTGTATGGATTGTCATCCTATCAATGTTATCACCATTAGATATAGACATCACATCCCTAGGCTTGATGACATGCTTGATAAATTAAGTAGTGCTACTATATTTTCCAAAATTGATCTTAAAAGTGGATATCACCAAATTCGCATGAGCATAGGTGATGAATGGAAAAGAACTTTCAAAACAAAACTTGGTTTGTATGAATGGCTTGTCATGCCCTTTGGTCTTTCGAATGCTCCTTCAACTTTCATGCGTCTTATGAATGAATTTTTGCGCTCTTTCATTGGCAAATTTGTCGTGGTTTATTTTGACAACATTCTTATCTATAGAAAATCGTTGGAGTATCACCTTGATCATATTTATCAAGTCTTGCTGGCTCTCCGCAAAGCAAAACTTTTTGCCAATCTTTCCAAATGCAATTTTTGCACCAACAAGCTTGTTTTCTTGGGATTTGTGATTTCTTCCAATGGAATTGAAGTCGACAACAAGAAAGTCGAGGCAACTAGAAATTGGCCTAACCCTACTTCTGTGGGTGAGATAAGGCGTTTTCATGGCCTTGCCGGTTTCTATCGCTGCTTTGTGAACGATTTTTCCACAATTGCTTTCCCTTTAAATGAACTTACAAAGAAAAATGTATCATTTGTTTGGGGCAATGCTCAACAAAAATCTTTTGACACCCTCAAGAAATGTTTGACCGAAGCTCCCTTGCTTGTCTTGCCGGATTTTGAGAAAACCTGAGATTGAATGTGATGCTAGTGGAATAGGCATTGGTGGGTTCTTATGCAAAATGTACGCCCCGTTGCTTATCATAGTGAGAAATTAGATGGTTCTAGACTCAATTACCCAATTTATGACAAGGAATTATTTTCTTTGGTTAGAGTCATTGTCGTGGTGAGTAACTAACAGATGCCATAGGATGGCTAAAGTTTGGGGCCGATGGACACAGTGGGTATCCGGGGAGGGATCGCACGCCCAGATGACGCGCTCACTACACTACAAACAACACAATCTACCCAGGTTCGGGGTCCTCGTGTGGAGATAACACCCATACTCCTGCCTTTCTCTTTGTATATGTGGTAATCGAGTACAAGTGTTCCTCAAGCTCAAGGAGCTAGAGGAAGAAGAAGCTCTACTTCTATCTCTCTCTAAACAAACCAGCAACAATTCCTCTCTCATATGTTCACGTAACCAGCGACCCTCACAAAGGAGGGGTGTTGCCATCTTATATACTGGTGGCCACCAACTAATAGTACAAGATTAGGTGACTACACATTGTGCCGTAGCGCACACTTCCGCTTATTCGCTGACAGACGCCGAAAGTCTCCGCTGTCGTGGTCGCTGCCATGTTCTGCCCCCCTTGTCAGAGACAGGACGTGGCCTCTCCCATACACTGCACTGTACCAGCGTATGCATACGCATCATAACGCCTCGTAAGTTGAACCGCACGCTCGTACTCTCCCTAGATATGCGGGATCACAACTGCTCCGTTGACATCCCTCCGAGATAGAGAAGATATTTGTCTATCCGGACTCACCAAGCGCTACTCGGTCAGTCCGGAGAAGGCATCTTTCTTCATATGGCTCGTTGTTCTTCCTACCGAGATAGCTCCATCTCGGTAGCCATCCAACTCGGTACCTTCCTACTCGGTACGGCCCAACTCAGTAAACAGTACCTCAAACATCATTTCTTACCAACCTTTCCCCTACTTGTAACATCCCTACTTTTGTGTAATAAAGAGAGGTGTTGTGTACATGGCATGCATGCATGAAAAATGGACCAAAATTTCGTTTTCAAAATTTAATCAGTGAGTTATCAGAAAATCACTTAATCTGGCTTCACACAAAATTGTTCTACAAAGTTTTTCAAAATGATCCAACTTTGTGCTAGAAAGGTAGCAAATTTGAAGAGCTTTCCAACGAGTATTTTTGTGCAATTTTTGCTTTACAAAAAGGCCCTCAAAATCCTGTTTTGGTCCTGTTTTAAAATCTCCAAGTTCCGGAGCTTCTGCCCTTCAAGTTCCGGAGCTTCCAGGAACTTTACAACCAGGCCATCACTCTTGAACGTGGCAAAAGGGAAATGGATGCTGCTATGAAGAAGAGTGCTGGAGATTCCCGTGCATCACCCTCTGGTCAGAAGAGGAAGCGCCGTGTGTTCATTCCATACAGTGCTGTCCCTAGGGCTCCGTTTCAGCCAAGGCCATCTGGATATGTTCCTCGTCCACCTGCCCCACCTGCTACATCAACATATGGTGGTGGACAAGGTTCTCGTCCTCCAGTTGCTGTTCCTCCCAGCAATGTGTGCTACCGCTGTGGCCAGCCTGGTCACTTCTCGAGGGAGTGCCCTCAGAATCATGCTGGATGTGCAGCTCCTCCCCCTAAGAAAATGGCAAAGCCTGCTGGTGATGGACGTGGCCGTCTGAACTATGTGACTGCCGAGGATGCTCAGGACGATCCAAGCGTCTTACTGGGTACGATTTACATCAACTCAACTCCGGCTTTAGCCTTATTTGACTCTGGAGCATTGCATACATTTATTTCAGAAAGGTTTGCGAAAATGCATGGAATACCTTTTGAAAAGTTGTCAAAACCGTTGACGATAAACTCCCCTGGTTGCAACTGGCAAACCACCATGGTTACGCCAGAACTCATGGTTGAAGTGGGATACTGGAAATTCCCCACAACCTTCATTGCGCTAAAGTCCACTGACCTTGATGTCATACTGGGCATGGATTGGCTCTCGAAATATGGAGCTAAGATGGATTGTGCAACGAAATCCCTCACCTTGACACATCCTTCCGGGTTTTCTTTTGTATATTGGTCTGAGTTCACCACTCCGCCATCAGCACGCACACAACTTTCTCCTGAACTGCAGTTATAATTCATGCAAGGTGATTACCCTCCTGAAATCCATGAGTTACCTGTAGTCAGTGATTTCCCTGATGTGTTTCCTGAAGAGTTACCTGGCATGCCACCTGATCGAAGTGTGGAATTTGTCATTGAGTTAGTCCCTGGTACCGCTCCTATGTCTAAAAGACCTTACCATATGGCCCCAGAGGAGTTGGTTGAATTGAAACGCCAAATTTAGGAGTTAGAAGGAAAGGGTTTCATCCAACCTAGCACATCTTCTTGGGGTTGTCCCACTATCTTCGTCAAGAAGCGGGATACCAATGTTCCCCGTTTGGTTGTTGATTATCGGCCGCTGAATGCAGTGACCATCAAAAACAAATACCCTCTTCCAAGAATCAATGACCTCTTTGATCAGTTAGCTGGTGCAACTATCTTTTCCAAGATGCACCTGCGATCAGGATACCATCAAATAAAGATCAGAAAGGAGGACATTCCCAAAACGGCGTTTACCACTCGTTATGGTCTTTACGAGTACACCGTCATGTCTTTTGGTCTTACTAACGCTCCAGCTACCTTCATGAGGCTTATGAACTCGGTATTCATGGAGTATCTTGATAAGTTTGTCGTGGTCTACATCGACGACATCCTGGTCTATTCCAAAACCGAAGATGATCATTCTGAACACCTGCGTTTGGTGTTATCCAAACTCCGTGAGCACAAGCTGTACACCAAATTTTCCAAGTGTGAGTTCTGGTTGGAAGAACTCGTCTATCTCGGACACGTAGTGTCTGCTGAAGGTGTTGCCGCTATTCCAGACAAGATCCAAACCATTCTGGACTGGGAAACACCTAAGTCAGTCAAGGATGTTTGGAGTTTTCTCGGACTGGCCGGTTATTACCGTCGTTTCATCGAGAACTTCTCCAAAATTGCCAAACCTATGACTGAACTTCTTAAGAAAGGCAAAAAGTTCAAGTGGTCAGAAAAAGCAGAGGAAAGTTTCCAAACTCTGAAAACCAAACTGACTACCGTTCATGTGCTTGTTCTTCCTCATACGAGCAAGGATTTTGTCATCTTCTGTGATGCCTCTCAACAAGGACTCGGTTGTGTGTTAATGCAAGAAGGTCATGTGGTGACCTATGGTTCTCGTCAACTGAAACCACATGAGCACAATTATCCAACCCATGATCTTGAGCTAGCAGCCGTGGTTCATGCTCTTAAGCAATGGCGTCATTATCTTCTTGGCAATCGATGTGAGTTATACTCAGATCATCAGAGTCTGAAATATCTGTTCACCCAACCGGATCTGAATCTCAGACAGAGAAGATGGTTGGAGGTAATCAAGGACTTTGACTTGGGCCTCAACTATCAACCCGGCAAAGCGAATGTCGTCGCTGACGCGCTAAGTCGGAAGTCTTATTGTAACAACTTGATGATACAGCAAGCCCAGCCTTCTCTTCATGAGGAGTTCTCCAAGCTGAATCTTGAAGTTGTTCCTTCTGGATATCTGGCCAATCTGGAAATAAAACCTTCTCTCGAAGATCAAATAAAAGATGTTCAGAAGAACAACTTAGGCATTGCTAAGATTAAGAAGAACATTGCTAGCGGGGCTGCTAAGTGTTTCTCTGTCGATGATCAAGGCATTGTCTACTTCAAAAACCGTCTGGTTGTACCCAAGAACCAAAATCTGAGAAATCTAATACTCCAAGAGGCTCATGACACACCTCTTTCTATTCATCCTGGTAGCACCAAAATGTATCAGGATCTTCGTCCGAAATTCTGGTAGACCCGGATGAAGCGAGAAATCGCTCAGTATGTTGCTGAATGCGACGTCTGTCGTCGTGTGAAGGCAGAACATCAAAGACCAGCCGGTGTTCTTCAACCCCTACCTATTCCTGAATGGAAGTGGGATGAAGTGGGTATGGATTTCTTCACCGGTCTTCCCAAGACAAAGAAAGGCCATAATGCTATCTGGGTGGTGGTTGACTGCCTATCCAAAGTTGCTCACTTCCTTCCTATCCGAGAAGATATCACCGCTATCCAGCTGGCGGATCTGTATGTATCCAGAATAGTCAGGCTTCACGGCGTTCCAAAGAAGATCATCTCTGATCCTGGAAGTCTGTTCACCTCAAAATTCTGGGCAAGCTTCCAGCAAGCTATGGGAACCCGTCTATCTTTCAGCACTGCTTTCCATCCACAAACCGGAGGTCAAACGGAGAGAGTTAACCAGATTCTCGAGGACATGCTCCGAGCTTGTGTTATATCGTTCGGTAAGGATTGGGAGAAGTTTCTTCCATTTGCCGAGTTCACTTATAACAACAGTTATCAATCTAGCTTGGGCAAGGCTCCTTTTGAAGTTTTATACGGCCGTAAATGCCGAATTCCGCTGAATTGGTCTAAAACCGGTGAAAGATCGTTCTTCAGTCCGGATGTAATCAAGGAAGCGGAAGAAATCGTTCGCGTCATTCGTGAACGACTGAAAACAGCTCAATCTCGCTAGAAAAGCTATTATGATCGTCATCACAAAGATGTTCATTATGAGATTGGCGAGAAAGCTTACCTTCGAGTCACACCTCTGAAAGGTGGAAAACGATTCGGAATCAAAGGCAAACTGGCTCCTCGTTATATCGATCCTTTCCCTACCATTGGAAAACGAGGTCAAGTTTCATATCAACTGCAGTTGCCTCCAGGATTTCCGGATGTCCATGATGTATTCAATGTCTCGCAACTCAAACGTTGCTTCAAAGATCCTGTTCGTGGTGTGGACCACGAGACCATCAAACTCAAGGATGATCTCTCCTACAAAGAGGTTCCTGTCCGTATCCTCGATGAGGCCGAACGAAGAACTCGTAGTCAAACTATCAAGTTCCTCAAAGTTCAGTGGTCGCATCATTCCGAGAACGAAGCAACCTGGGAACGAGAAGATCGTTTGCGATCTAAGTACCCCGACTTCTTTTCTAAAACCTAGGAATCTCGGGACGAGATTCTTGTAAGGGGGTAGACTTGTAACATCCCTACTTTTGTGTAATAAAGAGAGGTGTTGTGTACATGGCATGCATGCATGAAAAATGGACCAAAATTTCGTTTTCAAAATTTAATCGGTGAGTTATCAGAAAATCACTTAATCTGGCTTCACACAAACTTGTTCTACAAAGTTTTTCAAAATGATCCAACTTTGTGCTAGAAAGGTAGCAAATTTGAAGAGCTTTCCAACGAGTATTTTTGTGCAATTTTTGCTTTACAAAAAGCCCTCAAAATCTTGTTTTGGTCCTGTTTTAAAATCTCCAAGGACCTCTTTGCAATTTTCCCCCCAGTTTTCCAGGGGGTTATCCGCGAAATGTTCCTGTCGTCCTCCTCCTGTCCGGTGACAGGAGGGCAACCGCCGCCGCCTCCACCTCCTGCTTCCCCTCCCTGTCGACGTGGAGGCCCCGAGAGCCCTCAAGGAGACGTCCACATCGGGCACATCTCGCAGAGACCCCCCCTCGCTGTTCCTCTCCTCTCCCTCTGTTTCTCTTCGCCGCCCGAAAACACCGCCGCCGTCGATCCGCCACCGCCGCCACTCTGCTCCCTCCCCAACCTCCCCGTTGGTCCCGTTGGAAGCGCCGTTGCCCCCTCTCCGCCCTCGAGCACGCTCAGCCGCCGGGATGGCCTAGCGCCCGCGGATCGCGCCATCGTCTCCTCTCCGGCCGCCGGCCATCTCCTCACCGCGCCGCCGTTTCGGAGCTCCCCCGGCCCCTTTGTCCCCTCCGACAAGCTCCCGGTGAGCTCCCGCTTCTCCCTACCCTCTCCGTTGAGCCCCTCCGGCCCGGAATCGTTGCGCCGCCGGAACCCGAGCATCCCCGCCGCCGCTCGCCGCCGACGACCTTTCCGGGGCGGCGCCACCACATCCGGGTGCGCCCCGTCGAGCTGAATCGAACGAGTATACGCGCGCTTCCGGGGAGGCCCCCGTTCGCCGCCGGCGACCGTTTCCGGCCACTTCCCGCCACCCGTGAGGTCACGGTGACGTCAGGCTGACGTCACCTGCCCACGTGGACGCGCCAAGTGGCATTTCTCCTCTGTTTTAAACTGTACAGTGGGCCCCACATTTAAACAGAAAACAGAAAATAAGTGATATTTGTAAATTCAACAACTTTCATTTTATAACTCCTAAAATTGTGAAAAAAATATGCATGTGTTCAGGAAAATGTGAGCTATTTTTCTATACCACTTTCATACATGTTCAACCAAGTTTAAAATGAGGTCACTTTTGTAATTTACATTTAATTCAATTAAATATTGAAAATAAAGTTTTTATTCAATAAATTTAGAAAATTAAGTGTAATATACCATTTTGATCAGAGAAACAAATGCAATCCAACTATGAGGTTCACAGAGTCTTTTGAGCATCTAATCTTGGTCACATCTCTAGATTAGGGTTTTCTCCCCCTCCGGTGTTCGTCATTTACGGCGTAAAACCCTAGCTTCCTGTTCTATCCTTTAAGCTTCATTTCAATTGCATTGTTTTACTCATGCATACATATTGTGCATTGCACGGTCGTCAAGTATTGATTGTTTGCCTTCTTTCCGGTGTTGCTCGCTATCGGTAGACCGAGATCCGGAGGTCGACCCAGCTTTCTACGACAACCCAAGCTCTACCTTTGACGAGCAAGGCAAGCACAACCTCATGGCTTCACCCATGTTTTGAGTCTTTCAACCTCTTACTCATGCATCCGATTCAACTTGGTTTTGAGTCTGTTAGAGTAACCTATCCACTGCATGACCCCTCCCCCTCACATGTCACCTTCATACTTGTTTACCCTCCTAGTATGACTAGGGTTGTTTGAGTAACGTAGAGCCTTGTGTGTTCAACGCTTAGACATGCTTAGTCTTATGATCTGCTTCATCCGGTTGATGAAATGCCGATAATGCGTGAACCTAGTATGAAAGGTGTTTATGCTTTGATATGGTTGATTAACATGATTAACATGGCATGGATGTTGAGGCCACTGTGGGTTGTGGTTTTTGTCTCGTTCATGCCCCTAGGTGCGAGTTCTCGCCTTCGAAGCCAAGACTGAACGTACAGCCACACGCGGGGCCTAACAGACCGCGCTCGGCTAACTAACTTGTCTAGTCACTTCCATGGGTCACGTAGATTGAAGTTTCCATTTGCGGGTGTGTCATAAAACGTTTTGGAGAAAACTAGGGCGTGACCGGGACCAGTGATGGACGTACACGGATCTTGTCCCGACTCACAGAACAGGTGCCGTCAGGAGGTGGCCAACTCCCTGTTGACGGGGTGGCCCTGTTTGGGTTGACTCATGGATAGGGCTAAGCAAGGTAAAGGCCGTGGTCGACCACACTCTGCCGCGCTCTTAGAGAGGAGCGTTACCGCGTGGCGTTAAGAGTCGGTTGACACGTGTGGGTAAAGTGTACCCCCTGCAGGGATAAATCTTTCGGAAAGCCGTGTCCACGGTTATGGACGACTTGGCGACGGATTCTGTGATCATAGACAACTCTAACGGAATGACTAAAACTTGCTGGCAATGAATGAAGGATGCCTCCTCGACTACGTCGAGAGGGGTGATTCTTGTAGCATAAGGTAGTCTGGGGATGAGAAAGTACTTGGTGGACTAAAGAACATGATGATCTCAGTAGTTGAGTAGATTCCTCCTCTGTTTTAGAAATGCTCTATTACACGTGCTTTTCTTCCTCAACTTCGGAAAACAAAGTTGGCTTTATGCAAAGAACCTTAAAAGCCAAGTCTTGCTGAGTAACTTTCGTACTCAACCTTGCCTCGTTGTTGTTTTGTTTCAGACTTCGGCGATGCAGCTGAAGAAGGGTTCTACCTCGACGTCGACGAGTAGTTAGGGGTTCCCAGGCAGCAGCCTGGTATCTGTAGTGTGGGTTTGGCTACGTTGCTTATGTTTCGGACTCTTAGTACTTTTGCTCTTGTTGTATAGAAACATCTTTGCTTTCGCTGCTTGTTGTAATGTTGGGTTGCTCGACCTATGTTGGTCATGTAACCTCTGCGTGTAAGCTACTCTAGTATGCCTTGTTTAATACAACTTTCATGTCTAGAGTACTGCTTTGATCGATTGTTGGTCTCGAGCCCGTTGTTATACAGTTTTGGCTATGCCTGCATAGTTGTCGCAGTCGAGGGGTTGTGGAGCCGATGATCCACGTCCGAGCCCGCCTGCCGGAGATATCCGGCCTGGGGCGAGGTAACCCCAGTAACCCTCGATTGTTGTTGCACTTTCTGGACACATAGCAGCTCTGTATAACTTTGGTCCCGTTCCTTCAGTTTCATCCGACTCGTGGACGCTTGGGTATACATACCTGGTTATGACTAGCATGGACACAAGGAGTAGTAGACCGGGGATCCGGACTACGTGCCGATGAATCCGGTCTGCCTGCCGTTGTTTGTTGCGGCCGGGGCTGGTAACCCTGAAGCCCTTGTGGGTCCACTGCTAGGAGCACATGACAGTTTGTATATCTCTGGGTCCGGGGTCTGACATTACTCGGGGGTAGCCCCCCGACATTAGTCCTCGAAGCTGGTATGGTCTAGTGAACTCGGATGCTGGGTCGTGCCAGTTTAAACCAACATCTTCCAAAATATCTATCCAAGATGTGCCCATCTTGGTCGAGTTCCACCTCGAACTCGGATTCTTCTCATGTCCTTCATAATGGGTTTTTCATCAACAACCGAGTTGGCCATGCTGCTTTGGATTTTACCGAGATCCCAGCACTTAGCCAATTTTCCACATGTTTTTCCGCGCAAGGTGAGATTGCCTAGTTATCTTCGCGTGGAAGGCTTACCACGTGGCGCAGAACCGCTGCCCACATCGCATCGATTCTCATGCGGTTGCAGCGCACACGCCATGCCCACGCCCCTCACTGCACATTGCGTCCACGCGTCGCCGCGTCCGTTCGTAGGGCACTCAAATGCCCACATCGCAGGACGTGGGATTTACTGCGCCAGTTACGCGCGGTAACTTCGCTACGTGCGTTTTTTTGGACGCAGTAACTGCCACGATCCCACGATGGTGCCCGTATTAGATCTTGGGAAGTTATTGTGTTATAGGGTATAAGTACCCACGCCTCGCTCGTCGTCTCGTTTTCCTCTCCATTTTCCCCTGTCTCTTCTCCTTCCTCCTTGCATGCGCGCACACAGAGCACATCGCTCTGCCGCATGCCGTCGACCACCACCGCCGTGCGACACCGCTCACCGGAGCGCGGCCGCGCACCAGAATCTCCACTGCGCCTCGCGAGTATCTGCAACTAAACGCCACCGCACTACTACTTCCTTCCTCGCTGATCTCCATCGAGTTCCTCACCGCAGAAAGCACGCCACGACATTTATCTTCACGCCGTAGCCAATCTTCTTCGTCCTCTGCGGCCTGAGCCCCTCCACATGCGCGCGGGCAACTCGGAGGAGCCGAGATCCAGAAGCGCCAAGATGGAGATCGACCTCGTGGACGACCTCGAGCTCGAAGGACCCGCGTCCACCCGCGGAGCCTGGGAAGGGTATGATGTGGACGCCAAGGACATCAAGTGGTTGATCGACATGTGCCGCGTCCCGGCGGGCGTGATCTGCAGGCCTCCCGGCGGCGAGATCGAACCTGCACCAGAAGCCGGCGAGTACATGGTCTTCCTAATCCACTTCAAACGCGGGTTTGGTCTCCCTATCTCCGAATTCCTCCAAAAGTTTCTTCGCCACTTTGGCTTGCAGCCCCACCATCTTCCTGCCAACGCCATCACCATTTTATCCTCATTCGTGTCTTTCTCGGAAGCTTATCTCAGCATCTACCCCACGGTAGATATCTGGGCTAAGTATTTCCATTTCTGCCAACAAGTTCTTCCAAACACCCTCAATCCAAATGCCCCCAAACGCATGACCCAGTGTGGCACTGCCATGATTGTTTACCAGAATGGGACCGAGTTCCCCCGGGTTCAGGGCCTTGACTCTTGCCGCAAATGGCAAAGGGGATTATTCTATGTGAAGAATCCCAAAGACCAAGATCTCATCATGCTCCCTGACTTCCACATCGCCCCCCACCGGGATGCCGAATTGGGGGTACAATCCGAAGAAGACTGTTCCCAAGGTGAACCGCATCGACAGGCGGCTAAAGCAGATCGTCAAGAGCGGGCTCCGAGCTGATGATTTGCTCGCCACCTGGGTGAGCCGCTGGGTCCTGGCACTATAGCTCTGGGCCCACAAGATGTGCTCCATGGACGGGGCCCGAGATATCACGCGTACCACCATCTTCGAGCTCGGCAAGAAGGAGGTGGCCACCTGGGCCAAGTCCATCGCCAAGACCGGCCTCGTTGAAGCTTGGAAATGGGGGCTGGAGCCCTACAGCAGAACAAAGCTGGCGCCCCAAATAAGTTCCTGCCATTTAACCGTGTTGCTTTCATCTCAGTATCGTCCGATATCATTTAATTCCTTATGCATTGTGTTTCGCATGTGCTACCGAGTAGAGTTCATCTCGGTATCTTCCGAGATCATCCGTTTGCTATTTATGCTCTGTGCATCGCATGTGCAACACTTTGATCGACAGAAAGAGGAAGACAAGCCGGTCCCTGCGGATAATTGGAAGGAGGACCGGGCTGAGGACGACGTCAAGCAGTTCGAAAACCAGGACACACTTCCTATCCCGTACACCCATGCCGCCCAAGCCGGTAAGTCCCGGGTCCCAGCCTCAATCCAAGACTGGTCCGAGGATGATGAAGAAGGTGACAGTGATGACGATTGTATTCTTTTAGAGGTACCTAACCCCTTCTCGGTCTCATTTGTGTATCCTCTTCCTTCTCTCTCAGTTGATACAGAAGACAGGTGGTTGAGGTGACGCCCGTGGCCATTGCCGCCCCTATGGAAGTGAAGAAGAGGGCCGGAAGCGGCGCAGTCGAGCCTCCATGCAAGAGGCATAAGAAGTCTGGGAACAAGGGGACAAAGGGGGGCAAGGTCACTACGAGCCGCCGAAAGAACCAGCGGCCCATGGTGGACGGGTAAGTAACTTCCGAGATGCTTTATGTTTGCATATTCTTTGTTCTTTTGCCTCTTTTGACTGATATGCTTTGTAGTTGTATTTTCTTTACATCTCTGCCTTTCTTTTCCTGCAGTGATCCGATTGAGACTTAGCTCTCTAAGGTGCCCATGGCTAGCACGTCGCTCAGATCTCAGGGACCGAGTACCGCACTCCCTCCCGTGATCGCACTTCCTGATGCCCGCGACATCATCAACCTCGATGCCGAGGACATGGAAACCAATGCCACGGACCGGTCTGAGATGCCCCTCCCAGACAGACAAGACCAGGATCTCGGCGTAGGTGACACGGGATCGCGCTTCCTGATGCCCGCGACATCATCAACCTCGATGCCGAGGACATGGACACCAACGCCACGGACCGGTCCGAGATGCCCCTCCCAGACAGACAAGACCAGGATCTCGGCGTAGGTGACACGGGCACCGAGATGGACACTCAAGAGACTCTGGAACAGTCGGAGTCGGCCACTGAACAACAGCAAGAGGAGCGCCAAGAGCAGCAGCAGCAGGCAGATGAGATGGCGCAGCCACAAGCGCCGCAACAACAAGTTCCTCCAGCATCCGCAGCAGCAACACCACCGACACCACCGAGAAAACCGACACCACTGGAAGCAGTAGCAGAAGCAACCACAACAACAGCAGAAGCAGCAATAGGCACCGCACCAACGGCCACGGGCCCAACTCCACCAATAGCTGCTGCAGCAGGACCAACCCCCACAGTCACAGATCCAACTCTTCTAGCAGCAGCAGCAAGCCCAACACCACCGAGAGCGCCAGCATGCCCAAGGGGAAATCTCCCTCGCACTCGGCAGCAGGCAAAGTTCGCTCTGTCACAGGGACTAGTGGCTGGAGAGGGCAGTCCCAAGACCACGACAGGACTTGTAGAAGTTCCCGTAGTCTGGTCGAGGAAGCATGAGGTGCAGCAAAAAAAGTCTGGGCCGAAAACGAAACCCGACACCTTGGAGATTAATACGGACACCCATATCGTGCCGCACCAGGGACTTGGCATGGAGCCATTGCGGGAGGACTTGGATGCGACCCTGGACCGGATCGGCCACCTTGATCCTGTCCACAATGGGAAGAAACTGGGTCCACTGGACCACTACCGCCAAGAATGGAACCAGGATGATGTCGGTCCGATATCCATGCCAGTTTCGGATTCTAGCAGCACCCTGGCGCATAAAATGTTCTACCTGCGCACTGCCACTGAAGATGCCGAGCTCACCTCCCGGGTAAGTAACGATTTCCCTTTTATGCTTTTCTGAGATTGCAAATTGCAAATCCGAGATCAATACCTGTATCCAGTCCCCGAGATTTTGGCCGAGTAGGCAATACTAGACCGAGTTGAAGTCTACTCGGGTCGAATCTTCCAACTAACCCTTTACTTGTTACTTCTCAGACTTGGACCGAGACTCGTGCCAAGCTCTACCAGAAGCTTCTCTGGGCCCACTGAGATGCCTCCAAGCACATCCAGAACCTCCAGAAGGAACTGGGGAGAAAAGGTAACTGTTTTCACACCGAGGTACTGCATATGCTTTCTTATGCATCAGTTTTCTGACTCGATCTCTGTTTTCTCTTTCACATCTATCCTGGAGAAGCAGCTGACCGAGTCTGTCACAAGGATTTTATCTCTGGAAAGTAAGTGCCGCATTTTCTATCTTTGCGGTTTATGTTTACGCCTTTTTCCTTCTCGTCGGCTAACTCTGCTGCTTGACGCAGATGATCATAAAATCTTTGCCGAGAAGCACCAGGACTGCACTATGCTGGCTGAATCTGCATAGAGCAAGATCTCAGATTTAGAGAGTAAGCCTTTTTTTCTTTCTCCTTACTCGGCTTCCATGCTCCCATCATCTTGCTAACCGAACTGTTTTCTATACAGCTGAGCACAAATTGTTTGTTGAAAAACATCAAGATTGCCTCTCACTGGTCGAGACGCAGCAGCAGATCAAGGACGGCAAGGCCAAGCTCGAGGATGAGCTCCAAGATAAGAAGGACGAGGTGGCCAAGCTTAAGCTGGAGCTGGCCAAGACGATGAAGCTGGTGGTGTAGGGCCAGAAGGATAGATCCGAGTTGAAGGAGGTTGCTGCTGCCGAGAAGCTCGAGTTGTTGGAGGAGATACAGATCCTCAAAGAGCGGAACCTCGCACTCGATCAGATGGTGAGTGCCTCACGTGTCCTGCTGGATAAACACCACACCAACGCTCACTTGTGGTTCATCAGGCTTAATGACCTCGTCCTGGAGTTGAGGTGTAAGTTTCACTTTCCCTCTGCTTTTTTCCAACTACCCACTTGCTCTATCCCACTGATATCTTGGTTAACTCGGATATCTTATTTCTTAGGGGCATTCTCCGACCTGGATCTTGGTGCCGAGAGGGCTGTTGCAAAGGCTAGGGATCAACGGGCGGACGTCGGCTTCGACGTAACAGAGACCGTCACCATGGAGGATAAGATCGAGAACATCAAAGCCCGGGTTCTGCCCCTCAAGGGAATGGGATCCAACCTCGTATCCAGTGCCATGAGGCAGCACAAGTTTTTCTTGCCGAAATTGAGCCCCCCACGATGATCAATGAACTTGCCACGAAGCTGGACACGGTCAAGGGTCGCCTCAAGGAGTGGCATGCCTCAGCAGCCCGAGCTGGCGCAGACGAGGCGTTGCATTTTGTCCTCTCCTGGTACGACAAGATTGACCTCAACGCTCTCAAGTTTATGCGTACCAGGTCCAGATGGTCCTCGGAAGAGGCCTGCGTCTGAGCTCGCAAGGAGACCGCATACCGGTTGGCCTCATATGCCGATACCAAGGAATATGTGGATCCCCCCCGAGCCCGACACCGAGAGAGAGGAGGAAGATGAGGAGATTGACGATGCCGCTTCCGATGTCGACAATGAAGGTGAGGAGAACAACAACAAAGCCGAGGAGGATGACGACTCCGAGGAGGTTGATGAGGAGATCTCCGCCGAGCTGGACCTAGCCCGGGTTGCCGAGACGGCCTCCACTTCAACAGCCAAGATCGTCACCACCGATATGGTCATCACCGAGCCCGCTCCCGAGCTAAGTACTCCAAAGGCTTCAACTGAAAAGACCGCAACCGGGCTCGCCTCTGAGGCGTTTGCCTCTGCGCCTACCACTACAACGGTCTCCTCCGAGCCTGCCGCCGAGTCCAGCAACCCGGAAGAGGCCGTCACCGACTCCACTCCTTTGGCTGAGGCCTGATCTTTCTGTCTCTCAATCTCAAACATTTTATCAGATCCCCGGTATGCCGGGTGCAGTTGTAAGAAACACTATTTCACCGTTTGCCACTAACTTTTTTTTTAAGTTTAAGCAAGACTGGCTGAACGCCGGATTGCCTTAATTCGAGTCCCCGAGTTTGTTTTCTTATCCACGTGTCTTTTTTCGTCTTTGCTCTTGCCTGCCACTTGTGGCTTTTTGACAGTCGAGTCACAAGATTTCTAAAACCAAGTTTATAATACTTCACAACTTTGAGATTGGAATTAAAACTGCCTAGTACTTAGCCGAAAAAACGGAAGGAAAAAAACAACTTATGTCGGTTGACTAACTCTTTGTTTCCTTAGTAGTTTTTCATGTGATCATTGACCACTGGCTTGTTCTCTCGCTTGCCATGAAGCCGGGTTTTGGACAGCAGCAAGTCAGAAAGTTGGCCCTTAGGTTTAAGCACACTACTAAACTTACACATGAAATTTCGAGACGATTAACCAACATACCAAAGTAAGAAGTAAATGACAAAGAACAAGTTAGGCACAGGCAGTCCCCGAGTTTCTACTCAGAGTGCCGACATGTATTTCAACTCGGTAAGGATATACATACAATGCATTTTTAGGAGTGGAAACAGCGGAGTAGAGCTACATTCCAGGGGCGCTTGGTCTCCTCTCCGGATCTATCCGCCCTGTTCTTCTGTGGCTCATGTGCATCAATGAGATAGTATGCATCAGTGTGCAGAACATTGCTCGCAATGAACGGACCTTGCCATGGAGGGGAAAGCTTGTGCATTCCGGCTGTGCGTTGCACCATTCTAAGCACCAAATCTCCTTCTCGGAAAACCCTTGGGCTTATCTTCCGGCTATGATAGCTTCTCAGATTCTGTTGATATACAGCTGATCTCGACCGAGTTAATTCTCTTGCTTCTTCTATCAAATCAACATCATCTTCTCGGGCTTCTGTTCCCTCTACCTCAGTATAGAGGGTTACTCTCGGTGAGTCATGCTCAAGGACAGTGGACAACACCGCCTCTGCTCCATATACCAGGAAGAATGGTGTGTATCCGGTAGATCGGTTAGGGGTAGTCCTTAGACTCCACAACACAGTCGGCAAGTCGTCCAGCCAACAACCCGGGGTTTGTTGTAATGGCTCAATTAGCCTAGGCTTTATCCCGGATAGGACCATACCATTAGCTCTTTCAACTTCCCCATTTGATTCTGGATGCGCGACTGACGTAATGTCTAGCCGGATCCTCTTCTCCTTGAAGAACCGAGCAAAGGCTCCCTCAGTAAAATTTGTTCCATTATCCGAGAAGATCCCATGCGGGTAGCCATATCTCAGGATAATATCCTTCAAAAAGGTCACAGCTGTGTGCCCATCACACTTCCGGATTGGCTTCACCTCAATCCACTTGGTAAACTTGTCAACCATGACCAGAATGTGAGTCATGTTGCCCCGAGCTGGCTTGAAGGGCCCCACCATGTCCAAGCACCATACTGCAAATGGCCAAGTGATGGGAATAGTTTTCAACTCGGAAGCTGGCATATGTATCTTGCTTGCATATTGCTGGCATCCATTGCACTTTCTCACTAGATCTTATGCTTACGGCAAGGCAGTGAGCCAAAAGAATCCATGTCGTAAAGCTTTCTTCACAAGAGCCCGAGATGAGGCATGGTGCCCACATTCCCCCTGATGTATCTCTCTGAGAATCTCTTCTCCCTCTTCCGGCTCAACACAGCGTTGAAGCACGCCTGTGGTACTTCTCTTGTGCAACTCCTTGTTGATGATGGTGTAGCCTTTGGATCTTCTCTGTATTTGCCTCGCCAATATCTCATCACTCGGTAAAGTACCATCCCCCAGATAAGATAATATGGGCTAAGCCCAACACGGTATCACCCGAGTAGGAAACATGGGCTCATCCACCTCCATTGGATCGGCCGAAATGACTTGCTCCCAGATGGAAACGATTCCTCGAGTCCTGCGAGGAAGTCCTCGAGATGAATGCGACAGCCCCCGGGTTCTCCTTCATGATCCCCTCATCAATCTCCATGGGAACAACTTCTGATTCAGGCATAGCCGGGACGAATATCGAATCCGACTCGGGAGAAGGCTTGATGGAAGGCTTCCTGAGATGCTTCAAAGCAATTCCTGTCAGGATGGACTGCCGAGAAGAGCCCAACTTGGACAGAGCATTAGCAGCATCATTTTCAGCTGGGTGGATGTGGTGGAACTCATATCCGTCAAAGAATCCCGACATATTCTAGACACAGAACCGATATGAAGCCATATTTGCACCCAACACGTCCCAAGTCCCCGAGGCTTATTGAACCACCAGATCCGAGTCGCCATAGCATATTATCCGGCGGATACCAATATCCTTGGCCACTTTTAGTCCATGGACTAAGGCCTCATACTCAGACATATTGTTGGACGCCACAAAATGGATTTGCACGACGTATTTGAGTTTATCCAGCTTGGGTGAGGTGAGCACAACACCAGGACCGAGACCCTCTTTCATCTTGGAGCCATCGAATGCATTCGCCAAAAATTTGTTTACGGCAAGGGAGGCTCATACTGCATTTCGGCCCAATCAACAAACAAACCCGCCAGGGCTTGAGATTTGATGGCTTCTCTTTTCGCATATATCGGGGTATAAGCAGCTAGCTCAATTTCCCACTTGGCTACTCGTCCACTTTCATCCTTGTTGCCCATAATCTCCGAGATGGGTTCAATACTCACCATCGTAATCGGTTGCTCTTGGAAATAATGCTTGAGCTTCTTGGCAGCCATATAGACTCCATATGTCATCTTCTGGTAGTGAGGATAATTTTGCTTTGAGTTGGAGATCACCTCACTGAGATAATACACCGGCCTCTGTACCGACTTGCCCTCCTCTTCTCGTTCCACTACCACCACCACACTAACAACTCGGTTGGTGGCTGCAATATAGAGCAACATTGGCTCCTTAAGCAGAGGAGACGCCAGGACTGGAGCTGTACCCAGCATGGTCTTGAGCTCTCGGAAAGCCACATTGTCTTTTGGTGTCTAGACGAATTTGTCACTTTTCTTCATGAGTTGGTACAGAGGTAAGGCCTTCTCGTCCATTCTCCCAATAAACCGGCTAAGGGAAGCCAGTCACCCAGTAAATATCTACACATCCTTCAAGGATCTAGGAAGAGACATGCTCTCAATTGCTTTTATCTTGGAGGGGTTAGCCTCGATACCTCGGCTGGACACGAGGAAACCGAGTAACTTCCCTGCTGGGACACCAAAAGTGCACTTGGTCGGGTTCAGCTTCATCCGGTACTTTCGCAAGTTCGCGAATGTTTCTTGGATATCTTCTAGGAGTGTGTGTTTCTCCTTGGTCTTGATGACTATATCATCCACATACACATGCACATTTTTGCCTATCTGCTCATGCAAGAATTTCTACATGCGCCTCTGGTATGTGGCCCCAGCATTCCTCAACCCAAAGCACATGACACAATAGCAATAAGCCTCGTACGGGATGATGAAAGCAGTCTTTATTTGATCAGCCGGGTTCAAAGGAATCTGGTGGAAACCAGAATATGCATCAATGAAAGACAAAAGTTCACACCCGGTTGTGGAGTCGATCACCTGATCTATTCTGGGCAGTGGGAATGGGTCCTTGGGGCAGGCCTTGTTCAGGTCGGTGTAGTCCACACACATGCGCCACACCATAGCGGCCATAGGATCATCCTTCTTCTTCTCGACCATGACCGGATTGGCCAGCCAGTCCGGATGCAGTACCTCCATGATAAATCCGCTAGCCAACAGCCTTGTGATCTCGTCACCAATGACTTGCCTCCTTTCACCAGAAAAACGAAGTAGGGCTTGTTTCACCGGCTTGGCATCCGGCCTCACATGCAAAGAGTGCTCAACCAACTCCCTCGGGACACTCGGCAGATCCTGATTGGACCATGCAAAGACATCCCGATTCTCATGGAGGAAGTGGATGAGCTCGCTTTCCTATTTCTCCTCCAACCCGACACCAATGATGGCGACACGCTCTGGGAACTCGGGGTCAATCTACACCTTCTTGGTCTCCTGAGAGGCCTGGAAAGTGGCACCATGCTGAGAGCTGGGCATGCCGAGTTGAGTTGCCTGAGCCATGGCCACCACCTCGTGTATCTTTTTCTTCTCGGCCGCAATGACCATTGATTCGGCCAACCGAGAACCAGTTGATGCGCACTCCAGAGAGCGCATGTAATCGCCCGAGATGGTGATGATGCCGTTAGGACCGAGAAGCTTCATCTTCAGATAGGCCGCATGGGTGGAGGCCATGAACTTGGACAGAGCTGGTCTGCCGAGAAGAGCATGATAAGGGCTCTGAAGATCCACCACCTCAAACTGTAAGCATTCAGTTCGGCAGTTCTCCCTAGTGCCAAAGAGCACATAAAGCCGAATCCTGCCAATAGGGGCACATGATACTCCCGGCACAATGTCGTGGAAGGTGGCCAGGCTCTGCTGCAACATGTTCTCGGTGATACCGAGTTTCTCCATAGTATCTTGGTACAGAATGTTGATGCTGCTGCCATTGTCAATCAACACCTTGCTGAACTTCACGTTGATCTTGGGCCCAATGAAGGTTGGGTCCAGCACCAGGGCATAGCTACCCAGGTTGGGCATGATCTTGGGATGATTTGCCCGAGACCAAACGATCCCCTTCTTGCACCAGTACATGTACTCGGGCACTACCGGCATCACGACATTAACTTCCTTCGCGCGCCTGCGCAAGCTCTGCTTGTCATCCGGCTCGGTGGTGAACACCATGTAACTCTGATGGTGTTCTTGATAGTCATTCCGGCCTTTCTCGCCACCATTGTTGTTGTTGTTGAAGTTGTTATTGCGATTGTTGTTGTTGTAGTTGTAGTTGTTGTTATTGCGGGTGCTGTTGTTGTTGGCTCCCTACGCCACTTGATTCACATTCTCTCTTGTCTGATTCTCGGTAGGCCTGGGAGCTACTGCCCGGATAGGCTGAGTGTTGGAACCCGGAGCTGGCAAAGGCGGAGGAGGAGTCAATTGGCCAAACCCCTCACTCTTAATCCGGTCCCACCAGCTGCACCATCGGGAAGTATGGTTTGTTGGCCTACTCGGATGCCGAGTGTGGTAGCTGCACGACCCATCCCTCATCATTTCAAAGGTAAACCTTTGTGGTGCATCTCCGGACTGCTTGGGATCCGTCCACTGCTTCTTGTAGTTCTAGTTCTGGTTCTTCCCATACCGGGGCCCAACATTCTTTTGCCTTTGGCTGCTTCCTGCATCAGGTTGATCCGGATAGACCGCGGCCACATGGTTTGAGCCATAGCGGATATCCGGCTCGTCTCTCGTTCCCATAATCAGAACGGTCATTTCGCCTGGCACCATTATTGTCGTGGTTCTTCCTACTCGGCTCAACAGAGTCAATTAACGGATGTGTCGAATCTCCAAGAGCATACATATCAGTGATCTTGATGGTCTCGGCCAGTGTACTCAGCATCTCCCTCTTCAACTTCTACCACAGCATGCTGCCATGTCAGCAACCTTGAGCGAACGAGGCAATGGCCTGAGACTCATTCACACCTTCATAGGTGTTCCTCAATATTCTCCACCGATTCAGATACTCTCGGTCAGTCTCCTCTTCCCTCTGCTTGCACGCAGAGAGTTGCTGCGGCCGTTTAGGCCTCTTGTAGGTGCTAGTGAAGTTGCTAATAAAAGCCTCCGAGAAATCAAGCCAACAATTGATGTTGTCTCTCGGCAAGTTGTTCATCCAGATCCGAGCTGGACCCTCCTACATCTGTGGCACATATCTCACCGCCCACCTGCGGTTACCAGCGGCAATGTGCATGGCAGTGACATAGTCATTCAACCAATCTTCCGGCTTGGTGATGTCGTCATAGGTTTTTGTCCCTCTTGCCAGCTGGAACTTGGACACAACCGGCTCATTCATGATCCTAGGGCCGAAGCAGAGCGGTCCAGGTGGAGCCTTACAGCTCCATCTCCTCCGAAAGGTAGATCCTGTCAAGCTTGTATCTTGCGTCACTCGGCTGTAGCACTCGGGCTCCCAACCGAGCTCCAACACCTCCAGCATCAGCATAGCGATCATTTCTCTGGTACCCGGCTTGCTCCATTGTCGAGTAACCATCATTGTACAGGTCTTGATGTCCAGCACCGGGTTGGTGCTGAACTGGGTTGGCTGTAGGGGCATTTCCTCGCGGCTGAACAACAGGTGCGGGACCGAGTTGAGGCTGAACCGGGTTGACAGTCGGGTGCCAAGATGGACCATCTCGGTTGCGTCCTTTTCCTCCTTGCTGAACTCGGGCGTCATCATGGCCACCACCTTGAGCAATGTGTTCTTGCCCGGGCTACCGCTCTACAGCTAACTGTTTTCCGGTGACAGCCAGATCATACACTTGAATCTTCTTATGTCTCCCGGAGTTCACACTCCAAGATCTTCCACCACCGAGATGAGGCAAGGAGGCCCGACCTCCGGATCTCGCCCCATGCGACTGAACCACATGAGACACACCGGCTCCCGGATTCGCCTTCCGAAAAGCCTCATTTTGTTTGGTAGCCTCAAGAACAAGCTCATTAAGGTGGTCATGCTGCCTAGTGCGAGCTTCACCGGTTAAATTTCGCAACTCGGCAGCAACTGCCTCTGCCTCCCTAAGGTTCTTAGCAGGAGAACTATATTTGGGCCTACTAGTTGAAGTAAGACTAGCAGATTTACTAGCAGTTCTACCATCTCTAGCCAACTTGGCACCGAGATTACGGCCTCGGTTCCCTATAATCCCTATCCGTCTAGGGTTGTTGCCAACAGGAGTAAGACCATGAGCCCTATTGTACTCATTCTGGTCGAGATCGAACTCTTGCCTGTTTTTTGCCATCTCGTTGGCCTCCAGTAGGAAGCCCTAGTGCTTCTCCTCGAGTTGCTCTTGCAACACTGCTGGATCCGCATCAGCGGCTACGGGTATGCTCAGCTTCTCGATGACGTCGGCGAAGGGAGCTGGTCTTGCGGTCGATGTAGTAGGAGCCTTGTAACCCGGAAGGTTCTCCTTTCTCTCCAGCGGTTTGTGGGCCGGCCGAGCCGACTTGTCAGCAGCCTCAGCGCCACCAGTCACGCTCTTCCCGGCAGCAGGAGCCGGACCGGTCATCATCACCTCCACGCTGTCCGTAGAGCCACCAATGTGCTGCCCGCGAACGGTGAGAACGGCAGGAGGATCTTTAGCAATGAGCACCACCTCGGGGTACTCGCGGATGACGGTGGTGGCGACGTACACGAAGTGCGCACTGAAGCCGATGACAGAGCCGCCTGCGGGCACAGGCCCGCCACCGAAATCACCGGCGTTGTCGGTGACAAAGTCGAAGGAGCCGAATTTGTGGACAAAGCCATAGACCACGCGCTCTCCCGAACGAAGAAGAGGTCCCGTCCGAATAGAAACCCCAGCCAGCGCCACTGATGGCCCCACGGTGGGCGCCAACTCTCGTGGTGAGGAACTGACAGATGCCATAGGATGGATAAAGTTTGGGGCCGATGGACACTGTGGGTATCCGGGGAGGGATCGCACGCCTAGATGGCGCGCTCACTACACTGCAAACAACACAATCTACCTAGGTTTGGGGCCCTCGTGTGGAGGTAACACCCCTACTCCTGCCTTTCTCTCTGTATATGTGGTAATCGAGTACAAGTTTCCTCAAGCTCAAGGAGCTAGAGGAAGAAGAAGCTCTACTGCTATCTCTCTCTAAACAAACCAGCAACAATTCCTCTCTCATATGTTCATGTAACCAGCGACCCTTACACAGGAGGGGTCTGGCCACCTTATATACCGGTGGCCACCAACTAATAGTACAAGATTAGGTGAGTACACACTGCGTTGTAGCGCAAGCTTCCGCTTCTTCCCTGAAAGATGCCAAAAGTCTCCGCTATCGTGGTCATTGACATGTCCTGTCCCCCTTGTCAGAGACAGGACGTGGCCTCGCCCATACACTGCACTGTACCAGCGTATGCATACGCATCATCACGCCTAGTAAGTTGAACCGCACGCTCGTACTCTCCCTGGATATGCGGGATCACAACTGCTCTGTTGACATCCCTCCGAGATAGAGGAGATCTTTGTCTACCCGGACTCACCAAGCACTACTCGGTCAGTCCGGAGAAGGCATATTTCTTCATCTCGCTCATAGTCCTTCCTATCGAGATAGCTCCATATCGGTAGCCATCCAACTCGGTATGGCCCAACTCGGTAAACAGTACATCAAACACCATTTCTTACCAACCTTGCCCTTACTCGGGGGTAGCCCCCCCCCCCCCGACAGTCTTAGAAGTTTGGCAACACTATATTTGGCCTAAAGAATTTGTCATTCATTCCGATCAAGAATCCTTTAAATATTTGAAAAGTCAAGCTAATTTGAACAAGAGACATGCTAAATGGGTAGAATTCATAGAATCTTTTCCTTATGTCATCAAGTACAAGAAAGGTAAATAGAATGTTGTAGCGGATGCTTTGTCCAGAAAAGAGTGTCTTCTTACCCGCCTTGACATCAATGTGATTGGTTTGGATGAGATCAAAGACTTATACTCTTCCGATGTTTTCTTTAGACCCATTTTTGAGAAATGCTTGCCCAATCGAGGTTTTGATGACTATTATCTTCACAAAGGGTTCTTGTTTAAGGCTAACAAATTGTGTGTTCCGGAGTCCTCTGTTCGTTTGTTGTTATTGAAAGAATCACATGAAGGAGGTATCATGGGACACTTTGGCCGGGACAAGACCTACGCCATGCTCTCCAACCACTACTATTGGCCTAAGATGAGGTACCAAGTTGAAAGACTCGTCATGCGATGTCCTACATGTCTCCGAGCTAAGTCCACTTCCAATCCTCATGGTATTTACTTACCATTGCCTACACCACACACACCTTGGAGTGACATTAGCATGGAATTTCTGTTAGGACTCCCACGCACTAAAACAAACGTGGACTCAATCTTTGTCGTTGTTGATCGTTTCTCTAAGATGGCACATTTCATTCCTTGCGATAGAACGGACGATGCTTCACATGTCGCAAATTTGTTTTTTCAGGTAAATTGTCCATCTACATGTTGTGCCCACGTCAATTGTGTCGGATCGAGATGTCAAATTCACCTTCTACTTTTGGAAGACTTTGATGGCCAAGCTTGGAGTCAAGCTACTATTATCCACCGCCTACCACCCACAAACGGATGGCCAAACCGAAGTGGTGAATCGCACGCTCTCTTCACTCCTACGGGCATTGCTCAAGCCCAACCTCAAGAATTGGCAGGAATGCATCCCACATGTCGAGTTCGCCTACAATCGCACACTACACCAAGCTGCTAAGAGAAGCCCCTTCGAGATCGTCTACGACTTCAACCCCAACACCGCTCTCGACATTCTACCATTACCTCTACGTGAGCAAGTGAACATGGACATTGACAAGTGCACCGACTGCATCAAGAAGCTCCGTGAGTCAACAAGAACTACTCTTGATAAGCATTCCGAGCACCGAGAATCTATGATGAACAAGAACAAGAAGCCCATGGTGTTCCAAGAAGGTGACCTCGTTTGGCTACACTTGTGCAAGGACCGTTTCCCACAAGAGCGCAACTCCAAACTCAAGCCAAGAGGTGACGGGCCTTTCAAGATCATCAAGCGCATCAACAACAACACCTACAAGCTCGACTTACCGCAATCCAAGTACCTCGTCCACAACTCCTTCAACGTCAAGGATCTCTCTCCCTTCCATGGATATCAAAGTGATGAAGAAGACCACGAGTCGAAGTTGACTCTTTCTCAAGGGGGGGAGATGATGAAGCACACCCCATTCCACAAAGAAAATCACCAAGTGGACCTATGTCAACATCATGAGCAAAGGCGATGCGTGATAAGGTGAACTCAATCCTCTCTCTTTATGCTTCTGATGACTTGGTGAATGGTGCGCTACCTCATGGAAATTCCCTATGTGTGCTCAGGTTTGATCCCACCATGGAGCCCCAAGACGATGCCCAAGAAGATCCCCAAGACGATGTCCAAGAAGATCCCCAAGATGATGCCCAACAAGCTACGGAAGATGTCCGAGAAGACGGAGTAGATGAAGAAGAAGAAGAAAAGGAGGAGCAGGGAGGGAAACAGGGGGCCCGGCCTCAAATCCTGGCCAGGACGACCCCTAGGCCGGACCCCCTACCAAACCAGTCGGCCCCTACCCCGGCCTCGGGCCGGCCCCGACGTGCACCAGGCCGGGAGGGCACCAAAAGGCCCTGACCTCCACCCCGTCCTCGGGCTGGCCCCCAGGCCGGCCCCTTCGCCCTCCAACTCGGCCCTAGGCCGGCTGTGCCCATTCTCCACCCAAGCCCTAGGCCGGCGTGCAAGCCACCGACTCCAGGAGCTCGCCCGGTCCCACCCCGGCCTGCCAGGCCGGACCCCCCTGAAGGATGTGGAGAAGAAGGGTTTTCTCCCTATTTCAACCTCCACCTACCCCTTGGCTATATAAGGACTTCCCTGAGCTAGATCTAGGGTTTTAGAGATGAATTGAGAACTTCAAGCTTTGCTCTTGTATCCCTCTTATGAGGCTACTCCTATGGTTGTACCTAGGACCGTATCAAGGCTACTCCTATGATGTGTATCTAGGATCGTATCAAGATTCATCGCATTACCTATCCTTTCCCCTTGGGATTCAGTTAGGGATCTTCCAATCTTCCTCAACTAACCCTTGAGGTTCTATTGGCGTGGTGGGCTGGCCACGGGTGTGAAGCGGTTTGCGATAAGGTGAGTTCGGTTGGATCGATCATCCCGTAGGTGGCCGGTGCGGCTTAGTTGACGGGAGATTTGGGTCTTTCAGTTCCCGCTAGTAATCCCCTTTTGTTTGCCCTCGATTCCCCATCTCGTGTTCATCGTGTTCACCGTTCGTTCTTCGTGTTCTTGGTCGATTCATGAAGATTGGGCCACCCTAGAGGTTTACCCTCCATATCACAAAGTCTCCAACAACATCGCCAAATATGAGGGCCAGCTCGCCGGCATTAGGGCCACTAGATCCCTGGGCGTTGATAAGTCTGATACGTCTCCAACGTATCTATAATTTCCGATGCTCCATGATCATATTATGTCAATTACTACTTGTTTTCTCCCTTATTTATAGAATTTTTATACGTTTTCCGGGACTAACCTATTAACAAGATGCCAAGTGCCAGTTCCCTGTTTTAAACTGTTTTTGGTTTCAGAAAATTTGTTCTCGAAACATTCTCGGAATTGGACCCCACAAAGCCCGAAGTGCCTATTTTCCCCGGAAGCATCCAGAAGACCAAAGGAGAGTCGAAGACGGGCACCAGGGGGCCACACCATAGGGTGGCGCGGCCCCCTGGCCGCGCCAGCTATGGGTGTGGGGCCCTTGGAGCTCCACCGCCTTTGCCCTTTCACCTATTTAACCCCCCCGGATGGAAAACCCTAGGCACCTGATCAAAAATCCCCGAAAAGTTTGGCAGCCGCCGTCACCGTCAACCCTACATCATGGGGGTTCTGAAGCTGTTTCCGGCACCCTGCCGCAGAGGAAATCATCACCGGAGGCTTCTACATCACCATGCCTGCCTCCGGAGTGATGCATGAGTAGTTCGTCCTTGGACTACGGGTTCGTAGTTGTAGCTAGATGGTTGTCTTCTCCTCAGATGCCTCCATGTTTAGATCTCGTGAGCTTCCTATCATGATCGAGATTGATCTTATGTAATTCTATATGCTATGTTTGCTGGGATCCGATGAATATTGAACTTATGCCAAGTTGATTATAGTCTTTATTGCATATGTTATTTGTGATCTTGCATGCTTTCCGTTGCTAGTTGTTGCTCTGGCCAAGTAGTTGCTAGTGACTCCAAGAGGGAGTATTTATGCTTTATAGTGGGTTCATGCCTCCTCACCACCTTTCTCGAGTGACAGAAACGTGAAGGGGGAGGATGTGATGTTGCCATTAGGGAGAAAACAGCAGTGATAGTACCCGTGTGCATAATCATTGCTTACATTACACACTTTGTTTAATGCAGTTATGTGTTGCTTGCAACTTAATACCTAAGGGGGTTCGGATGATAACCTGAGGGTAGATTATTAGTCATAGATGCAGATGGATTTCGGTCTATTATATTGTTGTAATGCCCGCACTAGATATCATAGTAATCATCATGTTATATTGTGCACTACGGTGCAACCTCTATTTGTCAATTGCCCAGCTGTAATTTGTTCACCCAGCATGTTATCTTTATGGAGAGACGCCACTAGTGAACCTATGAAACCCGGTCCATTTTCCACACTGTTAAACAAACCACAACAATTTCCTGCTCTCTTTACATATTGCAAACATACATCATTTTCCACACTATACGTCTAATCTTTGTTTTCAGCAAGACCGGTCAGATTGACAACCTCACCGTACCGTTGGGACAAAGTATTTTGGTTGCGTTGTGTGTAGGTTCCATGTTGTTTCTGATACCGGTGAAGCGCCATCACCACCGTCAGTGGCATCAACCTTCCGAAGATCCTCTTTGTCCTACTGGATTGATAACCTTGGTTCTTACTAAGGGGAAAACTCCTACCGTTGTGCTGATCACACCCTCCTCTTGGGATATCCCAACGAGTGCAAGATCTGCACCATCAAGGACTTTTTCTGGCGCCGTTGCCAGGGAGGTATAAGTCTTCTGGCAATGGGAATCTCTCACTCTCAACCTCTTTATTTTGCTTATTGTCTTGTTTTTTTTGCTTCTCTATATCAAAAACACAAAAAAATAGTTTACTTTATAGCATAGAAATCAACTCAAGTATTTTCAAGTGAAGCATTCACTTGCTATTTTTGCTTTATCATGCTTGCTATCAATGTTTGATGTATTTGAAACTAGATCTTTCAGGCAAGGTGGGTTCACGGATGAACAACAAAAACATTATAAGGAACACCGCTTGTCACAAAAAGGGATACACTTATGGGAGCATATTAATAAATTGCATGACTATGCTAAAAACTTGTGCTCCACCTATTTGTTTTAATAAATCTTGCTGCTGTAGGAGGTATAAACACCTCCCTTTTCAATGTGAGTATAATGATAATGTTACCATATCTTCCTATGTTAAGGGCAATTATGAATTATATTATGTGGAACAAATTGAAGAATTTATTGCTTGGAAGGGTGCATTCGAAATTGCCTATTTGCTTGAAAGTATCGATGATGCACCTTATAAATATGATATTTATGCTATACTTGAATATTGATTTGATAATTAAAAGGATTGTAATTACTACATAATGGAATATCTTAATAAATTCTCTCAACCTAAGGAAGTAACTGATGTCTTGCAGGAGCCTATGGAAGAAGAAATTGCTGAATCTAGAATCTCATTGGATAAAAAAGAGGAGGAGAGTGATGATCAAGAGGAGGAAGAATGGAGCTACCCATGTCAACCTCCCAATGATAGTAACTCTATAACTCATACATTATTTGATGAAACTTATACTTGATATACTTGTGACCTTGATACTACTATGAATGAAACTTGTGAGAATGAATTGCTACTGTTATTTATGATAATCCATGCTACTTGGATAAATCTTATGATAATGCTCTTGATGATGGTCCCATGTTACTTGATGTTATAAATCATAATGATACTGAAAATAGGATTGCTATAATGTGTCCTATACCTTTTAAGAGTGACCAATCATCTTGTTTTGTTATTGCTAAAAGTGGGAAAAAAGAGGAGCTGATATTGAATTATGATCCCACTATCTTTGAGCTTGATATGAATTGTGTGCTTTTAGACCCTAACAAACATGCTTTATGTCATAATTATGTTGTTGAGTTTGTTCATTATGCTATTGAAAATTATTATGAGAGAGGAAAATATGGTTGTAGCAATTTTCATGTTACTAATACACCTCTCTTTTTGTTAAAAGTTTTGAAGTTGCTCTTGTTCTACCTTCCCATGATTTCTAGTTTGAGCTTCTTTAATTTATTTCTTTACAGGATTCCTAAGAATAGGAAGTGGGTTATAATTAAAAAAAAATTATACTTGCTTCTTGATGCTCTCTTTTGCTTAATTCATATTTCTTATGCGAGCATCTTTGTTTTCTATGCCTAGCTGAAAGGCGTTAAAGAAAAGCGATATCGGGAGACAACCCGTTTTATTTCGCTGTTTTTAACTAGTTTTCTTTCATTTTATTTGGTGTGCTTTGAACCTGGGTGTTGTCTATTTCCTTAGCAACCCTGCTGTATCTTTTTTTGTGTGTTTTTGTTGAGCCAAGTAAAGCCTCTAGTGGAAAGTTGAGGCTATATTTCGGATTTCTGCGCAGGAAACAGATTTCTGCTGTGCACTGTTTTATTCCGTAGAAAATCATAGAAAATTCAAAATGACCTGAGTTTTTTTGTGAGTAATCCTGAGCTATACATGCAAATTTTCTTAGTTGATAACTTTTTTATTTGAGCAACATAAGATTTTTGAAAAAATCGATCTTTACCTGCTGTTCTGTTTTGACAGATTTCTGCCATTTGTTGCATTTGCATCTTAATCTCTTTCTTTTGGTGTTCTTTTGAGAAAAAGAGTTTTAATAGAAGTTGTGACAGTAGATAATGTGTTTTTGAATGTTAGACTTGTGTTTAAACTGAACCATGTGAATTTATTATTTCAATTGCACTAACGTTGCTAATGAAGTTTGTGAGAAGTTTGGTGTGAAGGAAGTTTTCAAGGGTCAAGAGAACAGGATGATATGATATGATCAAGAAGAGTGAAAATCCTAAGCTTGGGTATGCCCCGGTGGTACATCCCAGAAAATTCCAAGAATACTCAAGCGTCTAAGCTTGGGGATGCCCAAGGCATCCCCTTCTTCATCAACAAATTATCAGGTCACTTCTAGTGAAACTATATTTTTATTCGGTCACATCTTATGTGCTTTACTTGGAGCGTCTTTTATTTTTGTTTTCAGTTTGTTTTTGTTTTTTGCTTTAAGTTTTTTTTTACTTTTTCAATAATACTGGTTGGACCCCAGCATTTTTTTATTGGAGAGTGACACGCTCCTCTTTTTCATGAGAATACTTTGTATTCTTAATCATTGTCTAGCTGCTGCATTTATTTAGCTCCTGTTTAGCATGCATCTCTTATTAGAGCTGTTAGTTTAGTAGTGTTATGTGAGTACTCTCATGTTTGCTTGCTTTATCATAAATAGTATTTTTGTTAAAGCATGTTTTGTATGGTGCTTGTTGGGAGAAGAAAACTGCTGCTTGAAGTAGAATTTATAACAGTGCTAGTAGAAACTTGTATAGATTGTGGCTAGAAATTTTTCATGCCATGCTAAATGTTATTTTAGTTTTACATCCTTGTGGTTATTGAGTAGCATGAATAGCCTCAAATATCAGAGAGTATTTAATATGTCTTGAAAGATTCATGAGTTGTTCTTGTCATAGTAAAGCATCAATATATGGTATTCTCTTTCGAATGTTTTATTTGGTTGACTTGGCGCATGCTCACACCATGTTTATGACTACAAACCAGTCACGAATAGCCTCCATGACCACTTAGTTTTTGAACTTGTGATACTTCTTATGTTTTAATTAATGATGCTTATGTCGCTATGCATGATTATGGCTCTTATGCTCTCTTGATTTGTCGCTCCCAGTCTTTTGCTAGCCTCCACCTGTACTAAGTATGAGCTCTACTCGTGCATCCAAACTCCCTTAAACCAAAGTTTATCCCATTGTGTCCACCATACCTACCTACATGTGGTATTTAATTGTCACTCCAAGTAAATTGCTCATGTGTTACCTTTAAAACCTTCAAAATTACTCCTGCTTTATGTTCGTGTTTTTGCTCATGAGGACGTCAATAGAGAATCTTTATCTCACTTGTTGATTGGATTTCACACCCTGGACTAGTGGCTTCATCCGCTTATCCAAATGTTAGAAGAGCTGGCAGCAGGGTGCCCAGCCCCAAATTAATACAAACAAATTCTCTTCACTATTTTCCCCTAAATTTATCAGTCAAAGCATAATTGTGTAAAAAAAGAGAAAGAGGGATGACCTTCTACATCAGTTGCGTCCTTCACCATGGGAGCCGCTCTTGTGAATCCAGTTGGCTTGCGACGTACTGTATTTTATGTTTACCATTCGTTGACATTAGCATACATCTCCCAAAATATAGACACTCAGTGTCAAACTTTTAATACCTCTATTTAATAAAATAAAAGCTGTAGCACATGAGTGATCCCTGCTTCCCTCAGCGAAGGGCCTTTCTTTTTACTTTTATGTTGAGTCTCCATCTTCTAACTTTATGCATAGTTGAGAGAGCATTTTTGCCATTCTAAGTTCTATGTGCATTTGTCCCATAAACATCAATAATTACTTCATAATGTGATATTATCTGTTCTTAAATTATTTGCTCCAGTCTTCCTCATGAACTTTGAAGGTGTCCTGGCATTTATGTTTTGCCCCACTCTTAAGGACTAGCGAAATATCACTTTTCCATGCTTTCTCTATACCTGAAACAAACGTCTACCTTTCTTTGCATTATTATTCATGATCCTTTATTTGAGATATTCTTCGTCATGCAAAGTAATTACTATGCTTTATTATTAAAGTTCTATTTATCATGTTTGTGTTTTAAGTTCAATGATCTCAGCGTGCATATGCTTTTACATTAGATTGATCAAGTTTATGGTAGTAGCATGTCACCTCAAAAATTATTGTGTCTTATCGTTTACCTACTCGAGGACGAGTAGGAACTAAGCTTGGGGATGCTTGATACGTCTCCAACGTATCTATAATTTCTGATGCTCCATGATCATATTATGTCAATTGCTACTTGTTTTATCCCATATTTATAGCATTTTTATACGTTTTCCAGGACTAACCTATTAACAAGATGCCAAGTGTCAGTTCCCTATTTTCTGCTGTTTTTAGTTTCAGAAAAGTTGTTCTGGAAACATTCTCGGAATTAGACCCCACAAAGCCCGAAGTGCCTATTTTCCCCGGAAGCATCTAGAAGACCGAAGGAGAGTCGAAGGCGGCACCAGGAGGGCCACACCATAGGGTGGCGCGCCCCTGGCCGCGCTAGCTATGGGTGTGGGGCCCCTGGAGCTCCACCACCTTTGCCCTTTCGCCTATTTAATCCCCCCCGGATGGAAAACCCTAGGCACCTGATCAAAAATCCCCGAAAAGTTCTGCAGCCGCCATCACCGTCAACCCTAGACCAGGGGGTTCTGAAGCTGTTTCCGGCACCCTGCCGGAGAGGAAATCATCACGAGATGCTTCTACATCACCATGCCTGCCTCCGGAGTGATGCATGAGTAGTTCATCCTTGGACTACGGGTTCGTAGTTGTAGCTAGATGGTTGTCTTCTCCTCATATGCCTCCATGTTTAGATCTCGTGAGCTGCCTATCATGATCGAGATTGATCTTATGTAATTCTATATGCTGTGTTTGCTGGGATCCGATGAATATTGAACTTATGCAAAGTTAATTATAGTCTTTATTGCATATGTTATTTGTGATCTTGCATGCTTTCCGTTGCTAGTTGTTGCTCTGGCCAAGTAGTTGCTAGTGACTCCAAGAGGGAGTATTTATGCTTGATAGTGGGTTCATGCCTCCTCAGCACCTTGCTCGAGTGACAGAAACGTAAAGGGGAGGATGTGTTGTTGCCATTAGGGAGAAAACATCGGTGAGAGTGCCCCCGTGCATAATCATTGCTTACATTACACACTTTTTTTAATGCAGTTATCTGTTGCGTGCAACTTAATCCCTAAGGGGGTTAAGATGATAACCTGAGGGTGGATTATTAGTCATAGATGCGGATGGATTTCGGTCTATGTATATTGTTGTAATTCCCGCACTAAATATCATAGTAACCATCATGTTATATTGTGCAGTATGGTGCAACCTCTATTTGTCAATTGCCCATCTGTAATTTGTTCACCCAACATGTTATCTTTATGGAGAGACGCCACTAGTGAACCTATGAACCCCGGTCCATTTTCCACACTGTTAAACAAACCACAACAATTTCATGCTCTCTTTACATACTGCAATCATACATCATTTTCCACACTATACGTCTAATCTTTGTTCAGCAAGACCGGTGAGATTGGCAACCTCACTGTACCGTCGGGACAAAGTATTTTGGTTGTGTTGTGTGCAGGTTCCACGTTGTTGCTGACAACGGTGAAGCGCCACCACCACCGTCAGTGGCATCAACCTTCCGAATATCCTCTTTCTCCTACTGGATTGATAACCTTGGTTCTTAACTAAGGGGAAAACTCCTACCGTTGTGCTCATCACACCCTCCTCTTGGGGTATCCCAACGAGTGCAAGATCTGCACCATCAACGTCATAAGCGTATCCTTAATTTTTGATGTTCCATGTTGTTTTCTTATTGTTTCCCACATGTTTGCTATACACTTTATGTCATTTTTATTGATTTTCCGGACTAACCTATTGACAAGATGCCAGAGAGCCAGTTCCTTGTTTTGTGTTGTTTTTAGTTTCAGAAAAGTTGTTCTATAAATATTCTCGGAATTGGAAATTTCGAAGCCCGGAAGTCTTAGAATTCCCGAAGGTTCCACGGAGTCCCGAAGAGACCCGAAGGGGGGCCACAGGGGCGCACACCCTAGGGCGGCGCGCCCCCTGGTCGTGCCATCGGGTGGTGTGGGCCCCCCGGCCTCCATCGCATTTCCCTTTCGCCTATTTATACCCCCGAGACGTAAACCCTAAAGAGATACCACTTCGTCCCAAAAAACAGCTGAGGCCGCCGTCATCTTCATCCCGAGATCGGGAGGGTTCTGGAGCTCTCCCCGGCACCCTGCCGAGAGGGGAATTCATCACCGGAGGGGTCTACACCACCATGCCCTCCTCTGAAGTGATGCGTGAGTAGTTCATCCCTAGACTACGGGTCCATAGCAGTAGCTAGATGGTTGTTATCTCCACTTTGTACCTCATGTTTAGATCTCGTGAGCTGCCTCACATGATCGAGATCATCTTTATGTAATGCTACATGTTGTGTTTGCTGGGATCTGATAAATGTTGAATGCTATGTCTTCTGATTATCAATCTATCATGTTATCTTCATGCATATGTTATTTATGATCTTGCATGCTCTCCATTATTAGTAGATGCTCTAGCCAAGTAGATGCTAGTAACTCCAAGAGGGAGTATTTATGATCGATAATGGGTTCATGCCTCCTTTGCATCTGCGCTCGAGTGACCGAAACGTGACGGATGGAGGACATGATGTTTCTATTAGGGAGAAAACAACGGTGTTTACCTAGTTTACATTGTTTACATTACACACTTTGCTTACTGCAATAATCTGTTGCTAGCAACTTAATACCCAACGTTTTTTTGGATGATATTCGGAGGGTGGATTATTTGAGTCTGTCCCTCATGCAGTCACTTCTTGTGGATCTTTCTGGTGGAAAGGAATTATGCAGATATCTGAGTCTTGGTGCTCATTCTCATCCTGCTCAGTTGGAACTGGTTTCTCTGTCCTGTTTTGGAAAGATTTATGGCTGGGAGATATTCTCTCACTCAAATTTCCAAGACTGTTCTCCTTTGCCAGGGATCAGCTAGCCTCAGTCAGGGACTTGAAAGTCATGAGTGACCTTTCCGATGCATTTCATTTACCACTCTCTAATGAGGCATTCCAGGAATTTGTTACTCTTCATGGTCTATAGGTAAATGTTCAGTTGTTTAATACTGATGATGTCTGGTCCTGTAATTTCAATAAAGGTATTTATACCTCTAGTAAATTCTATCAGTTGCATTTTGCTCGGTTGCCTGATGATAAGCCAGCTAAGTGGATATGGAAATCCAAATGCATGTCAAAGCATAAATTTTTTGCATGGCTGGTTCTGAATGATAGGGTTAATACCAAGGACATGATTAAAAGAAGGAAGTGAAAGATTGATGGAACTGAGTGTTGTGTCCTGTGTCATTAGCTTTGTCTTGAGAACTGGACAATCTCTTCTTTCAATGTGTTTTTAGTTCCAGAATCTGGAATTATCGGCAGATTCCTTGGAGTGATAACACTGTTTTGGCTAACCTCTCCAATGCTAAAAAGAATTTTGAAGGTCCATGTTTTACTGAAATTGTAATTCTAGCCTGTTGGAACATCTAGAAACAGAGGAATGGTGCCATTTTTAAGTCTGAGAGGCACTCTTTCAGGGGATGGAAAGTTCGTTTCATGCTGGATCTCACCTTGCTTAAGCATAGGTTGAACTCTTCCTTGGCTGGGAAATTATCATCATGGCTTAGTTCCTTACATTATTTTGTGATAGACTGTCTTAGTCTATCTTTCTTTGTACATTTGTATATATCTGTAAACTCTCTTGATGGCAATAAAGGGATGTGGGGGTCTCCCCTGCAGTAGAAAATGTTTCAAAAAAAATAAAACACCTACTGCTTTCATACTGCTGCCACTGTTTACATACTGTTTTCCTACTGCTTTCCACACCATACGTTTAACCTCTTTGTGTTCAGCAAAACCGGTTAGATTGACAACCTCACTGCTACGTTGGGGCAAAGTGATTTAATTGTGTTGTGTAGGTTTCATGCTGCTGCTGAACCGGTAGTGCACCCTGCCACCTCAGCTGCATCAACTTTCAGAGATTGCTTGTCCTCCTACTGGTCGATTCAACCTCGGTTTCTTTTCTCAGGGAAAACTTGCCGCTGCACTCTTCACAACCTTCCACTTGGGGTTCACCAACGTTTGCATCAGGCGTCAAGTGCCTCGTCATCAAGGGAGATTCCCAGCTTTTGGTAAACTTGTCCAACCAGAGCTACATCGCCAAGGACAAACACATGGCCCTGTACCTCGAGGAGGTTCACAAGCTCGAGAAGCGCTTCCTCGGCATGGAGTTGCAGCATATCCCACGCGGGGACAACAAAGAAGCAGAAGACCTGGCCAAGCGAGCATCGAGAAACTGGGCCCAGGCCCCAGGCGTCTTCGAAGAAAGGCTCGCCAAGCCATCCATCATACCTCCAATCGACGACGAGGAGCCACAAGGCCACCAGCACCTCGAGGAGGACCTCCCACCCGCTCCCTCCCAAGGTGCACCGGATTGCGGGATCCCCTCGGGATACCGCCAGGTGCTTGCCTTCACTCACGAGGAAGCATGCTGGAACAAGAGCATCATCCACTACCTCCAGAAGGGCGACTGATACGTCTCCAACGTATCTATAATTTCCGATGTTCCAGGTTGATATTATGCCAATTGCTACATGTTTTCTCCCTTCTTTATAGCATTTTTACACGTTTTTTGGGACTAACCTATTAACAAGATGCCAAGTGCCAGTTCCATGTTTTCTGTTGTTTTTTATTTCAGAAAAGTTGTTCTGGAAATATTGTCGGAATTGGACCCCACGAATCCCGAAGTTCCTATTTTTCGGAAGCATCCAGAAGTCCAAAGAGGAGTCGAAGACGGTCACCAGGGGGTGTCGAATATGCATCTCAACAAGTCCCTCGGGTGAAACGATAGGGTTTTGATTAGGAGAACGTATAGGCGCTGGTGACAATCGTCGGCAAACAGGGGGCACGATTTACCCAGGTTCGGGGCCCTCGTAGAGGTAAAACCCTTACTCCTGCTTCTGTCGATCTGTATTAGCAATAGATAAGTTACAATGGGGGTGCTCGATTCGAGAGTAAGATCTCAATCTCAAGGCTTTGGTGATGTGGTATTGCTTGGTCCCCCTCCCGGTGGTTCTCCTGGCCTTATATAGGTGGCCAGGTCTCAAACCGCACCCGGGGGGATACAAACCCTAACCTCAAGTCGGTTACAAGTTTCCTTTCTTGACCCGCATGGCTTTGCGGGTGGGCCTCGATTGGGCCTTCTAGAACTGTCTATGGCATCTCCCTTCGGGCTTAGGTCTTGGGCCTTGGACTGGGTAGCCTCACCCGATAGCTCCAGGATTCATTCCCTCGTCAGTAGCCCCCGAGCGTTTACTCGATTGAGAATCCGTCGGGTAGACGCTCAAAGTTCGTCTTGATTTCTTTTGATTGATTGCTTCAACTGTTTGGCGTTTAGAGGGTGCATACCCTGTGCGTGATGCGCTTCTTGTACTCGAGCATCGAGCGATGAATGTGCCTATGTTATGGCTATTTTCGTAGAAGGATATGGCTCGGTTGCTTGGCTCTCCCGAAAGCTCAGGGCCAATTAATTGCATCTAGGGCAAAACCCGTTCTGGCCTACACAAATTCGAGACCTCCGACTCGAATCCGGTGAGGTGATCATTGCGACTGAGCCGTGGAGGTCTTACCGAGTCGAACTTAACCTATAGGGGTACCCGGCGTGTCCGCTAGGATTTTTCTTCGTGTTGTTGACACGGAAATTTACCGGAGGACGCAGCTTGAGTGCGATTCCAGGCCCATAAGAGAGATCTTTGGGTCTTAACTTCGTACTCGAAAGAATACGGCATCTGGATGTGCCTAGTCGGCCGAACGATCCGGGGCAAGGATGTGTAAATACATCGTGTGTCAGAGTGGCAGGAACTGCGCACTCGCGAGTATCATCTTGAGAGTTTTCGAGTGAGGATATTTTCCTTCTTGTTGTACCTATGCAAAAGAAGTTTTTTTCACTTGTAATATTTTTCCCATACGAAAGAGTTTCCGTGTCTAGAGGCTTTGTTGTACCTATACGAAAGAGATTTCGTGTGTAGGTGGTTATGCGAAATATTTTTCACGTCTTGACATGCCCATACGAAAGAAATTTCGTGCTAAGGATTTTATGCGAAAGAGTTTTCGCGTCTTGATATGCCCATACGAAAGAAATTTCGTGTTAGGGAGTTTATGCGAAAGAGTTTTCGCGTCTTGATATGCCCATACGAAAGAAATTTCGTGTTTGGGGAGTTTATCCGAAAGAGTTTTCGCGTCTGATGAGGTATGCAATGATGTCATTGCGCACTCATTCGTTTTGACTCCTCCCGATGGGACGTGACGGAGCGGAGCAGAGCACAATGGCCCACCTTGTCAGCTTTTGACTAGAAACGATGGGTCGTTTCCGGTTTTTCCGCGAGCCACGCGCTGTAAATGCGCACGATCTGCTGTAAAGATCATGGCAGAGATAACTGTTCACCGCCACCTCGTTTCCACTTCACACGTGGCGGCCGCGATGAGCGCCACTTCACCAGATCTACGGTTCAGATTACCTCGCTCTGTGTATAAGTATCCGTCTTTAGGGGATGAGTAAGTTTCCTTGCCATTTGTTCCCTTTCTTCCTCCCGCGCACACTTCCTGTTCTGCAAGCACCAAAGAGCTCTCATGGCTGGAGGGAAGAAACGCAGCGCCGCTGCATCGTCATCGAAGGAGGTTGGAGATGCTTCCGCTGTGAGATCGGGCGATTCGCGCTCCGCTAACACCACCAGGAAGAGCCTCAATGAGATGCAACGGGAGGGGATGCTGCCTCCCGATGGCGACAAGCGCGTGCGCCTGGCCAAGAAAGAAGAGGTACCCTATCCTCGCGCAAACGAGCGTGTGATCTTCACGGAGCACGTCTCACGCGGCCTCTCTCTTCCTCTCCACCCCTTTCTTCTTGTATTGTTGTATGTATATGGCATACAGCTCCATGACTTGCCTCCAAATGCGATTCAGCACATTTCGTGCTTTATCGTGCTTTGCGAGTGCTGCCTGGGCATCCGCCCGCATTGGGGCCTCTTGAAGGCCCTGTTCAAGGTGCGAATCTTCTGGGAGAAGTCGCGACTAGGCGAGCAGGGGGAGCCACTGTGCACCGGCAGGTTCGGGATCCAGGCGAGGACGGACATCCCCTACCCGGCGATGTACTTCGTCAACTCCGCGCAAGGATGACGGAAGAAGTTGTTCTACGTCATCGACAACAGCGCGCGTGGAGCTCCTGAGTTCCACCCATTCGCGATTTTGAAGCGTAGGAAGTCCTGTGCGCATAAGCTCACCGCCGAAGACAGCAAGATCGTATCCTCTCTACTCGCGAAGGTGGGGAGCTTTCGCGACAAGGCGATGGGGGTTCAGCTGAATGGGTTGCACTTGGCGACTGTCTTTCTTCGGCGGAGGATCCAGCCCCTTCAAGAGAGGCCTTCGACTATGTGGGAGTATCAAGGCACGCAGGACCCGATCCGCGTCTGCGAAGACCTTCTCTCGAACTCCGAGTTCGAGAAAAAGATTGCGGCCATCACCAAGCTTAAGAAAGGAGAGGCCTTCTCGGCCTGTTCTCTCGAGCCATTCGAGGCAGCGAAACCTCCTCCAGCTGATGTAAGTTTCCTCTTGTTCTTCTTTGTTCTCTTTGTAGTCTAAAGTTTTATTGACTGAAGTTCTTTTCTCTTTTTCCTTTTCTTAATTCGTAGAGCTTGAAGGTGGAGACATGCTACCTGCCAGTTTCGACTGAAGACGCCTCGGACCTCCTGGCGAGCAACATAGAGGCTCCACTCGAAACCAGCGTTGCCGAAGCCGACTCGAGCTCCGAGCACGACTCTTCGTACGACGTGGAAGACTCGGGTAGCGACCAACTCCATCACCGCAAGCGCCACCGGAACGAGAATGATGAAGTCACTTCCAAGGACAGTTCCTTGTCTGATGGGTTCGGCAAGGCGACTGAGCCTCTCCAGGTGGCGCCTCTAAATGTGCTTCCTCCCCTAGGACGCAAGCCGAAGGTTCCCACCGCCTGGAATGTGGACATTCTAGATGACGACTATGAGGATGAGTAAGTTTTTCTTGCGTGTTGTCCTTTAGTCGCAAATCTTTTCCCTTTTCAGCGTCCTTGTTTGACTTTTTCTTCAATAGAAGCCTTCAAACCATCAGCCCTGGCCAATATGCTTCTTTGATTCCCTCTGTGAAGAGTAAAGAAGTAGCCGAGGGAGACGTTCCAGCCGCAGAAGCCACCCGAAGGTCTCCAAGTCCTGCGAGGGTAGCCGTGACTCCTGAGTACGGGCTACCTGGTTTTGCGGGTGGTGCTTCTGCAAACAAGGAGGTTTCGGGCAGCTCAGCAGATCCCGTGTCTACTGCCCAAGGCCAAGTAAGTTTATCCCTCCTTCTCGCATCTTTTTCTTCGTTTGGTTGTAATTTCTATCGGGTGCATGACAGTGCTCCCGATGGGAGTAGCCCCCGAGGCCATGGTAAATTTCTTGCGGTTAGCCACGGACTCAAGTTCAACTCTTTTTTCCTTGTCTTCCTTTATTCTATCGGGTGCACGGCAGTGCTCCCGATGGGAGTAGCCCCCGAGGCTATATTCGACTGTGTACAGTCGTGTATAGGCTCAAGAGATTTTGTCCTTAACTTGAATTTCTGTCTTGGGATTTTGCAGACTCTCCTTGACTCCCTTGCTGCCATCGGTCGTCGAGTGCTTTCAGCTGAGGCGGATTGCGTTTCCCTTCGGGTGGATCGCGATCGACTCGTCGAGGACGGCCGTTCTCTTCAAGGTAGGTTATTCCACTCCGTTTTACTGTTTCCATTGATCACGAGAATTGCTTAAGCTGTATTCGTCGCTCTGTAGATCAAGTTACCCGCCTGAAGGCCGAGAAAGTTGAAGTTGTCGCTCGGGTGAAAACCCTTGAGTCTGAGTTAGAGTCCTCCCGAAAGGAGCTGGAGTCCACTCGCAAGCATTCAACTGATTTTGAGGGGAAACTCGTCGAGGCTCAAGAGGCGCTGAAGCAATTGGAGGAGGCAGGTGCCAAGCATGATAGTGATCTTGTTGGCATCGTCCACCCCTTGGCTCAGAAGTTTGCGGGTAAGCTACACTTGACATGTTGACCATTCTTCTGTCACAATGTAACTTAATTTGATGTCTTGGAGATTTATGGTGTCCTTTTTGTAGATGTCCTTGGGGTTGGACTGGAGATTCATGGGAGCCAGCGACTGCACGCCCTTATGGACTCTTGCGCCCAGCTCTAGGAGCATGCGAGTGGGATCAGCTCTCTCGTTGGTGACGCCACCCGAGTGCTGACGCAGTTCCATGAGCGCTTACTGGTGGATGTGGCGGTTCCTCCCATGTTGGTAGGCCTTCTGAAGGTGTTCTTGGGTGAAGGAGATCCTCTCCAGGAGTACTCAGTCGCCCAGTCCGAGTGCGGGGCCAGGATGGCTATTGATGGAGGGATAATAACCCGGTAGGCTAACTCCAAGGCGTAATCCGGCCCAAAGGACTCTGTGCAGGATCCGGCTAAGGATAAAGAAACTTCCGGAAGGCCCAAGTTTGTAGGCCCAGTAACCCGGATTGTGGGTTACGGTAAAGGAAGGTTAGGGTTTGTATGCCGTGTCCGGGTAAGATCCAGGGTGTGTCTTGGAGGACAAGCCGGGGGGTGCGGGTGCTTTATAAACCAACCCCTAGGTCTAGTTGAGAGATCCAAGAACCCTAGTAGTACCGCTTGATATCGAGCATACAGTGTATACAAGAGATCGAGTTAATATATTGAGATCGGAGACTCGGCGATTTGATTGCCGGTTATCAGATCGAGTTCCACCATGTTTTCCTCTGAGCTAAACCCTCTCCCAAACGCCTGTGTCGTCTTGCCCCAAGATCAGTTACCCCCGGTAACGTCTGCCGTGATTATCCCACGACAGTTGGCGCCCACCGTGGGGCCTGCGTCCAAAGGTGTTTACATCACGGGAGAAGCTCGGAAGAACATGGAGAATCTTGTCGTCGGCGAGATCTACATCGACCATAAAGGAGAAAAGACAGTGGATGATTCCGGCTGGGGGCCAGAATCGGATCACCTCGAATCCGGATCCGTCGTGACAATCGGCCGGATCAGCGTCTTCATTGGTATGGTATGTACTTCCGGTTCGATCCCTGACAATTTTGGATCTGATTCTGTGCCAGGGGAAGCCACTTCTATCCGATCAGATGATGAAGAATCGATTGGAACGACATATCCGGCAGAATAACCCATCGCGAAGTGGCAACAGCCGGAGGAGCCGGCATGGACCCCGCGCGACCGGGTCGAAAGAGAGGATGATACCGAGTCTATCCTGGATCTGCTGGAGAACCGGTATGAGGAGAATAACGGTGAAGAAGAACAGCATGAATTTACACCGAGTATCGTACGCCGAGTTGCGGTCTACACGGCTCCCGCGGCTAATCTCAACCAAGAGAACGCAACCGCGGCAGCAGTCTGGGCGGCTCAGGCATTGGCCCAGCAGCAGGGCGCGGCTAACGGAGACCCGGTTCTGGCCCGGGTTGATGGAGAATCGGCATCAGTGACCAGCCGCGCAGCAGACGAGGAGTTGCACGCAAATACGTTCGGATTCCTGGGAAACCGGACACCAGGGGCGGGTCCTTCGAACCCGCGTCACCCGGCCTTATTCGATAATAATCTGATCCTAGACCCCACGGTTCTTGCTACGGTTATCACTCCGGAAAACGCAGCGGAACGTGTCAGGGATCTGGATGTGGCTCGTCGCGCGTTGGAACAGCAAAGAAGGCAAGTAGAGGCAGAAAGGCAAGGGATGGCCACGCGGCAACGTGAGCTGGATGCGCTGGAAACTCGGCTCCGAGAGGAAACATCTAGAGTACATCAAAGGCATCAAACTAGGTTACCAGCAACGGGCGGGGTTATTAACCCGACTGCTTTATTTATCACACCCCAGGATCAGCCGATACCAGTGGTGAACCAGGGGACCGCACCCCAACCGACAACAACGGGGGCACATCCGGCAAATGAGAGGGCCGGGTTACCCCTACCACAGACTAGAGTCACAACCGGCAACGATCTACCACCACCGCCACCGTCACGATTTCGCACACCAGCAGGCCACTACAATAATCCCATGGACAATGTGTATGCGGCGACACTCGGTTAAATCAAATCCCCGTGGGAGAGTCACCCCATGCAGAGAAGACCCGGCAAGCAATCGATCTGTTGCACACTGCGGTGGCGCAGCAAGCCAATTATCCGGATCATAGAAGTGGGATGCACGGGACGCCATACGTCAGTCAACAACAAGGGAATATCCAAACAAGTTCAGCACGACGGAGGGAAGAACAGCAGCAAATGCCGCCTCCTCCCCGCGTTCAGGCAGCATCAGCAGCACAGGCTGTTGTGGACAGTTCCAGGGCTCGGAGGGTCGCGGCCGGGTCTGCAGCGCATGGACTACCCGCAGCGCCGCGCCCAGCCGCGCCCCCCGCTGTATCACACGTTTCTAGAGCAAGGCTGGCCTCGACCGTTCTTGCGGGACCCAAGTGTCTCTCGGACAATATCAGAGCTGAACCTTACCCGGAAAAATTCAAAGAGCCAGGAAAAGTAGTGAATTACGAGCCAACTATGGATCCAGAAACATGGCTAAGCAGTTATGAGATGGCAATGTCGATTCGCAACGCATCCGAGAAACTCCAAGCCAAGTTCATGTACTTGATGATGTCAGAAGGAGCAGCAAAGTTGTGGTTCACCAATTTGCCGGAAGGATCGATCAAGTCCTGGGAGGAATTGAAGACCGCGTTTGTCAAGCACTTTCATGGGACGTGCAGAAAATTGTTCACTATTGATGATCTAGAGCGATGCGTCCAGAAGAAGGGAGAGTCGGCACGCAGTTGGGTGCGCCGGGTTATGGAGATACTTCACTCGTCCACAGATATTCAGCCCAAGGAGGCACTACAAGCTATGGCAAAAACATGCAAGTATATACCTTTAGTGCAAAAGTTAACTCGCATGAAATCAAGTCGAAATGCGTCGGAGGTTACAATGGGAGAATTGATGGATGCGTGCAACAAACACGCTGCGACAGATACTACAGAGGAGGAAGTTGATGACAAGAAGGTAAAAGCAAACACAAGTAATAGCGGAAGAACCGGCAATGGATCAGCACCGGGTAATAACGGAAATAGCCAGAACAAGCGCCCGTTTGAAGGAGGCTCCGAGTTTGTCGCCAACACAGAAGCCGGGTCTTCGAGACCCAGAGCAGAAGGAAATTTCAACGGAGGTAATCACAATGGAGGAAACTATCAAGGACCACCAAGGCCGAGTAACAGTTGGGACATATTCAGAATGGCATGCCCGAAACACAGCAGGAACGGCAGGCCAGCTAACCACTCCTTGGAGCAGTGCGCCGACTTGCAAAGATGAAAAAAATGAGGAAGTGAACAGAGATATGCGAGGTGCAGGACGGGGAGGAGGACCGGGTCCAGGGGGAAACCCGGGCAACGGCCCACCCCCAGCCGGTAACCCGGCGGCTGGAAATCAAGGTAATAACCAAGGGGGGGCAGGAGGTTTCTAGGCTAACCCCAAACAATTGGGTCAATATCATGTGCATACCACAGGAGGTTCTAACAAGGACAAAAAGATACTGAAGCAAGCGGTCAACTCAGTTTCGTCAGCTGTTCCGAGATACCTGAGATGGTCAGAACAGGAGGTAACATGGAGCAGAAGGGATCACCCAGAAAGAATAGAACACCCGGGAGTCTTGGCATTAGTAGTCGCACCACAGGTCAATGGGTATGAGCTGAAAAAGGTTTTGATGGATGGTGGAAGCAGCATCAATATACTGTATTGGGAAACCTTCCTACGCATGGGCCTCAAGGAATCTCAGCTACAAAAAAGCTCAACAATTTTTCATGGGATAGTGCCGGGTCATTCAGCGTGCCCCGAGGGAAAAATCGCATTAGAGGTAGCCTTTGGGGAGTCAAAGGATAACTATCGAGTTGAGTGGCTTACCTTTGAGGTAGTCAAATTGCGCAGCCCTTATCATGTGCTATTTGGAAGGCCGGCGTACGCCAAATTCATGGCTAGGCCATGTTACGTGTATCTACAGCTAAAAATCCCGGGTCCCAAGAAGACCATTACCATACATGGAAATCGAGACATAGCAGCTGAATGTGATGAAGGAGATGCAGCAATGGCCGAGCAGGCCTGTAGAAAAGAAGAACTCAAGCACTACCGGTCTCAAGCAGACCCGGAGGACAGAACCACATCAAAAAGGCCGAGTACTGAAGGCGAAAGAGCAAAGTCCAAGGTAGCACAAGATGCTAAAATGGTGGCTTTTATCGAGGATGACTCCCCCAAGCAGTCCGCTATAAAGGAAGAAACTGCACGGCCGCTCACAACCAGCCACGTCATGGAAACACCTCACCCGGGTTGGCTAGTAAACCCGGTACTCATCATGAAAAAGTCCAACACGTGGAGAATGTGCATCGGTCACGCCAGTCCGGGACCGGTGCCCATGAAGAACTAAACAATGTAACGGGCAGCAGGTTTCAGACGCGCTCTTTTCCTACCCAGGGTACCTAAGGGGACTGGAAGGTTTTTAATGAGGCGGCCTGCTGATCCAAACTTTCTCGCATCAATAAAGAGATGGTTATCAAGTCCTATCTTGTCACAGCATTTACTCCGATTACAAGTAAGTAGTATCCATGTGACATCAATACATCGGTATCATTAAGAATGTTGAGTATATATAGGTCGCGGGGGCTGGTTGCTCAAGTAGCGCAGCCACAAACCCAAAGACCCGGCCTTGATGCCTATAAGTTATAAGGGCCGATTATTCGCAAACGAGTACGGCTGCAATCTTATAACTGGACAAAGGAGCCAAATTTTCTTGACTTTTCTTACTTAAGCTCGATGTGACTCGCACTAAAGTGGCATGATTTGCTCGCTTACCATTACAATCAGCCATGAAGCCCAATGGGACTTGTCTGACCCTGTTTTCGTATAGATGTAACAACATGGTATCCACGCGAAAGCCGGCTTATAGTACAAGATAGTCAAAAGGGTCATCTAAACCACAAGTTATGCAGAGTACAAGGCTAATAGCTGGAAACTCAACGATTATCAAGCATAACTTCATTATCTATATGAAACAATTCCGGGTTTCGACTTAGCGACAACAAGTTTGTTCTCTTCGAAAAAACCACACACCACAGACTCGGATATTCGGGCTTTGGGGACTGTGGGTTTCGAAACAGAATCAAGCTGTTTCGTTGCTAAGCTCGAAAGATCCCAACGTCCGAGTCGTGGGGACTTGGGGACTTAAAGAAAAGTCCACCTGTCAAAACCCACGGTACTCGGAAATAAGGAAGGAAATAAAAAGAAAGTCGGATATCAAGAATAAGTCCAAAAATAGGCAAGTATCAAGTTCTTCAAAAAGGCCTAGAAAGGCACGAGGTGTATCACAGAATTAAAGTGCATTACAAGGTGCGACACTAGTATCAAGGGTGCACAGGCGCACCGTCAAAAGAATACTTGTTTTGAGTAAAAACATCAAATGATTGAAGTATTTTTATGGCGTTTTGCTCATTCGGCTTCCTGCGTAGAGTCCACATCGTTGACCTTACCTTCCGGGTCTTGCTCCTGGACTTGCTTTATTCCGGAATCGTCACCCGGATTCCTTGCGGCAGGACGGACTGGTGGAGGAACAGCTGGTGTAGAGGTGGCTGGCCCTGATAACTCGGCCTCTCCCTTTTTAGTTGCTTCCCTCTTCCTAGCCGAATCAGCAGCCCACTTCTCCAAAATATCAAAAGGCGGGGGTGCTTCCTCTGTAACAATTTTGCCTTCAGCGTCGTAGGAACTCATAATCGTGTTCAGATCCATACTATCGGCCAAAGTGGTGGCCGAATGACGTACTGCAGACTGTACGGCCTTGAAGTCCTTGGGTGTAAACTTGGAGCCATCCGCTTTAAATTCTGGAAACCCGGATATCATCTTTGCCGGGTCAAGCTTTGGAAAGTAAGCCTTAGCCAGGGTAAAGGCCCGGGTCATACCAATCCGGCATGACGAGCGTTTCCATATTTCAATCCAGCCAGGCACGGTGAAGCAGGCTTTGATGAGATTTTCTTCACCCGGGTATACTTCAGTAGGCCACTTCACGGTGTCCAATATAAAATTCGTGCCGGCAAAGAACGTCCGGAGCACAGTCTTTAAAGATTTAGCCTTTGCAAGGGCATCCTCCTCTGGGGCCGCAAGGTTGGCACCTGCAGTTGAAGCAAAGGAAGGACGTATTAGTGATCCCGAGTATCATGTAATAAAGTAAAGGCACGAAGACAGTCGGCAGCAAAAACTTACTAAGCAAGATCTGATAGGTATCGGTGACCTGGTCCGATAGTTTCTTCAGTGCGGTTTGAGCAGTATTGCACTTCTTCTTGAATTTAGAAACATCCTTCTTCAAGTTTTCCACGTCATCCTCGAGGGTTTCTCTCCGCTTTACCTCGGCAAGAAGAAGTTGCTCGGTCTTGAGCAAAATTTCATCAGACTGAGTAATCTGCGCCTGTAAGTAGCAAGGAGCACAAGTATCAGTCGGATGTTATGGCAAGCTGAGCATTGCGTAAAGTACCAAGCACAACTTCAGCAAGTCATGCTCGGAACTTGGGGACTAGGCGTGCACTACGAGATATCAAGTATTATTACCTGGTGCTCTGCGGCCATGCGCTCCAGAATACTGCTCTCTGAAGTCTTCATAGTGAGGAGAGTGTCCATCAGTTGATCAAAAGTGTCATTACCCGTATCAGAGGACCCGGGGCCTTGGGAATTCCGAGAAGGAGTTTTCTTCTTAGTGGGAGGCGGCACCCGGGTCATTCGAATATCGGAATCCGACGCTCCCTCTCCTGCACCCAAGGTTGCAGCTCTTCTTTTCTTGCTTGTGTGGGAGGCGATCGGATACTCGGCTTCTTGTAAGCCCGGGTTTAGTGGTGACGCTTGTTCTTCGCCGCTAGATGCAGCTGTCGTCTTATCAGCCGGGTTCCATTTACCCGGGTCATCGGTTGCCATCTCCTCTTGGTCACTAATAACGACAGTGGCCCTATGGACAGTATGAGTGGGCGGTTAGGGTGCAATCAGGAAAGAGTGATGAAAATGTGACAGACCGTCAGAAAAGGAACTTTACCCAGGATTCACCGCAAAGTCCGAAGGGAAGTCGCTGCTGGATATGGGCAAAACTGAAAGATATCAAGCGAGCTTTTGTAAGGGAAGGGTTCAGGAAGATTGTTTCCTCCGAGAAAGGATAAGGTAAATACCAGTGCGCCGAGCCGGAGACAATGGAATATCCGGGTTATGAGCGTCATCACCCGGGTAATTCCGAGTCACTCTGCGCTTGGTCATGGGCGACTCCTTTAAACACGGCCAGTGGAATAATATCAAGATAGCTCATGAATATCATCAAAGGAATACGAATTGAATACGAGGAGGCGATATGAAACCTTGAAGACGACCCCTCGGGGTTTTCTCTTAGATCCGACTTTAATTGTCGGCTCCACTTCGTCTTCATCACTGGCGGACTCCACTTTGCCGTCGGTTTCTTCTTCTTCGTCATCTTCTTGTTCTGGATATCATCAAAGTTATAGTTGGAAAATGAAGGGGTTATGATGAGCTTAAAGGAACCAAATAAAATCCGGAGAGCACCTTCGTCCGAGTTAGCGGCTTCTTCTTGCTCCTCTGGACTCTCGGAGCTAGGAGAAGTGTTGATCTTCCAAAAATCATCATCAGCCTGAAAAGTATTAGTACAAGGGTCATCAACTGTATCGAGTGGAAAGAGCAAAGGTAAAGACGTCAAAATTGGATCTTCACCTTGGGGGCTGGGTTCTCGAGTGTGAAGGGCTCTAATCCGGCTATCTTCCGGATTACCTCAAGCTTTTCTGTCAGAAAACCCTTGATAGTTTTATGAGTGTCACCAGCCGCGAAGCTGTTGTCAGAGTAACGGAGCGGGTCTGTAGATTGCCCCGAATACTCGCACATCAACTTTGTGCGGATGGAATTGGGTTGAATCCGGAAATCGACCCAAGTCTTCACCAGGTTGAGCCCGATGAGACCTTGGGCCGTGAGAGTGGCGATTTTGGCTAGCAAAGGTTGAATTGCCTCCCTGTCCGAGTCAGGGGCAAAGGCACTAAATTTCTCAGAGATGTCAAGAAGGCCCTCTGAGTAACCCGGCAGTTTCTTTTGGCCGGGTGGGGAGGTGTCTTGGCAGTAAAAGTATGAGAGCTGCCAGTGCTTGACATGGGAGTTAAGGGTAAGGGGTGGCATCAGAGAATTCTTGCGGCGCTGGATAGAAACCCCGCCGCAAGCGAGAAGCGCCCCGTCACCGCTTTCGCGGCACGGTTTGCACTGGAAAAGCTCAACGAAAAGAGCTAGACTTGGCGGAGTGCACAAGTATGACTCGGAAAGGACGATAAAGTGGGAGATATTTAACACAGAATTAGGACCTATGTCAAAAACACGAAGGCCATAGTGGCTCAAGACGTCGCGGAAGAAGGGGTGACCCGGAGGACGAAAGCCCCGAGTCACGTGCTCTACAAAGCATATTACCTCATCCTTTGCCGGCGTAGGCCGGGTCTCCTTGCCCGGCACCCTCCACTGGATATCCTCTTGAGGAGGAAGAACTCCCAGCTCGACCAGCTCCTCCAACTTGGCCTTGGTGACCGTAGACCGCGCCCAGTTGGCGGATATGGAGTTGGTGGTTTTGGCTTTAGTCGGAGTTTTTCCCTGCTTCTTGGGAGCCATGTGGTTGACCTGCAAAGCACAAGGTAGAAGGATAAAAGGAATAAGACACGGAAGCTGTGAGCCGGCCAAGTATCGGCAAGGTAATATCGAGACACGAAAATTGCGTATTATCCGGGTGTCAGTCTGCAGAGTGAGGTTCGAACTATCCGGGTATCGAGTATTATAGCAAAAATTATGGGGATCTAAGCGTTGAAAGAGCTTTTGAGGACGATGGATGGCTGCACAGGCACTTAGTGCGAATAAAAGGAACTGGAAAGGGGAGGATTGGCCGGGTGACTGAGACAAAGGCGGAAATTTTGAGTGGTTCGAGCCCAGATTGGAGGTTCCGTTTCTAGATTTGCGGTAAATTTAATGAATGTGGGCGATAGGAAAACGCAACAAAGTCTATATCCCACGTATTGGATGGGTTAGAATGAACACAAGCGATCTAATGCGGCATGACCAGGAAAATGACCGGCGGGTTGACCTAGATCTAGTTTGAAGAAAATCAAGAAATTGCGGAGGTTAATTAATGGGAATGGGAATCTTACTGGAGGAGGTTGAAGTGAAGCTCGACGAAGGCAAATCACGCAAGATTGGTGTCCCTTTGCGGTTCCCGGCGGGCCGGTTGGAGATTTGCCGGTGGATCTTGGCGGCGGCGCGGAGTGAGCTGTGGCGGAGCGCAGCCTCCGGCCAATGGGCTCCGGTGATGCGCGCGGGATTTCCGTGGTGGCGCTCGGTGAGGATGAGCACGGAGGGAGAAAGGAAGAGGAATGGGGGAAGTGAGCTGCTGGGGTTAGGGTTACCCCTACGAGTATATTTATAATGGTTTATGCGGATAAGTTTGGCTCCGCGAGCGGGAGCCGGGGATTACGGAGTAACGGCTATGTGTTTGAATTTTGCGAAATATGCTTTAAGTGTTGAACGCGATATCTGGGCAGAAATAGGAAGGGGATATTCCTCATAATATCAAGAGCAATTATCGAGTAAAGTGCAGGATTTTGACGCTTCTATCAGGGTTTAGACCCGGAAAGCTAAGCCGGGTATTTGGAGAAGAGCCGGGTTACCATATGGCCACTATGGAGTTGGGCCTAGCTATTTATCAAAGCATCTTAACCCGGCCTCCATATATTTGTGAGATTGGTATTTTTGCAGGGAATAGCGAGCACTTCAAGGAAGAATCCGTGAAGCCCAAGCTATTCTGGGGACTACTGATGGAGGGATAATAACCCGGTAGGCTAACTCCAAGGCGTAATCCGGCCCAAAGGACTCTGTGCAGGATCCGGCTAAGGATAAAGAAACTTCCGGAAGGCCCAAGTTTGTAGGCCCAGTAACCGGGATTGTGGGTTACGGTAAAGGAAGGTTAGGGTTTGTATGCCGTGTCCGGGTAAGATCCAGGGTGTGTCTTGGAGGACAAGCCGGGGGGTGCGGGTGCTTTATAAACCGACCCCTAGGTCTAGTTGAGAGATCCAAGAACCCTAGTAGTACCGCTTGATATCGAGCATCCAGTGTATACAAGAGATCGAGTTAATATATTGAGATCGGAGACTCGGCGATTTGATTGCCGGTTATCAGATCGAGTTCCACCATGTTTTCCTCTGAGCTAAACCCTCTCCCAAACGCCTGTGTCGTCTTGCCCCAAGATCAGTTACCCCCGGTAACGTCTGCCGTGATTATCCCACGACAGCTATCCAATTTGCTTTGGCGCATGGAATCTCGGATGACCTTGACAAGGTGTATTTGAGCGTTCCCTACGACGCCCATGGCAAAAAGGTAGCACTCCGTCCTTTTGGCGCTCGTGCTGAAGATCTCTCGAAGAAGCTCTCAGAGGTGCTTGCTTGTGCTAGTCGCAAAGGGAACCCTTCCGCGAGTGGAACCACTTCTGGAGCCCCCTAGGATAGTTTATATTTTATTTTGCTTGCCGATGTAATGAACCTTGGGATGTATTCTCGTATTTATGTTGCGTAATTGAAGTGTTTCTTGAAATCCGCAATGTATGATTTTTGCGTCTTGCTGTTGAGTGCTCCCGATGGGAGTAGCCCTTGAGCACCTGTGAAATAGGTGGTGTGTTTCTCGAGTGGGGTCTTGTGATTTTTCTGAACTTGCTTTGTTTCTCTCTAGGTAGTGGATCCTAGCACAGAGTCTTCGAGTGGGTCTGCTGCCCGGGTGAATCCCCTTGTTGCTGCTGCTAGTACGTTTGCCTCACTCCGTGACCGTGTTGCGGATGGTGAGCGCAAACTGAAAGCTCTGTGGGGCGTGGCTGATGTTGCGAAATCGAAGGAGAAACTTGCGGCTGAGCGTGAAAAGTTTGTGATGGAAGAGATGGCGGCCGTTGCAAAGGACATGCTTTGTAATCCTGCAAGCCCCCGAGTGCTTTGCTGCTTGCTTCCTTTTCTGTTTTGACTTGTTCGCTGGATTTGCAGTTTTTGAGCCCGACGGACCTTGTGAGACTCACTGGGTGGATAACCACATTTCCTATGAAGCGGGTAGCTCAAGACCACATGCAAACAATTTTTGGTCAGACCGCAGCTGAGGCTTCATTTTGGCCACCTTGGAGTATCGGGCGAGCCAGGCGAAGATTCTTCTTGAGTCCTGTCGCAGGGCTCTTTCTTGTGTGCATCGAACGTTTTATCCATTGGGTACCGTTCCTGATGGAGGGATGATAACCCGGTATGCTAACGCCAAGGAGTAACTGGGCCCAAAGGACGCTGCACATGATCCGGCTTAGGGAAAAGGAGCTTCTAGAAGGCCCAGGAGTGTAGGCCTCGTAACCCGGATTGTGGGTTCCGATAAGGAAGTTTAGGGTTTTGTAAGTAGTGTCCGGGTAGGATTCCGAGTACGCCTTGGATAGCAAGCCAGGGGATCCGGGGATTATATAAGCCGGCCCCTAGGGTTAGATCGACGAGTTCACAAGAGACACAAGTTTACGAGATAGAGATTGTGAGATATTGAGTATCCATTGTAACACGAGTATCGAGATAGTATATTCAGATCGTAGAGCGACTTGATTGCCGGCTACCAGATCGCATATCACCATGGTTTCCCTTGAGCTAAACCCTCTCCCAAACACCAGAGTCGATTTGCCCCAAGACAAGTTACCCCTGGTAACGTCTGCCGTGATTATCCCACGACAGTTCCAGAAGGGTGGAGCGGTTTGCTAAGGATCTTTCGTCGAGTAGGAGAGGTTCGGGAGTGCGTTCACAAGCAACTTATCTGTGGATATCAGGTAGCTCTCGCCTTTGTTCGGGTGTGGCATCCTGAGATCAATTTTAACTTGGTGGCGCGGCTTCCCGACTCTCCAGTTGATTTTTCTCCTCATTACGCGGTCGTCCAGCCCGCGGCAGGGCAGATTATTCGACTAACTTCCGAGGAGATTGATCAAATGCTTGCAGAAAGGACTGCTCACCGTCAGATGTAATCGTAGGATGTAGATATCTTATAACCTTGTATAGCTCACTCGATATGTTTTAAGGTGTTTATAAGGTGTGAACCTTGTTGTACCTTGTATTTGAAAAATTGCATTTATGCTAGTTAGGCGTAGCCCCCGTGTGTTTGGGGTGTATACCTGCTGTTTTAGCATGTAAAATGGAAGATGCGAATAGCTATGGTTGAGGAACCATGTGTTTTATTGATATGGCTGAGAAGCCATGTATTTGATCAAGCTACAGAATGGCTGGTACAGCCTTATTTCTTGCAAATAGAATAATCCTAAGGGTAGAATTTGCGGATATGCGCAACGTTCCACGGGTTGGAGTAGATGCCACCGGTCTCCGGGTTCTTCAATCGGTAAGCGCCACCTGGGATAACTTCGTGTATTATGAAGGGTCCTTCCCATGGTGGCTCGAGCTTGTGTCCTTCCTTTTGCTTGAGCCGCAACACCAGGTCTCCTACCACGAAGGATCTGTGGCGTATACGACGACTGTGGTAGCTGCGCAGTGATTGCTGGTATACCGCTGATCTTGCGAGTGCAATGTCTCGAATTTCGTCGAGGGCGTCCATGTATTCTGCGAGTGCCCTGTTTGAGGTTTCTTCGCTGTATGCAACGACTCGTGGAGCATTGAATTTGACGTCTTCGGGTAGGACGGCCTCGGCTCCGTAGACCATGAAGAATGGTGTATAGTTTGTTGACCGATTTGGCGTTGTGCGGAGGCTCCACAGTACTGATGGTAGTTCCTCGGCCCAATGCCCTGCTGCTGGGTTCAGGCGATCGAGTAGCCGCTTCTTTAGGCCAGCTGAGACTAATCCGTTAGATCGCTCGACTTGATCGTTAGTTTGCGGATGAGCTACCGAGGCGAAGCTGAGGGTGATTCCCTTTTCCTCGCAGAATTCTTGTGTTTCCTTGGCCGTGAAGTTGCTGCCGTTGTCGGTGATGATGTTGTGTGGTATGTCAAATCTGCACACGATGGAGTCGAGGAATTTCACGGCGCACTGGGCATGCGCGGAGGTGACTAGCATAGCCTCTATCCACTTTGTGAATTTGTCAACTGCTACGAGTAGGTGCGTATATCCTCCATGTGTCGACTTGTGTAATGGCCCTACCATGTCTAGCCCCCGTTGCGTGAAGGGCCGGGCGATGGGGATCATGTGTAGTTCTGTGGCAGGGGCGTGTGGCTTAGGTGCAAACCTCTGGCAGGCGTTGCATCTGTCGACTAGATCTTTGGCGTCTCTGGCTGCTGTGAGCCAATAAAATCCTGCCCTGAAGGCTTTACCCACGATTGCTCTCCAGCTGGCGTGGCAGCCGCAGTCTCCTTGGTGTATATCCCGGAGAAATTCCTTGCCATCTTCAGGTGCTATGCATCTCTGCAATACCCTTGATATGCTTTCCTTGTATAGCTCGCCATTGATCACCCGAAAGGATTTGCTTCGCCGCACTATTTTCCGAGCCTCGCAAATGTCTGCTGGGAGTTGTTTGTTTGACAAGTAGTCGAGGTATTTCTGCGTCCAGACTGGCTCGACCAGAAAAACTTGCCTTGAAATATTGTGGATGAGCTCGATCATAGCAATTTGCGGGCTGACTACTGTCTCTGCTGCTGCGGGTGTGCCTACTGGCTTCTTGACCTTGACTGGACGCTTGATCATTCTTTCGAAGTAAATTCCTGGCGGTATGGGTGTGTTTGTGGACCTCATGTTTGACATCTTGTCCGCTTCCTCATTGCTGGATCGTGCAATGTGTTTCAGTTTGCACCCTTTGAAACTTCCTTCGAGTAGGTTGTACATGTCGCGGTAGGCGGCCATGTTATCCGCGATAGCATCGCACTCCTTCATCGTCTGATGTACGATGAGGTTGGAATCTTCATATATCATCAATCGGGTGGCTCCACAAGCGATCGCCATTTTCGTGCCGTGAAGGAGGGCTTCGTATTCTGCGTCGTTGTTGGATACTGGGTCCTCGGGTGGGAAGTCCAATCGCAACACATACTACAGCTTATCTCCCCTGGGGGAGATGAGAATAACTCCGGCTCCGGCTCCTTCGTTCCTTTTCGACCCGTCGAAGTACATGATCCAGTTGCTCGTGTACTCTGGGGGTCCTGGTGTCTGCAGCTCCGTCCACTCGCTCGGGAATTCTGCGACGACTTGGAATTTTATAGAGTTGCGTCCTGCGTATATGATGTCCCAGACGCCTAGCTCGATGCTCCACTTCGCGATTCTTCCGGATGCCATAGGGTTGTTCATGATAGTACCGAGTGATGCGACGTTTAGCACCGTGATGGTATGTTCCTGGAAGTAATGCTTGAGCTTTCGGGCTGTGAGTACGACCCCGTATGCGAGCTTCTGGTAGTGGGGGTATCGCTGTTTGCACGGCGAGAGCACCTCGCTGAGCCATCCTCCGGCCGCTCAACCACGATCACTGCGCTGATAACTTGATTTGTTGCGGCTAGGTATAAGTACAGTGGCTCCCGTTCTTGTGGCGTTGTCTGAACACGCCTACTCTGCAGTGCTTGCTTTAGGTCTGCGAATGCCTTTTTTTTGCTTCGGGTGTCCACTCGAACTTGTCCGTCTTCTTCAGCAACTTGTAGATGGGCAATGCTTGCTCGCCTAATCTTGCGATGAATCTGCTTAGAGCAGCTAGCCGTCATGCGAGCTGTTGTACACCGTGAAGATTGGTTGGCTCCTTCATTGTTAGGATTTCTTGAATTTTTCTGGGTTTGATTCGATTCCTCGGGCGGACACCAGATACCCGAGAAGTTGTCCCGCGGGGACACCAAAGACGCATTTTGTTGGGTTAAGCTTGATCCTGTATGTGTTGAGGGCGTCGAATGTCTCCCTGATATCCTCGAGGAGTGTGTCCTCCACTCGAGTTTTTATGACGATGTCGTCAACGTACACTTGTACGTTCTTGCCAATGAGCTTGGCGAGGCATTTTTGCATGCAGCGCTGATATGTTGCGCCTGCGTTTTTTAGACCGAAGGGCATCGTCGTGTAGCAGTAGACACCGTGAGGTGTGATAAACATTGTCTTCTCCTCGTCCTCCCTTTTCATTCTGATCTGATTATAGCCCGAGTAGGCGTCCAAGAAGAAGAGGCGGTGGCAGCCTGCTGTAGAGTCCACGATCTGGTCGATCCGTGGTAAGGGGAAGTTATCCTTGGGGCAGTGTTTGTTCAACGACGTGTAGTCGATGCACACGCAGAGGATGTCAGTGTTTTTCTTCGGGATTAGCACCGGGTTTGCTAACCAGGTGGATATCTTTATCTCTCGGATGAATTTTGCGGCGAGCAGTCTATTCACTTATTCTCCAAGTTCCTTTTGCTTTGGCTCTGATAACCTTCGAGTTGTTTGCTTGATAGGTTTGGCGTCTTTGAAAACTTCGAGTGAGTGCTCGGCGAACTCCCTAGGTATTCCTGGCATATCTGAAGGCTGCCAAGCAAAGATTTCCATGTACTCAAGGAGGAGTTCGACGAGCGCGCCTTCCTATGCGGGCGAGAGGGTGGTGGACACCATCGCCGTCTTCGCGGGCTCCGTCGGGTGCACTTGATGCTTTCGAGTGTCGCTGTTTGCACTGAACTCGAGTTCTGGAGCGTTCTTTTTGGTGAGAGGCATCACAGAGTGGTCCGTGGTTTTTGCCAATTCTTCCAGTTCCACCTGCATCCCGAAAGATTTCGCGATCTCGCTGAACTCGATGTCGCACTTGTGAGATTTTTGGAAGTCGCCATCTATGGTGATGGGGCCGTATTCCCCAGGAAGTTTGAGTTTCAGGTAGGCGTAGTGAGGTACTACCATGAATCTCGCGAATGTTGTTCGACCGAGAATGGCGTGGTACTGTGAGGGCCAGTCGACTACTTCAAAGTCGAGGAATTCTCGTCTATAATTTCTTCCGTTACCGAGCACCACCTCCAAATTGATTGTTCCGAGTGGTCAGACTGCTTTTTCTGGTACTATCCCGTGGAAGGATGTCTCTGATTCTGCGAGTCCGTCCAGGTTCTTGTTTATCCTATGGAGTGTGTCCGCGTAAATGATGTTGATCCCGCTGCCCCCGTCCATGAACACTCGGGCGAGTTCGTAGTTGCCTATTTGCGCCTGGATGACGAGCGCGGCGTGTCCCGGTCGATAAACTCGCGGGGGATGGTCCTCTTTGGAGAAAGTTATCGCTTGGTCAGCCATCTTCAGGTATTCGGGTTTGGACGGTGGATCTTGGACGGCCATGTCTACTTGGCGTGTGTTTGTTTTCTGGGCCCTGCGGGACGGGTAGACTTTCTGTATCATTCCAAGGAGTCCTGCTAGGTTCGGGTACCCATTGCGCCCTTGGTTTGCGGCGGGTGGCGCTGGGAGCGCGGCCAACACCTTGTTTTGGTGTCCTGGTGGAGGTAGGGGTTGTGGCGCGTGGAATCCCTGATGTCCTCCCCCTGGGAGCTGTGGATAGCCCTGACTGACCGCAGCTCTGTTTTTCTTTGAGAAGGCCTCGTGGATGTCGAGAAACTTTCGGTAATCCTTGAGGAGGTGTGTTGCCTTAGTCTTGCCTGTGCGCTTATCTGTAAATAGATGTAGAGTGCAATAACCGTCCAGGTCCTCCTCGGGTGGATTCCATTCGTGATTTCCACGATGTCCGCTGTCACGATTTCTCGTAAACTCTGCCGCCACCAGTTCTTCTCGGTCGTCGTGATCGTAATGCTTTCTCCTTTTCTTTCGACCATGACGGTCGTCCTCAGGTGCTGGCGAAGATGTCTTTTCATTGCGCACCGAGTCCTCACCGTTGGCCCATCTGTCGGCTATAGCCATCAGCTCTCTGATGGTTTTGGGTGCGGCTCGCCCCAGTTCTTATCTGAAGGCGGTTCGCCGAGCTCCTTTGGTGAAAGCTTCGACTGCGACCTCTTCCGATATGTTTCCCGCCGTATTTTTGAGCGTGGTCCATCGCTGGATGTACTGGCGAGTAGACTCAACACTCTTCTGCTTGCAAACCCGCAGCTCCTCGATTGACGCGGGTCTTCTATATGTTGCTTGGAAGTTCTTGCGGAAGTTCAAGGTTAGATCATCCCATGATCCGTAGCACGCCCTCGGTCTTCCTTCGAGCCAGCTACGCGCAGCGCCTACAAGATGTAGGTTAAGGTACTGTATAGCTGTGGTCTTGTTCCCACGTTGGCATTTTACTACCGTGAGGTAATCTGACAGCCCGGATTTGGGCTCCAGCGAACCGTCGTATTTTGGCACTTCTGTAGTAAGCTTAAATCTTCTGGGCATTGGTGTCTCGTGGATTTCGCGAGTAAAGCACAATGCGCCGCAAGCCTCTTCGTTAGAGGAGGTGGATGGGGAACGTGCGCGGTTCCTGACCGCTCAGGCTTTGTTGATTTTGTTCTGCACGATGTTAGATCGCGCGTTGTATCCAGGTTGGTCGTGATCAACCTCCTTTCACGGCTCCTTGCTGCGGTGACGCGAGCGGCTGCTATAATGCCGTGGACTACGATCTCGATCCCTCGGGCTGTCGTCGCTGTTGCTCGGGCTATCACCGCGTTGCTGGGCTTCTTTTCCTCGGGCGCGACAAGGTGACTTCTCCCTTCTGGGCGATGTACTCCCGCGTCTGAGGGGTGTTTCTTTGTCTTTCCGAGGGGTTTTCTCAGTCTCCTATGCAGTCACGTTCTTGCGGTTTTGGGCTGCGAGTCTCGCGGCTGCCATGCCTAGCCCCTTTTGGACTTGCCTGTATTGCTCCGCTCAGGGTCGTTCTCTCCTGGCTGGTTCGCCTGCAGGTATGTGGCTGCACCCAGGACTGCGGCGGCGGGGGTCGTCGGGTGTACGTTGCCGTCGTCATCGATGTGCATAAGGGAGGTTTCGAGTGTTCTACTGATCCCACTGAGAGACCCGCCGTCCAGGGCCGCGGTCTTCGAGACGTATCTTTTCTTCGGGGGATTGTTCCCTACCGAGTGTGTTTTGGAGAGAGCCGCGCGACGTAGACTTGACTCGTCCGCCAGCTTTTTTTGCTCGTCCAGATCCTTGCGAGCTTCTTTGATCAGCGCTGCCGCTTTCACTGGATGGTAGTGGTATGCGGTTAGATCTTCTTGAGAGGCTCCTTCTTCAATCGGCTGGCCTGAGTGTATGGCCACCTTTGCCTTGACCCAAGCTTCTCGTGATACTTTCATGAGCTCTCGTTCTGTCGCGCTCTCTTCCGTTTCTTCGGGTGGATCGTTCAATCGTGCCATGCAGACCTGAGCCAGATATGGCCCGTGAGTCCTAGGCGTGGATTGACGAGTTTTTACAACCCGAGAAGGTTCCTCTGCAGCGATGGTGTGGAAGTTGCGAGTACCAGGGCGGACGGATCCACCGCTGGTTGCTAGGTTGCAACCAGCGTAGTTGGGAAGCGAGTCGAGAGTTTGCGGGCTCGAGACCGACTCGGAGTCCGATCCTTCGAGATCGGTTTGCTCGGGGAAGTGCAGGATTCCTGCTTTGTTGGCGTGGAAGTGGAAGCTCCCGAACGTCAGGGTGACGCTTTTCTCCAATCCACGAAACGCCGGGCGCGATTCCGATGAGTGTGGCGCGACAAAGATCGACCCGAATTTGATCGGATCTACCGAGGTCGAAGCTCCCGGGCTCCAGCTGAAGGTTGGCGATGATGAGGCCGAAGATGCCATAGATCCAACGCCCGCCGTTCCCACAGATGGCGCCAATTGTCGAATATGCATCTCAACAAGTCCCTCGGGTGAACCGATAGGGTTTTGATTAGGATAACGTGTAGGCGCTGGTGACAATCGTCGGCAAACAGGGGGCACGATTTACCCAGGTTCGGGGCCCTCGTAGAGGTAAAACCCTTACTCCTGCTTCTGTCGATCTGTATTAGCAATAGATCGGTTACAATGGGGGTGCTCGAGTCGAGAGTAAGATCTTAATCTCAAGGCTTTGGTGATGTGGTATTGCGTGTCCCCCTCCCGGTGGTTCTCCTGGCCTTATATAGGTGGCCAGGTCTCAAACCGCACCCGGGGGGGATACAAACCCTAACCTCAAGTCGGTTACAAGTTTCCTTTCTTGACCGGCAAGGCCTTGCGGGTGGGCCTCGATTGGGCCTTCTAGAACTGTCTATGGCATCTCCCTTCAGGCTTAGGTCTTGGGCCTTGGACCGGGTAGCCTTACCCGATAGGTCCAGGATTCATCCCCTCGTCAGGGGGCCCTCGCCATAGCCAGGCGCGCCCCTCTGGCCACGCCTGGGGTGGTTAGGACAGCCTGGTGGCCCACCGACATCGCCCTTTCGCCTATTTATTCCCCTCCGAAGGAAAATCCTAGGTACCTTATAAAAAATCCCCGAAAAGTTCCGCAGCCGCCGTCGTCGTTAACCCTAGATCAGGGGTTCAGAAGCTGTCTCTCGGCACCCTGCCGGAGAGGAGATCATCACCGGAGGCCTCTTCATCACCATGTCTGCCTCCGGAGTGATGCGTGAGTAGTTCATCCTTGGACTACGGGTCCATAGCAGTAGCTAGATGGTTGTCTTCTCCTCCTATGCCTCAATGTTTAGATCTCGTGAGCTGCCTAACATGATCGAGATTGTTCTTATGAAATTCTATGTGTTGTGTTTGCTGGGATCCGATGAATATTGAACTTATGCCAAGTTAATTATAGTCTTTATTGCATATGTTATTTGTGATCTTGCATGCTTTCCGTTGTTAGTGGTTACTCTGCCCAAGTAGTTGTTAGTGACTCCAAGAGGGAGTATTTATGCTCGATAGATGGGTTCATGCCTCCTTTTCGCATGTGCTCGAGTGACAGAAACATGACGGGGGAGGATGTGTTGTTGCCACTAGGGAGAAAACAGCGGTGTGAGTGCCCGCGTGCACAATCATTGCTTACATTACACACATTGCGTAATGCGATTATCTGTTGCTTGCAACTTAATACCTAAGGGGGTTCAGATGATAACCTGAGGGTGGATTATTAGTCATAGATGCAGTTGGATTACGGTCTATGTATATTTTTGTAATGCCCGCACTAAATATCATAGTAGTCATCATGTCATGAATGTGCACTACGGGTGCAACCTCTATTTGTCAATTTCCCAGCTGTAATTTGTTCACCCAGCATGCTATGTTTTATGGAGAGACACCACTAGTGAACCTATGAACCCCGGTCCATTTTCCTACACTGTTAAACAAACCACTACAATTCCCTGCTTTCTTCACTTACTGAGCATACACCATTTTCCACACTATATGTCTAATCTTTGTTTTCAGCAAGACCAGTGAGATTGAGAACCTCACTATACCGTTGGGACAAAGTATTTTGGCTGTGTTGTGTGCAGGTTCCGCGTTGTTGCTGACACCGGTGAGGCGCCATTACCACCATCAGTGGCATCAACCTTCCGAAGATCCTCTTTCTCCTACTGGATTGATAACCTTGGTTCTTAACTGAGGGAAATTCTTACCGCTGTACCCATCACACCCTCCTCTTGGGGTTCCCAACACGCCATCACAAGCATCAAGAATTTCTGGCGCCGTTGCCGGGGACTTAAAATTCATCATCATCAAGAAGTCTCCCCGTCAAGGCACCATCAAGGTGTAGCAAAGAATTTCTGGCGCCGTTGCGGGGGAGAAAGAACTCTTCTAACAAGGGGAGTCTCTCACTCTCAACCTCTTTATTTTGTTTATTGTCCTATTTTTTATTTTTTGTCTTATTTTGTTTTTTTATATCAAAAACACAACAAAATAGTTTACTTTATAGCTGTTATTTATTTGTTTGCTTTTATTTTGCTAAAATGAGTTCCTCTGAGAATATTAAGTTGTGTGACTTCACTAGCACAAACAATAATGATTTTATTTGCACACATATTGCTCCACCTGCTCCTACTGCTGCTTTCTATGAAATTAAACCTGCTTTATTAAATTTTCTGGTGTTAGTACTAATAATGCTGCTTCTCACCTTAACAATTTTGTTGAACTATGTGAGATGCAAAAATATAAAGATGTGGATGGATATATTATTAAAATAAAATTATTTCGTTTCTCTTTGAGAGGAAGAGCAAAAGAATGGTTGCTATCTTTGCCTAGAAATAGTATTGATTCATGGACTAAGTGTAAAGATGCTTTCATTGGAAAATATTATCCTCCTGCTAAGATTATATCCCTGAGAAGTGACATAATGAATTTCAAACAATTTGATAATGAACATGTTGCTAAAGTTTGGGAAAGAAAAAAAAAGTATGGTGAAGAATAGTCCCACTCATGGACTGACTACTTGGATGATTATACAAACCTTTTATGCAGGACTAAATTTCTCCTCAAGGAACCTATTGGATTCAGCTGCTCGAGGTACCTTTATGTCCATCACTTTGGTAAATGCAACAAAGCTTCTTGATCATATGATGATAAATTATTTAGAGTGGCACACTGAGAGAGCTCCACAAGGTAAGAAGGTAAATTCTATTGAGGAAACCTCCTCTTTGAGTGAAAGGCTTGATGCTATTATGTCTATGCTTGTTAATGGTAAAGCTCAAGTTGATCCAAATAATGTTCCTTTAGCCTATTTGGTTGCTCAAGAAGAGCATGTTGATGTGAACTTTATTAGAAATACTAATTTTAACAATAATGCTTATAGAAATAATTTTAGTGGAAACAATTATAAGCCCTATCCTCCTAATAATGGTTATGGTAATTCTTATGGCAATTCCTACAATAATAATAAAAGCTATACCTCTGATCTTGAAAACATGCTTAGAGAATTTATTAGCACACAAACTGCTTTTAATAAATCTGTTGAGGAAAAGCTTGGTCAAATAGATGTTCTTGCTTCTAATGTAGATAGCCTAGCTATTGATGTTGATTTTCTAAAACTGAAGGTTTTGCCACATAATGTTAAATAAAGTAAAACTTTGAATGCCATCCAAGTTCAAATTGATAATAATGTTAGGTTGATGGCTGAATTACGTGCTAGGTGGGAAAGAGAAGATGAATTGGCTAGAAAGAATAATATTGCTAGAGTTTGCACTATCACCACCACTAGTAAAATTGAAGCTCCAAGTGCTAGTAAACCTCATACTATCAATTGTAAAGTAGTTGGTGTTAACAAAGCCTCCACCCCTTCGGTGATACGTGCTAAATTGCCTCAAATTTCTGAAATTGCTTCTGATAAAAGTGCTGAAAGTTTTAGAGATGTGGGAGATAATGGTCCCATTCCTTTTGATGATAATAATTTTGATTTTCATGATCGCAATATTTCTGAAGTTATTATGTTCCTACAAAAGCTTGCTAGAAGTCCCAATGCTAGTTCCATGAATATGGCCTTTACTAAACATATTACCAATGCTCTCATGAAAGTTAGAGAAGAAAATCTGAAACTTGAAACATCTATCCCTAGGAAATTAGATGATGGTTGGGAGCCCATCATTAAGATAAAAGTAAATGATTTTGATTGCAATGCTTTGTGTGATCTTGGTTCTAGTGTCTCTGCTATGCCTCAAAAGCTTTATGTTATGCTTGATCTACCACCGTTGGAACACTGTTATTTGGATGTTCATCTTGCTGATAATGCTAAGAAGAAACCTTTTGGTAGAATGGATGATGTTCTTATTTTGGTTAACAATATCGTTGTCCCTGTTGATTTTGTTGTTATTAACATTGAATTCAATGCTTCTTGTCCTATTGTTTTGGGAAGACATTGTCTTAGAACTGTTGGTGTTACTATTGATATGAAAGAGGGGAGTATTAAATATCAATTCCCACTAAAGAAAGGTATGGAACACTTCCCTAGAAAGAGAACGAAGCTACCTTTTGAATCTATTATTAGATCAAGTTATGATGTTGATGCTTCCTCACTTGAAAATACTTGAGTTTCTTGCTATGCCTAGATGAAAGGTGTTAAAGAAAAGCGCTACCGGGAGACAAGCCGTTTTATTTCTCTGTTTTCAACCTGTTTTCCGTCGTTTCTTTCTGTGTGCTTTGCACTTGGGTGTTGTCTATTTCCTTAGAATCCCCGCTGAAAGTGCATTTGCATTTTTTATCTCTCTTAGGTTTTGGAGTTGATAACAACACTAGTGAGAATCTAACAGTGCGTCAAAGTATTTCAGGTAATATCATCTAGACGCAAAAAGGTGAAGAGTATTCCAAGACAAAGCCACCAAGATCAACTTGATCCAGCGGTAGTACCGGGCGCCTCAGCGGTAGTACCGCTCTGCACAGCAAGCGGTAGTACCGCGCCCAGTACCGCCAGAAGTACCACCAGAGTAAAAATGGCTACTGCATCCAGCAGTACTGGTTCGGTAGTACCGCTGTGTTCAACTTGGTCGAGGAGCAAGTCCTTGCTCAATGGTAGTACTGCTACCGCAGGCAGTATCGGCCAAAGTACCGCTAGCGAGAATTTGCTCTCAGTAATGCTTACGGTACTAGAGCGGTAGTGCCCTAGTACTACCGCCATCCACTTCGATTTATTTCGAAGAAGTGGCCAGCGGCAGTACCGATGGGCACTCGCGGTAGTACCGCTGCTGGAGTACCACGGTACTTCTACGGTGGTACCGCTCGCGCCCTGTCTCTCGATCGCTGCAGTACCGCTCACGTTGCCAGGTAGCGGTAGTACCGCTGACCCTAGCGGTAGTACCGCTAGGCACGAAAAAGGGTGAAACGGCTAGTTTGGGGAGGGGGCTATAAATACCCCATCCCCTTCTTCTCCAAAGGGTTGCTCGAACCATCATTGAACACAAGCATTTATTGAGCCTCCAAAAGCTAGATTTCTTCCAATCCCTCCACCCAAACTCGTTGATACTTGGAGGATTGAAGGAGAAGACCCCGATCTACAGCTTCATCGAGCCGATCTTCATTTCCCCCTCATATTCTAGAGGGATCTAGTCTAGGGTTTCCTTGTGCAAAACCTAGACTCCATTGCTACACTTGTTGGTGATTTGAGATTGTTGGGAGTCCCCAATTTGGTTGTGGGTGTGTGCCCAAGCTTGTTTGTAAGGGGCTTGATTCCCGCCTCAAAGGGGATCAATAGTGGAAGGTGGACTAGGCCTTTGTGGCGGGGTTCATCGGAGAATACAGTGAGGCCTTTGTGGCGTTGAGTAGGCCTTCGTGGCGAGCTCACACCCCTCCAACAAGACGTACTCCCTTAACAAGGAGGAACTCGAGAATACATCGTGTCTCCGTGTGCTTCATATCGGTTACCTAGTTCCCTTCCTCCTTTACTCGTGCTTGTATTGTTATTGTGCTTGTTCTTGTCATATAGGTAAATTCACCGTAATTGCATCATCTAGAGAATTTACCTTTGTGTCAATCCTAATTGTGAAAGAAAATTAAAATTGGTCGTAGCACCTATTCACCCCCTCTAGGTGCCCATACTATACTTTCACCCGATATATATTTTATTTTGTGTCTTTGTTGATCCAAGTAAAGCCTCTAGTGGGAAGTTGACACTATTTTCGGATTTCTGCGCAGGAAACCGATTTCTGCTGTCCACCGTTAAATTCGTATAAAATCACAGAAAATTCAAAATGAACTGAGTTGTTTTGTGCGTAATCCTGGGCTATATACGCAACTTTTCTTAGTTGAACACTTTTTGATTTGAGCAACAAAAGATTTTCGAAAAAAAAAATCATCTTTACCTCTTGTCCTATTTTGACAGATTTCTGCCAATAATTGCATTTGCATCTTAATCTCTTCTTTTGGTGTTCTTTTGAGGAAAAGAGTTTTAAAAGAAGTTGTGACAGTAGCTAATGTGTTTATGAGTGTTAGGCTTATGTTGAAACTGAACCATGTGAATTTATTATTTCGATTGCACTAACGTTGCTAATGAAGATTGTGAGAGTTTGGTGTGAAGGAAGTTTTCAAGGGTCAAGAGAAGAGGATGATATGACGTGATCAAGAAGAGTGAAGAACCTAAGCTTGGAAATTCCCCGGAGGTACATCCCAGCAAATTCCAAGAAGACTCAAGCGTCTAAGCTTGGGGATGCCCAAGGAATCCCCTTCTTCATCGATAAATTATCAGGTCACTTCTATTGAAACTATATTTTTATTCGGTCACATCTTATGTGCTTTACTTGGAGCGTATTTGAATTTTTATTTCAGTTTGATTTTATTTTTGCAATAAGCTTGGTTGGAACCCAGCATTATTTTATTGGAGAATGACACGCTCCGCTTTTTCATGGGAATACTTTGTATTCTTAATCTGTGTCTGGCTGCTGCATTTATTTAGCTCCTGTTTTGCATTCATCTCTTATTTAGAGCTGTTAGTACTCTCTAGTTCTCATTGCTATATGCTTAGGGAGAATTTTTGTTGTCATATATATGTTCTTGGTTGAGAATAGAAATGCTTATGTGGTAGTTGGTATAGTGGAAAAATTCACATGGTCTTGTAGATCAGTAAACTGCTTCACTTGAATCACTGCTGTTTTTTGAGATATTAATTTGCTTAATGGATAAACGGGAAGGACTAGTAAGTATAAACTTTTAATGGTTGGTCTAAGAAACTTGAAACGGTGCCACACTTAAATTACCAGCTGGTAGAAACAATGGTATATGATTGCTACGAGTGATACATTTCTGGTCGGCCTTTTGTTACGCGCTACGGTCGGGGTAGCTAACAGTGACTTGTCACTGCCACGGACCCTCTGGGAGTGATTTGCATTGTGCCTTGTAAAGATGATTTGCTTGCTGCAACCTTTTAACTCGTGAGTCTATTTTGCGGTTCCTGGCACTTCCACCACCCATATTTGCTAGCCTCTTCGGTACTGTGCATTTCCCTTTCTCACATTGAGAGTTGGTGCAAACTTTGCCGGTGCATCCAAATCCCGTGGGAGGACTTTGTTCTCCTACACATAAGACCATATATTCTTCCTCAAAACAGCCACCATACCTGCCTATCATGGCATTTCCATAGCCATTCCGAGATATATTGTTGCACAACATCCACCTCCATTATGTTACTTGATGATGAGCTTCATGGTTATTTATGCATACTGCTACACTGGAAGGAGCATGCAGTTGGATACATCAGAGATATTCCATTATGAGTTATGAGTGCTAAAAGTGTGATGATTCATTGTAATATAGGATGTTGCCCCTACCGGTGAGGATATATAAAATAAAAAAATAAAAAAATGAAAAGGCCCAAAAAGAAAAAAAGAAAAAAAGGGGCCAAAGATAGAATAAAGAGAGAGGGGGCGCATCACTATCCTTTATACCACACTTGTGCTTCATGTTTAGCACCAATGCTTCAGTTTGGAGAAAGTTTTCATATTATCATTCATTCATAACTATGTGGGGAACTTTACATTATAGAACTTGGCTTGTATATTCCAATGATGAGCCTCCTCAAATGAGCTCTAGGTCTTCGTGAGCAAGCATGTTGGATGAACCCCCACTAGTTCCACTGGAGAGCTTTCATACACTTATAGCTCTATGTGCATCCGTTGTGTGGCAATCGCTACTCCTTGCATAGCTTCGGTTGTAAGACTTTCTCTTGTCTAATGACCACTTTCAGCTTTGTGAGCCTTTCTTCCATTGACCTTCCAAACCCCCCATAATGTTCTCTTTTCCATAACATCCCAGTGCCAGGGACCAACGCAGAACACTTGCTTGTTTTTAGTGCGCAAATAGTTTAAGAGTGAAGCATTGCATCGTGTGGAAAGCTTGACTTGATCCTAACAGGGGTTGTGAAGATCGTTTGACGTGCATGATATTGTTGTTCTTGAAAGCTTAAATCATCTCTAATAAACTTTGCACGGTTGATAGTCTTTTAGTATTGATTCATTGAAAGTTTTGCTTCTTTCTCTTATTTGTTTATGCATTACTTGTTGATATCAAATATAGGTCACATCTTTAGTTCATTTGATCCTCGTTTACATGCTCTGCTTTACATATTACGATCAAAATTGTGTGGTAGCATGTCACCTTAGAAATTATTTTGTTTTATCGTTTACCTACTCGAGGATGAGTAGGAACTAAGCTTGGGGATGCTTGATACGTCTCCAACATATCTATAATTTCTGATATTCCATGTTGATATTATGCCAATTGCTACATGTTTTCTCCCTTCTTTATAGCATTTTTACACGTTTTCCAGGACTAACCTATTAACAAGATGCTAAGTGTCGGTTCCCTGTTTTCTGCAGTTTTTTATTTCAGAAAAGTTGTTCTAGAAATATTCTTGGAATTGGACCCCACGAATCCTGAAGTTCCTATTTTCCCCGAAAGCATCCAGAAGTCCGAAGAGGAGTCGAAGACGGGCACCAGGGGGCCCTCACCATAGCCAGGCGCGGCCCCCCTTGGCCGCGCCTGGGGTGGTGAGGCCACCCTGGTGGCCCACCGACGTCGCCCTTTTGCCTATTTATTCCCCTCAAAAGGAAAACCCTAGGTACCTTATCAAAAATCACCGAAAAGTTCTGCAGCCGCCGTCGTCGTCAACCCTAGATCAGGGGGTTCTGAAGTTGTCTCCCGGCACCCTGAAGGAGAGGAGATCATCACCGGAGGCCTCTTCATCACCATGCCTACCTCTGAAGTGATGCGTGAGTAGTTCATCCTTGGACTACGGGTCCATAGAAGTAGCTAGATGGTTGTCTTCTCCTCCTATGCCTCAATGTTTAGATCTCGTGAGCTGCCTAACATGATCGAGATTGTTCTTATGTAATTCTATGTGTTGTGTTTGCTGGGATCCGATGTATATTGAACTTATGCCAAGTTCATTATAGTCTTTATTGCATATGTTATTTGTGATCTTGCATGCTTTCCGTTGCTAGTGGTTGCTCTGGCGAAGTAGTTGCTAGTGACTCCAAGAGGGAGTGTTTATGCTCGTTAGTTGGGTTCATGCCTTCTTTTCGCCTGTGCTCGAGTGACAGAAACATGACGGGGGAGGATGTGTTGTTTCCACTAGGGACCAAAACAGCAGTGTGAGTGCCCGTGTGCACAATCATTGATTACATTACACACATTGCTTAATGCGATTATCTGGTCCTTGCAACTTAATACCTAAGGGGGTTCAGATGATAATCTGAGGGTGGATTATTAGTCATAGATGTAGTTGGATTACGGTCTATGTATATTATTGTAATGCCCGCACTAAATATCATAGTAGTCATCATGTCATGAATGTGCACTACGGTGCAACCTCTATTTGTCAATTGCCTAGCTGTAATTTGTTCACCCAACAGGCTATCTTTCATGGAGAGACACCACTAGTGAACCTGTGAACCCCGGTCCATTTTCCTACATTGTTAAACAAACCACTACAATTCCATGCTCTCTTTATATACTGCAAGGATACATCATTTTCCACACTATACGTCTAATCTTTGTTTTCAGCAAGACCGGTGAGATTGACAACCTCACTGTATCGTTGGGACAAAGTATTTTGGTTGTTTTGTGTGCAGGTTCCGCGTTGTTGCTGACACCGGTGAGGCGCCATCACCACCGTCAGTGGCATCAACCTTCCGAGGATCCTCTTTCTCCTACTGGATTGATAACCTTGGTTCTTAACTGAGGGAAATTCTTAGCGATGTACTCATCACAGCCTCCTCTTGGGATTCCCAACACGCTATCACAAGCATCAAGAATTTTTGGCGCCGTTGCCGGGGACTTAAAATTCATCATCATCGAGAAGTCTCCCCGTCAAGGCACCATCAAGGCGTAGCAGCGACCTCCCTAAGGACAAAGTAGAGGCGGAGCAGGTCTCCCGCCGAGCCAAGATGTATTGCGTCATCGACTCCAAGCTATACCGAAGGAGCTCAAATGGTGTCGCACTGTTGTGCGTCCCCCAGACGATGGCGTGGAGCTCCTCAAGGACATCCACCAGGGTGACTGCGGTCACCACTCTTCATCACGAACCCTCGTCGGCAAGGCCTTCAGGTACAACTTCTACTGGACTACGGCTCTCAAGGACGCCACTGAGCTGGTCAAGACCTGTGAGGCGTGCCAGTTTCACGCCAAGCAGACGCACTAGCCCGCCCAGGGACTTCAAACCAACCCCCTCTCGTGGATGTTCGCGGTCTGGGGGATGGACATACTAGGACCATTCCCTCGAGCGCTCGGAGGGCTACCGCTACCTCTATGCCGCCATCGACAAATTGACCAAGGGGACGAAGGTAGAACCTGTCCGGGACATCCCGACAAGGACGGCGGTGAAGTTCATCAAGAGATTGGTCTGCCGCTTTGGCGTACCCAATCGCATCATCACCGACAACGGCGTGCAATTCACACGCTGCCTCTTCAAGTTTTACTACGCCAATGTGAGCATCAAGATCTGCTACGCCTCCGTCGTGCACCCGTGCAGCAACGGCCAGGCGGAGCGCGCCAACGTCGAGGTCCTCAAAAGCCTCAAGAAGCAAAGCTTCAAAAGGCTCAAGGCCCACGGGAAGAAGTGGATCGACGAGCTCTCGTCGGTCCTGTGGTTAATCTGCACCACCGCAACCAAGCCCACGGGGAAAACACCTTTCTCCCTAGTCTATGGGCCCGAGGCCATTCTCCCTGCTGAACTCAAGCTTGCCTCTCCCCGAGCCAGGGCCTTCAACGAGGATAGGCAGGGGAACTCCATATGCCGAGGACCTGCTTCTTCTTGAGGAGGCGAGAACCTTAGCCGCCACCCGCGTAGCTCGGTACCAGCAAGGCCTCCGGCGCTACCACATCAACACCATCAGGCCACACACACTGGAGGTGGGAGACCTGGTCCTGAGAAGGATTCTCTCCCGAGAGGGCTTACACAAGCTCTCTTTAATGTGGGAGGGGCCGAATCGGGTAATGCAGGTCGCGAGACCTGGTGCGGCACGACTGGAGACAGAAGACGGCACGCCTGTGCCCAATCTGTGGAACATCCATCATGTGCGGAAGTTCTACCCTTAGTTCTTGCTTGCTCCACGTGCCCACCCCCTAGGCCGTGGTGACGCACCACGGTAAAAACGACGCCAGTACCTCTCTCCGTGAGGGTCTCAGGAGGCATCTCACCAGGCGGCCGCCTGGCTGCGAGAACCTCTACCCACACAAGTGGGAAGCCTCATGGCAAACCATTGCACCTGAGTTCACACGAGTCTCAGCCCCATGATGACGGGAGTTCCGTGTCCGCACGGTGGCGTCAAGTGCTTCTTGGGGGACCGCAGGGTCCTAACATCCCCAAGCGTGTAATGTAGAGCCTCACCCTAGCAGTAAAGATCCTTTTTGCTAACTACACTTGTCGCTTGGCAGGCCCCTTTTCCTTTCTTAGGGAGCGCGCATATGTTACTTCTTCTCGAGGACACCTCGCGAGCGGGGGCTGGGATCAATACCCGTGCACGGGTGAGACCCAACCAGGATAAATCCAAGTGGAAAGAGCTCTGTCTAAACGGGTCGCTACCGTGCACGACACCTCATCTAAGTCCTTGGTGCCGACTTCCTCCCTAGGTATCCACGAGAAGAGCACCAGACAAGCACTTTCGCTCACTGTAGAGACACACACCTGCCTCCCAAAGCAACCAATAAGGAACTTCCACGAGGAAGGAAAGGATACCTCGAGAAGGACAACGACGAGGACACTCACGGGCACAACCGACAGCGCCAAGGACGCCAAAACTTCTAGATCTAAGTCTAAACTCTCCCTCACTGACTCTCCAGAGGGTTCATTTGCAAAAATAATAGGCAAAAAGAGAACATTTCCTTCATATTTCATGCATCAGGTACATTCGGGTACATAAATGTGTTGCAGATCCATTACGAAGACAAAAAGGGACTAAGACCTGGAAGGGGTTATTCCCCCTCCACGACCATCAAAGAAGGAAAAACTGCGACCAACCTCGGTTGAACCTGTCTCGCCACAACTACGACATATGATCGGCCGAGGAAGGAGGCACCAAGGATAAGGAGGAAGAAGAGCAGTCCAGACAAAGGCTGATTGACCAGGATCGTTAGGCTCTCCCACTAGACAAAGGCACCCAAAGGACCTCAGTCGTCCACCAAGCCAGACTCCTCGCCCTCCACCTTGACGGCCGACTGATCTTCCTCGTCCTCCTCTTCAGCAACATCATCTTCATCATTGTTGTCACTCGTTGCTGCATCTGCTCTCGATGCAGCATTCTTCACGCTCGCCGCGACGCTCGAAGATCTTCCCGAAGAGTCGATCCCCTCCGTCGAAGCGGAAGTGGAGAACCTGGCTCTCCTCCAGCCTTTGGGCGTGGGCGAAGGTTTTCCACCCCCTCGCCAACGACAGGTGACCGGCGGAGCAAAACTCCGCCGACCCCCACCAGGGCCCGTGTATGCAGCGCACCACCTGGAGCCAGAACCCACGGGGTGGATTGTGGTCGATGGATCTGGCAAAGGCGTCGGGGATCCTCAGGCGGTTGCGGAGGTGACCGTAGAGGGCCACCAGGAACTCGTGCGCCAGCCCACGAGTGTCCTCCACCCAGCGGGGAAGGGAGTTCCCCATCACGCCACGGCCACGAGAAGCACGGCCGCCTTGGCCGCGCTGGCCTCGCGTGCTCGCTCCAGCCCGAGCAGAGGACCCCTCCGACTCATCCACAACCACGACAGTGCGCCTCGTGCTCCGTCAAGGGGTAAGCCGGAGTTCAGCGGCGAACCTCGACCTCGCCCTCCGTGAGCCATTCTCTGCCTTTCTTTCTCTCTCTACAGGTGAAGAACGGGGAGCGGAAGGGAGCGAAGACAGCGTTGGGAAGGAAGAGGAGCCACCCCTCCTATTTATGTCGAATCGAAGGGACGACATCGCGCCCGTTCCGTCTTCTCGCCGGCTCAAACATCGAAGCAAAAAGAGGGCACGTCCCGAGGGGGGGCACGACCACATGCCAAGACACTTACTGCTCGCCGCCTAGCCAGAGCACTCATTGCGATGAGACGTTTCCGCCATGCAGAGGAGATCGTGGGTTCTCCCACGAACCGTCGTGCCACGTAGTGAGGCTGACCCCGCAGCTTGAGGGCCCAAGACGCTTCGCCTTCTCTCAATGCACGCGCGTCATGGGCCCGGAGGCTAATGTCAGACTCACGGATACCAGGGTATCCTGGGCCATCTGCTGCTGGCCCAGCCCGTATGGTACAGAAGGAGTCCGTACCGGTCCACCATAGGTGAAGGGAGCCTCGGGCCAATTCTCGCCAAGGCAGATCGCCTCAAGAGGAGCCTTCCTCGCCAACATCGTTGCGTATCGCTGGGGAGGAGCCCTGCTTCGCCCACGCTCCTCCCTGGAAGGGACCCCGCTCATTGGGGGACAACCCATGTGAGGGTGATGTTCGAGTCTCTGCACGGATAATGGAGGCGCCGCAGGCGACTGAGCGACATTGGCCACAGTTGTCGTTCTTGTGTATAAAGCATGGAGCATCTATGCACGCACCAAAGCACTGTCCAAGGCTTTCCCCTTTGGTGCAACAAGACCAGTTCACCACTACAAGACGGAGGGAGCATCATTGGCGCCCCCACCTCTCTGCCATGGACGGTGGCACCGTCCTCGACGACCAGCGATAGCCTGTGTGGCAGAGCGCCGCAATGTACTTCTTTGGCCCCATGTGGTAGCCCTTTCCCGCCCAATGAGCGGGAAAGAGGGCCAAGTGCCGGTATAAGTAGGTTGCTTCCACTACCATAGAAAAGGAGATCGATCAAGAGGTCAATCGATCAAGGAATCGAGCCACCTAGTAGCTAGACCACTAGAAGATCTCACTTGTACTGTACGCCTCATAGTGCAATCAACCAGACAAGCAGGAGTAGGGTTTTACACCATCACGGTGGCCTGAATCTGGGTAAAATCTTCGCGTCTCCCTCTGAGAGCTCCTCTCCTGAAGCCTCTCGAGGTGCGATAGAACGTGGTTAGCCCCCAGTGTTCGAACCTCTAGGATCTACCCTTTCATGGACAGATCAGCTTCTCCGACAATGTTCTTAGTGATTTTATCGCTATATCTCTATCTCACAAGAGTGTCGATGATGCCCTTGCCTGCTCAAGAGTATTGGGAAAAACACCCAACCTAGCTTTGAAGTCAAAGGCAGTTGCTCGTGTTGAAGAGGTTGAGGAACTTGATGATGATGAAGAGGACTATGAGGACACATACAAGGGTGATCACATGTGCATTGCTCTGCCATGCATGGCTATTGGAAGAGATGGGAAGCTCATAAGGCCGGTACTCCTAGACCCCCAAGAAACAATAACTATAAGAAGAAGGGAGAGCGGCTAAGGACATGCCACAATTGTGGAAGTGCAAGTCACTTCGTCAAAGAGTGTCCATTTGAGACAAGAGAAGACAATGAAGGAAAGCTTGTTTGCAAAGATAAGACCAAATCCCCTAAAAACAAGAACTTCGCTAGAAGAGTTCCAAGGGCTCTATATGTTCAAGAAGGGGGCATGTTGGAAACATACATCTCCGGAGATGAAGGAGAAGATGAAGGTGTAGGTGTGGCCCACGTAGACGTAGCTACATCTTCCTCTTCATCAGTCTCCCTATTTTAATCCCCCAATGAGAACGATCATATCCATCGTACATGTCTTATGTCAAAAGCCACTTCGGGAAGTGCTTACGGATCGGGCAAATGGACGGTGGATAGTGGTGCATCCCAACATATGACCAGAAGCGAAGACATAATGAGTGATCTTAATCCTCCTTCACCATATCTCAATTGCTTACTATTGCTGATAACTACGAGCTAAAGCTATTTTGATGAGGCAAGGTGGCTATATCAAATGATTTATCAATTGAGAATGTTCTTGTGTGCTTGGAAAGCAACATGGAGAACCACACCTAGAAAGACCACCATCACCACCTTAAGAATTCTCGAGCTTATTCACTTGGACCTTTTTGGTCCACTATCCTATGATAGTGTCAGAGGAAAGAAGTATTGCTTGGTGATTGTGGATGATTATTCAAGATATTGTTGGGTGTATTTCTTCAAGAGGAAGAGTGAGACTCAAAAGAGAGTCATTGAGTTTATCACTTTGGTGGAGCGCCAACACAATGCAAGCATTATGGCCATCCGGAGTGATAATGGTTCCGAGTTCAAGAACTATATCGTGGTGGGATTTCTTAGTGAAGAAGGGATTGCTCATAAATATTCCACTCCCTATACCCCTCAATAAAATGGTGTAGCAGAGAGAAAGAACCATACACTAATTGATGCGGCAAGGGCAATGATTGTGGAATTTTCTTTTCCATATAATTTTTGGGCCGAAGCCGTCTCCACCGCTTGTCATGCTAGCAACCGGTTTTATCTCCGCAAGAACTTGAACAAGACTCCCTATGAGATCCTCGCGGGCAAGAATCCGGATGTATCTTACTTCAAGGTCTTTGGTTGCAAATGCTTCATTCATAAGAAAGGTAAACACTTGTCAAAATTTGGGACCAAATCTTATGAGGGTATCTTTGTTGGATATGCCACAAATTCTCACACCTATAGAGTCTACAAAAGGTCCACTGGACAAGTTGAATAAGCTATAGACGTGGTGTTTGATGAGGATAATGGCTCCCAAGGGGGCTGCATAGATCATGGTGTTGTAGGAGATGCAATTCCTCCCACCGGCATAAGAAGAATGGGGGTTGGTGAAATAATCCCCGTTGAGGGTTACCGGATGACGGAGGGAGAAGAAATATGCTATAATCAAGTGGAGCCATTGACTACACCTATTAATACACAAGATATCCAAGAAGATGCACCAAACCCTCAAGCTAATGAACAAGGCCAAGCTCAAGATCCTCCCATTGTTAAGAGAGCTCAACCAAGTGGTGATCCTTCACCCATTGATGATCAAGGCCAAGTTCAAGATGGACATGAATCCGATGAAGAAGGTGATGCTCAAGCTATATCCAAGGAAACTTTGGAGGAGATGCTAGCTTGTAGAGCAAAGAGAAGGCTAGAAAATCTTGAGCGTGCGGGCCACACGGAGGACAAGATTCTTGGTAAAGTTTGAGGAAGGGTTGTCACTAGAAGGCAATTGGCAGATTTTAGCAAAGCTCATGCTTTTGTCTCTTTCATTGATCCCAAGAAAGTATATGAAGCTATCTAAGATGAAGATTGGCTTGAATTCATGCATGATGAACTCAACAACTTCGAGCGCAACAAATTATGGAAGCTAGTGCCAATACCTAAGGATTGCAAGAATGTTACTGGTACCAAGTGGGTGTTCAAGAACAAGCAACACAAAGATGGCATCGTCATTCGCAACAAGGAAATATTGGTCGATCAAGGTTTCTCTCAAGTCGAAGGTGTTGATTTTGGTGAAACCTTTTCCCCCGTAGCTCGTCTTGAATCCATTCGTATCTTGCTTGCATATGCATCTCATCATAATTTCAAGTTACAACAAATGGATGTGAAAAGTAATTTCCTAAATGGCCCCATTAATGAGTTAGTATATGTCAAGCAACCTCCGGGTTTCGAAGATCCCAACCACCCCAATCACGTCTATAAACTCGATAAGGCGCTCTATGGACTTAAAAAAGCTCCACATGCATAGTATGAGCACCTTAAGGAGTTTCTAGTGGATCACGGTTTAATGTTGGTTTAATCGATCCCACCCTATTTTCTAAGATGGTTGGAGGTGACTTGTTCATATGCCAACTCTATGTGGATGACATCATTTTGTGGTCTACTAACACCAATTTCAATGAAGAGTTTTGCAAACCTATGACTGATAGGTTTGAGATGTCCATTATGGGAGAATTGGAGTACTTCCTTGGCTTTGAGATCAAGCAATATCCCAAAGGAACCTTTATCAAGCAAGCTAATTATACTCAAGACATGCTCAAGCGGTTCAATATGCATGATGGTCAAACCTATGAAGACTCCAATGTTCACAACCCTTGACTTGAAACCCGATTCGGATGGTAAAGAGGTAGATCAAAAGGTATACCGCTCCATGATTGGATCTTTGCTTTACCTTTGTGCATATAGATCGGATACCATGTATAGTGTTGGTAAATGTGCAAGGTTTCAATCCTCTCCGAGGCAAAGTTATTTTGAAGTGGTCAAACGAATCTTTCGCTATTTTGTTCATACCCCAAACTTTGGTCTTTAGTACCCCAAGGGTTCAAGTTTTCAGCTCATTGGTTATTCGGATGCACATTATGCGAGAGAAAGAAGATGGATAGAAAGTCCACATCCAAGGGTTGCCAATTCCTTGGTCTCTCCTTGGCGTGTTGGTCTTCGAAGAAGCAAAATTGCATAGCTCTCTCCACCACCGAGGCCGAGTACATATTTGCGGAAAGTTGTTGTGCTCAATTGCTTTGGATGAGGCAAACCTTGAAGGATTATGGTGTCAATTTTGACAAAGTGCCTCTTCTATGTGACAATGAGAGTGCCATCAAGATCGACTGCAACCCCGTTCTTCACTCCAAGACGAAGCACATCGAGATTCGTCATCACTTTATTCGGGATCATGTTTAGAAGGGTGATATTGATCTCTCTTATGTGTCAGCCAAGGATCAACTTGTAGATATCTTCACGAAGGCCCTTGATGAACCAAGATTTTGATCTTTGAGGAATGAACTAAATGTTGAAACTGCATTTCATTTTTCCCGGTGTTTTGTGTGTTAGTTAACAATACTAAGTACATTATTTATCGAGGTGTTTAGTGTGCAGATGTTATACTTAACATCGGCATCAATCACCGAAAAGATCGGTGAAGAAAGGCCTAAGTGATTTGGGACAGAAGCCAACCGGATTATTCTAACCGGATTATTCTGGGCAACTGGATACTCCGGTTAGGATAGTTCTGGTCCATATTCGGGACAGAGATGAGCCGGATTTTTGGTACCGGAATATTCATCAAAGACCGGATATTCCGGTAGTGGAGATTTTGCTCGAAAACGGCTAAGGACTGGAGATAAAACTGACAGAGAGGAACCGGATTATTTGTACCGGATTATTCCAGAGGAGCCGGAATATCCGTTTCAGTTGCCTGCGCAGGACAGAGATGAGCCGGATTATTTGTTCCGTATTATTCAAAGGCAACCTGATATTCCAGTTGAAGCCAACGGATTCGAGCAGATCTGCAAACCGGATATTCCGGTACCTTTTTTCCTGCAAAACGGCTAGTTTTGAGGATGGGGTATAAATACCCCTCCTCTTCCACCTTGAGCTCTAGTTCTTCCCCTTGGCATTCAATAGCATTTAAGAGCTCACCAAATCCGCAATAACTCCCAATCCCTCCCACCAAACTCGAAGATCTTTGGAGGATTGAAGGAGAAGGCCCCGATCTACATCTTCACCGAGTCGTTCTTCATTTACCCCTCTCTAACTTGAGGGATCTATCATAGGGTTTCCTCTTGTGGATAACCTAGGCATCTTTCTACTCTTTGGTGATTCAAGATTGTTGGGAGCGCCCAATTTGGTTGTGGGTGTGTGCCCCAAGTTGTTTGTAAAGGATTCGATTCCCGCCTCAAAGGGGATCAATAGTGGAAGGTGGACTAGGCCTTTGTGGCGTGGTTCATAGGAGAATAGGGTGAGGCCTTTGTGGCGTTGAGTAGGCCTTCGTGGAGAAGTCACACCCCTCCAACGAGACGTACTCCCTGAACAAGGCGGAACTTGGGATTACATCCTGTCTCCGCGTGCTTCATATCGGTTATGTAGTTCCCTTATCCCTTTACTCATACTTGTATTGTGATTGTGTTATCCTTGTCATATAGGTAAATTCACCGTAGTTGCATTATCTAGATAATTTACCTTTGTGTCAAGCCTAATTGTGAAATAAAAATAAAAATTGGTCGTAGCACCTATTCACCCCCCCCTCTAGGTGCCCATACTTTACTTTCAATTGGTATCAGAGCCTCGGCTCTTCTATCGGGCTTAACCGCCTAAGAGTTTAAGTATGGGTGATGATTCGGATACCGAAGGTTCCGTGGCGCCGGTATCCATGAATGATCTCAATGAGTTGAAAATTTCATTGACCTCATCCATAGACACCAAAATCGATGAGTGGCGTCACGTCTTGATGGAACTCTTGAAAGCCAAAGGACCGGAGGTCACCAGCTCATCTCCTTCGGAAAAATCTCTAGAGGGCGCCAAGAAAGGGGTAGATGGTGATCCATCTAAAAATGCTTCCGCCGAAAAGTCCACGAAGAAGGGTACGGAAGGATAGGGAGAATTTCACTCCGTCCCCGAAAGTTATTCTCCCGATCCTCCCGTCCCACATCCTCATATAATCCCTAGGGGAGATTGTCACATCCCAATTTTGGAATACCTGATAACACTGTTGTTTTGCTAATTGCTTGACTAATAAACCTTGGTTGTGTTTGTTTGTGTTTGTTTGAGTGCAACTAAACAAACTAATTATATAATCTTACATGGCTAAGAAATTGAAAACAAACTTAAAAAGATTGCAAAGCAGTAATCTAAAAATATTCAACATCTTGTTCCAATGACTTTGACAATATTTTCTAAAGTAAATATTGATCAAAGAGTTTTCCAAAAACATATTAGGAATCCAATACTTGTTGAATATTATTCCAAGACCTAATTTAAGAAAGAAGAAACACTTAATAAATTTCCATAAAGGATTATCAGAAAAAGAGGCATTCTTAAATGCTTCACCAAAATATTATCAAATGTTTTTCCAACCTTGCAATCTTAAAAACAAAAGTATTTGAGAGCATTGACTTGCTATCTCTAGTCATATAAATATTTTGGCAAAGCATTGCTAAAGAAAAGCCAAGTGCTTTATTAAATAGAAATTCCAATATTTCCAGAAACAGAAAACTCAAACAAGTTACTATTGGAAACTTTCTTAAAATGATTTGAAATTAATACCATTGTTTCCTTATATCAAATAAGGAACACACACAAGAGGAGACCAAAATTTGAATCCATTAAAGTCCTGAAAACATGAATTTTCTCCACAGCAACATTTGGGATTTTGAACAAGTTTGTTCTACAAACTTTTTCCAAATGCCATGAAATAAATACCACATGCTCTATATCATAAATAAGGATGAAAACCAAAAGGGCACAAGTTTTGGAATAATTTAAGTTGCCAAAAACCCCTGTTTTCTTGACAGCACCTTTTTGAAATTTGAACAAGTTTGTTCTATGAAGTAACTCAAAATGACTTGAATTTTCTACCACATAAGGAACACATCAATTAAGGAATGTGTGCCAAACATTATCATTTTTGGAAGCTCCTAAGTAGGTTAATAAATTCAATGTCCATTTATGTAAGAATTCAAATTTGAACAACTTTGAATTATCATGTTTATCTAATTGAGCCAATTTTCACATATGTTGTGTATCTTAACTAATTAGAATTTTGGGCAAAAGGATTTAAAATTTAAACCTTGTTTGCTTAGTGAAAACATCCTTTTTCAGAGAAGAGAAGGACCTAGTTGTAAATTTTCCAGGGACCTAGATGAAATCCGAGTCACCACCTTCTTCTACCTCTAGCTCTCTGTAGCAAACAGCACCCCTAGCCATGGCTTCGAAGGGAAGGAACCCTTGAGGGATAAGAGGCCCCCCATGTGCCTTGTCTCCCCCAGGCCCCCCCTCTATCTCTCCCCCCCCTCGAGCTCTCTCCCACTGTACAAAAAGATGCCCAAACCGAACCCTAGGCTAATAGCTCGCCGTCGATTTGGCCCTCTCCGAGCTCGCCGCCGGCAACCGTGTGTCCCATTAGCTCCCCCACGTCGTGTTGAGCACGTGTGCCAAGGGAATCGAGGTGGGACGACCCGTAGTGCCCGCGCCGTCCCGATTCCTCTTCGGCCCCGACGGCACTCCGGCGACGGATTCCGGCCGCCTCGGCCCTTCCCCGCCCTAGCCGAGCCCTCTATCGCATTCTAGGTGAGCAGGGGAACTCCCCCGACCACTTTCCCCCCTCCCTCTCCCCCTAGAACCTCTCCACGCCGCGCTCGCTGTACGGTCGCCGCGCGTCCTCGTCGCCGGCCGCCTTCCGGCCGTTCCCGGGAAACGAGATCGCTCCCGCTTGGTTCCCCTCATCGTGAGCGTTGCGTAGATGTTTTTATGTTGCGAATTGGTCGCCGATTTCGCCGTATGCGAGCTCGCCGGAGTTGTTCCGTCGGCGGATGACCTCAGGGTGAGGTCATGCTCGTGTCAGCGCCCCTTGACCCGCGCTGGGCAGTCAAATTGGCCCGTGGGGCCGCGCTGCCTACGTGGCTGACCGCGTGGCGGTTGGCCCGCGTGTCAGCCTCAGGGGCTAGCTTCCCTCGCGGTGAGATATGCCCAGGGCCGGCCCATTCAGCAGATCTGGCCCAACTCTAGTTCTTTTCCAATTTTATTTTCACAGCAACAGACCTGTTTACTTTTGGCTCTAAATGGCAACCTAAAAGATGATTTTGACCAAACCAAAAATTACACTGGTACACTAACAAAATCTAAACCACCTCCAACTTGTAGATCTACATTTGGATGAATAGATTTGAAATGAAAAATGATTTGGCAACAGGTACCAGAAACACAAAAATGAGCACCATTTTTATTTCACAGCTCAGAATGAAGTGAGGCCAATTGCATTGGAAAGCCCTTGAAATTTCCTAACAGGAGCAATTAACCTTGCTTCCAAATTCCTCATATTTTTGAAATGGCATGCAATTTGGTAAAACACCAGAGAGCACTTTGGTGATTTTTATAAAATTATTAAAAATGAATTTTGATGCAAACTCAATTGGATGGTCTTGTATATGTTTAGGGCTATCCAAAACTAGAAGGGTTTAATTTTTAGAGCATCCTAGAAAATTTTGTGGACAGATCCTTGTTTTGCATATTTCTGCCATTTTGGCATTTTAGGTAATTAATTGTTGTGATTATATTTTTGTGTTGCAATAATGTTTTCTAGCATGTATAAGTGGTGTGAACTTGTTTTATAAGTGTTACTTAGCTATTTTTAGCATGTTAGATTGTGTGGACTTGAGTTGAGAAGAAATATGATTTATGGGAATAGAATATGTTTTACCTCTAGTTATTACTTGCATAGTATTTTTGAGTGTTAAATATATGTGCAAACACTTGGTTTGTTGATTGAATCCAGTACCATGTTGGTACTTATATTGTGTTGTTATCACCTCTGCTATCTTGCATTTGAATTGGTAGAAAAGCATGAGTAGCTTAGTCATCACTATGAGAATGTTATGGAAAAATTCCCTCATGTGTGGAATTTTTGACATAAACATTTGTGCTTGTGTAGCCACATATTTTTGTTTGGTATTCATAGGACCAGTAGCATTTTTATTATATTGTTATGAGTACTTGAACCTTAGAGTTTTCACTTGTGTGAAAACAATAGCATGAGTAGCATTACCTTGCTTATTTTAGCACCCTGTTATTTTCTGCTAGTATTGTTATTGCACTAGGTGCTAGTTTAGTCTTTTGTTAATTTTTAGCAAGTGTGACCAGAGGATTTGTGACCTCTTAATGCTTTGTTATGCTAGTGGAACACCCACTGGTTTCATTGCATTTTTGGTGGAAACATTATTTCCCCAAACTAGATGCATTTCTCTTATGTAGTTTCATAACTAATGAGTGCCTAGTATTTTTGCTTTGGGAATTTTTGTGCTAAACAAAAATGGGTATGCTTCTGTTTGTAAGTGGTTGTAATCATGTGTGGCTTGCTAGGAAAAATCCATCTTTGGAGTGTTGATTGATTCCTCTAGTAATGCCCTTTTTATTACTACTAGTATGTAGGAGTTGCCCTGCAAAATGATACCTTGTTTTATCCAATGGGATATTTTTGTTATAGCAAGTATAGATGTTTTTCACTACTGTTTTTATGACATTGACCCTCTGGTTGTATTTCAATTACTTGATTGAAATGCATCCATTGATTCTTCATGTTTGAGTAGTACTAGTTTCCTTAGCAGTTTTTGTATTGAATTATTTTTCCTGCCAACTTGGGTTTGGTAAATATTTGTGTATTCTTGCATGAGGACATGTTTTCATTTCCCATTATGATAACATGGTTCCTTGTTTGCATTTTAGTACTTTACTTGTTATGCTTGCGTGCATAGCAAACTTTTAGTAGAAACATGTCAATAGGATTCCTCCTTTTTAGTCATTGTTTCTATTATTCTCACCTTGAGAAATTGTGTGTTTTGTGATGATTCTATTACTTTGTTACACTTGTGTAGGCTCACTGATTTGTAAAAGTAACTTTTGCAAATCATGTGTCTTATTTATTCTTGATGTGAATTGAGACTTAGTAGAATAGCTATATTGTTCTTTTTGTGGTTTGGTTGATAGACCCATTGCCATGATTATTTTTGTGCATGTTTTATATACTTTTAGTAGTCTCACCTTTGTGAAACTAAGTGTATTTTGGGTTTATTAATATCTTGGTATGAGAGTGGCACACCCACTGAGTCCATGATATTAAGGTTGTGAGATATGTTCCTCCAACCTTAAGTTGTCTTATTAAATGGCATTTCTGCCAAGTATGTTTGTTTGATTGTTTGCCTCCATTAATAATTGTGTGATTAGTTATTTTTAGTTTCCTTGCTGTATGTATTGTTATGTATGGTTGCTTGCCTTGATTGGTTCTGAATGTGTGTCCTTTATTCTTTTTACGACGTTAGAAAAACGAAGAGGAAGGAAGTGTCGGGAAGCTCTGCTTCAAGTTCCAGTCACTCCAAAACCAGGGACACAAGGAGATACCAGGCAAGCCATCCTGATTGCTTGCTGATACAATACTTATCATTATCTATCATGCATGTTTTACCTCTGAAGTTTTACAAAAAACTTGATTATCAAAACTATTTTTGATGTGGAAATTACGACTATACTATATATAGGTTACTATCATGCCAGTAGTTAAACTTGGTAATACCAAGCCCATAAGCCACCGTATGGTATTTATTACCATCAAATATACTAGTCCCTAAGTGGACACCCTAAAATTGTGATTCTACAAAACAAAGGCTTTACGGAAAAACCCGGAGAAAAGGCGGATCCTCGTTCTCCGGAGGAATGTGGAAGTGGTCATTTTTGAGAAAGTGGTGTTTTCAAAAATGACACATAACCTAGTCTTCGCCGGACAACCTTTACCGTACTGCCACCCTACCCCAACATGGGCAAGGGGCTTAACTTGAAGGTTGTTCTTATTAGTGTGTGCTATCTCAATGTGCTATAGGGGATGCGATCCTCTGAACCGAATGTCGTGGAGACATATAAAGTGTGGGATTAATTTTCCCTCCGGATGCATCAGTTGAGGCATCCTGGCTTGGCGGGGATTAGCTCGGTGCCGGGGATGTGGTAAAACCCAACTGAGAGATAGGCATATTCTAGCTTGAACATAGTGGATGGTTATGATCAGATACCTGATGTTTACATACTGTTGTTACAGTCCGTGGTTGTTTCACGGGAGGTGTACTGGATCTGGTGGATGTGTACACCTCTGCAGAGTACAACTTTTTCGAAGAAGCCGCGTCCTCGGATATGGACAGTTGAATGGCCATGTAGCTAGCATTGTGTCAATGTTTTCAAAAAGGAAGTTTTTGAAAGGGAAATTTTGGAAAGGAAGTGTTGAACTTGTGAAGTTCGGAAAGGAATGGAAACTTATACCGTGGAGGTATCGTCGATGATGAAAAGCCAGATGATGTTATACAAAACAAAATGTTTTGCAAAGAAAACCTTTTCTACTCTAAGCAAGAATTCTGGAAACTGATTCCAAGAAGTTTTGCAAAGAGAAAATCTTCTTTAAACAAAACTTTACCAAACCTCTTGTACATGTGATATCTACAAGAGAAATAAAACTATATTATTTTCTCCTGAAGTATCTTCTTCAACGAAGATACAGATTAACCTGACTGCAACTGTGGTGTCATCATACATGAACACCATTGATAGTGAACCCTATTTATAGCCTACCTATTCCACCATATAAGCATATTTGCATGTTGGTAAGTGACATGATGGATGTCTTGCTGAGTACATTCAAATGTACTCATTATGGTTTCGCCCCTGGTATCTACTTATCAGATTTGGAGAAGGAGCCTCCAAAGGATATCTATGAAGAGAAGTACGGAGTTGACGGCTTTGCGAACTAGGATCGTCTCCGGGTCAGCAGCCTGTAGGTTGAGGCGTGACTTGGGCTCAACTACGTTGTGTTTTATTTGTCTTCCGCTGTGTTGATAAGTTGCCTGCCCCATGTGGCAGTTGCGTTAAACTTGATCATGTGATCTTTTATGTAATACCTTTATGTATTCGTGTAATGGATGATGTATTTCTGTGTGCCAACTGTGTATGTTGTTCACGACTGATCTTTCTGGGATCGTGAATGTATGCATACGTAGGGTTTCAGACTGCCGGTCTGGGGTCCTTACAGAGATCCACCTAAAATTGATGCATTTTCTTTTCGTGAATGGCAATATTACATGGAGACTCACTTGAACTCTTATTGTATAGAGCTTTGGAGAGTCACTCGTGATGGATACAAGCCTCATGACCCCAAGAACCTAACAAGAAGAGAAGCCGTAGATTGTCAACTCAACTACACCGCCTTGTCAATTATTCAACAATTTGTGGGTCCTAACCACATGCCGCATCTTCAACAATATTCCACCGCCAAGGAAACATGGGACGCTCTTGTCGTCATGTTTGTGGGCAATGAGAGCATGCAAAGGAATAGATATGATGCCTTAACCAATGAGGCCGAAGAGATCTATATGCATGATGGAGAGAACCATGAAGACATGTACCAAAGACTCAAGACTCTTGCCACCGCGTTCTCAAATGTTGGTGCCAAGTACATTGATGATGCTTGGATCAAGATGAAGTACATGATTGCCCTAATGCAATTTGAGGGCGCATACTTGAAGAGCATTCAAGGAAGACATGATTTCCCTTCTATGACCTCAACTCAAGTTATGCAAGAAATGTGCTCCTATCAAGTGCAAACCAAGAATGCTCTTGACAACCGTGCTAGGGACATTGGAATGCACAAAGGGGCATCGGTTGCTTTGAAGGCCAAGGTTGTGTCAAGAGAGGTTGAGTATGAAGAAGAAGGCGATGAGGTGTTGGCTCCTTTGAAGGATCAAGAGTATGATCCCGTGCTCAAGGATATAATTTCTCTCACCGTGCAAAATTTTTGGAGGAATCCTCCCAAGGCCAAGAAATTTGTTGAGGAGAAGACCAAGTCTCGCTATGGCAATGATGGGGCTCAAAAAGTGAGGTCTTGCTTCAATTGTCAAGATAAGCACCACTTCATTGCGGAGTGTCCCTATGAAAATAGAGAATACCATAGTGGCAAGCTCGTTCGCAAGGACAAGTCCAAGGTTGAGTACAAGAAACCTCATTTCAAGAAGAAACCTTTCAACAAGAAATCTCCCACCAAGTTTATTCTTGTGACTCAAGAGGAGTATGATTCCGGGAGTGATGAAGAAGAAGAAACCAGAAGTGAAGTGGCCGCTCTTGCTATTGCTTCTACTCCATCGTCTTCATCTCTCTTTGAATCCCCCAATGAAAATCATCCTCACCCAAATTCCAAGTGCTTCATGGCTAAGGCCTCGGAGGTATCACCTTCTCCCAATTCTAAAACCCCAAGTGAACTAGAAAATCTTGTTAGTCTTAGAGTAGAAGATGAAATGCTCTCTTTGGAACGTTTTATGTCTGACATACAAGGGGAGACCAAGAAGTACTTTGAACATCTCATGAGCCAATTGGGAGAGGCCCATGAAGCTATTGAGAAGAAAGGTGAGATTGAGATAAGGGATGCGGATGAAATTGCATCCCTCTCTATGACTCTTGAGGAAGAGCATGATGGTAGAGTTTCTCTTGAGTAGGAACTTGAATCTATTGAAGAAACTCATAATGAACTTGTTTCTAATATCACTAAGGAACGTGACCTTGCAATTGCTAAATATAAAAAGTCTAAAAAGGATAAGGTTGAGTTTGGTGTTGGTCATGGTAAACTAACCGAGGAGTTTGAAAAACTAACCGAGGCTCACAAAGCTTTGGAGAGTCAACATTCTTCCCTCAAAGAGTTGCATGAACAACTTCAAACTCAACTTAATCAACTTAACAACCCTAGCGCCTCTACTTCTTCTTGTGTTCATGCAAATATTATTGAGGAAAATGCTAGGTTGAAAGATGAGCTTGCAAGGCTCAAGGGCAAAGGCCCTCAAGTTGAGAAGGTTGTGGTCTCTACCCCACAAGTGGTGGCCCCTAGTCCTCATGTGGTTGTTGCTAGACCAAAATTGAGTGCTCCAAGGCCACAAGTGGGCAAGCAAGGTCTTTGCTATGTTGCCAAGAAGAAGAACAAGAAGAAGGCCAACAATTGTGCCTCAGGTACTATTGTCATTAAGGACAACACTACTCGTAGCACTCCCGCACAAGCAAGCAATGTTGCTTCGAGTAGTAGTGTCATGAGGGACAACACTACTCGTAGCATCTCCGCGGGAACTAACAATCCACACCATTTCTTATATGTTGATTATTATGGTGTTGTGCAAGCTAAATATGTTGGTCCTATTGAGGGTTACATTGACTATACCATTTGGGTTCCAAAGACCCTTGTTGCTAACATGAAGGGACCTTCCTCGGGTCCTAACTCTAGTCAATGATCTCTTGCAGGACTATGCTTCCGGCGGGTCTAAATGGATAATTGATAGTGGATGCACTAGTCATATGACCGGAAGCAAAGAACTTGTGACGGAGTTGCTCCAAAATGACATTCAAGAAACCGTCACTTGTGGAGACTCGTCCTCGTCTAAGGTATCAGGGTTCGTCAAGGTTGTGATTGCTCCTGATATCACTATCGTGAACGTCATGCTTGTCAAATCCCTTGGTTTCAATTTACTTTCCGTCCACTCTCTTGGAAATATGGGTTTCTCCATCTTTTTTTATGAAGATATTGTGGTCCTTTTGAGGATCAAGACTCTTGATGTCGCATACGTGGGACATGTTGAAAATTAGTTGTTCGTGGTGGACTTTTCGAAGTCTACCAACTCTCAATCAATGTGTCTTCTTGGAAAGGCAGATGTGTGATGGTTGTGGCATCGCTGCTTATCCCATGTCAACATGATAACTTTGCAAAGTATTCACAAAGGTTGCCTCATTGTCGTACTAAAAGAAAATGTTTCCTTTTCCAAAGATCGCGTTTGTAGGTCGTGTGTTGAAGGAAAGATGCATGATATCTCGCACAAGGCCAAGACTATTATTTCATCAAAGAGTATCTTGGAGCTTCTCCATGTTGATATCTTTGGTGAAGTTCCCGAGGCAAGTCTTGGAGGCAAGTAGTATTGCTTGGTGATTGTCGATGATTATTCAAGATACACTTGGGTTTATTTCTTCAAGTGCAAGAGTGAAACTCTACAAACCATTATCGACTTCTCCAACCAAGTGCAACGTCAACACAATGTGAAAATCATGGTTATTAGGAGTGATAATGGTTCGAAGTTCAAGAACTACACTTTGAATGAATTCCTTAGTGAAGAAGGCATTCGTCATCAATACTCCGCCACTTACACTCCTCAACAAAATGGTGTTGCCGAAAGGAAGAACCGCACTCTCTTGGATATGGCAAGGACCATGTTGGCGGAGTATTCTTCTCCCAATATTTATGGGCCGAGGCCATATCCACCGCATTCCACTCCTCCAACCGCCTCTACATCTGCAAGGGCTTGGACAAGACTCCATATGAGATCCTCATCGGCAACAAGCCCAACGTCTCCTACTTCCGTGTATTCGGTTGTAAGTGCTTTTATTTGATCAAGGGTGTTAGGTGTTGGGAATATGCCCTAGAGGCAATCATGTATGATGTTATTCCCATTGTATTCATAAAGTTATTAAGTTGTCCTTGTTTTGAACATCTGATATATGTCATTGAATATGTGATTCGATTGTGGAACTATATATTCATGTTGTTCATACTAATTGTCCTTGGTCGTTAAGGTTGTGCTGGACACACATCCTAGACTAATGTGAGTGTTGGCTGATGACACGGTTCCACTTGTCATGGGCATGGTGATGCCATTCCAACGTTCACGGACTTGGCTAAAGAGTTTAGCAAGTCGGACTGACCCACATTGAGATGCAACGATCAAGTCGTCATTTGCATGTCTCAATCAATGTAATCCTTAGACCTGAGGTTATCGCACAATCCGAGTTGTGGATCACCGACTTAGGTTCTGTCAAACGTTGTTCTGTGACAAGGCAACTATAAAGGCAGAGTTCGGGTCGAATGAAAAGCAAGCTGCGTGATGTGGATAATCAAGATGGGATTTTGCCCCTCCGAATGGAGAGATATTCTCTGGGCCCTCTCGAGTGATATGATTCAGGAAGCATGGCCATGCGCGACTCAGTTAAGTGTTAACTATGTCGGTTGACTAAGAGTTAGTCAGATGAATCACATATCACGGATCGAGAAGAGAGTTGAACTATTAAAGGGATGACGATGAATCGCCTATAGTTCGACAAGGTATATCGTGAGGCAAAAAGGACTAAGATGAATATCACATTGAAAGGTATGTCGTCATGACTCAATGGGACTTGGGAGTCGGCACGTTCTGCTAGGAGCCGCTACCGATTGATCGATTGGGAGTAGGACTCCAATCGTGTCCATGTCGCCATGAGCCTGCAGGGTCACACACTTAAGAGCGGGAGCAAGTATTGGTTGGGTTGGACCCGAACCGGAAATGGACTGAGTTAGTGAGTCGGACTCACAGAGGGAATGGGCCACAAGTGTTGTGCAGCCCATTACCGTACGCTATATAAAGAGGGGCGCAGGTTGCCCAGCGGGCAAGTAAGTCCACTCTCCCATGCGTTGGGAACCCTAGCCCCACTCAGTCCAGCCGCCGCACCGGACCTAGCAGTCCGCCGTCGGAGCTCCTCCTCGTACGTGTGGATACCGGCAGAGGTGCTGTACGTTCAGCACTTCGACGTTCGAGGGATTGGATCGGCCGGACCGGATCGTGGGACTGCACTGCCCCGACCCGACGCGCTACATCGATAATCCGCACCTGCGCGTCTAGTGGTAATACTCGTGGCCTTCTACCTCGGCTAGATCTTGGGAGCTTTGCGTAGGAAAAGTTTTCGTTTATCTCTACGCGCCCCAACAGTGGTATCAGAGCGGTAGCTTCTGGTATTAGGCCCGAGATCCGTACATATGTGATATGTAGTTAGCGTTAGATGTGATCTAATTGCTGTTTTGGTGGTCGGTCTATGAGATAGATCGGTTTTGTACAAGGTTGATTGGATCAATCGTACTCGGGGTTAATGGATGATCTGGTTTCCGTGATCATACTGCTAAGGTCGTGGAACAACTTACCCCTACCGGTCGGTTTCCGCCATCGGGGTATACCGTGACACATAAATCCAGTTGCGGTGATCGAAGATCAAAGAGTTTGGTCGAATCGGAATACGGATCAGATTCGGGTAAAATCGTTTTATCCGATGAAGAAATCCATGATCGGAATGCAGATGAGATCTGCGTTTTCCGAAATCAACGGGCGCTGCCCGCACCCGCGAGGGGCGCTTCCCCTTCGATCCCCGCCCGCTATCCGGCTAGCGGGACCGCCGTCGTCCTGTCGTAGCGCCTTAGATGTCGTTGCGAGTTTCACAACGCCGGTAGATATCGTATCTATGCATAACTTGTTTTTGCAGGAAGTTGTGAATGGTATGGCTTATGTGCATGTGATGTGTGTAATCCATACATGATCTGCGTATCATGTTTTTGTCAGCCGGCTGGAGCCTAGGTGCTGTCATTTTATTGTATACCGGCCTGCGTGTCGGATTCTCTATGTAAATTTCTTTTACTTAGCTAGTGTAGCTTGTTGGAGAACCCGGAAGGCATGCAAGTCGATGTACAAGTCGGCTACATGGAGTAAGATGGCACGTGACAAGAGTTGGCACGTGTCGACTTGCAAGCTTTGTGGAGATGGAGATCACCATGAAGAGAGCCATACCATTTCACATTATAATTGTTTTATTTGTGTTATTGTTATGTCTCTATTTACCTCTATTTAGATAGTTGGTAGATTCTTTAATCCCTCAAAGAAGGTCTAGTCGGTCGCCCCGCCAGTGCTGCACCATCACAAGTCGGACATTCTTGGTAGTGGGCTCATAAAATTGAGGTGCTACCAATTCTTTCCGGTTAGGTGGGTTTGAGTCGGACTCTTACAAGCAGAAGCACTTGGTAATCTAGACGAGTCCATCACAACGGTTGTGGGGCTCGGGGCGAGGTAGGTTGGGAGCCGGGGCATGTGATGTCACCCAACTAACAGGAGTCGTATAGAGATACGATTGGCAAGGTGTTGCCTACCTAGATCACTTGACGGCTAGCGGTGATGCTAAAGCTCACTAGTCGGCTTGCTTATTTAGGGTCCTGAATCACTTAGCAACCATCGGAGGGATGTTGGTTCTAGTGGGAGCATAAGTATTAAAACGTTTAATATGACTGCTCTTTTATGAATACATGTCTTAAGTGTTTTTGCGTATTTTCTGTTGTAGATCAATGGCACCTAGCAACCTTCCTCAGTTGTCCACTTTTGCGTTGAGGTCAATCCTAGAGAAAGATAAGCTTAATGGAATTAATTTCACCAACTGGTATCGTAATCTGAGGATAGTCCTCAAGCATGACAAGAAAGAACATGTTCTAGAAACTCCACTTCCAGATGAGCCTGATGACGATGCGACTGTCGCTGTCACAAATGCCTACCGTAAGACTAGAGATGAGTCTACGGAGATTAGCTGTCTTATGCTTGCACACATGGAACCGGACTTGCAGCAGCAGTTCGAAAATGTTGAGGCCTACGATATGATCGAAAGCCTCAAAAGTATGTTCCAGGCTCAAGCAAGGACTGAGAGGTATCAAGTCTCTCAAGCTTTGCTTGGCTGTAAGCTGAAAGACGGCGATCCACTGAGTCCGCATGTAATCAAGATGATTGGTTACATACAGTCTTTGGATCGCTTGGGCTTTTCAATTAAAGAAGAGATCGCCACTGATATAATTCTGAACTCTCTTCCTAGTGCGTATGGTCCGTTCATCTCGAACTACCATATGCATGGTATGGATAAGAGTATCACTGAATTACATGGGATGCTCAAAACGGCAGAGGCTGATATCAAGAAAGGCACCAGTCAAGTGTTGATGGTGCAGAATAAGGCTAAGTTCAAGAAGAGTTCTTGGACTAAGAAGAAGAAGGATAAGTCAGGAGGCAACGCCCATGGCCCTGTCCAGAGCGCTTCCTCAAAGACTAAGCCTTCTCCTACAGCCGGAGCCAATTGCTTCTATTGCAAGCAGGATGGCCACTGGAAGAGGAATTGCACCAAGTATTTGGCTGACAAGGCCAAGAGTGGAGGTATGACTTCCGACTCAGGTACACTTGTGTGCAATGTTATAGACATTTATCTTGCTGATGCACCTAATAGTTCTTGGGTATATGATACCGGATCAGTCATTCACATTTGCAACTCGTTGCAGGGGCTGGTAAGAACTAGGAGCGTGGCAAGAGGAGAGGTTGATATTCGGGTCGGCAACAAGGCGAGAGTCGCTGCGTTGGAAGTCGGCACGATGCAACTTCATTTACCTTCAGGATTTATTTTGGAACTAAATAATTGTTATTATGTTCCAGCGCTTAGTCGAAACATTATTTCCGCCTCATGTTTGATGAGACAAGGTTATGAGTCGAATATTAAGAATAATGGTTGTTCTTTATATTTGAAAGATATGTTTCACGGCTTTGCACCCGTTCAGAACGGGTTATTTATTTTAAATCTTGATAGTGAATCGGTCTATAACATAAATGTTAAAAGGTTGAAACCAAATGATCTGAATATGACTTACTTTTGGCACTGTCGGCTTGGTCATATAAGTTGGAAGCGCATGAAGAAGCTCCATGATGATGGACTTCTAACTTCATTTGACTTAGAGTCATTCGAGACATGTGAATCATGCCTACTAGGCAAGATGACCAAGACACCTTTTGCAAGGAGTTGTGAAAGGGCGTCCGACTTGTTGGAACTAATACATAGTGATGTATGTGGTCCAATGAGCACGACAGCCAGAGGTGGTTATGAGTACTTCATTACCTTCACTGATGATTTGAGTAGGTATGGATATATCTATTTAATGAAACACAAGTCGGAAGCCTTTGAAAAGTTCAAGGAATTCCAGAATGAGGTACAAAATCAGCTCGGCAAGAAAATAAAGTTTCTACGGTCGGACCGTGGAGGCGAGTACATGAGCCATGAGTTTGATGACCATCTAAAGAGTTGTGGAATAGTTCCTCAACTCACTCCGCCGGGTACACCGCAGAGAAACGGTGTATCGGAACGGAGAAATCGGACCTTGTTGGACATGGTACGATCAATGATGAGTCGGACAGATCTACCTTTATCATTTTGGGGTTATTGTCTAGAAACTGCAGCTTTCACACTAAACAGAGTACCATCAAAGTCAGTAGAGAAGACACCACATGAGATGTGGACGGGCAAGAAGCCAAGTTTGTCTTTTCTTAAGATTTGGGGTTGTGAAGCATTTGTCAAGCGACTTCAGTCGGACAAGCTCACGCCCAAGTCGGATAAGTGTATTTTCGTGGGGTATCCGAGGGAAACCTTGGGGTACTACTTCTACAACCGGGAAGAGGGCAAAGTGTTTGTCGCTCGGAATGGTGTCTTCCTTGAGAAAGAGTTTCTCGGTCGGGAAGTCAGTGGGAGCACAGTGCAACTCGAAGAAATTCGAGAGGAACCGGCTAGGGGCGAGTCGGCGAATGCCTTGGAGGCTGAGCCGGTCGTGGTACCTACACCGGTAACAGCACCTGAACCACGGAGATCTGCCAGATTACAGAGTGCTCGAGATGTTTTACTGTTAGACAGTAATGAGCCGGCAACTTATTCGGAAGCGATGGTGGGATCTGATTCCGAGTCGTGGCTTGGAGCCATGAGATCCGAGTTAAAGTCCATGGATGAAAACCAAGTTTGGAATTTGGTTGATCTGCCTGACGGTGCAAGACCCGTCGAGTGCAAATGGGTCTTTAAGAAGAAAATTGATATGGATGGAAATATTTCCGTCTATAAAGCACGACTTGTCGCGAAGGGGTTCCGACAGGTTCAAGGAGTTGACTACGACGAGACCTTCTCGCCCGTAGCGATGCTTAAATCAATTCGGATCATGTTAGCCATAGCAGCCTATTTCGACTATGAGATATGGCAGATGGATGTCAAGACAGCTTTCCTTAATGGAAATTTAACTGAGGACGTGTATATGATACAGCCCGAAGGTTTTGTCGATCCAGCTAATGTTGACAAGGTATGCAAACTTCAGAAATCCATTTATGGGTTGAAGCAAGCATCTCGGAGTTGGAACATTCGCTTTGATGAGGTAGTCAAATCGTTTGGCTTCATCAAGAGCGATCATGATTCTTGTTTATACAAGAAGTTTAGTGGGAGCAAAGTAAACTTTCTAATCTTATATGTGGATGACATATTGCTGATTGGAAATGATGTCATGATGTTGCAAGAAACCAAAGAGTCATTGGAAAGGAGTTTCTCAATGAAGGATTTGGGTGAGGCAACTTACATATTAGGAATCAGGATCTATAGAGATAGATCCAGGCGGCTCATTGGATTGAGTCAGAGTACTTATCTGGACAAGGTTTTGAAGAAATTCAAAATGCAAGAGTCCAAGAAGGGATTCTTGCCGATGTCCCATGGTATAAAACTTAGCAAGACTCAGTGTCCTTCGACGACTGATGAGCGAAGTCGGATGAGTGTGATCCCGTATGCTTCGGCAATCGGATCCATCATGTATGCCATGATTTGTACTAGGCCAGATGTTTCCTATGCTCTAAGTGTTACGAGCAGATACCAGGCTGACCCTGGCGAAGCCCACTGGGCAGCGGTTAAAAACATCCTTAAGTATTTGAGAAATACTAAGGAAATGTTCCTAGTTTATGGAGGTGATGAGGAATTCAGTGTAAAGGGTTACACGGATGCGAGTTATCTCACCGACTCAGATGATTCTCGTTCGCAATCGGGATACGTGTTCGTAATGAACGGAGGAGCTGTGAGCTGGAAGAGTTCCAAGCAAGATACGGTGTCTGCATCTACAACAGAGGCTGAGTATATTGCTGCCTCAGAGGCGGCAAAGGAAGCTGTTTGGATCAGGAACCTCCTGATTGATCTTGGTGTGGTTCAGGGCGCGTCCAATCCTTTGGACGTATATTGTGACAACAATGGTGCTATCGCACAAGCCAAGGAACCTAGACAACACCAGAAGAACAAACATATACTCATGCGGTACCACCTCATTCGCCAGTTTGTCGAACAAGGTGATATCAAGTTATGCAAAGTACACACGGATGCAAACATTGCAGATCCGTTGACAAAGGCGCTACCACAGCCTAAGCATGAGGCGCACACGAGAGGCATGGGCATTAGATGCCTAGGCATATGATGCCAGGATGATTGACTCTAGTGCAAGTGGGAGACTGTTGGGAATATGCCCTAGAGGCAATCATGTATGATGTTATTCCCATTGTATTCATAAAGTTATTAAGTTGTCCTTGTTTTGAACATCTGATATATGTCATTGAATATGTGATTCGATTGTGGAACTATATATTCATGTTGTTCATACTAATTGTCCTTGGTCGTTAAGGTTGTGCTGGACACACATCCTAGACTAATGTGAGTGTTGGCTGATGACACGGTTCCACTTGTCATGGGCATGGTGATGCCATTCCAACGTTCACGGACTTGGCTAAAGAGTTTAGCAAGTCGGACTGACCCACATTGAGATGCAACGATCAAGTCGTCATTTGCATGTCTCAATCAATGTAATCCTTAGACCTGAGGTTATCGCACAATCCGAGTTGTGGATCACCGACTTAGGTTCTGTCAAACGTTGTTCTGTGACAAGGCAACTATAAAGGCAGAGTTCGGGTCGAATGAAAAGCAAGCTGCGTGATGTGGATAATCAAGATGGGATTTTGCCCCTCCGAATGGAGAGATATTCTCTGGGCCCTCTCGAGTGATATGATTCAGGAAGCATGGCCATGCGCGACTCAGTTAAGTGTTAACTATGTCGGTTGACTAAGAGTTAGTCAGATGAATCACATATCACGGATCGAGAAGAGAGTTGAACTATTAAAGGGATGACGATGAATCGCCTATAGTTCGACAAGGTATATCGTGAGGCAAAAAGGACTAAGATGAATATCACATTGAAAGGTATGTCGTCATGACTCAATGGGACTTGGGAGTCGGCACGTTCTGCTAGGAGCCGCTACCGATTGATCGATTGGGAGTAGGACTCCAATCGTGTCCATGTCGCCATGAGCCTGCAGGGTCACACACTTAAGAGCGGGAGCAAGTATTGGTTGGGTTGGACCCGAACCGGAAATGGACTGAGTTAGTGAGTCGGACTCACAGAGGGAATGGGCCACAAGTGTTGTGCAGCCCATTACCGTACGCTATATAAAGAGGGGCGCAGGTTGCCCAGCGGGCAAGTAAGTCCACTCTCCCATGCGTTGGGAACCCTAGCCCCACTCAGTCCAGCCGCCGCACCGGACCTAGCAGTCCGCCGTCGGAGCTCCTCCTCGTACGTGTGGATACCGGCAGAGGTGCTGTACGTTCAGCACTTCGACGTTCGAGGGATTGGATCGGCCGGACCGGATCGTGGGACTGCACTGCCCCGACCCGACGCGCTACATCGATAATCCGCACCTGCGCGTCTAGTGGTAATACTCGTGGCCTTCTACCTCGGCTAGATCTTGGGAGCTTTGCGTAGGAAAAGTTTTCGTTTATCTCTACGCGCCCCAACATTAGGTTGTCTAAATTTCAATCCAAAACTATTGAGGGTATATTTGTTGGTTACGGTGCCAAATCCCACACTTATAGAGTCTTCGACAAAGCCTCACGGATTGTCAATGAATCTTGTAGTGTGGTTTTCGAGGAAAATGATGGCTCCCAAGTGGCGTAATTTCATGTTTCTAATGTAGATGTTGAAATGCCTCAAGAAGCCATAGGAAGGATGGGTGTGGGATTTTTCCGCCCCATCGAGGGACACCTTATGGCGACTCAAGAAGGACTATGCTCTACCCAAATGGAGCCCTCCTCTACAATAGAAGAAGAAGCCAAGGAGCCAAGTGATGCACCTACCCAAGAACATGTTGAAGACCCTACTCTTATTGACCAAGTCACTACGCAAGATGCAACCACTCCTATCATTCATGCTAGTCAAGGTCAAGGCCAAGATCAACCATCCTCATCCTCCTCTCCTCAAGTTGAAGCTAGTGTTGAAGAAGTTGTTGATGATGATGATTATGATGATGATCAAGGCCAAGTTGGTCAAGACCGGGACCCAAATGATCAAGATGATCAAGAGATTCCTCCTCGCAATAATGCGGAGATCGAAGCCCGTCGTGCTAGAAGGATAAGAAGAGCCTTGAAGCACATTGATTCCCAAGACAACAAGGTCTTGGAAGATATTCAAGCTAGAAGATCCACAAGAAGGCAATTGGCACATTTTAGTGAGCATCAATCTCACATATCTATAGTGGAACCAAAGAAAGTGTTTGAAGCTCTTGAGGACTCCGATTGGGTTGAAGCAATGCATGATGAGCTCAATAATTTTGAGCGCAACAAGGTTTGGACATTAGTTGAGAAGCCCAAAGATTTCCACAATGTTATTGGCACTAAGTGGATATTCAAGAACAAGAAATATGAGCATGGCATTGTCATAAGGAACAAGGCAAGATTGGTAGCTCAAGGTTACACTCAAGTTGAAGGCATTGCCTTTGATGAAACCTATGCTCCCGTGGCTCTCCTTGAGTCCATCCGTATCCTCCTTGCATATGCATCTTCGCATAATTTGAAATTGCAACAAATGGATGTCAAAAGTGCTTTCTTAAATGGTCCACTAAAAGAGGAGTATATATTAAGTAACCCCCGTGGTTCGAGAACCTCAACTATTCTAACCATGTCTACAAGCTCGATAAGACACTCTATGGACTTAAACAAGCACCACGTGCGTTTTATGAAGTTGGGAAGATCAACCCCACTCTCTTCACAAAGTGAGTAAAGGTAGAGCTCTTCATATGAAAACTCTATGTGGACGATATTATCTTTGGCTAAACTAACCAAGCTTTCAATAATGAGTTCTCAAAGCTTATGACTGACAGGTTCGAGATGTCTATGATGGGAGAGCTTAAATTTTTCCTTGGCTTTGAGATCAAGCAATAGGCTCGTGGGACTTTCATTTCTCAAGCCAAGTATACCCCAGACATGATAAATAGGTTTAACTTCCAAAACGCAAAGATCAAGCCATCTCCTATGCAGGTCAAGTGCCACCTATCACGTAACCCGAAGGGTAAAGATGTGGACCAAAAGTTGTATCGTTCTATGATTGGTTCTTTGCTTTACCTTTGTGCATCTAGGCCCGATATCGTTTTGAGTGTAGGTGTGTGTGCAAGGTATCAAGCGGCTCCTAAGGAAAGCCATTTAATGGCGGTCCATAGGATCTTTCATTATTTGGTTCATACCCCAAGGTTTGGTTTGTGGTACCCAAAGGGGGCACAATTTTCTCTCAAGGGCTACACGGATTCCGATTGGGCGGGTGATCAAGATGATAGGAAGTCCACTTCCAGGGCTTGCCAATTTCTTAGTAGGTCTTTGGTGAGTTGGTCTTCCAAGAAGCAAAATTGCATATCTCTCTCCACCGCCGAAGCCGAGTATGTAGCCGCCGCAAGTGCTTGCACCCAATTGCTATGGATGAGGAAAACTCTCAAGGAATATGATGTTCATTTGGATAAGGTGCCTATTTTGTGTGACAATGAAAGTGCCATCAAGATCGCCTACAACCCCGTGCAACATACAAGAACGAAGCATATTGAGATTCGTCATCATTTCATCCGAGACCATGTGGCAAGAGGGGATATTGCTCTATCTTATGTGCCCACCAAGGACAATCTTGCGGATATCTTCACGAAGCCACTCGACGATGCAAGATTCATGTTCTTGAGGAATGAACTAAATGTCATTGATTCTAGGAGTTTGACTTGAGGATCTTGCACACACCCCTATAGATGAAACGTGTTTGGGTTTAGGTGTAGGCATGGACATAGGGGGAGTGTTATCCTAACACATTGGGTTCTCCCTCCCCCCATTATGCCCAAACCAAATATTCATTGTTATCTCTCTTTTTCTAATGTTGAATTGTGAGCTTCAATGTTGAGAATTGGCAATGCACCCAAGATATATCTTCGCGGTTGCATACCATGATCTCTTACATGGTGGCTTAGGCCACCAACCTCTTCTTTTCGAAGAGTTGGATCTTAGTTGGGATTTATTTGATATTTCATTGCATTTCTTGGTTTTTCCCTTCTAAGTGTTCTTTCGTAGGAAAATATCACTCAATTGGCCTTTTGTTTGTTTGATCCTTACTTTTGAGAGGGATAAGTACTACTTTCTGTCGTGGGATAATCACGGCAGATGTTACCGGGGGTAACTGATCTTGGGGCAAGACGACACAGGCGTTTGGGAGAGGGTTTAGCTCAGAGGAAAACATGATGCAACTCGATCTGGTAGCCGGCAATCAAAGTCGCCGAGTCTCCGATCTTGATATAACAACTCAATTCTGGGATTACACTAGATGCTTGATATCAGGCGACACTGCTAGGGTTCTTAGATCTCAAACAACTACTCCTAGGGGTCGGTTTATAAAGCACCCGTACCCCCTGGCTTACCCTCCAAGGCGCATCCTGGATCCTACCCGGACACGGCGCACAAACCCTAACTTTCCTTTACCATAACCCACAACCCGGGTTACTGGGCCTACAAACTTGGGCCTTCCAAAAGTTTCCTTATCCTTAGCCGGATCCTGCGCAGCGTCCTTTGGACCGGGTTACTCCTTGGAGTTTGGCCTACCGGGTTATTATCCCCCCATCAGTAGTCCCCAGAATAGCCTGTGCTTCACGGATCCTTCCTTGAAGCGCTCGCTATTCCCTGCAAAGATATCAAACACACGAGTATGTGGAGGCCGGGTTAAGGTGCCTCGATAGATAGCTAGGCCTTTCTCCATGGTGGCCATATAGTAACCCGGCTCTTCCCCAATTACCTAACTTACCTTTCCAAGTCTAAACCCCAAAATGTCAAGATTCTATACTTTATAATTGACCTGATATCACGGGATGGATCTCTTTCTCCTTTTCGTTCCGATACCCTTCTCAACATTTAAAGCGCATCTCGCAAAAACTCAAATAGATAGCCGTTTACTCCGCAACTCCCGGCTCCCACTCGCTGAACCGGGCTTATCCACTCGCGCTATAAATAGGCTCCTTGGGGGTAACCCAAACCCTAACGGCTCATTTCCCCCCACTCTGCTTCCTTTCTCCCTCCGCGCTCATCCTCACTGAGCGCCACCACGGAAATCCCGCGCGTATCACCGGAGCCCATTGGCCGGAGGCTGCGCTCCGCCACAGCTCACCCCGCGCCGCCGCCAAGATCCACCGGTAAATCTCCATCCGGCCCGTCAGGAACCGCGAAAGGACACCAGGCTTGCGCCATCTGCCTCCGCAAGGCTTCACTCAGATCTCCTCCAGTAAGCCTCTTGCATCCATTAATTGGCCCTTGCAATTTCTTGATTTCTCCTTAGATTGGATCCAAATCAACCCGCCCATGATTTCTCAGCCATGCCGAATTAGGTTGCTAGTATTCCTTCTAGCTCGCCCAATAGATAAGATATAAACTCCAATTCACTCTCCTATTACCTGCAATCGTTAATTTCGCCACAAATCTGAAGATGGAATTCCCAATCTGAGCTTGAACCACTCAAAATTTCCGCCTCTGCCTCAATCACCCGGCTAATCCTCCCCTTTCCAGTTCCTTTTATTCGCACTACGTGCCCGTGCAGCCATCCATCGTCCTCAAAAGCTCCTTCAACACTTAGATCCCCATAATTTTTGCTATAATACTTGATACCCGGATAGTTCGAACCTCACTCTGCAAACTGAAACCCGGATAATACGCAATTTTCGTGTCTCAACATTACCTTGCCGATACTTGGCCGGCTCACGGCTTCCGTGTCTCATTCCTTTTATCCTTCTACCTTGTGCTTTGTAGGTCAACCACATGGCTCCCAAAAAGCAGGGGAAAACTCCGACTAAAGCCAAAGCCACCAACTCCATATCCGCCAACTGGGCGCGATCTACGGTCATCAAGGCCAAGTTGGAGGAGCTGGTTGAGCTGGGAGTTCTTCCTCCTCAAGAGGATATCCAGTGGAGGGTGCCGGGCAAGGAGACCCGGCCTACCCCGACGAAAGACGAGGTAATCTGCTTCGTGGAACATGTGACCCGGGGCTTCCGCCCGCCGGGTCACCCTTTTTTCCGTGATGTTCTAAGCCATTACGGCCTTCGCGTTTTTGACATCGGGCCTAATTCTGTATTAAATATTTCCCACTTCATCGTCCTTTCCGAGTCATACTTGTGCACTTCGCCAAGTCTGGCTCTTTTCATTGAGCTTTTTCAGTGCAAACCGTGCCGCGAAAGCGGTGACGGGGCGCTTCTCGCTTGCGGCGGGGTTTCTATCCAGCGCCGCAAGAATTCTCTGATGCCACCCCTCACCCTTAACTCCCATGTCAAGCACTGGCAGCTCTCATATTTTTACTGCCAAGACACCTCCCCACCCGGCCAAAAGAAACTGCCGGGTTACTCAGAGGGTCTTGTTGACATCTCCGAGAAATTTAGTGCCTTTGCCCCTGACTCGGACAGGGAGGCAATCCAACCTCTACTAGCCAAAATCACCACTCTAACGGCTCAAGGTCTCATCGGGCTCAACCTGGTGAAGACTTGGGTCGACTTCCGGATTCAACCTAATTCCATCCGCACAAAGTTGATGTGCGAGTATTCGGGGCAGTCTACAGACCCGCTCCGGTACTCTGACAACGTCTTCGCGGCTGGCGACACGCATAAAACTATCAAGGGTTTTCTGACGGAAAAGCTTGAGGTAATCCGGAACATATCCGGATTAGAGCCCTTCACACTCGAGAACCCAGCCCCCAAGGTGAAAGCCCAATTTCGATGTCTTTACCTTTGCTCTTTCCACTCGATACAGTTGATAACCCTTGTACTGATACTTTTCAGGCTGATGATGATTTTTGGAAGATCAACACTTCTCCTAGCTCCGAAAGTCCAGAGGAGCAAGAAGAAGCCGTTAACTCGGACGAAGGTGCTCTCCGGATTTTATTTGGTTCCTTTAAACTCATTATAACCCGTTCATTTTCCAACTATAACTTTGATGATATCCAGAACAAGAAGATGACGAAGAAGAAGACACCGACGGCAAAGTAGAATCCGCCAGCGACGAGGAGGAATTGGAGCCAACAGTCAAAGTCGGATCAAAGAGAAAACCTGAAGAGGCCTCCTCCAAGGTTTCATATCACCTCCTCACATTCAATTCGTATTCCTTTAATGATATACATGAGCTACCTTGACGTTGTTCTACTGGCCACGCTTGAAGGATTCGCCCATGACCAAGCGCAGGTCAACTCGAAATCACCCGGGTGATGGTGCTCTTAACCCGGGTATTTCATCGACTCCGACTCGGCGGGCTGGTATTTACCCTATCCTTTCTCGGACGAAACATTCTCCTTGAACCATTCCCTTATGAAATCTTACCTTGATGCCTTCCAGCCTCTCCCGGGTCCAGCGACGGATTTCCTGCGGATTTCGCGGTGAATACCGGGTAAAATCCCTTTCCTGATGCTCTACCGCACTTCATCACCCTTTCCTGATTGTACACTAGATGCTCACTCATAACATCTATAGGGCCACGGTCGTTACCAGCGACCAAGAGGATATGGAAACCGAGGGCCCGGGTAAGGGGAGCCCGGCTGATAAGACCACAGCCGCGTCTAGCGGCGAAGGACAAGCATCGCCGATAAACCCGGACGTACAAGAAGCCGAGTATCCGATTGCCTCCCATGCAAGCAAGAAGAACAGAGCCACAACCTTGGGTGCAGAGGAAGGAGCATCAGATTCCGACATACAAATGACCCGGGTGCCGCCTCCCACTAAGAAGAAAACCCCTTCTCGGAATTTCCAAGGCCCCGGGTCCTCTGATACGGGTAAAGACACTTTTGATCAATTGATGAACACTCTCCTCAATATGAAGACTTCGGAGAGCAAGATCTTGGAGCGCATGGCCGCAGAGCACCAGGTAATGACACTTGATATCTCGTAGTGCGTACCTAGTCCCCAAGTTCCGAGCATGACTTGCTAAAGTTATGCTTGGTACTTTACGCAATATTCAGCTTACCATAATATCCAACTGAGACTTGTGTTCCTTGCTACTTACAGGCGCAGATAACCCGGTCTGATGAAATTTTACTCAAGACCGAACAACTTCTTCTTGCCGAGGTAAAGCGGAGGGAAACCCTTGAGGATGATATGAAAACTTTGAAAAAGGATGTTTCTAAATACAAGAAGAAGTGCAATACCGCCCAGACCGCACTGAAGAAACTATCGGACCAGGTCGCCGATACTTATCAGATCTTGCTTAGTAAGTTTTTGTTGCCGACTGGCTTCATGTCTTTGCTTTTTTTATATGATACTTGGGATTACTGATACGTTCTTTCTTTTGTTTCAACTGTAGGTGCCAACCTTGCGACCCCAGAGGAGGATGCCATTGTCAAGGCTAGAACCCTAAAGACTGTGCTCCAGACTTTCTTTGCCGGCACAAAATTTATACTGGATGCCGTGAAGTGGCCTACGGAGGTATATCGGGGTGAAGAAAATCTCATTCAAGCCTGCTCCACTGTGCCTGGCTGGATTGAAATCTGGAAACGCTCGTCATGCCGGATCGGAATGACCCGGGCCTTTACCCTGGCCAAGGCTTTCTTTCCGAAGCTTGACCCGGCAAAGGTAATATCCGGGTTTCCAGAATTCAAGGCGGACGGTTCCAAATTTACACCCAAGGATTTTAAAGCCATACAGTCCGCAGTGCGTCCCTCGGCTACCACTTTAGCCGATAGTTTGGATCTAAACACGATTATGAGTGCATACGACTCTGAAGGAAAAATTGTTACGGAGGAAGCAGCCCCGCCCTTTGATATCTTGGAGAAGTGGGTTGCTAACTCGGCCAGGAAGAGGGAGGCAACTGCGAAGAGGGAGGACGAGTTGGGATCAGGGCCGTCTGCCTCTACACCAGCTGTCCCTCCGCCTGTCCGCCCTGGTGCGGTGAGTCCGGGTAATGCTGCCGGGAAAGCTAAGCAACAAGCCTAGGACCAAGACCCGGAAGACCGTACTCAGGAGGCCGAATAGGGCAATGCCATCATAATACCTTGATCACGTGATGCTTTGTATTCAAACTAGTATGCTTTTGATGGTGCGCCTGTGCACCCCTGAAACTGATGTCGTAATTTGTAACGTACTTTTGGTCCGTGATATACCTTGCGGCTTTCCTGGCCTTTTGATAATCATGCTACTTGTCTATTCTTTGAACTTGTTCTCGATACCCGACTCTCTTTTTGGCTCCCTTCGTAAGACTCGGTTTTCCGAGTATCACGGGTTTTGATAAGTGGACTTTTCTTTTAAGTCCCCAAGACTCGGATGGTAGGGTCTTTCGAACTTCGATAGCCAAGTAGTCTGTTTCTGTTTCGAAGTCCCCAGTCCCCATGGCCCAAAGTCCGAGTCATGGGGGTGTGGCCTTTCTCAGAGAACAAAAAAAAAATTTATCGAGTTGACGACCTATAACCATTCCGTGTAGGTACTGAAGTTATGCTTGATAGTCGTTGAGTTTCCGGCTATTAGCCTTGTACTCTGCATAAACTTGTGGTTTAGATGACCCTTTTGACTATCTTGTACTGTAAGCCGGCTTTCGCGTGGATACCATGTTGTTACATCTATTCGAAAACAGGGTCAGACAAGTCCCATTGGGCTTCATGGCTGGTTGTAATCGTAAGCGAACAAATCATGCCACTTTAGTGCGAGTCACATCGAGGTTAAGTAAGAAAAGTCAAGAAAATTTGGCTCCTTTGTCCAGTTATAAGATTGCAGCCGTACTCGTTTGCGAATAGTCGGCCCTTATAACTTGTAGGCATCAAGGCCGGGTCTTTTGGGTTTGTGGCTGGGCTACTTGAGCAACCAGCCCCCGAGACCTATATATACTCAACGTTCTTAATGATACTGAAGCATTGATGTCACATGGATACTACTTACTTGTAATCAGGCTGTAACGAAATAGGACTTGATAACCATCTCTTTATTGATGCGAGAAAGTTTGGATCAGCAGGCCGCCTCATTAAAAACCTTCCAGTCCCCTTAGGTACCCTGGGTAGGAAAAGAGCGCGTCTGAAACCTGCTGCCCGTTACATTGTTTAGTTCTTCATGGGCACCGGTCCCGGACTGGCGTGACCGATGCACATTCTCCACGTGTTGGACTTTTTCATGATGAGTACCGGGTTTACTAGCCAACCCGGGTGAGGTGTTTCCATGACGTGGCTGGTTGTGAGCGGCCGTGCAGTTTCTTCCTTTATAGCGGACTGCTTGGGGGAGTCATCCTCGATAAAAGCCACCATTTTAGCATCTTGTGCTACCTTGGACTTTGCTCTTTCGCCTTCAGTACTCGGCCTTTTTGATGTGGTTCTGTCCTCCGGGTCTGCTTGAGACCGGTAGTGCTTGAGTTCTTCTTTTCTACAGGCCTGCTCGGCCATTGCTGCGTCTCCTTCATCACATTCAGCTGCTATGTCTCGATTTCCATGTATGGTAATGGTCTTCTTGGGACCCGGGATTTTTAGCTGTAGATACACGTAACATGGCCTAGCCATGAATTTGGCGTACGCCGGCCTTCCAAATAGCGCATGATAAGGGCTGCGCAATTTGACTACCTCAAAGGTAAGCCACTCAACTCGATAGTTATCCTTTGACTCCCCAAAGGCTACCTCTAATGCGATTTTTCCCTCGGGGCACGCTGAATGACCCGGCACTATCCCATGAAAAATTGTTGAGCTTTTTTGTAGCTGAGATTCCTTGAGGCCCATGCGTAGGAAGGTTTCCCAATACAGTATATTGATGCTGCTTCCACCATCCATCAAAACCTTTTTCAGCTCATACCCATTGACCTGCGGTGCGACTACTAATGCCAAGACTCCCGGGTGTTCCACTCTTTCTGGGTGATCCCTTCTGCTCCATGTTACCTCCTGTTCTGACCATCTCAAGTATCTCGGGACAGCTGACGAAACTGAGTTGACCGCTTGCTTCAGTATCTTTTTGTCCTTGTTGGAGCCTCCTGTGGTATGCACATGATATTGACCCAATTGTTTGGGGTTAGCCTGGAAACCTCCTGCCCCCCCTTGGTTATTACCTTGATTTCCAGCCGCCGGGTTACCAGCTGGGGGTGGGCCGTTGCCCGGGTTTCCCCCTGGACCTGGTCCTCCTCCTCGTCCTACACCTCGCATAGCTCTGTTTACTTCCTCATTTTTCCATCTTTGTAAGTCGGCGCACTGCTCCAAGGAGTGGTTAGCTGGCCTGCCGTTCCTGTTGTGCTTCGGGCATGCCATCCTGAATATGTCCCAATTGTTACCCGGCCTTGGTGGTCCTTGATAGTTTCCTCCATTGTGATTACCTCCGTTGAAATTTCCTTCTGCTCTGGGTCTCGAAGACCCGGCTTCTGTGTTGGCGACAAACTCGGAGCCTCCTTCAAACGGGCGCTTGTTCTGGCTATTTCCGTTATTACCCGGTGCTGATCCATTGCCGGTTCTTCCGTTATTACTTGTGTTTGCTTTTACCTTCTTGTCATCAACTTCCTCTTCTGTAGTATCTGTCGCAGCGTGTTTGTTGCACGCATCCATTAATTCTCCCATTGTAACTTCCGACGCATTTCGACTAGATTTCATGCGAGTTAACTTTTGCACTAAAGGTATATACTTGCATGTTTTTGCCATGGCTTGTAGTGCATCCTTGGGCTGAATGTCCGTGGACGAGTGAAGTATCTCCATAACCCGACGCACCCAACTGCGTGCCGACTCTCCCTTCTTCTGGACGCATCGCTCTAGATCGTCAATAGTGAACAATTTTCTGCACGTCCCATGAAAGTGCTTGACAAACGCGGTCTTCAGTTCCTCCCAGGACTTGATCGATCCTTCCGGTAAGTTGGTGAACCACAATTTTGCTGCTCCTTCTGACATCATTAAGTACATGAACTTGGCTTGGAGATTCTCAGATGCGTTGCGAATTGACATTGCCATCTCATAACTGCTTAGCCGTGTTTCTGGATCCATAGTTGGCTCGTAATTCACTACTTTCCCCGGCTCTTTGAATTTTTCCGGGTAAGGTTCAGCTCTGATATTGTCCGAGAGACACTTGGGTCCCGCAAGAACGGTCGAGGCCGGCCTTGCTCTAGAAACGTGTGATACAGCGGGGGGCGCGGCTGGGCGCGGCGCTGCGGGAAGTCCATGTGCTGCAGACCCGGCCGCGACCCTCCGAGCCCTGGAACTGTCCACAACAGCCTGTGCTGCTGATGCTGCCTGAACGCGGGGAGGAGGCGGCATTTGCTGCTGCTCTTCCCTCCGCCGTGCTGAACTTGCTTGGATATTCCCTTGTTGTTGACTGACGTATGGCGTTCCGTGCATCCCGCTTCTATGATCCGGATAATTGGCTTGCTGTGCCACCGCAGTGTGCAACAGATCGATGGCCTGCCGGGTTTTTTCTGCATGGGGCGACTCTCCCACAGGGATTTGATTTAACGCGAGTGTCGCCGCATACACATTGTCCATGGGATTATTGTAGTGACCGGCTGGTGTGCGAAATCGTGATGGTGGCGGTGGTGGTAGATCGTTGCCGATTGTGACTCTAGTCTGTGGTGGGGGTAACCCGGCCCGCTCATTTGCCGTATGTGTCCCCGCTGTTGCCGGTTGGGGTGCGGTTCCCTGGTTCACCACTGGTATCGGCTGATCCTGAGGTGTGATAAATAAGGTAGCCGGATTAATAACCCCGCCCGTTGCTGGTAACCTAGTTTGATGCCTTTGATGTACTCTAGATGTTTCCTCCCGGAGCCGAGTTTCCAGCGCATCCAGCTCACGCTGCCGCGCGACCATCCCCTGCCTTTCTGCCTCTACTTTCCTTCTTTGCTGTTCCAGCGTACGACGAGCCACATCCAGATCCCTGACACGTTCCGCTGCGTTTTCTGGAGTGATAACCGTTGCAAGAACCGTGGGGTCTAGAATCAGATTATTATCGAATAGGGCCAGGTGACGCGGGTTCGAAGGACCCGCCCCTGGTGTCCGGTTTCCCAGGAATCCGAACGTATTTGCGTGCAACTCCTTGTCTGCTGCGCGGCTGGTCACTGATGCCGACTCTCCATCAACCCGGGCCAGAACCGGGTCTCCGTTAGCCGCGCCCTGCTGCTGGGTCAACGCCTGAGCCGCCCCGACTGCTGCCGCGGTTGCGTTCTCTTGGTTGAGATTGGCCGCGGGAGCCGCATAGACTGCAACTCGGCGTACGATACCCGGTGTAAATTCATGCTGTTCTTCCTCGCCGTTATCCTCCTCATACCGGTTCTCCAGCAGATCCAGGATAGACCCGGTATCATCTTCTCTTTCGACCCGGTCGCGCGGGGTCCATGCCGGCTCCTCCGGCTGTTCCCACTTCGCGATGGGTTCTTCTGCCGGATGTGTCGTTCCAATCGATTCTTCATCATCTAATCGAATAGAAGTGGCTTCTCCTGGCATAGAATCAGATCCAATATTATCAGGGATCGAACCGGAAGTACATACCATACCAATGAAGACGCTGATCCGGCCGATTGTCACGACGGATCCGGATTCGAGGTGATCCTATTCTGGCCCCCAGCCGGAATCGTCCACCGTCTTTTCTCCTTTGTGGCCGATGTAGATCTCGCCGACGACAAGATTCTCCATGTTCTTCCGAGCTTCTCCCGTGATGTAAACACCTTTGGACGCAGGCCCCACGGTGGGCGCCAACTGTCGTGGGATAATCACGGCAGATGTTACCGGGGGTAACTGATCTTGGGGCAAGACGACACAGGCGTTTGGGAGAGGGTTTAGCTCAGAGGAAAACATGATGCAACTCGATCTGGTAGCCGGCAATCAAAGTCGCCGAGTCTCCGATCTTGATATAACAACTCAATTCTGGGATTACACTAGATGCTTGATATCAGGCGACACTGCTAGGGTTCTTAGATCTCAAACAACTACTCCTAGGGGTCGGTTTATAAAGCACCCGTACCCCCTGGCTTACCCTCCAAGGCGCATCTTGGATCCTACCCGGACACGGCGCACAAACCCTAACTTTCCTTTACCATAACCCACAACCCGGGTTACTGGGCCTACAAACTTGGGCCTTCCAAAAGTTTCCTTATCCTTAGCCGGATCCTGCGCAGCGTCCTTTGGACCGGGTTACTCCTTGGAGTTTGGCCTACCGGGTTATTATCCCCCCATCACTTTCAGTTTGGTGTTTCTATCCTAAGCCATTCTACCTTAAAACCAACTTCATATAGCACATGTGTCATTCCATTGAAACGAGGAAATTTCGAAACAGTAGGCAGCCAGAATATCCGGTTCAGTTCTGAACCAGAATATCCGGTTGTACCGGAATATCCGGTTCAAACTTGAACCGGAATATCCGGGTCGGCGAATATCACTTATTCTGGATAGGCACGGGGAAGAGGCAGTTCGTGCCCTTTGTTCCCCAACTCCTCTCCTCCACCCCATACGCCACCGCACTGTTTCTTGGCCTCCCGGGCCGTTTCCTCCACGGGATCTTCGAGCTATTGCCCAGATCTTGTTCCCCTCGTCCTCGGGAGCATTTCCATCCAAGTTTCTTCGTCCATGGATGCCGGTAAAGTTCAATCTCGTTGATACTTGGTGCCATAACCATACCACTCCATGGATTCGAGTTTTTGTTGTCATTGCTTGGTAGAAATTTCTCCCTAGGGTACCCTATGCATGCTAGATACAATAGCTTAGATTCACTTGTCACCGATCTAGTTTTGAAATCTATATTAGGATCAATCTTGTGTTGTTTTCGTACTACCAGAATATCCGGTCCAGGTTTGAACCGGAATATCCGGGTGTACCGGAATATCTGCTTCAGTTCTGTACCGGAATATCCGGCCGAGTGCAGTACCGTTTGAGAACAACCCATGTTTGATCCTTGCTAGAATTCTTATTAGATCATTACTTGGAATCTATTCTATTTTTTTATGTATGTTTCCTCCATTGCTTAACATATGTGCACTCATCCCTATTGCTTTCTATCTATTGTCTCGTTCACAGGTGACTCTCGTAGTGAGAAGCTGAGTACTCGCAAGCGCCCCTCGTACAAGGAGACTAGCGATGAGGATCCCGGTGATTCTCTTCCACCCCGGAAAGCTACTCACAAGAAGGTTGTCTCCTCTAAGCCCAAGAATAAGAAAGATACCCGTCCCAACTATAAGACCGATATTAGTGTTCTGGAATTCACTTTGATGAGGCAGAAGGATTGGTACAACACTCCACAGGACGGTACTTGTGATGATGATCGTTTCTGGTGTCTGGAGCAGTCTTATATCTATGCAGACATCTACTCTGACTTCAGGTTCCCTATCCGTGAGATGCATCCATTCGAGTTTCATGTGATGAAGGATAAGGAAGAGTTTGCAGATGCAGCCAGTATTGTTGAGAGATTCGGTCTTGTGAAGCTGATGGAGACCCATTGCCCGTACACCACCGAGCTCGTCACTCAGTTCATGTCCACTCTGGCGTTCAGCTCTGACTCTGTTTGCATCCTAAAGTGGATGACCCAGACCACTCCATGTGAGATTCCTTTTCACAGATTGGCTCGTCTACTTGGTTACCGGTATAGCACTCACCCTCCAGCTGGTCACCGTGTGCATGAGGTGGAGAGACCTCAGAGGGAGAGGTACATGGCAGAGTTGTATGCTCCAGGTTTTACTGTTGGGGAGCTGGAGGGGCTTCTTCCTCTCTATGATCAGCTCATGCGTATCTTCAGGTCCTTCTTGATGCCGAGTGGAGGTAACAATGATGCTCTCACCAGTCCTTTGTGCAATCTTCTTATGCTGGCGAAGCAGTGCGTTGAGGATGAGGATCCTTCGAAATCTTATATTGTGGATGTCATGGACATTATCTACCCTGAGTTGTACAATGCTATGATTGGTGGGAACACCATTCCTTATGGACCTTATATCATGATGCTGATCAAGTATGTGATGAAAAGGGATTTCTCTGAGTTACCCATGGAGCCTCACAAGGTCAAGAAGTTGTACATCAAGAGGAAGAAGGTCGTACCTGCTGCTCCTGTTCCTCCATCTGAGGGTGGTACCTCTATGGGGGTGTGGCCTCTTCTAGTGCTCAGCCTGCTTCCACCACTCCGCGCAATGTCAGGAAGCTATCCTGGTTTCAGCGCAATGTGTTGTGCATGAAGGTGGACATTCATAAGGAGCAGTACAAGGCCTACTGCAGGGACACTGCTATGTCCAGTACCCAGAGTCAGATTCTTCACCACGTGAGTGGTGCTACTGGTGATCTGCCTGATCCACGTGTTCCTGAGTATTATACTCAGTGGTCTGCTGGTGATCGCACTCCTTGGGAGCGCATTGAGGAGGCTCTCCGTACCACTTCTTCTTCTTCCAGGGCTCCTGTTGCTGATGATGAGGAGGATGAGGAGACTGATGATGATCTAGAGGAGGAGGCGCCGGGAGCTTCTGACGCTTAGACCTTTGTTGGGACGTTAGCACAGTTGTTTCTCTCCTTTTTGGTGTCTCGATGCCAAAGGGAGAGAAGTAGCTTCTAGATTACGGGATTTGCATGGGTTCGGGCACAAGCGTATGCTTTTACCATTTCGTGAGAGCTTGTGTCCATTTAGTCTTGTTTTCATGAACCTTGTTTGTTTTATTGTCTCGTTTAAAACTATGTGCTATTGTGTTGTGAGACTATGTTATCGGTTATCATGGATTACCTATTTGTTAGTGGTTATCTGGATTATCTATCTTATATGTTGAGGATTATCCATTGTTGTGCTTGGATATTCTTGTTATCATGTCTATGCACAAGGTATATATTTCTCTCTTATTCTCAACATATTTGTGATATTGTTACTTTGGCATGTTTGCTACTTGTTGGAAATTTCTCCCCGTATATTATTGCACTTTTTGCATTTGAGGCAAACAAAACATGTGCATATAGATAGGGGGAGACATTTCCATTTTGTTTCAAACATGTTCTCGTCAAGGTTCTATTGCAAATCTTAGTATTGTCATCTAACACCAAAAAGGGGGAGATTGAAAGTGCATTTTGTTTTTCCCGGTGTTTTGTGTGTTACTTAACAATACTAATTACATTATTTATCGAGGTGTTTAGTGTGCAGGTGTTATACTTAACATCGGCATCGATCACCGAAAAGATCGGTGAAGAAAGGCCTAAGTGATTTGGGACAGAAGCCAACCGGATTATTCTGGGCAACCGGATATTCCGGTTAGGATAGTTTTGGTCCATATTAGGGACAGAGATGAGCCGGATTTTTGGTATCGGAATATTCATCTCAGACCGGATATTCCGGTTGTGGAGATTTTGCTCGAAAACGGCTAAGGACTAGAGATAAAACTGACAGTGAGGAACCAGATTATTCCGGAGGAGCCGGAATATCCGGTTCAGTTGCCTGCGCGGGACAGAGATGAGCCGGATTATTTGTTCCGGATTATTCAAAGGCAACCGGATATTCCGGTTGAAGTCAACGGATTCGAGCAGATCTGCAAACCGGATATTCCAGTCCAAACTTGGACCGGATATTCCGGTACCTTTTTTCCTGCAAAACGGCTAGTTTTGAGGAGGGGTATAAATACCCCTCCTCTTCCACCTTGAGCTCTAGTTCTTCCCCTTGGCATTCAATAGCATTTAAGATCTCACCAAATCCGCAATAACTCCCAATCCCTCCCACCAAACTCGAAGATCTTTGGAGGATTGAAGGAGAAGGCCCCGATCTACATCTTCATCGAGTCGTTCTTCATTTCCCCCTCTCAAGCTTGAGGGATCTAGCCTAGAGTTTCCTCTTGTGGAGAACCTAGGCATCTTGCTACTCTTTGGTGATTCAAGATTGTTGAGAGCCTCCAATTTGGTTGTGGGTGTGTGTCCCAAGTTGTTTGTAAAGGATTCAATTCCCGCCTCAAAGGGGGTCAATAGTGGAAGGTGGACTAGGCCTTTGTGGCGGGGTTCATAGGAGAATAGGGTGAAGCCATTGTGGCGTTGAGTAGGCCTTCGTGGCGAGCTCACGCCCCTCCAACGAGACGTACTCCCTTAACAAGGAGGAACTCAGGATTACATCGTGTCTCCGCGTGCTTCATATCGGTTACCTCGTTCCCTTCTCCCTTTACTCATACTTGTATTGTGATTGTGTTATCCATGTCATATAGGTAAATTCACCGTAGTTGCATTATCTAGAGAATTTACCTTTGTGTCAAGCCTAATTGTGAAAGAAAAATTAAAATGGGTCGTAGCACCTATTCACCCCCCCTCTAGGTGCCCATACTTTAATTTCAAATGTCATCGATTTGTCTAACTTCACTTGATACATTGCATAAGTACCTTCGTTATTAGTTTTATTAGGTTTGGATGTAGGCATGGACATAGGGGGCATCACTCAATTCATGAGTGAACACTCCTTTTATTATGCGTAAATTAAATCTTCATTGCATATCTAGTCATTTTGTGAATTATTGTGCTTCATTGTGAGTAGTACTTTTGGACCCAAGATATATCTTCGCGGTGCCAAGGTACAAACTCAAACATGGTGGCTACAGCCACCAACCTCCTCTTTGAGGAGTTGGGTCTATTTGGTTCTTTTCATTTGCCTATCTTTACCTTCCTCGGAGAATTGCAGAAGTTCAACTTTTCTCTTTTTGCATCTTGCGAACTTGTGTGTATTCTTGCATCTCGTATGACAGATATATTTTTCTATCCCAATCCCGCTCTCCTAAAAAGCCCACTTATATCTTGATGCTTTCGTTTTATGCTCTCGATGCATAGAATCTGGGTCCGGCGGTACCTCCGGTGAAACCACATGTACCTCCGCTGGCTGGCATTTGCTAGGCTGCGGTGGTTCCAGTGTTCTCTGTGGAGTACCCCAGGCGCCGGTACTATAGGTGATCCACCAGTATTACAGATGGTGTGGTTCTTCGCCCAGCGGGCCAGTACCATGTTGCCCCGTTAGTAAAGGGAGCGGTACTACCGCCAGATCCACTGGTAGTATCGCTCACTTCACTTTCTGTGAGGGTTACCAGGGCCGAGCCGGGGAAGGGATCAATTAGATCTCACTTTTCCCCCACTCAACGTAGGCTCTCCTCCACCGAAACCGCCGCCACCCCCACACTTTCCGCCGCCGGGAAGAGCCTCTGCCACCGGGAGGCCCTCTCCTTGTCGTGGGAGGCTCTGTGCTTCTTCTCCCCTCGCCGATCTGTGCCATGGACCCCGGTATGTTGCTCCCTCTCTCTCCCATCTAGTTGGTAGATGGATATGAACTTGGAGCTCCATTTTCTTCGGTGTTCTTGCGTTGAGGGTAGAGATTCATCTTGTACAAACCCTAGGAATTTCGAATACGACTAGTAGGAACAATCTTCGTCGATTTGTAGGTTGGTTCCATGTTCATGTCCCCTATTCGTCGATGATTTTTCTTACTACTCTCTTTCTCGATTCCTTTGATTTGTGCGCATAACAACATTTGCATAATTTCTTGTTTATGATTTTCTCCCTATTTCCTTTCACAACAGCTAGTGGCTCACGTGGAGGTTGTACCAAGAAGTGTGTGGGTCGGAAGGCACCGAGAGTTGATGAGATTGAAGAGACACTTGATCCATCCCAGCCCAAGTGCAAGCCTATATTTCCTGCTTCTGAGAAGACCCTTCTAGGAAAGGAGAAGACAACATCTCAAGTATCTGATTTGGTTTTCCTTTCCATTCGCTGTGAAAATACGTATGTCATTGAGCGGAGTCGTTTGATGCCTCAGTTTCGAGGGTCGGATACTCGTTTCCACACCGTCTTTTAAGCCCAATTCTACAAGGATATTCTTATGAGGAAAGCTCAAGACAATGTGGCCACCCAACACGCCATTTGTCTTGATCATATGGAGAGAAAGCCGGATTATTTCGGAGAAGCTCTTGCTATTTGTGATGCTTTCGGACTTTGTCCTATCATGAAGTTGCAGCATGATTATGACGAAGGGCTTGTGTGTGAGTTCCTAGCTACCGTCCACCTTGGAAATGAGACCGTGCGTCACATCATATGGATGACCAAGGGTGAGCAGTTTTCTCTCAAGTGGGAAGAAGTGGGGGATCTTGTTGATGGCTATCCAGATCATGGTCCATTTGGTGATAGTCCGGAGTATGATCGAGATTGGTTCCGAGTTCATTCCACCAACAAGACCAACAACAAGGATGAACTTCCACCTCTTTACTCATGGAAGAAGTATGTCGTAGGGTTCTCGAAGCGGCTCTACCACACCTATGACATCATGCTTTGCATCTATCGCGAAACCATCAATCCCAAGGTTGGAAATGTTTATGAGATCCAAGGCTACCTCAATAATCTCATGCTCCTTACCCATGAGAAGCGGCTCCAAGGTTTAACTCAGAAACTTGATGTGATGGCACTACTACAATACCCACAATCTCAGCCGGTTCTCGTACATAGGCCCGCGACGGTTTCCCTGACCGGCTCGCTGCATATGGTGCTAATAATCACGCCCATCGTAGCCGGTTTCACGGGCCATCTAGGAAGCTCCTTCCCTCAGACGGTTGTAAAAATGGGACGACTCTGATACTCTATCTGGGGGAAGCGGTTCAAATGAAGCCCGCCACTTAATGCAGAGGAGGGAATTTTAACGGACGAATCTATAAGAGGCAGAGTGTCCGAATTTATTTATGCCCCCGGGAAAAATAGAGAGGCGGGATGAATAAAAAACAGACTCGGTCCGAGAAGCAACGGTTTGATTTGCACCCGGCTAGGCAACAGTTAGACCCTCCAAATAACATCGGAATAGGGCAGTTTCAATATTACGACTCTATTTTATCGGGCGGGCCGGATTTATCTATAATTTCTTACAACGCTCCGAATGGGGAAAATAAATGGCAAATCCATAAATATATTTATAATTTAGCAGAAATATGTTCCGGTACATGATGACTACATACAAAATAAAAGAGTTTTAAACATCATCTTCTCTTCTTTATTGGAGCCAAATGTAGTAGCCCGGCCTGAAGAATCCATGGTCCTCTGCATCGTACAATTAAAGTTAGTATATGTCAGCATATACATGTCAAAAGATAATTAACTTCGCAGATATCTAGGATACATATAACTTGGCTCATTGATCATCATCTTCTCTTTATTATTGGAGGCAAATGTAGTAGCCCGGCATGAAGAATTCATGGTTCTCTGCATCGTACAATTAAAGTTAGTATATATATCAGCATATACATGTGATAACCTCCAAGAGCAGGGGATCACTGTAGTACCTCTCAATGTGGAAGTAGGGTATCGATCCGCAGGAGCAAAAAGGAAAATTTATCTATTCCCTACAACTAAAGTGTCACAAGTTTTAGTTGATTATGCACTAAACAAGTTAAAAAACAAGATTGTTGATTTAATCGATGAAATTTTAATGTAACAAAACAAGTGTCCCAATCCTCTTCAATGCAAGAGGACAAGACAAATGTTTTCTCTTATAGGAACAATGGACATGGGTTCATGGGTTCACTCAATCCTCTCTCCCATCTATGGTGATTATCATGTTATAGATAAAAAGTACACACAATTGTCATGCTTTAATGGTAAACTTCTATGATGGCTACATGTCCTAAAAACATAGTTGAAAGAAATAATCATTTGTGTTGCTAGGTCACCCTCGTAAGGCTAGCGTGGTTTGTTGTCACTCCCACATTATACTTGTTCCTTTTTAACCCTAGATAAAGGATGTTGGGCGGTACTGTGTCACGCAATACCTATGCCTATGTCACATCGGCCTTCCCGTACCCACATACATCATACTTCTTAATGGACAATATTCTAAATACTAGTGCAATGATTCATATTTTGTGTGTCTGACCACATCTCTCTCATCTATCTACACTTGGTGGCGTCAAACACCTCATGACATGGATAAACAAGGCATTATGCATAAATAAACCATCACATGCATCATAGAATATCTCCAAAGTATGACAAGTCATAAAAGATCCAACACAACGGTAAATGCATAACATATATCATCTCATACCACAATATCCACCATAGGAATTACATAGATAGATCCATACTCATGCAAGGCACATCATATGGATTTCAACAATGATCATACATAGAGAGATTAGATCAAGTTACCACCACAAACTCAAAGTCCATGGGGTGGACTACTCCCTCTTCATCATGGTGATGATGGTGGAGAGGTTGGAGAAGATGGAGACCACCCCGGCAGCGCCCGCCAGACTTTTCCCCCTCCAATCTGTAGTTTCAGGTCTCCTGTTTCGTGGTTTTGTGTTTCTACGGCGCCCCTTCTGAAAGCCATCGGGGGACTATTTTTATAGTCGTTTTTAGGTCAAGACGAAGGCACGGAGATGAAAACGGACGACATCGGAGCAACGAGGGGGAGATGGACCCTCCCACGCGGCCAAGGAATCTGGCCGCATGGGGCCTCCTCTTTCCCTTCTCGAACTTCCTTTCGTGCATTTCCTTGGCTCCTACTCCTTCTTCCTTCCAAAAAATCATACCGCAAAATATTAGGTCATTTGGACGTCGTTTGGGTCCGTGAAACATCAAAATATAGAATACAGGGTTTTCTGCCAGTGCAGGGTTAATTTCAGAAAAATAGGAAAACTGTGAAATATTCCCAAAATCAATGTAAAACAATAATATAACCCTTATATGATGCAAATATGATTTAAATATAAGTAATACAATGCAAAGTTCATGTATGCATTTTACATGCATCAACATCCCCAAGTTAACCTATACTCGTCCTCGAGTATGAATGTGATAAAACTAACATGGACTTTGCTTTCTAATACTATCAATGGATATCAAAGATGATTACTATTGCTACATATAGTCAAATGATTCATTCTCAAAGGAGTAGCAATATACAAGATAGATTGTGAAGCGATATCAAATATTCAATGTAAGGATGTTCAATGATAATTCACAAAGTGTAACATAGAAGAAAGTACTATGGACAAAATGTATGCATAATGAAAAGTAAAAACATCTTATAATGGTCATAGAGTATTCTTGTAAAATCTGAATATAAAAGATGGAAAATTTGGAAAGATAGATAAATAAGTAAAGGTAAACCATGGATAAGTTTCATCTAGCTTCCAAATGCTTCTACTTAAGTTGATGTTTGCAATGTGGTATTCATTGGTGTGGAGCTCCCATTACCCCTGTCGTGGGATAATCACGGCAGACGTTACCGGGGGTAACTTATCTTGAGGCAATTCGACTCTGGTGTTTGGGAGAGGGTTTTGCTCAGGGAAAATCATGGTGAAAAATGATCTGGTAGCTGGCAATCAAGTCGCTGAGTCTCCGATCTAGGTTTATTATCTTAACTCTGGTATTACAGGGAATACTCGAATAGCTAGTGAAACTCGTACGTGTCTAATCTAACCCTAGGAGCCGGCTTATATAATATTCGGATCCCCTGGCTTCCTGTCCAAGGCAGACTCGGAGTCCTACCCGGGCACCGCTTACAAACCCTAAGCTTCCTTATCGAAACCCACAATCCGGGTTGCGAGGCCTACACTCTTGGGCCTTCTAGAAACTCCTTAAGCCGGGTCTTGCGCAGCTCCCTTTGGGCCGAATTACACCATGGCGTTAGCATACCGGGTTATCATCCCTCCATCAGTAGTCCCCAGAATAGCTTGGGCTTCACGGGATCCTCCTTGTAGCGCATGCTATTCCCTGCAAAAATAACAAACATACAAGTTCATAAAAGGCCGGGTTAGGTTGCTCTGATAAACAGCTAGGCCTAACTCCACTGGTGGTCCATATAACAACCCAGCTTTGTCCGAATCCATCTTCATTTTCCCGGGTCAACACTCCGAGGAAAACACAGAAGACCCGGCCCACTTTGTTCGCTAATTAGACCGGATATCACGGAAACGATTCACTCTAATCTTTTCCGGATATCACGCCCACGCCTTTAACCACTTATCCCAAAAAATCCGGACGGGTATCCCTCTCCGAAATTTCCGGTTCCCGCTCACCAGCCTAGGGTTTCCCACCCGCAGCTATAAATAAGGGCCTTAGGGGATAACCTAGACCTAACGTTCCATTTCTTCATCCCCTCATCTCCTTCACCTCCAAGCTCCACCGGCGCTCCCTTGCTCGAGCTCGACGCCACGCCACCACGGAGCCCACGGACGCACCGCCGGAACCAAGCCGCCGCCGTCTGCGCTCGTCTTCAACCCGTGCGGCGCCGCTGTCAACCTCCGCCATCGCGCCTTCGAGCTGTCCGCCGGAAGATCCCGCGGGTCACCGCGACTGCGCCATTTGCCGCCGCCGCGCTCTCCTCCGGACCTCGCCGGTAAGCCCTCTTCCTTCATGAATTTTATCTCCAATCTTGTTCGATCTAGATTGGATCTAAACTCACCTGTAGGCAACGTTCTTGCTCCGTATCAACTTAGATCACTCAGGCTTCACTCTTTCTTATTCAATCGCTTAAGCTAGGTTCGGTAGCATTCTTCTATCACTTGTGGTCATGAATTTCTCCTTATATTTCTCCACGGATTTCTCTGTCTAGATACAGTCTGTCAAAAATTTCTGTAACTGCTCTTTGACACTCGGATAACCCGTAATTTCTGGATCTTTTAGTTGCTTTTTGGTTAACCGGACAATCAGTAATTTCCGGGTCTTTATTACTTACACTCTGCACCCTTTACTTTGTGCTTTGTAGACTGCACCCATGGCACCCAAGAACAAGGGAAAACAGTCGGTAAAGGCGAACCTGACTCAGTCCATATCCGCCAACTGGGCTAAGTCCACCGTGACCAAGGCCAAGTTGGACGAGCTCGCTGAGTCGGGCGTCCTTCCTTCCCAGGAGGATATCCACTGGCGAGTCCCGGGAGACGAGACCCGGCCTTCCCCTGGTCCCAATGAGGTAATTTGCTTTGTAGAGCACGTGATCCGGGGATTCCGTCCCCCGGGTCACTCCTTTTTCCGTGAACTTCTTAGCCACTATAGCCTCCGAGTTTTTGACATAGGGCCAGACTCTATGTTAAACATCACCCACTTTATCGTGCTCTGCGAATCTTATCTATGTGTCCCCCCAAACCTTGCTCTGTTCCTTGAGTTGTTCCAATGCAAACCGTGTCGCGAAAGCGGTGACGGGGCCCACTTGGCTTGCGGCGGAGTGTCAATCCAGAGGCGGAAAAATTCGCCAATGCCGACTCTGAGCCTCAATTACCATGTCAAGCACTGGCAGAAGTCCTTCTTCTATTGCCGGGACATCTCCCCACCCGGCGAAAAGAGATTGTCGGGTTTCTCCGAGGGCCTCCTCGATCTCTCCGATACTTTCAATGCCTTTGCTTCTGAGTCGGATAGGGAGTCCATCCAACCCCTTTTAGCCAAACTTGTCGTCCTTTCCGCCCAGGGTCTCCTTGGGCTTAATTTAGTTAAGACTTGGGTGAATTTCCGGATTCAACCTAATTCCATCCGGCCCAAGCTGGTGTGCGAATACTCGGGGCATGTCACGGACTCGCTCCGCTACTCTTTGAGGAACTATCCGGCTGCTGATACAAATAAGATTATCAAAAGTTTTTTGACTGAGAAAGCGGAAGTGATCCGGAACATAGCCGGTTTGGAGCCATACACCCGAGACCACCCGGTTCCTGCGGTAAGATCCGGCCTTCACTCTTCTGTTCTTGTGCTTTTACTTGATGCAATCACTAACCTTTTCTACCACACCTTTATTTCAGGCAGGTAGCGCCTTCTGGAACATCGAGACTCCCCCTACCTCTGAAAACCCGGAAGAGGAAGAGGAGGCGGCTGACCCGGAAGAAGGTACCATCCGGGTTTCACCCCTTTTAATCTCTGTTAACTGGCCTTTCCACAGTTTCTCTTTTTCCGACTGTGTACTATGCTTCTCAGGATTGGAGGATAAGGAGGACGGAGAAGATAAGGAAGACCCGGAGGAGACCGAGAGCGACGAAAGCGAGGCAGAGCCGGAAGCTGAAGTTGGGGCCAAGAGGAAACCCCGAGGGGTCGTATTCAAGGTTCCATATTCCTCCATGTCCTCCAAACCATATTCATTTTCTAACATGCGCGAGCTTAATCAACGATTGTCCGACTCACCATTGAAGGAGCCCCCTAAGGTCAAGCGCAGGGTAACCCGGAACTCCCCGGGTGAGGATCCCCTCAACCCGGGTATCCCTTCGTCCCCAGCCCGCCGCACCGGTACTTCCCAATCTCATCCTTCCAATTCACCTCGAAGACATCCTTCTCCCAATCACCCCCTAGATGGACAACTCCGAGTCTCACTTTCTCAATCTTTATCAGCCTCATCCGGATCTAGCAACGAGCTTCCAGCGGACTTCGTGGTGAATACTGGGTAAGTTGTATTTCTGGTTATCCGGTATACTGGCTCTTTCAATATCATTCACTCATTACTACTGACCATTTCTTTTACTTTCCTTAGCGTCCAGGTCACGATTAGTGACCCGGACAACATGGATCTGGATAACCGGGAAACTGAGGATCTGGTTGATAATGTCAACGCCGCGACTGGCGGCGCTGAAGAAGAAGACCAAGGAAAGGACCCGCTGACAGACCCGGCCAGGCAGGAGGGCGAGTCTCCCAATCCATCCGATGGACCCGGGGATGACGACGTCGAGGTTGTGGGCGCGAGGATGGGTGATCCCCATCCTGACACCCAGGAAACCCGGGTCTCCCCCCCCCCCCCCCCGAGGAAGGAAAGGACTCCACCTCCAAGTAACCCGGCCCCCGGCTCCTCCGGTACAAAGCCTGATGACATGAGCTTCGCCGAGATGCTTGATGCTCTGCATACCCTGAGAGCTGACGAAGAAGGCATTCTAGAAGCCTTGATAGCCAAGCACGAGGTAAATTCAACTAATATTGCCCGTATATTTGTCTAGTCCCCAAGTTCCGAGTGAACTTATGCATAATTTACTTGGAACTTTTCATAGCATATCCGACTGATAGTTCCTTTTTGTCCGACTAACACTTCCTTGTGTTTCCACGCAGGCATACGTAACCCACTCTGAGGAAGTGTTGGCTAAAACCACCAAACTCCTCGAGGTGGAGACGAAGCTGCGTGAATCAGTTGAAGCTGATGCCAAGAAACTGGGGAAACTTGCAAGAAAGTATAGAAAGAGATCCCATGCTGCGGAGGATGAACTGACCAAGCTATCTGCCCAGATTGCCGATACTCACCGTGCTTTGATTGGTAAGGATTCCCGACTCACTAATCGTAACCCGGATTTTCATGCTGATAAACACTCGGAATTCCTTATTTGCACCTTTCTGTTTTCCTGTAGGGTCAGATGATGAGATTCCGGATGAAGATGACATAGCGAAGCTGAAGACCATAAAGAGCACAATCCGGCAAGTCTGTGCCGGCACCAAATGGGTTTTGCAAGCTTTGAAGTGGCCGGGTACTGGACGTGGTGGTTTGAGCACACTGCTTGATGCGTGCTCCACCATCCCCGAGTGGATAGAGCACTGGAAACGGTCGTCATGCCGGGTTGGAGTAACCCGGGGGCTTGCTCTGGCTAAAGCGTACTTTCCCAAGCTTGAGCCGGCAAAGCTCGTTGGCGGGTTTCCGGAATTCAACAATGATGGCTCCAAGTTTTCAGCCAAGAACTACAAAGCCATCCAAAAAGAGGTTCGTCACTCGGCTAGTCTGATTGCCGATAGTTTGGATGTCAGACTGATTGTTCCACCATACGACGCTGAGGATAAGCCAATTCAGTCGGATCTTCCGAAGCCTTATGACATGCTAGCACGGTGGAAGGCGGAAGCTGCTCAAATGAGGGAAGAGGCCGCGAAGAAGAAGGCTGAGGCCGATACTGCGCCTACAACCTCTACGCCGGTACTGCTGCTGACCCGGATGATGCTGCCGCAAAGACCGTTGAAGAGCAAGTCAAGGACCAAGACCCGGCTGCCAAGGACAAGGTTGACGACTCGACCCAGGAGGCCGAGTAAACTTTTATCTGCTACCGTCTCAAACACTTCATTCGGCCAATGGGCCTTTAAAACAATTATTCTTTTGATAGTGCGCCTGTGCACTTTTTGATACTACTATCCTAGTTTGTAATACGTTTAAAACCTTAATATCTTTTATGGCCCTTCTGGCCTTTGCGTGAATTTGATATTTCTTAACTTTGAGCCTTTTCATTCCTGGTTTTCCGACTTTCGCTATGGTTCCTTTTGCGAGACTCGGTTTCCGGGTCTCATGGGTTGTGACAAGTGGACTTTTTCTAAGTCCCCAAGTCCCCAAGACTCGGATTTTTGGGTTTTTGAGCTGACTAGCTAGATAATTTGTTTCTTTTTTTCAAATTCCCAAGTCCCCAAGGCCCGAATTTCCGAGTCTGGGGTTTTGGATTTTTCCAAAAGAACAAATTGTTTCTGCTAAGGCCCAAAACCTAGAGCCATTCACATAGGTTTGAAGCTATGCTTAATATACTTTGAGTTTCCGGCTGTTAGCCTTGTGCTCTGCATAACTTGTGGTTTAGATGACCCTTTTGACCTTCCTCTACTATAAGCCGGCTTTCGCGTGGATAATCAGTGTTGCTATAGTTGTACAAAGACAGGGTCAGGCAAGTCCCATTGGGCATCATGACTGATTGTAATCATACGCTAGCAAAACATGCCACTTTAGTGCGAGTCACATCAAGCTTAAGCAAGAGAAGTCAAGAAAGTTTGGCTCTATTGTCCGGTTATAAGCTTGCAGACGTACTTATTACAAGTAATCGGCCCTTATAACCTAATGGCATCATGGCCGGGTCTTTGAGTTTGCAACTGTGCTATTCAAGCAATCAGCCCCCAAGACCTAGATATATGCAATTTACTAGAAAAAATAACAAACTACGAACAATAAACAGCACTTACCTGAAAGAAAAACAGAATAATAACAGGAATATGAAAACTTGACAAAAAACACCCAGAAAAGAACAATATATTGTTTAACCATCTCTTTATTGATATGAGAAAAGTTTATTCAGCAAGCCGCCTCATTAAAAACCTTCCAGTCCCCTTAGGTACCCTGGATAGGAAAAGAGTGCGTCTGAAACCTGCTGCCTGTTACATCGTGCAATTCCACTTGTGAATCTAGTCTATTCTAAGTGTAGTAGGGACGTAGCTGAGCCACGTTCCATGGTCTTTCTCTTTCTTGCATAGATGAAGTTGTATGAGCGGTGTCATTGACAGTAGCCGACTCTTCCCTTGCATCCACCAAGTAATACGATCCATTGTGCAGATTCCGGCTTATGATGAACGGTCCTTCCCATGGTGGGGAGAGCTTGTGTTTTCCTTCCTTTGATTGTACCAGGCGCAAGACCAAGTCCCCTTCCTGGAAGACCCGGGTTTTGACTCGCCGGCTATGATATCTCCTCAGGTCCTGCTGGTATATGGCTGATCTTTCCAAAGCTTGTTCCCTGTGTTCTTCTAACATATCCACGGCATCCTGCCGGGTCTTCTCGTTCTCCACTTCGACGTAAGCCGACACTCGAGGCGAATCATGAATGGTATCACTCGGCAATACTGCCTCTGCACCATAAACCATAAAAAACGGTGTCATCTGAGTAGATCTGTTAGGTGTGGTGTTAATTCCCCAAACCACTTATGGTAACTCCTCAACCCATGCGCCAGCAGCTCTGATGCACGGGACTCGCAGCCGTGGTTTTAATCCACGGAGTAACTCCTGATTTTGCCTTTCCACTTGTCCATTAGCTTGTGGATGGGCTACTGAAGCTATGTCAAGCCGGAATCCATTGTTCCCACAGAATTTTTCCATCTCGCCTAAGGACATGTTGGTTCCATTGTCCGTGATTATGCTGTGAGGATACCCAAACCGATAGATAATCCTTTTCAGGAACTTGACTGCCGTAATTGCTTCACAATTGGTAACTGGCATAACTTCAACCCACTTGGTAAATTTATCAATAGCCACCAAGAGATGTGTCTTTTTGCAAGGTGACATGTGAAAGGGGCCAACCATGTCCATACCCCAAACGGCAAATGGCCAGGTTAAAGGAACTGTTTGCAACTCCATAGCCGGCACATGGATTTGGCGGGCGTACCTTTGACACCCATCGCACCTTGCCACCAAGCGTTCCGCGTCTGCTAAGGCTGTCAGCCAGAAGAAACCGTGCCTATATGCTTTGGCCACAAGGGATCTTGTGGATGCGTGATGCCCACAGTCGCCTTCGTGGATCTCTTTTAGGATCTGCCGGCCTTCTTCCGGTGCTACACAGCGCAAAAATACTCCTGCAGCGCTCCTTTTATATAACTCCCCATTGATGATGGAATAGCCTTTTGCTCGCCTCAGAATTTGCCTTGCTAATACTTCCTGCTGTGGTAACTCGCCCCGTGATAGGTAAGCCAGGAACGGCTCTGTCCACTCGGGAATAGCTCGTACTGTGGCCACGAGCTCCAAATCCGGGTCTTGGTTGGCCACCTCTTCCTCAGACTCGGTTTTAACTGATGGCCGCCATAGCTCGTCCAGGAAAACATTGGGTGGAATCGGATCTCTACGCGAGCCGAGTCTTGCGAGTGCGTCTGCTGCCTCATTCTTTCTCCTGTCAATATGCTCCACCTCATACCCGGAAAAACACCCGGTGACCCTGTCCACCTCTCTGCGATATGCTGCCATAGTTGCATCCTTCCTATCCCAGGTTTCTGAGACCTGCTGTACCACAAGATCTGAATCTCCATAGCATCGTATTCGCCTGATGTTCATCTCCTTGGCTATTCTCAATCCGTGTAATAATGCTTCATACTCGGCCACGTTGTTGGAGCAATCAAAGTGGATTTGCAACACGTAGCTCAGCTTATCTCCTTTGGGTGATGTAAGTACCACTCCAGCTCCTGATCCCTCGTATTGCTTGGAACCATCAAAGTGCATTACCCAAGACTCGGAACTTGGTGTCATTGTGGGCATGCTAGTGTGAGTCCAATCATTAATGAAATCAACTAAAGCTTCGGAATTGATTGCTGACCTGGCCTCGTAGTTGATATGATAATCTCCCATCTCGATGGCCCATTTGGCTATTCTGCCTGTTGCGTCCGAGTTTCTGATGATATCCGACATTGGTATAGAGCTAACCACTGTTATGGGGTGTTCCTGAAAATAGGGCTTCAATATCCGGCTGGCCATGAAGACTCCGAAAACCAACTTCTGCCAATGTGGGTAGCGCTGCTTTGCCTCTGAAAACACCTCGCTGACGTAATAAACCGGCCTCTGAACCGGGTGATCCTTCCCATCCTCTTTGCACTCAACGACAACCACTGCACTGACCGCCCGGGGCCCGGCCGCAATGTATAGTAGCATGGGCTCTTTGGGACCCGGGGCTGCTAAAACTGGTGCCTCAGATAACTGCTTCTTTAATGCCTCGAACGCCTCATCCGCCTCTTGGTCCCAAACAAACTTATCAGATTTCCTCAAGAGCCGGTACAATGGTATTGCCTTCTCTCCAAGTATGGATATAAACCGGCTCAGCGCTGCCACGCACCCTGTGAGCTTCTGAGCATGCTTCAGGTTTTCCGGCTTTTTCAGACTCTGGATAGCTTTGATTTTGTCCGGGTTTGCCTCGATTCCTCTCTCGGAAACAATGAATCCGAGTAACTTTCCTGCTGGAACTCCAAAGACGCACTTTGTAGGGTTAAGTTTCATCTGATACCTTCTCAGATTCGTGAATGTTTCCTTTAGATCGTCAATGAACGTTTCCGCTTTCCTGGTCTTGATCACCACATCATCCACGTAGGCATGCACGTTGCGCCCAATCTGGTCCTCAAAACACTTCTGTATGCATCTCTGGTAAGTTGCACCAGCATTCTTTAGCCCAAAAGTCATGGTTTTGTAACAGAAAGCCCCAAAGGGGGTTATGAATGATGTTTTCTCCCAGTCTTCCTTCTTGAGCTTGATCTGATGATACCCGGAATACGCATCCAGGAAACATAATAGGTCACTTCCAGCCACTGCATCTATGATCTGATCTATCCTTGGAAGGGCAAACGGATCCTTTGGGAAATGCTTGTTGAGACTCGTATAATCTATGCACATCCTCCACTCGTTGCTCTTTTTCATCACTAGAACCGGATTTGCCAACCAATCCGGGTGAAATACCTCCATGATAAAGCCGGCTGTCAATAGCCCGGCAATTTCTTCCCCTATAGCCCTTCTTATTTCCTCATTCATTTTTCTCAGGCCCTGCCTCACGGGCCTAGACTTGGGATCAACATGCAAGCTATGTTCGCTAACTCTGTAGGGATACCCGGCATATCGCTGGGCGTCCAAGCAAAAACATCTTGATTTGAACGAATAAACTCCACGAGTGCTTTTTCCTGCTCATTGTCCAGGTTAGATCCTATAGCAAATTGCTTGGAGGGATCACCTTCGACAAAGGCCACCATCTTGGTATCCTGTGCTGCCTTGAATTTTGCTCTCTCATCCTCCGTATTTGGCCTTTTTAACGTTGTCCTGTCATCCGGGTCTACTTGAGACCGATAGTATTTGAGCTCCTCCTTTCTACAAGCTTGTTCTGCCATTGCCGCGTCTCCTTCGTCACACTCAGCCGCTATAACCCGGCTCCCATGGATGGTGATGGTCTGCTTGGGACCCGAGATTTTTAGCTGTAGGTATACGTAACACGGCCTGGCCATGAACTTGGCATAAGTCGGCCTTCCAAATAGCGCGTGATAAGGGTTGCGCAACTTTACCACTTCAAACGTGAGCCACTCCACCCGGAAATTATCCTTTGATTCTCTAAAAGCAACTTCCAAGGTAATCTTTCCCTCAGGGCGCACCGAGTGACCCGGCACAATCCCGTGAAAAACTGTTGAACTTTTCTGTAGCTGAGACTCCTTGAGACCCATGCGTAAGAAAGTTTCCCAATACAAGATGTTTATGCTGCTTCCACCGTCCATTGAGACCTTTTTCAGCTCATAACCATTAACCTGTGGCGCGACCATCAATGCTAAGACTCCCGGGTGTTCTGTTCTTTCCGGCTTATCCCTTCTGCTCCATGTCACCTCTTGATCTGACCACCTCAGGTATCTCGGAACGGCCGAGGAAACCGAGCTTACTGCCTTTTTCAGTATCTTTCTATCCTTGTTGGAAGTTCCCGTGGTGTGAACATGGTACTGGCCCAATTGCTTGGGGTTAGCTTGGAAACCTCCAGCTCCTCCCTGATTATTACCCGGATTACCGCCTCCCGGGTTGCCTGCTGGGGGTGGGCCGTTGCCCGGGTTACCACCCGGACCCAGTCCTGCTCCCCGGCCTGCGCCTCGCATTGCTTTATGTATTTCCTCGTTCGTCCATCTTTGTAAATCTACGCATTGTTCCAGTGAATGATTTGCCGGCCTGCCGTTCCTGCTGTTGCGCGGACAGGACATCCTGAAGGCCTCTATATGGTTAGCCGGCCTTGGCGGCCCTTGGTAATTTCCACCATTAAAGTTTCCTCCGTTGAAATTTCCTTCTGCCCTCGGTCTTGCAAACCCAGCTTCTGTGTTGGCGACAAACTCGGAACTTCCCTCGTACGGGCGCTTATTCTGGTTGTTTCCATTATTTCCTCCATTGTTACCCGGCGCAGATCCATTGCTGGGTCTTCCACTGTTGTTTGCGTTGGCTTTGGTTTTCTTGTCATCGACGTCCTCCTCTGTGGTATCTGTAGCAGCGTGCTTGTTGCACGCGTCCATCAACTCTCCCATTGTAACCTCTGAAGCATTCCGACTAGATTTCATGCGTGTTAGGTTTTGCACTAAAGGTGTATACTTGCATGTCTTTGCCATAGCTTGTAGCGCATCCTTTGGCTGAATATCTGTGGATGAGTGAAGTATCTCCATAACCCGGCGCACCCAGCTGCGCGCCGACTCTTCCTTCCTTTGTACACACCGTTCTAGATCATCGATGGTAAACAACTTCCTGCACGTCCCATGAAAGTGCTTGACAAACGCAATTTTTAGCTCACTCCATGAATTGATAGATTTTTCCGGTAAATTGTTGAACCATAACTTGGCTGCTCCCTCTGACATCATTAAGTACATGAACTTGGCTTGAAGATTTTCAGATGCGTTGCGAATCGACATAGCCATCTCATAGCTGCTCAACCAGGTTTCTGAATCCATAGTCGGCTCGTAATTCACCACTTTACCCGGTTCCTTAAACTTATCCGGGTAAGGCTCGACTCTGATGGCGTCCGATAAACACTTAGGCCCGGCTAAAATTGCCGGTGCTGGCCTCACCCGGGAAACGTGCGACCCGGCGACGGGTGCGGCGGGGGCGCAACTGCTACCAGCCCTCGTACCGCAGACCCGGCTGCTGCACGCCTGGCTCGAGAACTGTCCACGATAGCTTGCGCGACTGATACTGCAGGTGTTGCTGGTCTACGGGGAGGAGGCGGCATTTGCTGCTGCTCTGCCCTCCGCCGTGCTGAGCTTGTCTGAATATTACCGGTGTTTCCGTTATGCCGGCTTATATACGGCGTTCCATGCATTCCGCTCCTATTATCCGGGTAATTGACTTGCTGAGCCACTGCCGTGCGCAGTAAATCTATCGCCCGCCGGGTCTCCTCCGCATGGGGTGACTCTCTTACGGGGATTCGATCCAATGCCAACGTCGCCGCATATACATTATCCATGGGGTTGTTGAAGTGACCTGGTGGCGTACGAAATCGTGATGGTGGTGGTGGTGGCGCTGTATTGCCAGCAGCAACCCCTGTCTGCAACGTGGGTAACCCGGCTTATACGTTTGCCGGCTGTCCCCCACCAGTCGTGGGCTGATGTACAGTCTCCTGATTCACAGCCGGAATTGGTTGATCTTGGGGTGTGATGATTAGCGCGGCCGGGTTTAGAGCTTCACCCGTTGCCGGTAGTCTAGTTTGGTATCTCTGATGCATCCTAGTCGTCTCAACCCGGAGCCGCTCCAATGCTTCCAGCTCACGTTGGCGCGTGGCTACTCCTTGCTTCTCTGCTTCCACATCTCTCCTTTGCTGCTCCAACGCACGGCGTGCTACATCCAGATCCCTGGCGCGTGCCGCGGCGTTTTCCGGGGTTATCACGGTAGCTAGCACCGTGGGATCCAAGATTAGATTGTTACTGAACAGAGCCGGGTGTTGTGGGTTTGAAGGACCCGCCCCTGGCCTCCTGTTCGCCATGAACCCAAACATATTTGCCTGCAACTCGCTATCCGCCGCTCGGCTAGTGACTGAAGCCGACTCTCCGTCAACCCGGGTCAGGACCAGATTTCTGTCAGCCGGATTTTGCTGCTGGGCCAGCGCTCGCGCCGCTCCGACCACGGCCGTAGTCACGTCCCCCTGATTGAGATTGGTTGCAGGGGCCGTGTAGACCGCGACCTGGCGCGCGATGCCTGGTGAAGACTCGTATTCCTCCTCATCGCAGCTATCCTCCTCGTACCGGTCCTCCAGCAAGTGCAGGGTAGACTCGGTATCATCTTCTCTCATGACCCGGCCACACGGGGTCCATGCCGGCTCCTCCGGCTGTTCCCTCTTCATGGTGGGCTCTTCTATCGGATCCACCGTTTCGACCGATTCTTCTCCATCCGACTGAACGCAGGTTGCTTCTCCTGACATAGAATCACATCCAAAATCATCAGGGATTGAACCGGACGTACGTACCATGCCGACGAAGACGTTGACCCGGCCGATTGTGACGACAGATCCGGATTCGAGCAGATCCGACTCTGGCCCCCAACCAAAATCGTCCACCATCTTCTCTCCTTCGGGGTTGGTGTAGATCTCGCCGACGACGAGGTTCTTCATGTTCTCCCGAGCTTCTCCCGTGATGTAAACACCTTTGGACGCAGGCCCCACGGTGGGCGCCAACTGTCGTGGGATAATCACGGCAGACGTTACCGGGGGTAACTTATCTTGGGGCAATTCGACTATGGTGTTTGGGAGAGGGTTTTGCTCAGTGGAAATCATGGTGACAAATGATCTGGTAGCCGGCAATCAAGTCGCCGAGTCTCCGATCTAGGTTTATTATCTTAACTCTGGTATTACAGGGAATACTCGAATAGCTAGTGAAACTCGTACGTGTCTAATCTAACCCTAGGAGCCGGCTTATATAATATCCGGATCCCCTGGCTTCCTGTCCAAGGCAGACTCGGAGTCCTACCCGGGCACCGCTTACAAACCCTAAGCTTCCTTATCGAAACCCACAATCCGGGTTGCGAGGCCTACACTCTTGGGCCTTCTAGAAACTCCTTAAGCCGGGTCTTGCGCAGCTCCCTTTGGGCCGAATTACACCATGGCGTTAGCATACCGGGTTATCATCCCTCCATCAACCCCTATCATAGAATATTGAATGGTTAAGTTGAAAGTGAAAGAAAATATGAGTAATGTGCTTGAAAAGGTATGGATTGAATGCCTCGTGCCCCGTGAATACAGAAACCTCTCCAACTAGCTACTCAACCCAGGCCACAAAGAAATTCAAGTTTTAAAGTCATTGCAAGTAATAATAGAGTCATCAAGAGCGTCAACTGGGGTACCTCTTGTCCCAGGACATGGAACAAGCCCATGTAAAAATGACAAGACAAACAAACAAAATGAACAATCTCAACACCCTTTTTATTGACTATGGGTGTAGCTTTTATTGTGAGGTGCATCACCGAAGGTTCACTATAGCATGTAAGTAAATTTCCACCATGTATCTCAATGGCCTAGGTTAGCAACCCAAGCGTCTCTCTAGCCATTTATACTCACTCCTAAAACTTACCAAGTTTTCACAATTATTTCACACAATGTTAGGCATCCATAAAAAAAAGTACATGATATCAACTAAATATAATTAAGAGCATGTTGAAAGCTTTCCATGTGACAACAAATATGAGATAACTCCCAACCAAGACTCTTGTCAAGCACACAACTTCATAATTTTAATCACAATGGTTCATATTTATTAAGTGCGATAAAAGTAAAGTGTGCATCAAGTTCGTGAGAGATTTTTAACCAACTTTTCCCATAACAAACAATAACATAAGAATTTTAATTTAGAAGCATAGATAATACAATACAACATGATAAACATACTTGGAATAGAATTAAGCTAATATGTAGATATGGTGGACTCACTAGAAAAACTTTGTTTGAAGGTGTTGGAAAACAAATTTTTACTTGTTGGAATTTTTGGGCTAGCATGAGGGAGAAATTTGAACGTATAAATGCATGCATAAGTTTCCATAGAACTAATAAATCCATTTTAAACAAAGTAAAGTAATATTCAGCATCCAAATATGAATAAAAGATGGCTCTTGATAAAACACTTGCAAATTAATACTCATTAAAAAGCACATGAATCATGCAACTATATGTATCTTTTTGGATGAACTCAAACATCCATTTCCCAATATTTTTAATAGAATCCAACTTAATTCAACCAAAATTTCCATTATCTCTCTCATAAAATAAATAAAAATTGGTGGTCTCAAAACAAAAAAAAAAGACGCTCCAAGTTTATGTGATAACGTGCATTGATCAAAAACAGAAGTTACACGTGTGCAAACCGAGAGTGTGTTGGTCCAATGGAGTTGTATTTACATCCCCAAGATTATGCTCTTCACCATCCTTGGATAGCTCTTGGTGCATCTCCTCTAATCCCTGCGAAAAAACATCAAAACACCGTTTCTCCCATCCCTTTTCTCAGGGGTGACATTAGTAGGAACAAAACAATTGAATTGCTTGCTGCTTGAAATCCTTAAACAAAAGTGTGAAACATGTCCATAAATTATATAATGTTTTATTCCTTCTCATAAACCTAGTTGGATAAAAAATATTCAAATTAAAAGTGCAAAGAATGCATAAAACAAAATGGGACAGAATCTGTCCAGAAAAAAGCAGTAGCAAAACGCATCTTTTTACCCCATTAAATATGTCGAAAAAATCTGAAAAAATTCACGCTTATTGAGGATGAAAATTTTCAACTACAGTTAAAATTTCAGATCATTCGGATTTACAAAATAGAAATGAAAAATCATACCGTGCACAGATTCGTGCTGGAATAAAATCTCCAAATACAAATAGCAACTTTTTCAAACCAAAACGGGGTAAAACTTGGAACTTTATTAAAACTTACAAAAAAAAGCTAAAAACTAAGTAACTTGTTATAGAAAGAGGACACAAAGAAAATCAAAAATTAAAACAACCGGGTTGCCTCCCGTAAAGCACTTTCTGTATAGCCATGTAGCTAGGCTTCTTACTTGGTATTAAGATGGTTAGAGTGAGGTGGCTTGGCATCCCCAAGATTGAATTCTTGTAATTATTTGATATATGTTGGGTGAGCCTAGGGGTAAAATCCCCAAGCTTGAGTGTTTGTCTCTCTTGATCTTTGTTCATCACCCTTGTCGAGACATCGTAGTAAGGTTCATGGACGGGGGTGCCATAAGCCTACTGGTAGAACCGCGGGGGGGGGGGGGCGTGGAAGAACTATAAACGAGAACACCGAATTTACCCAGGTTCGGTACGAAGCAACTAGGCGGCGTTCCTACTCCTGCAATCTCACTAAATCAGGGATGAACCCCGAAGTGTACAAAGTACAATCGTGAATATAGTTTCGCTAACTCTACGAGGATGAACTTCTCGGCGAGTTGGCTTCTAGCTAATTGTCTGTCTTCTATTGCTCCCGTCAGGCTTTATATAGATAGCCGGATTAGGGCTTACAGAAAGGAAAAACTAGAAGACTATGGAAAGTATCTAACTTGGAAAGCAAGAAATCCGTCTTCTCCTCCAAGCCGCACCACTTTGGGCCGTGGTCCGGGTTCTTCTAGAATCCGGATAACCTTCCGCTTCCTCTTCCTCCTCGAGCCACTTGAGCACCAGAGCGCTGCCGCTCCCAGTTCCCCGAGCCAAAGCATCCAGAGAAAACACAAGCCCGAGCCCCCGAGCCCTCACCAGAGAAATCCATCGGTGGTTCTTTCTCCCGGCCGTGCCGCCCGCAAATGGACACCGGAAGCCCTCTACGCGCCTCTGAGACCGCGAACATCGATGCCACCATCGAGGATCTCATCGGGGATCTCGACCCCATTGTCGAAGCTTCCCCGAGCTTCTCCGCGCACGCGTCGGAGGCTTCTGCGAGCGCACCGGCGGGCAAGAACCTTACTTCCGCTGCCGGAACTATGCCGCCGCCTTCGGGCACTCCTTCTCCTCCTCTCTTCCCTGACACCGAGGAGGGATATACTTCCACTCGCGACGATGAGAACACGACCGTCGTCACTGCCGAAGGCGAGGAAGATGACGAAGGGGACATCGACAATTGGAGCCACTGCAACATGGCCCCGGCTCTTCTCCGGGCCATGGAGAAGGATGGGTTCATTGTTAAGGACAAGTGGTGGCTGGAGGAGGACGACACCGAGCCTTCTCCGAAAGCCGGAGAACGTGTAGTTCTGGCTTCTCATATCAACAGAGGTATGAGTTTTCCGCCATCCGCGTTTTTCCTTCAAGTACTCAACCACGACAACATCCAGCCCCACAACCTTCCACCTAACTCCATTTTGTATATAGCCGGGTTCCAGGCCCTTTTCAAGGGTTACTTAGGGATAGAACCCTGGCTAGATTTTATTCAGTATCATTTCAACGTGAAATGCAACACCACCGAAGGTGTTCTCCCGATTTGCGGGACCATTTCTTTTAACCTCCGTAGGAATAGAGAAGAATAGTTTCCAAAAATCAAGACTTTCGAGTCCGTCAAATTATGGACAGGCTCCTTTTCTATCATTCGGATGTTCCCTATCCTGGAAAGGATACGGGGATTCCAGCTTTCATCAATTCCGTGGCCATGCCCCAAGACAATTGGGCGTTGGACGCGGTCCAGGTTCTGCCTCCAGACCTGATGAGAATCAAACAAAGAATCACCAAACTCGTCTCCTCCAATCCTCCCTTGACCGGCATGGATACAGTTCTATGCTGGCTCGGAAGGCGGATTCAGCCTCTTTCTCATCGCGGCGGCCGGCTTATCTGCAAATACTCGAGACCCGAGGATTCGATGAGAACGACAAAGTCTGCTTTGTCGAAAAAGGAGTTCAAGAAGCGTGTCAACCAGCTTGTGGCCACTCGTGACCAATACGAAGAAAGCCTACAAATGTACAATGAAGGGAACCGGGTTCCCAAGGTACGTCTTTTGGGTATTTGTTCAAACTTCATTTTTTCTCGGATGTTTGTTTTGATACTAATCCGGTCTTTTTTTTTGCAGTTTCTTGATCTTCCAGAGAAGGATCTCGCCACCGACAACGAGTTAGCGGCGCTAAAAGCCCGCTTTCAATCAGCTGGAGGGCGGAAGCACAAGAAGGTATCTTCCACCCAGTAAGTTATCTATCTTGACTGTGTACCCGTCGCTACTTCCAGGTAAAAATTCAGGATTTCGTATGCTTTTTTTTGCGTAACTTTTTTCTCGGATTTCTGATCTCGGATTTTCATGCTTTTCTCTTTTCTAGCCTTGCTCCTGTCCCTTTGAAGGGAAAAGGCAAGAAGAAGCTGAAATTTGTCGCTTTTAGGGGGGCCGAAGCCATCTCTCGCAGCTGCCCTAGACACTCCAATAGCAGCTGGAGAAGAAAACGCGGGTACAAGGGAGGAATACCCCTTGCAGTCCAGCCAGCCTGTTGCATCCGACACAGATGTGCGGGAAAGGACGGAACCTGAACATGGCGGACTTTCGAACCCTCCAGAGGCGGAACCCATGCCGACTTTTGACAAGAACTTCAAGGTAAGACAAGAAGCCCGCTTTGACAAACGGGGATATATCCATCCGTGGGCGAAAAAGTTCTTTGCCCGAGCCCCCTTGATTTGCCCTTGGCCAAAAGGCAGACTAATCATATGGAATAATTACGTGTTCTCACCTTGCCAGGTCATCCAAGATGGGATCCATCATATGGGGATTACCTTCGCGGAAGACACCAAGGAATTCTCTGAGAATCTGAACGGTTTGCAAAGAATGAGCCAGGTAATATCTCTAGCCCCAAGTATTAAGACAAAACCAGTCTTTCTATTTTGGCCTTAATGCTTTCTGTTTTGCCTACTTGTTTTTTCTTAACCGATTTTTCCCTTTGTATGTTTTTTAGCAAACTGCCAAAAACATCAACGTGGAAGTTTTCGAGAAGATGACCATTAAGAACCAAGAAGTGAGATCTCTTCTTGGTATTCTTAGTGAGAAGGACTCGAAACTTTCTGAAGTTCAGAAGCAGCTGAAGGAGGCCACTTGTAAGTATTCTTTCTCCTTTCCTTAGTCTCGATTCTGAAGTTTTTCTAAGGAGTTTCCGAGTTTTGATCTTTCCCTTCTTTTTCTTCAGAGCTTCTTTGCTAAGGCCAAGCAAATAGTTGAAGATGCTGGCAATGTTGAAACTCTTCGAAAGGAAAATTCGGAGCTTTACAAAATTACTGTAAAGCTTCAGAAAGATCTGGAGGCAAGCCAGCTGGCTCTAGGATTATCCGAGTCTCGCGCTTCCCTTCAAGCCAAGAAAGATCGGAAGACAATCCAAGATTTGGAGATTTCCCTTCAACAGCGCCTTGAAGAAGGTACTGAAATGGATATAATCCTTGGTAAGTTTTCTTACTTTTACCAACTTTTCATTCATTGTGTATAATGCATTCTTTTTCCTCCTTCTGTTTTTGTCTGATCATGTTTTGATATTATTTAATAGAAGGGAACCCTCTTATCACTCGGATTGATTGAATCCGAGCATTCGAAGCATTCGTCACCGAGCTGAAAAATGCCAGAATGCTACTTATCAACAAGTGCATTCCGAACAAAGCTGGCGAGTTCTTGGAAACCAGCAAGCTTCCAGAGCGATTCAAGAAGTGGCGAACCAGCACGAATCCCGGCTCAAGTCCGCCGCCCGTGGTGGTGTGCGCATGGCCCCTGGGCTTATGTGTATGCACTATACCACCGCCGAATCCTGACGCATTGCCACCGGTATTACACGAGGATACACGGAAGCGCAACGGGCAGAGATCTTCGACTCTATCAAGGGGCATGCCTCCAAGATAGCTCGGATGGTGTCCATCTCTACGTTCTACCCGTAGGAAGAAATTCCATCAACTCCGGAGAACCCGAGTGACAGCGACGAGGACGTTGAAGAGGAGTTTGTGGATGCCACCTAATCCTGCACAACTTGTAGACAAATAGAGCGCATTACTATTTTTTACAATGTAATCACAATCGCAATGCATTCTATCCTTTGTATGAACACGTTTATGTCCTTTTGCAGTAAACTTTTTAACTTTGTAAGTTTTTCAGAGTTTTAATTCCCTTTCTTCTAAGTTCTCTGGTTTAACTTTCTTTAGTGTTAAATTGGCTCGAAAGTATGTAATCTTCACGCCAAGTGACCGGGTTAAAAACCAATCAGTCGAAACTCGGAATCATGGATTATACCTTGGCACTTTTATTGACTAAATCAAGTGACCCAACACAACAAACAATCAAATAATACTTAGGAATAATAAGGAATTTAAAAAGTATGAACCTCAGGCACACAGGCACAATCTGGGGTTTTTAAGCCTTCTCAGGCCAAAGAGCATTCAGGCATATAACTCCGAGCACGCAGGCGAAATTCAGGTTAACATTGAAGCAAAATTGAAAGATCATTGGGAAATAGATAAGACGGAAATATGCTTGAACAAAAGTACAAGACAAAAATGCCTGAATTTCTGACAACTTTATTTCATGATCTCAATGATGTTTACATAGAATTTGAACTAAGTGTAGAAGGGACATAACTGCTGGATGCTCCAGGGCCTTTTTGTCTCTCCTAGTTCTACATCTATCTTTCTTTTTCTCTTGCGATTCGGATTTTTCGGATCGTCTTCCGTGTCTCGAATATCTACAAGGTAATATGACCCATTTTTCATAGTCTTGCTAATGACAAATGGTCCCTCCCAGATTGGGGCTAATTTGTGCTTCCTTTCCCGTACCAATCTTACCACCAAACCACCTTCTTTGAAAGATCAGTGTTTGATTTTCCGACTATGATATCGTCGCAGTCCTTGCTGATAAATGACGGATCTTTGTAGCACAAGCTACCATTCTTCTTCTAAGAGATCAACGGCATCCTGACGTGCGTTTTCGGCATCCGAGTCATCGTACGCCTACACTCTCGGGCTATCATGGATCATGTCCGTACGAAGCACTGCTTCTGCGCCATAAACCAGGAAAAAAGGCGTTTGCCCAGTTGATCTATTTGGCATCGTTCGGATGCTCGACAACACAGAAGGTAATTCTTCTACCCATGCTCCAGCTGCTCTATGAAGAGGAGATTCGAGTCTTGGGATTATTCCTTGCAGTATCGAACTATTCATTCGTTCAATCTGGCCATTGCATCGTGGGTGTGCCACAGATGCAAGATCTAGGCGAATTCCCGTTTGTCGACAATATTTTTCCAACTCTCCAATTGAGAAATGTGTCATGTTGTCCGTGATTATGCTATGTGGAACGCCATATCGCATGACTACGTCAATGACGAAATTTCTGGCAGGCACACCGTCAAGTTTCTTGATGGGTTTTGCTTCCACCCACTTGGTATACTTATCTACTGCAACGAGTAGATGTGTAAGTCTGCCTCTTGCAGTTTTGAATGGCCCCATCATATCTAGCCCCCAGACCGTAAATGGCCATGTTATGGGGATAGTTTTCTGTGCTTGAGCCGGCATATTCGTCTCCTTGGCGTAATACTGACATCCGGTACATGTATTCACTATGTGCTCCACATCTGTCTTGGCTGTGAGCCAGAAAAACCCCGCACAGAATGCTTTTTTAACTATGCTTTTTGATTGAGCATGATGTCCGCAATCTCCTGCATGGATTTCCTGCAGAATCTCTTGTTCTTCTTCTGGCGATATACATCGCTGAAAATTTCCGATAGTACTGTGTTTGTATAGGCAACCACTGATTACAGTGTATCCTTTGCATCGGTGTTGTATCTGCCTTTGTAAGACTTCGTCTCCTCCATCCGGGAACTTATGATTAACTAAGAATTTTAAGTATGGAATTGTCCAATTCGGGTTAACGAGCAGAACTTCTATTGACTCGGAAACTAAAGGATAGTCAACATCTCTGCCTTTTATTGATGGTTCATGCAAATGTTGGACGAACACACCAGGTGGTAGAGTCTTCACTCTTTCTGAGCCCATGCGGGCTAAAGCATCCGCTTTGCAATTTTCTCCCCTTTTGACGTGATGTACCTCAAATCCTAGGAAGCAAATGGCAAACTCGTCAACTGTTCTCCGATATTCGTCCATGGTGGGGCATTTAGCGTCCCATGTTTAGTTCAGCTGATGTTGTACTAAGTCCGAGTCACCATAGCAAAGTATACGTTTGACACCTATCTCCTTTGCAATATGCAAGCCATGAAGCAATGCTTCGTATTCTGCCACATTGTTGCTGGTGTTGAAGTGTATTTGTAATACATATTCCATTATGTCGCCTTTTGGAGATTTAAGCACTACACCAGCTCCAGCTCCTTCTTTCATTTTGGATCCATCGAAATGCATGATCAAATATTCCGACTCCGGCATTGGTGTATTTTCCATTGCTTCTGTCCAATCAGCCACAAAATCTGCCAACTCCTGGGATTTAATCGTCATCCGGGGTTGGTACTTAATGTCGAACGCAACAAGTTCAATGCCCCATTTGGCTACTCTGCCTGTTGCGTCCGCATTGTTTATAATATCTCATAGTGGTGCTTTGCTTACCACTATTATGGAGTGTCCTTGGAAATAATGACGGAGTTTTTGAGATGCGCAAAATACGCCATATGCCAGCTTTTGATAATGTGGATACCTTTCTTTTGACTCGGAGAATACCTCGCTAACGTAATACACCGGATGTTGATCTAGAATACTTTGCTCGTCTTTCCACGATTATCACTGCGCTAATAACCCTGTTAGTTGCTGTAAGATACAGTAACATGGGTTCTTCGTCTTTTGGGGATGCCAAAATCGGAGCTTTCATCAAGGTTTCTTTCAACTGGGTTAATGCTTTGTCCGCCTCTTCTGTCCATTCAAATTTTTGGATTTCTTCAACAATTTGTATAATGGTAGAGCTTTGTCACCAAGCCGGCTTATAAACCTGCTAACGGCGGCTGCAGAACCCGTCAGTCTTTGGACATCTTTTAGAGATGTAGGTCTTGTGATGTTTAAGATTGCCTTGATCTTTTCCGGGTTTACGGTTTACCTCTATTCCTCTGTGAGAAATGATAAAACCTAAAAGCTTTCCTAAGGGAACCCCGAATACACACTTTAATGGATTCAAATTTATTTTCTAAATGCGGATATTGTCGAAGGTTTCTCGTAGATCTACAATGAGTGTATCCTTTTCCTTGGAAACTACGGCAATATCATCCACGTAAACATGGACATTTTTGCCGATTTGACAATGCAAGCATCTTTGCATGCAACGCTGGTATGTTGCACCGGAGTTCTTGAGGCCAAAAGGCATGGTTACATAATATTATGTTCCATAGGGAGTTATGAAAGAGTTTGTTATTTGGTCTTCTTCTTTCATACATATTTGATGATACCCCGAGTAAGCGTCCAAAAAGCATAAAAGCTCAGAGCCAGCAGTGGCGTCTATTATTTGATCGATTCGCGGTAATGCGAACCTATCTTTTGGGCACAACTTGTTCAAGCCGATGTAATCTATACACATCCTTATAATAATACTATCCTTCTTCGGGACTAATACTGGATTCGCAGACCAATTAGTATGTATAACTTCCCGGATAAAATCAGCTGCCAAAAGTCGGATAATTTCCTTGCCTATAGCCTTCCGGCTTCTTCCATCAAAACGACGGAGACCTTGTTTGACGGGTTTTGATCCTGGAATCACCTTAAGTTGGTGCTCAACAAGTTCCCTGGGAACACCTGGCATATCAGCAGGACACGAGGCGAAAATGTACCAGTTCTCACGTAGGAACTTGATGAGTCTGCTTTCCTATTTGTCAGTCATTCCTGTTCCCACTACGACAAATTTTGTCGGATCTTTGGGATCCAGGATGACCTGTCTTGTATTCTCCGAGTCTTTGAAACTATCTGCCGGCTTTCGGCTTTCTTTTCCTGCCAGCATTTCTGTCGGTGATACTTCCTTAGCTAGCTCCTTTAGTTCTTCCTTCTGAATCACTTGTTCGGCACAAATGGTATTTCCTTTCTCCAGCTTGTTCGCCAATTTGAAGTCGCCATATATGGTGATTACTCCTCCTTTTGGCCATGGCATCTTTAGCTTGTTATAAATATAACATGATCTGGCCATGAATTTGGCGAAAGCCGGACGTCCGAGTATTGCGTGATAGACACTTTCGAACGGCACAACCTCGAATGAGATCCTTTCCTAACGGAAGTGTTCTATCTTTCCAAAGGTTACGTCTAGGGGAATTTCTCCTAGGGATTCTGCTTGCCTGCCAGGAATAATACCGTGAAAACGTACGTTACTGTGTGTGAGATGGGTCTCGGAGAGGTGTAGCTGCTTCAATGTACTTAAGTACATGATATTGATATTGGATCCTCCATCCATTAGACCTCTTTTGAGCCTAGTGTTTTGAACAGTAGGGCTTACGACCAAAGTATGCGTGCCGGGTTCTGGGATGTTTCCGGGATGATCAGACTGATCCCAGGTAATTGGCGTATTTGAATACTTCAAATACTTTTGGGGTGGAGGTACAACCACATTGATTTCTCTAAGTGTTATTTTTGCCTGTTTGGCTGAGGGAGTTTCCAGGAAAGTTAGGTTACACTATCCTTCAACTCTCGGGAATTTTGGCTCGCCTTTCCGCTGCTGTTCTTGGATTTTATCATCACTGTCCGACTCACTTTCTTCTTTTCCAGCTTCCAGCTTTTGCTTGTTGATCTTCCTTATGGAATTCTTTCCTTTATTCCCGGATCCTGCAGTGTCTTTCATCTGCTCGTTAAGGCGGCACTGCACATTGGTGTGGGTAGGCTTCCCAAATTGCGAATGGTGGACACAGTTTTCCGACTTAATCTTTTTCGAATTCTTCTTTAGAATAGGAGATGGGTTATGTGCTTTTTCCCTTCCATCTGCTGCCATTATCCTTTCCAAAGGTTAAGTTTACTTCCTTGGGTTTTGGCTTTGCTTCTGTAGTAGCCTTCTTTTTAGAACAAGACGCCTTTTTGGCTTGAACCAAGGCATCAATGTTTCCGCCTCTCGCCCCGATATCATCTTCAGCTGTTGCGTGCTCATTGGCGATGGTAAGCATAGATCCGAGATCTTTATGCTCTTTTGAACCAACCATGAACGGTACGAGGCCGGGTTTCAGGTCATTGATGATAGCATGCATTTCCAGAGCAACTGTTCTTCATTGCATTCCATCTTGAGATAAAGTCGACGTACGACTCGTCCTTATATTGTACGCAACGGTTCAGTTGGTTGATGCTCTTAGGGCGTTTGTATGTACCCCGAAAGTGCTGAGCGAATACTCTAGCTATATCTTCCCAACTGTCTACTGTTCTTGACGGAAGCCCGTCGATCCAATCTCTGGCTCCATCTAGCAACATTAGGGGAAGAAACTTTACAACCTCTAAATCTGTCCCTTTGTAGATCCGAACGGCAGTATAGTAATCTGAAAGCCATGTATCCGGGTTAGTAGTTCCGGTATACTTTTGATAAGTTGGACCGACTTTGGCAAAGCCAGAGTGTAGACTGATTCTTCGGATCCTGACAGTGAAACACTTAGGTCCGAATTATAGATCGTCTCTTTCAGCCTTATCGACATGCGCGGAATACCTTCCAGCTGAATGGACAGAAGGAGATATGCTCCGTTCTTGTTCATTGTTGCGCGAGTGTGCTCTTCTCGGATTATCCCTATTTCTTCTGTTATCATGTCCTTTGGAATAAGGTGGAGTTCTGCTCCTTGGTGTTTCTTTGTTCCTTGGAGGAGTACGGGATCTCTCACGCCTGTGAGGATTGTCATATCTTCCGGCTTTATCAGCTGGGCGTCTCGGAGGCGGCATTACTTTTCCGTCTTTCCGGTTTTGCTCCTCCCATTCCTTTTAGTCCCGGGGATTATTTCCGCCTTTCGGCAGATGAGATCCTGTTCTGGAAGCTGCATTCTTGTTATCCGGGATTTTCTTGTCCTTTTTAGAATCTCATTTCTTTTCCTTAGAACTAGAAGGACACCCCGCGCGTTGCTGCGGTGATCATTTTAGAAACTACAGTATATTGTAAAAAAAATTATAAAAGATATGATACATTATATTTCTAAGTGAATATGCAAAATTTGATTAAAAATTATAATTGATGTCATACATTTTGTTTTCTAAGTGAATATGCAAAATTCGATTGTTCATAGTATATTTAAAAAAAACAATATAAATAATTGGATGGCTTAAGAAATGGATGATAAATAGTTTGCATGTAGTGATTAATAAATATTAGTGGACATGACATGGACTATTGATTGGCTAGGAGAATAGATGATGTGGATAGCTTGCATGTTGAGATAGAAAAATCATTTATGTATGTTAGTGGGGTTTTGCTTTATAAGAAGTATAGATCACCTGAATCTCCAGATTCACCACGTTCGGTGCTCCAGCGGCGCACATGGCAGTTTTGCACAAGGCTGAGTCATCATGTAACTTCCCTGAACGTGCTTGTCCTTGTTGTTGCTGTTGTAATGCTTTTTCTAAGAAAGCATACACTCCCTGTAGTTTTTCTTCATTGGAGTACAGATCGTCATTAAGGATGGCGAACGCGTCTTCCGCATTTTCGGTTGCGGTTTTGTATATGCGTTCGCCCTTAGAATTAGTGTCGTTAACCTGTGTAACATTCCTGATTTTTGGAAAACTAAAAAATCGCAAAAATTGAAACTTTTTGTTTTCATGTTATGCAAGTCACAAAAAACCAATTCAGATGCAAGAAACAAAAGGAAACAATACATATGTCAATAAATTTGGAATTAAGAATCCATTATGTCTCTATTCCATAAATCCTAAAACCTTCTCAAAATGAATTTTTATTAGATAAAGAAAACCATTTTATTTTTAGCAAACTTTATTACATAAAATGTTTTCAATTAAAATATTACCTTGAAAATAGTTTATGGCAACAAAAATCAAAGATTTATAACCCTTAATAAAGTTCTAAGCCTCAAAAATATTTGATGAGAATAAAATATTTTAATAATAGCTTTCAGTTGTTATTCCAAGTTTTAAACATAAAGGTGCGAAAATAAAATACATTGCTTTGAAAATAACATAAAAGAGGACTTTGAAAACAATATTATGGGTTGTGGAATTTTTCTAAGCCACTTTGATAATTATTGATTTTTCTATTTTAAAAATACCATTAAGTTACTATTAGTAAATCCTTCATATCCTTAAATTATAAAATATGAAAATGGTTTAAAAATGACTTCCAAAAATAGTATTTGACATGTATAATGTCTCTAAAATTTTATTTAATCAAAAACATCATTTTATTATTTATTCTAATTTTAAATAACATTAAGTGCTATTAATTTTTTATTTATAAATTGCAAAATATGAAATTTGAAATATGTTGAAAGTTTACAAAAATGTTTCTAAGTGAAAGATATTATTTTTACAAAAAAATTGCAATTGGTTTGAGGTCATTTGGACTTGTATATTAAAAGATATTAAAATAGAAATAAAATTAGAAAAGGAAAGATGACTTCATCGTCATCAAGCTCTGCCCGTTACTCCCTCCACCGTTTATTCCCGAAATTTCGCCCCCCCGATTACTCTCCATTAAGCCTCTAATTTATGCGCCCCTCTGTACCCCCTTATAGCCCACGACCCCCTCTCCATTTCCCCTCTCCCTCTCGACTCGATTACGCCCCCACGGCCCTGTAATTCGTCGCTGGAGATCAAAACCCTAGCCGCCGTCTTCCTCCGATTCCAGCGAGGTGAGCCGTTGCCAGCACCCGAGACCACCCCCATTTGATTCCTTGTGCTGGTGTGCCACTCCTGAGGCCCCTTGCTTCGTCTTTGATGCAGTGAAACGACAGCGCCATCCACGACCGAGGCACACCGGAGCTGTGCCGCCTCCGATCTCGTCATCGAGGCCCTGCAGGAAGCGCGCGCCCACGTCGTCATCTCCATCGTCTACACCGTGGCCTGTTGAGCGTCGTCGACATCTTCACCGTGCCGGAGAACCACTGGAGCGCCCCTGCCATGAAGACTCGAGGCGCAGCACCGCCACCATCGCCATTTCCGGCCGCCCGTCGCCAGTGAGCACCCTCCCCCTCTCCCTAGCCGTTAGATCTAGCGTACTGTCGTGATTAGATCTAGGCGAAATGGTATGCCACCGTTAGATTCAGATCCAGTGGCCCAGATCAATCCACTTATCCACGTCAGCAGCCCAGTCAACACGCCATGCAGCAGCCTAGTCAGCAGTCCCAGCCCAATCAGGAGCTTCCACGTGGCTAGCCTTTAATTCAAAATTTTCCCCCGCTGGTTTTAATTGACAGTTTTGCAGAAAAGCCCCTGCAACTTCAAATCATCGTAACTTTTCAACAACAACTCAAAATTTAGCAAAGTTGAATTTTTGAAATCCCCTGGATCTGTAGAATCTTTTAGCACTGTTCAAATTCAAATTTGACAAACTTAAATTGGTTCAAATTTAAATATGCTTGTTTGATGAATTTTGGCATAATTCAAATTATACAAATCCAAAAATTGCAAATAAAATATATTTGGAAACCTTAGGATGTGTACTTTCATACCCTATGGCCCAAAATAATTTTTGAACAAGTTAAATTTGAATTTAGAATTAAGTGGGTTATTGAGTAATTTTGACATAGATTTAATTCTATAAATAATTTCAATATAGTTCCTTTTGCAAAATTGCTCCATTTCGCAACCTTGAACCAGAGACATTAGTGCCTAACTATTTTGGACACCCTTGGACCATGTCCATGTGTTTTTGACCAAAAACCCAACATAGTGATATGCTATGTGTTGTTGGGAACCCCGAGAGGAGGGTGTGATGAGCACAACGGTAGGAGTTTTCCCTTAGTTAAGAACCAGGGTTATCAATCCAGTAGGAGAAAGAGAATCTTTGGAAGGTTGATGCCACTGACGGTGGTGCTGGCGCTTCATAGGTGTCAACAACAACGTGGAACCTGCACACAACACAACCAAAATACTTTGCCCCAATGGTACAGTGAGGTTGTCAATCTGACCGGTCTTGCTGAAAACAAAGATTAGAAGTATAGTGTTGAAAAGAGTGTATGATTGCAGTAAGTAAAGAAAGCAGGAAATTGTTGTGGTTTGCTTAACAATGTGGAAAAATGGACTGGGGTTCATAGTTTCACTAGTGCTGTCTCTCCATAAAAGATAGCATACTGGGTGAACAAATTACAGCTGGGCAATTGACAAATGGAGGTTGCACCGTGGTGCACAATATGACATGAAGATTACTATGCTATTTAGTGCGGGCATTAAAACAAGATACATAGACCGACATCCATCTGCATCTTTGACTAACAATCCACCCTCAGGTTATCATCTGAACCCCCTTAGGTATTAAGTTGCAAGCAACAGATAATTGCATTAAAAAAAGTGTGTAATCTAAGAAATGATTATGCACGCGGGCACTCTCACCGCTGTTTTATCCCTAATGGCAAAAGCACATCCTCCCCCTTCACATTTATGTCACTCGAGCAAGGCAACAAGGAGGCATGAACCCACTATCGAGCATAAATACTCCCTCTTGGAGTCACTAGCAACTACTTGGCCAGAATAACCACTATCAACGGAGGGCATGCAAGATCACAAATAACATATGCAAATAAAGACTATAATAAACTTGGCATAAGGTCAATATTCATCGGATCCCAGCAAACACAACACAAAGAATTACATAAGATCAATCTCGACCAGGCAGCTCACGAGATCTAAACATGGAGGCATATGAGGAGAAGACAACCATCTAGCTATAGCTACGAACCCGTAGTCCAAGGATGAACTACTCACGCATCACTCCGGAGGCAGGCATGGTGATGTAGAAGCCTCCGGTGATGATCTCTTCTCCGGCAGGGTGCCGGAAACAGCTTCAGAACCCCCTGATCTGGGGTTGACGGTGACGGCGGCTGCGGAACTTTTTCGGGGATTTTGATCAGGTGCTTAGGGTTTTCCATCCGGGGGGCTTATATAGGCGAAAGGGCAAAGGCGGTGGAGGCCGGGGGGCCACACCCGTAGCTGGCGCGGCCAGGGGGCGCGCCACCCTATGGTGTGGCCCCCCTGCTGCCCATCTTCAGCTCCTCTTCGGTCTTCTGGATGCTTCCGGGGAAAATAGGACTTCCAGGCTTCGAATTTTCCAATTCCGAGAATATTTCCAGAACAACTTTTCTGAAACTAAAAACAGCAGAAAAGAGGGAACTGGCTCTGGGGCATCTTGTTAATAGATTAGTCCGAAAAATCGATAAAAATGACATAAAGAAGGGAGAAAACATGTAGAAATTGGCATAATATCATCATGGAGCATTAGAAATTGGGGATACGTTTATGACGTATCAGGCATCCCCAAGCTTAGTTCCTACTCGTCCTCGAGTAGGTAAACGATAAAACAATAATTTCTGAGGTGACATGCTACTAACATAAACTTGATCAATCTAATGTAAAAGTATATGCACGCTGAGATCATAAAATTTTAAACACATGCATGATAAATAAAACTTTAATAATAAAGCATAGCAATTACTTTGCATCACGAAGAGTAACTCAAATAAAGGATCATGAATAATAATGCAAAGAAAGGTAGACGTTTGTTTCAGGAATAGAGAAAGCATGGCAAAGTGATATTTCGATAGTCCTTAAGAGTGGGGAAAAACATAAATGCCATGACATCTTCAAAGCTCAAGAGGAAGACTAGAACAAATAATTTAAGAACAAGTAATATCACATCATGAAGTAATTATTGATTCTTATGGGACAAATGCACATAGAACTCAGAATGGCAAAAATGCTCTCTCAACTGTGCATAAAGTTAGAAGATGGAGACTCAACATAAAAGTAAAAGAAAGGCCCTTCGCAGAGGGAAGCAGGGATCACTCATGTGTTGGAGCTTTTATTTTATTAAACAGAGGTATTAAAAGTTTGACACTCCTCCCATCCATCTTTCACAAACCATGGCTAACCGAATCCTCGGGTGCCTGCCAACAATCACATACCATGGAGGAGTGTCTACAGTTTGGGAGATGTATGCTAATGTTAACGAATGGTAAACAGAAAATACAGTACGTCACAAGTCAACTGGATTCACAAGAGCGGCTCCCATGGTGAAGGACGCAACTGGTGTAGAAGGTCATCCCTCTTTCTCTTTTGTTTACACAATTATGCTTTGAATGATAAATCAGGGGCAAAAATAGTGAAGAGAATTTGTTTGTATTAATTTAGGGCTGGGCACCCTGCTGCCAGCTCTTCTATCATTTGGATAAGCGGATGAAACCACTAGTCCAGGTTGTGAAATCCAATCAACAAGTGAGATAAAGATTCTCTATTTACATCCTCATGAGCAAAAACAGGACGGTTTTAAAGGTAACACACGAGCAATTTACTTTGGAGTGGCAGTTAAATACCACATGTAGGTAGGTATGGTGTACACAATGGGAAAAACTTTGGTTTAAGGGAGTTCGGATGCACGAGTAGAGATCATCCTCAGTACAGGTGGAGGCTAGCAAAAGAGTGGGAGCGACAAATCAAGAGAGCACAAGAGCCATAATCATGCATAGCGACATAAGCATCATTAATTAAAACATAAGAAGTATCAAAAGTTCAAAAACTAAGTGGTCATGGAGTCTATTCGTGACAGGTTTGTAGTCATAAACATGGTGTGAGCATGCACCAAGTCAACCAAATAAAACATTCGAAAGAGAATACCATATATTGATGCTTTACTATGACAAGAACAACTCATGAATCTTTCAATACATATTAAACACTATCAGCTATTTGAGGATAATCATGCTACTCAATAACCACAAGGCTTTAAAACTAAAATAACATTTAACATGGCATGAAAAAGTCCTAGCCACAGTGTATACAAGCTTCTACTAGCACTGTTATAAATTCTACTTCAAGCAGCAGTTTTGTTTCTCCCAACAAGCACCATACAAAACATGCTTTAACAAAAATACTCTTTACGGTACAACAAGAAAACATGAGAGTACTCAAATAACACTACTAAAACTAACAACTCTAATAAGAGATGCATGCAAAACAGGAGCTGAATAAATGCAGCAGCTAGACAGAGATTAAGAATAAAACGTATTCTCATGAAAAAGCGGAGCGTGTCACTCTCCAATAAAAGAATGCTGGGGTCCAACCAAGCTTATTATGAAATTTAAAACAAACTGAAAGCAAAAGCAAAATAAAAAAGCAAACTGAAAACAAAAATAAAATACGCTCCAAGCAAAGCACATAAGATGCGACCGAATAAAAATATAGTTTAACTAGAAGTGACCTGATAATTTGTTGATGAAGAATGGGATGTCTTGGGCATCCCCAAGCTTAAACGCTTGAGTCTTCTTGCAATTTTCTTGGATGTACCACCGGGGCATCCCCAAGCTTAGGCTTTTCACACTTCTTGATCACATCATATCATCCTCTTCTCTTGACCCTTGAAAACTTCCTTCACATCAAAATTCTCACAATCTTCATTAGCAACGTTAGTGCCATTGAAATAATAAATTCACATGGTTCAGATTCAACACAAGTCTAACACTCAAAAACACATTAGCTACTGTCACAACTTCTTTCAAAACTCTTTTTCTCAAAAGAACACCAAAAGAAAGAGATTAAGATGCAAATGCGATAAATGGCAGAAATCTGTCAAAACAGAACAACGGGTAAAGATCGATTTTTTCAAACATCTGTTGTTGCTCAAATAAAAAATTGGTCTTATAAGAAAAGTTGTGTATGTAACTCGGGATTAAGCACAAAAAACTCAGGTCATTTTGAATTTTCTGTGATTTTTAACGGAATTAAAAGTGGACAACAGAAATATGTTTCCTGCGCAGAAATTCGAAATATAGGCTCAACTTTCCACTAGAGGCTTTACTTTTCTCAACAAAAACACAAAAGAAAAGATACAGCGGGGTTGCTAAGGAAAAAAAACACCCAGGTGCAAAGCACACCAAAGAAAACAAAGGACAACTGAATGAAAACAGCGAAATAAAACGGGTTGTCTCCCGGTAGCGCTTTTCTTTAACTCCTTTCAGCTAGGCATAAAAAGGGAAACTCAAGTATTTTCAAGTGAGTAAGCATCACCTATACCTTCCTCTAAACCATTATTTGCAGCAATAGGCACTTTAGATGTTTTTGAAGATTCAACATGAAGGTCACTCTTAGTCTCATTAATTGTTTTAGCAATTTTCAGCACATATTGAGATTTGGGTTTAGCCATCTTAGGAGCATACATAAATCTTTGCTCCTTTCCCACAAAGGCTTTCTCCTTTTTGAATTTAAGATATGAAAAGGCTGAGCTTAAAGTTCCCATGGCATCCTCTAGTTTACCAATCCTAAAACTTTGATTATCATGAGTGTTGCTAGCTTCTAGAGTAGTGATTCTTTTATCAATAGTAACTAGTAATTCATTGACTTTGCTAGCATTATCAAGGAAGACTGATAAGTTCATTTCCAAAGAGTTTAGTTTATGAATAACATCCTCCAAAGTGATCTCAGTTTTAACAGTTGTAATGGGGGTGCTCCTACTAAACTTTCAATCAAATTGCAAGCTTCCAAAGCAGAAGTTCCTAGAAAATTTCCACCCGTAAGAGTATCTAACACATGTCTATACCAGCGAGAAATACCAACATAAAAATTTCTCAGGAGTATCAAGGTAGAATATTTTTTTGTGCACCTTTTATGAGCATTACTTATTCTATACCAAGCATCTTTTAAACTTTCTCCCCCTTGTTGCCTAAAAGAACGAACCTCTACTTCAGGAATACTCATTTTATCAGAATAAAAGCAAGCAAATAAATAACAGCTATGAAGTAAACTAATTTGTTTGTGTTTTTGATATAGAGAAATAAAAACAAGACAATAAACAAAATAAAGAGATTGAGAGTGAGAGACTCCCCTTGCCAGAAGACTTCCTTCTCCCCGGCAACGGCTCCAGAAAAAGTCCTGGTGCCAAAGTTGACGAGGGAGTAGTTGCTTCTTGATGACTTTGAGATCCCCGGCAACGACGCCAGAAAAATCCTTGCTATGTTTTGTTGGGAACCCCAAGAGGAGGGTGTGATGAGGAGAGCGGTAGGATTTTTCCCCTTAATTAAGAACCAGGGTTATCAATCCAGTAGGAGAAAGAGAATCTTCGGAAGGTTGATGCCACTCATAGTGGTGCTGGCGCTTCACCGGTGTCAGCAACAACATGCAACCTGCACACAACACAACCAAAATACTTTGCCCCAATGGTACAGTGAGGTTGTCAATCTCACCGGTCTTGCTAAAAACAAAGATTAGACGTATAGTGTGGAAAACAGGGTATGCTTGCAGTAAGTAAAGAAAACACGAAATTGTTGTGGTTTGTTTAACAGTGTGGAAAAATGGATCGGGGTTCATAGTTTCACTAGTGGTGTCTCTCCATAAAAGATAGCATGCTGGGTGAACAAATTACAGCTGGGAAATTGACAAATAGAGGTTGCACCGTGGTGCCCAATATGACATGAAGATTACTATGCTATTTAGTGTGAGCATTACAACAAGATATATAGACCGACATCCATCTGCTTCTATGGATAATAATCCACCCTCAGGTTATCATCCGAACCCCCTCAGGTATTAAGTTGCAAGCAACAGATAATTGCATTAAACAAAGTGTGTAATGTAAGCAATGATTATGCACGCGGGCACTCTCACCGCTGTTTTCTCCCTAATGGCAACAACACATCCTCCCCCTTCATGTTTCTGTCACTCAAGCAAGGCAACAAGGAGGCATGAACTCACTATCAAGCATAAATACTCCCTCTTGGAGTCATGTAACATCCCAAGTATGAAAAACAGCCTTTAGAATGTTTGCTTTTTGTTAAATTATGTTTTGCATCATAAGCATTGCATTTGTTTTGCATTTGTTTTTATTTGTTTTCCTTTTGTTTTCCCTTGTTTTCTATTTGAATTTTCAAATCAAATTTCAAATTTTGTTTCATACTTGTTCTGTTACAAATTTTCAAATGAAAATTTCAAACCCAAACATCATTTTGTTTCCATTAAAGTTGGAAGATCAAACCATTAACTTCCTTAAGTTAAATAATCTAATTAATTCAAATTTCATTCAAAATTCAATTAAATTTCCAAACAGCAACCTTTTTGAAATTTATGAAAATTACAAAACACTCCAATCATTTGTTTCAAATAAACTTGAAATAAAAAACTTTTAAATTGCTTAAGTTACAATTATTCATTTAATATCAAATTCATTAAATTAATTAAACTTACAAACAGCAACATAATTTAAATTTTTGAAAAACCAAAGTTGCACATTAGTGTTTCTGTAATATTTAATTCATAAAATTTATCCCCAAATTTTTCTATCACAAAAACCCTATCCTTTTCTTCCTTTTTCTTTTCAGCAAAAAAAAAACAGAACAGAAAAATAATAAAACAAAAAAAAAATAGCAGAGGGGAGAGGCAGGCCAGTGGGCTGAGCCCAGCCCACCAGCCACGGCCTGGTACCTCCCCCTCATCCCTTACATGTACGGCGACCATCCGCGACGCCCACGTCGACTGTACGGCGGAGGGAACGGCCAGCGGGCGCCCTCCTCCTCCTTATAGCTGCCCCGAGGGCTCCCTGTGCTGCCCTAACCTCCCCCTCCTTCTCCATCGCCGCGCCGCCATTTTCTTCCCCTCCTTCCACCTCTGCTCCTCTCTCCCTGTCACTGCACACCTGAACCCGATCACCACCGCCGCCATCTCCAGCTCGTCGCCGTCGCCACGATGCGCCGCCGTGCGGGATAGGTACGGGAATCGATTCTCCGTACCCCCCTCTTCCTCCTCGACCACTCAGCGAGGGCTGGAAGCCGCTGAATCGCCACCGCCGTGCCTGACGCTGTCGCCGCCGTCCACTGTCCCGAGCGCGCCCTCCTCCTTCCTCCTTCCCTCACGGTGAGCACGATCCCCTCCCTCTTCTCCCTCTGCTTCCACGTCACGTCCACCGCACCCTACACGCACACGAGCACGCAGCAGCAGCAGGGCAGCAGCAGCTCGCCGCCGGTGATCGCCGCTCCCCTCTGTCGTGGTTCAGTTAACTAACGAAATTCAGTTTCGTGAGAGAACGAAACTGAACCACAAAACCCCTTCAGACCCTTACCCGACAATAAACAGCAACACACCCCAGTGGCCAGAGCGCTGCGCCGCGCACCCGAGGGCGAGGGTTCGATCCCTCGCCTCGCGGTTTAATTCCCCAATTTTTTTTTGCGTTGGCCACGCGGGATGCGCAGGCCCACCTGCCAGTGGCAGTGATGGCCACGTAGGCCCACACCCGCGCGCCACGCAGCGCCAGCTGGGCCCTGGCCCACGACCAGTGACCCAGGGGTGGCTCTGTGCGCGTGAGAAAAGCCCCAGGGGCCTCTCTGTAGTTTATTTTTCGCAGCTAGGCCCCTATACCAATATGTATAGTTTTAAAATTACAGTTTAGCCCACAAATTTCAAATTTGAATAACTTTTGCATAACAAGTCCAAATAATATAAATAAAATATGTATTCTGCACAAAATTCAATTCTCTACCTGTTTAACTCATTTGTTTTCTGTTTTGAACATTTCAAATTGTTTTAAAATTCAAATTCAAACAACTCATTACAAATTTGATTAAATTCATAACTAATTCAAACTTAATTCAAATGGCACATATAAAATATGTTTTCCATGCAAAATTGAACCACCTTTCCAAATATAAACTTTGTTTCATGTTTTGAATAATTAAAATTGGTTAAATAATTTAAACCTTGTTTAATTCATTTAAAAATTGCTAAATTCATAACTTGGTCAAATTAAATTCTTTTTTAACATGAAAAATATGTTTTCAAACCAGAAAAATATAATCTTTACAAATATGAATTTTATTTAATGTTTTGAACAAATAAAAATTCAAATAATTTCATACTTGAATTAAATTCATTTAAATCTTGTTTAAACTTGTTTAATTCATAATTAATTCATCTTAAATCCTTTTTCAACAAATGAAACATGTATTCCACCTAAAATTTTGTGTTCTTTCCAAATATGAATTTTGTTATCTATTTTGGACAATTAAAATTTCTGAAAACAACAAATGCTTGTGTAACTCCTTTAAGAAGCAAATTTTTCATAACTTGATAAATAAAAATTTCAAACTTGGTAAACACCTTTTCAAATTGAAGCTATTGTTGTTTTCTTTCTGTTTTCCTCATCCATGCATCATGCTAATTCACTTACACATGATGATTAGTTGTAGACCATTTAATCCAACCTTAATTCACGGGCTTTCCATATGCAATCCAAATTGCATATGGGTCCATTTAATATTGTTACCATGTTAACTAGCTTACCTTTGATGCATCAATTAAAGTGTCATGCATCATCCCATGATTGTGCATTATGCCATGTTATTGATTGTTTGTCTCTCTGCGTTGTTTGTTTGCTTCTTCTCGAATAGACGACGACGTTGAGACAGACGAGGTTTACGACACTACTTCTGAGGAGTTAGCCCAGTACCAGGCTACTGAGTTTGCAGGCAAGTATTCACCCACATGAACCATTGTGTCCTTTCCTCACTGGTTATCGATACTTTCCGTTGTCTATTCTGCTAGCCTTAAGATTCGTTGCTTGTGTTCGATCCTATCACATGTTATCCTGTAACCCTGATATAGCCTCATCTCCACACCTATAACCCCATTGCTTGTAGCCTGTGTCTTACTAGCATGCTTAGGGTTGTTACTGCTCGAGTCTGCTGTCCGTTATCTTCTGTTACCATATTTATTATGTTCTGGGGCTCGATGTTAAACAACAACCTGTTAATGTTTGAGGTAATGCTAATTTGATGATAAGGCACCGGCAGGAGGCCGGGTATGGTTTTGAGGCCTGCTAGTGTCGACCCTAATTAGGAAAAGGGTCTTGTCTACTGATCCATGATGAGCGCACTATCCGCATGTGGGAAGCGTGTATGGGCGCCCCCCTCAATTTGATTCGATTCGCATCTCGTCCAAATCGCCTCATTTAGTTCGGGTTTTCCATTTGCCGCACGCAAATGCAGGTACGAACCCGAGGCCAGGGTGGAAACTTTTGTAGTCGGCATTTAGGGAGACACGTTCTTAGAGTGCTATGAGGGTCCCCCTATCTTCGTGGGGCTTGATTAGCCGTGCGCTCAATTGCACGGGGTTCTTTGGGCTTGATGCGAAGAAGAGTTGGGTTGTGTTGAGTGCCCCGCTTGGTGGAAGGCATTCCATCTGGCGGGTTATTCTTACGTGTACGGCCAAATTGGTGCATCCCTGCAGGGTTAAATCTTCTCGAGAAGCCGTGTTGTCCGCGGTTATGGATGACTTGGTGAAAGTACTGGCTAACAAGTACTCAGAACAACTTACACCTAACTAATGATAACTTGACTAGTAACAGTCTTATTGACACAATAACTGGAACCTTCACTAATCCAACTGTGTGAGTTATCCTCGGATTGCTTCTTTGGATAAGGGGCGAGATCCAGGATGGGTTTGTTTGAGGATAGTGGTAGTTGGTTACGATACGCTATCTTATCCCCTTCTATTAGCCAGAAGTTGTAGCGTGTTTCTGTAGTTGGTTAGAGCAGCATGCTGCCGCACTTTTGTATCACCTATTCTTCCGTTGAACCCAAAGCATCTGTACTTGGTGTTGCCGGGTACATTTTGGTATCTTGTGAGTCTTGCTTGCCAGTACTTGTCTGTACTGACCCCTTTGGGGTTGTGGTTTCCGCAGACTACGTTTCCGAGGATCCCCATGGTGGCTACTACGTGGAGTATGACGAGGCTGCTGACGAGTAGATAGAGGACCCGGGCAGGATCCGAGACATCGTGGATGGGCTCCGTCTTTTCGTTTCCGGCCTCTTAGGCCTATTTGGATCTTGTCTGTACTCAGACACTTTGGATGCTTCCGCTGTGATGTAATGATGACTTGTTGGGACATGTGTCCTCTGGATGATTGTATTTGCTATCTCTGCTCTAGTGAGAGCTATTTGCAACTTATTTCAATCTTTTGTGTCTTAGAGATATGTTGTGATATCACTTGTTCAAATGCCGTTGACGTACCATGTGTGTATGTTATGAAGTACGTCAATGGAAGTAGTCGGATTTCTATGGGATGGTTTACGCAGACGATGGATAGTAGAGAATTGTTGTCACACGTTTACGTGTTGGCCTGCTCATATTGAGATGCGGGTGTCGGTATGCCCCGTAAGCCATTTGCTCTACTGTTTAGCGGACTGTGAGTATCCTCTAGAAGTCCGGGTGCGACAAATGGTATCAGAGCCAGTCTGCCTGTAGGATCCCTTTTACTGGTCGCAGTTGAGTCTAGAAACTATTTTGTAGCTATATAGGAAAAATGAAACGTGAGAGTAGGAATTTTGTTCTTTTATTTCTTTCCCCACCCACCCTCCCTTTTTCTGGTAAGGAAGTGCAACGTTGTTTTCTCTTCTCACCTAAACTTTCAAGTTAGGATTTCTCGTATCCTGGTTTCTCTAGGATAGTTATATCTACTAGACCATAGGAATGGAGGTGGTTGTGACATGATTTATCATGTTGCCTACTCATGATTGAGAACGGAGGCGTGTAAGCCCCGGAAGCAGATCCTCTATTCCTGAAGCAGTAGATATTTATCCTTTAGAAGCCCGGATGGGGTTTTTCCGTAGTACCTCAGGAGTGTTTGGTCTCGTGTTTCCCCAATGTTGCTTCGATATCCTGTTCTTCTCAACATCTTTTCGTCCGTTGAAACCTTGTTGTTGCTTTCCACTTCAGTTCTTCTACCGGCGTCTAATCAAAACTTCCCCGATCATCTGCAGATGGATCTCAGGTTCTACCCGCAGGTGGTTCGTATGACTCGTTGCGAGAGCACTGCCGGTTATCCGGAGATGCTGAGAGACATGGTCACTTTTCTGGGGTTCCGTTGGGCACCAGAGTACCAGGTCTACGAGCAGCAGCGAGAGTTTGAGCAGACCTACTACCAGGCTATCGTCTACATTCTGTCAGATGATGGCATGAGCGTAGTCCACCGCTACGAGGCAGTAGGTTCCACAGTGGATATGGCTGTGCAGCAGGCAGCTTATGTGAGTCTCATCGTCTTTCGTGCTGACTACTGGGGATTTGACGATTCTATCTATCGCCACATCCCCCGTGGTTACATCACTTCGGAGGGAGCTCACTTCACTCTCTACGACAACTTGGATGTTTATGAGCATGATAACTCAAGGCTGCACACCACCGCTCAGTTTGTGAGGCACAGTGACGCAGTTGCCAGCACACTATCCCAGGAGTTGGCTTCAGTCAGAGAGCAGCTCTACCTTGCTTTGACTCGTCTGGCGACTTACACAACAGACTTTGTTGGAGACGAGCGCTTTGCACGCTTCGATCAGCCAGTTGGTCGTCGTCTGCCAGATGCTGGAGGTTACGAGCCGATCAGAGGTCCACTCCTTAACCTTGGTGCTGGTTACACTGGGATTCCACGCTTTGGAGCACAGGGAGTCAACGCTATGTACTTCACCACACCTAGAGTCGCTCTCAGACCACGTCAGATCTATGTGGATCGTCGTTCTACCTACTTTCGTGGGCATGCTCCTCACCGTACCTCTCGCCGTACTCCTAGTCGTCGTCCTACGAGATGAGCATGGGAGTACCGATGTATCCATTCTTAGCTATATTTAGTTATCCTTTGGCATTCGAACCATTTATGGTGTGTTGGATATTCTGATGTATTTGAACATGTGATGATGTACCTGTTGGTTATCTATTCATGCGTCGGAATAATCTCTCTTTCGGTTTCCAAGTCTATCCTTTTCTATTGTTGTGCTAAAATGCATTTCCATTCAGGATGCCGCCAACAAGGAACAACCCGCCTGAGCCACCGCCAATCACGGAGCTGTTGACTCAGATGACCCAAGTCATGGCGCAGATGGCCCAGTTTCAGACTAATCAGCACAACAACCAGACGGCTCCACGAGTCAGCATCAAGGAGTTCCTCAGTCTGGGTCCGAGAGATTTCGTGGCCACACGCGAGCCTCTGGACGCTGATGACTGGATCCGTGAGATAGCTAAGGCTCTGGAGATTGCTCACGCTGCTGAGGAAGACAAGGTCAAGTATGCCTCCTAACTGCTGAAGGGTCAGGCATCTACTTGGTGGGAAAACTACCAGGCCATGAGAGCTGGCTTTCCAATCACGTGGGTTTGTTTCAAGGAAGCCTTCCTGAAGCACCACATTCCAGATGGTCTCATGGAAAGGATGCGTGAAGAGTTTTGCTCACTCAAGCAGGGCAAGTTGGACGTCATCGGCTATCAGAGTGAGTTCAATCGCCTCGCTCGTTACGCTGGTGATGAGGTGTCCACTGAAGCTAAGAAGATGGCAAGGTTCCGCAGAGGTTTTAACCCGGAACTCAAGTATGCCCTCACAAACGTCAAGGCCAACAACTTCGAGGATCTCGTTAACACCGCGCTCAATGACGAAAATGGGCGCAAGGCGTTCGAGGAGTCTCGCAAGCACTCGCGTGAGGGTGGTTCCTCCTCCAACATGACCACCCCTCCACAGAAGCGCCGCATCTGGGTACCAAATGGTGTTGTCACTCGGGCTCCATACGCCCAAGCTTCTCCAGGCTTCGCTCCCCGCCCACCCAACCCTGCTCAGATGCATGATCAGAGGGCTTCGATGGGGCAGCCAAGGCCAGGGCCTCCTCGTGTCGTCACTTGCTACAAGTGCAAGCAGACGGGGCACTACGCTGACAAGTGCACGCAGAGGCAGCTACCTCCACCACCACCTCGTCCCAACACAAACCAGGCAATGGTGCGCGCTCCCCCGCCTAAGGCCTTCAACTCCAACAACAGGCCTATCGGGAGGACCGCAAGGGTGAATCATGTCAAGATCGACAAAGCTGAGGAAGCTCCTGACGTCGTTCTTGGTATATTACCCGTAAACTCTTTTCCAGCTAAAGTGTTGTTTGATACCGGAGCATCGCATTCTTTTGTGTCAAAAACCTTTGCCACAACAAACAACCTAATTGTGGTTCCACTAAGCAATCAAATCACTGTTCACTTCCCGGGATCTCAAATGTTGACTTCCAAGATAAGTAAGGACAACCAAATCCTAATTGGAGGCCACATTTTCCTTGCTTCTCTCATGTTGCTGGGAAGTTCTGACATTGATGTCATTCTTGGTATGGATTGGCTGAAAGCTAATAAAGCAAGGATTGACTGTGCTCAAAAGTCAATAACTCTATCCCACCCTTCTGGCCAGATAGTCTATTCTCCACATGAATCAAGTTCCATTCAGCTGTGCAACCTTGATGCAAAACCTCTACCTTCACTTGAAAATGTTCCGGTGGTTTGCGAATTCCCTGACGTCTTTCCAGAAGAGTTGCCAGGGATGCCTCCGGACAGAGCTGTTGAGTTCGTGATCGAGCTTGAGCCAGGTACTACTCCAATCTCTAAGCATCCCTACAAGATAGGAACTCCAGAGCTGAAGTTGTTAACGGAACAAATTGATATGTACATGGAAAAAGGTTACATTCAACCTAGTTCCTCGGCTTGGGGTTGCCCAACTCTGTTCATTGCAAAGAAGGATCACACAAAGAGACTCGTTGTTGACTATCGTCCTCTTAACGAGAAAACCATCAAAAACAAGTATCCAATTCCTCGCATCGATGATCTTTTTGATCAACTTGCTGGAGCCTCAATATTCTCCAAGTTGGACTTGAGAATGGGTTACCATCAAATAAAGATCAGAAAAGAGGATATTCCAAAGACAGCCTTCACAACTCGTTACGGTCTATATGAATTCACCGTCATGTCCTTTGGTCTCACCAATGCACCGGCGACATTCTCTCGACTCATGATTTCTGTTTTCCATGAATACCTCGACAAGTTCGTTGTGGTATATCTTGATGACATTCTTGTCTACTCAAAATCCGAGGAAGAACATGAAGAACATCTTCGTCTCACTCTCATGAAGCTTCGCGAGCATCGTCTTTATGCCAAGTTCTCCAAATGTGAGTTCTGGATTTCAGAAGTTGCTTGCCTTGGTCATGTCATCTCTGCCAAGGGCATAGCCATTGATCCAGAAAAGGTTAAGGCAATTATTGATTGGAAACCTCCAAAGACGGTGAAGCAAGTAAGAAGTTTTCTTGGCTTAGCTAGCTATTGCCGTCGTTTCGTCCAAAACTTCTCCAAGATTGCCAAACCTCTCACTGATCTCACAAAGAATGACAAGAAGTTCGTTTGGTCTCCACAATGTGATGAGAGCTTCAATCTCCTGAAGACTAAACTTACTTCTACACCAGTTCTGGTTGGCCCAGATCCTACCAAACCTTTCCAGATATTCTGTGACGCTTCTCTCCAAGGTCTAGGTGCAGTTCTTATGCAAGAACGTCAAGTTGTGGCTTATGCTTCACGTCAGTTGAACGCACATGAGCTCAATTATCCCACTCAGGACCTTGAACTTGCAGCAGTTGTGTTTGCCCTCAAGAAATGGACACAATACTTGTTGGGTAATCGCACTGAAATCTTTTCCGATCATAAGAGTCTGAAATACATCTTCACTCAACCAGATCTAAACCTCAGGCAAAGGAGATGGATTGAAAAGATTAAAGACTTTGATCTTACTATTTCTTACACTCCAGGCAAGGCTAATGTTATGGCCGATGCTCTCAGTCGCAAGTCGTATTGCAATAATCTCATGATCATGGAAAGCCAACCTCCTCTTCATGAAGAATTCCAGAAGCTCAACCTTGGTCTTGTTCCTCAAGGCTATCTTGCAAACTTGACAGCCAGTCCAACTCTCGAGGACAAGATTCGTTCTGAACAACTTCGTGATGCTGAAATCAAGAAGATGGTAGAACACATCAAAGAAGGCAAGGAGAAATTTAAGTCCTTCTCAATTGATGACAAGGGAATTGTGTTCTTCGAAGGACGCATTGCAGTTCCTCAGATTCAAAGTCTCAAAGATGTCATTCTCAAGGAGGCTCATGAAACTCCTCTCTCCATACACCCTGGAAGTACAAAGATGTACCAGGATCTCAAGACACTGTATTGGTGGCCTGGCATGAAACGTGAAATTGCTCAATACGTTTCTGAATGCGACGTTTGTCAACGTGTTAAGGCAGTCCATCAGGAAACAGCCGGTCTTCTCCAACCTCTAAAAATCCCTGAGTGGAAGTGGGACATGATTGAAATGGACTTCGTTACTGGTTTTCCAAAGTCCAAGAAAGGCAACGATGCAATCTTCGTTGTCATTGATCGACTCACTAAAGTAGCTCACTTCTTTCCTGTCAAAGAAACAATCTCAGCTAGCCAGTTAGCAGAGCTCTACACACCAAAGATTGTTCCTCTTCATGGTGTTTCATTGGAAATAAGCTCAGACCGTGGAAGCATCTTCACTTCTCATTTCTGGAAAAGCTTTCAAGAAGCATTGGGCACCAAACTTCTGTTCAGCACAGCCTATCACCCTCAGTCTCAAGGGCAAGTCGAAAGAGTCAATCAGATTCTCGAGGATATGCTCAGAGCATGTGGTCTCTCCTTTGGCATGAAATGGGAGGAATGTCTTCCATATGCTGAATTCTCCTACAACAACAGCTTCCAGGCAAGCCTAGGCATGGCACCATTTGAGGCTCTCTATGGCCGCAGATGCAGGAGTCCAATCAATTGGTCTGGAGCTGGTGAACGTTCACTCTTAGGCCCTGACATTGTTAAGGAAGCCGAAGAGAAAGTTCGCATCATTCGTGACAATCTCAAGATTGCTCAGTCTCGTCAGAAAAGCTACTATGACAGCAAGCACAGGGATATGATCTATGCACCTGGTGACAAAGCATATCTCCGTGTAACTCCCCTCAGAGGCACTCATCGTTTTGGTGTGAAAGGAAAGCTTGCACCAAGATACATTGGTCCTTTCAACATTCTCTCAAGGCGTGCAGAAAATGCCTATCGTCTTGAACTTCCAGAAAAGCTATCCAAGGTGCACGATGTGTTTCACGTGTCGCAGCTCAAGAGGTGCTTCAAAGATCCAGATCGTGCAGTTGATCATGATTCCATTGAACTGCAAGAAGATCTATCTTATGAGGAGCACCCTATTCGAATTCTCGATGAAACCGAGCGTAAAACTCGCAACAAGAGCACCAAGTTCTTGAAAGTGCAGTGGTCCCATCGTTCCGATAAAGAGGCAACGTGGGAGACCGAAGAGGATCTTCGCAAGAATTATCCGGACCTTTTCTCTTCTCAATAGGAATCTCGGGGCGCGATTCCTTCATGGGGGGGCGTTTTGTAACATCCCAAGTATGAAAAACAACCTTTAGAATGTTTGCTTTTTGTTAAATTATGTTTTGCATCATAAGCATTGCATTTGTTTTGCATTTTTTTTATTTGTTTTCCTTTTGTTTTCCCTTGTTTTCTATTTGAATTTTCAAATCAAATTTCAAATTTTGTTTCATACTTGTTCTGTTACAAATTTTCAAATGAAAATTTCAAACCCAAACATCATTTTGTTTCCATTAAAGTTGGAAGATCAAACCATTAACTTGCTTAAGTTAAATAATCTAATTAATTCAAATTTCATTCAAAATTCAATTAAATTTCCAAACAGCAACCTTTTTGAAATTTATGAAAATTACAAAACACTCCAATCATTTGTTTCAAATAAACTTGAAATCAAAAACTTTTAAATTGCTTAAGTTACAATTATTCATTTAATATCAAATTCACTTAAATTCAATTAAATTTACAAACAGCAACATGATTTAAATTTTTGAAAAACCAAAGTTGCACATTAGTGTTTCTGTAATATTTAATTCATAAAATTTATCCCCAAATTTTTCTATCACAAAAACCCTATCCTTTTCTTCCTTTTTATTTTCAGCAAAAAAAAACAGAACAGAAAAATAATAAAACAAAAAAAAATAGCAGAGGGGAGAGGCAGGCCAGTGGGCTGAGCCCAGCCCACCAGCCATGGCCTGGTACCTCCCCCTCATCCCTTACCAGTACGGCGACCATCCGCGACACCCACGTCGACTGTACGGCGGAGGGAACGGCCAGCGGGAGCCCTCCTCCTCCTTATAGCTGCCCCGAGGGCTCCCCGTGCTGCCCTAACCTCCCTCCTCCTTCTCCATCGCCGCGCCGCCATTTTCTTCCCCTCCTTCCACCTCTGCTCCTCTCTCCCTGTCACTGCACACCTGAACCCGATCACCACCGCCGGCATCTCCAGCTCGTCGCCGTCGCCACGATGCGCCGCCGTGCGGGATAGGTATGGGAATCGATTCTCCGTACCCCCCTCTTCCTCCTCGACCACTCAGCGAGGGCTGGAAGCCGCTGAATCGCCGCCGCCGTGCCTGACGCTGTCGCCGTCCACTGTCCCGAGCGCGCCCTCCTCCTTCCTCCTTCCCTCACGGTGAGCACGATCCCCTCCCTCTTCTCCCTCTGCTTCCACGTCACGTCCACCGCACCCTGCACGCACACGAGCACGCAGCAGCAGCAGGGCAGCAGCAGCTCACCGCGGGTGATCGCCGCTCCCCTCTGTCGTGGTTCAGTTAACTGACGAAATTCAGTTTTGTCAGAGAACGAAACTAAACCACAAAACCCCTTAAGCCCCTTACCTGACAACAAACAGCAACACACCCCAGTGGCCATAGCGCTGCGCCGCGCACCCGAGGGCGAGGGTTCGATCCCTCGCCTCGCGGTTTAATTCCCAACTTTTTTTTGCGTTGGCCACGCGGGATGCGCAGGCCCACCTGCCAGTGGCAGTGATGGCCACGTAGGCCCACACCCGCGCGCCACGCAGCGCCAGCTGGGCCCTGGCCCACGGCCATTGACCCAGGGGTGGCTCTGTGCGCGTGAGAAAAGCCCCAGGGGCCTCTCTGTAGTTTATTTTTCGCAGCTAGGCCCCTGTACCAATCTGTATAGTTTTAAAATTACAGTTTAGCCCACAAATTTCAAATTTGAATAAATTTTGCATAACAAGTCCAAATAATATAAATAAAATATGTATTCTGCACCAAATTCAATTATCTACCTGTTTAACTCATTTGTTTTCTGTTTTGAACATTTCAAATTTTTTTAAAATTCAAATTCAAACAAATCATTACAAATTTGATTAAATTCATAACTAATTCAAACTTAATTCAAATGGCACATATAAAATACGTTTTCCATGCAAAATTGAACCACCTTTCCAAATATAAACTTTGTTTCATGTTTTGAATAATTAAAATTGGTTAAATAATATAAACCTTGTTTAATTCATTTAAAAATTGCTAAATTCATAACTTGCTCAAATTAAATTCTTTTTGAACATGAAAAATATGTTTTCAAACCAGAAAAATATAATCTTTTCAAATATGAATTTTATTTAATGTTTTGAACAAATAAAATTTCAAATAATTTCATACTTGAATTAAATTCATTTAAATCTTGTTTAAACTTGTTTAATTCATAATTAATTCATCTTAAATCCTTTTTCAACAAATGAAACATGTATTCCACCTAAAATTGTGTGTTCTTTCCAAATATGAATTTTGTTATCTATTTTGGACAATTAAAATTTCTGAAAACAACAAATGCTTGTGTAACTCCTTTAAGAAGCAAATTTTTCATAACTTGATAAATAAAAATTTCAAACTTGGTAAACACCTTTTCAAATTGAAGCTATTGTTGTTTTCTTTCTGTTTTCCTCATCCATGCATCATGCTAATTCACTTACACATGATGATTAGTTGTAGACCATTTAATCCAACCTTAATTCATGGGCTTTCCATATGCAATCCAAATTGCATATGGGTCCATTCAATATTGTTACCATGTTAACTAGCTTACCTTTGATGCATCAATTAAAGTGCCATGCATCATCCCATGATTGTGCATTATGCCATGTTATTGATTGTTTGTCTCTCTGTGTTGTTTGTTTGCTTCTTCTCGAATAGACGACGACGTTGAGACAGACGAGGTTTACGACACTACTTCTGAGGAGTTAGCCCAGTACCAGGCTACTGAGTTTGCAGGCAAGTATTCACTCACATGAACCATTGTGTCCTTTCCTCACTGGTTATCGATACTTTCCGTTGTCTATTCTGCTAGCCTTAAGATTCGTTGCTTGTGTTCGATCCTATCACATGTTATCCTGTAACCCTGATATAGCCTCATCTCCACACCTATAACCCCATTGCTTGTAGCCTGTGTCTTACTAGCATGCTTAGGGTTGTTACTGCTCGAGTCTGCTGTCCGTTATCTTCTGTTACCATATTTATTATGTTCTGGGGCTCGATGTTAAACAACAACCTGTTAATGTTTGAGGTAATGCTAATTTGATGATAAGGCACCGGCAGGAGGCCGGGTATGGTTTTGAGGCCTGCTAGTGTCGACCCTAATTAGGAAAAGGGTCTTGTCTACTGATCCATGATGAGCGCACTATCCGCATGTGGGAAGCGTGTATGGGCGCCCCCCTCAATTTGATTCGATTCGCATCTCGTCCAAATCGCCTCATTTAGTTCGGGTTTTCCATTTGCCGCACGCATATGCAGGTACGAACCCGAGGCCAGGGTGGAAACTTTTGTAGTCGGCATTTAGGGAGACACGTTCTTAGAGTGCTATGAGGGTCCCCTTATCTTCGTGGGGCTTGATTAGCCGTGCGCTCAATTGCACGGGGTTCTTTGGGCTTGATGCGAAGAAGAGTTGGGTTGTGTTGAGTGCCCCGCTTGGTGGAAGGCATTCCATCTGGCGGGTTATTCTTACGTGTACGGCCAAATTGGTGCATCCCTGCAGGGTTAAATCTTCTCGAGAAGCCGTGTTGTCCGCGGTTATGGATGACTTGGTGAAAGTACTGGCTAACAAGTACTCAGAACAACTTACACCTAACTAATGATAACTTGACTAGTAACAGTCTTATTGACACAATAACTGGAACCTTCACTAATCCAACTGTGTGAGTTATCCTCGGATTGCTTCTTTGGATAAGGGGCGAGATCCAGGATGGGTTTGTTTGAGGATAGTGGTAGTTGGTTACGATACGCTATCTTATCCCCTTCTATTAGCCGGAAGTTGTAGCGTGTTTCTGTAGTTGGTTAGAGCAGCCTGCTGCCGCACTTTTGTATCACCTATTCTTCCGTTGAACCCAAAGCATCTGTACTTGGTGTTGCCGGGTACATTTTGGTATCTTGTGAGTCTTGCTTGCCAGTACTTGTCTGTACTGACCCCTTTGGGGCTGTGGTTTCCGCAGACTACGTTTCCGAGGATCCCCATGGTGGCTACTACGTGGAGTATGACGAGGCTGCTGACGAGTAGATAGAGGACCCGGGCAGGATCCGAGACATCGTGGATGGGCTCCGTCTTTTCGTTTCCGGCCTCTTAGGCCTATTTGGATCTTGTCTGTACTCAGACACTTTGGATGCTTCCGCTGTGATGTAATGATGACTTGTTGGGACATGTGTCCTCTAGATGATTGTATTTGCTATCTCTGCTCTAGTGAGAGCTATTTGCAACTTATTTCAATCTTTTGTGTCTTAGAGATATGTTGTGATATCACTTGTTCAAATGCCGTTGACGTACCATGTGTGTATGTTATGAAGTACGTCAATGGAAGTAGTCGGATTTCTATGGGATGGTTTACGCAGACGATGGATAGTAGAGAATGGTTGTCACACGTTTACGTGTTGGCCTGCTCATATTGAGATGCGGGTGCCGGTATGCCCCGTAAGCCATTTGCTCTACTGTTTAGCGGACTGTGAGTATCCTCTAGAAGTCCGGGTGCGACAAGTCACTAGCAACTACTTGGCCAGAATAACCACTAGCAATGGAGAGCATGCAAGATCACAAATAACATATGCAAATAAAGACTATAATCAACTTGGCATAAGGTCAATATTCATCGGATCCTAGAAAACACAACACAAAGAATTACATAAGATCAATCTCGATCATGATAGGCAGCTCACGAGATCTAAACATGGAGGCATATGATGAGAATACAACCATCTAGCTACAGCTACGAACCCGTAGTCCAAGGATGAACTACTCACGCATCACTCCGGAGGCAGGCATGGTGATGTAGAAGCCTCCGGTGATGATCTCCTCTCCGGCAGGGTGCCGGAAACAGCTTCAGAACCCCTCTGATCCAAATACGACGGCTGCAGAACTTTTTTGGGAATTTTTATCAGGTGCTTAGGGTTTTCCATCCGGGGGCTTAAATAGGCCTGGCCGCGCCACCCTATGGTGTGCCCCCCTGTTGCCCCTCTTCGGCTCCTCTTCGGTCTTCTGGATGCTTCCGGGGAAAATAGGACTTCCGAGCTTCGAATTTTCCAATTCCGAGAATATTTCCAGAACAACTTTCCTAAAACTAAAAACAGCAGAAAAGAGGGAACTGGCTCTGTGGCATCTTGTTAATAGGTTAGTCCGGAAAATTGATAAAAATGACATAAAGAAGGGAGAAAACATGTAGTAATTGGCATAATATCATCATGGAGCATCAGAAATTAGGGATACGTTTATGCCGTATCATGATACATCCATTTTCACCATGTCTTAGAAATTATTTCCATCATTTATTCTTTGACGTTATGACTATATGGAGCCAATCCAAGTCCTTAGAATGTGTCAATCACATATAGTACCAAGTAGTGAACCTTAGCTTTCTATCTACTTCTCCACTCCCCCATTCTTGCTTCAAGAATCTATCAATATTACAAAATGGAAGTCAAGACTCAACCACAAGAAGGAACTCCATCTTCAACTTGGTGACAACATGAAGAGCTACAAAGAAGACCATTAAAGAATTTGAAGTAAGGGAATTGGACTTCACAACAACTAGAAGCAACTCAGAGAAGTACAAGTGTGAAGAAATTCAGAAGAAAACATCTCCCTCTCTTTTTCTATCTTTCTTCTTATTTCTTTCCAAATTGACTTAGTGTATTTGTTCCTGTAACATCCCAATTTTGCTACCAAAGTGTTGTGGTGTTGAGTTCATATCATACATGCATGAAAACAAAAGTTTAACTCGTGTTTGAAATAATTTAATTTGCGAATTTAAATGGTTTCGGAAAATCCCTCATATAGTACTTAAAAGGGGTTCCAAAATTTTGTACTAAAAAGTATTTCAATCACATCAAAGCAAAACATGGTTTTGTTGGAAATTTCATGAGCTTTCCAAAATGTATTTTTGGCAATTTTTCTGCTTCCAAAAAAGGTCCCTAAAACTCTGTTTTCAGTTCTGTTTTTAAAGAGAAAAGGACTCTTTTGCAATTTCCAAAAGTTCCAGGGGTTTTTCCGTGTTTTCTTTTTCTTTTTCCTTCTTCTCCAAATCCGGCCAGAAGGACGAGAAGGTCGCCGCCCTCCACCTCCTGCTTCCAGCGCGGCAGGGGAACGATGAGAACCCTGGGAGCCGTCCGGATCTAGACAACACCCGCAGAACCCCCTCCCTCGCGCTCCCTCCACTCTCCGTATTCTTCCTCCGAAGACCAAACCCTAAGCTCGTCGGAATCCCTCGCCGCCGGCGCTACAGCCCACCAACGAGCAAACCGAGGGCACCTCTGAGCTCACCGTGCTCCCCTTTGTCTCCCTGCTGTCCTAAGCTTTCCGGGACGACCGGAATCAAACAAATCGCACGTGTCTTCCCCGTCTCCGGCCGAGCGCCGCCGCGGCCGATTCGCCATCATCTTCCCTCCTCCGTCCTCCCCGACCGCTTCTCCGAGTTCCTGGTGAGCTCATCTCCCCCACAGACCCTTCCTAGCTTGCTCCCGTGGCCGTATTCGCCGTTTTCGCCGGAGCCCGTGTCAGCGGCTGGCTTACCAAGCACGGCGGCTCACCGGCGGTGGCCCAACCGAGGTTGCGCCACCACCCTAAGGTCACGCGCGTCCGTGGCTTCCCAACGAGCCCGAGGGCGCTCGATTATGTCGCCGGATTCATCGCCGGCGACCGCAGCTGAGCCGTGCCGGCCATCTGCTGATGTCACGAGGACGCCAGCGTGACATCAGCTAGGCCCCACCTGTCAGTTCGTTTAAATTAGTTAGAAAAAGGAATTTTTGATTTAACACGTGGACCCCACCCTTTTTATAATTGCTCAAAGTGAATTAAAATGGAATATTGAATATCTCCTGAAATGTTAATCAGAAAAATAAAATAAAAATATGGTAATGTTCATAAAAATGTAAGGAACCCAAAAATGTCACTTTCATACATGTTTGACACATTTTATTTTTGGACTTTATTTAATGTTATTTAATCATTTAAAAATAGAAAAATAAGTTTTTATTCACAAAAATTAGAAAATTAAAAGTTATATGCCAAATTGCTCAAAATGACAAATGCAACATGTTTATGATGTTTTCAAACCCATTTGAGCAACTAAAATGGTACTCGCTTTCAGAGTCGCCCGAAACCCCCTCCGGGGTCTAGTTTCGGGGTAATTTCAGTAAAATTGCTTAACTAACATCCAAACCCTAGCAACCCATTGAACATGCCTAGGGCTTTATTTCAGTGCATTAACCTGCTCATGCATACATATTGCGCATTGCATCGATGCCATGGTTGATTGTTCTTCTTTGTTTCGGTGTTGTTTCCCTCTCGGTAGAACGTGACTCCGAAGAGAAGGCCATCAACCCCAATGACGAATACTTGATCTTAACCGACAAGTCAAGCACTTATTCCTGAAGACTTTATCTGGTTTTCCTATAACCAAGGCAAGCATAACCTCTTATCTGCTCATATATGCTTTCGAACAACATTTGATCTCGTACTTTGCATTCGATTCCAAAGTATTTGATGCTACTAGATATAGTTCACCTATATACTGCATTGCCTCAAATATCCTGATCCACTGCTCCTAGCCGCCATAGATTTGCTTGTGCGCATCGCCAGAGCCTCATATCTGCTTCGCTTAGCTTTACATGTTTGTTACCTCTGCTCCATCCGGTTGATGAATCAGAGCTACGATAACCTAGAATGATATGATGACGTGGTGAGATGAGCGCTGTGTGGTTAACTTGACTAAGGCGAGGACGGGAGGCCACTTGGGAAGTGGTTCTTGGTCCCGTACTTGCCAACCCTAGGAGTAAGGTCTCGCCGTGGAAACCAAGACTGAGCGTGCAACCACACGCGAGGCCTAACAGACCGCGCTCGACTAACTAACTTGTTTGGTTCTATCCGTGAGTCACGTAGTTTGGGATTTCCATCTGCGTGTGAGTCAAAAACCTTTTGGAGGTGTTTAGGGCGTGACCGGGACAAGTGATGGACGTACACGGATCTTGTTCCCGACTCACAGAACAGGTGCCGTCAGGAGGTGGCCAACTCCCTGTTGACGGGGTGGCCCTGTTTGGGTTGACTCATGGATAGGGCTCGACAAGGTAAAGGTCGTGGCCAACCACCCTCTGCCGCGCTCCATGGACGAGCGTACATGTGGCGTTAAGAGTCGGATGGTACGTGTGGGTAAAGTGTACCACCCTGCAGGGATAAATCTTTCGGAAAGCCGTGTCCACGGTTAAGGACGACTTGGTGAAAGCCACGAGGTCATAAATAACTTGAACGTGACATAAAAGATGTTGACAAGGCATGGAGGCAATAGATGAAGGGTGCCTCCCCGGAGATGCCGGGAGGGGTGATCCTTGTAGCGTGTGAGGTGATGGTAATGATGTTGGTGGATTCAAAAGATGATGATTACAGTAGTGAGTTTCTCATCTGTTTTGAAAACCTTCTATGAGACGTGCTATTCTTCCTCGATTTGGAAAACAAAGATTGCTTTACGCAAAACAGCCTTCATAAAACCCTTTCTGAAACCAGCAGATATATAATAGGTTAACTAAGTCTTGTTGAGTACCTCCCGTACTCAGGTTTGCTTAATTTGGTTCAGGTGGAGTTCGTCACTTCAGTGGTGGTTCAACGTGGACATCGACAAGTAGTTTGGGGTTCCCAGGTAGCAGCCTGGAATCTATGGGCTGGGACGTCGCCTTATGTTGCGGCCTCTTAGGCCTTTTTGGTTCTTGTTGATTAGCAACATAATTTGCCTTCCGTTGTTTGATGTAATGTTGGGTCGTGTGACCTCTGATTGTAAGCTATACTCTAGTAACACCTGTTTAGTACAGCTTCCTTGTTTAGAGTACTGCTTTGATCGGTTGTTGGATTCGAGCTTATTGTTATACAGTTTTGGCTATGCCTGCATAGTTGTCGCAGTCCAGGGGTTGTGGAGCCGATGATCCATGTCCGAGCCCGCCTGTCGATTTGATCGGCATGGGGCGAGGTAACCCCAGTAACCCTCGATTGTTGTTGCACTTTCTGGACACATAGCAGCTCTGTATAGCTTTGGTCCCGTTTCTTTCAGTTTCATTCGATTCATGGACGCTTTGATATACATAGTTGGTTATGACTAGCATGGATACAAGGAGTAGTAGACTGGGGATCCGGACTACATGCCGACGAATCCAGTCTGCCTGCCGTTGTTTGTTGCGGCCGGGGCTGGTAACCCTGAAGCCCTTGTGAGTCCATGTCTAGGAGCACATAACAGTATGTATATCTCTGGGTCCGGGGTCGTGACAGTTCCCATCCCATACCTAAACCAAGTAGTGAAGTGGATATCATGAATATTTATCAAGATAAGCTTCACAACAAGGAAGAAACTACAATAGAAGCATGAAGATTAACTTCAAGAAAACAAGCATGTGAAGACTTGGAGCCATCCACACAAGTTGAAGAATAACAAGATGTTTAGTCCAACCCTTGACCCCAATAGAAAAGCCCAATACTTTATCTTGTTATCTCCATTGATATGAATTTAGTTGAACCTAGACCTACCTTAACCCAAAATGGAAAGACTAAACTAGACCACTCAAATATCTTGATGAAAATGACTAAGTGTTACACATTGTTATGTGTTACAATAGTTGAGATAGTTAGATCGCTTTGGTGAACTCTTGGAACTTCTTAGATAAATATGTTTTCAATAAAGTTTGGTTACTACCAACTCAACCTAAACATCCTTAGTGAAATCTTGGAACTTCCTCGACAAGTATGGTTAAAATAAAGTTAGTTTTCTACAAAACTCAACCTAGTCCATCCCAAGTAAAACCTTGGAAACTCCTTAGAATGTATTGAACCATTAGAGAATAAATCTTTTCAAAATCAAACCTTGACCTTGTCCCAACCAACTTGGTTAAACCCCTTTTGATATGTTAGTTGCTCTGTATGTTTTCTACACTTGTATGTTTGGTTGCTAGGATGCTTGTTTATTTTGTTATTGTGTTTTCAATGAATATATTGTACGGAGAGCAACGATCTTTTGTGAAGAGAGTGTGATATCTTCACCAACTTCAACAATGCAAGTAACACACCATCAACTACCCATTATTTTCTATATGCATTAGTTGATTTTTGAGTAGTATGCATGATAGGAAATTTTACTAAGTTATATTATGCTATGATATATCCTAGTAGTGTGTAGCCATCCTTATACCTTGTTATTTTGATGCCTTGGTACTTAGTAGATGCTTAGCCATGCTACAAAATTTGTTTTACTTGATGTTGTGGAAAAATACTAAGTATAAACTTCAATGGACCACCTGGGTGGATTTGGTTGTTTGGCTGATGAGAGTTGAGTGTCTCCCCGAGGGGTGTTCACTTGAAGGAATGCCACCCAGGAACAAAGTGATTATGATGTTCCCCAAGTTTAGATTGCTTCTAGTGCAACCTTTGGTCATATGGGCTCTGGCTTAGTTGATTAAGTTGTGTGGACTCTACCTGTGGCTTGACAAGCAGATGTAGCAGAATTATAGGTGGAACGGGTCTTGCCAGTTGGTAGTTTTCATGCTTCTGAAAGACTTCGACTCAATTCTCTCCTTTCCTTAATACATTCAGCATGTATAGGATGTTTGGGTAAAAATAGTACAAGGGTGAAAGTGCACAATCTCTGCAGAGTTAGAAAGTACAAGGGTGAAAGTGCACAATCTCTGCAGAGTTAGAAACTAAGATCTTAGCCGTGTCCCCGGTTATGGATAACTATGAGTAGCTGGACAAGGATGGATGGAAGAATCACATCACCAATTTCAATAAGTAAAATTTTGACCAAGTGAATAGTATTGTGGTGCTTGGATTTCAGTCCAATGATGCCACACTTTGAAAAGAAAAGTTTTCTTTTACAAAAGAGATAGGAGAAAATTTTCTTTATGCAAACTTAGACAAAACTTCACCAAGCCAAATATGCATGTAGATATAGTCTTGCCATTTATATCCACCATAGTGTTACTTGCCAATACATTAAATTGTATTGACTCCCTTGTGGCTACGTATTCCATCCTGCAGATGAATCTGAAGACGAGTGAGGATTTCGTTTATGATCTCGAGACTATCGCCAACATGTTTTGCCTGTGGCACATGAAGAATATGGACTCAATGTTGTACTATGTTTTCCGATGTATTTCTTTGTTTTCTGCTAGTCTTCTAAGACTATGAAAGTTGTAATACTATTTTGTAAAGACTGGATCGTGCGATGTAATAGAATTTGATGCATTTGCATGATATTTCATTTTGTACTGTGGTGCTAGCAATTGATCCAGGGACTAGCACACTAACACAGATGTTCGTACATTATTTAAATGTGGGAACGCTACAACATGCCTTTGCCAAGAAGGGTTTTCAAACTTCTTTCTTGCTGGCAGTTCATCTGGCTTTGAAATTCCGGGTAACCGCGTAGGTTTAATTCCAGATCTATTCATTCTTTCGTACTCCTCTATTTCTTTCTGCTGCATTTTAATGTCAGCCTGGATTTTGAGGAGGTTTTCCCGAGTTCGGGACAAATGTTGCTGCTGCCGCTGTATGACTTGTCTCCTAGCTTCCAGCACTTCCGGGGGCTCGTCACGTGCCACCAGGGTTTGAATTAGATCAATCTCCTCCTGTTCTGACATTTGGGGAACATGGATTTCAGCCTTTTTCTTCTTCGTGGGCTTGGTTCCACTGCTTCCTCCTACTTGCAGGTTTTGGTTGGCAATGTCTGCCAATTTTTCCATGTTTTTCTTCTGGAGTTTAGATTGGAGTTTCTTGAAAGACTTCTTTTTCTTCTTGGAAGATGGAGGCTTTTTGCTAGGTTCTTCCTCCGTCAATTCTTTGACGTCAGGGTAAGTCGGACTAGCTTCGCCTTCCTCTTCTGCTTCATCTAGAGGAGGTGTTTTGGGATCTTCATCTTCCTCTGCATCCGAAGTTCCAGTCGGTTTTGCCATGAGTACTTCATGAAAACTCTCTTGCATGGATTTGACCTTTCTTTCGAAAGCGTCTTCATCTTCGAAATATGACTCTGCATATTCGGTTTCCGAGTCTAGCTTTGCTTCTATGGCTGCTAGCACAGATTCGGCTTCCGAGTTCGATCATTGGTCGATGAATCTCGGATCTTCCACTTTTTCTGTGGGATCATGGTTTTCTGCTTTTTCCACGAGATTTCCGTCTTCTGTGTTTTCAGCGATCTCAGACTGCACCATACCTATGAAGTGGGATCTGGTTGCAGGCATCTCCAGAGAGGCAGCAAATCCAGATGTGTTTTAGCGATATGCAACTATGAAAGCTTGATCTGCGCCTATGTATGAATAGGGAAAATATGAGAAGAATCCGGCATTTAAGCCTTCATCTATTAGGCACATGGCGGGTGGGATAAAATTACTTCCAACACGGAATCACATAGCTTCTGCTGTCAAACCGATAAAAAACATTAGTCGATCCAATCGGTAAAACGCATGCACTTACCAGATGATTCCGTGCCGGCATATATGATCCGTTGTCGAGGAAGCGTCCGACGTTTCCATCGAATTTAAGGCTTCCGATAGTAATTGAGCTGCCGATTCCGCCGAGTATTCCCGCTCGGAACGTGACTCCCGACGCCACTGGCCCCACGGTGGGCGCCAACTGTCGAGACATCGTAGTAAGGTTCATGGACGGGGGTGCCATAAGCCTATTGGTAGAACCGCGGGAGGACGTGGAAGAACTATAAACGAGAACACCGAGTTTACCCAAGTTTGGTACGATGCAACTAGGCGGCATTCCTACTCCTGCAATCTCACTAAACAGGGCTGAAGCCTGAAATATACAAAGTACAATCGTGAGTATAGTTTTGATAACTTGACGAGGATGAACTTCTCGGCGAGTTGACTTCTAGCTAATTGTCTGTCTTCTATTTCTCCCGTCCGGCCAATTTAAATGATGGTTTAAAATTGTGCAATTTTTGCAAACCAAAAATATGTTGAGGTTGCCTATGTAATAAGGAACTCAAAACTATTTTTTTACCAATTTTTGTTCTTTACAGAAAAGCCCTCAAAATCTGTTTTAAGCCGCTGTTTTAAAAAGGACATGGACCTTTTCGCAGTTCCTGTAATTCCAGGGGGTTTTGAGAAAAGGTTTCTTGTCTTCTTCTTCCTCACGACAGTAGACGAGCAGATCGACCACGTCGCCGCCTTCCCAGCCACCTCCTGCTTTCCCCTCTTCGAGGATAAGGGCGAGGAGAACCCCGCGCCCTCCTCTATCTCCTCCTCCCCTCGGACCCTCTCTCTGTGTCTCTCCTCATGTGTAGAAAGCCCCAAACCCTAACCCTCACCGTCGTCCGTCGCTCGTCGCCGGCGATAGGGACGACCCCGCGCCCAGCCGAGCATCCCACCGTCTCCGCCGTGTCTCCATCGTCCTCCTCGAGTACGCACAGCAGCGGGGAGCCCTGGGAGAGCCCCAATTTCTCGCTGGACGTTCTCCATGGCCGCCGCCGTCTCCACCTCGCCGCCGGCGATTGCTGGCCTTCCTCGCTGCCCGACCCCGACATCACGTTCTGGGTGAGCTCCCTCACCCCCTGGTATCCTCCTCCTCCTCCTCCCTCCCCCTCTGGTCCATTCCCGCGCCGATGCACGCGGTCCGCCGCCGCCGCTCGAGCTCACCGGCGAGCTTTCCGGCGATCAACCGGTCGACCGAGACCACCCCCAGCTCCCACGCGACCTCCTCTAGCTTGTGGTGTGCTTGGATTCGAAAGTCCCGCGCCAAATTCTTCAATTGCATCGCTTCTGTGAGCATTTGGGCTGGGATGATGTCATCACGACATCATGCCCACGTCACCTGGCCTGTTTTCTGTTTAATTTCTTTTAACAGAAATGTACTGACACGTGGACCCCACCTAGGTTTAAATTACAGAAAAATGATGAATTTTGTAAATGCAATAACTTCTATTTGGCTAATCAGAAAAATGTGTTCAATATATCATTTTGTTCAGAAAAATGTAATCTACATGTTTATGTCATTTGCACACATTTTTGACAAAGTTGAATTTTGAGCATTATTTAAATCATTTAAAGTAAAGAAAATAAGTTTTTATTCAAGAAAATTAGAAAATTAAAAGTTATATGTCAAAATGCTTAGAATGACAAATGCAACCTAGTTATGGTGTTCTCAACCCTATTTGAGCAATTTAACTTGTCGCACCTCTAGGTTTTGCCCGAATCGGCCTTCGAGGTCCATTTCGGGAAATAAATTCACTAAAACTATTTACTTAACATATGAACTCTAGAAACCCATGAACCATGTTTAGGGCTTATCTTTAATGCATTCAAATGTTCATTCATACATATTGAGAATTGCATCAATGCCTGTTTTGAGTGTTGTTCTCCCTCTTTCCGGTGTTTGCTCCTATCGGTAGACCTCGAACCCGGAGAGAAGTTCGACACCCCTCTTGCCGAATACTTGGTCTAAACAACCAAGTCAAGCACTTATTCCTTGAAGCCTTTATCTGGTTTTCTTGAAGCAAGGCAAGCATAACCTCTTATCTGCCCATATATGTTTTTGAAATGTTTTCCTTCTCGTACGATCCATGCTTTTACAAAGTATCTTGAGTCAATAGATAGAGTTATCCTATTTATTTGCATAACCCAGATATCATGATTCAATGCTCCTAGCAGACATAGGATTTGTTTATGTGTATCGCCAAAGCCTCAAATATGCCATGCTTAGTCATACATGTATGTTGATCTCTGCTCCATCCGGTTGATGAATCAGAGTTACGAAATGAATCTAGTATGATAGGATGACGTGGTAAGATTTGAGATATGTGTTTAATATGATTAAAGGCTTGGATGAGTTGCCACATGGGATGTGGTGATTTGCCTCGTTCATGCCCCTAGGAGCGAGTTCTCGCCTTTGAAGCCAAGACTGATCGTGCAACCACATGGGGATTGGATTCCCCTCGGTTTCAACTTGTCTAGTTTGTTCCATGAGTTGCCTAGTTCGGTCGTTCCATTTGGATTTGCTGGGGATATGAAAACATTTTCAAAACTAGGACGTGGTGGTGTATCGGCGCTCTGCGGGTAGGTAACCGTCGAGCATTGCGCACAACGATAGAGACCCGGCAGGAGATGGCCACTCCCTATTGGCGGTCCATCTCTACTCGGAGCGACTCATGGAATAGGCGAAGCAAGGGAAAGACCGTGGTCAGCCACCCTCTGCCGGCACATCGTCGGAATTGTGCCAATAGCTTGGCATTAAGAGTCGGTTGATACGTGTGGGTAAAGTTGTGCACCCCTGCAGGGTTTAATCTTGTCGAAAAGCCGTGTCCGCGGTTAAGGACAACTTGGTGACGGATCCTGAGATCATAGATAACTTGAACATGACGTAAAAGATGTTGGCAATGAATGTTTAGTTTCATAAGGTGGTTCCGGTTGTCGTGTGCTGAAGATGATGCTTCGAAGGTTGTAACATCCCAAGTATGAAAAATAGCCTTTAGAATGTTTTGCTCTCTGTTATTTTATGTTTTGCATCATGGCATCATGTTGATTGCAATTGTTTTGTTTGTTTTCCATTTGTTATTCTCTGTTTTGCTTTGTTTTCCAACTTTTTTCATTTGTTTTCCTTTGTTTTCTATTTGAATTTCAAACCAAAATTCAAACCTTTTGTTTCATCCTTGTGATGTTACAATTTCCAAAATGATATTTCAAATCAAAACAATCAATTGTTTCCATTAAAGTTGTGATTCCAAACTGTTGTTTTGTTTCTATCAAAAATTCATTTAATATCAAACCCTCTTCAAATTCAATTATGATTTTCTTCCAAACAACAACCATGTTGAAATTATGAAAATTGCAAAACAAAACTCTCCAAATAAAATGGTTCAATTAACACTTCCATTTGTTTCCATGAAATAATAAAAAGCTCAACTCTTATTTGTTATTTAATAATCCACCTAATATAAATTGCATTCAAAACTCAAATTCAAATCATCAAACAACACCCCAATTGAATATGTGCAAATTACCAAACATTCTAATTTGTTGTTTCTATTTAAAACTCCAAGGTTCGTGCCATTTAAATTCATGTTTTTAATATTTCAATCAATAATCAAATTCATTCCAAATTTGAGCTAATTTCAAACAGCAAGTTGTTTTTGAAATATTTGGAAAACAGAAGTTGACATTTGGTTGTTGTTGACCTAACTATCCTAACCAAAATTTTCCAAATCTTTCTTAACTCAAAAACCCATAAAATTCTTCCTATTTCTAATCCTGCAAAAAAAAAATAACAAAACAAAATAGAAAAGGGAGACAGAGAGAGCACAGCAGCCAGCCCATCTATTTCCCCCAGCCCATCTACCTCTTTTGGCCCATACCCTTTCAGGTTGTCGTCTTCCTCCTCTCTGTCGTCAGCAATGGTACGACCACATCACCACCGATCGATCACCTCCTCCCCCTCCAGATTGCAGCCGTACCAAGCTCCTCCCACCATAAAACTAACCACCTCTGCCTGCCCTAGCCAAACCCTAACCTCTCCTATCTCTGCGCCGCCATCTTCTTCTTCTTCCTCCCCTCTGCTCTCTCTCCCTGCAAACTCTCTGTCTCTTCCCTGTTAACTGAAATCCCACAGGAAGCCTCCTCCTCCTCCGGTGGTCGCCGGCCGTATAGGGCCCCTCCGGCCGCGGCGAGGGCGGGAATGGAAAGCCCCCGCCGCGGGCTCCCTCTCCACCCCCTCGGCTTGGGCCGGGAGGCACCGCTTCTCCGCCGCCATCCTCACCAAGTCGCCACCGTCGCCCTCTGTACCTGTTGTCCGCCCTGACCTCCTCCTGCCTCGAGCACCCCGGGTGAGCTCCCCTCGGTCCCCCTCTCGCTTCCCTCCTCCTCCCTTGGCCGCACGCACCAGGCACCCCACGACCACCCACGGCACCCCCTCCGGCGAGCACCGATCGCTGCCCTTCTTCCCCGTCGCGTACAGTTTCAGGTACAGGAAAGGCACAGCGAGCATCTTCAGTTTCAGAGAAAAATCCCGCCAGCCATACCTTATCCACCCCGACGCCCCTCTCCTATCAACACACAGAGCAACACCCCACTGGTAGCAACCCACCGCGCGCAAGCCCCACGTCCCAGGGTCGAATCCCGCACCCCCCACTTTTCTGCTTCATTTTTTTGGAATATTACAGTGCGGCTGCTGCACCTTAACCCCCACAGATCCCTTTCCTTTCAAACAAGCAGCACAGCACCCCACTGGTGTTGTTCCCTTGTGCACACGCCCTAGGGCAGGGGTTCGAATCCCCCCTCCCTCAATAAAACCATCTTTTTATTTCCAATTGTTTGGTCACATAACTTGTCAGAAATCACCAATAGGCCCCTGGTAATTATTTCTAGCCCCTGCAAATATATTTTCCAAGTCCCCAACAGCTAAAAAATGGCAGATTTACACCAAAACTTGTAAAATGCATAACTATTTCATCCCAACTCCAATTTTAATTTTTTTAATATGTTTTCTGTCCCAAATTGAATGCTCTATCCAAATATAAAATTTGTTTACTGTTTTGAATATTTTAAATTGGTGAAACATTTGAATTCTTGTTTAAATCACTTAATTTTGCAAAATTCATAACTTGAACATAAAAATTCCAAATTCCACAAACTAAATATGTTTTCCAATCAACTTTTCATGTACTTTCCAAATATAAATTTTGTTTGCTGTTTTGAATAATTTAAATTGCTGAAAACAACTGTTTCTTAATTATTGCATTTAAAATTGCCAAAATAATAACTTGCTCATTTTAAATCCAATTTCAACAAATGAAATATGTTTTCCATGCAAAATTAAACCACCTTTTCAAATATAAAATTTGTTCCATGTTTTGAATAATTAAAATTGGTTAAATGATTTAAACCTTGTTTAAATCATTTAATATTGCTAAATTCATAACTTGATCAACTTAAATTCTTTTGGAACATATAAAATATGTTTTCAAACCATAAAAGCATAAACTTTTCAAATATGAATCTCACTTACTGTTTTGAACAAATAAAAATTCAAATAAGTTCATGTTTGAATTAAATTCATTTAATTCTTGCTTAAACTTGTTTAATTCATAAATAATTTATTCCAAATCCTTTTTCAACAAGTGAAACATGTATTCCAACTAAAATCTTGTTTTCTTTTCAAATATGAACTTTGTTGTCTGTTTTGAACAATTTAACTTGATGAAAACAACAAATGCTTGTGTGACACCTTTAAGGAACCAAAATTTCCTAACTTAATGAATGAATTTCCAAACTTGGTAAACCTTATTTTCCATTTGCTTCTATTGTGGTTATTTTGTTGTTTTCCTCATCCATGCATCATGCTAATTCACTTACACAATTTGATTAGTTGTAAAACAATTAATTCAACCATAATTCATGGGCTTTCCATATGCAATCCAATTGCATGTGGGTCCATTTAATCATGTTGTTATCTTGTCAACTAGTTTATTTTGATGCATCAATTAAATGGTCATGCATCACCCCATGTTTGTGCATTATGCCATGTTATTGATTGTTTACCTTTCTGCATTGTTTGTTTGCTTCTTCTCGGATACACGACGACGTTGAGACCGACGATACTTACGACACCCCTTCTAAGGAGTTAGCTCAGTACCAGGCTACTGGGTTTGTAGGCAAGTATTCACTCACATGAACCATCGAGTTCCTTTCAACATTGGATACCGATACTTTTCCGTTGTCTATTCTGCTAGCCCTATGATTAGTTGCTTCTGTTACGAACCTATCACATGTATCCTTTAACCCTGATATTGCCTCACCTCCATACCTATAACCTTTTGCTTGTTGCCCGTGTCTTACTAGCATGCTTAGGGTTGTTTTTCTCGAGTCTGTTACCCGTTACTTCCTGTTACTATTTCTATTATGTTCTGGGGGCTCGATGTTTAATCAATCAATCATGCTAATGTTGTTATTAATAATAATTTGATGATAAGGCACCGGCAGAAGGCCCTGTGTGGTTTTGAGGCCTGCTAGTGTCGACCCTAATTAGGAAAAGGGTCTTGTCTACTGATCCATGATGAGCGCACTAACCGCATGTGGGAAGCGAGTATGGGCGCCCCCCTCAATTTGATTCGATTCGCATCTCATCCAAATCGCCTCATTTAGTTCGGGTTTTCCATTTGCTGCATGCATGATCTTGCGAGCCCTTGGTACCCGGGTGGAACTTTCGTAGTCGGCATATAGGGGGACACGTTCTTAGAGTGCTATGAGGGTCCATTTTCTTCTGGGCTCGATTAGCCGTGTGCCCAAGGTGCTTTGGGCTTGATGCGAAGAAGAGTTGAGTTGTGTAGAGTGCCCCGCTTGGTGGGAGGCATCCCATCTGGCGGGTTATTCTTGCGTGTACGGCCAAATTGGTGCACCCCTGCAGGGATAAATCTTCTCGAGAAGCCGTGTTTTCCGCGGTTATGGACTACTTGGTGAAAGTACTGGCTAACAAGCACTCAGGACAACTTAAACCTAATGATTAACAACCTTACACCCAAGGATTAACAACTTGACTAGTAATAGGCTTATTGACACAATAATCTGAACCATCATTATTTCAACTGTGTGAGTTATCCTCGGATTGCTTCTTTGGATAAGGGGCGAGATCCAGTATGGGTTTGTTTGGTGGTTAGCTATAGTTGGGTACGATACGCGATCTTATCTCCTTTCTGTTAGCCGGAAGTGGTAGTAACTCTGTAGTTGGTTAGAGCAGCCAGTTGCAGCATCTTTATATCCCCTTCCTTCCGTTGAACCCAAAGCATCTGTGCTTGGTGTTGACGGGTTACACTTTGGTGAACTGTGAGTCTTGCTTGCCAGTACGTTTATGTACTGACCCCTTTGGGGCTGTGGTTTCCGCAGACCTACGTTTCCGAGGATCTACATGGTAGCTACTACATGGAGTATGACGAGACTGCTGACGAGTAGATAGCGGACCCGGGTAGGATCCGAGACTTCGTGGATGGGCTCCGTCTTTTCGTTTCCGGCCTCTTAGGCCTATTTGGTTCTTGTCTGTACTCAGACATGTTGAATGCTTCCGCTGTGATGTAATGATGTGATGTTGGGGCATGTGCCCTCTGGATGATTGTATTTGCTATCTCTGCTCTAATGAGAGCTATTTGCAACTTATTTCAATCTTTTGTGTCGTAGAGATCTGTTGTGATATCACTTGTTCCAATGCCGTTGACGTACCATGTGTGTATGTTTTGAAGTATGTCAACGGAAGTATCCTGATTTCTATGGGATAGTTTACGTCGACGCTGAACAGATAGGGGTTGGTTGTCACACATACGTGTGTTGGCCTACTCGTAAGAGGACGCGGGTGCCGGTAAGCCCCGTAATCCAATCTACTACTATTCAACGGAACGGCGAGTATCCTTTAGAAGTCCGGGTGCGACAAAGGTTCTGAAGGCAATACCCGTGAAAGGGTGTTCTTTTAAAAGATTTGTGAAAAACTTCTCAGTCTCCCTCTATTCGAAACAAAGTTGGCTTTACGCAAAACAACCTTCATAAACCCTTTTTGAACAAGCAGATATATAATAGGTTAGTTAAGTCTTGTTGAGTACCTCTCGTACTCATGTTTGCTTTAATTTTTGTTCAGGTGGAGTTCTATACCTTTCGTGGTGTATCAGCGTGGACATCGACGGATAGTTTGGGGTTTCCCAGGTAGCAGCCTGGAATCTATGGGCTGGGACGTCGCCTTATGTTGCGGCCTCTTAGGCCTTTTTGGTTCTTGTTGATTAGCAACATATTTTGCCTTCCATTGTCTGATGTAATGTTGGGTCGTGTGACCTCTGTTTGTAAGCTATACTCTAGTACTACTTGCTTAATAAAGCTTCATGTCTAGAGTGCTGCTTTGATCGATTGTTGGTTTCGAGCCTGTTGTTATACAGTTTTGGCTATGCCTGCATAGTTGTCGCAGTCGAGGGGTTGTGGAGCCGATGATCCATGTCCGAGCCCGCCTGCCGATGTGATTCGGCCTGGGGTGAGGTAACCCCAGTAACCCTCGATTGTTGTTGCACTTTCTGGACACATAGCAGCTCTGTATAACTTTGGTCCTGTTCCTTCAGTTTCATCCGACTCGTGGACGCTTGGGTATACATAATTGGTTATGACTAGCATGGATACAAGGAGTAGTAGACCGGGGATCCGGACTACGTGCCGACGAATCCGGTCTGCCTGCCGTTGTTTGTTGTGGCCGGGGCTGGTAACCCTGAAGCCCTTGTGAGTCCATGGCTAGGAGCACATAACAGTATGTATATCTCTGGGTCCGGGGTCTGATAGGTCATGGTATCAGAGCAGGACTGCCTGTAGGAAAACCCTTGCTATTGGTCGGTGTTGAGTTTAGAGTTTGTGAAAACTATTTTCGAAATGACAAATGAGTTGGAAAAACCTTCTTAGGATTCTTTTTACTCCTTACCTGGTATCGCTCTAACTCTGAGTCACCGTATCCCATTTGATTTCAAATGTTTTACCTCTCACCTGTTAACTTCAAAGTTAGGAGCAAAAACGTTGGGTGTTTTTCCTAGTACTCCGTGTCAGGTTGCTAATCTTCTCAGAGTTTCCAAGTTACCTCCTTCGGTCTAAATCGTTGATTCCTTTTGACTTCAATTGATCCATATCAAGTCATGAATCTTTCTATTGCATTCTTTACATGGGAGTGTTTCTCATGGTTCCGTTTATTTGTACTCAGGATGTCCGGGAGTATTCAAGATTACGTTGAAAGTGGTCATATCGAGGGAGAGTCGTCATCTTCCTTAATGACGCAAGTTCTTCAGGATATCGAGACCAACCGCCTGAGAAATGAACATCTCCTTGAGCGTGTGGCGCAAAACACTGAACGTCATCATGACGAATGCGTTACATTTGGGGATTTAGTTCATGCTAAGCTTCCAACTTTCAGCAATCTCAACGAACCCATCGATGCTGATGATTGGCTTCGTACTATCGAGCGCAAATTTAGCGCTCTCCAAGTTCCAGAAAGTGACCGTGTGAACTTCACCGCCTATCAGCTAGAGAGTGAAGCTGGTTCATGGTGGGAAGGTTTCTTGGCGTTGCAATCGCCGGGACATAAGTTTACTTGGGAGGAGTTCTGTAAAGAGTTCCGCGCTGCCCATGTTCCTGAGGCAGTTATGGACTCCAAAAGAAAAGAGTTCCTGGATCTGACCCAGGGACAGATGGATGTTGAAACTTACGGGCGTGAATTCACCCGTTTGGCTCGTTATGCACCCCGAGATGTTGCAGATGATGCGGATAAGCAAGAGTTGTTCTGCAAGGGTCTGGATTCCGGAGTTCGCTATGAGCTATTGTCTTTCCAGTTTCCAACCTTCCAGGACCTTTATAATCATGCTCTTATCTTGGAGCGTGGCAAAAAGTAAATGGAAATTTCTTTGAAGCAGATTTCTGCAGAGTCACATGCGTCTTCTTCCGGTTCCAAGAAGCGTCGTGTGTTTGTTCCGTACAGTGCCATTCCATATCCATCAGTTGTTCAACAAGGTCACCTTGGTGGGCAATCCAGAGTTGTTGGTGGTAATAAACGGCTGGTGACATCTCATGTATGTGACGAACTTGGCCATTACTCCGACAAATGTCCTCAGAGGATATCTCCTGCACCTCAGCTTGTTCCTACACGTGTTGTTAATCGTGGTCGTTTGAACCATGTTCTGATTGAAGAAGCTCAGAAAGCACCTGATGTCGTGTTGGGAAAGCTTCGTGTTAACCTAGCTCCAGCCTCCGTTCTGTTTGATTCTGGAGCGTCGCACTCATGTGTATCAAGAGCTTTTGTGGTGTTGCATGATATACCTCTTGTGAGTATGGTTCCTCCGTTGATAATTTCCACCCCAGGGTCCTTCTGCTGGACTAATCAGTGTTGCCCTGGTGTCCCAATTGAAATAGGAGGTTTGGTGTTTCTTTCTACACTTGTCATCGTGGACTCAGATGACATCAACGTCATACTGGGCATGGACTGGTTATCAACACATCATGCTACGATTGACTCTGCAGCAAAGTCTGTTACCCTGATTCATCCATATGGTCAGACAACTCGGTTGTTGTTTCCTTGTGGGACAGTTCAACCACAACCATGTCCTCAGCTTAATGCAATCAAAGTCCGACCGTCTCTCGAGATTCCTGAGGTACCAGTAGTGTGTAAGTTTCCGGATGTCTTCCCGGAAGAGCTTCCTGGTATGCATCATGATTATTCAGTGGAGTTTGTTCTTGAACTAATTCCTGGAGTGGCTCCTACTTCTGAAAGACCATACCGTATGTCTCTAGAAGAGTTGTGTCGTGGGATAATCACGGCAGACATTACCAGGGGTAACTTATCTTGGGGTAATTCGACTCTGGTGTTTGGGAGAGGTTTTAGCTCAGGGGAAATCATGCTATCAATCGATCTGGCAGCTCTGGCAATCAAGTCGCCGAGTCTCCGATCTAGGGTTACAATATCAGCTCTCGTGTTACAAGGATACTCGAATATCTGATCAAGTTCTGTTTCTCTAACCCTAAGAGCTGGTTTATATCTTACCCGGCTCCCTGGCTTCCTACACAAGGTACCCTCGGAGTCCTACCCGGAAACCACACACAAACCCTAAGTTTCCTAACAGCAACCCCGAAGGCCGAGTTACTGGGCCCGCGCTCCTTCTTGGGCCTTCTAGAAACTCCTTTTCCTCTAGCCGGGTCTTGCACGGTCCCCTTCGGGCCGGGTTACACCTTGACGTTAGCCTACCGGGTTATCATCCCTCCATCAGTAGTCCCCAGAATAGCTTGGGCTTCGTAGGGCTAACCACGAAGCGCACGCTATTCCCTGCAAAAATAACAAACACACAAGTCCATAAAATTCCGGGTTAGAATGCTTTGATAGTAGCTAGGCCTAGCTCTGTGGGCGGTCCATATCATAACCCGGCCTTTCCCGAGTCATACATTGTTTTCCCGGGCCAACACTCCGAGGAAACACATAAGACCCGGCTCGTACCAGTCGCTAATCAGTTCCGGATATCGCGCTTGCAATGTGTTTCAATCTCTTCCGGATATCGTGCAACGGTCATTTTAATGCTAATCCTAGAATATCCGGCCGAGTGATGTTTTCCGAAAATTTTGGCCTTGCCGCCTAGACGTAGGGCGCTCCCACCCCGCACCTATAAATAGGTGTCCAGGGGGTAACCCTAGATCTAATCTCCATTTCCCCTGCCTTTCCATCTCCACTTCCTCTCGGCGTCTTCACCTTCAAGCTCGAGCTCACACCACCGCGCCGCCCACGAGCGCGTCACCGGAACCCAGCCGCCGTCGTCCGTCCGTGCGCACGTCACCGGATTGAGCCGCCGCCGTCCGTCCTCCGCGCCTGCGCCCGCAACGGCGCCGCACCCTCAAGCAGCTCACCGGAGAACCCTAGGGTCCGCCGCCGTCGAGCCATCCGCCGCCGCCGCGCTTCCACCTAGATCCCACCGGTAAAATCCTTCAACTCCCTAGATTCAATCTCTGATTTCTCGCGAGTAGATGGGATCTAGCTTTGTTCTTAGATGCTTTTCTTATTCCTTACTAGTTGAACGCGCCGTATCTTGCTCTTCTATGTCCAATATTTGGCTTAGATTCAATTGCACATCTCGCCGCACATCTTCACTACCTACAATTGCAAAATTTCTGTATATTTTCTCGACTAGATTCAATCCACTGGAATTTTTGCAAGCGCTTGTCACTAAGTCGGATAATCGCCTTTTCCGGGTCTTTCGATATTTACACTCTGCATCCGCCTCTTTTGTAGATCCACTCCTATGGCTCCTAAAGCCAGTGCTAAGGTGAAGGGGAAACAGCCGGCCGGTAAGGCAAAGCCGAGTCAAACAATCTCTGCCAACTGGGCGAGATCGACCGTGACCAAGGCCAAGCTGGATGAGCTCGCAGAGTCGGGCGTTCTGCCCGCCCGGGAAGATATCCACTGGAGGGTACCTGGGGAGGAGACCCGCCCACTCCGGGTCTTGACGAAGTGGTAGTCTTCGTCGAGCATGTGATCCGGGGTTTCCGCCCCCCGGGTCACCCTTTCTTCCGCGAGCTGATAGACCACTACAAGCTCCGGGTGTTCGACGTAGGTCCCAATTCTATGCTCAATATCACTCATTTTATCGTCTTGTGCGAGTCATATCTATGCATTCCTCCGAATCTTGCCCTTTTCCTTGAGTTATTCCAATGCAAGCCGTGCCGAGAGAGCGGCGATGGGCCCCTCCTAGTCTGTGGAGGGGTCTCCATCCAGAGGAGGAAAAATTCCCTCATGCTGACTCTGGGTCTCAGTTCCCATGTCAAACATTGGCAGAAAACGTATTTCTACTGCCAGGATACCTCCCCAGCCGGCGAGAAGCAACTTCCGGGTTTCACCGAAAACCTCCTTAATCTATCTGATAGTTTCAGCTCCTTTGCTACTGATGCCGAGAGGCAATCTATCCAACCCCTCCTGCACAAACTAGCCGTACTGTCGGCCCACGGTCTCCTAGGGCTCAATCTCATTAAAACCTGGGTAACATTCCGGGTTCAACCCAACAGTGTCCGGCCCAAACTTATGTGCAACTATTCTGGGCACGTCACCGATTCTCTTCGCTATTCGATGAGAAATTACCCGGCCGCGGACGCGAACAAGATCATGAAAAACTTGTTGGCCGAGAAGCTGGAGGTGATCCGGAATATAGCCGGCCTGGACCCCTACACGCGGGATAACCCGGCCCCAGCAGTAAGATCCGGCCATTACTCTTTATCCAATTAATACTTTTCTGGTATAATCACTAACTTTTGTCTCTGTACTTTTATCTCAGGAAGATAGCGCTTTCTGGAAGATTGAGACCCCTCCTCCTTCCGAAAACTCGGAAGAGGACGAGGAGCCGGTTGATACTGATAAGGGTAACATCCGAGTCTCACTCATTCCTTCTTCTATTTACTTGCTCCGACCAACTTTTTCCCTTTTTCCGACAATATGCTATAATTCCCAGGGTGGGGGATAAGGAGGAGACCCAATCTGATGAAAGCGAGGCTGAGCCGGACATAGACGTTGGGGCCAAGAGGAAGACCCGGGGGGTTGTATTCAAGGTGCCTTACTCCTCTATGACCTCCAAACCATATTCGTACGCTAACATGTGCGAGCTTAACCAACATTTGGTCAATTCGTCATGCTTAAAGGAGCCCGTACCAGTCAAGCGTAGGGTAACCCGGAACTCTCCGGGTGACGATCATCTTCACCCGGGTATCCCTTCGTCCCCCGCTCGCCGTGCCGGTATTCCCCAAACCCATTCTTCCAACTTTCCTCGAAGATTTCCATCTCCGAATCATCCACTAGCCGGACAAATCCGGGTCTCACTTTCACACTCTTTATCAGTTTCTTCCGGGTCTAGCAACGATCTCCCAGCGGATTTCATCGTGAACACCGGGTAAGTCACTTTTCTTGCTACTCAATACACTAATTTTTTCCATATGTCTCGTTTACCATATACTGACTGTTTCTTTTTCTCTTTCCCAGAGCCAAGGTCACGAGCAGTGACCCGGACGATATGGACGTGGATAACCCGGCGATGGAGGATCCGGAAGACACTGTGAAGGCCGCGGCTGGCGGCGTTGAAGAAGAAGACAAAGAAGAAGACCTGCTGAAAAACCCGGCCGAGCAGGAGGCCGAATATCCTATTCCCTCGCACACACCCGGAGATGATGACGTCGAGATCCTGGGCACGGGGAGGGGTGATCCCACTCCCAACACCCAGGCGACCCGGGTGTCCTCCCCCAAGAAGGAGAGGACCCCGCCTCCGGGTGACCAGAACCCCGGCTCTTCCAAGCTGAAGCTCGGCGATCTCTCCTACGAAGAAATGCTAGATCAGCTCTTCACTCTGAAGACCACCGAGAGAGACATCCTTGAGGCCATGGCTGCAGAGCACCCGGTAATCCTGATCGACATTGTGTATATACTCACCTAGTGCCCAAGTTCCGAGTTTAACTAGGCAAAGTTTACTCGGTACTTCCTTTCATATCCGGCTTTTTCTTGTATCCGACTAATCTTTCCCTTTTCTTTTTCCACAGGCACAAGTGACCCGGTCTGAGGAGGTGTTGGCCAAAACCAACCAGCTCCTCCAGGCCGAGACAAAGCTGCGTGCAGAGCTAGAGGTTGAAGTGCAGAATCTCGACAAGGATGTGAAAAAGTATAAGAAGAAATACCACAATGCCAAAAGTGCGCTGAAGAAGGTCTCGGCTCAGATTGCCGACACTTATCGCGCTCTGCTTGGTAAAGATTTATAACTCGCTAATTATAACCCGGGTTTTCCATTACGCAAGATACCCGGATGTTATTGCTTTAACTTTTTCTGTTATACTGCAGGCCCGGGTGAAGCGGCCCCAGACGAAGATGACATTGAGAAATTAAAGACACTGAAGGCCGTAATCCGGCAATTTTCTGCCGGCACCAAGTGGATTTGGGAGGCTGTGAAGTGGCCGGCTGTGGGTTACTGTGGCTTGGACACTTTGCTTGACGCATGTTCCACCATCCCCGAGTGGATTGACCACTGGAAGCGTTCGTCGTACCAGGTTGGGGTAACCGGCGGGCTTGCTCTGGCCAAGGCCTATTTTCCCAGGCTTGAGCCGGCAAAGCTCGTGGGCGGGTTTCCCGAATTCAACAACGACGGCTCCAAATTTACCGGCAAGAACTTCAAGGCCATTAATACTGAGGTGCGTCACTCGGCGAGCTTGATCGCCGACAATCTGGACTTAAGCAACATCGTTCCACCTTATGATGCCGAAGGCAAGCCCATTCAGTCGGATCTGCCTAAGCCTTTTGACATGCTGAAGAAGTGGAAGGCGGAATCTGCCAAGAGGAAGGAGGAAGCTGCCAAGAGAAAAGCTGAGGCCGATACTCCGCCTTCCTCCTCTACGCCGGCTGTCCGTCCGCCGGCTCGTGCCGACTCTGCTGGTAATCCGGATACAGGAGCTGGGAAGACCACCGAAGAGCAAGTCCAAGACCCGGCTGCCAAGGACAACGTCGATGACTCGGCCAAGGACGCCAAGTAAAGTTTCACCTTTTACCACCGCAAACACTTTATTCGGCCAATGGGCATTTTGTAATATGCCTAAAACAATTATTCTTTTAATAGTGCGCCTGTGCACTTTTCGATACAACTTCCTCGGTTTGTAATACGCTAAAACCTTAATAGCTTTGTGGCCCTTCTGGCCTTTTGCATGGATTTGTTATTTCCTAGTCTTGAACTTTTTGTTGCTGGTTTTACGATTTTCGCTATTTTTCCTTTTGTGAGACTCGGTTTCCGGGTCTCAGGGATTTTTGACAAGTGGACTTTATTTCCTAAGTCCCTAAGACTCGGATTTTTGGGTTTTAAGCTTGATAGCTAGACAATTTGTTGCTATTTTCGAATTCCCAAGTCCCCAAGACCCGAATTTCCGAGTCTAAGGGTTTGGTGGTTTCAAAAAAGCAAATTGTTTCTGCTAAGGCCCAAAACCTAGAGTTACTCACATAGGTTTGAAGTTATGCTTAATATGTTGCGAGTTTCCGGCTGTTAACCTTGTACTCTGCATAACTTGTGGTTTGGATGACCCTTTTGATCCTCTTTGTTGTAAGCCGGCTTTCGCGTGGATATTCAATGCTGCTATAACTGTATAAAAATAGGGTCAGGCAAGTCCCATTGGGCATCATGACTGATTGTAATTACACGCTAGCAAAGCATGCCACATTTTTGCGAGTCACATCAAGCTTTAAACAAGGGAAATCAAGAAAATTTGGCTCTATTGTCCGGTTATAAGATTGTAACCGTACTTTTTGCAAGTAATCGGTCCTTATAACTTAATGGCATCGTGGCCGGGTCTTTGAGTTTACAACTGTGCTATTCAAGCAATCAGCCCACAAGACCTATATATATAACGTTTAGAAAAACTAATATACTATAAACAAACGAATGACACTTACCTGATAAAGAATAATGAACAGAAAGTAAAAACAGGAATATAAAAACTCGACAAAAACACATGAGAAAGAAACAATATCATAGTTTAACCATCTCTTTATTGATATGAGAAAAGTTAGGTCAGCAAGCCGCCTCATTAAAAACCCTCCAGTCCCCTTAGGTACCCTGGATAGGAAAAGAGTGCGTATGAAACCTGCTGCCTGTTACATCGTGTAGTTCCACTTGTAAGCCTAGTCTAGTCTAGGTGTAGTAGGGACGTAGTTGAGCCACGTTCCATGGTCTTTCCCTCTCTTGCATAGATGAAGTGGTGTGAGCGGTGTCATTGACAGTATCCGACTCTTCCCTTGCATCTATCAAGTAATATGATCCATTGTGCAAGTTCCGACTTATGATGAACGGTCCTTCCCATGGTGGAGATAGCTTATGTTTTCCTTCCTTTGACTGTACCAAGCGCAACACCAGGTCTCCTTCCTGGAAGACCCGGGTTTTAACTCGCCGACTATGATATCTCCTCAAATCCTGCTGATATATGGCTGATCTCTCCAAGGCTTGTTCTCTGTACTCTTCTAGCATGTCCACGACATCCTGCCGGGTCTTCTCATTTCTACCTCAACGTAAGCCGACACTCGGGGGGAGTCATGGATAATATCACTCAGCAATACTGCCTCTGCACCATAAACCATAAAAAACGGGGTCATCTGAGTGGACCTGTTAGGTGTAGTGTTGATTCCCCATACTACTGATGGTAGCTCTTCAACCCATGCTCCAGCAGCCCTGATGCACGGGACTCGCAGCCGTGGTTTTAACCCACGAAGTAACTCCTGATTTGCCCTTTCCACCTGTCCATTAGCTTGTGGATGTGCTACCGAGGCTATGTCAAGCCGGATACCATTGTTCCCGCAGAATTTCTCCATCTCACCTAAGGACATGTTAGTTCCATTGTCTGTTATTATGCTGTGAGGGTATCCAAACCTGTAGATGATCCTTTTCAGGAACTTGACTGTTGTGATTGCTTCGCAATTGGTAACTGGCATAACTTCAACCCACTTGGTAAACTTATCAATGGCCACCAAAAGGTGAGTGTTTTTGCACGGTGACATGTGGAAGGGGCCCACCATGTCCATACCCCAAACAGCAAACGGCCAGGTTAGCGGGATTGTTTGCAATTCCATAGCCGGCACATGGGTTTGGCGAGCGTACCTTTGACATCCATCGCAGCTTGCCACCAAACGCTCCGCGTCTGCCAAGGCCGTGAGCCAGAAGAAACCGTGTCGATATGCTTTGGCCACAAGGGATCTTGTGGATGTGTGATGCCCACAATCACCTTCATGGATCTCCTTCAGGATCTGCCGGCCTTCTTCTGGTGCTACACAACGTAAAAAGACTCCTGCTGCACTCCTTTTATATAACTCTCCATTGATGATAGAATAGCCCTTTGCTCGTCTCAGAATTTGCCTTGCTAAAACTTCCTGTGGTGGTAACTCGCCCCGTGATAGGTAAGCTAGAAACAGCCCTGTCCACTCGGGAACAGCACGTACCATGGCCACGAGCTCCAAATCCGGGTCTTGGTTAGCCACCTCTTCCTCAGACTCGGTTTTAACAGATGGTCGCCATAACTCGTCCAGGAAAACATTAGGTGGAACCGGCTCTCTGCGCGAGCCGAGTCTTGCGAGTGCATCTGCTGCCTCGTTCTTTCGCCTGTCAATATGCTCCACCTCATACCCTGAAAAGCACCCGGCAACCCTGTCCACCTCTCTGCGATATGCTGCCATAGTTGCATCTTTTCTATCCCAAGTTCCTGAGACCTGCTGTACCACCAGATCCGAGTCTCCGTAGCACCTTATTTGCCTAATGTTCATCTCCTTTGCTATTCTCAACCCGTGTAACAATGCCTCATACTCGGCCACGTTGTTGGAGGAGTCAAAGTGAATCTGCAACACGTAGCTCAATTTGTCGCCTTTGGGTGATGTGAGCACCACCCCGGCTCCTGATCCCTCATACTGCTTAGAACCATCAAAGTGCATTACCCAAGACTCGGAACTTGGTGTCATTGTGGGCATGCTCGTGTGAGTCCAATCATTGATAAAATAAACTAAAGCTTGAGATTTGATTGCAGACCTGGGCTCGTAGTTGATGTGATAATCTCCCATCTCAATGGCCCACTTGGCTATTCTACCTGTTGCATCTGAGTTTCTGATAATATCCGACATTGGTATAGAGCTAACCACTGTTATGGGGTGTTCCTGAAAATATGGTTTCAATTTCCGACTGGCCATGAAGACCCCGAAAACTAGCTTTTGCCAATGTGGGTAATGCTGCTTTGCTTCCGAGAGTACCTCGCTTACGTAATAAACTGGCCTCTGTACCGGGTGATCTTTTCCATCCTCTTTACGCTCGACAACAACCACTGCGCTAACCGCCCGGGGCCCAGCCGCAATGTATAATAACATGGGCTCCTTAGGACCCGGAGCTGCTAAAACCGGTGCCTCAGATAATTGCTTTTTTAGTGCCTCGAACGCCTCATCCGCCTCTTGGTCCCAAACGAATTTGTCGGTTTTCCTCAAGAGCCGGTATAAGGGTATCGCCTTCTCTCCAAGCCTTGATATAAACCGGCTTAATGCTGCTACACACCCTGTAAGCTTTTGAACATGCTTTAGGTTTTTCGGCTTTTTCAGACTCTGGATAGCTTTGATCTTGTCCGGGTTTGCCTCGATTCCTCTCTCGGAAACAATGAATCCGAGTAATTTTCCCGTTGGAACTCCAAATACACACTTTGTGGGGTTAAGCTTCATCTGATATCTTCTCAGGTTCCTGAATGTTTCCTTTAAGTCATCAATGAACGTTTCTGCCTTCCTGGTCTTGATCACCACATCATCAACATAGGCGTGAACATTGTGTCCAATCTGATCCTCAAAACACATCTGAATGCACTGTTGGTAGGTTGCACCAGCGTTCTTTAGTCCAAAAGTCATGGTTTTGTAACAGAAAGCTCCAAAGGGGGTTATGAACGATGTTTTCTCCCAATCTTCCTTCTTGAGCTTGATCTGGCGATACCCTGAATATGCATCCAGGAAACATAATAGGTCGCTTCCAGCCACTGCGTCTATGATCTGATCTATCCTTGGAAGAGCAAACGGATCCTTTGGGCAATGCTTGTTGAGACTCGTGTAATCAATACACATCCTCCACTCGTTACTCTTTTTCATCACTAGAACCGGATTTGCTAACCAATCCGGGTGAAAAACTTCCATGATAAAGCCAGCTGCAAGTAGCCGAGCTATCTCCGCTCCTATAGCTTTTCTTCTTTCCTCGTTCATTTTTCTCAGGACCTGCTTCATAGGCCGGGACTTAGGATCAACATGCAAACTATGCTCAGCTAACTCGGTCGGGATACCCGGCATATCGCTGGGTGTCCAAGCGAAAACATCTTGATTTCCGCGAATAAACTCAATGAGTGCCTCTTCCTGCTTACCGTCTAGGTTAGATCCTATAGCAAATTGCTTGGAGGGATCACCTTCGACAAAAGCCACCATCTTGGTATCCTGTGCTGCTTTGAATTTTGCTCTCTCATCCTCCGTATTTGGTCTCTTCAATGCCGTTCTGTCATCCGGGTCTACCTGAGACCGGTAATACTTGAGCTCTTCCTTTCTGCAAGCCTGTTCTGCCATTGCCGCGTCTCCTTCGTCACACTCAGCTGCTATAACCCGGTTCCCATGTATTGTGATGGTTTGCTTGGGACCTGGGATCTTTAGCTGTAGGTATACGTAACACGGCCTGGCCATGAACTTGGCGTAAGCCGGCCTTCCAAACAGCGCGTGGTAGGGGTTGCGCAACTTTACCACCTCAAACGTGAGCCACTCCACTCGGAAATTGTCCTTTGATTCTCCAAAAGCAACTTCCAGTCTTATCTTTCCCTCAGGGCACGCCGAGTGACCCGGCACAATACCATGAAAAACTGTGGAACTTTTTTGCAACTGAGATTCCTTTAGCCCCATGCGTAAGAAAGTTTCCCAATATAGAATATTGATGCTACTTCCGCCATCCATCAGGACCTTTTTCAGCTCGTAACCATTGACCTGTGGTGCAACCACCAAAGCCAACACACCCGGATGCTCTATTCTTTCCGGGTGATCCCTTCTGCTCCATGTTACCTCTTGATCTGACCATCTCAAGTACCTCGGGACAGCTCAAGAAACCGAATTTACTGCTTTTTAAAGTATCTTTCTGTCTTTTTTGGAAGTCCCCGTAGTATGGACATGGTATTGCCCTAGCTGCTTGGGGTTGGCCTTGCCCGGATTACCACCTCCTACGTTGCCAGCCGGGGGTGGGCCGTTGCCCGGGTTTCCACCCGGACCCGGTCCTGCTCCCCGGCCTGCATCCCGCATTGCTTTCTGTATTTCTTCGTTCTTCCATCTCTGTAAATCTATGTACTGCTCCAGTGAATGATTAGCCGGCCTACCGTTCCTGCTATGACGCGGACAAGGCATCCTGAAGGCCTCTATATGGTTAGCCGGCCTTGGTCCTTGGTAATTTCCTCCATTGAAGTTTCCTCCGTTGAAATTTCCTTCAGCTCTGGGTCTTGCAAACCCGGCTTCTGTACTGGCGACAAACTCGGAATTTCCTTCATATGGGCGCTTATGCTGGTTGTTTCCGTTGTTTCCTCCATTGTTACCCGGCGAAACTCCATTGCCGGGTCTTCCACTATTACCCGCGTTGGCTTTTGCTTTCTTATCATCGACATCCTCTTCCGTGGTATCTGTGGCGGCGTGCTTGTTGCATGCGTCCATCAACTCTCCCATCGTAACCTCTGAAGCGTGACGGCTAGACTTCATGCGTGTCAATTTTTGCACCAAGGGTGTGTATTTGCATGTTTTTGCCATAGCTTGTAACGCATCCTTTGCCTGGATATCAGTGGATGAGTGGAGAATTTCCATAACCCGTCGCACCCAATTGTGTGCCGACTCTCCTTTCTTCTGAACACATCGCTTTAGATCATCAATTGTAAACAACTTCCTGCATATTCCATGAAAGTGCTTGATAAAGGCAGTTTTCAACTCGCCCCATGAATTGACGGATTTCTCGGGTAGATTATTGAACCACAACTTGGCTGCTCCTTCTGACATCATCAGGTACATGAATTTGGCTTGAAGATTCTCAGATGCATTGCGGATTGACATGGCCATCTCATAGCTGCCCAACCAGATTTCTGGATCCATGGTCGGCTCATAATTAACCACCTTACCCGGCTCCTTGAACTTACCCGGGTAGGGCTCAGCCCGGATGGTATCCGACAAACATTTAGGCCCAGCAAGGTTTGTTGGTACTGGCATCACTCAGGAGACGTGTGACGCCGTGACGGGTACAGCGGGGGGTGCAACCGCTACCGGTCCCCGTACCACAGACCCGGCCGCTGCTCGCCTGGCTCGGGAACTGTCCACAATGGCTTGTGCCGCTGATATCGCAGGCGTTGCCGGCCTACGGGGAGGAGGCGGCATTTGCTGCTGCTCTGCCCTCCGCCGCGCCGAACTCGACTGGATATTGCCGGTATTTGCGTTCTGCCGGCTCACATATGGTGTTAAGTGCATTCCGCTCCTGTTATCCGGGTAATTGGTCTGCTGAACTATTGTTGTGCGCAGCAAATCTATTGCCCGCCGGGTCTCCGCTGCGTGGGGTGACTCTCCTACGGGGATGCGATCAAGTGCCAATGTTGCTGCATACACGTTATCCATGGGGTTATTGAAGTGACCTGGTGGAGTATGAAATCGTGGCGGTGGTGGTGGTGCGGTATTGCCAACAGCAATCCCCGTCTGCAACGTGGGTAACCCGGCTGGTACGTTTGCCGGTTGTCCTCCCATTGTCGCAGGCCGATGTCCGGTTTCCTGATTCACAGCTGGAATTGGTTGGTCCTGAGGTGTAATAAATAGTGCGACCGGGTTTATAGTTCCCACCGTCGCCGGTAATCTCGACTGATATCTCTGATTGTGCATCCTGGTCGACTGAACCTGGAGCCGGTTCTCCAATGCTTCCAGCTCGCGTTGGCGCGCGGCTATCCCCTGTCTCTCAGCTTCCACATATCTCCTCTGCTGATCCAATGCACGGCGGGCCACATCCAGATCCGCAGCGCGTGCCGCCGCGTTTTCTGGGGTTATCACCGTCGCTAGCACCGTAGGATCCAAGATCAGGTTATTGTTGAACATAGCCGGATTTCGCGGATTTGAGGGCCCCGCTCCTGGCGTTCGGTTTGCCATAAACCCAAACATGTTTCTTCACAACTCGCTTTCCGGGGTATGGCTGGTGACTGAAGCCGACTCTCCGTCAACCCGGGCTATCACCGGGTTTCCATCGACCGGATCTTGTTAATGGGCCAGCGCTCGCGCCGCTCCGACCGCGGCCGTAGTCACGTCCCCCTGATTAAGATTGGTTGCAGGGGCCGTGTAGACCGCGACCTGGCGCGCGATGCTTGGCGCAGATTCGTATTCTTCCTCATCACAACTATCCTCTTCGTACCGATCCTCCAGCAGGTGCAGGATAGACTCGGTATCATCTTCCCTCATGACCCGGCCACGCGGGGTCCATGCCGGCTCCTCCGGCTGTTCCCTCTTCGTAGTGGGCTCTTCTATCGGATCTACCGTCCCGACCGACTCTTCCCCATCCGACTGAACGCAGGTCGCTCCTCCTGACACAGAATCATATTCAACATCATCAGGAATAGAACCGGATATACGTACCATGCCGACGAAGACGTTGACCCGGCCGATTGTGACGACAGATCCGGTCTCTAGCAGATCCGACTCTGGCCCCCAGCCAAATTCGTCCACCATCTTTTCTCCTTTATGGTTGGTGTAGATCTCGCCGATGACGAGGTTCTTCATGCTTTCCTGAGCTTCTCCCATGATGTAAACACCTTTGGACGTAGGCCCCACGGTGGGCGCCAACTGTCGTGGGATAATCACGGCAGACGTTACCAGGGGTAACTTATCTTGGGGTAATTCGACTCTGGTGTTTGGGAGAGGGTTTAGCTCAGGGGAAATCATGCTATCAATCGATCTGGCAGCTCTGGCAATCAAGTCGCTGAGTCTCCGATCTAGGGTTACAATATCAGCTCTCGTGTTACAAGGATACTCGAATATCTGATGAAGTTTTGTTTCTCTAACCCTAAGAGCCGGTTTATATCTTACCCAACTCCCTGGCTTCCTACACAAGGTACCCTCGGAGTCCTACCCGGAAACCACACACAAACCCTAAGTTTCCTAACAGCAACCCCGAAGGCCGAGTTACTGGGCCTGCGCTCCTTCTTGGGCCTTCTAGAAACTCCTTTTCCTCTAGCCGGGTCTTGCACGGTCCCCTTCGGGCCGGGTTACACCTTGACGTTAGCCTACCGGGTTATCATCCCTCCATCAAGTTGGTTGAGCTGAAGAAGCAAATAGAGGAGTCGGAAGGGAAAGGCTTCCCTCAGGCCAATACATCTTCTTGTGGATGTCCTACACTCTTCGTCATGAAGAAGGATACCACAGTTCCCCAGCTGGTCAGTGAATATTGTCCTTTCCATGATGTGGCAATAAAGCAAAAGTGGTCTCTTCCTTGGACAAATGATTTGTTTGACCGTCTGATTGGTGCCACTGTTTTCTCCAAGATACACTTAATTCTGGGTTATTATCAACTTCAGACCAGGTCCGGGAATGTTTCTAAAACAGTTGTCAAAACTCGTTATGGTCTTTACGAGTACATTGTTGTGTCTCCCGAACTCCCCAACGCTCCAACCATGTTGATGGGGCTTATGAAATCCTTTTTCATGGAGTATCTTGACAAGTTCGTTGTGGTTTACCTCGACGATGTTATAATCTACTCCAAGTCCGAAGAAGAACATGCTGAACATCTTCGGCTAGCTTTGAAAAAGCTTCGTGAGCATCGTCTCTATGCCCAATTCTCCAGATGTGAGTTCTGGTTGAAAGAGCTCATAATTCTAGGATATGTCCTATCTGCTGACGGAGTTGCAGTTATCCCTAACAAAGTTCAAGCCATATTGGACTGGGAGTCACCTAAGTCCATCAAAGAGGTTCGAAACTTCCTCGAACTTATCGGTTGTTATCACCGCTCTATTGAAGGTTTCTCCAAAACTGCCAAGACAATGACTGATCTTCTTAAGAAAGATAAACATTTTGTATGGTCAAGAATGGCAGAAGAGAGTTTTCGATTGTTGAAAACCAAGCTGGCTAATGCTCCTATGCTTGTCCTTCCGGACACGTGCAAGGACTTCGTCATCTTCTGTGATGCCTCTCGTCAATGTATCGACTGCGGTCTTTTGCAAGATGGTCGTGTGGTTTCTTATGCTTCTCGACAACTGAAACCACATGAACTCAAATATCCAACTCATGCTCTTGAGTTAGCAGCTGTTGTGTATGCCTTGAAACAATGGCGTCATCATCTGCTAGGAAATCAATGTGAGTTCTACTTCCATCAGCAGAGCTTCAAATATATTTTTACCCAACCAGATTTGAGTCTCAGACAAAAGAGATGGTTGGAACTAGTCAAAGAACCCAATGTGGAGGTCAATTGTCAAATTGATAAAGGTAAAGTCGTGGCTGACACGACAATCCAGAAGTATTACTGTAACAGCTTGATGATACAGCAAGATCAACCTTCTCTCCACAAAGAGTTCTCCAAGCTTAATCTTGAGGTTGTTCCCTCTGGTTATCTGGTTAATCCAGAAGTGAAACCATCCTTTGAACATCAAATCAAAGATGCCCAAAAGCGGGATCTAAGCATTACCTTGGTCAAGAGAAAGATTTCTCGTGGAATTCCTACATGTTTCTCTGTTGATGATCAAGGTACCGTTTATTTTGGTGAACATCTTGTTGTGCCGAAGAAACAGAGTCTGAAACAACTTATCCTCCGTGAAGCTCATGAGTCACTTCTCTCTGTTCACCCTGGTAGCACCAAAATGTACCGTGATCTACGTCAAAGGTTCTGGTGGACCAAGATGAAGCGAGATATCGCTCAATTTGTGGCTGAATGCGATGTTTGTCGTCATGCTAAAGCTGAACATCAAAGACCAGTTGCTACTCTCTACCCTACACCTATTCCTGTTTGGAAGTGGGAGGAAGTTGAGATGACTTTCATTGTTGGTCTTCCAAGAAATGATCAGGGACACACCGCTATCTGGGTAGTGATTGATTGTCTGTCAAAGGTTGCTCATTTCGTTCCTATCCATCAGGGCATCAATGCTAAACAATTGGCAGATTTGTACGTCTCTCAGATAATACCTCTTCATGGTGTTCCTAAGAAGATCCTTTTTTATCATGGAAATATGTTTACTTCCAAGGGCTGGGCAAGTTTCAAGCAAGCTATGGGAAGTCGTATACACTTCACCATAATCTATCAATCATCCCGTAATGATCACCTCGGAAGTCTGAATCAAACACTTGAAGACATGCTCCGAGCTTGTGTTGTATCCTTCGGTAATGATTGGGAGAAGTGTCTTCCATCTGCCGAGTTCGTTTATAACAACTGCTTCCAAGTTATCTTAGCCAAAGCTCTGTTTGAAGTTCTCTACAACAGAAGTTGTTCAATTCCGTTAAATTGGTCAGAAACAGGTGAAAGACAGTTCTTTGGACCGAAGAATCTGATCAATGAGACTGAAGAAACAGTTCGTATCATCCGTGAACATCTGAAAGCGGCTCAGTCTCGCCAGAAGAGTTATGGTGACCGTCAACAAGATATTCGTTATGATGTTGGTGGACAAGCCTATCTTCGAGTCACACCTTTGAAGGGTGTTCATCGTGAGGTCATGAAGGGAAAATTACCGCCTCACTATGTTGGTCCTTTCCCTGTTCTTGCCAAAAGTGGGAATTTTGCTTATCGTCTCCATCTACCTTCAACGTTCCCACGGGTTCATGCTACATTAGACGTCTCACAACTCCATCGTTGCTTCAAAGATTCCAACCGTGGTGTTGATCATGAAACCATTGATCTCAAGGATGATCTGACCTACCGAGAATGTCCTGTCTGTATCCTCGAGGCAGCTGAACGAAAGATTCGATGCCGAAGCATCAAGTGCCTCAAAGTTCAGAGGTCTCATCATTATGAAGCTGAAGCAACCTGGGAACGAGAAGATCGTTTACGATCTGAGTACCCGTCCTTCTTTGCTAAAATCTAGAAATCTCGGGACGAGATTCTTGTAAGGGGGGTAGACTTGTAACATCCACCTTTCTGTAATAAAAAGTTTGTGTGTTTGTGCTTGTGATCATGTCATGACATGCATGCATTTTTGAACCCAATGTTGGTTTTAAAACAAGTGCATTAAAATTTAATACCGGAGTTTGTTAAAATCACTTAAAGTGCCAATTTAAATGATGGTTTAAAATTGTGCAATTTTTGCAAACCAAAAATATGTTGAGGTTGCCTATGTAATAAGGAACTCAAAACTATTTTTTTACCAATTTTTGTTCTTTACAGAAAAGCCCTCAAAATCTATTTTAAGCTGCTGTTTTAAAAAGGGCAGGGACCTTTTCGCAGTTCATGTAATTCCAGGGGGTTTTGAGAATAGGTTTCTTGTCTTCTTCTTCCTCACGACAATAGACGAGCAGATCGACCACGTCGCCGCCTTCCCCGCCACCTCCTTCTTTCCCCTCTTCGAGGATAAGGGCGAGGAGAACCCCGCGTCCTCCTCTATCTCCTCCTCCCCTCGGACCCTCTCTCTGTGTCTCTCCTCACGTGCAGAAAGCCCCAAACCCTAACCCTTACCGTCGTCCGTCGCTCGTCGCCGGCGATAGGGACGACCCCGCGCCCAGCCGAGCATCCCACCGTCTCCGCCGTGTCTCCGTCGTCCTCCTCGAGTACGCACAGCAGCGGGGAGCCCCGGGAGAGCCCCAATTTCTCGCTGGACGTTCTCCACGGCCGCCGCCGTCTCCACCTCGCAGCCGGCGATTGTCGGCCTTCCTCGCTGCCCGACCCCGACATCACGTTCTGGGTGAGCTCCCTCACCCCTTGGTGCCCTCCTCCTCCCTCCCCCTCTGGTCCATTCCCGCGCCGATGCCCGCGGTCCGCCGCTGCCGCTCGAGCTCACTGGCGAGCTTTCCGGCGATCAACCGGTCGACCGAGACCACCCCCCAGCTCCCACGCGACCTCCTCTAGCTTGTGGTGTGCTTGGATTCGAAAGTCCCGCGCCAAATTCTTCAATTGCATCGCTTCTGTGAGCATTTGGGCTGGGATGATGTCATCACGACATCATGCCCACGTCACCTGGCCTGTTTTCTGTTTAATTTCTTTTAAAAGAAATGTACTGAAACGTGGACCCCACCTAGGTTTAAATTACAAAAATGATGAATTTTGTAAATGCAATAACTTCTATTTGGCTAATCAGAAAATGTGTTCAATATATCATTTTGTTCAGAAAAATGTAATCTACATGTTTATGTTATTTGCACACATTTTTGACAAAGTTGAATTTTGAGCATTATTTAAATCATTTAAAGTAAATAAAATAAGTTTTTATTCAAGAAAATTAGAAAATTAAAAGTTATATGTAAAAATTCTTAGAATGACAAATGCAACCTAGTTATGGTGTTCTCAACCCTATTTGAGCACTTTAACTTGTCGCACCTCTAGGTTTTGCCCGAATCGGCCTCCGAGGTCCATTTCGGGACTAAATTCACTAAAACTGTTTACTTAACATATGAACCCTAGCAACCCATGAACCATGTTTAGGGCTTATCTTTAATGCATTCAAATGTTCATTCATACATATTGAGCATTGCATCGATGCCTGTTTTGAGTGTTGTTCTCCCTCTTTCCGGTGTTTGCTCCTATCGGTAGACCTCGAACCCGGAGAGAAGTTCGACACCCCTCTTGCCGAATACTTGGTCTAAACAACCAAGTCAAGCACTTATTCCTTGAAGACTTTATCTGGTTTTCTTGAAGCAAGGCAAGCATAACCTCTTATCTGCCCATATATGTTTTTGAAATGTTTTCCTTCTCGTACGATGCATGCTTTTACAAAGTATCTTGAGTCAATAGATAGAGTTATCCTATTTATTTGCATAACCCAGATATCATGATTCAATGATCCTAGCAGACATAGGATTTGTTTGTGTGTATCGCCAAAGCCTCAAATATGCCATGCTTAGTCATACATGTCTGTTGATCTCTGCTCCATCCGGTTGATGAATCAGAGTTACGAAATGAATCTAGTATGATAGGATGACGTGGTAAGATTCGAGATATGTGTTTAATATGATTAAAGGCTTGGATGAGTTGCCACATGGGATGTGGTGATTTGCCTCGTTCATGCCCCTAGGAGCGAGTTCTCGCCTTTGAAGCCAAGACTGATCGTGCAACCACATGGGGATTGGATTCCCCTCGGTTTCAACTTGTCTAGTTTGTTCCATGAGTTTCCTAGTTCGGGCGTTCCATTTGGATTTGCTGGGGATATTAAAACATTTTCAAAACTAGGACGTGGTGCTGTATCGGCGCCCTGCGGGTAGGTAACCGTCGAGCATTGCGCACAACGATAGAGACCCGGCAGGAGATGGCCACTCCCTATTGGCGGTCCATCTCTACTCGGAGCGACTCATGGAATAGGCGAAGCAAGGGAAAGACCGTGGTCAGCCACCCTCTGCCGGCACATCGTCGGAATTGTGCCAATAGCTTGGCATTAAGAGTCAGTTGATACGTGTGGGTAAAGTTGTGCACCCCTGCAGGGTTTAATCTTGTCGAAAAGCCGTGTCCGCGGTTAAGGACAACTTGGTGACGGATCCTGAGATCATAGATAACTTGAACATGACGTAAAAGATGTTGGCAATGAATGTTTAGTTTCATAAGGTGGTTCCGGTTGTCGTGTGCTGAAGATGATGATTCGAAGGTTCTGAAGGCAATACCCGTGAAAGGGTGTTCTTTTAAAAGATTTGTGAAAAACTTCTCAGTCTCCCTCTATTCGAAACAAAGTTGGCTTTACGCAAAACAACCTTCATAAACCCTTTTTGAACAAGCAGATATATAATAGGTTAGTTAAGTCTTGTTGAGTACCTCCCGTACTCATGTTTGCTTTAATTTTGGTTCAGGTGGAGTTCCATACCTTTCCTGGTGTATCAGCGTGGACATCGACGGATAGTTTGGGGTTTCCCAGGTAGCAGCCTGGAATCTATGGGCTGGGACGTCGCCTTATGTTGCGGCCTTTTAGGCCTTTTTGGTTCTTGTTGATTAGCAACATATTTTGCCTTCCGTTGTCTGATGTAATGTTGGGTCGTGTGACCTCTGTTTGTAAGCTATAGTCTAGTACTACTTGCTTAATAAAGCTTCATGTCTAGAGTGCTGCTTTGATCGATTGTTGGTTTCGAGCCCGTTGTTATACAGTTTTGGCTATGCCTGCATAGTTGTCGCAATCGAGGGGTTGTGGAGCCGATGATCCATGTCCGAGCCCGCCTGCCGATGTGATTCGGCCTGGGGCGAGGTAACCCCAGTAACCCTCGATTGTTGTTGCACTTTCTGGACACATAGCAGCTCTGTATAACTTTGGTCCCGTTCCTTCAGTTTCATCCGACTCGTGGACGCTTGGGTATACATAATTGGTTATGACTAGCATGGATACAAGGAGTAGTAGACCGGGGATCCGGACTACGTGCCGACGAATCCGGTCTGCCTGCCGTTGTTTGTTGCGGCCGGGGCTGGTAACCCTGAAGCCCTTGTGAGTCCATGGCTAGGAGCACATAACAGTATGTATATCTCTGGGTCCGGGGTCTGACAATGAGTTGATTCTAAACATTAACTACTGTTACTAAGGTTATGTTTTGCTCTTTGATCAAAAGAACCACACAAAACATAGTAATGAGACTAATGCAAAATAAAGACAGAATCTGTCAAAATCTGGACAGCCCGAAAGGAGCGAATTTTTAGAGGCATTTATGTTGCTCAAATCAGGAAACTTTGAACTAATGAAATGTGTAATGACAACTGAATATTTCTTTCCTAAATTATCAGCTCAAAATTCCTCTTCTGTGATTTTTAAGATTTTTCGCAGTGAAGCTTAGGAATCTGTTTTCTGGACAGCAAATCACTATTGTTTGATCCTAGCTCTCAAATAGGACCATCATCTAAAACATTATCACATAGAATATCTAAACCAAATTCCTCATCACTTTCAAAGCTATTATCAATAATAATATCATTTTGAATGTGTTGATCATCGTCGGAATCAGAATCAAAAAAACATGGCGAGTAAGGATATGGGCAATCCTCTAGTACCTTTTCCTCTTCTCTATATTTTTCTTGTTCCTGCAAGCTATTAGATCTCTCCTTGATAGCAAAAAAATTGTTATAATATTCAAGGATATATGTGCTCTTACAAAAGAGTTTCAAGAGTTGTTCAAGGGGTGTAGCAAGTCTTAGTGTGAGGCTACGAGCTTTATCTATATTAAACATAACTATCTCAAGAATTCCCATTACAATAGTAAATTCCTCGGCTGCCTTCATATCAGTATTCATAATTTCATTATTATGGTAAGAGGCAATTATAGGCATACTCTCAAGTTTGCATTGAAATTTAAGATGCTTAGGATATTGATCTATGCAGCAAGATACATTATACCTATCACATAATCCATGGCAATTACATTCAATGCTTCCATTATAAACCTTTTTTGATCAACATTAATTGATTCAACCATAGGGGGTTGCATAAGTACGTGAATCATACATTCCATGAGGAAAACAAATGAACTTTTTTTGTGTGTTTTTCAAATAAGGAGAGTATAAACTGATATGTCGGACCCACGGATACCATGGTACCCTGGGATGTCTGCTGCTGGCCCGGCCCATCAGGTACGGAAGGAGTCCGTACCGGTTGTGGTGACCCAGCACACCACTGCATGTCTAGTGCGCAAGTCGATGACATAATACTCACAGAAGGACTTATCCGTGAATATTACATCCCTCAGAGTAGTACAACAGAAACACAGCGGGTCCAAGCATAGCTATAGGATACAAAATTCATTACAAAATCTCGAGAATCTCTTTGAAGAATCAAAGAATATCTCTTAAAAATGAAATATCAGAAGAAGAAATTCGAAGCTCCAAGCCGGAGAAGAACTCTAGCTCAGCACTAATCCACTACGGCTGAAGTCAGCCCTAAACTAAGGCTTGTAACTGCTAAGTCCAAAAATGGTCTCTACCTACATCTTGATAGCTTCTCCTCCACCAGTGTTGTTGATGACGATATTTTACCGACTAAGAAGTAGATCACCCCACCTAGCTTCATGAGGTAGCGATGGCTTCACGATGACGTCTTCCAAAGGCTTCAACTCTAAGCAGGGGGTCAAACGGGAACGAATGAGTAACGAGCGTTACTCAACAAGTTCATGATATATAGTGGGTAGTTTGATGCACTAACTATAGCTTTAGACTCGAAAGGGTCATAAGCTAATGCAAGGTTTTGTAAAACGTTCTTCAATAGGTTGCTTTTACTTCTGAAAACTATGCCCGCCAGACCATCACAGGAGCTAGAACTTCATGGAGTTGCCTTTCCTGTAGCGTTCGCAGTTCCTTCCCGGAACAGGGGGTAACATGCCACATCCTTTTACACTCTGCAGAGGTGCGTTACTTTACCCATGGACGACCAAGACCATGTTGCACAACCAGGCTCGAGATCTTGTCCACTCCCACTCAGGTGTGGGGCCCGGTTGTTGGTCCAAGCCAAACCGTGCTTCTCCGCACAACGCATGCCCACCCATTTCTGCCAGCAGGTTGAACGCCTGATTCCACCCCTCACGATGGATATCTACGCGCCCCTGGCAGACCATCATAGACCCGCAGAGTCCGTGGGAATTAAGGGGTCCCACCCATGTGCATGTAGTCCCGCAGAACCTACAGCGTACATCTCTGGCAGCCCGTTGACATGCGAACGAGAAAAGTATCATAGCTGACTTACTCCCCCCATAGAAGACCCATGGTTAACGCGGTGTTTACGGCGCACCGAGTTCTGACGGCATTTGTGATTAATTCCTAGGTAATATGTTCCCGTGCAGATGGAACCTTCCTTTGACCTATTCATCTTACCATGGTCCCATCCGCCCACCAAACAGAACACTACCACTCGGGTAGTCATTCAATTAGTCATATTATTATAAAAATAGGATCATGCATTCTTTTGAGAACAGGTGGTAATACGACAGGTTTTTTTGCAAATAGTTTGTTATGAAGTACTGCAAAGGATATGAGCAAGTGATGAACTTGCCTGAGATTGAAATAACCATAATAATTCCTGTCTTCGAGTTCAAGGGTCTCGTAGGAAATCCCGACATCTGAAAGATAACAACGTAGACCCGATAAGGGCTACTGGAAAACTGGCAAGATGCTATTATGCATAGTAATGGAATGCATCGTGATTTACCCCGAAAATACCCAAGCTTGAATGATCAAGCTACGTTTTGCAATATTTAGATTTTATTAAGTTTTCTTGATTTTGAGTTGTTTGTTATTTAGTCCTTGTTGTGATGTCTTGCATCACTTAAGGTTTTGATCTTAAGTTGTTTGATTGCTTCATTAGTTATTCAGGTTTTTAGTTCATATGTTTGGTTAGTAAACATTTTAAAATGTGTGTATTAATGAATTCAATATTGTTCACTTTTATGCAAGTAATAAGTGGATAACTTAATAAGGATAATTCTTTAAGGAAAACAAACATAATTTGTTATGGTTTGGCAAAATTGTTTATGTAAAAGTATTACTTAAGTAAAATGGAATTTCTTACAATACCCATTTAAATCACATGCTAAGGTTTTAAGTTTAATCAGTGATTATATTCTATCAAGTAAGAATTGCATTTATGAATTAAATTATTTTGAAGATGTTAATTGAAAACCTAAAATAATAAAATAAGGTCATATTCATTTCTCTAGATAATGTAATAAACATAAAAAAAAGAATTAAATTATATGCTTAAGTTTTAGAGTAAGGACACTTTAAATTTTAAGATTTGAGTACTAAGTACTAAAATGATCTGAATAGTTTTGTATTTAAGGACTTAAAGAATATATTATTTACCATTCCTTTATTAATTTGTTTTGTGTTAATTTTCTTACTTTTCTTTGATAAATCAGGGAATGAAGAATTAATAAATTTTATAAAAATAAGCCATTAAAGTTATACAAGCTGATATTAATAAATAAGGAATTAAGAATAACATTATTCTTAATTATTTAGTAGTTTTATTTATTTTATCAAAATTTATTTTAAACTCATAAGTTTAAGGTAAAACAAGTATTATATATTTGAATTTAAACTGTTAGAGTATTAGAGTATTTATATTGGTGGATTTATTTAAGATTTTATTTAATTCTAATTTCTCTAATTTTTGATGATTTTTTTACTAATGTAATTTTATTTCTGTTATTTTTCTTTAATGAAATTGGTCAAAAGATCATTTAGCCCTTAGGCTGACTGGTCGGCCAACCCACCAGTGGGTTAGGTCGAACCCACTCGGGCGAACCCGAGCACGCGACACAGACTCGCACTCGATTCCCCCCTCTCTCTCACTCCTCCCCATCCCTGCTCTCTCGCGAGCTGGAGTCGCCGCCGTCGCCGCCGCATTTCCCCGCCTCTCTCTAGTGTCTCCCGTCGCCGCCAGTGGTCACAAAATACGCGCCATTCGCCGCTCTACCTACTCATGTCCTTCGATCTGGGATTCCCTCCCGGAGACGGCCGTGCGCCACCCAAAACCCCGCCTAGGGTTTCGGTGAACTTATGCCTCGTCGCCGCCGGACTGCCCCCGCGCTGCTCCAGGGAACTCCCATGGTCTGGACGTGTTGCTGTGGTGCTGCTGCGACCACAGAGATGTGGGCGCCGTCGGGACGGTTCCCGGTGAGCAACCACGGCTCCACCGCCGCTGGCGATCTCGCTACGCCACCTGGTTGTGTTCACCACGACAGTGAACACCTGTGAGTACTCCTTACTTCTCTTCTCTTCCTCCTACTCTCTCTGCTCCCTGCTCTCCATCTCTCCTTGCTCTGGAACCAGGCCATCGAGCCTAAGTTCATGCCATGATGGATTCGTGCTTGTGTCCACTCGATATTAGTGATTCAATTACTGCCATCTGTGCTGTGACTTCTATGAACACACATGCTAATGCTAAATTCATTAGGATGCCCTGATACTATCCTATCTCGATCTTGGGGAATTTTCTAGTGTGTGGATCTTGTTTAGTGGAACTGGTGATGTGGTCTACTGGAACCAGAGGTCTACCCTCTATGTGGGATTAAAATTCACTAGGCCTTACCCAAGTGCTTATGTTGCCTTAGCCCCACTCTGTTTGATTCCTAGCAAATATCACCATTTGTGAATAACTGAGAAAGTGGAATTCCTTACTGGCTAACTATGTATGCTTGTTGTGGGTGCTACTCTGAACCTCATGGTTCATAGGATGTGCCACAGCTATTTCTGTGGTTTTATTAGCTAGAAGATGTCATGTGCCCCCTCTCTCTGTTTCTTACTGAACCCTGATGCAAATTGTTGTGTACTTGTTGTGATGAGGTATTATTCCATTGGATTAGTGCCCAGCAACAGTTGTGCATAAGATTGTGAGCTAGATAATATCCCAGTGAGAATTTCTTGGAGATTTATGCCCCTAGTATCTTCTGTTCTGATAAGAACATGTTACTTGCTTGATTTGCCCCTGGCCAATGATGCAAAGTCTGAGGCCCTCATTCTAGTGAATGGATGCTTGGGAATTAACATACCTTGTTTAAATATTTCCTAAATTTGTGCCCAAGTGCTCCACTATTTGCATGTTTGCATACTGAGGTGCTCCTTTAGGATGTGCCCAGGTTTTGCTCATGTAAAACATGAGTATTGTTGTGGTATGATCTAGGATTTGTTAATCTGCCCTCTTTTGACTTTAAAACTGACAAGAACAGATCTATGCTTGTTCTAGTTGTCCCAAAGCCAGTGATGTTGCTCTGAGGCAATTTTTCATAGATAAGAACAGATATTATACTACTACTGAATTCCCTGTGATGTGATTAGCATAGCAACACTATGCTAGACTGAGGGAAATAAATCCCAACCCCTCTCTATGCATAGCTTAGCAATTTCTTGCTAAGTGGTGTGTAGAGATCCACCTGTTAAGTGTTGATGCAGGGTTGTGTTGAGAACTTGTGGATCTGGTGCTGGTTGGTGTTGCTGCCTTGTTGGCCTTCCTCCCTGCAGTCTTGCTGACTTGTTCGTCTAGCTCCAGGCTTGGCCTTGCTTTGCTTTTCTCTAGGTCTGCTTCCCCAGCTTGTGGCTTGGCCTTGTCTTGATCTTGCTGGATCTACTCTGTTCATCTTCTCACAGCAGGGATTTGGATAATATGGTTGATGGTTCTGTGGTTTCCTAGTGATTGGATTAATTTGTGGAGATAGATTTCTGGTGGTGTGATTCCTGGTGGTGGTGGTGTGAGCTTAGAGCTTGAGTTGGTGTTGTGGAAGAGAAATGGTGCTTTGAACCTATGCTTCACGGCTGCAGGCCTTTTATTCAGCTGCTGTAGCTTTGACAACACAAAGTTGTTCATGGTGGTGTAAGCTGTGTGCTTGTGCGTATGGCCCTAGATCTATTTCTTGACAGATGAGCTCGGTGGTCTTGGTCTTATCCTTGTGTTGCACTTATTCTTGACTGACACTTGTATTTCGAGTGACTAGCCAATGAGATTATACCGAGGCTATTTCTCTGATATGAACAGATATTAACTTGACTTAGTCTAATCTCGATGATGCGATTAGCAGTGCACTTCACTGCCTAGCTGAGAGTACTAACCCCCACTAATCTTGCTTTTTTGCTTTTCTTTGTTTTTCATGTTTATTTTGCAGGATCAAAAGATCAATTGGAGACTGAAACTGTGCAAGAGTTAGTTTAGGATTTCATTTTGTAATTGACAAATTGTAATAGAACTTGTAATTTCTATTTATTGGATTATTGTAAGGACTTTGTATTATGGTTATATTATTAATAAAGTTAATTGTTTTCTTTTTCTTATACACAATGAAATTGGAAATGTCCAATATTTTTTATTTCTTAATTATTTCCATTTGAATATGGTAATTGTATTTTCTTGATTATTCAATTTGAATTCAAATTCAAATTCAAACATTCACAAGTTTTAAATAATTCAAATTTGAACTCCTCAATTTCAAATATAATCTAGAGGTCATGTCGGAATTCCACTCCCTTCCAATATTGGTCTCACTCTCTCCATTAGAAGATTGATGGAACCTCGATTACTCCAGGGTCTAGTATTTGCGAATAAGTCTCCAGTTGCCACTTCTCATCTGATGATGTCTTAGAGTCAATTACCAGTTTGTTCCCGTATAATTAAACCTAGTGAAACTCCAGTGTTTAATGCCTTCAGAAATAATATGCTTACAAGATTGATCAGGTCATGTACTCAAATTATTCTTGTATGGCACCAAACACCAGGATTTCACCCCTCTCAGTTGATATCTTCTTATCTAGGCTACCTCCTGGTTTGCTTCTCTTGTAGCCATGGTCATGCAGGTATGTAGACAAGAGTTTGGAAAGATCACAGACAGTGATCAGAGTTTAGTATTCGTTTAAAAAGGTTTGTTTCCTCGTTCAGATTCATCCTTCAGGACTGATGAGAGCATCCAGTTATACATGACTAACTTGCACAAGTAACATCATCAAGTGTGTTATGGATACTCACCCCTCTTCGAGTTCTAGATACCTAGTTGATTTCTCTCAAGTCAATCATAAGCTTGTGGTGTTTATGGTTGAAAGTTTGTGATGGTCGTCACCAAATCTGGTTTGTTTTATAAGATGATTTGGTTTAGAAAGATGTTTGTTATAAAGATCACTCCAAATGTACTCTTGACTAGATGAACTAGACCTATTTCATCATGTCAAGTGAAACATTGGTCACTTTGGTTTGTTTAAACTTTCGCGCCAAAATTTCCCGTACTTTTAGATGCATGCTTTGCAAATGCATATATTAAATTTAGATCCTTATAACCTCCCAAACGCTGGGATGTTACACCGGTCCACCAAGATAGGAGGGAACCCCCAACAGTTCTCCACCAAGGTCGGGCCCTTGGAGAGGAGCCTTCCCCGAGATCTCCACCGTGCACCGCTGGGGAGGAGTCCTGCTCTGATCCCGCTCCTTCCAGGAAGGAGCCTCGCCCGTTGGGAGACAACCCATGTGAGGGTGACGCTCTGGCCTCTGCGCGGATGACGAAGCCGCCGCATGGGACAGAGTGGTTTTGGCCACAGTTGCCATTCTCGTGTATAAAGCGTAGAGCCCTACTGTGCGCACCAAAGCCCAGTCCGAGGCTTTCCTTTTTTGTGCAAGAAGACCGAGTCCGCGCTACAAGACGAAGACGACGTCACTGGACTCCCCCACCGTGACGCCATGGACGGTGCAGTTGTCCCTCGACGACCAGGACCGCGCACGAGGCACAATAGTACGGGACAATCCACCCTTTGGCATCTTGTGTTATCCGTTTCCCGCCAAGTGAGCGGGAAACGGGGCCAGAAGCAAGTATAAGTAGACCACCCCCTCCGCGTAGGGAGGGGAAAACAGAGAAAAACAAGGAAGAACAAGGGAGAAGAGAGAAGAGAGAAGACACCAAGTAGATAGATCACCGAAATCCCTTGTCGCAGTTAACCCTTGCCACCGCAAGCCGGCGAGTATTTTCTGCAATATTCACATCAGTTTCTTCAATCACCAGATCGTCGAACTCCTCCTCTCCAATCTCCAGCCGATCAAAGAGAAAATTGATGCCGTCACCCATGGGATCTCAGAGCTAGCAACACCCTCCAATCGCTCCTCCATAGGTGCTTTACTTGGCAAATCCTTACTCCTCGCTCCCGAGGTTGAAGATTTGAAATCTGACATGAGGCCAAACCCTAGGCGAAAAACGATGGAACAGATACGATCGCGGGGGTCTTTAAGAAGCTGCCGCCCCCTCGAGGGGATGACGAGATCGATTAGAACACCAACACCGATCACCGTAGCAATCAGAGCGAGAACAGTAGCGCGTACGAGGACTCGCCGCCTGATCGCCAGACGCGACGTAGTGCTCATAATTCTGATTTCTATAGTGTATGTCTGCCACACTGTTTATCTTTAACATTGGAACCGTCTTTTAAACTTTTTTTTAGCTCCACGGAACGCGGGGACGCTCACACCTGTTCCCAAGATCTAAGTCGTGGATGTGTCGTTTTGTATGCGGTAGAAAGCGAGAATATCGCAGTGTTTCTTTTACATAAATCCCAGGTTCTTGTTGTACGCTGGATCCCTGTATTCAAATTGTTACCAAATTTATTATACCCGGAGTCAACAAAATATATCGACAGGAGAGTTTGGGTACTCCAGCGATCGAAAAGATGCAATCTCAGTCAGCCTCGTCCACGGAGATGAACGACGCCTGGGACCTGCAATTGCTCCGCTCGGAGATCAGCAGCTTCACGGACCTACTGATGCAAGGAGGGAGCGATACGATCACGTCGAACTGGCTGATGCAACCGCATGCCGTGGAGATCAACGACACCGGGGACTTGCAATCGCAACAAGCGGACCAACGTCGGCAGCCGCAGCCGGAGGAGGGTGCCACGGACGCAACGACGCAGCCGGAGCAGAGCGGCGGCGCAAGCGCAAGCGGGACCGTGAGAGTTAACGGCGTCGCGGACCTGCTCCCGTTGCTCCGCGGCGTCCCCGTCAAGTACCGCTTCGACAAGCACGGCGTGAGTAGTCTCTCTGTCTAGTAGTCAGTCCAACCCACACCTCTCCCTCCCCAACACCCGCGACTCGACAGGCCCGCTCCCGCTCGCTCGCCGTCGCCGCCGCCTCGCTTCGATTCCGCTGTCCCCCCGCCCCAATCGTAGATTCTCACCCAAAAAATTCGTCGCGCGCAGGCTACTCTAGACGGTTTCGTCGCGGAAGGCGGCTACGCCTGCGCCTGCGCCCCCGACTGCGAGTTCCGCCGCCGCGGCAAGGTACGTGCGCGCGATCCCCGTCCGCCTCCACAGGAGGCCCGATTCGGGCGAAAATTGAACGGTCTGTTCGTTTCCGGTGCAGGCGTTGTCGGCGCTGCAGTTCGAGAGGCACGCGGGGGCGGCATCGAAGAACCAGAACGCCCACATCTTCCTCCCCAACGACAAATCGCTCTACGCGCTCTTCCACCAGCTCAGGGACGTGCCCGCCCACCGCTTCTCCGACACATTCCAGATGGCCGCAGGGGTGCCGATGACGGTGCCCGCCGCCCCTATTGCGCCCCCGCCGAGCGCGGAGCAGGACATGCTTCAGACCGGCCACGTGACGGTGGAGGAGCCCCCTTCGGCCCCCAGCGCGCAGGAGGCTCAGGATGTGCTGACCGAGGAGCAGAAGGCCATCATGTCCCTCCTTGACTTGAGGTTAGCAATTCGGCCGCCTGATTTGTGTTTGGAACTCGTTATGTACTGCTGTGATTTCGTAGCAAAGGCCTTTTCTGTCGTATGAAATCGATTGATAGAATTGAGGCATTATGCTGCGTGGAGTGGTAAAACTACACTGCAGGTTTGTTCAGTCCTAATGCTGCTCCCCTTTTACCAGGGAACATAATCCAGCTACCGAGTCGGCTTCGATGGATGGCATTGAATGGCCTTGTCAAATCCACCATAGCTTGAGTTTGATAGAAGCTGCAGATGAGATTGAGAATGCAGCCCATGGTGACCATGAGATGCCTGACGTGGTCCAGATAAGGATGCAGGTGGTGAGCAGCAACCTAGGGATAATCGCTTGTCGGCAGCCACTCATGTTAAAGTGCAAGTGATGGAAACGAAGCATCGGCCAGTGCGATCCATGAAAAAGAAGTATCGGAAAAAGAAGTATCGGCCAGTGCGAGCGGCGGAAACCAAACATCAGCAAGGGCAAGTGACGGAAACCAAGTATAAGCCAGACAGTTTACTTAAGGATGTGAGAGGGTTGCTGTTAACCGGGCTTCTTGAAGGTTTCAGAGTAACCTACAAGAAGAATGGGGTGCGTGTAGTTTCTTCAAGCACTATAATCGTAGATTCAGCATCGAATGATGATTGAAAACCTATGTTGTTTTGATTTTTCTAAAGAACAGCCTTATAAATTCATTTGATGATCCTTAGGTGGAGATGGCTGGACGGATAGACGGACAGCTATATTCTTGTGGTTGCTCGCGATGTGGTTACAGTAATGTGAGCATTCTGTTATCTTAACTGCAGCACTGCACAAAACCTTACTCTCGTGTCTATACCTGTTCATTTCTCTGACACATCAAGCCTGACTTTGTGATGCTTTATCAACTCTAGATTATGAATGCATGTGAGTTTGAGCTGCATGCCGGCCAGTCCACAAACAACCAAAACGATCATATATTCTTGGAGACTGGAATTTCTCTGTATAAGCTGATACAAACACTTAAATATAGAAGACTCGATTTGCTTGGGGACTTGATTGAAGAACAGACTGGTCTCCCTCCAAATCTGATTGAATATGAAAAGTGGAAAGGTATTTCACTGAGGACCTAATGCTTTCTAACTTCTGGTTGTACTTCAGGATCTGCTAATCATTATGTTGGTCTATCGTTTCTCCATATTGTGATTTTAGCTTCATTTCAAGCGAATGTGGAAAATAATGATTTAGGTGATGCGGCTTCAGACCCTTGTCCAACTCAACGGTATGTTACCTTGCCTGCATCTCTTAATAAGGCCATAAGGTAGACCAAGGAAGTCTGACTTAATGCCTATATTTGTCAGTACAGATGGCCATTAATTTTATGCTAGCTTTAAAGTCTAAGCTCCTACAAATTCCAAGCAGAACACTACTAATTTGGACGAGCAATTTCTTTGGTCTTTACCATTTCTATGAAGTGCTTTATAATTTATTTTTTAGCAATTGCATGCATATGATGCATTGATGTATCATGATCCTTCAGAGTGCCACACTGACTTCAGTTTTATTCCGAACTCCACTGCTAGCTCGCAAGAGTATCCTGCAGGAGTGACAACTCATATAACTAGAGCCACTACTTTGACAAGATCCTTGAAAAATTCTACTAGCAATCTCATCCCAAATCTGGACTGGAGTGCATTCACGAGGCCGAGGTGGCAGTACAAACGAGCAAGCATTGGAACTTCAGCTCCAACCTTGAGTATAAACCCTGAGAAAGGAACTTCGGGTCTATCCACAGGCACTACAATGAAGAGTGGCACTGAAGAAACTCCTATCGAGAACACCACGGGTGTTCTTAGTGAGGTTCTAAAGCTTAATGTTGCTGCATCTGCTGCAGTAATATCGAGGAGGCCACGGTGGCAGTACAAACGAGCAAGCATTGAAACTTCAGATGCAGCCTTGAGTATAAACCCTGAGAAAGGAACTTCAGGTCTATCTACATGCACTACAGTGAAGAGCGATACTGAAGAAACCCCTAGCGAGAACACCACAGGTCTTCTCAGTTCTGAGGTTCGAAAGCTTATTTTTGATGAAACTGCTGCAGCACTATCGACAGCTTTATCAAGTCCAGTTTCAGTCGCTCAAGCACCACCCCCTGATCACAGAATGGAGTCAAAGCCAAAAGAGTCGCGGACACCAAAAGTGAGGTAAAAAGTTAAATCTGCAGCGTGGTCTTGACATGTCATGTTTAGGAGATCTTGCAATTAGATTGAAATGAACATAATCATCGGTCTCTGTCTTTTACTTTTGCTTCAGGGATAACACTTTGCACCCGCTGGTTTTCAAGGAGGGTGGCCTGCCAGAGTTTACTTTATTGACATATAAGTTGAAGCACGGAGAGGTGCTCTAGATAGTTTCATGGACTGTATTACCCCTTCTCCGCACTAGGAATTTGTAAGGCTCAAAGGTCACTCACACTTCCTGTTTGTAGGCTCTAAAGCAAGGCTATAAGCGGGGATCAGGTATAGTTTGTGATTGCTGCAATGAAGAGGTAACTATCTTGGAACTTGGAATTCAGCAAAGTTTGTTTTCAGGCTGTATTTACTTATGTTTACTGACCAATGGATGTACGTGTTGTTCTCTTTCGACTTCAGTTTACTCCTTCACAGTTTGAAGACCACGCTGGAATGGGGAGAAGACGACAACCGTAAGCACCACAATTTGACACGGAAACTTGGCCTAACTTGAACTGATTGACTCATAATTGTAAAAAATTCTTAAAGTGCCATTCATAGAAGTGTCTGTACAAAAGTCAACTCAAGATGACAGTTCGATACTTTAATTTGCTTAAACGGAGAGTATATATGGTTGCAGGTATCGTAACATTTATACTTCAGAAGGATTGACACTCATGAGCTGGCACTAAAATTGCAAAGTCTAAATTCAAATGGAGTCAGCAGCGTTGATTTCTCTGACATTGATGATCCCCCTAACATTGCTTCTTCAGGTAAGATGTGGTTATTTGACTGAATAAAGCCCAGTGGCAATGTGCTGTTGAGCCTTTTTTCTATTTATATGCTATATTTTATGGGACTATTGCTTATGATCTCCGTAAATTTTGGCATCCCTTGTGAATATTTGGTTGTATATTGGTCAATGACACCTTGCTGCCCTGTTTATATAAGGCTAGCCTGCTGCCACACAGACACAATCCTGTTATAAGTATACCACTTTGGAGGAGGAATATCCCACTTCCCCACAGCTTGACCTATTTGGGGGCATACTGTCTTTTTAGTTAGACCATAGGAACTGAGCGATTTGGTTGCTCCACTGATTATCCATGGTGAGGACCAACAGTCACCATGTCATGGAGGTGTAATAGAAACCATATGGCTCGTGCTTTGGGCTGAGTATAGCTAAAACAGAAGCCTGCCATATACTCCCTCCGTTCAACAATAGATGACTTCCCTTTCTCTATATATGGATGTATCTAGACATGTTTTAGTTTTAGATACATCCATATATAGACAAATGCAAGTCATCTATTGTTGAACGGAGGGAGTATATATGTAAAGGAATTTTACCCAGAAATGGAATAGCCCTTCCTTCGCTAAAACACAAACTAAAAAAGTAAATTAGGCTATAGATCTACAAATATTGCATGTCAGTAACTGCCTCATGTAGATTTTCCAAGGCAGGACTGTTATGACTTGTGACCATTAAGGCATGTTGCCGTTCATCCCATTTTATGAGGATAATATTGTTCCTTTTGAATCAGTACCATGGAGTGCAAATCTGGCACTCATCCATACTCCCTCCATTCCTCAAAAGAAGGTAACTTTTTCTAAAAGACAACTCATGTAATTTTTTACCAACTCTTTAGAAAAAATTATCAACATTTATGATACTATGAAGATATCATATCAAAATATATCTCATGATGTATCTTACTATATTGATTTTGTATTATAAATATTGATATATTTTTTTTTTAAAAATGGTCAAACTTTACGTAGTTTGACTTTTCTAAAAATCTAGGCGCCTTGTTTTGAGGAACTGAGGTAACAGTGACTAGGCACTACTCCACTGTTATCTGGAATTAGCAGTGGGGAAGAGTAGGGTGATGGAATATTGCAACTTTTAGAAATGCAGCGCGGCTTTCGGGCCAGGTGTCTCCTATCCTACACCACGTATTTTACACTCGACCCCTCCGATCCTTCACACTTTGCCTTCTAAGGTGTTGTTCTTACTGTGATAGAGCTCATGGAGCTAGGTTTTGTTCATCCACTTGTATCTTGTGTGAAATATTATAATGGTATAATATGAATTTGGTTTTCTATTCATCCACTTGTACTTAGATTATCTCTTCTGCCATCTAGTTTTCCTATTCTTTGTCTGCATGCCTTCGTTATCTTCCTTGGTTGTATCTAACTCTAGTCTAGATCCAGTTGTGACTGTGTGCTATGAGATTCACAGACTCTGTGTCTACACTATGCAACATTCTACTATCTGTTATGAATGAAATAATCCATATCTAGCTATTCAATCATGAATTTTTTCTTTGATATTCACATGCTTTGTGCCTGCACTATGCAGCATTGTACTCTGAGGATAATCTATATCTAGCTTGTCTCTGCATTCTAGGCTTTGAAAATGAATTTATGATTAGGTGATAGTTTGATATTCACATGCTTTGTGCCTGCACTATGCAGCATTGTACTCTGAGGATAATCTATATCTAGCTTGTCTCTGCATTCTAGGCTTTGAAAATGAATTTATGATTAGGTGATAGTTGGAACCAGACTGCATTGACCATGTCTAGACATGGCATGCCCGCATGTGAAATCACAGTAGATTGGGCCGTATTACCATTGGTAGTAATAAATTAAATTATTTATATCCAGGCAATGGCGGACTGGTCATTTGAACTTTCATATGTTAGTTATGTGAGTAAAAAAATTCATGGTCTTCGCCTATATTCGTTATCGCAGGTTGTATTAAGGAACCTTCTACCATCGGCAGACCTATTATTGTTCCGTTCAAACGGATGTTACAAGAAAGAGCTGTTATAGAGAGCTGCCATTTGTGTGGGTAAGAATAAGAGTATGTACACAGTTGAACTGACATGATTATGTTAGGTCCTTCATATGTAACACCTTTGTTTGACAGTGATGCCTATACGACTGTTGGAAAAATCAGCGACGACATGATTATCTTCTGTAACCAGGTTACTTCTTAGTTCCTTTGTCTTAAATGTTGCTTTTGATGGTCGAATTGTTGTCTCGAAATTTATGCCCAAATAATCTTATCTATAGTGCGAGAGACCGTGCCATGTTAAATGCTACAGTAATGGACTTCAAGAAAAGAAGGTATGTACTAACCTTTCCTTCATATGCAGTGGAGAAAGCTTATATGGTGAAAGACACTGCTGACTTATTTGTATTGACCATTTCAGGCACCTCTGAATGTTTTGGCAGAATATATGAAGTTTCACTTTTTCTGCTGTAAAAAATGCCAGTTACTTCATGCTTCTTTGCACCATGTACTGAACAACCGTGAAAAGATCAGACATAAAAGATCCAATGTTTATTGGCACCTTCTAAGTGGAATGAATCTGAAACGTGATGTGCAGCATTACATGGATCAGGTTATTGGAATCTTCAAAGTAAGTTCTTGCTGCAAGGGGTCTATGGTTGCATCAACTACTCCCTCCGTATCGAAATATAAGATGTTTTAGCATTTCCTAGATAATATGTACCTAGACATGTTTTAGTGTAAGATGCATATGAATCTACACACTAAAACATGTCTAGATACATTATATCTACAAAATGCTAAAACATCTTATATTTTGATACGGAGGGAGTACAATACATTGCTTCTTCCATGATAAAGTTCCCAACCATATGTTTGTCATGTTGCTTGTTGGCTGCAAAGGTCTCACTTTAATCTCTGTATTTCTAGGTTGCATTTCCAGAAACAGCTACCAATGAGAGTGATATCATACAAGATATGGTTACTGCGTAAGTTCTTAATTAAATTGTTACTCGTCTATGGTGTATGAATAGCCACGTTAATATGTGTCTCCTGCATTTTTCCTGTTCTTCTAGTCAACTCAAGTAACTAGTAAGCACACTAAACCCGATTTTTCACAGCACGGATGATAGCGGAAAGAAAGATTATAGAGGATGTACTGTGCAGTGTTAACTACGAAAAGGTACCTTTTCAGCTTAACTCCTTATTGTTTTATCAGTTTTTGCTCAACTGGTCTGTGCACAGCTATGACGTTGATACTTTCAGTATTTACATTTTTTGGTCTTTATATTGTGTAACCAAATAAACTGTTGATAGTTTGGTTTCTAGAACTTGAAAGTAGGAGGAATCAAACAAGTGAGTGCTTGTATTGCAGTAAACTTGTTTTTACATGATCTAGGTGGTTTACTATACATTTTCTTGTATTGCAGTAAACTTGTTTTGTCAGCTGCGATTCTGAAAGTGCGCACGGAAGAAGTTGCAGAACTTGTCCTTGCTGCTACACATCATGAGTGCAGGAAGAAGGTGGGAATGAATTTACATTTTATAGTCCATAGTGAACTGACAGTTATCTGATGTAAATCTACTTTTTCATATTCCCATAGATGTCTGTGTGCTAAGAGAATGATGTTACGACTGACTGGAGAATATAAATTATATAATGGGGTTCTTGAACAACGGAAAACAGTAAAAATACCCTGTTAGTGAAAATAACTTGGAATATGGTCTGGACAATAGATCAAGGCTGCTATTACCAAGAATCGTGTCTACCATTTCTTCAGAGTGCTTCCATGATCCCAACCCCACCCCACACCCCCAAAGAACTAAATTTTACAAATCCTAAAGCTGTACTGTAAGTCTGTAAGAGATGGACCTGGGAATTGTTACAAATTAGGCCCATAATGTGTTTTTTTTTTTTATATTTGACTAACAAAATAATGGAGGTCTTTACTGTACTGTTTTGATACTTAACAAAACCAACCAAATAAATTGAACACTGTTGAAATTAACCTTGCTACACCCGAACCGTAACCTGTCTACTGTCTTCAGTTCAGTCGCATGTGTGTGTTGATCTGGTGCTGTACCAACAAACACGTCTGTGTATATATAGCAAACTAATATTCTTATTATCTTTTGGTCCGTCTCTCTCTGCAGGGCTACTTTAGACTTCTCCTAAGGCAAATTGAGGCACATCTGTCAGCCCTGAATGTTCGGCTTCTTATGGCTCCTGTTGATCCTGAAATGGTGTCAATCTGGTCCAAGAGGCTTGGCTTCACCATTTTATCGGACGAAGAGGTAAGCACACACCATTCTTTTTCCTTTTTGCGTTTTCTGCGGCCCATGACTTGATCTCACATTCTATCGCTCCGCCTGTTGCCAGAAGGAGGCACTGCTGGAGAGACAACCCCTGGTGATGTTTCAGGACCTAACATTGATGCAGATATCACTTGCTACCAAGCAGCCCGAGCTCGTGGTTTCAACCAACCAAGTCACAGTTACAGAGCCGACATTGATGCAGAAATCACTTGCTACCAAGCCTGAGCTCGTGGTTTCAACCAACCAAGTTACAGTTACAGAGCCAAAAATGATGCAGAAATCACTTGCTACCAAGCCTGAGCTCATGGTTTCAACCAGCCAAGTTACAGTTACAGAGCCGAGTGCACAGTTTTCGCAGCATATACCGCCTGAGCTCGTGGTTTCAACCAACCAAGTTACAGTTACAGAGCCGAGTGCACAGTTTTCGCAGCATATACGGTCTGATGGATGTGTAGAAGCTCAACCTTTGTAGAGACAAAAGTTATCTCTGCAGCACAGTAGCTTATAGCCTAGTTAGTAGTTATGCACGCGTGTGTGCTTGTTAGCACTTGCCACGCGTGTGTCAGGTTTAGATGGGATGGGAGACGCTCTCTTTTGTCCGAGCGGTCTCAGTTGCCTAACTTATGATCTGTAAAGTCAGTTCAGTTTAGTGGATCCTGTAGGTGATGTGAATATTCCGTCGAAATTGTATGGGCGCGCACTGTGAACTGGTCGTTTCTGGTGTAAATTTTGCACTTCAATAATATAGCATTTGCTTTGCCAGACCATGGATATACCCAGATTGAAGCAAGATTTGGATAAATGAGAAGTCGGTGGGTTACTGTGTAAAGACTGAATCAGTAGGAAAGTTTAAACAGCTGGGTGAAAGTATCGTCAACATTAGTAAAATCATCGATTTCATATATCCTTTTATCTCCTGCTAGAATAACAGTCATGAACATCTTACAGCAGAATAAATTATCACAAACCCACGAAAACAGCAAGGTCCATGATCATGACAGGTGTATCACGACTAACCACACCATCCTACAGTTTTATTAGTTGTGAAGCCGTACGAGGAGGTAGTATCTGGCTGAGGAGCAGGCTTCTGCTCCCTTGGTTTCGCGGGGTCAACAAAAATGACCCATCCATCCAGGAACTTGGCGTTCATCCCCTGTCGCGCGGTCTCTGCTTCTTCTAAACTCCCGTACCTCACAAAACCAAAGCCCTTCGATCTCCCTGAAACTCTATCAGCTATGACCTTCGCTGCACAAGGTGAGAAACAAGTTACAGCGAGCTGTGAAGATGAATTAGCATTGACGAAGACCTTACTAGTAAAGCAAGCCTTGTACCTTCAAGAACCTGTCCAAAGGGAGCGAATGCGCTCTTAAGCTTCTCGTCCGTAGTTAGCCTTGAAAGGCCTGCATTGCATCACATGTAGGGTTTACGAGGATGTGCAGAAAAAATCAGCTTAAAGTAGGGGTTACTGCTTACTACCATACAAGCACAGACTTCAAGTTTTGCAGCGTGCAGTTACTTAATCAGAGCAGCAAGATTTGCAAGACAAAACAAACATATGCAACGGTTGTCTCTGATTCTACATATGATTCGATGATGCAGAAGCGCATATTGATGAAACAATTCAGAAACCAATATAAACTGATGGCGCGCAACGGTTATCTTAGATTCTATATATCAATTGCGTCTGCTCAAACACATAGGCACAAGGCCACATTTATGCGCATATACACAAAGATACTCCGTCCGATCCGGTATAAGTGTCCTGGGAAAACAATTGAGATAGGTTTACCTCATAGTGTAACTTGAGGCACATTTTTGGGATCGGAGGGAGTAGTATGCAGGACAATAAGACACATATGCACACAGTGTGCCGGGACAGGATATGAACACATCCATACTACTACCTAAAGCTATCCCCAAGTTCAATACCTGAAGCTATCCCCAAATTCATAACGAGGAACTTGTAACGATGCAGCAAAATGAAATTTGTCGTGCGGGTCGGGAAGGGAACGGGAAGGAGAGTCGTTACCGCTGACGAAGAGCTTCGGGGTGGTGAGCGGCGGCACGTTGGTGACCTCGGTGTCGTCGCCGAAGATGGAGGACGGGGGTGGCAGGTCGGGGGAGGAGCAGAAGGCGGCGCGAAGTACGGAGGAGCTGGAGGATGAGAGTGGGCTTGAGCCGAGGAGGCGGCGGAGCATGGAGGAGGAAGAGGAGGAGAGGGCCATGGCCAGCGGTTAGAACCCTACCTCTCGTCCCGTTTCTGGTTCGGCGTAGCCGTGGCTCCGGAAATTCTCGGTCCGTCCGAGCCTGATGTACACGTGGAAAATGACGAATTTGACCTTTCTCACAAATTTCAGCAAAACATAAATTTAGCCCAATCCGACCCTTCTGCTGAACGATAAACGGCGTTGAGATGTCGTGCCACTGCCATGTGACCCTTTTGACATGTTGATACGGGCAAGTTGGATCAGCACCGTGAGCTAGACGCCTTTCTGGAGAACCTCTCCTCGCCACCCCAGCTTTCGGAGTAGCTCTCTCGAAATTTTAGTTAGGCTTCCAAACTAGTTTAGTCTAAGGAAAATACTACTAATCATCCGGCGATCCTGTGCTCGCGTCCTCCGGCTCCTCCGCGTGACATGAACGTGTCAAACAGCGCCACGCGATGGGTCCCACCTCGTTACCTTGTCCCCTCGCATGAGGGCATTCTCCACAAGTTCGTTGACGCTGGATATTTTCCCCTCGCTCTGCACGATCTCTCCCAAATCCCAGCGCGACGCACCCCCTCTCCTCTCCCACCGGTGACCTGCAACTCATACATCATCTCCCGCCGCTGGGGCACGGCTTTTCTCTTCTCATGTCTCCGTTCGTGCAGAGAGGCACCGTGTCCCATAGTACCTTCTTCCCCAACTGAAATCGCGGCCGCCGGCAGCGCAAATGGGCGAGGCCCTGATGCGAGGGTGTGCGGTGGTGCTACAAACGTACCTCGGCGGTGCTACCTGCGATGAGAGAGGATGCTCCCGGTGGTAGGAGGGGATGCTCCCAACGGCGGGAGGTCGTGCTCCCAGCGGCGTGAGGAGATGCTCCCAGCGAAGGGAGAGGGTGCTCCCGTGGCAGGGCGGTGGTGCTCCAATAGGCGATTGAATGCTCCCACGGGGGGGCGACGGTGCTCCCATAGGCGATTGGAGATGCTGCTATGGGAGGGCGGTGATGCTACAATACCACATTGGTCGTGCTACAATACCATATAGTTGGTGCTATGAAGGTGAGCCTGGATGCTACAAAGCTATGTCGTCGGTGCTACAATACTAGATCGTCGGTGCTACAAAGGCGAGCCGCAAATGCTACAAATCTATGTTGTCGGTGCTACTCGCCGGTGCGGTGGTGCTACTGCCGGGGGTTATCTTTGCTACTCGCCGGAGTCCTAGGTTCTACCACAGATGACCGCCGGAGTGAGTGGCGATGTAACTAGCAGCTGGGATGCAAATGGCCATGGATGGCATGGAGCGAATGGTGAGGTACATCTGATAGAAACGGTCGATTGATGGCAACATGCATATGGTAAAACACCCTCGTGTTTGTGTCAAAAGATGCATGCGAGTGAAAAAGAAAAAATCACGGTCTCTTCTCTTCCAGGTTCTTGTATAGAATAATCAGTTTTGAAGGATTTACCCCCAATTTACATCATGTTGTTTGGTGTTTAGTGTTACTCAAAAATCTATTTTTTTCTTTGAGATAAGCTCCATTTTTACGGGGTATGGGGTTTTTCCCTGGCTCTGCATCGAAGGAATGGATAGGACAATTATATATTATATTTATTTAACAAAGATTTGGAAAAAGCTTGTGACGGTCATCCAAACCCAAACTAATAAAATAAGATGACAACGCACCAACAACTAGCACATGAGATGGGAAGAAGATTTCGTGAAGGACTCTTAAAATAGAAATAACATTAGATTTTGGAGACACGGTCTGTTGTTGGGTTGCGTTTTTGAGATAGTTCCCTCGTGTGTTGATTGCATACATTATTTGAACCGCGTGTTGACACACATACTAGTGCACCCGTGTATGACATTGTTGGGTTGTGATTTTTGATATAGTTTCCAAAAACTTGTGTGCTGATTGCCTATATTTTTGTTAACTATGATAATAGTGCAACCGTGGATGCACTAAAACAGATATACCCTAAAGGTAATAATAAATATTATTATTTATTATTGTTCATGATTAATGTTTATATATTTGTGATATAACTATTGTAATACTTGAATTCAGTTTCAAAGAAAAACCCACACGCACGTGCAAAGAGATAAACAACCAAGTGTTTCTAGTCCAGCCTCTAGGGCTAGATCATATGTTGTGTGATGATCGTGTTTTCCTGGTCACGGGCTATGTTAGTATGAAAAAGTTGCCAATAACTATGAGAGTACACTGTTGGCTGAACAATTTGTACTGAATCGACCCACTTATTTTATTTTTATGAGATATATTCGTCACTCGTTGATAGCAATATTAATATTATGTTATCATATGAATAAGTCTTTTGACCATGAGAACATCAGGTAACCACATACCTGATAGTCATGCTTTGATTGTCATGAAACGTCATATCGTAACTGGATGATTATAATGGTGATTCTCAAGTACGATATGTTTGATTGTATGTCCGGAAACTTAGATGGTTCAAGAATGGGATTTTGCTCCTACCGACGATGGAGAGATACACTCTGGGCCCTCTCGGTATATGATGCCACCCTATCGCCTGACTAGACACAACGTGATAACGATCACAAGGACATTGAAATATGGAACAAGAAAAGTGAGTGATATTGGTATGAGGATAACGGGTATAGTGGTTGAAGAGTTTGATCACAAGGATACCGACATCTCACCTTGGGATATCACTAGTATCGTGAAACAAATGGATTAGTATGATGAGTAATGAGAAGGTTTGCTCGATGTCATTCGTGTACGCATAGGAACCATCATTGGTGTCCACGGCTCCACTGTTGATTACTAAACGGAAGGTGTTCTATTCATGTATATGTATCACCGAACCTACTGAGTCACACACTTAAGTTCATCCAATTTATTGTGAGAGAATTATGGTATGTGGATAATTTAGAGATACATCAGAAACGCTCCGGTGAGTTGAAATAATGTTTGGAGAGACATTGGAAGTGTCCCGAGAATTTATTAAGGTGAAATGTGATGTCATGGGGGCTTTGGAAGTGTTTGGGGGGATTTTATTGAAGATCATATGATGTCTCAGAGTCATCGTAATTGTTCCGGAGACTTTTCGTATGTGACATACGATGTTCTGGGACTTGTTGGACAAACACCGGAAAACAGGGCCATAGGCCACAAGGGTGCAGCCTCATGGGCCCCATAGTCATATAAATATGGTGCGCCTAGGCCCTCCTTGGGCTGCCCCCCTTCACCCACTTGCCTTGGGGGCTAGGATCTCCAAGGGGGCCAATCCTAATTGGGCTAGGTTTGGGGGGTGAACCCCAACCTCCCCTAGGATACGGCGGCCAAGGGGCGGTTGGCTTCCCCTCCCCACCGACCTATCCTATCCCTGTCCACCTATATATAGGGGAACCTCCCCCACTGGAGGTGCCCCTTGAGCTCTCTCTCCCAAGCCTTATGCTCATGTGTTGAGCTGAAATTATGTCCCTCTCCAGATTAGATATGTTCAACCACATATGTTGTAAGGATCTATCTCACCATTAGCATGATACTCTAGAAAGCGGAACGTTGATGGATTGGATGATTGGACGCGTGGATACCGATGGAGAGATCATAGTTTTGATCTAGATTGGTAAATAGGCAACCTCCTCTCTACCAGGCTTAGTTGGGAGGATATTCTAGCGGTTGCATCAACTTATGGCAACATCCTCGTTGACAGGCTTAGCACGATGATCTTTAATAGGCTTCATCAACATCTACTTCCTCTTAATTTGTTGGTAAAGAAGATCCAATCTCGTAATTGCATCTTCATAGATTGATCTTAGTTGTTACGTGTAAGGCAGACAAACATCCATACATGCGACCCTGCAAGAACTTCTGGCCCGGTTCACGTGGCACATGTACAGTTCAAGATGGGGATCATATTTGGTGGAAGATCTCTTAACATAGATTCCTAGTAGATTTTAGAGATGCAATATGATGTTGGGTTGTGCCTTTTGAGATAGTTTCAGAAACTCGCATGCTCATTGCATAATTTTTTAACTATGTGTTGATTTCACATATACACACTACTACATCTTCGCTGTGATATCTCGGGATCAGTACGTGCACCAGAATCATATTCGTTGTCTGTGCCTGTTTGTCCTGTATGGAAACAAGCATTTGGTACACTTTTGGTACCGCTAGGCTCAGGAAAAATTGGAGCATCCTCCACACTATGATTAACAGCATCTTCTCCCCCTTGATCAGAAAGAAGAAGGATTTCCGAGCGTAGTTTGGCGCCGGCATTGGGATTAAGAATGGAAAAAGGGAAAATGTTCTCATCAAAAGTAACATCTCGTGATATATAGATTCGACCATTTGGTATATCAAGGCACTTATATCCTTTATGCAAATTGCTATACCCAAGAAAAGCACATTGCTTGGAACGAAAAGATAACTTGTGTGAATTATATGGTCGAAGATTTGGCCAACACGCACACCCAAAAACACGAAAAGACTCATAATTTGTTTTTTTCGTGATAGAAACGTTCTAGGGGTGTCACAAAAATGAGTAATTTACTAGGTGTTCTATTTATGAGGTATGTGGCAGAAATAAATGCTTCATCCCAAAATTTCAATGGCATTGAGGAATGAGCACGGAGAGAGAGGCCAACTTCGACAATGTGGCGATGTTTTCTTTCTGCTGACCCATTCTGCTGGTGTGCATAGGGACATGACACATGATGAGATATATCAACTTTGGTAAAGAAGGAGTTTAGGCGTTCATACTCGCCACCCCAATCTGTTTGCATGGCAAGAATTTTTCTATCAAATTGTCGCTCAACTAGATTCTGAAAATCATGAAACTTTTGAAACACATCTGATTTATTCTTAAGCAAATATATCCAAGTAAATTTACTGAAATCATCAATAAAACTCACATAATATTTCTTTCGTCCAACAGACTCAACAGCTGGACCCCAAACATATGAAAAAATAAGCTCTAAAGGAGCACTAGACTCACTAAAGGAGTTTGGATATGGGAGCTGATGGCTCTTGCCTTTTTGACAGTCATCACAAACAGAGTTACCATTATTTAACAAACCAGAACATGAAAGATTATTTGTGCTAAGCACTTTCTTGACAATAACCGATGATGAATGACCTAAACGGGCGTGCCACCTCTCCGAAGACAGTTTGATGGCACCAAGGGCATGCTTGTATGAGCTAGGTGAACTGGACGAATGTGGATAGAGACCTCTCCTACATCTGCCTTGAAGAAGAATGTCCTTCGTTGCCTGATCCTTGACATAAAAGGAAAAGGGTGAATTTTTACGAATGCATTATTATCATATGCAAGACAATGAGCAGATAACAGGCTTTTATTTGCTTCGGGAACATGGAGAATGTTGTTTAAGTGGAGATTACGATCAGGGGTAAGAATAGCTGAATAACCAACGTAGGCGATGTCCATACCTAAACCGCTAGCAGTGTGCACTTGCTCGTGGCCGTTGTACTTGTCGCGGAAGGTCAGCTTGGAAGATCACTTGTAATGTGGTCGGTGGCGCCTGAGTCGATGTGCCAGTTCGTGTCCACCCCATAGTATGGAGTGGAGGCCGACCAGGCGCTCTTCTCCTTCACAGGAACGAAGTCCTAGTTGTACCGTTCCCAACACTTCAGCGTGAGGTGGCCGATCTTGCCGCAGTGTTGGCACCGAGGCTTGGTGCCGTTGTTGCTGTTGCCGTTTCCGCCGTTGCGGTTAGGACCACCGTAGTGGCCTTGGAAGACACCTCCATTGTGGCCTCCATAGTTGCCACGGCCGCCATAGTGTCCACGGCCTTGTTGCGGTGCAGCATTGCCACGACCACCGCTGTAGCTTCCGCCACCGCGACCTCCACGTGTAGCTGCGTTCATAGAGGATTGCGAGCCACCATTGAGAAGATCCAGCCTCATCTCAAAGGAGAGAAGTTGCGAGTATAGTTTTGCCACAGTGATGGGCTCCTCACGGGAACATATGGCGGCGACGATGGCGTTGTAGTCGGAGTCGAGGCCGGCTAGGAGGTAGGAGACGACGTCCTCCTCATCCAGCTTTTTCCCGGGCCCCTCCATCTCATCCGCAAGGTTGCGGATCTTGGTGAAGTAATCAGCCATGCTCGATGACCCTTTCTGAGAGTTGGCGAGGCTGATGCGAAGATTGACGGTTTTGGCGCGGTTTTGTGCGTTGAACATGCCCTAAATGGCTTCCCAGAGCGCCGCCGCGCCGGTGTTGCCGACCACCTGTTGTCCAGTCTCGCGAGACAACGTTGTTAGCAAAAAACTAAGAACCTGTTGGTCCTGTGCAATCCAAACTGCATACAGAGGATTTCTTTCATCACTTCGGTGTCTTTGGTCATCGTGACTTCTTTGGGCGGCGCCGCGGTCTTCAGGTCGAGCAAAGCTTCCATCTGCACTCCTCGGATCGCGGATAGCACCTAGGCTTTCCACAAGGTGTGGTTACCCTTCACAAGCCTTTCGGTCACGCCTTGACCAAAGGCATTGCCTCCGAGGCGGGAGGACGAAGCAGCGCCGCTGGAGTTCACGATGGTGTAGATTGGTTTGTGTTAACGATGCCTTGGACTCGGCTCGGTTCCGTGTTAATATAGGGGGTCACAATGACCGGATTACAACGAGGGATTACAAACTTGAAACACAAGGAAACTACAGATAACTACAATCGGTTTGTATTCATACCGACTGGTTACAACAACCAAACCTTCTAGAACCTAACAAGCCTTATCGTTTAACACAGAGCATACAGAATCCACAGCATCACGTAGCGCATATCATTATAAAGGGCTCTGTGGAATTTTAAGATGCAGGCATCGAGAGGAGCGCGGTCCCGGAGGATAAGCAGGTGTTCCATGAACTGGCGCGGCTCCTGGACGTGGCCGCCGGTGACGCGGAGCACAGGCAGGGACTTCCAGAGGTGGAGCCAACGGCGGGCGAGCACGGAGGATTTCACGGCCTCTTTCGCCTGCAGAAACGTGAGCACGTGACTCAGTACAGCGTCCGGCAGGGCGCTGATGCGGTCGGGGGCAACCATTGACGCCTTCTTTCTCTGAGGCATTGCGTCGAACAGCTGCGAGCACTCAAATCTGCAGAATCAGAAACGGAAGAGAATATGCCATGGTCACATGAACAGACAAAAAAACAGAATGAGAATATTAGGAAAATAGCGCATGGCACCACAGCCGCACCTCTCGGAAGATATTGCAGCCGCTGGGGCTCGGGAGAGAATAGAACACCGGCGACGAGACGAGAGGACAGTGCCGGCGCGAAGGGGGGGGGGAATGGGGTGTGGGGTGGTGTGGGGAGGAAGGGGGACGGGCCCTTGGTATAGCGGGAAATAGTCGGGTAAGAGAGCGCGAGACGAAAATTTCGTTGGCGGCAAACACAAAAAAAAAGGAGTCGGTTCTCTAAATTTGGAGACAATCGTCAATCGGACATTCTTAGGATAACAATACAAACTCTTTTTTAGAGAATCCCTATAAACTTTTAGGGTCACTTAGGCCCACTTCTTTTTCAGCTACAACTTGCGGCATAAGGGTACCTCCAATAGTTGTAAGATAGATGTTGGTAGATTTTGCCACGTAAGATTTTTTGACGATGTGGCATAAAATAGATGAGGTGAGAGAGTGAGGTTGTATGTTCATAAACCAACAAACCTTGCACAAGCTCCAAGATAGAATAAGAGAGAGGTGTTACACATTCTCTCACCTCTTATTGAACAAACTACATACATCCCATTGTGTAATTGTAAGATGTGTTGTTGGTTGATGATATGTCCAATTTTACCAATAAGATAACCAACAAACTCGTAAGATAGCAATGTCAACTCAGAAATATGTCTACATGGCAATTACTCTCTCCGTTCCTGAATATAAGTTGTTCTAACTATTTCTCATATTGTCTAAATTCAAACTAATATGAGTGAACATATACACTAAAAGTTGTCTAGATACATGTAGACATGTGTGAATGTGGAAAAGGGCTAAAACATCTTAAATTTAGGAACGGAGGGAATCATAATGAAGTGAGAGAAAATGTGTTGTATGATATGCAACCAACAAGGTAGCACACATGTCAAGATACTTTTTCCATTGGTCCCACTAAAATGACTATAGGATTGGCTAGAATTTATTACTTACCAACAAACTATTATACTCCCTCCGTCCTGCAATTCTCTGGGCCCTGGGTATTCATTCATTGGGTGAAGGAAAAAATTATTGAGGATGTGTACTTTGTACATCTCGAGGGATTTGTTACTAATTATTAAGGATCTAATTCGTATATACGAATAAAAGCTAGTTGGTATAAAAGTTGTGATTGGCTCATGTATTAATGAAGTTTAACAAATGTTGTTTTAACTTTATGGAAAATTACAAAGTTTCTGAGCCTCATAAAAGTCAGTGGGAGTATTTCAATAGTATCTAGCGATTAGAAACTGTTGATAGTTTTGTTTGAAAAAAAGAACATGTCATTGAAAATTGCTTTCTAAGATACATGCAATAGCATAAATATCAAATTTGCTAATGATTAAATCCTGGATGTGAATTAATATAGTGTTATTAAGATAAATGCATGAGTTTTGAATAAATATTTGAAACTTGTGAGAACTAGATTCTCGGGAGGGATTAAGAATTCAAATGCAAGATCCATAGTTGAAAACTTTGGTGAGCATGATCAAACGATTTATCATTATGATCATTGTGGATAATTACTTAGCAATGCATTGAAGTGTCAAATGGATAAAATATAATTGTTGGAAATTGACTTTGTAACAAAAGGTTCATTTGGCTCCAATTATAATTATTATTCTCCATTAAGTAATTTTGAAAAAGTTTTTTTCAAAAAAGAGAGTAAGCTTGTAATGTAAGAGTTACATTATAAGGAATAACTATGTTATCTAAGAGACTATTGGATGTATGCCCAAAAGGCAATAATATTTATACATATGTTTCATAATTATGATTCCTATTACTATGCTATAACTGGCGTGGCTCCTGAATATGAGATTCATAGGAAAACTCACGATCACGTGTAGTAACATGAACAAGAATATAAACCCTAGCCTTGCTTTTAAGACTAATTTGATGTGTGCATGATGGTTGTGTTTTCCTGGTCATGGACATATGTTTATGTCTGCATTAATGAATAGCACATTGTTGGAAGGGAACATATGTGTCTGGGTATACCCTAGTAGTTGATATGCTAAGAGATTACGATGCGATGTCTTTTGTCCTTAGCAACATATCAAAGTAAGGTTGTTGTACGAAATATCCTCGAACCATGAAGCTATCGGGATTGAATTTTCTGGAGGTGTCACTTTGGTAATATCAAGTGTCACACTGTAAACTGGGTGAACAAAAAGGTAGCCATTGGGTGATTCCAAAGAATTGTATTAATCACGATGTTCTGAGATGGGTATTACTCCCTCGTCAAAAGAGAGATACCACCTAGGCCCACTCTGTATATATGACTTCATTCGTTCTGCAGACAATGCATGATAATGATACATCATGCGGTAAATCATTAAACGAGAACGGGTAAAGGAAGCCTACCAGTTAATGAGATTTATACAATGGTATAGTGAGCGAGTGATTGTCTCAAGGAAATACCGAGATACATAATCTCGGTTAAGTTCGGTATCATGTAGTAATGGGAATATTGTATTATAATAAATAGGTTCAAATAGAGTGTCATCGTCTAGTAAGTGGGAGTCTTTATGGGCATCCATGTACCCTCTATTTTACCGTTGAGTTGGAAAGAGATTTCCAATGTCATGTCCACTTACTACCGAACTTGTAGGGTTACACACTTAAGTTAGGTCTGGTTTATGTGTATATTTCTAGGTCCGGATCAATAATAGGTATGATCGGGATTGTGTTCCCGCGTGGTAGATATATTTTATATATCGAATAGAATTTATTATGCGGGCACTAAGTTCCCTGGAGTGATAGAAATAGTTTCACTATCAGAATGTATCCCGACAATTTTCTACGAGAGAGAAATATTTTGTACTCTTTACGGAGCAAGTGCGGGGGGCATGATATGTCGATGTTATAATATATTTATAACACCATTGGATAAAGTCGATGATTTTATCTATAGGGATTATATGGTTCTGGAAGAGTTCCCGGCGAAAACAGAGAAGGGTGGTGCCGGAGGGGGCATTAATACCCCCATGGCCGCACCCAATTATTGGGGGCTGCCAGGTGGGCCCCGAGCCTCCCACACATGGTGCATGGCCCACCCAGAATATTTGGTTTTGAGGAAAAAAAGGAAAAAACCAAAAAGGGTAAAAGGAAAAGGGAAAAGGGAGGCGGAGTTGGACTCCATGTGGAGTCCAATCCAAATCCTCCTCCGGGGAGGGTGCGGCCAAGGGAAGGGGATGCCAAACCGACCTCCCCTATTGGAGGTGACCCTTCATCCCACTATATAATCCCACCCCCTCCTCCTTTGGAGAACATATCGATTGGCCTTTGTCTCTCTCTCTCTCTAATAGAATTAGAGCTTCTAAATAGATATACTCTAATTGGATTAGAGTATCTAATTAGAACCCCTCTAATTGAATTAAAGACTCTAATTATAAAACCTCTAATTGAATTAGAGATTTTTATTAGAGGACCTATGATTGGATTAGAATAACTTAAAATAGGGATTTCCCAATTAGACATAGCTTCTAATTGCTATCTCTCTCATGTGTTGAGAAGTCCACCTTCATATATACCTATAGCATTAGTCCTGGACGGCGGAGTGTTGCAGAACTAGACCCGACCGACCTGTGCTAGCTTTCGGAGGGGTTACACGTGAAACCCTACTCTATCATACCAAGGAGCTGGATACGGGGAGTCGGCAACATCCTCACCCACAGACTTGTGTGTGAGGATCTTCCAGAGGCATGAACCCACTATCTAGCATATAAACCCTCTCTTAGAGGTGAAAACAACTACGTGGCTGAGTTAATCATAAACACCAGAGAGCAATGCAAGACAAGATTAAAACTCTCTACAAATATAAGTGAAGCATCTCAGATTGACATGAACAAAATAATCATAATCTCATGGTTCGTCGGATCCCAGCAAACACAACATGCAAAATTACATAGCGGTGGTCTCAATCATGTGAGGCAGCTCACGAAACTCTAAACATGGATGCATAAGGGAGAGAACAACCATATAACTACTATTATGGACCCGTAGTCCAGAGATGAACTACTCATGCATCTGTCCGGAGGTGATCATGGTGATGTAGAGGCCTCCAATGACGATTCCCCTCTCCAGCAGGGTGCCGGAATAGGGCTTCAGAAGCCCTAGATTGGACTTTCGAGGTGACGGCGCCTCTATGTATGTTTTGTGGAAAATAACTTTGCCCCCGTGATTTTTAGGGTTGAAGGAAATTTATACGCGAAGAGGCGACGAGAGGCGATGGCAAGGGCGCCAGAAACCCACCAGACGCGGCCTAGGGGGCGCGCCTGGTGCCCTCCTGGTGGCCCCCTAGCCCCCCTCTGGCTCTTCTTTGGACTTCGTCTCTGTTCCGGGTAAAAAATGATCTCTGTGGATTTTCAGCCCTTTCCGAGAATCTTTCCTTAATAACTTTTCTGAAATAGAAAAACACAAGAAAAAACAAGTGGCCTGGGGCATATTGTTAATAGGTTAGTTTGTGAAAATTTCCGGAAAACGAAGGAAAATAGAAAAAAAAAACATGTGGAAAACAAAAGATATTGGGTACAAAACTAGCATGGAGCATAAAAAATTATAGATATATTTGCAATGTATCAACATACCCAAGCTTAACTCCTACTCATCCTCGAGTAGGTAAGCGATAACAAAATAATTTTTGAGGTGACATGAAGCCAACACTAGTCTTGATCAACATTATTTAAAAGAATTGCAAGTTGAGATCAAAGTACTTTAATAGAGGCATGATAAATATTGTTTGAACTAATGTAAATTTGGCAACTATGTTGCACATGAAAAGTAGCACAAACAAAAGATAATGAATAATGAAGCATTGAAAGTGATATGTTTGTTTCAATCATAAAGAAAAACATAATAAAGTGGTATCCAGCTAGTCCTTCGTGTGGTAGCAAAACATAAATTCTAGGACACCTTCAAAGTTTAAATGGTGACTAGATACAAATAATTTGATAGCAAGCAATACCACAACCATGAATCAATCATAATAAATTCTAGGAAAGTGCATATTATACTCAGAATGACAACTATGCTCCCTTAGTTGGTGCATAAAGTAAGAAGATGAAGACTCGACATAAAAGTAAAAGAAAGGCCCTTCACGGAGGGAAGCGGGGATTACTCGTGTGCTAGAGCTTTTTATTTAATAAAACGAAGGTATTGAAAATAATTTTTGGGAGATGTGTATGTCTATGTCAACGAATGGTAATGAAAAACTTGTCATAATCCATGTCAAGCAAAGTGTTTAGACTTTTTTGAGAGGTTTCCATTAGCATTTTTTCTTACGGTTGGAATTTCCCCCCACCTTTCCTTTCACAGACCAAAGCTAGCCGTATCCACGAGTGCCCACCAGCATTCATCAAACCATGTGGAATTGCCTTTTTTATTAATTGAGGTCATATTATTTGTCACTAGCTCTGTGCAAATTTAGATGAGCACAAATTCCATAATCATCGGGTGAAATAAGGGAGAAGAACTTTGCTTGACATAAACCATGATAAAGTTTAAACTACTTCCTCATGAGCTAAAATAGGATATTTTTGAAGGTTTAAAGGTAGCACACGAGAATTTTACTTCGAGTGGGGTGAAATACCACATATAGGTAGGTATGGTGGACACATTGGAAATATTTGGTTTTGGGGAGTTAGATGCACGAGTAGATCTCATACTCAGTACAGGGTGAAGGTTGGCGAGAGACTAGGAGCGACCAACTAAGAGAGCAATAACGGCCATAATCATGCATAGCAAAAAATCAATATTAATCAAAGCATGAAGTGGCATTACAAGTCAAAAAGTAAATGATCATAAAGGCTAGAGGTGACTTTGTTTATAGTCATAACATGGTGTGAGCATGCGCTAAGTCAATCCAGATAAACCATTCAAAGGAGAATACCCCAATAACATGCTTCAATGTGAGGAAACAACACATGATTTAATTTCAATAGCACATTAAGAACTCTCAACTATTTTAGACTAGTCATGATACATCATAAACTACTAAGAACACAATTAAAATAACATCTAACATGACATGCCAAACTCTAAGCCACAGTCAAAACAAGCTTCCTATTGCACCACTATAAGCATGAAATATTTTACTCTTCTCCAGCACCAATCAACTTATTTGAAACAACTCTCCAAGCAAATAATCATCAAATACCAGAGAGATAATCATATAAAACTGAAGCAAATCAACAAGCTATGAACATAATTCGAGTGAAAAATAAGACCTAGACGAAAGCTGAACCCTCACATAAAAAATAAGAGTGAGAACTATAGTGTTCTAGGCAATGAAAACGGAGCGTGTCTCTCTCCAAAATAATAAAAAAGTGCTAGGACCCAACCGTAAACGACAGCAAAGAAAACAAAACAAAACTGAAAGCAAAATAAAATGACACTCCAAGAATATCACATATCATGTGAAGCAATAAAAATATAGTGTTTTGGAAGGAACCTTATATTTTTGTTGATGAAGAAGAGGATGCCTTGGGCATCCCCAAGATTTGACGCTTGTACTTCTTGGATATGTCTTGGGGTGACATGGGAATCCCCAATGTTGACCTTTTGTCCATCCTTCATCTCCTCATATCATCCTTCTCTCCCTACAATTGAAAATTTCCTCCACCTAAAACTTCTCGCAATCTTCATTAGCAACGTTAGTGCTCAAAATAATAAATACACTGAGTTCAGTTTCAACACAAGTATAACAGTCAGTTTAAAACATTAGCTAATGTAACTACTTCTTTTAAGGCTCCCCCCTCCCCGCCCCTCCCCAAAATAATCTCAAAATAAAAAGACTAAGAGGCAAATGCAAATATTGGCAGAGATCTGTCAAAACAGAATGGATGGTAAAGATGAATTTTTTCGAGGACCTTTTGTTGCTCAAATAAAAAAGTGTGAAAGTAATTAAAGTTATATAACAACCTGGGTTAGGTTCCCAGAAAATATCAAAAACTCCTCGGGTTCTGGCTGAGAGAACCAAGGTTTTTGGTGAAGCGCAACAATCTGGACAGAAAATTGCAATTTCTCCAAATCATACTAACTCGCTATTAGAGGTTACTTTGGCACAGAAATGAAATAAAAAGGATAAGGATAAGTTGTTACAGAGGTAAAAACTTCCAAGACACAAAGAAAACAGAAGAAAACAAAGGAAAACAAAGTTGGTTTCCTCCCACAAACGCTTTTCTTTAACGCCTTTTAGCTAGGCATGAAGAACGAATCAAGTATTATCAATAGAATCATGAGTAGTTCTCGCAGGGGACTCAAAAGGTAACTTCATTCTCTTTCCAGGGAAATGTTACATGCCCTTTTTAAGGGGAAACTAAAATCTTATAATTCCCTCTTTCATACCAATAATAGCACCGACGGTGCGAAGAAAAGGTCTCCCCAAAATGATAGGACAAGAAGCATTACATTCAATATCCAAAACATGAAAATCAATGAGGACATATTTATCATTATCAACAATAAGAACACCATCAATCCTCCCCAAAGGTCTTTTAATAGTGGAGTCTATAAGATGCACTCCCAAAATACTCTCATCCAATGGTTTCAAATCAAGAATGTCATATAAACTTTTAGGTTCCTACGAATTGTAGCGGTACGGGAAGAGCCATGGTACTACAAGTCACATAGACTTTTGGGACCATGTGTCAGATATACCCCCAACATTAGCCCCCTAATTTGGATTGGGAACAAATGCGAATTTATCACTAGTCTTGACTCACATATGGTTTGTCCAAGGCAAACTCATTGAATGACTTCATCCTTTCTGCCTTCGATCTTCAATAATTGTCTTCAAAAGTATTCTTTCTTTATTTTTTTCTCAAGTCCTAAAACCCTATATTTTCTTTGGGTTTAAGAAAGGCTTCCTTGTCTCCTTAATTTCCGTCCCGCAATAATTGACCGAATAAATTCTTCCTTGAAGGCGAAACCACGATGCTCGGATATAAATCTTCTCCCAAGGCAATTTATTTTACTTTTTACGTTATTGTCTCTGCTCCGATCTTGCCATGCCAGGCCTCCAAAGGGTAACCCTAATCCTAGAATCCGTCCATGCAAGACTCCACTGCCACCAGATACTCCAACTTCTCGTCCGCGTGTTCATCCACGGAAAAGCTCGATTCCTTCTGAGACTCCTAGTCCTCGTCCGCGCGGCCGTCCTTCGAGCTCTAATGGAAAATCCCCAGTAATTGCAGGCCGCATGATGCGTGCAAGTGCACATGGTTGTTGTAGCTAGTTTCGAAATAAGAGTATCGAACCCCAGTGGAGCTATGGAAATGGTCCTCTAGGCTTAGCTTTGAACACCTACTCTCACTGGTGCTCTATAAATTATCCAAAGGCTAAAACAAACATTAATAGTAACGAAAAATAAAGTAGACTAAAAGGATTGTAAATAAAACAGTAAATAAACTAATAGCAAGATAAATGTAACGAACTAATGGATGGTTGGTGGATTGAAACTGCAATAGGGATAAAGGCATTCTTGGGAAAGGGTGGTTCTACCACTAGCATACTTCTGAATTGATTAGGCGTGCATATTGTTCTCATTCGAATAATTTCTGAGGGCAGAGCTCCATATATTAATGTGCCCCTACATCCTCAGTTAACACACTGCTCACAATCACCATGAGCCCAGATGATAAGCGATATGCCTACTAGAAAGTAGTGATTAAGGGTCTCCCCGTGGAGGTGGTTTTGGTACGGTGAGTTCTCTGTGGATCCCACGTTGGAAATTGGCGCAAAAGGAGGAGCTACTTTTTGTCATGTAATACTCACTCGTCAGTCGTCCTCAAACCAACCTGAACAACCTGTCATGGCTACAAGTCACAATATTGGTGCGGTCGACTTCACAAAATATCATGGGGATTGTTATCACAAACTAGTCAATAGAAAACATTGCATCTTTATTTCAACTCATAATAGTACTAGGGTTTTCCCATCTCCCCAATAACTGATGGAACTACTCACACATGAAGGCAATAAGCATCATAATAATTGTATTGAAAATTGGACACGAATGTATGAATGAACACACGTTCAAATCCACAACTAGATGTTCTAGAATTACAGTGTGATGGGATGGAGATGATATCTCGTAGATGTAGATGGTGGTGAAGGCGATGGAGATCGATGCGAAGGCTGATATGTCTCAAACGTATCTATAATCTTTTATGTTTCATGTTGTTTTCATGCCATATGCTACATGTTTCTTATACACTTTACGTCATTTTTATGGATTTTCTGGGACTAACCTATTGACAAGATGCCACAGAGCCAGTTCATGTATTCTGCTGTTTTTTGTTTCAGAAAAGTTGTTTTGAAAATATTCTCAGAACTGGACGAAACAAAATCGCAGAGTCTTAGAAATTTGTCACGTACATGGAGTCCGGAGGGGACCCGGAGGGGACCCTGGAGGCCCCACACCATAGGGAGGCGCCCCCTGGCCGCGCCAGCTAGTGGTGTGGACCCCCTGGCCACCCACCAACGTTTCTCTCTCGCCTATTTAAGCTCCTCCACGGGTTAACCCTAAACACCCGAGCCTTTTCTACCAAAAAGTTCCGTAGCCGCCGTCATCGTCAACCCTAGTCCGGGATGATTCTGAAGCTCTCCCCGGCACCCTGCCGGGAGGAGGAATCATCACCGGAGGGTTCTACATCACCATGCATGCCTGCGTAGTGATGCGTGAGTAGTCCATCCTTGGACTACAGGTCCATAGTAGTAGCTAGATGGTTGTTCTCTCCTCTTTATGCCTCATGTTTAGATCTCGTGAGTTGTCTAACATGATCAAGATCATCTTATTGTAATGCTACATTTTGTGTTTGCTGGGATCCGATGAATATTGAATGCTATGTCCAATGATTATCAATCTATCATGTTTATGTTATTTATGATCTTGCATGCTCTCCGTTACTAGTAGATGCTCTGGCCAAGTTGATGCTTGTAACTCCAAGAGGGAGTATTTATGCTCGATAGTGGGTTCATGCCTCCCTTTCACTCACGCTCGAGTGAAAGAAACGTAACGGGTGGGGATGTGTTGTTGCCATTAGGGAGAAAACAACGATGTTGACATTGTTTACATCACACACTTTACTTAATGCAATTATCTGTTGCTTGCAACTTAATACCCGAGGTTTAATTGGATTACGCTTCGAGGGTGGATTATTAGTCATAGATGCATTTGGATAACGGTCTATGTATCTTGTTGTAATATCCGCATGAATCACATAGTAATCATCATGTCACTACCCGTGCAACGTTTATATCTATCAATTGCCCAGCTGTAATTTGTTTACCCGTCATCTTATCTATCTTTTATGGAGAGACACCACCAGTGAACTGTGGACCTCGGTCCATTTCTTTACACTGATAATATAACCACTGCAACCACTGTTTTCCTACTGCAATTACTGTTTTCTTCACTGCCATCATTGTTCTTTTTCATTACTGCAAAAAAGTACTATTTTCCACACTTGTTTTGGAACTGAGATCATGAAATGTGCTAATGACACTTTGTGGGGGACTGTTGGAATTATATTGGGCCCAACCCCAAATTCTTTATATTGGGCTCAGCCCCAAAGCCCAACTAAGTCCAACTAAATTCTGGGATTGTCAAGGCCCATTCACGAATAATACAAGTGGAGACTGGGACTAAAGTTTAGTCACACGTTGCTAGTTTGGAGAGGATGACACCACCTTATAAGGTGAGCCATTCTAGCTCATGTATGAGTTGGTAAGGCAAGAGGAGAGGTGTGCCACACGCGCACTCCTCCTTCGCCGCCCGCCTCGCCACGCCACGACGCGGGTTGCGGGAATGAGCCGAGGGCGCTGGCGTTTATTTTGTCAGTTGGGAAAACTTTAGCCGCCACTTCGTCATATGGTTTCGCACCGTTCCAAAGCACTGCGCGGCCAATTAAGGCTTCTCCATCCTTCCTTCCGGCGTGCATCACGAGAAGGGACATCAGACCTCCGGAACGCCGTCTCTTGTGATCCTCTACGAGAGAGGGGCGATCAGGTTTTTGGGGGAGCGCAACCGCGCGACTTCTGACGTCGATTACTTCCCCAACGACGATTACTTCCCCGACCTCGACAACCTCTTCATCGACGACATGAGCGACAACTTGGACAACACCGCAGCCGGTGTCACTGCCGCTGCACCGTACGTATCTCTCCTCTTTCTGTACGAGATTCTACTGCAATTTTTGTGTCTAGTTTGTGTCGTAGATTGGATCTGTTCATCGACTGCTCTAGATGTTTGCATGTTAGTTCAATTGCTACTGCCATAATATACTTGATGCTATTTCGGATTAAATCTTATGCTAAATTGATAATATATTCAACACTCTCTTCTCAATTGTCTGTTCCCACGTCATGGTATGACCTATGTGCCAAAGTTTACCACCTAATGGTCGTGGACGAGGGCACAGTAGATTTGCAAAAGCAGTTTCAACACGATGACTAGTGACTCGTATCCTCTCGAATGACCATCAACCCCGTACCCCTTCGTGCTCCTAAGAAAAAAGGCGACTAGGGTTTCTCGCCTCCTGCCGGCGGCGGCGGCCGCCGATCTGCCTAGTCTTCTGTGGCCTCAGGGCCATGGAGACTGGGTGGATCTTGGTACTTGCTGGCGGGAGGGCTCCGTTTCCATGTGTTTTCTTGTGCTTTTTTAGGGTTTGTCTTCTACTCAGGACAGCGAGGCGGCGGCTGCCTGGAGTTGGAATAAGGATCTCCCGGCCTAGCCCCCGTTTCGATGGCGCGTCTAGCGTCCTCGGAGTGCGTGTGGAGGTGTGTCTCCGGCGGATCTCGTGGGATCCGGTCGGCGTTTGTCTTTGTTGGATCCACTTGGATTTAATCTTCGTTCGTCTGTGTTCGTGTGTCTACAGTATGGATCCTTCCGATCTACACTTCTCTTCATCAGCGACGGTTACTGGTCTGGTGCGCTGGTCCTATGTGGCCGTAGCACGACGACTTCTCGACTGTCTACTTCAACAAGGTTTGCCCGGCTCCGGCAATGGAGCGGCGATGACAGCGGCGCGCCTTCGGCTCGCTCCAGTGATTGTAGTCGTCGCTAGGTGGTCTACGAATCTAGATGTAATTTATATTATTTCTGTTGTTCTCTGTACTGCCATGACAGATGATGAATAGATTGGAAGTTTTATCGGAAAAAAAAAGGCCGTGACATTTCAGAGCGACGTTTAGACCATACAATTCCGTGGGCGAGAGCACTAGCAAGTAAAGATAAGTCTGGACAGTCCACACTTTGACCAGCTGCACCGTTTTACCACACAAAAAAAAAAACCGCAACGGCTCATCAGTCTTATGAACAGTTCACTGCAACCGACCCCCAAAAATAATTGGGGATCAAAGCAACAATCATGAGACGGTAGTATTATACAAAAGGATCATTCATTTATACCTGATCACAAAATGTTGATTCAGTTACATTCTTAAGTGGGGGCAGGGCCACTAGTGGGGGGCAGCCCAGCGGAGTATACATTACACATGAAGAACTACTAGACAGAAATCTTTACGAGTAAACGGAGGATCGCGCCGGCTGCTGCGAGATTCACGCCGATGGGAGCACCTTCTTGACGATCTCGTCGCTGAGCGACGCGATCTGCGCGTCCAGCGCCTTGACGGCCTCCTCCTTCTGCGCCTCGAGGCTGGAGAGCGCCTCCACCAGCTCGGCCTCCACGCGGCGGCGGCCCTCGTCCAGCTTCGCGTCCAGCTCCGTGCTCGTCTCCTTCTTCATCTTGTTGAGCGCCGCCGCGATCTCCGCGCGCGCCGCCTTCAGGATGGCCTGCGCCTGCTCCTCCAGCTGCCGCACCTCCTCGGAGGCGTCCTTCACGCCGCCCAGCTCCGCGCGGATCTTGGCGTCCCGCTCGTCCATGAACTTGCCCAGCGGCGAGAAGTAGAGCTTGTCGAGCGCCACCATCAGCAGCAGGAACTCGATCGTGATCGCCGGGAGCGTCAGGTTGAAGTCGAACAGCTTCGCCTTCTCAATCTGGACAGCCAGCGCCGGGAGCGGCGCGGAGGCCACGGCCGCCGCCGCCGCGGTCGCCACGAGACCCGGGAGCTGCTTCAGGAAGGACCGCGGCTGCGGCCTCGGCGGCGGTGCGGAGCTGGAGGAGGCCACCGGCTTGAGGAGCGCCCGGCGTGGGGAGCAGGAGGTGGTGGCTGCAGCCATCATAGCCGTCGCCATGGGTGGGTGGGAGGGAGGAGGAGGGGAGTGGAGTTGTGGCCGTGTGGTTGGGAGAAGGGAGGCGGGCGGCTATCTATCCGAATGGGTTGGCCTGTGGTTGCACAAGCAACGAAGGCCACACGATGCCTCTCGCGCTTGCTGCCACTAACGCTTGCCGATATTAACCTGTTTTGGGGCGTAGGGAAGGGCCCAATGGAGGCCCATCTCCAGATACGCCTATCAAATACTATCCACTAAAAAACATCTTCTCAAGAGAACATGGAAATTTATATCTCTGAATATTATAAAAAATTGTTTGGAGTGTCGGCTCCTTCTTCTTTCTCGCTTTTGGAAACTAGGATTGAGAACTTGCCTCAAGTCTCAGATGCGGAGAATAGTATTTTGACAACTCCTTTTATTGAAAAGGAGGTTCATGATGCTATTTTTCAAATGGAACTTAGTAAAGCATCAGGGCCGGATGGATTTTCGGCTGAATTCTTTCAAACTTTTTGGGATGTTATCAAGGTTGACTTAATGGCAATATTTGCACAATTGCATTCTGGAGATCTCCCATTGTTTAAATTAAACTTTGGTGTTGTCACCTTATTACCCAAAAAGGAAGATGCTTGCAGAATTGAGCAATACAGGCATATTTGCCTTCTAAATGTAAGCTTCAAAATCTTTACGAAGGTGGGCACGAATAGGGTTACAACTATCGCTCAAAAGGTTATCAGGCCCTCCCAATCAGCCTTTCTACCTGGCCGAAATATTTTGTAATGAGTTATGATTTTACATGAAACTATCCATGAGCTTAATAGAAAGAAAATGGATGGTGTTCTTTTCAATATTGAATTTGAAAAGTCATATGATAGAGTCAATTGGTCTTTCCTCCAGCAGACTCTTCGCATTAAAGGTTTCTCACCGAAATGGTGTGAGTGGGTGTCTCGTTTTGTTCAGGAAGGAAGTGTAGGCATTCGAGTTAATGATGATATTGGTCAATTTTTTCAGACTCTAAAAGGTTTAAGACAAGGGGATCCTATGTATCCCATTCTCTTTAATCTAGTTGCTGACATGTTAGTCATTCTTATTGCACGGGCAAAGGAGGATGGCCACGTTGGAGGGCTCATTCCTCACTTAGTTGAGGGGGGCATCTCTATTCTTCAATATGCTCATGATACTATTTTGTTTCTAGAGCATGATTTGGAGAAGACATTGAATATGAAATTAAATCTATCCATATTTTCACAAAAATGAGATCTTTTGCTTTGGGAAGTCTAGGTAATTTATGGTTGAATACCGACAAATATTTGGATGTGAAGTTGGTACTCTGCCATTTAAATATTTAGGAATTCCAATTCATCATCAGAAACTTCTTAACAAAGAGTGGAAGCCAGTTGAGGATCGTTTTGAACAAAAACTCAAATCATGGATTGGGGAGCTCCTCTCTTATGGAGACAGACTTGTCCTAATAAACTCGGTTTTAACTAGTCTTCCGATGTTTCTCTTATCTTTTTTTCAAATACCTGTTGGGGTATTGAAAAGATTGGACTTTTATAGATCGTGTTTTTTTGGCAAAATTATCATCATAAAAAGAAATATAGACTTTCCAAGTGGAACATCATTTGTCGGCCTAAAGACCAAGGGGGGCTTGGGATTGAGGTATTGGATATTAAGAATAAATGTCTTCTTAGCAAATGATTGTTTAAACTATTAATTGAAGATGGGGTATGGCACGAGTTGCTACATAATAAATATATTCAAGACCGGCCATTATCTCAGATTGAGGCAAAACCCACTGATTCTCCTTTTCGGAAAAGGATTATGGGTGTGAAACCTATTTTCTTTGAAAATGTTTCTTTCTCCCTTGGAAATGGACACGGAATTAGATTCTAGGAAGATCCTTGGTTAGGAAACACTCCTCTCTCTGCTCAATACCTGACTCTGTTTAATATCGTAAGACAGAAAAATGTTCTAGTTTCTCAGGTACCAGGACAAGTTCACCCAAACTTACATTTTAGACATCCTTTAGTGGGTGACAAATGGGATGCTAGGTTACACATGGTAGAGAGACTGATGGCAGTTTCTCTGACCAATTATCCTGATTCGTTTACTTGGGAACTAACCCCATCGGGCGTATTTTCAGTAAGATCTATGTATGGGTATCTAATGGATGGGGGTGTTAGGTCCTTACGAAAGTACCTGTGGAAGCTTAAGGTCCCATTGAAAATTAAGATTTTTATGTGGTTTCTTCGTAGGAAAGAGCTATTAACAAAAGATAACTTGGTAAAAAGAAGGTGGACATGGAGTAAGAAGTGTGTATTTTGTGATGCGGAGGAAACTGTTCAACATCTTTTCATTAATTGTGAATTTGCGAGAAAAAATTGGAGGCTTATCCATTTCACTTTTAGTATTAGACCTCCTAGTAGTATATCTAACATGTTTGGTCATTGGCCGGATGGGATAGATAATACTACGAAAGGTTCCATTCGGATTGGCGTTTGTGCTTTTCTTTGGGCGTTATGGAATAGCCGGAATGATGTTATTTTTAACAATATGAGAGCGGGGAATTTTTTGCAGGTTGTTCATCGAGCTACATATTGGATCAATATGTGGGATTTTCTCCTCCCAGAGACCAACAAGGACGTTTGGAGTCTGGATGCACTTAGTTGATGGCAGTTGTTCGTGCCATCTTCAACAAGGTGGCTGGTTGCACACTAGACGCTTGACAAATGCGTAGTGATGCTTGCTTTGCTTTTTTCATTTGGCTCATTCACGTAGCCACCCTTTGTGATCCATAAACTGTATCGAGCCTTCGTGCTCCCACTCTGAATACTCTAGCAACTTTTTAATTAATATAAAAGACGTGTGCGTCGACTAGATGCGGAGGCTGGGTTTTCCCGTTTCAAAAAGAAAGGGAGTAGTACTATAATAAGCCGTCCACTATAGAACAAACACTCCAATTTGTGGTTGCCTGACCATGGTAAGTTGTGCATATTTTAAAATTTCTTGTAGAGAATTAGGTTTTTTTAATAAAACCCAACTATTCTAAAACACAAGTATTTATATCTACAATATAAATATTTCAGTTTTGAAAAAAAATGTCTGAACCAATTTTCTATGTAGTGCAAAAGTATCACAGTTTTTGTTAATACCATAGTTTAAATGATGTATTTTTTGCTAAATCCAAAAACCTCAAAGTATTTAACCCCATAGTATTTTCATAAAGCATAGCATTCTGAGTTTTTCTTTAAAAAAAGTGTTGCCAAATGCACCCTTAGTCACAAAAGTTATATGCTTGTGCTTTATTTTAAATACTACCACAAAAGGTATACTCCCTCCATCCACGAATAAGTGTACATCTAGGTTTTACGCTAGTCAAAAAAATTAAAATTTGACCAACTTTATAGAAAAATTTAGCAATATATGAAATAAAAATGGTATATTTTAAAACTTCATGTTAAGATAAATCTATCGATGCTAATTTGGTGTCATAAATGTTAGTGATTTTTTCAATAAAGTTGGTCAAAGTTCAATAATTTTGACTGCCAAAAAAGGTAAACGTACACTTATTCGCGGACAGAGGGAGTATTCAAGATGGTGGAAAAAGAGGAATTCGCGGGAATTTTGACCGTCTCCGCTGACAAGTGCCATTGGTTATTGTGGACATTCAGGGGTGGGGATGGCAAATGTCTCAAATATGTGTGTGTATATATGTTGTGGTGGTATTTTTTTTGATCTTGTATCAGTGGCGGTTGCATAAAAAATTCACCATCAAAGGCCCACGAAAAAGTCATTCCTCTAAGGCCTCCCAAGAAAATTGTTGTCAAGGAAAAGAGCAAGAACATTGATGTTAATTAAGATGGTGGTCATGGAAATGACGAGGATCAGTGCGTAGTTGGTGAGCCAACTCCCAAGAAGATGATGCTAGGAGGAAAAGGCCACCCATTCAATCACATGCATCATGAAGTGTTGCTGCCATCACCACTCCATAGTTATAACCATACTACTTTGTAATATAGATCTCGTCGCGATTGGTAAGTTGTTGATCTGATCGTGATGTTCGAGTAGTCCACTCGGGCTAAGGGCTGAGGCCTAAACCTCACAGTTATGTGCTTAATTTGGTTCATGGGATATTGGTTTAATGAGTCCATTATGTTATTTGTGCATCCTTTTATTTATGTGACTCTCTCTTAGGACCTATGAGGTACGGAAGTGACGTGGGTGTGCCAAATAGGCATCCATGATTGATATACCAGGTGTGGCCCAATGTGAATCTTTGAGTGACCCACGAGGGCGAACAAGGCTAAGCCCATTACGGGTATAGATGGATCCCCTACTCGGGAGATGGAGTATCCCGCAAGACTAGATTAAAGGAAATCGACATAAGCTGTATTTGAGTCGTGTAGGTACTCCCGGGACCCAACCTCTTATATAAAGGTTGGGAGGGAATCGCCGAAACCCTAGATTCATACCGTAGACACACCTGCGGCACATCTAATCTCTAAGCCGCAGAACCTTTGTAAATGAGGAGAACTCACCGAGTTTATACACACATGGATGAGTAGGGGTTTTACCTTCACATAAGGGCCCTGAACCTGGGTAAATTATGCCCCTTGTGTCCTGTCCATGCGAGTAGTCCACCATCGCTGATCTCCCTACATGAAATCCTAGCCCTATAAGGATGGGATATGTCGTGGTACCCCCATGATATTTGACGACGTTTGTGGGAATCGAGTGTTGGATACGAGGCTTTGTAGGCATCCACAACCACAAGTGGCGACTCGCCGATCAGGATGGATCCGATTCAATTAGGGTCCCTGAACTTCAACAAGCACCCGTCACCATTACGGCTCGCCTTCGACGCTCTCGACGGGAGAGTCAACCTAACGTTTGGCTGTCGGACCCACGGATACCAGCTTATTCTGGCCGTGTGCTGCTGGCCAGCCCATCAGGTACAGAGGGGGTTCGTACCAGTCTACCGCTAGGAGAGGATCCCCACAATGGTTCCTTACCAAGGTCATCCCCTTGGAGAGGAGTCTTCCCCCGAGGGCTCCATCGCGAATTGTTGGGGAGGAGCCCTGCTCCGCCCCCGCTCCTTCCCGGAAAGAGCCTCACTCGTTGGGAGATAGCCCATGTGAGGGTGACGTTCTGGCCCCTGCGCGGATGACGAATGCACCGCAGGGGACAGGGCGGCTTTGGTTGCAGTTGCCATTCTCGTGTATAAAGCGCAGAACTCCGCTACACGCACCAAAGCCTGGTCTAAAGCTTTCTTATTTGGTGCAAGGAGACCGAGTCCGCGCTACAAGACGGAGGCGACGTCACCAGGCTCCTGCACCGTGACGCCATGGACGGTGGAGCTGTCCCTCGGCGACCGGGACCGCGCGGGAGGCGCAACAATACGGGACGCTCCACTCTTTGGCACCTTGTGGTATCCCTTTCCCACCAAGTGAGCAGGGAAGAGGGCCAATAGTTGGTATAAGTAGGCTACCCTCACCACCGTAGAGGGGAGGATGAACCTAAGCACCAAGTAGATAGACCACCAGAACTTCCCGTTTGTACTGTATTCCGTAGTGCAATCAACCAGACAAGCAGGAGTAGGGTTTTACACCATAACGGTGGCCTAAACCTGGGTAAACTCCCAGTGTCTCCATCGTTTTCCTTTGAGGGCTCCCTTCCCGAAGACATCCGAGGTGCAATAGAACGTGGTTAGCCCCCAGAATTTGAACCTTTGAGTGCTACTCTGTCGTTGACAGAACAACAACTCCGACATTTGGCGCGCCAGGTAGGGGCCTAAGGCATTTTCTCGCATCTCCGTCGCCATGGTCACTGATAGGTTATAAACGTATCCATAATTTATGATGTTCCATGTTGTTTTCATACTATATGCTACATGTTTCCCTTTCACTTTATGCCATTTTTATCGATTTTAGGGGACTAACCTATTGACAAGATGCCACAGAGGTAGTTCTTTTTTCTGCTGTTTTTAGTTTCAGAAAAGTTGTTCTAGAAATATTCTCGGAATTGGACGATTCAAAAGCCAAAAGTGTTAGAATTCCTGAAGGGTCAACCAAGTCCAAAGGAGACCCGGAGGCCCCCCCGGAGCGCCCACACCATTCTTGGGTGCGGATGGGCCCTTGGGCGCACCGGGAGGTGGTGTGGGCCCCTCGGGCGCCCACCTCCATCGCCCTTTCTCCTATATATGCCCCCAGAGGCATAAACCCTAAAGATATCGCCCCCCTTCCACGAAAAGTTCCGTAGCTACGCCGCCGCCGACAAGTTTCGGGGGACAGAAATTTCTGTTCCGGCACCCTGCCGGGACGGGGAAGTGCCCCCGGAGCCATCTCCATCGACTCCACTGCCATCTTCATCGTCGTTGTTGTCTCCCATGATGAGGAGGGAGTAGTTCTCCCCGGGGCTGAGGGCTCTACCGGTAGTTATGTGTTTCATCTCTCTCTCACATGGTGTGATCTTTATGTGATCATGAGCTTTGTAATCTATTTGAATAATTAGATGTTACTCTTCATCTATTAGGCTACTCAAGTGGTTTTGTTATGAGATGTCCATGGACACTTTCATCACGGTGTAAAGGTTACAGTGTGTGCATCGTGTGGTTCAGCATGATATTTATATTTTGTATTGGATGACCCTATGAAATGCTATTAAAAACAAGCAAGATAAAATTAAAAAACCTATGGAACTTTATTTGCATGCTAGTGGCAATGTTATTAGTATGAACTCTTTAAAAACCCTTATTGCTAATGCTATGGAAAATTCTAAGCTTGGGGAAGCTAGTTTTGATGAATATGATATTTTTAGTCCCCCAAATTTTGAGGAGGAAAATTTCTTTGATGATACCTTGCCTCCTTAATATGATGATTATAATGATTGTGGTATTCTAGTTCCACATGTTTACAATGATGAATATGATATTTTTAGTCCACCTACTATTGAGGAGAAAATTAATTATGATTACAATATGCCTCCTATATTTAATGATTATGGTGATGAGAATAATAATGATAGCTATTTTGTTGAATTTTCTCCCACTACTATTAATAAGAATGACTATGCTTATGTGGAGAGTATTAATTCTTTTATGCTTGTGGCTCATGATAAGAATGTTTTATGTGATAGCTATATTGTTAATTTTATTCATGATGCTACTGAAAGTTATTATGAGAGAGCGAAACATGGTTTTATGCATCTCAACAATATTAAGTTTCCCCTCTTTATGTTGAAATTTTTGAAGTTGCACTTATTTTGTCTTCCTATGCTAGTCACTTTGTGCTTCATTGACTTGTTTTTCTACAAGATTCTTTTTCATAGGAAGTGGTTTAGACTTAAATGTGTTTTATATTTGCTTCTCGATGCTCTCTTATTGTGCTTCAACTCTTATTCTTATGTGAGCATCTTTTAAAAACACTATGCCTAGCTGAAAGGCGTTAAAGAGAAGCGCTACCGGGAGACAACCCGTTTTATTTCTCTGTTTTCAACCTGTTTTCCTTTGTATTCTTTTGTTTTATTTGCACCTGGGTGTTGTATATTTCCTTAGCAACCCTGATGTATATTTTCTTTTGTGTTTTAGTTGAGCCAAGTAAAGTCTCTAGTGGAAAGTTGGAGTTGGTTTTCGGATTTCTGCGCAGAAAACAGATTTCTTCTGTCCACCGTAAAACATCGTATAAAATCCTGGAAGATCGGAATAATCTGAATTTTTTTGTGATTATTCCTCAGATAATTATGCAACTTCTTTTAGTTGATCACTTTTTGATTTTAGCAACATAAGATTTTCGAAAAAATCATATTTACCTGCTGTCCTGTTTTGACAGATTTCTGCCAATAATTGCATTTGCATCTCAATCTCTTTCTTTTGGTGTTATTTTGAGAAAAGGAGTTTTAAAAGAAGTTATGACAGTAGCTAATGTGTTTATTAGTGTTAGTATTGTTTTGAAACTGAACCATGTGAATTTATTATTTCAATTGCACTAACGTTGCTAATTAAGATTGTGAGAATTTTGATGTGAAGGAAGTTTTCAAGGGTCAAGAGAACATGATGATATGATGTGATCAAGAAGAGTGAAAAGCCTAAGCTTGGGGATTCCCTTCAAGCAAATTCCAAGAAGACTCAAGCATCTAAGCTTGGGGATGCCCAAGGCATCCCCTTCTTCATCAACAAATTATCATGTCACTTCTAGTGAAACTATATTTTTATTCGGTCGCATCTTATGTGCTTTACTTGGAGCGTCTTTTATTTTTTGTTTCAGTTTGTTTATTTTTCTTTTCTGTAGTTTATGGTTGGATCTTAAAATACTTGTGTGGGAGAGAGACACGCTCCATTTTCATTGCTTAGAACACTCTAGTTTTCATTCTTATTGTTCTGTGTGTGTTCACTTTTTGCTAGTACTGCATTTAGCCTTTGTTTTCATGCATCTCTTATTCAGAGATGTTAGCTTTTGTAGTTAGGTGGTTCTCATATGTGTGTTTTCTTGGAAATAGAAATGCCTATGTGGTAGTTGGTATAGTGTAAAAATTTGCATGGTCTTGTAGATCACTAAACTACTTCACTTGAATAACTGTTGTTGTTTTGAGATATTAATTTGCTTAATGGATAAACGGGGAGGACTAGTAATTTTAAACTTTTAATGGTTGGTCTAAGAAACTTGAAGATGTGGCACACTTAAATTACCAGTTTATAGAAACAATGGTATATGATTGCTACAAGTGATACATTTCCAGTCGGCCTTTTGTTACGCGCTACGGTCGGGGTAGCTAACAGTGACTTGTCACTACCACGGACCCTCTTGGAGTGATTTGTATTGTGCCTTGTAAGATGATTTTCTTGCTGTAATCTTTTAACTCGTGAGCCTATGTTGCGGTTCCTGCCACTTCCACATCCATATTTGCTGGCATCTTCGGTACGGTGCATTGCCCTTTCTCACATTGAGAGTTGGTGCAAACTTCGCTTGTACATCCAAATCCCGTGGGAGGACTTTGTTCTCCTACAAATAATACCATATATTCTTCCTCAAAACAGCCACCATACCTACCTATCATGGCATTTCCATAGCCATTCCGAGATATATTGCTGCACAACATCCACCTCCATTATGTTACTTGATGATGAGCTCCATGGTTATTTATGCATATTGCTACACTGGCAGGAGCATGCAGTTGGATACATCAGAGATATTTCTTTGTGAGTTATGAGTACTAAAAGTGTGATGATTCATTGTAATATGGGATGTTGCCCCTACCGGTGAGTATATATAAAATAAGAAAAATAATAATAAAAAAAGCTTGGTTGAATCACTAATATATATGCTTGGTTGGGAATAGAAATGCTTATGTGATAGTTGGTATAGTGGAAAATTTTGCATGGTCTTGTAGATCACTAAACTGCTTCACTTGAATCACTGTTGTTGTTTTGAGATATTAATTTCCTTAATAGATAAACGGGAAGGGCTAGTAAGTAGAAACGTTTAATGGTTGGTCTAAGAAACTTGAAACTGTGCCACACTTAAAATTACCAGCTGATAGAAACAATGGTATATGATTGCTATGAGTGATACATTTCTGATCGGCCTTTTGTTACGCGCTGCGGTCGGGGTAGCTAACAGTGACTTGTCACTGTCACGGACCCTCTTGGAGTGATTTGCATTGTGCCTTGTAAAGATGATTTTCTTGCTGCAACCTTTTAACTCGTGAGTCTATGTTGCGGTTCCTGCCACTTCCACCATCCATATTTGCTAGCCTCTTCGGTACTATGCATTGCCCTTTCTCACATTGAGAGTTAGTGCAAACTTCGCCAGTGCATCCAAATCCTGTGGGAGGACTTTGTTCTCCTACACATAAACCATATATTCTTCCTCAAAACAGCCACCATACCTACCTATGATGGCATTTCCATAGCCATTCCGAGATATATTGCTGCACAACATCCACCTCCATTATGTTACTTGATGATGAGCTCCATGGTTATTTATGCATATTGCTACACTGGCAGGAGCATGCAGTTGGATACATTAGAGATATTTCTTTATGAGTTATGAGTACTAAAAGTGTGATGATTCATTGTAATATAGGATGTTTCCCCTACCTGTGAGTATATATAAAATAAGAAATATAAAAAAATGAAAAAGCCCAAAAAGAAAGAAAAAAAAGGGCCAAAGAGAGAATAAAGAGAGAGGGGGCGCATCACTATCCTTTATACCACACTTGTGCTTCATGTTTAGCACCAATACTTTAGTTTGGAGAGAGTTTTCATATTATCATTCATTCATAACTATGTGGGGAACTTTACATTATAGAACTTGGCTTGTATATTCAATTGATGAGCCTCCTCAAATGATCTCTAGGTCTTCGTGAGCAAGCAAGTTGGATGCACCCCCACTAGTTCTATTGGAGAGCTTTCATACACTTATAGCTCTATGTGCATCCGTTGTGTGGCAATCCCTACTCCTTGCATAGCTTCGATTGTAAGACTTTGTCTTGTCTAATGACCACTTTCAGCTTTGTGAGCCTTTCTTCCATTGACCTTCCAAACCCCCCATAATGTTCTCTTTGCCATAACATTCCGGTGCCAGGGACCAACGCAGAACACTTGCTTGTTTTTAGTGCGCAAATAGTTTAAGATTCAAGCATTGCATCGTGTGGAAAGCTTGACTTGATCCTAACAGGGGTTGTGAAGATTGTTTGACGTGCATGATATTGTTGTTCTTGAAAGCTTAAATCGTCTCTAATAAACTTTACACGGTTGATATTTTATTAGCATTCATTCATTAAAAGTTTTACTTCTTTCTTCTTTGTTTATGCATTACTTGTTGATATCAAATATAGATCACAACTTTAGCTCATTTGATCCTAGTTTACATGCTCTACTTTACATATTATGATCAAGATTGTGTGGTATCATGTCACCTCAGAAATTATTTTGTTTTATCGTTTACCTACTCGAGAACGAGTAAGAACTAAGCTTGGGGATGCTTGATACATCTCAAACGTATCTACAATTTCTGATGTTCCATGTTGATATTATACCAATTGCTACATGTTTTCTGCTTGTTTTCCTACGTTTTCTTATGTTTTCTGGAACTAACCTATTAACAAGATGCCATAGAGCCAGTTCCCTGTTTTCTGTTGTTTTTAGTTTCAGAAAAGTTGTTCTGGAAATATTCTCGGAATTGGAAAATTTGAAAGCCAGAAGTCCTAAAAGTCCCGGAAGCATCCAGAAGTCCTGAAGAGCCCCGGAGGGGGGCCACAGGGTGTCCACACCATGGGGTGGCGCGGGTCCTCTTGGCCGCGCCACCTAGGGGTGTGGGCCCCCTGGCCACCACCCGGCATCGCCCTTTCGCCCATATATACTCCTAGATGTATATACCCTAGGGGAATCGACCTTTTATGCAAAATACATCCGTAGCTCCGCCGCCGCCACCGACAAGTTTCGGGGGACAGATCTCTGTTCTGGCACCCTTCCGGGACGGGGAAGTGCCCCCGGAAGCCATCTCCTCCTATGATGAGGAGGGAGTAGTTCTCCCCCGGGGCTGAGGGCTCTACCGGTAGCTATGTGGTTCATATCTCTCTCCATGGTGTGATCTTTATGTGATCATGAGCTTTGTAATCTAGTTGAATATGTAGATGGATCTTCATCTGTTAGGCTACTCAAGTGGTTTTGTTATCTCCGTAAACACTTTGATCACTGGGTAAAGGTGATAGTGTGTGCACCCTGTGGTTTAGCATGATATTTATATCTTGTTTTGGAAGATGAACCTATGAAATTGTGATGTTTGTTTAGTACTAATTTATGGCGCTCGTAGTGACATTGGGGTGCCCTAGAGAAGGAATATAGACTTGAGGAGTGTTGTTAAAGCCCTACGCAATGATTAGTGTTCATATTCGACCAGAGAGTGGTTCAGAGTAGCATAGTGAAGAGATGGTATTTATGCATTCAATTATGTTTTCATTGTTGAGAGTGTCCTCTAGTGAAAGTAAGAGCCCTAGGCCTTATTTCCAAGCATTGAAACATCGTTTTCCGCCTGTTCTGCTACATGTTTGCTTGCTGCCATATTTATTTCAGATTGTTATTATCACTTATAATCATCCATACTGCTTGTATTTTACTATCTCTTCGCCGAACTAGTGCACCTATATACCTGACAAGTATATTGGGTGGGTTGGGGACACAAGAGACTTCTTGTATATTGACTGCAAGGTTGCTTAAGAGGGATATCTTTGACCTCTACCTCCCTGAGTTCGATAAACCTTGGGTGATCCACTTAAGGGAAACTTGCTACTGTTCTACAAACCTCTTCACTTGGAGTCCCAACACTGTCTACAAGAATAGAAGCGTGCGTAGACATCACCGGTGATTCTCGGTTGATGCACACCACCGAGGTCACCCCAGCGCTATCAGCTGACTGGGAGAAGACTGGCTCCACCCTGGGGACCACACCCGTGGTTGGGCCGGCGGAGCCCTGCACGCACAGGGCTCGACGCTCTCGAGCGCACGGCATGACATCCTTCGTCCCGGGAAATGACATCACCGACTCATAGTGGCCTAGCTACCGAGAGCGGCGGGCGAGCGCCCGGGCAGGGTGCTGCTACGCGTTCAACAAGGACCCATGGGAGGCAAGGTGGCCTTCAGCCTCCCGGCCTCGCCTCCCACCTCGCTACACCGACGGCATTCCCCCGTTGGACTTCCTACGGAAGTACGAGGCGCGAGTCAGGGCTGCCGGGGGAGGTGACCGGTGCCTCCTGAGGTACTTCCCCTGGCTCTCTGCGGCCATGTGCTCGCGTGGCTGCTAAATCTCCCTCACAACTCCGTGAACTCGTGGAAGGACCTGCGCGCAGTTCCTCCAACGCTTTCGCCACTGCGGCCATCTTCCCCGAGGTGAGCCCGAGAGTCACGTGTCTCTCTGGCGCTTCGCCATGGGACGCAGCGGTCCCGGCTCGTCGGAGGCGCACAACACAACTCTCCATGTTGCGTGCATCCTTGGCGGGTCTCTCGCCCCGCCCTCCGGGCGCCACCTCAAGCGGGCACCGCGAGATGTCAACGCCGCCCTCCACGGAGGCGAGCCGTCCACACCGGCCCTCAAGTGGTCACAGTAGGAGATCTCCTTTGATGTCGCCGATCACCCCAAGGTTGTCGCCTCGGTGGGAACCATCCGGCTGGTGTGTACCCCTACGATCAACCACGGCGATGTCTCAAAGACGCTCGTTGACGGAGGCGCCGGCCTCAACGTGATCTCTCTCGAGACCTTTGAGAGGTTGCACATCCCGCGCGACCGCATCAAGGCCACTAGACCCTTCACTGGAGTAACCAGCGGCACAACCGTGCCATTGGGAAGGGTTTGACTCGCGGTCACGTTTGGCACTCGCAAAACTACCGCACCGAGGAGATCGACTTCGACGTCGCCCACATCAGGCTGCCCTACAACACCATCCTTGGCTACCCAACGTTGGCCAAGTCCATGGCCGTCACACACCACGCGTACAACATGGTCAAGATGCCCAGGAGCAGAGGGCCCCTCGTTGTTCACGGGGACGTGAAGGACACGGTGCGTTCCATGGAGGACGTCTACAAGGAGGATGCAACATCACACCCCATCGACGAGGGCAACCTCGGGGACGCTGTCGAGCCTCCGAAGAATAAGTAGCTGTTATCTCATTAGAGGGAGGCTATAAAGAAGGTCTCCTTGAACCCTGACGGCACGGGGCCTTCACTCATTATCGGAGCCGGGTTGCCTCCCAAATAGGAAAGCGCGCTCGTCGCCTTACTTTGGGAAAACGCGGACATGTTCGCATGAACAACGTCCGATATGCCCGATGTACTAAGGGAGGTGATTGAGCACCATCTGGCGATGTGCTTGGGCGCACGCCCGGTCAAGCAAAAGGTCCGTCGCTAGTGCCCAGAGAAGCAGGAATTCATCGTTTGGGAAGGGGAGAAGCTCCTGGACGCCAAGATCATCCACGAGATTATCCATGCCGGGTGGATCTCCAACCCCGTCGTCGTCTCCAAGAACATGGTTGGAGGACGTCTCTGTGTGGACTTCACCGACCTCAACAAGGCCTGCCCAAAGGATCCATATCTTCTCCCGAGGATCGATCAAATAGTGGACTGCACCATTGGGTGTGACCTCCTCTGTTTCCTGGACGCCTTCTCAGGCTATCATCAGATCAAGATGGTCAAGGAGGATGAAGAAAAGACCGCCTTCATGACATCTCACGGAGTGTTCTCCTACGTCAGCATGCCTTTCGGTATGAAGAACGAGGGAGCCACTATCCAGCGGCTCATGCGTATCACCCTGGGGATGAAAATAGGGAAGAATGCAGAGGCCTACGTCGACAACATCATCGTCGAGACTCGTGAAGAGTGCACGCTCATTGATGACCTCGCGGAGACATTCCAGAACCTCCGCAGGGTCAACATCATGCTCAACCCCGACAAATGTGTATTTGGGGTTGCGGCTGGGAAGCTGCTAGGATTCCTGGTGTCCCATGTGGGCATCGAGGCCAACCCCGACAAGATTCGGGCCATTGAAGAAATGCAACCTCCACGACGAATGAAGGATATGAAATGCCTTGCGGGATGCGTGGTGGCGCTGGCGTGCTTCATCTCCAGGTTTAGCGACAAGGCTCTGCCATTCTTTAAACTCCTGAAGCATTCGGGGCCATTCAAATGGACTGCCGAGGGAGCTGCTGCATTTGAGGAGCTCAAAAGGTATCTGGCAAGCCCTTCCATACTCGTCGTGCCGTGACTGCGGGAGCCGCTGCGCCTATACCTGGCGGCCACTCCTCAGACAGTTGGTGCTGCACTCGTAGCTGAAAGGCCAGTTGGAAATAAAAGAGCGCCCTGCCCGACCTAGAGCCCACGCCCGCTTCTCCCTAAGAGGAATCCACTGCAAGGCAAGACCTCCACAAGGAGGATGCCCTCATGCAGCCTCAGGAGAGCCCCAATGTGTCAGGACAACTCACTGCCGGGACCTCTCCAGTCGCTCTCGTCGAACACCTTGTCTACTTTGTTAGCACCGTGCTTCGAGATGCCCACGAGAGGTACCCCATGCAGCAGAATCTCCTATACGCGCTCCTTGTAGATTCAAGGAATCTTCTCCACTACTTAGAGGGGCACCCCATCACCGTGGTGTCAACCTTCCCCCTTGAGCAGATCCTTCGAAATTCCAACGCCACGGGGCGTTTCACATAGTGGGATGTCGAGCTCCACCACTTCGAGCTCCAGTTCCTCACAACCAAGACCATCAAGGGAGGAGTTCTGGCGGAGTTCAACGTAGAGTGGACAAACCCACCACCAGAAGAACACCCTGAAGAGGAGACAGCCGTCCCCTGCAAGCTTGCTCCCGGAGAATGGACCATTCACTTTGACGGCGCCTTCTCCTCCAGGGGCTGGCGTCTGATACGTCCATTTTGTATCACTATTTTATATTGTAATTTTCTGTTATTCAGTGATATATTTCATGTTATGATGCATTACTTCTGTTATTTATCTTATTTTGCAGGTTTCATAATTTTTGGAGAATAAACACCGGGACCAGAAATCTGATGGAAAAAGCACCATCAAGACACCCTATTTCAGAAGATCAAAAGAAGAGGGGGGACACCGCAGAGGTATTAGAAGTTCAGAAGAGTAAGCCAGCCGCAAGGGGAGCCAGAGGGGGGCCACCAGGGGCCCACACCATGGGGTGGCGCGCCCCCCGGCCGTGCCGCTGATGGTGCAGGTCTTGCACTCGTTGGGAGACCCCAAGAGGAAGGTATGATGAGCAGAGCAGCAGTTTTCCCTCAGTAATAAACCAAGGTTTAATCAACTAGTAGGATGAAGGAGTAACTTCAGAAGGTTGAAGCAGATGAGATGGCAGGGCGCACTACCGGTTCAGAAGCAACGTGGAACCTACACAACACAATCAAATCACTTTGCCCCCAAAAAAGTAGTGAGGTTGTCAATATCACCGGTTTTGCTGAACACAAAGAGGTTAAACGTATGGTGTGGAAAACAGTAGGAAAACAATATGAAAGTAGTATGAGAGCGGTATGAAAGCAGTAGGTGTTTTATCATTATGAGGAAAAAGTACCGAGGTCCATAGTTCACTAGTGGTGTCTCTCTATGAAAGATAAATAACATGTGTGGTGAACAAATTACAACTGGGCAATTGACAGATATGAAGGCTGCACCGTAGTGCATATGCAAGACATAAAGATTACTATGCAATTCATGCGGGCATTACAACAAGATACATAGACCGTTATACAACTGCATCTATGACTAAAAATCCACCCTTCGAATATCATCCGAACAAACGTTGGGTATTAAGTTGCAAGCAACACATAATCGTAGTAAGCAAAGTGTGTAATGTAAACAATAACATCATCCTTAGACAAAGCATTTTTGTTTTCTCCCTAATGGCAACAACACATCCTCCATCCGTCACGTTTCTGTCACTCGAGCATAGATGAAAAGGAGGCATGAAACCACTATCGAGCATAAATACTCCCTCTTGGAGTTACTTGCATCTACCTGGCCAGAGCATCTACTAATAACGGAGATCATGCAAGATCATAAATAACATAAGCATGAAGATAACATGATAGATTAATAATCAGAAGACATAGCATTCAACATTCATCAGATCCCAGCAAACACAACATGTAGCATTACATAGAGATGATCTTGATCATGTTAGGCAGCTCACAAGATCTAAACACGAGGCATAAAGTGGAGAAGACAACCATCTAGCTACTGCTATGGATCCGTAGTCCAGGGATGAACTACTCACGCATCACTTCGGAGGAGGGCATGGTGGTGTAGACCCCTCCGGTGATGATTTCCTCCTCCGACAGGGTGCCGAGGAGAGCTCGAGAACCCTCCCGATCTCGGGATGACTGTGACGGCGGCCTCGGGTGTTTTTCGGGGAAAAGTGGGATTGTTTTAGGGTTTATGCCTCGGGGGGAATAAATAGGCGAAAGGGCAAAGGCGGTGGAGGCTCAGGGGCCCCCACACCGCCGCGCTACCCTATGGTGTGGGCCCCTGAGGCCCCCCTCCGGGTCCCTTCGGGGCTCCGTGGAACCTCCGGGATTTCTAAGACTTCGGGCTTCGAATTTTCCAGTTCTGAGAATATTTCCAGAACGACTTTTCTGAAACTAAAAACAACAGAAAACAGGGAACTGGCTCTATAGCATCTTGTCAATAGGTTAGTCCGAAAAATCGATAAAAATGACATAAAGTGTATAGCAAACATGTGGGAAACAATAACAAAACAACATGGAACATCCAAAATTAAGGATATGTTTATGACGTATCAACATCCCCAAGCTTAGTTCCTACTCGTCCTCGAGTAGGTAAACAATAAAAACACATAATTTCTGACGTGACATGCTACCAACATAAACTTGATCATCAATAATGTAAAAGCATAAGTAAGCTGAGATCATAGAACTTTAACACAAGCATGATAAATAGAACTTTAAGAATAAAGCATAGCAATCACCTTGCATAATGAGAAGTAACTCAAATAAAAGATCATGAATAACAATGCAAAGAAAGATATACGTTTGTTTCAAGTATAGAGAAAGCATGTCAAAGTGATATTCCGCTAGTCCTTAAGAGTGGGGAAAAACATAAATGCGAGGACACCTTCAAAGTTCATGAGGAAGACAAGAACAAATAATTAGAGAGCTAGCAATAACACGTCATGAATCAATTAATAATGTTTCTAGGACAAATGCACATAAAACTCAGAATTGCAAAAATGCTCTCTCAATTGTGCATAAAGTTAAAAGATGGAGACTCAACATAAAAGTAAAAGAAAGTCCCTTCGCAGAGGGAAGCATGGATAACTCATGTTCTAGAGCTTTTATTTTATTAAACAGAGGTATGAATTTTTTTTAAGAGAGGTGTATGCTTATGTCAACGAATGGTAAACAGAAAATACAGTACGTCACAAGCCAACTAGACTTCACAAGTGCATCTCCCATAGAAGGACGCATCTGGGTAGAAGGTCATCCCCCTTTCTATTTTCTTTACACAATTATGCTTCGACTTTTAAATCATGGGCAAAAATAGTGAAGAGAATTTGTGTTATTAATTTGGGGCTAGGCACCCCGCGGTCAGCTCTTCTATCATTGGATAAGCGGATGAAGCCACTAGTCGAGGGTGTGAAAATCCAATCAACAAGTGAGATAAAGATTCTCTATTTACGTCCTCATGAGCTAAAACAGGAGTAATTTTGAAAGTTTTAAAGGTAACACATGAGCAATTTACTTTGGAGTGGCGGTTAAATACCACATGTAGGTAGGTATGGTGGACACAATGGGAAAACTTTGGTTTTAGGAAGTTGGATGCACGAGTAGAGCTCATACTCAGTACATGTGGAGGCTAGCAAAAGACTGGGATCGACAAATCAAGAGAGCATAAGAGCCATAATCATGCATAGCGACATAAACATCATTAATCAAAGCATAAGTGGTACCAAAAGTTCAAAAAATAAATGATCATAGAGTCTATTCGTGACTGGTTCATAGTCATAAAAATGGTGTGAGCATGCGCCAAGTCAACCAAATAAAACATCCAAAGGAGAATACCACAAATTTATGCTTCAATATGACAAGAACAACTCATGATTCTTTCAATGGCACATTAAACACTCTCAGTTATTTGAGGCTAATCATGCTACTCAATAACCACAAGGCTTTAAAACTAAAATAACATCTAGCATGATATGAAAAAGTTCTAGCCACAGTCCATACAAGCTTCTACTTGCACCGTTAAAAATTCTACTTCAAGCAGCAGTTTCTTTTCCCAACAAGAACCATACAAATAATGATTTAACAAAAACTCTCTACATGCTACAGAAAACAAACATGAGAGGACTCACATAACACTACTAAAATTAGCAGCTCTGGATAAGAGATGCAATGAAAACGAGAGCAAAACAGGAAATATTGCAGCGGGTAGAAGAAAAACTAAGAATACTAGGATAGCAAGTATTCAAACGAAAAAGCAGAGCGTGTCTCTGTCGGGGGGTTACCCCCGAGTAGGGTAAAGACAGGTGGTAAAGGCCGCTTACAGAAGAAAGGTTTGGCCGAGTAGCCGACTACCAGTTACTCGCTACCCGGTAGACTGCTACTCGGTCTAACCTCAAGATGACCAGAAGGAGATATCAATCAAGTTCTACCCTGACGAGTAGAAGGTTTGGCCCGAGTACAAATGGCGGGAACCTACTCGGGCAGAAAGTCAAAGGAGCCGTTCTGACACAGGATCCCGCGTATCCTGGGTCCGTACTTGGCAGCATTCGAACTACTGTTCACGTGGGGACGGCCTGCCTGACAGTGACAGCATGGAAGCAGGCCGTGGCAGGATAAGGGGGCCTACTCTGTGCCTAGGTACAGTGATACCAGTCTGTCCCCTAGTTTTGCCCAACGACTTTACAGAAGCAGCCAAGATCAACGACCAAAGCTGTCAGCGGGTACTCGGAGAAAGGACAGTGTGCACACTATGTCGACACTTGTCTAGATTTGGACGTATCCGGCTGGGCACCATGTATATAAGGTGCCCCGCCGCCTCCTGCGCGAGGCATGCTCCCATAGACGCTAACGGTTGCTCCCTGGAAACCCTAGAATTCCTAAGTTCTTGACCTAGCTCTACTCGGAGAGGAGAGAAGGGCTACTCGGTAACGATACCATTTGTACTGTGACTACTCGGAGAGACATCGAAATACACAGAGAAAGGCAGGAGTAGGGGTTTTACCTCCTCACGAGGGCCCTGAACCTGGGTATATCGTGTTGTTTGTGTTGTGTGGATCTTACCTCACGCGGCTACTCGTCGCGTGATCCCTCCCCGGACACCTCCAGCGTCCATCGTCCCCACATCTTTAGCCATCCCATGGCATCTGCCGTGACACCACCACGACAGTTGGCGCCCACCGTGGGGCAACCAGCGGCGCTGGCTGGAGTTTCTGTTCGGACGGGATCTTCATCTGCGGAGCGCGTAGTTTGTGGCCTTGTCCACAGATTCGGCTCCTTCGACTTCGTCACCGACAACGCCGGCTGTTTCGGCGGCATGGCCATGCCGGAGGGCGGCTCGGTGATCTCCTTCGGCTCTCACCTCGTCTACGTCGCCACCGTCGCCAACAACACCTACCCCGAGCGGGTGCACGATGCGGAGGATCCTCCCGCGGTGGTTGCTGCTCGCGGAAGGCCCGCATGCAGCTCTGCGTGCTGCGCTGAGGTGATGGTGACGGGCTTGGCGGCGAACGCTGGCGCAGCTGCTGCTGGTGCTGCGGCCGTCGTCGAGGAGGTTGACGACCCGCCCGCTGGTGGCAGGAACCACCGGCCCTACGAGAAGGAGAGCAACCTGCCACCTTCCACGTCTACGGTCATCCCCGCGTCTGCTGCGCGAACCGGGATGCCCACTCCCACCGACGTCGAGCTCCTAGCCGCAAGGGAGCAGCTCGAGCGGCAACGCCAGGAGCTGCTTGCCGAGCAGGCGGAGTTGGAGAAGATCAGGTTGGAGCTGAGCCTGGACCAGCTCGAGTACAACAAGGCTCACGGCTTCACGCCGGTTGCCAGGAGGCCCAGCAGGGTGGGCGCTACGCGGCGCAACCTGGGTGCCGAGATGGCGACCGTTGCGGAGGAGCCCGCGCAGTCCGCCACCGCGAACACCTTCACAAGGCCAAGGTACAGCACACCCGCCAAGACGCTCAGAGCCGCGCAGGCTGTGGCTGCCGAGTTGCCGCGCCTAGATGGAGAGGCGCGTCTCAGGCAGCAGGAGAGGCTCAACGAGTTGGTGCTGGAGGCCGCCAGGCAGAACGAGGAGTTCCGCAAGGCCAACCCGGGAGCTGGAGCTTCGCAGGTGGTTCACTCGCATGCGGCAAGATCTAACGATCAAGCCTCATCTCCGCATCCTAGCCGCGAGAAGAGCCGCAGCGGGAGTTCGGGTAGAGACAGGCAAATGCAGGTGTATGACCCGGCTGCTGCCGCGAAACAGGTTGCTGTGCCGCAGCAGCCCGGGCAGGAACACAACGCTGCAAGAGCAGGCTCTCAAGCCCATCAAGCTCAAAGCCGTGCCCGAGAAGCCGCGCGTCCGGGTACTTCTCGGCAACCCGCAGCTCAGCCTACTCGGCAGAGGCAGCAGCCGCGCCCAGTGGCACCAGTCGCCAACCCGGTGGAGCAGCCTGCAGCCATGCAGGTGGATAGGTATGATGATGGCTACTCGGCTATGGAGATGGCTGGTTATGACATCCATGACCGTGTTGGTGAGCGCGTGTTGGCGCCTGGAGATGCAAGGCATCAGTTGGATCGTCTCAGCTTGTCGGCGCGGCTTGAGAGCACGGGTCCCCCTGGCCCCGAGTGCTTTGGCCCGCGCATCATGAACGAGCCATCCGTGAAGGGCTTCCAGCTCGCAAGAGGCACCAAGAGCTACAATGGTAGCACCAAGCCTGAAGATTGGCTCAACGACTACGTCACCGCAGTCCATATTGCGGGTGGCAACAGGAGATGGGCGGTGCGCTACGTGCCGCAGATGCTAGAGGGTCCAGCTCGCACTTGGCTCAACAACTTGCCCAAGCACAGCATAAACTGCTGGCTGGACTTCTCGGACGCATTCGTCAGCAACTTCACCAGCACCTACAAGAGGCCGAATAGGCCACAGCAGTTGTCGGCTTGCAGGCAGCGAGAAGACGAGACGGACCGCGAGTACCTTACTCGGTGGAGCACCTTGAGGAACACCTGTGAGGGTGTGAATGAGGCACAGGCCATCACTTGGTTTGCGCAGGGTTGCCGACATGGCAGCATGCTTTGGCAGAGATTGCAGAGGGAGATGCCGAACACCTTGGCCGAGACCATCAAGATTGCGGATCAGTACGCACTCGGCGATCCCACTCAGCCATTGATGGACTCCTCTGAGCCGAGAAGGAACTTCAACAGCAGCAAGCGCAACGAGTTCCGCAACAAGCGCCGAGTAGATACTCGGTATGATCCCGAAGAGGTGAATGCAGTGAATGTTGGAGGCGGTGGTGGCCAAAGGCAGAAACCTGCTGGAGCCTACGGGCAGAACCAGAACCAGGGCCAAGGCAACAAGAAACCGTTCCGCACTGCGCAGCCGGGTAGCGGAAACTCCGAGCAGCCGAAGAAGTTTGTCTTCGATGACATGAAGGATGGTCCATGCAGCTTTCACACTCACCACCCCTCAAGGCCTGCGAACCACACTACTCGGCAGTGCGAGTGGTGGGATGTGATCAAGAGTGATGGCTTGCCCCCTCCTCCTCCTCTGCCAGCTGCCAATGCTACTGTTCAGCCTACTCGCGCTCCCGCGACTCGGCCGCCAGTCTATCCGAGAAGAGAGAATGTCAACCAGGTGGCTTTAGGAGCCAACCGGAACTTCAACAACGAGAGATACCGCAACAACAACAACAACTACAACCGCAACAACAACAACAGAGGCAACAACAACTATCAGGGCAACAACAATGGCAACAATGGCAACAATGGGGGCAATGGCTCCAATCAGTACCAAGAGCACCATGAGAGCTATATGATCTTCACTTCTGAGGCAGTCGACAAGCAGTCACAGCACAGGCGGGCCATGGAGGTCAATGCAGTGATTCCGGCTGTCCCTCACTACATGTACTGGTGCGACCAGGAGATCAGGTGGACTCGGGCAGATCATCCCAAGGTGATGCCCAACCCGGGCACCTATGCTTTGGTGCTAGATCCTACCTTCCTGGGCCCCGAGAAGAATGTGAGGTTCAGCAAGGTGCTGATCGACAACGGCAGCAGCATCAACATCGTGTATAAGGACACACTCGAGAAGCTTGGCCTGGCCGAGAACATGATGCTGCCCAGCAAGACCACCTTCCATGGCATTGTGCCCGGGATCTCATGCAACCCGATTGGCCGAGTGTGGATTGATGTACTATTCGGTACTCGGGAGAACTGCCGCACTGAGCGCCTGCAGTTTGAGGTGGTGGATCATCAGAGCCCCTATCATGCTCTACTCGGCAGGCCTGCTCTGAGCAAGTTCATGGCCTCTACTCATGTGGCTTATCTGAAGATGAAGATCCCCGGCCCCAATGGCATTATCACCATCTCGGGAGATTACAAGAAGTCCATGGAGTGCGCCTCTGCTAGCTCCCAGCTGGCGGAATCAATGGTGATTGCTGCCGAGAAGAAGAAGATGTACGAGGTGGTGGCCATGGCTCAGTCCGCACAGGCTGGCGCACAAGGTGTGCCGAGTACCCAGCATGGTACTGCTTTCCAAGCTGCCAAGGAGACCAAGACAGTCCAGGTTGACCCCGAGTTCCCGGAGCGCGTGGCCATCATTGGTTCCGGGTTGGAGGAGAAATAGGAAAGCGCGCTCATCCACTTCCTCCGTGAGAATCGGGATGTTTTCGCCTGGACCAATGAAGATCTACCAGGAGTCCCGAGGGAGTTGGTTGAGCACTCTTTGCATGTGCGTCCTGACGCCAAGCCCGTGAAGCAGGCCTTGCGCCGTTTCGGGGATGAGAGAAGGAAGGCCATCGGTGATCAAATCACCAAGCTGCTGATCAGTAACTTCATCATGGAAGTACTGCACCCGGACTGGTTAGCCAACCCGGTCATGGTCGAGAAGAAAAAGGAAGATCCCAAGGCTGCCACCGCATGGCGCATGTGCGTCGACTACACCGACTTGAACAAGGCATGCCCCAAGGATCCCTTCCCGCTACCTCGCATCGATCAGGTGATCGATTCCACCGCCGGCTGTGAACTGTTGTCTTTCATAGATGCCTACTCTGGTTTCCACCAGATTGCACTCAACCCTGCTGATCAAATAAAGACTGCTTTCATTACCCCGTACGAGGCTTATTGCTATCGTGTCATGTGTTTTGGCCTGAGGAATGCGGGTGCAACCTATCAGAGATGCATGCAGAAATGCTTGCACGACCAGCTCGGCAAGAATGTGCAGGTGTACGTAGATGACATTGTCATCAAAACGAATAAAACACATACTCTGCTTGCCGACCTGGAGGAAACCTTTGCTAACCTACGCAGGTACAAAATGAAACTGAATCCGAGTAAGTGTACCTTTGGTGTACCAGCTGGAAAGCTACTCGGTTTTCTGGTTTCTAGTCGGGGCATTGAAGCCAATCCGTCTAAGATAAAGGCTATTGAGAGCATGTCTTTGCCGAGATCATTAAAGGATGTGCAGAAATTCACGGGTTGTCTGGCATCTCTGAGCCGTTTTCTTGGCCGAATGGGCGAGAAGGCTCTGCCTCTGTACCAGCTGATGAAGAAGAGTGACAAGTTTGTCTGGACTCCACAGGAGGATGTGGCATTCAATGAGCTGAAAGCAATGCTGGCTAGCGCTCCCGTCTTGGCTAGTCCGCTACCCAAGGAGCCTATGCTGCTGTACATTGCTGCGACTAACCGAGTAGTTAGCGTGGTGATAGTAGTGGAGCGAGAAGAAGAAGGCAAGAGTGTGCAGCGCCCAGTCTATTATCTCAGTGAAGTGCTGTCCAGTTCCAAGCAAAACTATCCTCATTACCAGAAGATGACATATGGTGTGTACCTGGGCGCCAGGAAGCTGAAACATTACTTCCAGGAGCACCCCATCACTGTTGTGAGCTCTGCTCCCATCTCGGACATCATGGGAAACAAGGAGGCGAGTGGCAGAGTAGCCAAGTGGGCAATCGAGCTGGCCGCGTACGCTCCCGGGTACGCGAGAAGAGAAGCAATCAAGTCTCAAGTCCTGGCGGAATTTCTTGTGGACTGGGCCGAGATGCAATATGAACCTCCTGCTCCAGTTTCCAACTATTGGAAAATGCACTTTGATGGCTCAAAGGTGAAAGAAGGCCTTGGTGCTGGCGTTGTGCTTACATCACCCAAGCGTGATCAGCTCAAGTATGTGTTGCAGATTCATTTCAAGGCATCCAACAATGTAGCCGAGTACGAGGCAGTGGTGCATGGTTTGCGAGTAGCAAAGGAGGTTGGTGTGCAGCGCATTATATGCTATGGCGATTCGGATCTGGTGGTACAGCAAGTCTCGGGTACCTGGGATGCTTTGGATGCCAACATGGCGTCGTATCGCTTCCTGGTGCAGTCAATGACTGGGTTTTTCGAAGGCTGTGAGTTCCAGCACATTCACCGAGCAGAGAACGAAGCCGCAGACGAGCTATCCAAGTTGGGATCTTCTCGGCAATCCATCCCGGCAGGGATTGCCTTGGAGCATTTGAGGAAGCCATCCATCAAGCCTTCCCCCAACTCGGAATCCATCTTTGTTCCTTCTCTGCCGAGTGAGGAATCTGACCCAATGGAGATTGACTGGGAGAGTGCTGCAGGGAACCCGGGGACTGCCGTCCTCTACTCGGGGACTGCCGTTCCCTACTCGGGGACTGCCATTCCTTACTCGGGGACTGCCATTCCCTACTCGGGGACTGCCATTCCTTACTCGGGGACTGCCATTCCTTACTCGGGGACTGCCATTCCCTACTCGGGGACTGCTATTCCTTACTCGGGGACTGCCATTCCTTACTCGGGGACTGCCGCCCTCAACCCAGAAGCTGTTGCATTCATTGAAGAAGTTCTCGCCAATCGGTCTGGGCTGCAGAGAAGCGCTCCTACTCCTCCTGTGCAACCACCAGAGCATGTCCCAATGGAAATGGACGAACCAGTGTTTCCCGTGCGGGAGACACCGAGTTGGGCAATGCTCATATTATCCTTTCTAAGGGACGGCACTTTACCTGGAGATGAGGTGACTGCGAGGCAGATTCAGAGAAGGTCCAAGGGTTACACCATAGTCCGAGATGTGCTGCATAAGAGAAGTGCCACCGGCGTGCTGCAACGTTGTGTGAGCCCAGAAGAAGGAGAAGAAATCCTGGTGGAGATACATCAAGGGGAGTGTGGGCACCACGCCTCTTCTCGGGCTCTGGTCAAGAAAGCTTTTCGGCATGGCTTCTACTGGCTCACTGCACTGCAGCAAGCTGAAGATATTGTGAGGAAGTGCACCGGCTGCCAGATGTTCGCAAGTAAGATTCACATGCCAGCTTCCGAGTTGAAAACAATTCCTATCACATGGCCATTTGCTGTCTGGTGTTTGGATATGGTTGGTCCTTTCAAGCCGGCTAAAGGCAATATGACACATATCTTGGTCATGGTGGACAAGTTCACCAAGTGGATCGAGGTGAAACCTATTCGGAAGTGCGATGGGGTCACAGCCGTGAAATTCGTGAAGGATATAATCATGAGATATGGCTACCCGCACAGTATCATCACCGACAATGGCACCAACTTTGCAGAGGGGGCAATGGTGCGATTCTGCAGAGATAAGCATATCCGACTAGACGTTGCGTCAGTCGCGCACCCTGCCCCCAATGGGCAAGTTGAGAGAGCAAATGGGATGGTACTGGCAGGCATCAAGCCAAGGCTGATTGAGCCGTTGCTGAAAACACCTGGGTGTTGGCTAGAAGAGTTGCCAGCGGTGTTGTGGAGTCTAAGGACTACCCCTAACCGGTCAACCGGCTACACGCCATTCTTCTTGGTATACGGGGCTGAGGCCGTGTTGCCAATAGACTTAGAGCATGACTCCCCCCGAGTAGCCCTCTACACTGAGGTGGAGGCGAGAGAAGCTCGAGAAGACGACGTTGACCTGCTTGAAGAAGCAAGAGAGCTAACTCTGTCACGTTCGGCTATCTACCAGCAAAACCTGCGGCGTTATCATAGCCGAAAGGTGAACCCAAGGGTTTTCCGAGAAGGAGACATGGTCCTTAGGCTGGTGCAACGCACAGCCGGGATGCACAAGTTGTCTCCTCCATGGGAAGGGCCTTTCATTGTCAGCAAAGCGCTGCACAATGACGCGTACTATCTTGTAGATGTGCGCCCATCGCAGGCGAACAGGGCAGATAAAGCTGGAGAGGAAACCAAGCGTCCCTGGAATGTAGCTCTACTTCGTCGTTTTCATTCGTGAGCAAAGATGTGTATGTACCCTCTCATCCGAGTTGAAATTCTACTCTGCAATCTAAAATTGTTCTCGGGGACTGCCCTCGTCCAAAATTGCTCTAAGTGTTTTTCCTACTCGGATTGTTCCTTTGTCTATTCGGTTGCTCCACTTCAGAACTCAAAAGTGCATTGAGTACTGTGTTTAAACCTATATGCCAACTCTTCGACTTTGCTGCTGTCCGAAACCCGGCTTCATGGCAAGCAAGAGAACAAGCAAAAGGTCAATGAGCACACGAAAATCACTAAGGAAGAAAGAGTGCAGGAACCGAGTAGATTGTCGGTTACTCTTTGTTCCCCGTTTTCGTCTTCTCGGCTAGGTGGTGGGCTGCGTTACCATGATTGTTTCTAGCGGCTAAGTATTTGCAGCTCTGCTACTTGATTCTTGTGACTCGAATACCAAACAAGCGACAAGTCGCAGGTAGAGCAGAGATGAAAAGACATGGTGAATAAGAAATGCTACTCGGGGACTCGCATGGAAACACAACTCGGCATTAAGCCAGTGTCGTTCAAATTGATTAATGTCAACATAAACAGAGTGGGCATAAAAACTGAGTAGCAAGCAAGATAAAGGTAGTCTATTACATCTGCTCCCGGCATCCCGGGGATCTGATAAGAGTTCAAGTGAGAAAAGATTGCAGGTTGCTTCAAGTTGAGGAGGCGGTGTTCTCGGCGCTGGCCTTGGTTGAGGTTTCCTCGGCGGCGGTCTTGGCAGCAGTTTTTTCAGTGGCGGTCGCAGCAGCTGTTCCTTCCGTGCTAGCTTGAGTGGCATCCGCTCCCGTCTGGGCGGTGGCGGATTCCGTCATCTCGGCATCTTGCTGGGCGGCGGCCTGGTCAGAAGTGGCCGTGGCCACCGAGACGGGTCCTGGAGCCGAGGAGGAGCATGAAGCGTGGCCAGGAGGGGGCACCGTGTCGTCGAGAGTAGCACCTGAGGAGGTGCCGAAGTCGAGTGGCTCGCTGTCGATGTGCGCCCCTTCGTCTTCATCGCTACTCGCGACAACGGCAGTTTTTCCCTTCCCGGCCTTGCCCTTGGGAGATTCGAAGAAGTCACCAAGTTCTTCCTCTTCGTCATCATCTTCTTCGTCCTCGTACTCGGTGTCGGGTTCGGGGACGCCATCGATGTAGACCTCCGTCTCGGCGCACTCTGCGACCTCATACGCAATCTGCTTGCGCAAGGCCACGCTCTCGGCATCCGTCTCCCACTTGGAATTATTGCGCTTCCCGCGGATGCGCTGCATATCCAGGTTTTCATACCAAGATGCTATGCAGAGAAGCATCACGTCCGCACCAGCACGGGCTCCAGAGGCTCGCCATTTTTTCAGCTCGGCCTTCACGTTCTCCAGCTTGAGGGCGAGATCCCGCATGTTCCTTGGCTGGGGGTCATGAGGCCAGAACAGCCGGTGGAGCTCAAAGCCCGCATGCATCAAATCAGTTCCGACGCCGGCCAGCTGTTCGAAGTAACCCTTGAGCACCAGCAAGCTGTCCTCGATATCAGCCCTGGTGTCAATTGGCTCACCCAGCGAGAGGCGAACTGCTCGGGCCTTGGCTATCGTAGGCGCAGAGGAAGAATCAAGGCGAGGCCAGATATCTGAAATAGCAAGTGGCGAGATCAAAAACCGAGAAAGAAAAAAGGAGCCGGGAAGGAACAAGACCGAGAAGAAAAGGTGCAATGAAGAGAAAACTTACCGATCAGTTGGCGGCGCAGCTGCTGCAGCTTGGTTCTCCAGGACTCCTCGTTGCCAATGTGCTTTGATTGGATCAGGCGCAAGCTATCCATCTGAGCGAAGAGATCAGCATTGGTCTTCTTCAAGGTTTCGCATTCAGACTCGAGGGCCCTCTCCTTGGCCTTGAAAGTGGTCTCGGCCTTGGCCTTCTCGGCGATGGCCTTGTCCCTCTCGGCGCCAATCTTCACGGCATCTTGGAGTGCCTTCTGAAGCTGAACCTGCAGCTTCTCCATCTCGGTGGTGTGGTCCTTCACCAGAGTAATGGCCTGGGCGGCTAGCTGTTTCTCCACCTCCGCTGGCTTGACGCACTCCTGGTGTGCCTCAGCAAAGGACTTATGATCTTCTGCGAAGAGATAGATGAGGTTAGTAAATAAGCAGAGAAGAACCAAATTCAAGGTCACACCGAGTAAACAGCAAACTCACCTTCAAGTCTCTTTATGGTGGCCTCGGCGTTCTCCACGAAAGTGCGGCATTTCTCATGCTCATCGGCCAAGGCCTTCAGTTTGTCTGCAGAGAAGGAAAGGTTAGCGCGTGAGAAAGCAGAAGCGGGCGTAAACATAAAACGCATAAACCGCGTGGCTAAAGGCGTACCTTGCACTTCGGCCAGCTGTTGGGTGCTGTCGTTTGCATTTTTGCTCGCGGCCTCAGCAGCTATCTTCTCCTTCTCCAACGCAGCAATTCGCCTCCTGGCGATGGAGTGGTTCCACAGAAGGATGCGGTACAAGTGTGTCCGCTTAAGGACGCTATCCTGAGAAGCGAGAAGAAGCGAGTTAGAAAAAGCAGAGAAGATTCAACCCGAGTAGGAGGCTACTCGGGGAGTATCCATATACTCGGCTAGAATCTCGGGGACTGGGGGTGATGGTAAAGAACAAGGAAGGCGAATAGAAGAGAAGGAATCTCAACTCGGAAAAGGCAAAAAAGACTTACTGCGTAGCTCTGTTCGATATCTTCGGCGTTCTTGCGGTGCAAGAACATCTTGGCTGCGAGGGTTGCGGTATCAGTAGAGACGGACATGGGCTGGTGTCCCAGATCAACCTTGTTCCAATCCACGCGGTAGTGGTCGATGGAGCCAAGGGTCAAGCCGTGCCATTTCTCCTCTCCGAGAACCCTGCTGTCCCACCTGGCGTTGATGTGGCCAACAGTGTCCAGTACTTGCTCAAGACCCTTGGAGGTTATTGGCTTGTCTTGGGCTCCCCGAGAAGCAATATTGACGGGTTTGTTTTGAGCTGGATCGAAGGGAGGAGTATTCCTGGCTACAACTTTCCTTCCCTTCTGAATAGCTAAAGCTTTATCTTGGGGAGGGAAGCCGATGGTGTGCTGTTGGCTAACCTCGATCATGTACTCCGGGTAGCAAGGCTGGCCAGCAGCGCGAGCGTCCGCAGAGAGCGCGGCAGGAATGGGGCCGGACTCGCGGATCACGAGCGCTCCGCCGGTGGATGCGCCTTGGTCTCTGGCCCTTTTCTTCGTTTGCTCCTTCTCGATTCTCTGCTTCTCGAGATCCTCGGGTTTCTTCCCGTCAGACTTGGCCTTCGTCTTCTCGGCGGCAGTCTTCTCGGCAACTTGCTTCTCGGCCTTCCTCTGCTCAGCCTTCGCTCTTTTCTGCTCAGCCTTGGCCTCCTCAGCAGCCTCCTTATCGGCAGTCTCCTTCTCAGAAAGGCCTTTCTCTGAACAGAAATCCCTCAGGGCATCAAGGGCCTGTTGCCTGGTTGCTCGCCCAGGAGGGCTGGATGTGTCCTTGCTCTGTGGCGACGAGGAGGAAGTTGGTGGTGTAGGGCCTTGCGCAGTTGGTGGCGTAGGGCCTTGCGCAGTTGGTGGCGCCGCAGATCCATCGCCCGGTGCAGCTCCTGGCTGAACATTACTCGGTGCGCCGCCTGGCAGTGGGTAGACATATGCTATGGTAGCATCCGCGGCGGTGTCGTCTTTCACCAGCTGCTCGGCAGTGATGTTCTCTTGTGCAGCAGCCTCGGTGGTGGGCTGCTCCCGTTCCACTTCTGACCGCTCAAGGGCGGCGGCGTCTTGCATTTCTTGTTCTTGGTTCTCCTCGGCGTTGCTAGCCGGAGGAGAAGGGGGTCTCTCTTCGTGAACGGTGGTATCTTGTGCTGCTGGCTCTGGTTCTGCTCCTCGAGCATCACTAGCCTGTGCATTGGTGGCAGCAGCATTGGTGGCGTCGTTCTCGTCGTCAACAAGGTCGATCAGGGGTACTGCTGTCTCCCTGTCTTGGTCGGACGCAAAGGCTGCGTTCGCATCCATGGCAGGACTGCAGAGAAGAAAGAAATCAGGGATTGGAAGAAGATTTGGGAGAAAACAGTACTACGCGAGAAGGAGGGCAAACGAGAAGAGAACTCACGCAGTGGTGGATTTAAGCTGTCGTCGGGGTTTCTTTACAGTAACCTTCTTCTTCTTCTCGGCGGCCTCCTCCTTCTCGGCGGGCTTCTTCTTCTTGGCTGGAGGTGCCTGTACTCCGCTGCCGGTCCGCTTGCGGGTTTCGGGAGGGGCAGTTGACAGAGGTTGGACGACAAGGGGCGCATCGCCCTCGTTCTCGTCCTCATCCTCGTCGTCCTTCTCCGCAGCGGCCTCATCTGAGAAATTCAAAAGAGAAGAAGGAAGAATCAGAAACAGCAATGCAAGGGGTTGGTGCTTCTCAGAAACAAACAAGATGAAAATAACAATACCGTGAGAGCCTTCATCCGACCAAGTGCGGAGAGCATCGCGCTTGTCAGGAACGGGGCTGCTCTGTTCCGCGTCATCAGAAGGCAGCATGTCATCCTCCTCGCGATCGTCGGACCAGTTCTCCTCAAAGACTTCGCGACTCTCAATCAACTGTCGAGTAAGAGTCTGAAAGACAGAGAAGGATCATAAGTCGACCGAGTATCAGGATGGAACTCTACTCGGATAGGCGTGCAAACACAAAGCACACTAAGCCTACGCAGTTTTCTAAGTATTCTACTCGGATAGGCGCGCAGACACAAAGCACACTAAGCCTATGCAGTTTTCTAAGTGTTCTACCCGGATAGGCGTGCAAACACAAAGCATATTAAGCCTAAGCGCGAGTCGACTAAGTGCTCTACTCGGTGCACCAGGTGATTGCTAGTCGGGGCGGAAAGGGAAGTTATCTACTCGGGAAGCAGAGGCGAAAACAGAGTAGGAACAGCGTACCCGGGCAATCGGTTGCGTGCGACTGTACGGGACGAAACCATACCGCCACTTCTCGCTAAGGCTTGTCTTCAGAATGTTCTTGGCATGATACGCAACGTCGACGTCGTCGATTTCGATGGTGGTGGTCCTGGTGCAGTCGCGGGGGCCTCCCATGTAACACATGAGATGGCAGCGCTCCTGTAGAGGGAGCACTCGGCGCTTGATCCAGCACACCACCGGGTCGTCGTTCTTGAGGCCCAGTTTCTTCAGCTCGCCGAGCCTATCTTCTATCTCGATGGCGATTTCGTCGATGGTGGGCTTCTCCTTCCAGTTCGACCCGAGTGGAGCACGATTCCTCCAAGCGGGCAGGTTGATTCGATCATCAACCGCACCCCCTTCCGTGGCGGGGACATTCTTGACATAGAAGAACGTCTGCTGCCACATTCGGCAGGAATCCAGCCCCTGGATGCGGGGATGATTCGTCCCGGTCCGCTGCACCATCATGGCACAGCCCGTGTCGGTGGCGCGGCCGATGCCTGCGGCGTCCTTCTTCCCGACTGACTGTTGGCGAAGATTAAAATACCTGAGCCATGTATCAGTCGTGGGCCTGATGCCGAGGAAAGCCTCGCAGACCACGGCATGGTAGGCGAGGAAGACGACCGCGTTGGGCGGCAGATGATGCATCTGCAGCCCGAAGTGATCGAGGAACTTGCGCAGGAAGTCGGAGGCGGGCAGTCCAAAGCCGCGCTCGAAGTGCGACATAAAGACCACCCGCTCGCCGTCCCGTGGAGCTGGCACAACCTCGTCGTCGGGTGCCCGGCACTCCACGCCGGGGGGAACCCTTCTGCTGGTCACGAGCCAGGCGAGATTGGCCTTGGTGACGGAGGAACCCGCCCAGCTAGCCTTGGCCATCGTTGCGAGTGGGAGGAGTGGATGATTTTCGAGTGGAGTTGCTCGGTGGAGTGAGTCCGCGGCGGCGCGGAAGCTTGCGCGGCGGCGGAGGGCTCGGTGGCGAAGAAGAACAAGAGGCAGAAGGGGAAAAGTGCAGGGAAGGGGAAAAGGAAGTTACCGCGGGGGTATTTATATCTCCCTCGCGAGATTACCGTTACCACCGCGGAAGTGGGATCGACTGTGGCGTGTGGTGGGTCCTGTGGCCGGCTACAAACGCACACAAGCGCGGGCTGCGCGCGTAACGGCCGCATTTGATCCCACCATCAGATCGTGGCCAGTAATTGCGCGTGATGGGACATGACGGCCGGTGGGCCCACAACGTGAAAACTGGACGCGTGGCGTCGTGTCCTGGGCAACCAAACGACGAGGTTGTGGATGCTTGACACGTGGGCAGTGCCTGCGTGAAGGGCTGGATGTTGCTCTACGCTGCAGAGGCTCAGTTTGCGAATTTTCGCTAAGTCTTTTTACTCGGTTTCAGAGTAGAAAGCAAGTGCTACTCGGAAGAGAGGAAACTCAAGGTACTCTCCAGACAGCTACTCGGAGGACCTACTCGGCATCTTGAGGTTCGATGGCTGAGATGCAAAGGCTGATTTTAAGCTGGCAGAGCCTGGTGAACAAGTTCGCAAGACTCAACCAGCTTCGGGGACTGCTGTCGGGGGGTTACCCCCGAGTAGGGTAAAGACAGGTGGTAAAGGCCGCTTACAGAAGAAAGGTTTGGCCGAGTAGCCGACTACCAGTTACTCGCTACCCGGTAGACTGCTACTCGGTCTAACCTCAAGATGACCAGAAGGAGATATCAATCAAGTTCTACCCTGACGAGTAGAAGGTTTGGCCCGAGTACAAATGGCGGGAACCATTGGCGGGAACCTACTCGGGCAGAAAGTCAAAGGAGCCATTCTGACACAGGATCCCGCGTATCCTGGGTCCGTACTTGGCAGCATTCGAACTACTGTTCACGTGGGGACGGCCTGCCTGACAGTGACAGCATGGAAGCAGGCCGTGGCAGGATAAGGGGGGCCTACTCTGTGCCTAGGTACAGTGATACCAGTCTGTCCCCTAGTTTTGCCCAACGACTTTACAGAAGCAGCCAAGATCAACGACCAAAGCTGTCAGCGGGTACTCGGAGAAAGGACAGTGTGCACACTATGTCGACACTTGTCTAGATTTGGACGTATCCGGCTGGGCACCATGTATATAAGGTGCCCCGCCGCCTCCTGCGCGAGGCATGCTCCCATAGACGCTAACGGTTGCTCCCTGGAAACCCTAGAATTCCTAAGTTCTTGACCTAGCTCTACTCGGAGAGGAGAGAAGGGCTACTCGGTAACGATACCATTTGTACTGTGACTACTCGGAGAGACATCGAAATACACAGAGAAAGGCAGGAGTAGGGGTTTTACCTCCTCACGAGGGCCCTGAACCTGGGTATATCGTGTTGTTTGTGTTGTGTGGATCTTACCTCACGCGGCTACTCGTCGCGTGATCCCTCCCCGGACACCTCCAGCGTCCATCGTCCCCACATCTTTAGCCATCCCATGGCATCTGCCGTGACACCACCACGACAGTCTCTCTCCCAAACAAAGAATGCTAGGATCCAACTATATTGTTGCAGCAAGAAAAACAAAGAAAACAAAATAAAAACAAGAAGACGCTCCAAGTAAACTTCATATGATGTGACCGAATAAAAATATAGTTTCACGAGAAGTGACATGATAGATAGTTGATGAAGAAGGGGATGCCAAGAAAAGTGACATGATAGACGCTCCAAGCAAAGTGTGTAATGTAAACAATAACATCATCCTTAGACAAAGCATTGTTGTTTTCTCCCTAATGGAAACAACACATCCTCCATCCGTCACGTTTCTGTCACTCAAGCATAGATGAAAAGGAGGCATGAACCCACTATCAAGCATAAATACTCCCTCTTGGAGTTACTAGCATCTACTTGGCCAGAGAATCTGCTAATAACGGAGATAATGCAAGATCATAAATAACATAAGCATGTAGATAACATGATATATTGATAATTAGAAGACATAGAATTCAACATTCATCAGATCCCAGCAAACACAACATGTAGCATTACATAGAGATGATCTTGATCGTGTTAGGCAGCTCACAAGATCTAAACATGAGGCACAAAGTGGAGAATACAACCATCTAGATACTGCTATGGACCCATAGTCCAGGGATGAACTACTCACACATCACTTCGGAGGAAGGCATGGTGGTGTAGACCCCTCCGGTGATGATTTCTCCCTCCGGCAGAGTGCCGGGGAGAGGTCCAGAACCCTCACGATCTCGGGATGACTGTGATGGCGGCCTCGGGTGATTTTCGGGGAAAAGTGGGATTGTTTTATGGTTTACGCCTCGGGGGGAATAAATAGGCGAAAGGGCAGAGGCGGTGGAGGCTTAGGGGGCCCACACCACCCCCTGGCGCGGCCAAAGAGGGTCCACGCCAGCCTATGGCGTGGGCCCCCTGAGGACCACCTCCGGGTCTCTTCGAGACTCCGTGGAACCTCCGGGATTTCTAAGACTTCCGGGCTTCGAATTTTCCAATTCTGGGAATATTTGCAGAACAACTTTTCTGAAACTAAAAGCAGCAGAAAACAGGGAACTGGCTCTGTGGCATCTTGTCAATAGGTTAGTCCGGAAAATCGATAAAAATTACATAAAGTGTATAGCAAACATGTGGGAAACAATAAGAAAGTAACATGGAACATCAGAAATTAAGGATACGTTTATGACGTATCAGCCGCCAGGTGGTGTGGCCACCCTGGCCCACCTCTGTCCTCCTCCTTTTGCGTACTTGACCCCCTGGGAACCCTGAGCCTAAGGGAGCCATCGAGAAAATATTCCGCCGCCTCCTCGGGGTGGAAAACAACAGAGAGAGAAAAGCTTTCCGCAGGGAGAAATCTACCGGGGAAATTCCTCCCCGGAGAGGGGAAATCATCGCCATCGTGACCGTCATCGATGCGGGCATCATCAAGATTGTCATCGTCATCATCATCATCACCAGCACCATCACCCTCACCATCCATCTCCATCCCTCTGTAACGATTAGGGTTCTATACCGTTGTTCTTCACCAGATCTCTCTCCCGGTGTAGATTACTTGTTAGTAGTTGATGCTTGTGAGATTTATGGGTGTTTGCACTTTATGAATAGATTGTTATTCACGATTATATCACTTGTGATTATGATCCATATGATGTCTGATGATAAGTTCATTTAGTTCTTAAGGACATGAGATAAGTCATGATGTTAGTAGTGGATTTATGTTGAAGTAATATCTATATGGTTTGATATTTAAGTTGTGGTGTTATTCTTCTAGTGGTGTCATGTGAACATCGACTACATGACACTTCAACTTTATGGGCCTAGGAGGATGCATTGTGTATTTGGCTACTAATTGCGGGGTTGTCGGAGTGACAGAAACCTAAACCCCCGTTAGGAAACCAATGCACGAGGGAGAGTAGGATCCTAGAGTTTTAAGGATGTGGTTAGATTTATCTTATTACTTTCTTGTATTTGCGGATGCTTGCAAGGGGTTTAATCACAAGTATGTATTAGTCCTAGTTGGGCGGTACATTATCATAGGTTCACCCACACAACACCTATCAAAACAATAAATATTAATCAACTGTCTGAAACGAAACCGCTTGACAAAATTCCCATATGTCCTCTTGAACGTTTGGTAATCATAAGTAGAACAACCGGCTTGCCCTTTGCTCTCAAAAGTAGTGGGAAGCTCGTCGCAATTATATTTACTCCCTTTTATTTACTCGCATTTTATTTATCTGCTATATCAGAAACCACCAAAAACCTGTTTGCTAGTGTCTACAGTTAATCCTCTATCCAACCTGCTAGTCAACATCTTCTGCTCCTCGTTGGGTTCGACACTCTTATTTATCGAATGTACTACGATACACCCCTATATGTGTGTTTCATCAATGTCGTGCTTACATCCCCAACCGGCGACAAGCTCTACTACGTCGTCCTGCTCCATTTTGGCCTTAGGGCCAAAGTCTCCAACAACATCGCCGAGTACGAGGGACTCCTCGCCGGTATCAGGGCCGCCATCGCCCTGGGTGTCAAGTGTCTCGTCATCAAGGGAGACTCACAACTATTGGTAAATTTCTCCAACAAGAGCTATCTCGCCAAGGAAAAGCACATGGCTCTATACCTTGAGGAAGTTCTCAAGCTCGAAAAGCGTTTTCTCGGCCTAGAGTTGCAGCATATCCCGCGCGGGAACAACCAAGAAGCAGACAACCTCGCCAAGCGAGCATCAAGAAACTGGGCGCAAGCCCCAGGAGTCTTTGAAGAGAGGCTCGCCAAGCCATCCATGTCGTGGTGGTGTCACGGAAGATGCCATGGGATGGCTAAAGATGTGGGGACGAAGGACGCTGGAGGTTCTCGGGGAGGGATCACGCGACGAGTAGCCGCGTGAGGTATGAAGTAAACACTGCAAACAACACGGTCTACCCAGGTTCAGGGCCCTCGTGAAGAGGTAAAACCCCTAATCCTGCCTTTCTGTATGTATTCCGGTGTCTCACCGAGTAGCCACAGTACAATGTTCTTGCTACCGAGTAGCCACTCTCCTCTCTACGTGATGAACTAGGTCAAGAATTAGGTCACAAGGTGTTCTAGCATGCGATCGGTCTTGCGATGCCTCACGCAGGAGGCGGCGGGGCACCTTATATACCCGGTGCCCAGCCGGATACGTCCAAACATGGACAAGTGTCGACATAGTGTGCACATCGTCCTTTTTCCGGGTTCCCGCTGACAGCTTTGGTTCCTAATCTTGGCTGCATCTGGAAAGTCGTTGGGCAAAACAAGGGGACAGACTGGTATCACTGTGCCAAACACAGAGTAGGGCCCCCTTATCCTGCGACGGCCTGCTTCCATGCTGTCACTGTCAGGCAGGCCGGTCCCAGATGAACAGTTGTTCGAATACTGCCAAGTACGGACCCAGGATACGCGGGATCCTGTGTCAGAACGGCTCCTTTGACTTTCTGGCCCGAGTAGGTTCCCGCCAATTTTACTCGGGCCAACTCTTCTACTCGAAAGGACAGAACTTGATTGATTCTTCCTTCTGGTCATCTTGAGGTGAGACCGAGTAGCAGTCAACCGGGTAGCAAGTACCGGGTAGGCGGCTACTCGACCAAACCTCTCTTCTGACAGTTGCTTTTACCACTTGCCTTTACCCTACTCGGGGGTAACCCCCCGACAGCAGTCCCCGAAGCTGGTAGAGTCTTGCGAACTCGTTCACTAGGCTCTGCCAGCTTAAAACCAATCTTTGCAACACAGCCCTTGAACCTCAAGATGCCGAGTAAGAAGCTCCGAGTAGTACTCTAGAAAGTACCTTGAGTTTCATGCCTTCCGAGTAGTACCAGCTTTCTACTCTGTAACCGAGTAAAAGGACTTAGAGAATTTCTCCTCTAGCCTCTCTGCAGTGCGGAGCACAATCCAGCCTTCCGTGCCGCACCTGGACACGTGTCATGCATCAGCGACCCCGACGTCCCGTTGCCCAGGACACGACGTGCCACGCGCCCAGTTTTCACGGAGCGGGCCCACCAGCTCGTCATGTCCCATCAAGCGCAGTAATATCCCACGATCTGGTTGTGGGATCAACTGTGGCCGTTACGCGTGCGTTCCGCGCTCGCGTGCGTTTCTATCCGGCCACAGGCCCCACCACACGGGAATTATGGCCACGATCGATCCCACTACCCCGATGGTAACGGTAGCCTGAGGCGAGGGTATAAATACCCCCACCGGTAACTTCCCCTTCTTCCTCCTCCGCACTTTCCTTTTTCTCTGCCCTGTTTCCTCTCCGCCGCTGAGCTCTCCGCCGCCGCGCAACTCCTTGCGCCGCTGCGGATTCGTTCCCTCCACTCAATATCTCCAATTCTCCACCATCCGCTCACCCCTTGCCATGGCTGCTCGCGCCGGCTGGGCTGGTTCGCACGTCACCGTCGACGACTGCGCCTGGCTCGTGAACACCCGGAGGGTTCCTCCTGGTGTTCAGTGCCGGCCGTCCGACGGCGAACTCGTTCCGGCCCCTTAGGAAGGCGAGCATGTCGTCTTCCTCGCGCACTTCGCGCGAGGATTCGGCTTGCCGGCATCGGACTTCCTGCGCTCCTTCCTGGATCACTTCGGTGTCCAGATGCACCACCTCCCTCCAAACGCCATTGTCTTCCTAGCCTATCACACCGTGGTGTGCGAGGCCTTTCTAGGCGTCCACCCCACGGTGGATACTTGGCTGAAATACTTTCACCTCCGTCATCAGAGTAAGGGGAAAAAGGACGGCGCGGCCGGTGGCAGTCGGGTAACCGACACCGGCAGCGCCATGATGCTGCAGCGGGCGGGAACCAACCACCCTTGTATCAAGGGCTTGGATTCCGTCCGCATGTGGCAGAAATCCTTCCTCTACGTCAAGAACATCCCCGCCACGGAAGGGGGACCGATAGTGGATCGCATCAATCTGCCCGCGTGGAGCAACCGAGCTCCAACCGGGCAGAATTGGAAGACGAAGCCCTCCAACGACCGCAACTCGATACAGATGGAGGAGCAGCTCGCCTACCTCATCGGCCAAGGGCTCAGGAGCGACGATCCCGTCTCTTGCTGGATCAAGAATCGCGTGCTGCCGCTGCAGCGGCGCTCCCATCCAATGTGCTACCTGGGAGGCCCTCGCGATTGCACCCGCACGACCACACTCGAGCTCAGCGACGCGGATGTCGCCGATCACGCAAGGTCGATTCTGACCACGAGCCTCCCCGACGACTGGGAGTATGGCTTCACCCCTTTCAGTCGCACGAAGCCGATCCCCCGGGTACGTTCTCCTTATTCCGCTCTCAGCATATGCCATCCGACTAGAAAATCTTCTCTCTTGGCTGCGACTAGCAATTTCCTTCTGCACCGAGTAGATTATTCTATCGAACTGCCTAGGCTTAGTATGCTTGATGTTTGCACGCCTTGTCGAGTAGCATACTTAGGAGAAATACTTAGGCTCAATATGCTTGTTGTTCGCACGCCTTGCCGAGTAGGATACTTAGCGAATTTCCCTAGGCCTAGTGTGCTTTGTGTTTGCACGCCCATCCGAGTAGAATGCCTTCACGCTACTCGGCTAACTTGCCATGTTTCTCTGTTTCTCCAGATCCTTGACCGCCAGCTTACTGAAAGCTGCGAGCGTTTCGAGGGCAATTGGTCAGATGATCGAGAAGAAGACGACCAGGCCTCCCTCGAGACCACGGATCAGATTAACCTCCCTCGTTCTCCCACAATGGAGAAGCAGCGTGCAGGAACGTCTCTTCGCGACTGGTCCGAGGACGATGATGCAGGTAATTGGATTTTTCCTGTTCTGTTCGCGAGAAAAAACGAACCCTTTGCCTACTGTTTCTGAGTCTTTCCTTTTTCTTCTCGATCCTTGCAGATGATGCCGATCCTGAGGACGGGGGAGAGTACGAGGATGAGGACGAGGCAACCTTGGTCGTCCGTCCTCTATCAATTGCTGCACCTGCTACCCGCAAACGGGCCGGCAGCGGTGCCCTAGAGCCCCCCGCCAAGAAGAAGAAACCCGCCGAGAAGACGACTAAGAAGGCGGTCGTGAAGAGAACGAGACGAATGATTCCCTCCACCAACGCGTAAGTTTCTTCTCGGTTGCATGTTTCAGTTTACTTAGTTCTTCTCGGTTGACTCCCAATCCTTTTCCTTCACTGTTTTCTCTTGTTTTCCTCTGCCCTTTTCTTATCTTTGATCCCAATTTCCTCTTCAGAGCCCCCTTGAACGCGGATGCCGCTCTTGCATCCAGCGAGACTCAGAAGAAGACTGCCATCGATGTCGACAATCTAATCGACCTCGATGGCGACGAGAACAATGCCGCCAATGCATCAACAGAGGGCACTGATGCCCAGAACGCCGAGCCAGAGCCGCAGGATGCTGCTCATCAGGAGAAGCCACCTTCCCCTCCGGCCGACACCGCCGAGGGGAACCGAGATCAAGATACAGAGATGCACCACGACGCCGCCGTCGAGCGGCCAGGAGCAGAACAGGAGCAGCCAGCAACAGGGGCTGCTGGACAAGAAGACCCTGCGTCCCAGGCGCGGGTGGAAGCAATGGACATTTCCCAGCCTGATCCTGCTGCTGAGCAGCGGGTAGAGGACGCGACTGGGCGTTACCCTCTGAGCGACGTGCAACCAGACGCCGCGCAGAGTAGCGCCCAGCCAGATGGCGCATCAGACAGCGCACCCCTGGCGCCACCAACTGACCAACATGGCGCTCAGCCAGACTCCTCCCTGGTGCCACAACCCACAGCTGCAACCGGCCCTTCAGCCAAGCCGGTTACCAGGAAGAGTGCACAAGACGCTGCCGAGAAGGAGGCAGCCGAGAAGGAGAGAGCTGAGAAGGAGACGGCTGAGAAGAAAGAAACCGAGAAGAAGAAACCCGAGAAGCCAATCTCCGAGAAGCCAACTGCTCAGAAGGAGAAAGCAAAGAAGAAAGCTGCCGACAAGCCGCCGCCGACATCAGCTGGCCAGTCCAGGCAGCTGGTTATCCGCAATCCCAGTGCGGTTCCTGCCGCCGCTACCATAGCTGATCAGCCCCTCTACCCAGATTACATGGTGAAGGTCAGCCAACAGCACCAGGTCGGCTTCTCCCCCACAGACCGGACTCTTGCTATTCAGAAGGGAAGAAAAGCCGTGGCGGTGGACTCCAGGCCCCCGGCCCCAAACCAGGACAGATCCGTCTCCATTGCTTCTCGGGGAGCTCAAGACCAGACGATAACGTCCCAGAGCCTCGAGCAAGTACTCGACCTGATTGGCTTCATCGACGCCAAGTGGGATAGCAAGGTTCTAGGCAACCCCAACTGGAACGGCATCGATTTGGGCGACATCGACCACATGCGTCAGGATTGGAACAAGGTGGACTTGGGTTGCAAACCCATGACCGTCTCGACCACCTCTGCTACTCTGGCTGCCAAGATGTTCGTGCATCGCAAGAACGCAGAAGATCTCGAGCAGTCTTACGCGGTAAGCCTTAACTTATCTTTTCCGAGTTGCATCTTCACTTCTTTTCTACTCTTCCTCTTTTCCTTATCCATCACCCAGTCCCTGAGATTCTGGCCGAGTAGGCGGACACTCTCCCGAGTAGCCGCCTTCTCGGGTTGAATCTCAATTACTTTGCCTGATTCCTGTTTCTTTTCTCTTTTCAGAACAGCGTACTGAAGCGGACTAACTTGCACCGTCAACTTCTCTGGAATCATGCCATCGTCAAGAGGCGCATTGCTGCCTTGGAGAAAGAGAAGGTGAGTGCCGAGGAAGCCGACAAGGAAGTAATGAACAGCACCATGAGGCTGTCTGAGGTGGAAGGTACGCTTCTAGCTACGCGGTTCTTACGTTTTCTGTTTACGCCCGCTTCTGCTTTTTTGCGTTAACCCTTTCTACTCCGCAGGGAAACTGAAAGCCCTGGTTGACGAGCACTCGAACTGCCGTGCCTTTGTCGAGAATGGCGAGGCCACCATCAAGAAGCTTGAAGGTAAACCACTATCTACTCGGTTCGCCCTTGTGTCTGTTTCCTTTGCTTCTCTGCTAACCGTGCTTTGCTCTTTTCAGAAGATCATAAGAAGTTTGTTGTAGAGCATCAGGATTGCCTTAAACCTGCTGAGGTGGAGGTGCGATTAGTAAGCCAATCTGCAGCTCTGCAGAGTGCGCACACTACCGAGATGGAGAAGCTGCAACTCCAGCTGCAGAAGGCACTCCAGGATGCTGTCAACCTTGGTGCCGAGAGGGACAGAGTCATCGCCGAGAAGGCAAAGGCCGAGACAATATCCAATGCCAAGATAAACGCCCTCAAGCAGGAATGCGAGGTGCTGACAAAAGCCAATGCTGGGCTCTTCACTCAGCTGGAGGGACTCCGCTTGCTCGAGGAAAGGCATGTGTCCAATGAAGAAACCTGGAAGAGCCAGCTTCAGGTGCTGCGCCACGAGTTGAATCGTAAGTTTTCTCCTTTCTGCATCTCTTCTTCTCGGTCCTGCCTCTTCTCTAATCCTGTTACTGAATTTCTCATTTGCTTCTTGCAGAAATCTTCCCTGACATCGTGTCCTCTTGCGCGCCTGCTTTGGCCAAGGCCCAAGCAGCTCGTATTGAGAAGGGCGAGGCTGCAGACACCAGAGCTGATATCGAAGATAGCCTGCTGGTGATGCGAGGGCAGTTCGAACGCCTAGCCGGCGTTGGCACTGACTTGGTGCGCACCGCCTTCCAGCTCCACAAGCTTTTCTGGCCGGAAGACCCTGCGCCAACAACCATTTGCGGCCTTGCTCTGAAGCTGCGCAACGTGAAGGCCAAATTGAAGAAGTGGCGCGCTTCGGGAGCTCGGGCGGGTGCTGATCTGATGCTGCTCTGCGTCGCCTCCTGGTATGAGAATTTGAACATGCAGGTTATCCGCGGGAAGCGCCAATTCCAAGTGGGAGATGGATCCCTGCTGCGTGACCATGCGCAAACTGATTGCGCATGAGGTTGCGGAGTGCGCTGACACGGCAACCTTCATCGATGGCCTCCCTAAACCCGACACCGAGATGGAGGAGGACGAGGAGGAAGATGAAGAATCGGATCCCGAGTTGGGCTTCTTTGATTCACCCAGGGGCAAGGGGAAGGCCGCGGTCGTCGCGAGTAGCGATGAAGAGGTCGAGGAGATCGACACAGCCGCCCTCGAGTTCGGCACCTCATCAGGAGCCGCCCTTGACGACACGGTGCGCCCCCATGCCCCCGAGACCGGCTCCGCTTCCGCGACAACGCCCATCTCGGTGGCCACTGCAACTTCCGAGCAGGTCACCACCGAGCCTGACGCCGAGCAAGCGAGGACTGTTGATGCCAGCACAGAGGCGGACGCCACCAAGGCCACTGAGGAAGACGAAGCAACCAAGGCGAGCACCGAGAACACCACGTCGACCTGAATTTGATTTTTATCCTGCAAACTTTTTACTCAAACACTCATCAGATCCCCGGGATGCCGGGAGCAAATGTATCAGACTATTTTATTCCGTTGCTACTCATTTTTATTCCCACTTTGTTATTTTCAACTTAATCAATTTGTTCAGCTTGGGCTGGATGCCGAGTTGCGTTATCATGCTAGTCCCCGAGTTGCATTTCTTATTCACTCTCCCTTTTCGTCTCAGCTCTACCCGCAACTTGTTGCTTTTTTGGTATTCGAGTCACAAGAGTTAAAGAGTAGAGCTGCAAATACTTAGCCGCTTAGAAACAATCATAGTAACGCAGCCCACCACTTAGCCGAAAAGACAAGTCACAGAACAGTAATAAAAGCACTCTACTCGGTTCCTGCACTCTTCTTTTCCTTAGTAATTTTTCTTGTGCTCATGGACCTTTTGCTTGTTCTCTTGCTTGCCATGAAGCCGGGTTTCGGACAGCAGCAAAGTCGAAGAGTTGGCATATAGGTTTAAACACAGTACTCAACGTACCTTTGAATTTTGAAGTAGAGCAACCGAATAGGCAAAAGGTAAAGCCGAATAAAAACACTTAGAGCAATTTTTGGACGAGGGCAGTCCCCGAGATCAATTTCAGATTGCAGAGTAGAATTTCAACTCGGATAAGAGGGTACATACACATCTTTGCTTATGAATGAAAACGACGTAGTAGAGCTACATTCCAAGGGCGCTTGGTTTCCTCTCCAGCTTTATCTGCCCTGTTTGCCTGTGGTGGTCGCGCATCTATAAGATAGTAAGCATCGTTGTGCAGCGCTTTGCTCACGATGAAAGGCCCTTCCCATGGAGGAGACAACTTGTGCATCCCGGCTGTGCGCTGCACAAGCCTAAGGACCATGTCTCCTTCTCGGAAAACCCTTGGGTTCACCTTTTGGCTATGATAACGCCGCAGGTTTTGCTGGTAGATAGCCGAACGTGACAGAGTCAGCTCTCTTGCTTCTTCAAGCAGGTCAACGTCGTCTTCTCGAGCTTCTCTCGCCTCCACCTCAGTGTAGAGGGCTACTCGGGGGGAGTCATGCTCTAGGTCTATTGGCAACACGGCCTCAGCCCCGTATACCAAGAAGAATGGCGTGTAGCCGGTTGACCGGTTAGGGGTAGTCCTTAGACTCCACAACACCGCTGGCAACTCGTCTAACCAACACCCAGGTGTTTTCAGCAGTGGCTCCATCATCCTTGGCTTTATGCCTGCCAGTACCATGCCATTTGCTCTTTCAACTTGCCCATTGGAAGCAGGATGCGCGACTGACGCAACGTCTAGTCGGATATGCTTATCTCTGCAGAACCGCACCATTGCTCCTTCAGCAAAATTTGTGCTGTTGTCGGTGATGATGTTGTGCGGGTAGCCATATCTCAGGATCACATCCTTCACGAATTTCACAGCTGTGGCCCCATCACACCTCCGAATAGGTTTCACTTCAATCCACTTGGTGAACTTGTCCACCATGAACAAGATGTGAGTCATGTTGCCTCTAGCCGGCTGGAAAGGCCCAACCATGTCCAAACACCAAACAGCAAATGGCCAGGTGATAGGAATTGTTTTCAGCTCGGAAGCAGGCATGTGAATCTTACTTGCGAACATCTGGCAGCCATTGCACTTTCTCACGATATCTTCAGCTTGCTGCAGTGCTGTGAGCCAGTAGAAGCCATGCCGAAAAGCTTTCTGGACCAATGCCCGAGAAGAGGCATGGTGTCCGCATTCTCCTTGGTGTATCTCTACTAGAATTTCTTCTCCTTCTGCTGGGTCCACACAACGTTGCAGCACGCCAGTGGCACTTCTCTTGTGCAGCACATCTCGGACTATAGTGTAGCCCTTGGATCTTCTCTGAATCTGTCTTGCAGCCACCTCATCTTCTAGCAGAGTACCGTCCCTCAGAAAGGATAATATGGGCATGGACCAACTCGGTGTCTCCCGTGTGGGAAACACTGGTTCGTCCACTTCCATTGGGACGGGTACCTCTGGTTGCTCTTTAGGGATGGGAGCACTTCTCTGAAGCCCAGACCGATTAGCAAGGACTTCCTCAATGAATGCGACAGTCCCCGGGTTAAGGACAGCAGTCCCCGAGTAAGGAGAGGCAGTCCCCGAGTAAGGAGTGGCAGTCCCCGGGTAAGGAATGGCAGTCCCCGAGTAAGGAGTGGCAGTCCCCGGGTAGAGGACGGCAGTCCCCGGGTTTCCTGTAGCATTCTCCCAGTCAATCTCCATGGGATCAGATTCCTCACTTGGCAGAGAAGGAACAAATATGGACTCCGAGTTGGGAGAAGGCTTGATGGATGGCTTCCTCAAATGTTCCAAGGCGACTCCCGCCGGGATGGATTGCCGAGAAGATCCCAACTTGGATAACTCATCTGCTGCTTCGTTCTCTGCTCGGTGAATGTGCTGGAACTCACAGCCTTCGAAGAACCCAGTCATAGACTGCACCAGGAAGCGATAGGATGCCATGTTGGCATCCAGAGCATCCCATGTACCAGAGCATTGCTGCACCACCAGATCTGAATCACCATAGCATATAATGCGCTGCACGCCAACCTCCTTGGCTACTCGTAAGCCATGCACCACTGCCTCGTACTCTGCTACATTGTTGGATGCCTTGAAGTGAATCTGTAGCACATACTTGAGTTGATCTCGCTTGGGTGACGTAAGCACCACGCCAGCACCAAGGCCTTCCTTCACCTTCGAGCCATCATAGTGCATCTTCCAGTAATTAGAAATTGGAGCATGAGGTTCATACTGCACCTCGGCCCAATCCACCAGGAACTCCGCCAGAATCTGAGACTTGATGGCTTCTCTTCTCGCGTACGCGGGTGCATACGCGGCCAGCTCGATTGCCCACTTGGCTACTCTACCACTCGCCTCCTTGTTGCCCATGATGTCCGAGATGGGAACAGAGCTCACAACCGTGATAGGATGCTCCTGGAAATAATGCTTTAGCTTCTTGGCGCCCAGGTACACGCCGTAGGTCATCTTCTGGTAGTGTGGGTAATTTTGCTTGGAGCTGGACAGCACTTCACTGAGATAGTACACTGGGCGCTGCACACTCTTGCCTTCTTCTTCTCGTTCCACCACAATCACCACACTGACTACTCGGTTAGTCGCAGCAATGTACAGCAGCATGGGCTCCTTGGGTAGCGGACTAGCCAAGATGGGAGCGCTAGCCAGCATTGCTTTCAGCTCATTGAATGCCACATCCGCTTGCGGAGTCCAGACAAACTTGTCACTTTTCTTCATCAATTGGTACAGAGGCAGTGCCTTCTCGCCCATTCGGCCCAGAAAACGGCTCAGAGATGCCAAGCAACCAGTGAATTTCTGCACATCCTTCAAGGATCTCGGCAAAGACATGCTCTCAATAGCTTTTATCTTTGAAGGATTGGCCTCAATGCCCCGACTAGACACCAGGAAGCCGAGTAGCTTGCCAGCCGGGACACCAAAGGTGCATTTACTCGGATTCAGCTTCATTTTGTACTTGCGTAGGTTAGCAAAGGTTTCCTCCAGGTCGGCAAGCAGAGTTTGTGTTTTATTCGTTTTGATGACAATGTCATCTACGTACACCTGCACATTCTTGCCGAGCTGGTCGTGCAAGCATTTCTGCATGCATCTCTGATAGGTTGCACCCGCATTCCTCAAGCCAAAACACATGACACGATAGCAATAAGCCCCGTACGGGGTAATGAAAGCAGTCTTTATTTGATCAGCAGGATTGAGTGCAATCTGGTGAAAACCAGAGTAGGCATCTATGAAAGACAACAGTTCAGAACCAGCAGTGGAATCGATCACCTGATCGATGCGAGGTAGCGGGAAAGGATCCTTGGGGCATGCCTTGTTCAAGTCGGTGTAGTCGACACACATGCGCCACGCAGTGGCAGCCTTGGGATCCTCCTTCTTCTTCTCGACCATGACCGGGTTGGCTAGCCAATCCGGATGCAGCACCTCCATGATGAAATTGCTTATCAGTAACTTGGTGATCTGGTCACCAATGGCCTTCCTTCTTTCATCTCCTAAGCGGCGCATAGCCTGCTTCACTGGTTTGGCGTCAGGACGCACATGTAATGAGTGCTCAACCAACTCCCTCGGGACTCCTGGTAGATCTTCATTGGACCAGGCGAATACATCCCGATTCTCACGGAGGAAGTGGATGAGCTCGCTTTCCTATTTCTTCGCCAACCCGGAGCCAATGATGGCTACGCGGTCGGGGAACTCGGGGTCGACCTGGACCTTCTTGGTCTCCTGAGATGCCTGGAATGCAGTCCCGTGCTGGGTACTCGGCACGCCTTGCGCGCCAGCTTGCGCGGACTGCGCCATAGCCACCACCTCATACATCTTCTTCTTCTCGGCAGCAATCACCATCGACTCCGCCAATTGGGAACTAGCAGAGGCACACTCCATGGACTTCTTGTAATCACCAGAGATAGTAATTATGCCATTGGGACCAGGGATCTTCATCTTCAGATATGCAACATGAGTAGATGCCATGAACTTGCTCAGAGCAGGCCTGCCGAGTAGAGCATGGTAAGGACTCTGATGATCAACCACCTCGAACTGCATGCGCTCTGTGCGGCAGTTATCCCTGGTGCCGAATAGCACATCGATCCACACTCGGCCAATCGGGTTGCACGAGATCCCGGGCACAATACCATGGAAGGTGGTCTTGCTGGGCAGCATCATGTTCTCGGCCAGGCCAAGCTTCTCGAGCGTGTCTTTGTACACGATGTTGATGCTGCTGCCGTTGTCGATTAGCACCTTGCTGAACCTCACATTCTTCTCGGGGCCCAGGAAGGTAGGATCCAGCACCAAGGCATAGCTACCCGGATTGGGCATCACCTTGGGATGATCTACTCGGGACCACCTGATCTCCTGGTCACACCAATACATGTAGTGAGGGACAGCAGGAATCACTGCATTGACCTCCATGGCACGCCTGTGCTGTGATTGCTTATCGACTGGCTCAGAAGTGAAGATCATGTAGCTCTCGTGGTGCTCTTGGTACTGATTGGAGCCTCCGCCCCCATTGTTGCCGTTGTTGTTGTTGCCCTGGTAGTTGCTGTTGTTGCCTCTGTTGTTGTTGTTGCGGTTGTAGTTGTTGTTGTTGTTGTTGCGGTAGCCCTCATTGTTGAAGTTACGGTTGGCTCCTAAAGCCACTTGGTTCACATTATCTCTTCTCGGGTACACTGGCGGCCGAGCTGCGGGTGCGCGAGTAGGCTGCACATTGGCATTGGCCGCTGGCAGAGGAGGAGGAGGAGGCAAACCATCACTCTTGATCACATCCCACCACTCGCACTGCCGAGTAGTGTGGTTAGCAGGCCTCGAGGGGTGGTGAGTGTGAAAACTGCATGGGCCATCTTTCATGTCATCAAAGACAAACTTCTTCGGCTGCTCGGAGTTCCCGCTACCCGACTGAGAGGTGCGAAATGGCTTCTTGTTGCCTTGGCCCTGGTTCTGGTTCTGCCCGTAGGCTCCAGCAGGTTTCTGCCTCTGGCTGCCACCAGCTCCAACAGTCACTGCATTCACCTCTTCAGGATCATACCGAGTATCTACTCGGCGCTTGTTGCGGAACTCGTTGCGCTTGCTGTTGCTGAAGTTTCTTCTCGGCTCAGAGGAGTCCATCAGTGGCTGAGTAGGATCACCAAGTGCGTACTGATCCGCAATCTTGATGGTCTCCGCCAGAGTGTTCGGCATCTCCCTCTGCAACCTCTGCCACAACATACTGCCATGCCTGCATCCCTGCGCAAACCAAGTGATGGCCTGTGCTTCATTCACACCTTCACAGGTGTTCCTCAATGTACTCCACCGAGTAAGATACCCGCGGTCTGTCTCGTCTTCTCGCTGCCTGCAAGCGGATAGCTGCTGTGGCCTATTCGGCCTCTTGTATGTGCTCGTGAAGTTGCTGATGAAGGCATCCGAGAAGTTCAGCCAGCAGTTGATGCTGTTCTTGGGCAAGTTGTTGAGCCAAGTGCGAGCTGGACCCTCTAGCATCTGCGGAACATAGCGCACCGCCCATCTTCTGTTGCCGTTCGCGATATGGACCGCGGTGACATAGTCATTGAGCCAATCTTCGGGCTTGGTGCTGCCATTGTAGCTCTTGGTGCCCCTCGCGAGCTGGAAGTTCTTCACGGACGGCTCGTTCATGATGCGCGGGCCAAAGCACTCGGGGCCTGGAGGACCCGTGTTCTCCAGCCGCGCCGACAAGCTGATCTGGTCCAACTGATGCCTCGCATCTCCCGGCGCCAGCATGCGCTCGCCAACACGATCATGTACATCATAGCCAGCCATCTCCATAGCCGAGTAGCCATCATCATATCTGTCCACCTGCACAGCTGCAGGCTGCTCCACCGGGTTGGCGACTGGTGCCACTGCGCGCGGCTGCTGCCTCTGCCGAGTAGGCGGAGCAGCGGGACGCCGAGAGGGACCTGGACGCGCTTCATCTCGGGCCTGGCTTTGAGCTTGATGGGCTTGAGAGCCTACTCTTGCAGCGTTGTGTTCCTGCCCGGGCTGCTGCGGCACAGCAAGCTGTCTCGCGGCAGCAGCCGGGTCGTACCCCTGCATTTGCCTATCTCTGCCCGAACGTCCGTTGCGGCTCTTCTCGCGGCTGGGATGCGGAGACGAGGCCTGATCGTTAGATCTAGCCGCGTGCGAGTGCACCACCTGAGAAGCTCCAGCACCCGGGTTGGCCTTCCGGAACTCCTCGTTCTGCCTAGCAGCCTCCAACACCAACTCGTTGAGCCTTTCTTGCTGCCTAACACGTGCATCGCCATCTAGGCGAGGCAACTCGGCAGCTACAGCCTCTGCAGCTCTAAGTGTCTTGGCGGGTGTGCTATATCTGGGTCTGGTGGAAGTGTTTGCGGTGGCGGACTGAGCAGGAACCTCTACAACTGTCGCCATCTCGGCACCAAGGTTGCGCCGAGTGGCACCTACTCTGCTAGCCCTCCTAGCGACTGGCGTGAAGCCGTGAGCCTTGTTGTACTCAAGCTGATCTAGACTCAACTCCAACCTCACCTTATCCAAGTCCGCCTGCTCGGCAAGCAGCTCCAGGCGTTGCCGCTCGAGCTGCTCCCTCATGGCTAGAAGCTCGATGTCGGTGGGAGTCGGCATGCCAGGTCGCACAGCTGATGCGGGAATAGTCGTAGAAGTGGAAGGCGGCAAGTTGCACTCCTTCTCGTAGGGCCTGTGAGTCCTGCCACCCGTGCTCGGTGCAGCAAGATCCTCGACGACTGCTGCAGCACCAGTAGCGGCTGTGCCAGTGTTTGCCGCCAAGCCGGTCACCATCACCTCAGCGCAGTTCGCAGAGCGGCACGCGGGCCTTCCGCGAGCAGCGATCACCGCGGGAGGATCCTCCGCGTCGTGCACCAGCTCGGGGTACGCGCGGTTGGCGACGGTGGCGACGTAGACGAGGTGAGAGCCGAAGGAGATCACCGAGCCGCCCTCCGGCATAGCCATGCCGCCGAAATCGCCGGTGTTGTCGGTGACGAAGTCGAAGGAGCCGAATCTGTGGACAAGGCCACAAACCACGCGCTCCGCTGAAGAAGATCCCGTCCGAACAGAAACTCCAACCAGCGCCGCTGGTTGCCCCACGGTGGGCGCCAACTGTCGTGGTGGTGTCACGGCAGATGCCATGGGATGGCTAAAGATGTGGGGACGAAGGACGCTGTAGGTGCTCGGGGAGGGATCACGCGACGAGTAGCCGCGTGAGGTATGAAGTAAACACTGCAAACAACACGATCTACCCAGGTTCAGGGCCCTCGTGAAGAGGTAAAACCCCTACTCCTGCCTTTCTGTATGTATTCCGGTGTCTCACCGAGTAGCCACAGTACAATGTTCTTGCTACCGAGTAGCCACTCTCCTCTCTACGTGATGAACTAGGTCAAGAATTAGGTCACAAGGTGTTCTAGCATGCGATCGGTCTTGCGATGCCTCACGCAGGAGGCGGTGGGGCACCTTATATACCTGGTGCCCAGCCGGATACGTCCAAACATGGACAAGTGTCGACATAGTGTGCACATCGTCCTTTTTCCGGGTTCCCGCTGACAGCTTTGGTTCCTAATCTTGGCTGCATCTGGAAAGTCGTTGGGCAAAACAAGGGGACAGACTGGTATCACTGTGCCAAACACAGAGTAGGGCCCCCTTATCCTGCGACGGCCTGCTTCCATGCTGTCACTGTCAGGCAGGCCGGTCCCAGATGAACAGTTGTTCGAATACTGCCAAGTACGGACCCAGGATACGCGGGATCCTGTGTCAGAACGACTCCTTTGACTTTCTGGCCCGAGTAGGTTCCCGCCAATTTTACTCGGGCCAACTCTTCTACTCGAAAGGACAGAACTTGATTGATTCTTCCTTCTGGTCATCTTGAGGTGAGACCGAGTAGCAGTCAACCGGGTAGCAAGTACCGGGTAGGCGGCTACTCGACCAAACCTCTCTTCTGACAGTTGCTTTTACCACTTGCCTTTACCCTACTCGGGGGTAACCCCCCGACAATCCATCATACCTCCAGTCGACGACAAAGAGCCACAAGGCCACCAGCACCTCGAGGAGGAGCTCGCACCCCCTCCCTCCCAAGGCGCACCGGACTGCGGGGTTCCCTCGGGGAACTGCCTGGTGCTTGCCTTCACTCACGAGGAAGCATGTCGGAACAAGAGCATCATCGACTACCTCTAGAAGGGTGACCTCCCCGAAGATGAAACAGAGGCCAAGGAGGTCGCCCGTCGAGCCAAGATGTACCACGTCATCGACTCCAAACTGTACTGAAGGCGCCCCAACAGCGTGGCACTGCTATGCGTCCGCCCCCCCCCCCCCCCCCCCCCCCCCCGACGACGGCCTGGAACTCCTCAAGGACATCCACCAAGGCGACTGCGGTCACCACTCTTTATCGCGAACCCTCGTCGACAAAGCCTTCAGGTACGACTTCTATTGGCCTACGGCTCTCAAGGACGCCACCGACCTCGTCAGGGCTTGCGAGGCATGCCAGTTCCACGCCAACAGACGCACCAACTCGTGCAAGGACTCGAGACCATTCCCCTCTCGTGGCCGTTCACGGTCTGGGGGCTGGACATTCTGGGACCTTTCCCTCGAGCGCTCGGGGGCTACCGCTACCTCTATGTCGCCATCGACAAATTCACCAAGTGGGCGGAGGTAGAAGCTGTCTCGGACATCCCGGCAAGGACGGCGGTGAAATTCATCAAGGGGTTGGTCTGCCGTTTCGGCGTGCCCAATCGCATCATCACCGACAACGGCGCGCAATTCACAAGCGGCCTCTTCAAGTCCTACTGCGCTAACCTGGGCATCAAGATATGCTACGCCTCCGTTGCGCGCCCGTACAGCAACGGCCAGGCGGAGCGCGCCAACGCCGAGGTCCTCAAGGGCCTCAAGACGCGGAGCTTCAACAAGATCAAGGCCCACGGGAAGAAGTGGATCGACGAGCTACCGTCGGTCCTGTGGTCAATCCGCACCACCGCAACCAAGCCCACGGGGGAAATGCCTTTCTCCCTAGTCTATGGGGCCGAGGCCGTTCTCCCTGCCAAACTCAAGTTTGGGTTTCCCCGAGCCATGTCCTTTAGCGAGGACAGGCAGGGGGACTCCACGTAGAGGACTTGCTTCTTCTCGAGGAGGCGAGAACCCGAGCCGCCACCCGTGCCGCTCGGTACCAGCAAGGCCTCCGGTGCTATCACAGCAACACCATCAGGACACGCACACTGGAGGTGGGCGACCTGGTCCTGACGAGGATTCTCTCCCGAGGGGCTGTACCGGGTAACACACGTCGCGAGACTTGGTGCGGCACGATTGGAGACTAAAGACGGCACGCCTATGCCAAATCTATGGAATATCCAACATCTGCGGAAGTTCTACCCTTAGATCTTGCTTGCTCCACGTGCCTCTCCAAGGCCGTGGTGACGCACCCTCGAGGGGACCCTGTGACGCCACGGTAAAAATAATGCCAGGACCTCTCTTCGTGAGGGTCTCAGGGGGCATCTCACCAGGTGTTCTTCTGGCCGCGAGAGCCTCTACCCACACAAGCGGGAAGCCGCATGGAAAATCTTTGCACCTGAGCTCATGCGAGTCTCATCCCCATGACGATGGGAGTCCCGTGTCCACACGGGGCGTCAAGTTCTTCTTGAGGGACCGCAGGGTCATGACATCCCCAAGCGTGTAATGTAGAGACTCACCTAGCAGTAAAGATCTTTTTGCTAACAACACGTGTCTCTTGGCAAGCCCATCTTCCTTCTTCGGGAGCACATCTCTGTTACTCCTTCTCGAGGACACCTCGCGAGTGGGAGCTGGGATCGGTCCCCTTGCATGGGTGAGACCCAATCAGAATAAACCCAAGCGGCAGAGATCTGTCTAAACGGGTCGCTACCATGCACGACACCTCATCTAAGTCCTTGGTTCTGACTTCCTCTCGAGGTATCCACAAGAAGAGTACCAGACACGTACTCTCGCTCACTGCAGACACACACACACCTGCATCCCGAAGCAACCAAGTTGGGACTTCTACAAGGAAGGGAAGAATGCCTCAAGAAGGGCAATAATGAAGACGCTCGCAGTGAGCAACTCACCATGCCAAGGACACCAAAAATCCTAGAGCTAAGTCTAAACTCCTCGATGACCCTCCAAAGAATTCATTAGCAAAATTATAGGCAAAAGAAACACATTTCCTTCATATTTCATACATGAGATACATTCGAGTACATGGAAATGCTGCAAATCCATCATGAAGACAAAAGGAGCTAGGACCTCGAAGGAGCTATTCCCCTTCGCGGCTATCAAATAAATAAGAACTGTGACCAACCTCGGCTGAGCCTGTCTTCGCCACAGCTACGAGACACGATCGGCCGAGGAGGAGGGATTGTCGTGGTATAGATCACGACAACACCAAAAGGTGTTCCTAATGGTGTTTAAAGAGGGGACGGTCTATAAAATGGTGGTGTTGGCGTGGGATTGGGTAGCAAGCGAGTAGACACATGAAGTACCCAGCTTCAGGCCCCTCGCGTTGAGGTAAAACCCCTACTCCTGCTTATCTCTCTTTTCTATCGATGCACATGTTACAAGATTGCTCCTTGAGCTATTCGTAGGTGGAAAACGTGGAGAAGAGTAGATCATGTGTCCCCTTCTATTGGTGGCTGGGCCAGTCCTTATATACTGTCGGACTGGCCAGCTTACAGGTGGGGCCCGGCTGATTCGAGACCAGCCGGGGAGATTCTCGGACAAGCGTCCCTCGTCCTTGCTTCCTCCGAATCCGGATGGTGCCATACTCGGCGCCGTACTGCCGCAGTGACGAGTCCATCCCTGCGTACCTCGCATCCACTCCTGGCTGCCCTAGCGCCCATGCGTCCGTACCTAGGTCGTACACCGAGTAACCCGAGCCCATGCGGCGAGTGCCGGGTGGAGTAGGCTGGTACCGGCTATCTTGAATAGATGTATCGCCAGCCGTACACAGGTACGACCGAGCCCATGCCAAAGTACCCCGAGTAACCGGGGAGTAGGTGTACCGCGCATCATAGAGAGGCACTGTGGCTTGCGTGAGCCTAGGGAGTTGGTGTGCCTCGCCATACCTCGCCCATATTGGTTGACTTGCAGACCAACCGGATTGTACTTTCAACCGACTAGCCATCCGATTGGTACCTTCGGCCGGCTGGGCAGCCAGTAGACGAGCAGTAGTTCCCATCCGGCTGGTGGATGGGGGTTGGGCACTTTGCCCGCGTGCGCCCAGCCTCGTGTGGGTACGGAACACGGTCATCAAGTCTCTTCTTTTCGCTTGCTCGAGGCACCAGGGGATCATTCCCCCCAACACTAGCCCCCGAATAGGTGGGGATTAAGGAGTCGGTGCGCCGAATGCGAGGCTTCCGTCTATTCCCCTGGCCTTTGTCGGCTCCTCCAGCCGGCTGGTCATGCGACACCTCGGCGCCTCCTTGAGGCCGTTGGTGGTGACGCCATGATCCGCCCGGGTGATGTTGCTGATGATGCGAATGGTCACGTGGGCCTGCGACTTCAGTCAAGTCGATGTCGTCGCTTTGTTTCTCGTGATGGGATCCTTTGTGTCCCAGAGGGCCATTGCAGATCTTTTGCGGCGCACTACCCCACGACCCCTCGTTTCTCGCGTCACGTGGGGGGGATCATGGGGCGGTGGCACCGCCCCGCGTCGCGCATCGGGCGTCCTTGCCCCGTTATAAGTAGGAGCGGGGAGGCCCCTTCCTAACCTTCTTCGCTCCCATTCCATACGAACCACCATCGGTGCCTTCTCTCTCCCTTGATCTTCCTTCGCCGCGAGCACCACCGATCGTGATGAAGGGCACGCCTTCTCCAACACTCTTGCCGCACCACCGCCGTGGTGCCTTCTCCCTCTGTTGTCTCCTCTTCCCCAGCGACGAACCGATGGTGGGTGCGAGGAGGGGTGCCGTCGATGACGACGCGCCCAAGAAGGGCGCCTAGGCGGGCTCGACGGTGTCGGAGGAGGATTTGCGCTCCTACCGGGGCCTGGGCTATTTTTTCCCAGCCTCGACGGTGGAGGTGACGTCCCATGTGCGCTCCACGGACAAAGAGCTGGCGGAGGGGCTGTACACCGTCCTGCGTGCGCCGTCGGAGATCGAGGTCTCGCCGCATCCGCAACCTAACGAACGTGTCTTCTTCCTCTCCCACGTCGACCGCGGCCTTGTGCCCCGCATGATTTTCTTCATCACCGCCTTCCTCTCCTACTTCCGGCTCCAGATCCACCATTTGGGGCCAATCGCTATGACATACTTGGCTTACTTCGTAAGCTTGTGCGAGAACTACCTTGGCATCTGGCCGAACCTGGACCTCTTTGTCCGGATGTACTTCCTGAAAGGGGGGACGGAGGTGGCGCAAGGGTCGTTGGTGAAGTGCGGGTGCGCAATCATTGTGGCCAGGCAGGATGTGGCAGCAATCGTACTTCTACGTCGAAGACTTGCTGGGCGGCGACCACATCAGCCTCGACCCCTTCGTCAACCGGCTGCCGGATGCCCAGAGAAACTGGACGGACCGGTCCAGAGACAACTCGAGGTTGTGCGACGCCCTCATCGACCGGGTAAGGGAGCTGGTCAGCAACGGCCTAACCAGCCGAGATCTGCTGCTCGCGTGGATGGCGCCCCGGTTGATACCGCGGAGGTACCGATCGCACAAGATGTGCTTTACCTCGGGGGTGGACAGCCCCAACCGACTGGCCCAGACGGACGCCCACTGGATGTCGCTGAGGAGCCTCCTGCGCACCCTGATGCCCAAGGAAACGGTGACAGAGTCGTGGCAGTACGGGCTGGCGCCGTACAATCGTCAGAACTGTCCTCCTCGGGTAAGCGCTCGCCTAGCTTCGGCTAGCTTTTAGTTTTTTTTTGGATGGTCTTTAATCTTGTCTAGTTGCCACAACGTTCTCCCTCTAGGCGAAGGAAGACGGGCCAGACGGCCCAGCGTTTCTTGATGACGGGCCTCTGTTGCTGGCACCGAAGCAAACGGCTGACGGCGACACGGAGGGCGCGGAGGACAACCCTGCACCGGCTCGTGATGGTAAGTTTCCGGGCTCGGATGATGAAGTGATTGATGTCGATGACGATTCTGACATAGAATCGTCGGCTTCTTCGCCGGTGCCGACCAAGCGACGCCGACCGCCCGGCTCGTCCAGCCGACAGGCGGCGGGATACAAACCGGTAGCCAAGCGCGGACGCGGCGCGACACCTCCAGCTGGGGGAAGCCGACAGTAGAGGAGGGCCCCTCCTTCCGTGGTGTCTGGTTAAGTTTCTCCATCTTCTCGTTTTTCTCCTTAGCCTTCTTTCTTTTTTGCGCCCCTTTATAGGGACGTCGTTTCCTATAGCCCCATGCCGACTCTGGCCCCCTCGCCAGTTCGGGAGGCGACTCCTTCTCCCGTGGAGACTATGGACGCCACTGTGGAGACCGCGACGGGGGCGACCGAGAGCCAGCCGCAGCCGGCTGTGACTCTTGAGCCGGAAGCGGCCGCGGCGCCGCGGGTAGCTACGCCCGTGTTGGACGAGGCCACGGCCCCGCTTGGTGCCGCGCCTCCGCCTGCTGCTACGCCTCCTCCTCCGCCAATCCGCCATCGACGGCCTGCACCACTCTGGCAGTGGTGACAAGTTCCAGCGGCTCGTACCAAGGGCTGGGCATGCCCCCTTCCTTCCTGGCGCCATCTGGGACAGGGCAGCCGGGGCGTATCCTTTGGCCTCCGAACCCGGCGCGGGGACACCGGCTTCTCTCCCTCCAGCTCCTAGAACCGTCCGGCTGCCCATCAAGCCGCTTGACACTGGGCAGACCTTGAAGAAGGACTTGGAGGCCGTGGCGGCGACGCCGGCGAGGGACTTGGCACTGGAGGTGACGGCCTGCGAGGTGACAAACGGGCTGATGCAGGTAGGGTGCTTCCCCTGTCTCTGGTCTTGCGTAAACCGCGGGTAGATCTAAGTTATTTGTTTCTATACTTGCTTGCAGGACGCCGGCCACCAGGAGAACCGGGTCCAGGCATCCGGCAAATAGGTGCTAGGTAAGCGACCTTTTCCTTAGCCGAGTAGTTCATTATTTGGATCATGAATGACGGTTTCGTCTTTTGCACTGCATCCGAGCTCAACGAGCTGAAGGAGGCAGCGAAGAACTCCATTCCCACCGCCCAGGTGGTCCGGATGCTGGACGAGCGCGACAAGGCGCACTCCGAGGCCACCATGGACTTGCGTCGCTGCGCCGAGCGGTCGGATGCCTATCGGACGGAGGCGGAGCGCTTGACCGCCGCCCTCGCAGCCGCCAAAGAGGAGCATGCCGCCGCCATGGACAGCCAGCGGGAGGCTTTCCGGCTGCTCGAGGCGGAGCTGGAGAAGGTGAAGAAGAACAAGGAGGATGCGGTGCAGCCGCTTCAGGACCAACTCGACCTCATTGAAAGTGCATTTTTTATATCTCTGTGTTTTGTGTGTTTGTTTACAACATAAAGGAGTTTTAACCGTGTGTGCTATTTGTTGAAAGGTTATAATCATTATCAGCACATAAACGGTGTCAAAGAAATGGTGAAGAAGATAAAAGATCAACAGACGTTTTTCTGGCCTCGAGAAGATTTTTTGTATGCATCCCGGAATTATTCCGGACTATCCCAGAATTATTCCGGACGATTCCGACTTGGCCGCAAAAGTCTCTGTTGCAATCCGGAATGATTCCGGACCATTCCGTATGATTCCGACTTGGCCGCAAAAACTTCTGTTGCCATCCGGAATTATTTCGGATCAATCCGGAGGGATTTCCGACATGAACATAAAAACTTCTGTTGCCATCCGGATTGCTCCGGAATTATTCCGGGAGCCGGAATTATGATTCCGAATTGCATGTGGACAGTGAAGAAAACGGCTAGTTTTGTGGAGAGCTATAAATAGATGCCTTCATTCTTCCCCAAGGGTTAGCTCGTCCAAAATTGAAGTCCCCATTAATGGAGCTCACCCACCAAGCTAGTTCTCCCATTCCCTCCACCCAAACTCGTTGAAACTTGGAGGATTGAAGGAGAAGCACCGGATCTACATCTTCACCAACCGGATTTCTATTCCCCCCTCATTAGCTTGAGGGATCCTTGCCTAGGGTTTCCTCTTGTGGAGAACCTAGGCTTCTTGCTACTATTGGTGATTTGTGATTGTTGGGAGCCCTCAATTTGGTTGTGGGTGCGTGACCCAAGCTTGTTTGTAAAGGATTTGATTCCCGACTCAAAGCGGATCAATAGTGGAAGGTGAACTAGGCCTTTGTGGCGAGGTTCATCGGAGAATAGGGTGAGGCCTTTGTGGCGTTGAGTAGGCCTTCGTGGAGAGCTCACACCCCTCCAACAAGACGTACTCCCTTAACAAGGAGGAACTCATGAATACATCGTGTCCTCGCGTGCTTCCTATCGGTTATCTTGTTCCCTTATCTTTACTCACTTGTACTTGTTGCATTTATTGTTGTACTCATTGCATTAGTTGCTATCCTTGTAATATAGGTAAATTCACCTTAGTAGAACTATCTAGAGAATTTACCTTTGTGTCAAGCCTAATTGTGAAGAAAAATTAAAATTGGTCATAGCACCTATTCACCCTCCCTCTAGGTGACTCTACTTTACTTTCAATTGGTATCAGAGCCTCGGCTCTTTTATCGGGCTTAACCGCCTAAGAGTTTAAGTATGGGTAATGAATCGGATACCGAAGGTTCCGCGGCAACGGTGTCCATGAATGATCTCAATGAGTTGAAAAATTCATTGACCTCATCCATAGACACCAAAATCGATGAGTTGCGTCAAGTCTTGATGGAACTCTTGAAAGCCAAAGGACCGTAGATTACCGGCTCATATCCTCCAGAAAAATCTCCGGAGGGCACCGAGAAAGGGGTAGATGGTGATCCATCTAAAATTGCTTCCGCCGAGAACTCCACGAAGAAGGGTGCGGAAGGAGATGGAGAATTTCACTCTGTCCCCGGAAGTTATTCTCCCGATCCTCCCGTCCCACATCCTCATATAATCCCTAGGGGAGATCCACCTAAAATTGATGCATATTCTTTTCGTGAATGGCAATATTACATGGAGACTCACTTGAACTCTTTTTGTATAGAGCTTTGGAGGGTCACTCGTGATGGATACAAGCCTCATGACCCCAAGAACCTAACAAGAAGAGAAGTTGTAGATTGTCAACTCAACTACACCGCCTTGTCAATTCTTCGACAAGCCGTGGGTCCTAACCACATGCCGCATCTTCAAAAATATTCCACCGCCAAGGAAACATGGGACGCTCTTGTCGTCATGTTTGTGGGCAATGAGAGCATGCAAAGAAATAGGTATGATGCCTTGACCAATGAGGCCGAAGGGTTCTATATGCATGATGGAGAGAACCACGAAGACATGTACCGAAGGCTCAAGACTCTTGCCACCACATTCACTAATGTTGGTGCCAAGTACATTGATGATGCTTGGATCAAAAGGAAGTACATGATTTCCCTCATGCCATTTGAGCCTACGGACTTGAAGAGCATTCAAGGAAGACATGATTTCCCTTCTATGACCTCAACTCAAGTCATGCAAGAAATGTGCTCCTATCAAGTGCAAACCAAGAATGCTCTTGACAACCGTTCTACGGCCATAGGAATGCACAAAGGGGAATAGGTTGATTTGAAGGCCAAGGTTGTGTCTCAAGAAATTGAGTATGAAGAAGAAGGCAATGAGGTGTTGGCTCCATTGAAGGATCAAGAGTATGATCACGTGCTCAAGGATATCATTGCTCTCACCATGCAGAAGTTTTGGAGGAATCCTCCTAAGGCCAAGAAATTTGTTGAGGAGAAGACCAAGTATCGCTATGGCAATGATGGGGCTCAAAAAGTGAGGTCTTGCTTCAATTGCCAAGATAAGCACCATTTTATTGCGGAGTGTCCCTATGAAAATAGAGAACACCATGGTGGCAAAGTCGTTCGCAAGGACAAGTCCAAGGTTGAGTACAAGAAACCTCATTTCAAGAAGAAACCTTTCAACAAGAAATCTCCCACCAAGTTTGTGCTAGTGACACAAGAGTAATATGATTCTGGGAGTGATGAAGAAGAAGAAACCACAAGTGAAGTGGCCGCTCTAGATATTGCTTCTACTCCATCGTCTTCATCTCTCTTTGAACCCCCCAATGAAAATCATCCGCACCCAAATGCCAAGTGCTCCATGGCTAAGGCCTCGGAGGTATCACCTTCTCCCAACTCTAAGACCCCAAGTGAACTAGAAAATCTTGCTAGTCTTAGAGTAGAAGATGAAATGCTCTCTTTGGAACGTTTTATGTCTAACATGCAAGGGGAGACCAAGAAGTACTTCAAAAATCTCATGAGCCAATTGGAAGCGGCCCAAGAAGCTCTTGAGAAGAAAGGTGAGGTTGAAAGAAGGGATGCGGATGAAATTGCATCCCTCACAATGACTCTTGAGGAAGAGCATGATGGTAGAGTTTATCTTGAGGAGGAACTTGAATCTATTGAAGAAACTCATAATGAACTTGTTTCTAATATCACTAAGGAACGTGAGCTTAAAATTGCTAAATATAAAAAGGCTAAAAAGGATAAGGTTGAGTTTGGTGTTGGTCATGGTAAACAAACCGAGGAGTTTGAAAAACTAACCGAGGCTCACAAAGCTTTGGAGAGTCAACATTCTTCCCTCAAAGAGTTGCATGAACAACTTCAAACTCAACTTAATCAACTTAACAACCCTAGCACCTCTACTACTTCTCATGATCATGCAAATATTATTGAGGAAAATGCTAGGTTGAAAGATGAGCTTTCAAGGCTCAAGGGCAAAAGCCCTCAACTTGAGAAGGTTGTGGTCTCTACCCCACGAGTGGTGGCCCCTGGTTCTCATGTGGTTGTTGCTAGACCGCAATTGAGTGCTCCAAGGCCACAAGTGGTCAAGCAAGGTCTTGGATATGTTGCCAAGAAGAAGAACAAGAAGAAGGCCAACATTGGTGCCTCGGGTAGTAATGACATTAGGGACAACACTACTTGTAGCACTCCCGCACAATCAAGCAATGTTGCTTCGAGTAGTAGTGTCATCAGGGACAACACTACTTGTAGCATATCCGCGGGAACTAACAATCCACACCATTTCTTATATGTTGATTATTATGGTGTTGTGCAAGCTAAATATGTTGGTCCTATTGAGGGTTACATTGACTATACCATTTGGGTTCCAAAGACCCTTGTTGCTAACATGAAGGGACCCTCCTTGGGTCCTAACTCTAGTCAATGATCTTTTGCAGTACTATGCTTCCGGTGGGTCTAAATGGATAATTGATAGTGGTTGAACTAGTCATATGACCGGAAGCAAAGAACTTGTGACGGAGTTGCGCCCAAATGACATACAAGCAACCGTCACTTATGGAGACTCGTCCTCGTCTAAGGTATCGGGGTTCAGCAAGGTTGTGATTGCTCCCGATATCACTATCGTGAACGTCATGCTTGTCGAATCCCTTGGTTTCAATTTACTTTCCGTCCGCTCTCTTGGAAAGATGGGTTTCTCCATCTTTTTTGATGAACATATTGTGGTTCTTTTGAGGACCAAGACTCTTGACGTCGCATACGTGGGACATGTTGAAAATGAGTTGTTCGTGGTAGATGTTTCGAAGTCTACCAACTCTCAATCAATGTGTCTTTTCGGAAAGGCGGATTTGGGATGGTTGTGGCATTGCTGCTTATCCCATGTCAACATGAGAACTTTGCAAAGTGTTCACAAAGGTGGCCTTATTGTTGGACTAAAAGAAAATGTTTCCTTTTCCAAATATCGCGTTTGTACGTCGTGTGTTGAAGGAAAGATGCATGATATCTCGCACAAGGCCAAGACTAGTATTTCATCAACGAGGATCTTGGAACTTCTCCATGTTGATCTCTTTGGTGCCGTGCCCGAGGCTAGTCTTGGTGGCAAGAAGTATTGCTTGGTGATTTTCGATGATTATTCAAGATACACTTGGGTTTATTTCTTCAAGTGCAAGAGTGAAACTCAACAAACCATCATCGACTTCTCCAACGAAGTGCAATGTCAACACAATATGCAAATCATGGCTATTAGGAGTGATAATGGTTCGGAGTTCAAGAACTACACTTTTAATGAATTCCTTAGTGAAGAAGGCATTCATCATCAATACTCCGCCACTTACACTCCTCAACAAAATGGTGTTGCCGAAAGGAAGAATCGCACTCTCTTGGATATGGAAAGGACCATGTTGGCGGAGTATTCTCCCCAATATTTATGGGCCGAGGCCATATCCACCGCATTCCACTCCTCCAACCGCCTCTACATCCGTAAGGGCTTGGACAAGACTCCATATGAGATCCTCACCGGCAACAAGACCAACGTCTCCTACTTCCGTGTATTCGGTTGTAAGTGCTTTTATTTGATCAAGGGTGTTAGGTTGTCTAAATTTCAATCCAAAACTATTGAGGGTATATTTGTTGGTTACGGTGCCGAATCCCACACTTATAGAGTCTTTGACAAAGCCCCACGAATTTTCATAGAATCTTGTAGTGTGGTTTTCGAGGAAAATGATGGCTCCCAAGTGGCGCAATTTCATGTTTCTAATGTAGATGTTGAAATGCCTCAAGAAGCCATAGGAAGGATGGGTGTGGGATTTTTCCGCCCCATCGAGGGACACCTTGTGGCGACTCGATAAGGACTATTCTCTACTCAAGTGGATCCCTCCTCTACATTAGAAGAACAAGCCAAGGAGCCAAGTGGTGCACCTAACCAAGAATATGTTGAATACCCTCCTCTTATTGACCAATTTACTATGCAAGATGCAACCACTCCTATCATTCATGCTAGTCAAGGCCAAGATCAACCATCCTCTTCATCCTCTCCTAAAGTTGAAGCAAGTGTTGAAGATATTATTGCCTATGATGATGATGATGATGATCAAGGCCAGTATGGTCAAGACGGGGACCCAAATGATCAAGATGATCAAGTGATCCCTCCTCGCAATAATGAGGAGATCGAAGCCCATCGTGCTAAAAGGATAAGAAGAGCTTTGAAGCAAATTGATGCCCAAGACAACAAGGTCTTGGAATATATTCAAGCTAGAAGATACACAAGAAGGCAATTGGCACATTTTAGTGAGCATCAAGCTCACATATCTATGGTGGAACCAAAGAAAGTGTTTGAAGCTCTTGAGGACTCCGATTGGGTTCAAGCAATGCATGATGAGCTCAATAACTTTGAGCGCAACAAAGTTTGGAGATTAGTTGAGAAGCCCAAAGATTGCCACAATGTTATTGGCACCAAGTGGATTTTCAAGAACAAACAAGATGAGCATGGCATTGTTATAAGGAACAAGGAAAGATTGGTAGCTCAAGGTTACACTCAAGTTGAAGGCATTGACTTTGATGAAACCTATGCTCCCGTGGCTCGCCTTGAGTCAATCCGTATCCTTATTTCTTATGCATATTTGCATAATTTCAAATTTCAACAAATGGATGTTAAAAGTGCCTTCTTGAATGGTCCATAAAAGAGGAGGCATATGTTAAGCAACCTCCGGGGTTCGAGAATCTCAACTTTCCTAACCATGTCTACAAACTCAACAAGGCGCTCTATGGTCTTAAACAAGCACCACGTGCATGGTATGAGCACCTTAGAGAGTTGTTGGATGACCGTGGTTTTGAAGTTGGGAAGATCGACCCCACTCTCTTCACCAAGAGAGTAAAGGGAGAGATTTTCATATGCCAACTATATGTGGACGATATCATCTTTGGCTCAACTAACCAAGCTTTCAACAATGAGTTCTAAAAGCTTATGACTGACAGGTTCGAGATGTCTATGATGGGAGAGCTTAAATTATTCCTTGGCTTCGAGATCAAGCAATTGGCTAGAGGGACTTTCATTTCTCAATCCAAGTATACCCAAGACATGATCAAGAGGTTTAATTTCCAAAATGCAAAGATCAATCCATCTCCTATGCAAGTCAAGTGCCACCTATCTCGCAACCCGAAGGGTAAAGATGTGGACCAAAAGTTGTATCGCTCTATGATTGGTTCTTTGCTTTACCTTTGTGCATCTAGGCCCGATATCGTTCTGAGTGTAGGTGTGTGTGCAAGGTATCAAGCGGCCCTAAGGAAAGTCATTTAATGGTGGTCCATAGGATCTTTCGGTACTTGGTTCTTACCCCAAGGTTTGGTTTGTGGTACCCAAATGGGGCACAATTTTCTCTCAAGGGCTACACGGATTCCGATTGGGCGGGTGATCAAGATGAGAGGAAGTCCACTTCCGGGGCTTGCCAATTTCTTTGTAGGTCCTTGGTGAGTTGGTCTTCCAAGAAGCAAAAATTGCATATCTCTCTCCACCGCCGAAGCCGAGTATGTAGTCGCCGCAAGTGCTTGCACCCAATTGCTATGGATGAGGCAAACTCTCAAGGAATATGACGTTCATTTGGATAAGGTGACTCTTTTATGTGACAATGAAAGTGCCATCAAGATCGCCTACAACCCCGTGCAACACACAAGAACGAAGCACATTGAAATTCGTCATCATTTCATTCGATACCATGTGGCAAGAGGTGATATTGCACTATCTTATGTGCCCACCAAGGATAATCTCGCGGATATCTTCATGAAGCCACTCGACGATGCAAGATTCATGTTCTCGAGGAATGAACTAAACATCATTGATTCTAGGAGTTTGACTTGAGGATCTTGCACACACCCCTATAGATGAAACGTGTTTGGGTTTAGGTGTAGGCATGGACATAGGGGTAGTGTTATCCTAACACATTGGGTTCTCCCTCCCCCATCATGCCCAAAGCAAAAATTCATTGTTATCTCTCTTTTTTTAATGTTGAATTGTGAGCTTAAATGTTGAGCAATGGCAATGCCCCCAAGATATATCTTCGCGGTTGCATACCATGAACTCTTACATGGTGGCTTAGGCCACCAACCTCTTCTCATTTGAAGAGTTGGTTCTTAGTTGGTTGCTTGTGGTTTATTGAGTTGTTTTTTCCAAATACTACTTCTCGTTGCTATCTTGAATTTTATTTGCATCTTCCCCGAGAAGTAAGACTAGGAATTACTAACCCCTTATGTTACCTTGTCCATTTTTCTTCCCCTTATGTTCATATTTGCATATGCCTTACTCCACACTAAGACACACCGATCCTAGACTTTTTCAACTGCCAGTTTTGGTCTTGTTTGGAGCAAATCCTGGACTGGCCGGAATTATTCCGGAAGAATCTGACCCAGCCGGAAAAATGTCGGGACCTTCCGGAATAATTCCGAACGAGTCGGATTAATTCCGGGCCAATCCAGATCTGACAGTTTTCGTGATATAAATAGCCACGCACGCACGGGAGGCAGTTTTTCCTCCTCATTCTCCCCTCCTCTCGTGCCCTAGCCACCAAAAGTCGCTGCATCCGTCCCCGTTGCCCTTAGGGAGGATTTTTTATCCCTCTTTGGACAAGGACATCCCCCATGGAAGGTATTGTGATTGGCATCTCTTCTCTCTCGTTTTTATTGGTTGATTTTGGTTCTAGATGAAATATCACCTAGGGTTTGATCTAGATCCGAGTTCCTATCAACTAGTTCATCCTTGGCTAATCTCATTACCTAGTTCCCATGACATCTTAGATCTAGTCTAAACAACTCCCAATCTAGACTTAGATCCATCTCATATTTGTCACTCCCACGATTTCCCGCACCATAGTTTCACTCTAGGATCGTTTCCAAGGCCTTCCTCAAAGTTTGGTGCAGTTAGTAAGCCCAGAAATCGAGTTTTTGGGCTTTTCTTGAGTCAAGTCGAGGGTCCCGGAATAATTCCGGACCACCCTCCGGAATAATTCCGGATCCTGCCAGAAATTTCGAAATCTTGCACTTCATCAAACTTTTTGGAGTTCTTTTGTTTCCCGTTTGGCATATGCACTCATCTCCTTCTATCTCTATGTCCTCTATTCACAAGTGCTGGCTCTCGTACGGGTACCAAGAGGAAGTTCTCCGCTGGAAGGGGTGCTCGCCCTACAAGGGGTCGCACCTCCGGTCATCATAGCGGGAATCGTGACGACAATCAGGTTGAGAAGCTTCCCGAAGGGGATCTGGAGTCTTACTCCTTCACTCAGTGGAAGCATATCAAGAGGAAGAACCTATACCGTTTTGTTGAGTCCACTTGTCAGGATCCACGGTTTTGGAAAAATCTTCAGCAAAAGACGTGGGATGATTTCTATTCCACTCAGAATCCTCTTGTCTGTGAGCAGACGCAGATTGACATGGACTTCTATCATAGGCACAAGAATGGTGATCTTCGTCATGTTCATGCGTTCTTGGTGAAACTGGGTGTGGCACCACTTCTGGAGTTTGAGTGTGAGTATTGTCCGGACTTGATTGCTCAGTTCTATTTCCCTAGGTGATGCCGTGCGCATTATGACTTGGATGTCTGGGGATGATAAGATCTCAATCAACTTGGTTGAATTTGCTGAGGCACCAGGTTACAGATGGACTAACACTTATGGTCATCATGGTTTCAAGGTTCATGACAACCTAGAGTTTGATAACTCCATCTTGGACTTCTGCTATCCTCCTGATGTTCAGGGTAAGACTGGGCCTTTCAACTCCAACATGTACCCCTACTACAACCTTTTGTCCAAGATCTTCCGTGCCACCATTGTGGTCAAGGTTGGTGACTACTCTGCCATCAGGGCCTTCATGGTGAACCTCATGATGCTCACTAGGCCTCGAAATCAGAGGAAGATTGATGTGATGGACTTTCTGTATCGTGAGATATGTATTGGGATCATGGAGAAGAGGAAGCCTTCTTATGGCCCGTTGATTCAGAGGTTCATTAATGCCAAGCTGGGAGTTGAGATCATGGATGAATTTCCAGTGGTCAAGGGCAAGAAGATGGTGCCTTCTCTCCTTCGTGGTCTGGAGACTCCTGAGTACACCAGGGCCAAGTCCAAGTCACCTATGGATACTCCTTCTTCTTCTTCGAGTGGTGCCTCTCAGCGTCCATCTAGTGGCATTGCCAAGTTCTTCAAGTCCATGTTCAGTATGTGGAGTGACACTAGGGTGATTGCCCATGAGGCTAGGGAGTTGGCCAAGGAGAATCGACGCATTCAGAACACTGACCGTAGAGCTGCTGGGATTGTTGTGCCTAAGGATCCTCCTTATCTTTCTGTTGTTGTCTATGTTCCCACTGAGATGCCCGAGATCCATGATGATGATTTCTACTTTGGGGTGCCTCCAGCTGATGTTGATGATGAGGATGAATCTGCTGAAGATGACTTTGATGATGCTGGAAACCTTGGAGATCGTGAGCATGGAGAGGAAGAAGAGGAAGAGGACGAGGAAGATGAGCACCACGGAGGAGATGATGGCGTCGAGTGATCTCTTGGGACGCTAGTTGGACTCATTTTCCCTTTTTGGCGTCTTTGATGCCAAAGGGGGAGAAGGAGTCCCCTATTTAGGATTTCACGGGCTTTGCAAGGGTGCGAGCACGAGTCTTTTGCCTTTTCGTTTTCAATCTTATAGGCTTGTGCTCCGGTTTCTTTAGTTTCGTTTTCGTCGTTGCAAACTTTTTATTATTTGTGTGGAACCTTGTGACTTGGTTGTGTCACCCTACCCGTGGTTATGCTACTATCATGCTTGCTTACATTATTATTATTATCTATGCATGTATTGTGAACTTGTTTAGACTGCTTGGTGTCTAAAACATGGGGGAGCAAAGCCTATGAACTATGTGCCTCACAACACATATCTAGGATGAGCTCCGTCTATTTTTTGGAGAACATTTATTTATGTTCACCTTGATTATTCCCATGAATCTTTATGTTGTCATCAAACACCAAAAAGGGGGAGATTGAAAGTGCATTTTCGACATCTCTGTGTTTTGTGTGTTTATTTACAACATAAAGGAGTTTTAACCGTGTGTGCTATTTGTTGAAAGGTTATAGTCATTATCAGCACATAAACGGTGTCAAAGAAATGGTGAAGAAGATAAAAGATCAACAGACGTTTTTATGGCCTCAAGAAGATCTTTGTATGCATCCTGGAAATATTCCGGACCATCCCGGAATTATGCTGGACCATTCCGGACGATTCCGACTTGGCTGCAAAAGTCTCTGTTGCAATCCGGAATGATTCCGGGTGATTCCGGACCATTTCGGATGATTCCGACTTGGCCGCAAAAACTTTTGGGAATTATTCCGGATCAATCCGGAGGGATTCCGACATGAACGTAAAAACTTATGTTGCCATCTGGATTGCTCCGGAATTATTTCGGGAGCCGGAATTATTCCGGGTGATTCCGGATTGCACGTGGAAAGTGAAGAAAACGGCTAGTTTTGTGGGGAGCTATAAATAGATGCCTTCATTCTTCCCCAAGGGTTAGCTCGTCCAGAATTAAAGACCCCATTAATGGAGCTCACCCACCAAGCTAGATCTCCCATTCCCTCCACCCAAACTCGTTGAAACTTGGAGGATTGAAGGAGAAGCACCGGATCTACATCTTCACCAACCGGATTTCCATTTCCCCCTCATTAGCTTGAGGGATCCTTGCCTATGGTTTCCTCTTGTGGAGAACCTAGGCTTCTTTCTACTATTGGTTATTTGTGATTGTTGGGAGCCCACAATTTGGTTGTGGGTGTGTGCCCCGAGGTTGTTTTTAAAGGATTCGATTCCCGCCTCAAAGAGGATCAATAGTGGAAGGTGAACTAGGCCTTTGTGGCGAGGTTCATCGGAGAATAGGGTGAGGCCTTTGTGGCATTGAGTAGGCCTTCGTGGCGAGATCACACCCCTCCAATGAAAGTGCACTATGGTCAACTAGAGGGGGGGGGGTGAATAGGTTGACTACCAATTTTTCTTTTCTTTTCCTTTTAAGGGGCTTAATAAGATAAGATACGATTCTCTAGATGTGCAACTAAGTGAACAACCTATGTGAAGAGAGTAGTATGCGCAACGGAAGTAAAGCGTAAGGTAGTAAAGCAAACAACAAGTGTAAACAAGGAGACAAGGATATGTTTCACCGTAGTTCCTTCTCAAAGAGAAGTACGTCTACGTTGGAGAGGTGGGGAGCCACCTAGGCGCTCCTCAATAGCACGGTTGTGCACACCTTGTTCTCCTTGAGCTTCTCCGGTGAGGGAGATGCTCGTTTCCACTATGAGGTCGACTTGAAGGCGTTGACCAAACCTTTACAAGGGCTTGAGGTCACTCCACAAGGATGGAGGCTATCAAGCAATCCGTAGCTTCTTGCAACAAGGTGGAAACTACAAGCACGAGATCTACTAAGGTTTCTAGGCCTCAAGTAGGATTCTAGATCTACTAGGTTGTGGTGGATGGATTTGAGATTCCTTTGGTGGAAGTGTGTATCTAGGTCTCCTCTAGCTCTCCACCAAGTTTGGGAGTGATTGGGTGGACGGAGAGGGAGATCTAAGAGGTTGAAGCTTTCATTAATGGCTAGGAGAGAGAGTGGGAAAAGCTTGGCATTTATGAGGTAGGTGAAGGGGTATTTATACTCTTGGCCACGAAGTAGCCGTTTGCAGTCCAGAGCACCGGAGGCTCCGGTGGGTCTTCTTTGCACTGCGCAGTTGCGCAGTGCCTTATCCTTTGCGCGCTGCTGAGGAGGCCGGAGGCTCCGGTGGATCGAGCGGAGGTTCCGCCCACCGGACCCGCACCGGAGGCTCCGGTGGAACCTCCGCCACTTTCCAACAGAAGGGGTGGCAGGCGGAGCTACCACCGGACCCTTCACCGGAGTCCATTTGCACTTGGGCCAGGGGGCCACCGGATGTCCACCGGAGCCTCCGGTGGAACCTCCGCCACTTTCCAACAGAAGGGCATTTTGGCGGAGGGACCACCGGATGCGCACCGGAGCCTATTTGCGCACAGGCTGAGTGGCAGCAGCGGGCTGAGCCTCCGGTGGATTTACCGGAGCCTCCGGTGGGTTCACCGGAGCTTCCGCCCCTGCACATTTTGGTTCCCTGGCTTCCTTTCTCTTAGCACTTTTCGAATATATCAAGCATTAGCCCCATAGATATAGTGAACCTAATAACCTGGGCATTTTCATCATTTGAACAAACATTAGATCAAACAATTATGTTGTCATATAATTACCAAAACGGACGATGATCTTTCAATCTCCCCCTTTTTGGTAATTGATGACAACATAATTATTTGCATGATTACGGACTCAATATGAACGGAGCTCCCCCTAAAGATATGCTCCTTTCATATTGAGATCACTAAGACATGATATAAACTAATAATATGACAATGATAACACATAACACATAGATAATATGAAACGAGGTTCACACAAGATCACAATATAGCGAGGTTCACGATAGATACGAATAAGATAAACAACCGAAGTTCCAAATAGTTCAAATCAAACTCCCTCAAGCAAAAGAGAGATGCAAATCAAAGAAAGCTTGAGGGGCCATGCAAATGCATGTTGCCTAATATATCTTTCTCCCCCTTTGGCATCAAGATACCAAAAGAGGGAGAGCCAAGTGCGAACGCCCCAAATCATTCGGAGGATGTGGGAGATGCTTCCGGAGCCGGGGAGGGAACACGGTGAGAGCTAGTGGCTTCGTCTCCTTCTTCCTCGGACCATTCAATGAGCTTGCCCTTGGAGTCCTTAGCTTGCCAAGCATCCCAATCTGTGATGCTATCAAGAACCGGGGATTCAATGGAGAGACCCTCTTCACGGAGACGTTCACGAGATGCTTGAGCCTTTTTACGTGCCTTGAGTTCCGCATCATAATGTGCCTCCCATTGATGTTGCTCAATCTTTTTGTTCAGGCAAAATACTTTCTTGAGAGCCCGAGCCATCCATTTGAAGGCATTGCTAGAGGGAGGGGGTTGAGATGGACCCTCGGCTTCCTCTTCCTCATCCACAATGATGCGAGGCCTAGCCTTGTGCTTGCGAACAGCTGGAGTGGGATGCACAACGGGCTCGGTGTGATTCTTCATGAGAAGCCTCTTTTCCGTATGAGAGATCCAAAGTGAATCATCCAAAGGATCATCCGCAAACCTAGCATTCCACACCTTCAATATGATCTTCATGATGAAAGGCCCAAAACAAGCATTCCTTCGGTTGGCAATGACATGCCACAACTCGTTCCAAATGTAGTCAAGTACATCAAGCTTGCGAGGAGTGGCATCCATACGGTATTGATGAGTAAGAAGCAACAAGTTCTTCATGAAACCTTGAATCTCATCCACATTGCCCGCCTTTGGATTGATAGTCTCTCTATAGATCCGTAACATGATGTCATAAGTGGGAAAGAGACCCTTGACGAAACCCACGGCATATTTCTTCCAATGATAGAGGGGAGTGAGGTCATCCTTTGAATTAGCTTGAGCGGAGTGAACTCGAAACCATCCATTAGCAAATTCTTCTCCGTTGGCAAAAGGACCAAAATCTGGGTAGCCACCAAGAATAGTGCCAACATCCTTCCAAGTGATGTCAAGTTGTTTGTCCTTGGTCATCCAAATGAGGTGGCGGTTGGTCTCATTGCCAAGATGAACTGTGGCAAGGAACTGACAGACGAGCTCTTCATCAAAGTCTTGTTGAAGGGTGATAATGGGACGGAGACCAAACTTCTCAATGATCTCAAGGGCCTCCCCAAAGTACTTGTGATTGCGTTCCATGTGACCAATACTTATAGCATGTTGAGGAACAACATTTTTCTTGGGCTTCCTCATCAAGATCTCCCTGAATATCTGTCCTTGGAAGGCGGTGTGAAAACGCGGATCCTTGCCCCGGAATTGGGGCATTTGGCGGTCACGGGCAATGACATATGGATTTTCCCTTCTTTCCTTTATAAATGTCGCATCGGACATCTTGGATGCGGTTGGTGCGGTGTTCTTCCTTGGCAAAGTCTTCTCGGGAGCCGGAAATCTCTTGCGCTTGCCTTGAGTACGGTCAAGTTCCTCTTGAATTTCATCCACAGGTTGTGGCTTGCGGCGGCCCGTGGACTTGTACCTTAGTCCTTTCCCTTTGGAGCCGGAAGCATCTAACATAAAAATCGAGAAGAGCATGAAGAACGAGTAAAGCTTGAGTCAAATAAGGCACGCACAAACCAAAGAACCAAGATATTTATGGTGTTAGGGTTGAATAATCTAGGGTTAGGGAAAACTTCCCATAGAACCGCAACGATTCAAACCTAACATGCATTATCTAGGTTGCTAGGGTGTGTACTTGAGAAAATCCACTCCTAAAACTCCAAAACCACAAATCTAGAAGGCTAGAACATGAACTCCTATGCATCTCATCCATCAACTAGATGAGAGAGAGAGAGAGCACATACCGGCTTCATCCATGGTGGAGAAGGGAGGAGGGAAGGTTCCCGGGGCGTTCCTAGGCAAGGAGGAGGGCTCCCCGCGGTGGAGCACCCGAATCCGGCGGAGGTGAGCTTGGGGGCGGCGGCGGTTTTGAGAGGAAGAAGATGGGGGCGGGTGGGGGAAAATGAGATTGGATCTCACTTACCCCCGCGCGCCCCAATCTTATCCGCAGTGATTTTTCCGCCGGCGGAGCCTCCGGTGGTTTCACCGGAGCCTCCGCTCCCGCCAGCGGAGCCTCCGGTGGAATCACCGGAGCCTCCGCCCCTGTCCCAAAACTTTAGGTTTTGGCCCGCTGAGCCACAGGGACCCAGCGGAGCCTCCGGTGAGGTTCCGGTGGACAGGCCCGGCGGAGCCTCCGGTGGTTTCACCGGAGGTTCCGCCCAGATGAATTTCAGCGCGCCAAGATTGGAAAAACTCGAGCAATACTATAAGAGCAACGGTTTGGGCAAGTGGGGCTTGGGTTGGAAAAACTTTACTGTCATACGAGAGACATTGCTCGACGGGGTTCGCAAGAACCATAAAACAAGTGAAAAACCGAACCCGTACGAGTTGTCAAGATGTGGATATAATGTGAGAAAATTATCAAAAAACACATCAAATGTCGGTGGCCGAGGCCACCATGTTCGAGTGTGTAACTTGGCACCGCGAAGATATATCTTGGGTCCAAAATTACTACTCACAATTAAGCACAATGAGTCACAAATTGACTAGATATGCAATGATCGATTGATTTTTGCATAATAAAAGGAGTGCATACTCATGAATTGAGTAGCGCTCCCCCTATTTCCATGCCTACACCTAAACTAGATAGCAAGTATAATGAAGGTAGATATGCAAGGTTTCAAGTGAAGTTGGAAGAATCGATGACATTTAGTTCATTCCTCAAAGCTCGAAATCTTGGTTCATCAAGGGCCTTCGTGAAGATATCGGCAAGTTGATCCGTGGTGGAGACATAAGAGAGATCAATATCACCTTTCTCAACATGATCCCGAATAAAGTGATGACGAATCTCAATATGCTTCGTCTTGGAGTGAAGAACCGGGTTGTAGGCGATCTTGATAGCACTCTCATTGTCACAAAGAAGAGGCACCTTGTCAAAGTGAATACCATAATCCTTCAAAGTTTGCCTCATCCATAGCAATTGGGCACAACAACTTGCCGCGGAGATATACTCGGCCTCGGTGGTGGAGAGAGCAATACAATTTTGCTTCTTGGAAGACCAACAAACCAAGGAGCGGCCAAGAAATTGGCAACCCCCGGATGTGGACTTCCTATCCGTCTTCTCTCCCGCATAATCCGCATCCGAGTAACCAATAAGCTGAAAGCTTGAACCCTTGGGGTACCAAAGACCGAAGTTTGGGGTATGAACTAGATATCGAAAGATTCGTTTCACGGCTTCCAAATGACTTTGCCTCGGAGAGGCTTGAAACCTTGCACATTTACCTACGCTATACATGATATCGGGTCTAGATGCACAAAGGTAGAGCAAAGAGCCAATCATGGAGCGGTATACCTTTTGATCTACCTCTTTCCCATTAGGGTCGGGTTTCAAGTCGGTGGTCGTGGACATAGGGGTCTTCATAGGTTTGGCATCATTCATATTGAATCTCTTGAGCATGTCTTGAGTATATTTGGCTTGTTTGATGAAAGTTCCTTCATAATATTGATTCACTTCAAAGCCAAGAAAGAACTCCAACTCTCCCATCATAGACATCTCAAACCTATCGGTCATAAGCTTGCAAAACTCCTCATTGAACAAGGTGTTAGTAGACCCAAAAATGATGTCATCCACATAGAGTTGGCATATGAACAAGTCACCTCCAACCGTCTTGGTAAAGAGGGTAGGATCGATTAAACCAACATTAAACCCGCGATCTACTAGAAACTCTTTAAGGTGCTCATACCACGCACGTGGAGCTTGTTTAAGTCCATAGAGCGCCTTATCAAGTTTATAGACATGATCGGGGTGGTTGGGATCCTCGAAACCCGGAGGTTGCTTGACATATACTAACTCATTAATGGGACCATTAAGAAAAGCACTTTTGACATCCATTTGTTGTAATTTGAAGTTATGATGAGATGCATAAGCAAGTAAGATACGAATGGATTCAAGGCGAGCTACGGGGGCAAAGGTTTCACCGAAATCGATACCTTCGACTTGAGAAAAACCTTGGGCCACCAATCTTGCCTTGTTGCGAATGACAATACCATCTTTGTCTTGCTTGTTCTTGAACACCCATTTGGTACCAATGACATTTTTGCAATCCTTGGGTCTTGGCACTAATTTCCACACCTTGTTGCGCTCGAAGTTATTGAGTTCATCATGCATGGCTTCAAGCCAATCTTGATCTTCGAGAGCTTCATATACCTTCTTGGGTTCAATGAAGGAGACAAATGCATGAGCCTTGCTAAAATCTGCCAATTGCCTTCTAGTGACCACTCTTCCACGAACTTGACCAAGAATCATGTCCTCCGTATGGCCCGCTCGTTCAAGATTCTCTAGCCTTCTCTTTGCTCTTCGAGCCAATATCTCCTCCAAAGATTCCTTGGATATGGATTGAGAATCACCTTCTTCATCGGAGACATGTCCATCTTCATTTTGTCCTTGATCAATAATGGGTGATGAATCACCACTAGGTTGAGCATTCTCAACAATAATAGAATCTTGATCATGATTTAGGTGTGTTGCTTGGCCTTGTTCATTAGCTTGGCCTTGATCGTTAGCTTGAGGGCTTGGTGCATCTTGTTGGATTGCTTGATCATCAATGGGTGTAGTCAATGGCTCCACTTGAGTGGGGCATAGTCCTTCTCCCTCCGTCATCCGGTGTCCCTCAATGGGGATTATTTCACCAATCCCCATTCTTCTTATGACGATGGGAGGAATTGCATCTCCTACAACACCATGATCTATACGCCCCCCTTGGGAGCCATTATCCTCATCAAACACCACGTCTATAGCTTCTTCAACTTATCCGGTGGACTTGTTGTAGACTCTATAGGCGTGAGCGTTTGTGGCATAACCAACAAAAATGCCCTCATAAGATCTAGTCTCAAATTTTGACAACCGTTTACCTTTCTTGCGAATGAAGCACTTGCAACCGAAGACCTTGAAGTAAGATACATCCGGTTTCTTACCCGTGAGAATCTCATAGGGGGTCTTGTTCAAGATCTTGCGAAGATATAACCGGTTGGTGGCGTGACATGCGGTGGAGACGGCTTCGGCCCAAAAGTTATAGGGAGAAGAGAACTCCGCAATCATAGTTCTAGCCGCATCCATCAAAGTCCGGTTCTTTCTCTCCGCAACACCATTTTGTTGAGGGGTATAAGGAGTGGAGTATTGATGGGCAATGCCCTCTTCACTAAGAAAACCCTCAACGGTGTAGTTCTTGAACTCCGAGCCATTATCACTCCGGATAGCCAATATGGTAGCATTGTGTTGGCGCTCAACTAGAGTGATGAACTCGATGACTCTACTTTGAGTTTCACTTTTCCTCTTGAAGAAATACACCCAACAATATCTTGAATAGTCATCCACAATTAACAAACAATACTTCTTTCCTCCGAGACTATCATAGGATAGTGGACCAAAGAGATCTAAGTGAATGAGCTCGAGAATTCTTGTAGTGGAGATAGATGTCTTGGTTGGGTGTTGTTCTCCATGTTGCTTCCCAAAGGTGCAAGAGCTACACACACGATCTTTAGCAAATTTAGCTTTGGTTAGTCCTAGAACGTGATTGCCACTTTGGAGATCATGCAACATTCTCATATTGGTGTGGGCTAGTCGGCGATGCCAAAGCCATCCCACATCAACTTTAGCCATTAGGCATGTCGCGGCACACGTGTCTTCTTTAGAGAAGTCCACTACATACATGCCGTTCTCGACAAACCCAACAAAGGCTACTTTAAGAGATGTCTCCCAAGTGACAATCACACTCTCTTTATTAAAGAACGAGGTGAAACCACAATTCGCAAGTTGAAGAACGGACATCAAATTATAGCCAAGGGACTCAACAAGGAGAACATTCTCAATTGATAAATCATTTGAGATTGCTACCTTGCCTCGTCCCAATACCTTAAGCTCGGACTTATCACCAATAGTGACGCAATTGAGATGAGGTAGAGGAGGTTCAAGATTGCTTATTGCGTCAAGGCTTCCGGTCATATGTTGGGATGCACCACTATCCACTGTCCATTTGTTAGACCCGGAAGCATTTCCCTACAAGAGATCAATTTCTTGATTTAGGTACCCATCCTTCAATGGGTCCTCTTTTGTTAGTAACAAGGGTCTTAGGAACCCAAATAGTCCAATGATAATCATCACCATAAGAAGTACCAACGTATTTAGCATAAACATGTCCATCCCTAGATTTCATAAGAACATAAGATGGATTATATTTTCCGGCGAAATCATTATGAGTGATGCTCCCCCTAGAGGTATCACCACCCATAATGGCGTTGGTCTCCTTTTCTTTGGTCACCTCACCCTCTTTTACAAAAACAACATTTTGAGGGGGAGTGGTGACATTCTTGGATGTCTTCTTTGACTTGGAAATAAACCCAAGTCCCTCTTTACCTTTCTTGGCACCTTGAGAGCTTATTGCATCGTTGAGAATTCTTTCCTTCCCTACATTGTTAGTCGTAGAGGAAGAGGTAGGTGCAATAACAACGCTATTTGATGAAGATGCAACATGCTTATTTGATTGTTGAGCTAGAAGCTTGATTCGAGACTTGGCAAGTTTGTCATGAATTTCCTTAAGAGATTTAAACTCTTCTTTTAGTTTGTCATGTTCCTTGTCAAGTTTTTCATGAGCTATTCCTAGCTTCAACTCTTCCTCTTCAAATTCTTTAAGCAAAACAAGAGATTTGGCATGTTCTTTCTTAAGTTTGGCAAGAGATTTTTCATTGTCTTTCCTAAGCTTAGAAACACTAATAGCATAAGAGTCTTGTAAACTAGATAGTCTTTCTTCAAGAGAGGCTCTCATGGATCTTTCCTTTTCAAGAGCCTTAATTAGTTCACCATCATGATTCTCATTGGTACCACCATGATTCTCCAAGGTCATGATGGTTTCCTCTTTCTCATCAATGAGAGAGTTGGCATCATCAAGTTGCCTTAGGAGAGTTTTTACTTTTTCTTTAGTTTCACCTTCAAGACTACTCAACCAAGACCCTAGGTTCTTGGCCTCCTCATCTTCACCAATGTTTTCAACACAATCCAATAATGAGGGAGAGGTAGTGTTAATAGACTTGGAGGTGGAAGTTATTACCGCGGTGGCTTTTGCCATGAGACATGTAGGTCGGATCGATGTCTTCTCATTGGGAGATTCAAATAGAGAGACCGATGAAGAGGAAGTGGTAGCTATGGCGACGTGGGCACCACCTACGACTTCATCTTCTCCTTCATCTCCGGAGTAGTATGTCTCCAATGTGGGGCCTTCTTGAACATATAGAGCCCTTGGAACCCTTCTCGCGAGGTTCTTGTTTTGTGGAGCTTTGTTCTTGTCCTTGCGAACAAGCTTACCTTCATTCTCTTCTCTTGGCTCAAAGGGACACTCTTTGACGAAGTGGTTTGCACTTCCACAATTATAACATGTCCTTGGCCGTTCCCCTTTCTTCCTAAAGATCTTGTTCCTTGAAGGTCTTGGGGCACCGGCTTTGTGAGCCTCCCATCTCTTCCAATACCCTTGCATGGCAAGAGCAATACATTTATGGGCACCCTTGTATGTATCCTCATAGTTCTCATCATCATCATCATCATCATCATCAACTTCTTCAATCTTGGCCAGTGCTCTAGACTTCAAGGCAAGGTTGGGAGACTTTCCATGTCCTCTAGAGCGAGCAAGAGCATCATCCGCACTTTTGTGAGATAAGGATATGGCAATGAACTCACTTAGCACTCCAATGGAGTTAAGGGAGTTGTAGTCGGATCTTGTTCGAATGCTAGTGGAGAGGTTCTTCTCAAATGGAGTTATGGCCTTGACAAACTTCCTCTTGATCCATTCATCCGAGATTTCCTCTTTCCCAAAATCTCTTAGTTGATTGCCAAGAGTGACAACTCTTCTATATAGCTCCTCGGGACTCTCGTCTTCAAGCATGACGAAGTTCTCGGACTTGTCGAGAGCAACATCATATTTTGATGATTGAATGCTAGCATTTCCTTGGAACAAGGAGTCAAGTTTATCCCATGCTTCCTTGGCGGTCTTCAAGCCGCGAATGTGCTCAAGATGTTCTCTTGGGAGAGCCTTTTGGATAGTCACAATAGCGGTCTTGTTGAGTTGGAACTCCACGTCCTCTCTTGGGGTCAAGTTGTTTGGATCATGAGGGTGGAATCCATGAACAACGCTTCTCCATAGAGCGGTGCAACAACCTGAAATATGAGACTCCATATCGAACTTCCATGATGAGAATTCGTTAGTGTTAAGCATGGGAGGATTTCCAACATTAACCATGTGTGGTATTGTAGCAATAGGGTGGATGGAATCGTAATTGGGAGGCGGTGGAACTTTAGAGTTAGACCCCGAACCGTTAGCCGATTGAGACTTGGAGCCCTCGGAGTTCCCACTACTCTTAGCCTTTTTATCGGCTTTTGCTTTGGCTTTCGCCTTAGCTAAAGCGATGTTAGCTTCCATTTCATCAATGTCCGGAATGGATTCTTCATCCGAGCTAACATCGTTGGTAGTGAGAGGTGCTTCCTCGGACTCCTTGGTTCTCCCCATCAATACCTCCATCATTTTCTTGATGCTAGAAACCTCCGTACTGACAGTAGAGCTAACCTTAGACATTTCGGCTTGGAGAATTCCAACCGAGTCTTGTAGGTTAGATATACTGTCGAACATCTTGGAGATTTCCGCACTAGAACTACCGGGGGTATTTTCATCGACCATTGTACTCTTAGGCGGTTAAGCCCTTAGTAAGAGCCGAGGCTCTGATACCAATTGAAAGTGCACTATGGTCAACTAGAGGGGGGGGGTGAATAGGTTGACTACCAATTTTTCTTTTCTTTTCCTTTTAAGGGGCTTAATAAGATAAGATACGATTCTCTAGATGTGCAACTAAGTGAACAACCTATGTGAAGAGAGTAGTATGCGCAACGGAAGTAAAGCGTAAGGTAGTAAAGCAAACAACAAGTGTAAACAAGGAGACAAGGATATGTTTCACCGTAGTTCCTTCTCAAAGAGAAGTACGTCTACGTTGGAGAGGTGGGGAGCCACCTAGGCGCTCCTCAATAGCACGGTTGTGCACACCTTGTTCTCCTTGAGCTTCTCCGGTGAGGGAGATGCTCGTTTCCACTATGAGGTCGACTTGAAGGCGTTGACCAAACCTTTACAAGGGCTTGAGGTCACTCCACAAGGATGGAGGCTCTCAAGCAATCTGTAGCTTCTTGCAACAAGGTGGAAACTACAAGCACGAGATCTACTAAGGTTTCTAGGCCTCAAGTAGGATTCTAGATCTACTAGGTTGTGGTGGATGGATTTGAGATTCCTTTGGTGGAAGTGTGGATCTAGGTCTCCTCTAGCTCTCCACCAAGTTTGGGAGGGAGTGGGTGGACGGAGAGGGAGATCTAAGAGGTTGAAGCTTTCATTAATGGCTAGGAGAGAGAGTGGGAAAAGCTTGGCATTTATGAGGTAGGTGAAGGGGTATTTATACTCTTGGCCACGAAGTAGCCGTTTGCAGTCCAGAGCACCGGAGGCTCCGGTGGTTTCACCGGAGGCTCCGGTGGGTCTTCTTTGCACTGCGCAGTTGCGCAGTGCCTTATCCTTTGCACGCTGCTGAGGAGGCCGGAGGCTCCGGTGGATCGAGCGGAGGTTCCGCCCACCGAACCCGCACCGGAGGCTCCGGTGGAACCTCCGCCACTTTCCAACAGAAGGGGTGGCAGGCGGAGCTACCACCGGACCCTTCACCGGAGTCCATTTGCACTTGGGCCAGGGGGCCACCGGATGTCCACCGGAGCCTCCGGTGGAACCTCCGCCACTTTCCAACAGAAGGGCATTTTGGCGGAGGGACCACCGGATGCGCACCGGAGCCTATTTGCGCACAGGCTGAGTGGCAGCAGCGGGCTGAGCCTCCGGTGGATTCACCGGAGCCTCCGGTGGATTTACCGGAGCCTCCGGTGGGTTCACCGGAGCTTCCGCCCCTGCACATTTTGGTTCCCTGGCTTCCTTTCTCTTAGCACTTTTCGAATATATCAAGCATTAGCCCCATAGATATAGTGAACCTAATAACCTGGGCATTTTCATCATTTGAACAAACATTAGATCAAACAATTATGTTGTCATATAATTACCAAAACGGACGATGATCTTTCATCCAATGAGACGTATTCCCTTAACAAGGAGGAACTCGGGAATACATCGTGTCCTCGCGTGCTTCCTATCGGTTATCTCGTTCCCTTATCTTTACTCACTTGTACTTGTTGCATTTATTGTTGTACTCATTGCATTAGTTGCTATCCTTGTCATATAGGTAAATTCACCTTAGTAGAACTATCTAGAGAATTTACCTTTGTGTCAAGCCTAATTGTGAAGAAAAAGTAAAATTGGTCATAGCACCTATTCACCCCCCTCTAGGTGCCTCTACTTTAATTTCACTCATCAGCAGCGCCGCCACCGGTATGTTGATCCTTTTTTATCGGTTGTGAGGCGGAGTAGATCTTCCTGCTGAGTGTTGCTTTCGTGTGCCAGGTTATTATCCGAAGGTGGACGACGTCCTCCGCCGCAGCCACGCGCTCGAGCTTAACATGGCCGTCGACTCCGAGGCGATGGCTGGCTAGAGCCCACCGCGGAGGACCGGGTCGCCACACTCTTTCTGGGAAGCTAGGCAGGTTGTATTCTCTGCGACTTGGGAGGACGAGGCGACGCCGGATAGCCTGGCGAAGCTTGCCGCGCGCCTGCAAGAGGTGCCCGACGTCGTCGACCGCGCGCTCTGGTGCCGAGATGGCGCTAACCATGATCATGTCATGCTTCACCCGCGGCTTCGATGATGCGGGTCTTTAGCACACGACCCGCGGCTTCCGCCAAGGACAAGCTTCGAAGCGCCCCGCGTCCTTCTGGGTGTTTGCCAAGCCGTCAGCCGTCTGGGTGGCTACGCGGACCTTGACGACTTCTTCACCGAGGAGCCGGTGGAGGGTGCGGAGGAGCCGACGGGGGCGCGCGTCGATGAGGCAGCTGGAGCTCATGTCGAGGAGTCGGCTGGAGCGCGTACCGAGGAGTCGGCTGGAGCGCGTGCCGAGGAGCCGCCCGCTATGATGCCCCCGCCCCCTGCATCGACGGGGCAGGCGGCCGATGGAGAAGCGCGAGGAAACAACTAAGTCCCCGGGATACTGGACGTATTTGTCTTCGTAGAAAACCTTTATCTTCATCGTTTGTCCCCGGGATGCCGGGCGGAATTGTAGTACTTAGATACTTTTATTTTGTGAATGTTGAAGTAACCCCTCACGGGATTGCCTTTATTGCTGCCTATTGTTTGCCACCTTTTTTCCATCTTACCCGGTGGTAGCGTTCTAGCCTGCCCGCCAGGTGTAGCCCCCGAGATTGGGGACGGCTGTCCTTGGCAGGCGGGTCGAATCTCCAATGCCTTTTGTAAAAAAGGTTGGCTGGTTGCACATCGTTAGTCCATGTAAAGGAAAATTCTGGTTAAATCATTAGTCCATGCAAAGGAAAAGTCCTTAGGTAATTTTTCTTTTTTAAGCGGTAGACGCCTTAGTCCGACTGGTGGGGTTTGCACTTGTGTCCCTTGTTGTCTGGTCTTTACTCTTGCCAACGTGTCAGTCGGGTTGCAGTCTGCAGTCGGAACCGAAGAGGGGACCGTCTGGCCAGGGACGCCAGGGACGCGGTTGCGAACCTTGCATGGGCGGACTTAGGCGGCCTACGCGTGAGGCTGTTAAGTAGCCGACTGCGTCTTAGGTTATAGTCGTTTTTTGCGTGTGGTTCTCCGGCTTCCACTCTGGCCGGCTGAACTGCCGGGTTGCGGTCTGCAGCCGGATCCGCAGAGTGGCCTTTCACTTTTAACACGTTACTTGTTCGGCTAACTTTTGAGACATATGTTGGCTACTTTTTCCAACGGTAAAGTACAAATAGATGTGAAGGAAGTGACCATCCGAGTGTTGTGCTCGGGGATGTCAGCTAAGTTTATTGATAGCTCAGGGTACAGGGGTGTTACACTTAGGTGTGGAACGGGCATAACATCTCTGCGTTTCACGGGCGCTCTGTCTCGTCGTAGGAGGTGTCCGCCTTGTTCTTGCGCGGCTCGCGCATGTCGATGTGGTATTAGGCGTTGTTACTTAGCGCACGACTGATGATAAATGGTCCCTCCCATGGGGATGACAGCTTGTGGAGGCCCTTGGTGTCCTGGATCATCCGGAGCACGAGGTCGCCCTCTCTAAAGGCGAGCGGTCGGATCCGTCGGCTGTGATACCTGCGGAGGTCTTGGTTGTAGATAGCCGATATGGACAAGGCCATATCACGCGCTTCCTCGAGCAGTTCCACCCCATCTTGGTTTGCCTGCCGCGCGTCCTCCTCGGTGTACATGATGGTTCTGGGTGAGTCGAACTGGATGTCAACCGGGAGGACGGCTTCCGCGCCGTAGACGAGGAAGAAAGGCGTGTGACCGGTGGACCGGTTGAGTGTTGTCCTGAGGCTCCATAGGACGAAGGGAAGTTCTTCTATCCAGTAGCCGGGTGCCCGCTCGAGCGGGTCCACCAGGCGGGGCTTGATCCCGGCTAGGATCAGGCCGTTTTCCCTCTCCACCTGGCCGTTCGACTAGGGTGTGCAACGGACGCCAGGTCTAGTCGGATCCCCTTGTCCCCGCAGAATTGCGTGAAAACGCCCTTGGCGAAGTTCGAGCCGTTGTCGGTGATGATGCTGTGCGGGTAGCCGTAGCGGTAGATGATGTCCTTGAAGAAGGTGATGACGGTTTGGCCGTCTAGCTTCTTGATTGGCTTGGCCTCGATCCACTTGGTGAACTTATCTATGGCGACCAAGAGGTGGGTCATGCCGCTTTGGGCTGTCCTAAACGGGCCCACCATGTCCAGTCCCCACACGGCAAATGGTCATGTGATGGGGATGGTTCTGAGCGCCGTGCTTGGCGTATGCTTTTGCGTTCGAAAACGCTGGCAACCGTTGAAGGCCTTGATCATCTTTTAAGCGTCGGTCGCTATGGTTGGCCAATAAAATCCGTATCGGATGGCCTTCGAGCATGTTGCTCTCGTTGACGCGTGGTGGCCGTATTCGCCCTTGTGTATGTCTTCTAGGAGGCGGACGCCCAACTCAGGTTCGACACGGTGTAAATATATGCCGCATGTGCGCCGTTTGTGCAGGCGGTTGTTGATGATGGTGTACGCCTTTGCGCTGCGCTGAATTTGGCGGGCGAGCACCTCGTCCTGGGGGAGTGTGTCCCTGATGAGGAAGTCGAGTTAGGGTTGCGCCCACCCTGGGGTCGGGCAGTGGGCGAATGCATCATGTTGGAGCACTAGCAGGCGTGCCTCCTCTGTCATGTCGGTCCTGGGGGCCGGCTGAACGGCTAGGGGGCCCGACTGGCGATCCCCCAGGTCCGGTCGAGGAGCCCCCGGGTCCGTCTGGCGAGCCCCCAGGTCCGGCTGACTGGTCAGCGTGAGGACAGTTGTCGGTGTAGTCCCGGAGTCGGGTGAGGTTGCCTTGCCGGCTGGTGGCGAGGGGGAGCCGGTGGGTTCCGGGTCCTTTGGCCCGGCTGGGTTAGTCGACAAGATGATGGAGTCGGATCCTGGTGATGGAGTGATGGACGACTTGTTAAGATGCTCGAGGGAGACGCCGGGCGGTATCGCTTGCCTAGTGAAGGCGAGCTTGGCGAGCGTGTCGGCCGTCTCGTTGAGTGCACTTGGAACGCGGTGGAACTCGCACCCTTCAAAGCAGGCGCAGGGTTGTTATACAAAGAACCGGTAGGCGACCATGTTCACGTCCTTGGTGTCCCAGTTTCCAGAGGTTTGCTGGACGACGAGGTCGGAATCGCCAAAGAAGAGAATGCATTGGATATTCATTTCCTTGGCCAGCCGGAGGCCATGGACGAGCGCCTCGTACTCGCCGATGTTGTTGGAGGCCTTCAAGTGTATCTGCAGGGGTATTCTAGGCGGTCGCCATTGGGTGACGTGATGACGACCCCGACTCTCAAGCCCCCGCGCATTTTGGAGCCGTCGAAGTGCATCCGCCAGTAGGCGGAGTCGGGAACCGGGGGAGGTATTGTGCCCAGTCGTCGATGAAGTCCACCAGTACCTGCGACTTGATGGCAGTGCGAGATTGGTAGAGCATCTTGTGCGCGTCGAGGTCAACGGCCCACTTGGCCACGCGACCAGTGGCGTCTTTGTTTCCGATGATTTCCCCAAGCGGCGCCGTGTACACCACGGTGATGGGGTGCTCCTGGAAGTAGTGGTGTAGTTTCTTGGCGGCGAAGTAGATGCCATAGGCCAGCTTCTGGTAGTGGGGTAGTTCTATTTGGATTGCGATAGTACCTCGCTGAGGTAATATTCCGGTCGTTGGACCGGTTGATCCTTCCCCTCTTCCGACCGCTCGACAACCAAAACAGCACTGACGACCCGGTTGGTGGCGGCGATGTAGAGCAGCATGGGCTCCCTTGGGGTTGGTGGGGCCAGAATAGGCGCCTGCGTAAGCGTTTGCTTGAGGTCGCGGAACGCGGCGTCCGCCTTGTGGGTCCACTTGAACTTGTTCGCCTTCTTCAGGAGGCCGTATAGTGGGAGGGCCTTTTCGCCGAGCCGGCTGATAAACCGGCTGAGTGATGCCAGGCAGCCGACGAACTTCTATATATCCCGTAGGACGGTTGGTCGCTCCATCCTCTCGATGGCGGAGATCTTCTCCGGGTTCGCTTCGATTCCTCGTTCCGATACGAGGAAACCAAGGAGCTGACCGGCTGGTACGCTGATGCATGTAAAATGCATACATGAACTTTGCATGTTATTACTTGTTTTTCCTACATATTAGCAACTTATATTCATGTTTTATAATGATTTGGGGAATTTTCTAAACAATCCCCCTTCTTTTGGTTCTAACCCTGTCTTTCCAGAAAACGTACCTTTTAGTGTTTCAGACTTTCCGGGAGCTTCGGGACTCCAAAAAGGGCAAGGCCAAAGAGCACGGTTCAGAATTTTCGAGAAGAAGACCATGGGCCAAAGTAGAGGGCCAAAAGGCCAACCAGGTGGCAAAGAGGACCCTCCACGTGGCCAGATTCCTTGGCCGCGTGAGAGGCCCCCTTTTTGCCCCCGTGGCTCCGATGCCGTCAATCTTTCTTCTCCCTGAGTGTCTCGTGACCTAAAAACGACTATATAAAGGGTCCCCTGGCCTTTTCGAGGAGGAGGCGGCGCCGAGAGACGAAACCACAAAACAAAGAGACAGAAGGCTGCCGCGGGAGAAGATCGGAGGGGGGAAACGCCACCGGGATCACCCCCGGAGGGCTCCACCCCCCTCCGGCGTGTTCATCATCAACATCTACAGCAAGATCAGCTCCATCTCTCCACTGTAATCTCTTGGCAAACACGATGTATGATGCAATACTATATTCCCTTGATGTATTGTGTCTTCCCGTCTATGTTTGAGTAGTGAATTGTTCTTGGCAATGGTGAAATAGTTCGTTGATTGCTTGCATACAAGTTTGTTATCTTCTATGATTGTCTTTATGTACAATATATGAGTGCACGCATATGTTGGGGAATGCATGTAAGGTGATCACCGGTAGCATAATGGAGTGGTGGTGACTTGGGAGTGACAGTAACCTGAGACCGAGCCATAAAGTTAAGTTATTGGGGCATATATATAGGGGACCTTAGAACGTAAGGCTATGGTGGGACTTTATGTCTTAATCAATCTTGTGCAGTCATTTACTTGGCCACATGATCCATCATAAGGGGTTGTAGATCATTTACTTGACTATACCTATCCATGGCTCCTTCCTAGAAGAAACAACTAAGACTAAAACATGTGCTTCACTAATTGTAACAACCACACGAACGAAACACCTATTGCTAGAACACTTGCTCCCTTGAGATATTTGCTGCTTGCTACTTGTGAAACTTGCTTAGAAACTTGCATTTTAAACTTGCTTCACTAGTTACTAGACAAACCACACTCCACGTCACTTGCTTTTAATTAGTTAGTTCCTTTTAGTCAAACTTATTGCTTTGCATAAACATCCATATAAGAGGGTTATAGGGCTTTAGAGAATAGATAGCTTGCCTTTAGCTCCTCGTGGGTTCGACACTCAAATACTTATCGAAAGGTACTACAATTGATCTCCTGCACTTGGGAGTCATCAAGCACTTTTCTGGCGCCGTTGCCGGGGAGCGTTGTGTTAAGCTTTTATTCTTGTTTGTATTGCATACTAACATATAAACCTAAAACACACAAAAAATTATAAAATGGAAAACAACCGAACAATTTTAGAACTGTATAATATCTACCTTGAATTAGGACATGAAGTGTTTGAGGAGAAATTGAAAAATTATTTGCACAACAATCATATTTGTGGTAGTACTAATTCTTTGAACACCTTTATTGCTAAGGAAAACCTTGAGCTTGGGGAAGTTTGTCTTGATGAATATGATATTTTTAGTCCCCCTACTATTGAGGATAAAAATGATATGCTTGCTGATTCTATGGAAAGTTTTAAGCTTGGGGAAGTTGGTTTTGATGAGCATGATATTTCTAGTTCCCCAATCTTGGAGGAGAAAATTCACTTTGATGATAATATGCCTCCTATATATGATGATTGCAATGAAAATTATGAATGTTTAACTCCCACTATCACTAATGAGGATTTTACTTATGTGGAGAGTAGTGATTCTTTTATGCATGTGGCTCATGATAAGAATGTTTTATGTGATATTCATATTGTTGAATCTATTCATGATGCTACTGAAAATTATTATGAGAGAGGGAAACATGGTTACACATATTTCAACAATATTAAGTTTCCCATCTTTATGCTGAAAGTATTGAAGTTGCACTTGATCTACCTTTCTATGCTTGCTATTATGTGCTTCTTTTACTTGTTTCATTACAAAATGCCAATGCATAGGAAATGGGTTAGACTTAAAAATAAATTGTTTAATAATTTTTGGTGTGTTCCTTATGCTTTAATTTCCTATTCGGTTTGAGCACACATTTATGTCTTTACAACATGTAAAATGCCTTTACCTACTGTTATGTATCATTTAGTTTAAGATTTTCATTTTATAAAAAATTTGGGAAAGTAAATGAGAAGGATGAGTAATGGAGAAGTTGGGGTCGACCTTAAACATGTGTTGTTCATGCCAATGAAAGCATTGCAAAGTCTCTATCATTAAAACTTTTTCCAAAGCTAAAAACAATAAAAATATTAGTTCACTACTGTAACATCACATTTCTGTCTTATTTATCATCATAAATGGCAAGAATAATCTTATATGAGAGATAGGATTAAACAATAGTAATTAGCTGTCAAGAAAACAGATTCCTGAACTTCACTGTGAAAAATGTTTAAAATCACAGAAGTGAAATTTTGACCTGGTAATTTACGACAGCAATATTTAGTTATCACTACATATTTCATTAGTTTTAAGTTTTCTGATTTGAGCAACTTAAGTGCCTCTAAAAATTCACTCTTTACGGGATGTTCAGTTTTTGGCAGATTATGTCTTTATTTTGCATTGCTCTCATTACTTGTGTTTTGTGTGGTTCTTTTGATCAAGGAGCAATGCACAACTGAGTAACAGTAGTTAATATTTAGAATCAACTCATGATGTGTCTTTGTTGTACCTATGTGGATTTTATTTATGGAGGCACTAACCCCTCTAATCAAGTTTTATGTTGAGATTTGTGTAAGAAGAATTTTTCAGGAGGAAGAGTTGAGTGAGATGAACAAAGATCAAGAGGGAAAACCAATAAAGATTAGGGATGTACCCCTGGGCTCACCCTACATGTATCAAATAAGTACAAGAATCCAAGCTTGGGGATGCCGAGCCACCTCACTCCAACCATCATGATGTTAAGTAAGTAAAGCCTAGCTATATGGCTATAAAGAAAGCGCTTTACGGGAGGCAACCCGGTTGTTTTTGTTTGGATTTTCCTAGTGTCCTCTTGCTGTCTCAAGAGATTAGTTTTTTTTTTAATTCTGGAGTTTTAAATAAAGAGTCAAGTCAAACCCATTTGGACTTATAAGTTGCTATCATAGTGCATGAAATTTCTGTTTCAGCACGAGTCTGCTCACCGTATGATTTTACGTTTTTTATTGGTATATCGGATTGATCTAATTTTTTAGTATGTTCTGAAACTTTTCGTCCTCTGTAAGCACAAAAAATGGCTTAATTTTTTGACGAGTCTAGCTTAGGGAAAAACGTTCGTTTTGCTGCTGTTGCTTTTCTGGACAGATTCTGCCTTCTTTTGTTTTATTCACTCTTTGGGCTTGGGAATCGAATTTCCATGATTCTTTCAAGCAAGAGAGTGAACATACAACATAATGAACCTTATTGTCTATCTACTGGAGTATTTTATTTGGAATTTTGCACAACAAGCATGTGATTTGTTTGTCCTTGCTAATCTCACCCCACAGAAAAAGAATGGGAGAAACATGTTTTGTGAAGTTTTTTCACAGGGAATAGAGGAGCTGCGCCTCAAGACATCCAAGAATGGTGAAAGCCATAAGCTTGGGGATGTGATGAACACCCCACTGGATCTACACTCTTTTGGTTAGCACACGTCTACTTTCTATTTTTCTAAGCAAAGCATTTATCATAGAGACTTGAAGCGTCTAGTTTTTATTTTTATTTTTGTTTTGATAAGACCACACCCATCATTTTATATGAGATTGAGATACTGGAGTTTGGGGTTGGAATGTATTGGATGCTAGTATTATGACTTGGAATAGGGATGCCATGGTTTATTTGAAGAGCTACATATGTTTGCATGATTTATAGGCTTTTTATGTGTAGAAATTTGCAATAATGTTGTCTTGAGCTATCTCTTATTCATGTCCTTGATGTTAATTGTTGGTTTATTTAGTTTGTCATGAAATGAGTAGTTCTATGGACATATTCATGCATAGTATCTGGTCAACTATCTCCCTCTTGCTAGCCAAAAATTTAAAAATTCCAACAAGTAAAAACTTGTTTCCAACACTCCTTAGCCAAGTATTTCCAGTGAGTCCACCATATCTTCCCATTAGCTTCATTGTTATTCCGAGTATGTTCACCATGTTATTGTGTTATTTATGTTCTAAATTAAGATATTCACTTTATTAATTGTCATGGGTTGAACTTGGGATAGGACTCTCACGAACTTTTGAAGGCACACTTTACTTTTTATGCATCTAATAAACATGACCCAATAATGGGAGCCACAAGTTTTGCGTTTGACAAGTGTGTGGTTGGGAGCTATCTATAAACGTGTATCACCGGAAAGTTTTCAACATTGCACAAAAAAATTACATTTGGTTGATATCATGTATTTTTGTTTTTGGACTCCTGCCATGCCGAAATGAAATAGAGGAATAGTAAGTTTTGATGAGTAAGTATCTATATGACTAGAGAAACACATTGGGCCGCTAACCCAAGCCATGCTTTATCATGGTGGAAATTTACTTACAGCTTGAGTGACTCTACAACACATCCTATAATAAAATAAGAAGCTATGCATAATAGTGAATGAAAATAAAAAGGATGATGAGTCTAGTCCGTTTGTTCATCTTGTCATTGTAACATGGGCTTGTTTCCATGTCATGGGGCAAGAGGTACCTCTTTGCAGTTCTCTATGATGTCATTAATACTTATTATGATTGTACAGAGCTTATTAGTAATCTTAAGTTGAGTAATCATGGAGTAGGTTTTCACACTCACGGGGCATGAGGCTTTCAACCACCTTGTCATTCTGATTACTTCAATACTCACAATTTTAAGATGCTAGTGATAAAGGGGCAATGAATTAGTTTAATAATTTAGAGGCTAAATAAGACTTGATCATGTTTTACCTCTACTCAATTTTCTCCAAAGTGTCCACCATATTTTCTATTCTCCATTATGCTATTCTTTGACCAATATAGGATTTTATTTTTCATTTTGTGTATGCATTTGGTCCATAGTGCTTTTATTTCATTATACACTTTGTGAATTTTCATGAAGCATATTTGCTTGTATATTTGATATTTCTTACAACATGAATTGTATATTGCTACTCATTTCTAGTATTAATCATTTTATTATATGTAGCATGAATAATCCTCCTTGATATCCCATGATTGTTTCAATATGCAAAGTCCATGTTAGTTTTATCACCTTCATACTCGAGGACGAGCATGGGTTAAGCTTGGGGATGTTGATGCATGTAAAATGCATACATGAACTTTGCATGTTATAACTTGTTTTTCCTACATATTAGCAACTTATATTCATGTTTTATAATGATTTGGGGGATTTTCTAAACAATCCCCTTCTTTTGGTTCTAACCCTGTTTTTCCAGAAAACGTACTTTTTAGTGTTTCAGACTTTCCGGGAGCTTCGGGACTCCAAAAAGGGCAAGGCCAAAGAGCACGGTTCAGAATTTTCGAGACGAATACCATGGGCCAAAGTAGAGGGCCAAAAGGCCAACCAGGTGGCAAAGAGGACCCTCCACACGGCCAGATTCCTTGGCCGCGTGAGAGGCCCCCTTTTTGCCCCCGTGGCTCCGATGTCGTCGATCTTTCTTCTCCCGAATGTCTCATGACCTAAAAACGACTATATAAAGGGTCCCCTGGCCTTTTCGGGGAGGAGGCAGCGCCGAGAGACGAAACCACGAAACAGAGAGACAGAAGGCTGCCGCCGGAGAAGATCGGAGGGGGGAAACGCCGCCGGGATCACCCCCGGATGGCTCCACCCCCCTCCGGCGTGTTCATCATCAACATCTACAGCAAGATCAGCTCCATCTCTCCACTGTAATCTCTTGGCAAACACGATGTATGATGCAATACTATATTCCCTTGATGTATTGTGTCTCCTCGTCTATGTTTGAGTAGTGAATTGTTCTTGGCAATGGTGAAATAGTTCGTTGATTGGTTGCATACAAGTTTGTTATCTTCTATGATTGTCTTTATGTACAATATATGAGTGCACGCATATGTTGGGGAATGCATGTAAGGTGATCACCGGTAGCATGATGGAGTGGTGGTGACTTGGGAGTGACAGTAACCTGAGACCGAGCCACAAAGTTAAGTTATTGGGGGATATATATAGGGGACCTTAGAACGTAAGGCTATGGTGGGAGTTTATGTCTTAATCAATCTTGTGCATTAATTTACTTGGCCACATGATCCATCATAAGGGGTTGTAGACCATTTACTTGACTATACCTATTCATGGCTCCTTCCTAGAAGAAATAACTAAGACTAAAACATGTGCTTCACTAATTGTGACAACCACACGAACGAAACACCTATTGCTAGAACACTTGCTCCCTTGAGATACTTGAGATATTTGCTGCTTGCTACTTGTGAAACTTGCTTAGAAACTTGCATTTTAAACTTGCTTCACTAGTTACTAGACAAACCACACTCCATGTCACTTGCTTTTAATTAGTTAGTTCCTTTTAGTCAAACTTATTGCTTTGCATAAACAACCATATAAGAGGGTTATAGGGCTTTAGAGAATAGATAGCTTACCTTCAGATCCTCGTGGGTTCGACACTCAAATACTTATCGAAAGGTACTACAATTGATCTCCTGCACTTGGGAGTCATCATACGCCGAACACGCATTTGGTGGGGTTGAGCTTCATCTTGTAACGCCTCATGTTTGCAAAAGTTTCCTTGAGGTCGTCGAGGAGAGTGGATTTCTCCTTTGTCTTCACGACGAGGTCGTCCACGTATGCGTGGACGTTGCGGTCGATCTGCTCATGCAGACATTTCTGCATGCAACTTTGATAGTTGGCGCCGGCGTTTTTGTGCCCGAAGGGCATGGTGATGTAGCAGTAGGCCCCATACAGGGTGATGAAGGTTGTCCGAATTTGGTCATCGGGGTTGAGCGGGATCTGGTTGTAGCCCGAGTAGGCGTCCAGAAAGGACATCAGGTCGTAGTCGGCGGTGGAGTCGATGACCTGATTTATCCGGGGCAATGTGAACGGGTCCTTCGGGCATGCCTTGTTTAGACTGGTGTAGTCGATGCACATGCGCCATGTTCCGTTCTTCTTTAGGACCATGACTGGGTTCGCCAGCCAGGTCGGGTGATAGACTTCGGTGATGAAGCCGGTTGCTAGCAGCCGGGCTAATTCCTCCCCGGTGATTCTTCTTCTTTCTTCTCCGAATCTTCGAAGCGGCTGCCTGACCGGCTTGGCGTCTGGATTGGCGTGGAGATAGTGCTCAGGAAACTCCTTCGGTACACCCGGCATGTCACTTGGTTCCCATGCGAAGATGTCCCGATTCTCACGGAGGAAGCCAGTGAGCTTGTTTTCCTATTTCCGGCTGAGGGCTCCTCCAAGGGTGAGGAACCTGCCATCCAGCTGGCCTGGGTTCAACGGAACGTGCTTGGTGTCGCGGGCCGGCTGGAATTGTGCCTCGCCCATGGGCCTTTTCCCTTTTGGGATCTCCGGCTGCTATCTGCCGCTTGATCTCCTTCAACTTCTGCGCCACCATCAGGGCTTGCGCCATGTGTGAGCCAACTGCAGCGCAGTCGATCGAGAGCCGGTAGTCGCCCACGGTCGTGATGGTGCCAAGGGGTCCCGACATCTTCATCTTGAGGTAACCGTAGTGTGGTACCGCCATGAATTTGGCGAGAGCTGGGTGCCCGAGGATGGCGTGGTACGCGCTGCTGTTGTCCACCACCTCGAAGGTGATGGTCTCCCGGCGGTAGTTGGTGACATCCCAGAATACAATGTCGAGTCAGACCGTCTCGAGGGGGCGCATCTTAGGCCGGGGACGATGTCGTGGAATGTTGTCCGGCTTGGTTCGAGCTGGTGCTCAGTGATGTTGAGCTTGTTAGCCGTATCCTTGTACAGGATGTTGATGCTGCTTCCCCGTCGACCAGCACTCGGGAGAAGGTGCAAGCCGTCTTCTCCGTCACGATGTGGTGTCGAGGAGGAGGGCGTATGAGCTCAGGGACGGTAGCACGTCCGGCTGGTCAGCCAGGACATATGTCCCGCAGGTCATGGACCAGTCCATGGGCTGACGGACCATTGGCGCGGTCGCGTTTACCTCGGCGTACTGGGGGCGTTCACTATTTTTGTCGAAATGCTCAGTGTCGTTGATGACGTAGGTTGCGCGGTTATGCGGGAAGTTGTCGCGTGATCCTCCGGCTACATCAGCCGGAGGCGGTCAAGGTTGCTCTAGGCGGTTGTTGTTGTTGGCGGCGTTAGCCGGCGCACCGACTGGTGGCGGGGGTGGTGGTGGAGCTCCCCTAGGCAGCAGTCCTTCGCCCTTTGCCAGCCGGATGGTCCATGGTCCAGCTGCACTCGGTTGTTGTGTGCGTGGTCGGCTTACGGGAGGTGGAGCGGTACTTGTAGGGCTGGCTGAGCATGGCCTCCAGCGTGTACTTGGGCTTCTCGCCCCACTGGCCGTCGTCTTGTCGGGGACGAGGGTATCTCCCTTCTCTAGCCAAAGCCGTCTGGTTTGTATCTGCGGTGTTCACGGCTTGTGACGCGCCGTACCGCTCTTCGTCCATTGCCCCGCTCTGCTTCCGGGTATTGCGGTTATCCTGGCAGGGGCGGTCGTGTCCGTCGCGACCGTTTGGCCTTTTGGATGGGTGGCTTGGACCGGCTCCGTCTGCCCGGTCCGGGTCGCCAGTGATTAACGCGCCACTCGCGTCCAACCGGATCGGGATCTTCATGAACGAGTCCGTCGTGGAGTACTTGTCCGCGACGAGCATGAGATGCTCCATCGATTTGGGCTCCGCTCGGAAGAGCTTGTTCTTGAGCATGGTGTCGTCTAGGCACCCATTGATGAAGTAGGTGATGGACTGATGCTCTTGCACCCCTTCACACGTGTTGTACAGGTTGGACCACCTCGTCAGGTAGTCGTGGTCCTTCTTCCCCTTGTGGTGGACACAGCTGGCTAGGTGTTGCGGCCGGCCGGGCCGCTTGTAGGTGTTGGCGAAGTTGGTGAGGAAGACCTTCTCGAAGTCTAGCCAACAGTGGATGCTCGCGGCGGGCAGGCTATTCACCCACGTGAGCGTCGCGTCCTTCATCATGAGTGATGTGTAATGCAGCGTCACTCTCCGGTTGCCGCCGGCTATGCCCACCCGGGTGACATAGTCGACGAGCCAGTCTTTTTGGCTTGGTCGTCCCATCGTATTTGGGAGTGTCTCTCGGGAGCTGGAATCCCCTGGGGAAAGGCTCTGTTGTGATGCGCGACCCAAGTCACCGGTGGCCAGCCATGCCCTTCCTCGAGGATTCTGGAGGCTTCCAGGGTGTTGATGCGCTGCCGTGCGTCGATGCCGGTTGCTGGGCCGAAGGCACCCAGGCGGTCGCGTACGTTCGTGAGGGGGACTCTGGCTCCCGGCTCCACTGCCGGTAACCGGAGTGCGAGGCGGCACACGCCGGCTGATACTCGTCGATGTCGGGTAGGTGTACGCCTCGGGTAGCCAGCTGGTAGCCTCCCGTGGGAGGCGGTTGGCAGTAGCGACCTGCCGAGGCAGCCGGTTGCGAGCTATAGTAGCCCGGCTGCCTGTTGTCGTTGCCGCGGTACCGGCTGCCTCCTGCAGCCGGTTCGGTGTGACGTCTTTACTGGTAGCTGGAGTTGACGTTGTCGTCACCACGCAGCGGCACATGGTATGGATTTGGCGATGACGCCTGCCGGCCGACGTACGTGGCGCCGGCTGCTCGCTGCTCGGGGTCGCGCGCATCCGACTGGGTGGCGCCTCCGGGTTTGGCTGCGGGTGCCTAGCTGGGAGTATTAGATGCGGCCTGGCGGCTTTGTGTCGCCTGCTACTGGTTGGCAGCGATGAGGAGGTCCTGCAGGCGGCGCTGCTGACGTTGTAGGTCTTCGCCCTAGAGGCCGGGTAGTTCAGCCACGATGGCTTTCGCGACTCTCATGTTTTTGGCCTGGGCGCTATACACCGGCTGACGGAAGCCGGGCGGAACGGTTGGGTCAGCTCTGATCCCCAACTCATGCACGAGGTTGCCCCCGCGCTGGCGCACCGCCCCCATACGCCTGGGCTCAACCGGTACGGGAGTGATGTTGTGCACGACGTTAAACTCGCTTACCTGGGACTCTACCCGGCGTTGGGTAGAGGCCACGTTCTTGGCGGTGTCGATGAGGCGCTGGCGCATCAGCTCAAGTGCAGCGGCCACTTCCTCGGGGTCCGTGTCCAAGATGACGGGCGCGGCGAGGTTCTCGAGGACGTCCTCGACGGAGCCGCGTGCAGTGGCGTTTCGGCTTGCCTCCGGAACCTCGTCCGGGTGATGAGTAACCATGCACTCTACATGGTCCCGCGACTTGATGCCCTTTTCGTCGACCACCTCTTTGCAGAGGCGGTCGGTGCAGGCATGTACTCTAGCAGGAAACTCGGGGACGACGGCGGCGAAGACGCGATGCTCGCCGAACTAGACAATGGAACCGTTATCCGGGAGAGTTGGACCCTCGATGGCTCCGTTGTTGTTGATCATGCAATCAACGGTGCCGAAAGTCACCACGAGGCCGGTGACGACGCCCCCCCGTCTCGGACGAAGGTGGTCCCACGCAGAATACAGACCCATCCGTCGCCATCTGCCCCATGGTGGGCGCCAACTTTCGTGGTATAGATCACGACAACACCAAAATGTGTTCCTAATGGTGTTTAAAGAGGGGACATGCTAGAAAACTGTGGCGTTGGCGTGGGATTGGGTAGCAAGCATGTAGACACACGAAGTACCCACTTCAGGGCCGTCATATTGAGGTAAGACCCCTACTCCTGCTTATCTCTCTTTTCTATCGATGCATGTTACAAGATTGCTCCTTGAGCTGTTCGTAGGTGGAAAACGTGGAGAAGAGTAGATCATGTGTCCCCTTCTATCGATGGCTGGGCCAGTCTTTATATACTGGCCAACTTACAGGTGGGGCCCGGCTGATTCGAGACCAGCCGGGGAGATTCTCGGACAAGCGTCCCTCGTCCTTGCCTCCACAGAATCCCGATGGTGCCGTACTCGGCATCGTACTGCCGCAGGGCCGAGTCCATCCCTGCGTACCTAGCGGCCACTCCCGGCTGCCCTAGCGTCCATGCGTTCGTACCCCGGGCCGTACACCGAGTACCCCAGGCCCATGCGGCGAGTACCGGGTGGAGTAGGCTGGTACCGGCTATCTTGAATAGATGTATCGCCGACCGTACGCGGGTACGGCCGAGCCCATGCCAGAGTACCCCAAGTAACCCGGGAGTAGGTGTACCGCGCAGCATAGCAAGGCATTGTGACCTGCGTGAGCCTAGGGAGTTGGCGTGCCTCGCCATACCCCCCCATATTGGTTGACTTGCAGACCAACCAGATTGTACTTTCAACTGGCTAGCCAGCCGGTTGGTACCTTCGATCGGCTGGGCAGCCGGTAGACGAGCGGTAGTTCCCATCCGGGTGGTGGATGGGGGTTGGGCACTTTGCCCGCGTGCGCCCAGCACCGTGTGGGTACGGAACGCGGTCATCAGGTCTCTTCTTTCTGCTTGCTCGAGGCACCAGGGGATCATCCCCCGACAGGGATGGAGTTGACAAGGAGAAGGAGGGAGAAGAGGAATCCAAACAAAGACCAACTGATCAGGATCATCAGTCCCTTCATCTGGATGAAGGCACCCAAAGGCCTTCAGTCACCCGCCGAGTCCAACTCATCGCTCTCCTCCTTGACGGCCGATGGATCTTCCTCGTCCTCCTCTTCAGCAACATCATCTTCATCATTGTCGTCGCTCTCGTCGCTGCTCCCACTCTCGACGCAGCACTCCACGCGCTTGCCACGATGCCCGAAGATCTTCACGAAGAGGCGGTCCACTCCATCGAAGCGAAAGCGGAGGACCTGGATCTCCTCCAGCCTCTGGGCGTGGGCGAAGGTCTTCCACCCCCTCGCCAACGACAGGTGGCCGGCGGAGCAAAACTCCGCCAAGGCCCACAAGGGCCCGTTGATGCAGCCCACCACCTAAAGCTAGAATCCGCGGGGCGGATTGCGGTTGTTGGACCCAGGGAATACATCAGGAAGCCTCAGGCGACTGCGGAGGCGCCTGTAGAGGGACACTAGGAACTCGTGCTCCGGCACGCGAGTGTACTCCGCCTAGCAGGGAAGGGAGTTCCCCATCACACCGCGACCGCGAGGAGCACGGGCGCCCCGGCCGCGCTGGCTCCGCGCATTCTCTCCAGCCTGAGCAGAGGACCCCTTCGGCTCGTCCACGGCGACCACGACGCAACTCGCGCTCCGCCGGGGAGCAACACTGGAGCCCAGAGACGAACCTCTGCCTCGCCCTCCACGAGCCATGCTCGGTTTTCTCCTTTTCTCTGCAGGTGAAGAACGGAGAGAAGAAGGGGCAAAGACGGCATTGGAATGGGAGAGGGGTCGCCCCTCCTATTTAAGTTGAGCCGAAGGGACGACACCACGCCCGTTCAGTCTCCCACCGGCTCGAGTGTCGAGGCAGAAGGGGCCACGTCCCGAGGGAGGATGTGACCGGACGCTAAAGCACTTGCTGCCCTGCACCGCCCGGTCAGAGCAGTAATTGCAACAAGACGTTTCCGCCACGAGGAAAGATCGTGGGATCCCCCGCGAACCGTAGCGCCACGTGGAGAGGCTGGCCCCGCAGCTAGAGGGCCTAGGCCGCTTCGCCTTTCCTCAACGCGCGCGTCATGGGCCCGGGGGCTAGTGTCGGACCCACGGATACCAGGGTATCCTGGGCCGTCTGCTGCTGGCCCAGCCCATCAGGTACAGAGGGAGTCCGTACCAGTCTACCACTAGGAGAGGAGCCCCCCAGCGGTTCCTTACCATGGTCAGCCCCTTAGAGAGGAGTCTTCCCCCGAGGGTTCCATCGCGCATTGCCGGGGATGAGCCCTGCTCCACGCCCGCTCCTTCCCGGAAAGAGCCTCACCCGTTGGGAGACAACCCATGTGAGGGTGACGTTTTGGCCCCTGCGTGGATGATGAAGGCACCACAGGGGACAGAGCGGCTTTGGCTGCAGTTGCCATTCTCGTGTATAAAGCGCAGAACTCCGCTACGCGCACCAAAGCCCGGTCCGAGGCTTTCTTCTTTGGTGCAAGGAGACCGAGTGCGCGCTACAAGACGGAGGCAGCGTCACCAGGATCCCCCACCGTGACACCATGGACGGTGGAGCTATCCCCCGGTGACCATGACCGAGCGGGAGGTGCAACAGTACGTGACACTCCACTCTTTGGCACGTTGTGGTATCCCTTTTCCGCCAAGTGAGCGGGGAAGAGGGCCAATCGCCGGTATAAGTAGGCTACTCCACCGCAGAGGGGAGGATGAACCCGAGCACCAAGTAGATAGACCACCGGAACTTCCCGTTTGTACTGTAATACGAAGTGCAATCAACCAGACAAGCAGGAGTAGGAGTTTACACCATCATGGTGGCATGAACCTGGGTAAACTCCCCGTGTCTCCATTGTTTTCCTTCGAGAGCTCCCTTCTCGAATCCATCCAAGGTGCGATAGAACGTGGTTAGCCCCCAGAGTTCGAACCTTTGAGTGGTACCCTATCGTTGACAGAACATCAACTCCGACATTGGCGATCTGAACTTCTGCGCGAGTTGCGTGGGCGTTCTGTGTCTCCAGGATTCGACTCGCCTCCATGCGACGGATTCTACACCTTCACCAACCGTGGTGGCTACATCGTCGCCACTTTTTGGCTCCGAGATCGAGATTGGATCCGACTCCGACTCGACTCCTCGCGCCTACGTTAACCTCCACCACTTTGTGGGGATGGTTCACTGTGTTGGGCATGACGACACCGGCGAAAGAGACACCGCAAGCCCGAGTGGCAGCGAAGACCCTGACACTCGCCAACGCCCCGATCAAGTCGACATGACGAACGACGAGGCGAAAGTGGAGGAGGAATATGAGGATGAAGACGAAGGGGCAACCACCTTGCACGACGAAAGGAACCCGAAAGAGGCCAGAGATGAATAAGAGGAAGACCAAGATCCCCGAGACTCTGAGACAGCCGCAAGGCGCAAGCCTCACCCAAAAGACCCGCGCTGGCACCCTCGCCCCGTGGTGCGAGTCTCTCGTCAAGCAATGGTAGCAGCCGAGCAAACAATCGCCACATGACACGACATGCCTAGGGACTCATCATGGGGAGAAACGATGGCTTATCGTCACGCCCTACATCAATACATGAAGAAACTACTAAGACTGCATATAAACATGGATGTTCACTATTGGGCAACTGACGATTGGAGTGCTCAGAGGGTGGAGCTAGTCGTTGATGAAGCTGTCATGGAGCACGGAGAGCATGCACCCAAACAGCGACCCCGTGTAGCCAAGATGCCCCAGCTTTGGTCCATGAGACAACCAAAAACCTCGAGCCCTACACGTTGCGGAAATGAAATGTCTGTTATTCACGCGCCATAAACGCAAACATCTGTTATAAGTGCGCCATAAACACGTGCTAAAACGTTCTCCTACCCGACTGCGTCTATATATTGGAGGCGTTAGCAAACCGAGACACAGAACATATCGCATCTGCTGCTCTCCCTCCACTCGCCCGCTGTCGTTCCTCTGGCTGCTACTGCCACCGGTGATCCCATCCCGTCTACCGCGTACACGGATTACGGGAGAGCTATCCTCGGAAATCCCGCCTCTTCAGATCCTGTGCGGGAGAGGGGCGATTAGTTTTTTGGGGAGCGTCCCCTAAAGAGGTAGAGAGTGAGAGACTCCCCTTGCCAGAATACTTCTTCCTCCCCGACAATGGCGCCAGAAATTTCCCTTGATGGGAGACAACCCATGTGAGGGTGACGTTCTCGCCCCTGCGCGGATGATGAAGGCACCGTAGGGGACAGAGCGGTTTGGCCGCAATTGCCATTCTCGTGTATAAAGCGCAGAACTCCGCTGCACGCACCAAAGCCCGGTCTGAGGCTTTCTTCTTTGGTGCAAGGATACTGAGTCCGCGCTGCAAGACGGAGGCAGCATCACCAGGCTCCCCCACCATGACGCCATGGACGGTGGAGCTGTCCCCCGGCGACCAGGACCGCGCGGGAGGCGCAACAGTACGGGACGCCCCACTCTTTGGCACCTTGTGGTATCCCTTTCCCGCCAAGTGAGCGGGAAAGAGGGCCAATCGCCGGTATAAGTAGGCTACCCCACCGTAGAGGGGAGGATGAACCCGAGCACCAAGTAGATAGACCACCGGAACTTCCCGTTTGTACTGTAATCCGAAGTGCAATCAACAGACAAGCAGGATTATGGGTTTACACCATCACGGTGGCATGATCCTGGGTAAACTCCCCGTGTCTTCATTGTTTTCCTTCGAGAGCTCCCTTCCCAAAGCCATCCAAGGTGCGATAGAACGTGGTTAGCCCCTAGAGTTCGAACCTCTGAGTGCTACCCTGTCGTTGACATAATAGCAACTCCGACACTGGCGATCTGAACTTCCGCGCGAGTCGCGTGGGCATTCTGTGTCTCCAGAATTCGACTCGCCTCCATGCGGCAGAGTCTACACCTTCACCAACCGTGGCGGCTACATCGTTGCCACTTTTTGGCTCCGAGATCGAGACCGGATCCAACTCCGAATCGACTCCTCGCGCCTACCTTAACCTCCACCACTTTGGGGGGATGGTTCACCGCGTTGGGCATGACGGCACTGACGAAAGCGACACCACAAGCCCCAGTGGCAGCGAAGACTCTGACACTCGCCAACGCCCCGATCAAGTCGACATGACGAACGGCGAGGCGGAAGTGGAGGAGGAATACGAGGATGAAGACGAAGGGGCAACCGCCTTGCACGAAGGAAGGAACCCGACAGAGGCCAAAGATTAATAAGAGGAAGAACAAGATCCCCGAGACTCTGAGACAGCCGCAAGGCGCAAGCCTCGCCCAAAAGACCCACACTGGCACCGTCGACCCGTGGTGCGAGTCTCTCGTCAAGCAATGGTAGCAACCGAGCAAACAGTCGCCACATGACACGACATGCCTAGCGACTCATCATGGGAAGAACCGATGGCTTATCGTCACACCCTACATCAATACATGAATAAATTACTGAGACTGCAGATAAACATGGATGTTCACTGGTGGGCAGCCGACGATTGGAGTGCTCAGAGGGCGGAGCTAGTCGTTGATGAAGCTGGCCTGGAGCATGGAGATCATGCACCCAAGCAGCGATCCCGTGTAGCCAAGATGCCCCAGCTTCGGTCCATGAGACAACCAAAACCTCAAGCCCTACACGCTGCAGAAATGAAATGTCTGTTATTCACGCGCCATAAACGCAAACATCTGTTATAAGTGCGCCATAAACACGTGCTAAGCCGTTCTCCTACCCGATTGCGTCTATATATTGGAGGCGTTAGCAAACCGAGACACAGAACATATCGCATCTGCTGCTCTCCCTCCACTCGCCCGCTGTCGTTCCTCTCGCTGCTGCTGCCACTAGTGATCCCATCTCATCTACCGCGTGCACGGATTACGGGAGAGATGTCCTCTGAAATCCCGCCTCTTCAGATCCTGTGCGGGGGAGGGGCGACTATGTTTTTGGGGAACGTCCCCTACGCGACTACCCGCCTCCGTTCGTCTGCATCATCTACGTCCGTGTCACCTTCGTCATCAACATGTCCAGCTGTCCACTGATGCCGAACGACTTGCTGCGAGAAAGATGCCGCTGAAAAGAGGGTGGCCGACGAGGCCGGCACCGCTTCTGCTACGGCCAACTAGCCTATTGGAGGGTATCATGCGTTCATCCTGCTCCTACTTATTTCCACGTGTGCAATATTAGTGATTTGTGTAGATGTGTCTACCGTTCGTCTAGTACATGATAATATTGTCAAAATCAGTATGCGTTACCACTGTTTTTGTCATGCTCATGATTTATTGTTAGATTAATTTAACCGGTAAATTTCTTATATAGTCAAAACTAGTTTAGAAAAGAGGATCACCACGTCACACCTATTATGAGATCTAAACCCCATATAAGATTTACGAACAACAGCGGGCGGGCGGGCCATGAAGATGTCGCTCTTCCGAAAAGGACAGAAAAACCAAAGTACGCGCGCGCCATCAGTATTTGTAACCCGCCTCGTCGCGCCCGAAGAATCGTAGGAGCGTGCTGAAAATCCCGGCATCTCCACCGTGCACTCCCCGCTCCCCGAATCCAACGCCTTGCGCAACCGCCACCTCAACGATCCGCGGCCCGCACCTCCCCACCAATCCCCTTCCACCGCACGCGTCTATATTAATCCCCTCTCCTCCTCCCCCACAACACACCAAGAAAAGTCTCTGCCTCGCAACCACTCCCCCTCAGTCCCCCGCGCCTCCAACTCGTCACCACCTCAATCCCCATCCCGACCGATGGCGCCCAAGGCCGAGAAGAAGCCGGCGGAGAAGAAGCCCGAGGCCGAGAAGGCGGAGAAGACCCCGGCCGGCAAGAAGCCCAAGGCCGAGAAGCGGCTGCCGGCGTCCAAGACCGCCAAGGAGGGCGGCGACAAGAAGGCGAGGAAGAAGAACAAGAAGTCCGTGGAGACGTACAAGATCTACATCTTCAAGGTGCTCAAGCAGGTGCACCCGGACATCGGCATCTCCTCCAAGGCCATGTCCATCATGAACTCCTTCATCAACGACATCTTCGAGAAGCTCGCCGGGGAGGCCGCCAAGCTCGCCCGCTACAACAAGAAGCCCACCATCACCTCCAGGGAGATCCAGACCTCCGTCCGCCTCGTCCTCCCCGGGGAGCTCGCCAAGCACGCCGTCTCCGAGGGCACCAAGGCCGTCACCAAGTTCACCAGCAGCTAAGCTGTACCAGTGCGCCCCCTAGGCTGTTTCCTTCGTCGTCCTGTTCTGTGTCTTCTGTCTCGTTGTTGTTGTTAGATGGTTGCCGTCGGTTGTGTCCACCCGTTTGTATCGATCCTTAGGCAGGTAGCTCGCCTGCTTTGTAAATCGTGCAAGGCTGTAATGGACGGCTTTGATTCCAAGTAATGGATGTTGTATTTCGTTTCAATCGGTGCCTCTCGACAGTTGCTTCATTTTGATTTGGGGATCTAGGGTTTGAGCAGAGCTGCTGGCGATGGCGATGCTCCGAGGCGGGGCTGCTGGTTTGGCCACTCGCCTCGCTGGGGCCAAGGGTTTCAGCACTGAGATATTTGTGAGCAGTAAGTTAGTCTGCAAATCTGAAAGCTTGGATTGTGGCGGCGGTTCGTGTGGATGAATTGAGCACTGCTTGTATGGTGCTCTGCGGCTGCGCCTTCCTTTCCCTCCCCCGTGAATATTAGCTTTAGTAGGACTTGAAATGTCGAGGCTGCTACTGATGTGTCAGGAGCTTTAGAATAGGATTCCCCTTTGGTTTGTAGCAAAGCCAACGACGGGGATGCTACTCTTTTGCCATCTTTTGTGAACCTGGTTATGGGCTTCATAGCTACAGTAGTTCCCTTGATGCTAGTCTTCTCCTGTTATTAAGCTGATGAAGTTTTACATATACTGATTGATGGCATGATATAAATTCGTTCTACGCAGCACAGTTTGTTGCTACAAGTTGCTTGTGGCAAAAAGTAGACTCCTTGTAGTTTTACTATCTGAAAGCTAGTACTCTGCCTTGTAGTTTTTTTTTGAAACATGCCTTGTAGTTTTACTCATCTTGAATGTTTTACCTGTGACAGGACAATTATTTTCATCTCTAGTTTATCTTGTGCTTGAGGGGTTCCCACCTGAATAGTTGCCATGGTCTTGAAGTACACATGCACGAAACGATTGTGGCATTGTTGCAGTTGTTTACAGTTTGCCTCTTGGTTGTAATTTTTAACACTACAGTGTATGTTCACATGGAATTCTGCACCAGAATTTCATCTTGCTGTCTCCTAATTATGCAAAGCAGACACAACATATAAAATTTATTCATCCGTTTGGAATTTTTTTTTTGGTAGGGCTATCGTTTTACACAACTGAGGAGGAACTTAAAAACATCTTCTCCCCATTTGGTGCCATTAAGGAAGGTACATATGCTATTTTAGAACTTGTCTGATGCTGTTTACCACAGAAAAATTGGAAATCTTCGTTATTGTTTCCTACTGCTACTTGAAGTCTTCTCTTGGTTCCAGGGAAATACTCAACTCTAATCTTGATTTATGTTTCTTATCAAATATAGCTCGGTTAGTGAGAGACAGTCAAACTGGAAGGCCAAAGGGATTTGGTTTTGTGAAATATTCATCACAAGCGGAGGCACAAAAAGCTGTCAAGGCGATGGATGGAAGGGTATGTGCTCTAGTCACTAGATTTCCTATAACCATCATGCATTATTTTCTGATATTAAGAGAGGATTTTACACACTGAGAAGTTTAACTGTCGTTTATCTGAGAGTTGAAGTTCCATGATAGAGAAAGAAGTGCAGGCATATAATATATTGCTGATGGTACTCGTTTGTGCTGAACTGAAACTAGCTCAAGAAGTCAGACAACACCTTTAAGCTGATGGCTTACATACACATATATGTGACAACACTCTCTGATTAAAAAACCCTGTCCATGTTCTACTTGTTGTCAACATAATTGCAGATAAATAAAGAATCATGCTGTCACAGAGCTGTTTCTTTACATAAAGCATATTCTGGTTTATGCATATGAATCTGTTGGTATTTCTGTATTGTCTAGTGAGAACATCCTTCGTGGTAGATTAGGTTGAACTAACCTGTTATTGTGATCAATTTCTATTTCCTTTATATTGACAATTTCGCATATTAGGTGATGCAATTTCCCTCAACTGTTCTGTTACCATGTCTTACCGCCCTCCGTTCATTAGGTCCTTCATTAAGAACCGATTAGACATGGCAATTTACCTGGAAACATGTGAGACAACAGTGTTAACACTGCAACAGAAGTCACTTAATGATACCAGAAAACATCTCATACAATGGGTGATATCTTCAAGTGTCATATATATACTCAATGCTCTCTGTTCCACTACATCACAGCGGGTGTAGAGATCATCCCTTCACCAAGAAAAAACAATATTCTCTTTCTCTTGAAGGGACCATGACACAAGACAACTGTATATGACTACAAACATAAGTGACTGTAGGTACTTTGAAGACATTGTAGGTACAACTGTTCTGTTGGAGAACTTAACACCCTTAGCATTCAAAAAATGATTCTATGTTTTTAACAGAAGTTGGCATGACTGTAGATTTTTATGGAACACTAGCTGTAGCAGATACACACTATATGTAACCACAACTCCACAACATGAGTTTACAGGCTTACTATGCGAATAGAACACAAGTCATAATGAAAGGTGAAGTGGTGCTATACACAAGTTTATCCTGTTTCCTGCTAAACCCTTTGCAACGTTTTTTATATTTTTTGTGCAATTCTAGGCCAGAGCCTGCTGGTAATTTGCCTTGAACGCATTGTGGAAGACTGTATTTGTGGAACTTATGTGCTTTGCTTGTTTTATTTATTTATCATTTGCATGCAGTTGTGACGAATGTATTTTATTAAGAAGTAAGCTTCCAAATAGTCAAGAATTTCTCTAGTCAAATTACCAGGCTTCTGATTTCCTCTCATTTTATCTGATCCTTGTATGGTAATTTGCTAGCCTTGTGGAATACTCTATTTTTTCCATTATTATTTTTTGGATTTCAAGTCTATGACCCCATATTACTGCCATGTGCCAAATTCACTGTCCAAGCCAGATGCCAACTTACATTATTACCTAATTTTGTGTTTGTAGTTTAACTGTCATTTATCTGAGAGGTGAAGTTCTATGATTGAGAAAGAAGTGCAGCCATAATATATTACCGCTGATACTCGTTAGTTCTGAACTGAAACCAGCTCAAGATGTCAGAGGACACCTTGAAACTGATGGCTTACATACACATGTATGTAACCCACTCTTTTGAGTCAAAAAACCTGTCCATCATCTACTTGTTGTCAACATAATTGCAGATAGAGATAAAGAATCGTGCTGCCAGAGAGCTGTTCTTTACATGAAGCATTTTCTGGTTTATACTTATGAATCTGTTGGTATTTCTGTATTTTCTAGTGAGAACATCTTTTCTGGTAGATTGGGTTGAACTAACCTGTTTTGTGATTAACTATTCCACTATAGTGCAGCGGGTGTCGCGAAAAACTATATTATCTTTCTCTTAATCCTCTCTTTTCCATGCCAGCAATAAACGTATTTTGCATGCATTTTTTTTATCTATCTTTTGCATCGGATGCAGTGGGTGATATCTTCAAGTGCTTCGCTTGTTTTTTTATCTATCTTTTGCATGCAGTTTTGCCGAACGTATTTTATTAAGAAGTAAGCTTAAAAGTAGTCAAAGTATTTCTCTGTCAATTTACCAGGCTTCTGAATTCCTCCCATTTTTCCTATGCCTCTAATGTAATTTGCTAGCCTTGTGGAATCCTCTTATTTTTCCATTATTAAGCGCCACTTCTATTTTTACACTAGGATAATCTCATTTTGGACAGTTCTTTAGATTTCAAGCCATCACCTAAAATTATAGGCCAGATAATCAGGTGATGCAATTTCCCTCAACTGTTCTGTTACCATGTCTTACCGCCCTCCGTTCATTAGGCCCTTCATTAAGAATCGCATTAGACATGGCAAATTGACCTGGAAAAATGTGAGACAACAGTCTTAACACTGCAACAGAAGCCACTTAATGATACCGGAAAACATCTCATACAATGGGTGATATCTTCAAGTGTCATGTATAATACTCAATGCTCTCTGTTCCACTACATTACAGCATGTGTAGAGATCATCCCTTCACCAAGGAAAAACAATAGTCTTTCTCTTAAAGGGACCATGACATAAGACTACACATGACTACAAACATAAGTGACTGGAGGTACTTTGAAGACATTGTAGGTACACCTGTTCTGCTGGAGAAGTTAACACCCTTAGCATTCAAAAAAATGTTCTTTGTTTTTAACAGAAGTTGGCATGACTGTAGATTTTTATGGAACACTAGTTGTAGCAGATACACACTATATGTAACCACAACATGAGTTTAGAGGCTTATTATGTGAATAGAACACAAGTCATAATGAAAGGTGAAGTGGTGCTATACACTAGTTTATCCTGTTTCCTGCTAAAACCCTTTGCAACGGTTTTTATATTTTTTGTGCAATTCTAGGTCAGAGCCTGCTGGTAATTTGCCTTGAGCCCATTGTGGAAGACTGTATGTGTGGAACTTATGTGCTTCACTTGTTTTATTTATTTATCAATTGCATGCATTTGTGACAAACTTATTTTATTAAGAAGTAAGCTTCAAAATAGTCAAGAATTTCTCTAGTGAAATTACCAGGCTTCTGATTTACTCTCATTTTTCCATTATTATTTTTTGGATTTCAAGTCTATCACCTAAATTTACTGCCATGTGCCAAATTCAGTGTCGAAGCCAGATGCCAACTTACATAATTATTACCTGATTTGGTTTTTGTAGTTTAACTGTCATTTATCTGAGAGATGAAGTTCCATGATTGAGAAAGAAGTGCAGCCATAATATATTACTGCTGATACTCGTTTGTTCTAAACTGAAACTAGCTCAAGAAGTTAGAAGACACCTTGAAACTGATGGCTTACATACACATACTCCCTCCGTCTCAAATTAATTGTCGTAAAGTTTGACAAAAGTGAATGTATCTAACACTAAATTATGTCTAGATACATCCACTTTTGTCAAACTTTGTGACGATTAATTTGAGACGGAGGGAGTACATGTAACCTACTCTTTTGAGTAAAAATACCTGTCCACAATCTACTTGTTGTCAACATAATTACAGATAGATAAATAATCGTGCTGTCAGAGAGCTGTTTCTTTACATGAAGCATTTCTGGTTTATACATACGAATCTGTTGGTATTTCTGTATTGTCTAGTAAGAACATCTTTTCTGGTAGGTTGGGTTGAACTAACCTGTTTTGCAATTAATTTCTGTTTCACGTTTTTATTGAAAATTTCACATATTAATGTGGTGCAATTTCACTCAACTGTTCTGTTACCATGTCTTACCGTCCTCCATTTGATATGCCCTTAATTAAGAACTGCATTAGATAAGGGTATTAACACCACAAGAGATGATCACCTAATGATACCAAAAAATATCTCATACAATGGGTGATATCTTCAAGTGTCATCTATGATACTCAATGCTACCTATTCCACTACAGTACAGCTGGTCTCACGAAAAACTATATTCTTCTTTCTCTTAATCCTCTCTTTTCCATGCCAGCAAAAAACGTATTTTGCATGCAGTTTTTTTATCTATCTTTTGCATCGGATGCAGCGGGTGATATCTGCAAGTGCTTCGCTTGTTTTTTAATCTATCTTTTGCATGTAGTTTTGACTAACATATTTTATTAGTAAGCTTCAAAATAGTCAAGTATTTCTCTGTCAATTTACCAGGCTTTTGAATTCCTCCCATTTTTCCTATACCTGTATTGTAATTTGCTAGCCTTGTGGAATCCTCTCATTTTTCCATTATTAAGAGCCGCTTCTATTTTTACACTAGGATAATCTCATCCTGGACATTTCTTTAGATTTCAAGCCATCAGCTAATATTACTGCCATGTGCCAAATTCAGTGTCCAAGCTAGATGCTAACTTACACTATTACCTGATTTGGTGTCTGTAATGTATACATCTCGTTTCCTTAATTAACTCCCCCTTTTGTCAGATTATACGTGGGAGACTGATATTTGCGGAGATTGCAAAGGAGCACAATACTGGATAGGCCAGATTATGCCTGCACAATTTTCCGAAGTTCATGCTGTTTCTTGGGCTTAAGACTGAACAATGACGGTATTCTTACGTATCCTGTTATGCAGGTTCTGCAATCCTATGTGTTCTGATAGACTTGGTGTTCATGACCAAATTCATTGGCACCGAGGGAAAATGTGTAGCTGAACTTGACTGTTTGTACTTTGTACTTGAATTCAGCAAAAGGGAGTTCTGTGAACTAGCTACCTACTTCGAAAATAACCAAGGCCTGCAACCTGTCTTGGCTCCTGTCCTGACTGCTGACAGCTCAACTTTAATTTGCGCGAGCCCATACCTTGAACTGTTGATATTTGTTGCTGTAGCAAATAGCAGTATTGCTGTAAATATGATGTCCTGCTGAAGTTTGAGACCATACATAGAACAGGGAAGGGATTCATGACACCGTAGCCCATGCAAGTGTGGCTGCGTCGAATTCGTCTTCATTTTGGGCGCTCTCAAGTATTCCGTTATGGCGTTTTGCTTTCGTCTAAACAAATTTGGCTGAGAGAGTTAGTTGGCCGGGCAACTGAAATCTGTCTCCAAAATTAAAACTCTTATAGGTTCTCACAAGCCATTTACTCAGAGTTTGCTCCGCAAATTCCTGGTACTGGGTCCATGTTGTTGTTTCTTCAGAGTCTTACTACTAGGTTAATTATTGTGGGATAATGATCTGAACCCACCTTGAGCAGAGTGCACTAATCTTAGTGGGAACATGGACAGTTTCCATGATGTATCAGGAACTCCTTTTTTAAGTACTCACTCCGTCTCATATTAAGTGTCGTAAAAGTGGATAAAAATGTCTAGATTCATCCATTTTTGTCAAATTTTGCGACACTTAATATGAGACGGAGGGAGTGCTATAGGAGCTAAGTAGTGCAGGTAAACCCTTTCGTCCAATTCTGTGAAGCTCATCTAGATTTGAAAATGAGAGCATTGATTATATTTTTGATGCATCTCGACAGACGGTAGGGTTCCTAACAATTCTAGTGTTAAAATGGTTATAGCTGATCTATACTTCTTATAAAGCAAAACCCCACTAAGATGCATTTATGATTTTTCTATCTTAACATGCAATCTATCCACATTATCCACTCTATTAGCCAATCAATTGTCCATGTCATCTCCACTAACAAAGAATTAATAATGTTACATCTTTCATGCAACATATCTATGTCATCTTTTTTTACTCATATAATTGATCATGTCACTAATACGCAATGCTCAATTATATAGCAATTTCACGCGAATTGAAATTATTATAAAGTTATAATCAATTGAATTTTGACGGTTGAATATTCCGTGTGTCTTATGCGTGCCCGTTCCGTTTACCTTTTTTTAAAATATTCCCGCCGTAACGCGCGGGGTATTCTTCTAGTTCGTTTAATGAGCAAAACTGGAGTATATAACCATACAAAACTTGGCTAGTAAAAAAAATGGGAAAAATCGCAAACGGACGGCTACACGACGGCTACACGACATAGCTATATTGGATCTAGAGCACCCAACACAATTTTACTATCAGAACAACAACCGCCACCGCCGGGGAGAGAAAAACCCATAATCAAACTGAAGCGGGTCTAGAGGCAATCTAATGAGCCTTTCCCCTCTCCCCCTCTGCTACAGTAGCCGTTGAGAGTCAACCGTCACCGACGCTCATTTCCGGCCATCCCGCCGTGGGCTGATTGGTGTGGCGATGAGCTAGAGTGCTGGCTCGCCTTGTACAGTAGTAGCCCTAGCTTAGGTTTAGCCTGTGTGCTTGTTGTTTCCGTCATGGCTTCTCCCCTCCTCTCCGGCTGGCTCCTCGTGGCTCGCAGCGACACGAGAGCCCGATCTCCTTTCTTTTGCAGGTCAAAACCATGGCGGTTTTCGCCTGGAGGAAGAGGAGATCAAGGCCGCTTCAATAAATTCGTCTGCCTTACCTGCTACTCGACTGATTTGATGAAGAAGAGAGGCTGATTTCCTCTGTTTTGCCATGGTGGCGAGGGGAGGATGATAGGTCCCTGTGCTTCCTCCCGTTGGTTCGAGTGGTTCCTTCTGCAATTTCGAGCAAATCAAGCGAAGGTGATGATCACCGTCGCCAGTCAAGGCCAAGAGGGTTGCCTATCTTCAACCTCCATGTTGGAGGCCTTCAACATCCGGCACCGGAGCTCGGCTATGCGTTTCCACCAAGTGGTTCGTCCCCGGTGATTGCGCGTTTGCCGGCGTCAAGGATGCCACGCCGGAAGGGAGAGTTCGAGCGTTGCAAGGGGCTCCGATTTCGGCGCGTTGAGCGCCTGGAGATCGCCGGTGTACGGTGGCGGAGAAGCCCGAGGACCTGATTGCTTTCCTTTCTTTTTGTCCAGGGCGTTTTCTGTAAAATCACGGGTCTTATCTTCGAATTGTAGGTCTTTTAGAGCAAGAGTTGATAGGGGCCTTAGTGCAATTTATACCTGCCACGTTGGTTAATGCAGTTTAGGTGTATCACACCCCAACCTTTGTACAAAAAAAAAAAACTGAAGCGGGTCTGGAACTCTCCAACCTCGAGGAAGCCGATCAAAGAGAAGGCGTCAAACATATCCAAAAACAACAAGCGACATCGCACCATTATCCAATCCAACATGTGGGGTATGGTCTTTTTGGCCTAAGAATTAAGACCCCAAACTCCCAAATGCGTGCACTACTCCTCTATGCAGATTACATGTGATTTTTCACCAACGTACCGAGACGATTTCTTATACTTACCAGATGGTAAACTATTTCTTGATGAACATCGAAGACTGTAATATTACCATGCGCTGCCTATGGAACACGAGTGACAGTAACAGCGGGACACGGTTTCCTCCTGCAGCACGCCCCAGCCGTCATCATCGACGCTCCCAAGCAGGCCGCGCAGCGCCTCCTCGTCGTCGTCTTCCGCTTGGACAACGCAGCGCTGGCGAAGGCGTCGGAGCAGGAGGCGGGCGTAGCAGCCGAGGAAGTATCGCCCCGAAAAGCGGCGGATGAAGTCCGGGGCGGTGACGTGGCGGAGCCACTGCTTGCAGACGAGCGCGACGCAGAGGAGAGATGTGGGGTAGTCGATGAGGACCAGGATGTGGTGGAGGAGGTTGTCGTTGCCGAGCACCACCGCCATGGCCATGACGTCGCCGCCCGCTCTTTTTCTCGTCGTCGACCGGACCATGGAAACGGATGGGGTTCTGGGGCGGAGCGAGACGGGTTTATGCGTGAACTACCTCGTACTCCTATTACAATGATATCTGAAACTTGAGAATCCTATGGAAATTCTAATGCAGCGTGATGGCAGAGGACTCTCGGAGTCTAGGAGGTGATATGCGCATGCCATAGAATGATGCACGTTGAAGAGAAAGTTTGTCTTAAATAAGGGAGCTTGAATACGAAAACGCTCTTTCATGAGCGCGCGAGCGCTCGCTCGGTAGTAACGTTCGCGCGTCCGAATCGTGGTGGGACCCAAATTATTCCCTTTTTTTTCCGTCTTCAGACAAAGAAACCGAGCGCCCGAATCGTACCTATTCCCTTTTCTTCTTTCAAATTTTTTTGAAACGGTTCTATCTAGTTAATGCCTCGCCGTTCCCCTCCGACTTTCAGACACTAGCCCGTATTCGACAGCGACGAGCGTCGTCTCGATTTTTCCGTCGCGGGCCGGACTCCGCCGCATCACATGCGACGGGAGGGCGGCGCGGCGCAGTATCATCGCCGATTTTCATCCTCGCCCTTCTCCTTCGTCTCCGGCACTGCAGACTCCACCATCGATGGCGAGCACCGTCTTCTTGAGCTGGCGTGCCGGTCTGACTCCGGCGCACCCTTAGTGCATTATAGGTACGGATGGCAACGGGTACCCGATACCCGCTAACCCGATGGGTACCCGCATCAAATGGGGAGGGTTTGGTAAAGAAAAATACCCACGGGTCTCCTTAGCGGTAAAATATAATACCCATCGGGTCTAGCGGAGGCGGGGATGGGGGTGCCAAACCCGCACCCGCAAACCCGCAAACCCGATTAATGGGCATGTCGTTGCTTGTTTGATGATTCACGTAATCACGTGGAAGTGCTACTCCTGGTTTCAGCCCATAAATGAATTAACTCTAGGCTAAATGGACTTTGCAATGTATCTTGTTGGGCCTCTAAAGGAAGAAAAAAACCCATACAGATGGCTGGTTGTTACGTACACGAAGTGGAGAAACGGTGGCACCTTTAGTACCACCTTGCTCAGCCAAGGAAGTTGGAGGTGGAGCTTTGCCTATAAAAGGGAGGCTCAACGTGGCTACTTCGTTAAAATTTCCTGATCTATTAGGCGACTAATTAATTGCTCTGATCGCGTGTGATCTTTATACTAACAAAAATATAATATTTAAACCTGATGGGTTGACTACCCGTGGGGTTGTACATCTGTGCAACTTGGTGGGTACCCGTCGGGTCCTATAAACCCGGTGGGTTGCGGGTATGGTGGAGTTTTGCACCCGATGGCGGGTATGGGGCTGGGTCGCGGGGATGGGTAGGAGGGACGGGTGCGGGTATGGGGGGGCCAAACCCGGCCCCGAACCCGGTGGGTGCCATCCGTAATTATAGGAGACGGCGAGGGGGGCCCTTCTCCTTCGTCTTCCACTCCGTTCACAAATCCCCGCCAGATCTGAGTAATAAGCAGCCGACGTCCACCTTTCGGGCATATCTCGTCGGAGAACCATCTCTTGCCCGATCCCTTTCCTTTTGACATCCCCATGCCGCCACACCACAGGGGGGGACATGGGGACGTCAAAAAAGGGATCCTATCACTATCAACTAATTTGTTCCGACCTAGGATAATAAGCTCATGAGCTTGGTCTTACTTCACCCTAAACGAAAGAAGACTTCCATATCTAAGTTTAGCTCAGACGTAGCTGCCTTCTTTTTGGGCGTGAAGAAGTGTCAAACCAAAATACCCAATAAGCATAAGCATTAGCTCTCCCTGAAAAGGAGGTGATCCAGCCGCACCTTCCAGTACGGCTACCTTGTTACGACTTCACTCCAGTCGCAAGCCTAGCCTTAGGCATCCCCCTCCTTACGGTTACGTCCACCTTTCGGGCATATCTCGTCGGAGAACCATCTCTTGCCGGTGAGTGTCATGTCATATTCATCGATTTTTTCTGCAGTGTCTGTTGATTTACAGCAATAGCAGTGCTCCTATGTCCGCCGTCGATTCGTGTCGTAGATTTTCGACGATTTACTCTCTGTGTGTGCCGTCGCCGCCGAGTTCCAGACGCTGTGGCAGTTCCCGTGGTCTTGTCTGGCCGCGCGGTTTCCTCTGCTGTAGCAATGGCTAATGTCAGTTTTTGTTGCCTGCCATTGTTGTCGTGATTGAGCTGATTGGATTTTGCTACCGGGAGGGGAGATTGGCTTGTTGGCTCTCCCGTGAATCGATGCTGGTAACTTAGCTTGTAGTTTGTTTTGTTGTTCATGATGAGTGTAGCTATCCTTTTTGGTTGATTTTTGTTTGATTTCGTTAGAGTGGCTGAGCTAAGACAAGCTAATTTGGGATATGTGTGTTAATTGTCATCATTGGTGAATGAGTCCGATCATCGTGAGATGTAGTTATACACGACATTTTTATATAGTAATGTTATTGATGTTTGTAGCTTTAGTATCTTGACTATATATAGTTGTTGCTGTACAGGGCATGCTATGATTTTTGTGTTTTGATCTGTTGTTTTTCATTTTGTTTGTGCAAAACGAGTATGTAAGTCTGAAACTTGTGTGTATGCTGGCACCAGTTACAGAATTTAGTCGATAATTTTTTTTACTGGTAAACAATGAAAGAAACGCTAGCTAGCGATTACTTCTTGAATTATTGTCTTCTGTTGGGTTTTATGGTTGATATCATTTACACGGTGTACTTTTGTTATTAATTGTTGTATCTTTTTTTATGATCTCATTTTTAGGGCATCTCCAGCCGTTGCGCCCCCCAGGGCCCAAAACGCCGCCGTTTTGGGGCCGCCGCGGCGCTAAACGGCGCTATTCTGGAACCTGGGGGGGGGGGGGGCATCGTTCCTAGTCGCTCCCCGAGCCCAAGAATCGGCCCAAAACAAACGCAATTTGAAAACTAGTCGATTTTTATTGAAATTTGCGAATTGCGTACATATTCGACGAAAATTCAAACTAAACATCGACGGAAATTTAAACTAAAACTTTTTATTGATCTACGCGACGACTACCCCTACGCATCGTCGTCTTCAGCGGCGTCCTCGTCGCGGCGCTGGTTGGAGGGACCAGCTTCGCCCTGCCTCGCCGTGGCGAGCCAGCGTTGCTCCGCCCGCTTCGCTCGGGCTTGCACCCGCAGCCGGTGCAGCTGCGCCTGCTCGGAGGGCGGCCGGTTGCGCCGCTCGTTCTGCAGCGCCACCTGTCGCCGGTCCTGCTCGTACAGGGCGATGATGCCCCCCTGCTCGGCTGAGGCAGCGCGCTCGGCCATCTGCCGGCGCACCTCTCGCGCTGCTTCTTCCCTCTGGTGTGTCTCCAGAGAGGCTCGAATGGCGGCCGCCTCCGCCGCCTCGGCCGCCTGCTCGAGGACGCCGCGGACCCCGCGGTACGCGTCCTCGTTCTGCGCGGTTTCGAAGGAGAGCAGCCCGGCGTGCTGCTCCGGCCATATGGGCTGCCTCCTCTGCTCCCTCCTCCAGCGACGCCGGGCCTCCCGCGCCGCGTCCTGCTCGGGTGGCTGCTCCGGCGCCACCTGCTGCGCCGGTTGCTGCTCCGACGCCACCTGCTGCGCTGGAAGCTGCTCCGGCGCTACCTGCTGTGCTGGCTGCAGCTCGTCGTCATCACTCTCGGGCCAAGCGTCCCAGAGATGCTCCATCGCTGCGGCGAGGATGAGGAGGCGAGAATGGAGAAGGACGGCGAGGAGGAGGAGGCGAGAATGGGCGGACGGAGAGGGGCGACCACCATTTTTATAGCCTGGCGGGCCAGTCGCCGCGCCGCGCGTGTCACCGCTGCCGCCCCCCGCCATTAATCCGGCAGCCTTTGACTGGGGCGCATGCACTGGCCGGCCGCCACGCTATAACTCCGGCAGCCTTTGACGGCGCGGGCGCCGAGAAGGAGGTCACGGGCGGTGGCTTCTGTTCCCACGTTTTCCCGGCGCGTCACTGACAGAGCTGGCCCGCGCGCGTGGTCGCGCAGTTTCGCCCCCCCAGGCCGAACCCAGCGGGCTGGGTTTGGCCTGGGTGCCACGGCGCTAAATAGCACCGAAACGGCGCTATTTGGGCCTCTGGGGGGCCGAGTGGTGAAGAAGCGGCGCTATTCGCCACTTCCGCCGCGAAAAAAGCCCCCTGGGGGGGCTCTGGGGGGGACGGCTGGAGATGCCCTTAGGTTGGAGCCAATGGCTGGTAAGCGGAAGGCAATAGGTGGTCATGTCGATGGTTACTTACCAGCAGCTAATCAGCGTGTTAGGAATAGGGCATCCCCTTCTTCTCTTGTTGAGCTCTATGAACACCTAACTGATGAACAGAAGGTTGCTATTGGTGAAATAGACTTGGGAAGTATGCTCAACATCAGATGCCATACTTTGCATAATCCTGTCATCAACTGGTTAGCAACTAAGTACGACAGATTCTCGCGTCAGTTTGTAATCCCAGGGCGTGGTACTATCCCATTGACTGCTGCTTCTGTGTATCGCTCGATAGTCTTCCACGCGGGGAACTGCCTGTTAAATATGGGTTGGACTCATCCATTGAGAATCGTCTTCGGCCTATTCTCTTTCCAGATTGTGCAAATGCTCCACAGACTACCAAAGTATTCAACATTCTGAAAGATATGACCACTGCAGATAAAAAATTCCAGCAGATTTGGATCATGTATTTGATTTCGACTGTGCTCGCTCCAACGTCTCTAAACAAAGTTAGCAGCAGATGCTACCCAATTATGGTAATTAACTGCAATTTTTTGTTATAGGATTATTATGCTTCTGTTTTTTTGTCCAATTATTGCAATCATCTTTCTTAAATGTGTTAGTGGTTTCTTGGTTTTGTTTAACTTTTCTTTCTTGTTATTTTTTTTGCAATTTACTATTGCTTGATTATCGCACTGCAATTTCTTGGTCTTTTATATCAGGACAATGTTGATGAAGTTAAGAATATGAACATATGCCAGTTCGTTTGCGACAAGCTTCATGAAGAACTATCAGCCGGCAAAGTTTCTGCCGCTTGTTTGCTCCACATGATGGTATAATTAATTTTGGTTGAAACAGTTAACATCAAATTTGCTTTTTTTTTATTCAGGTTATTTCATATCATAATTTATTCCTTTTATACCTTTTTGTAGCTTCTGTATGTTGACTCATTAGATATTAGCGGACTGAATATTGATCTGCCAGACGGTCAATTCCTTGTCAATATATGGTCAAAAAATAACATAGACATCGTGCTAGATTCAGACATGAAAAGAGACTTTTCAGGATTTGGAAACTTGGAGGCAAGTTATGTTTATTGCTATTTTTTTTATTTTTCTGTATCGAGTTTTCAATGTGTCTATGAATCTAGTTCAGTTTTGTCCTTTTGTTCAACCTTTTTTTCTCATGCATTCCTTTGTTTTATTGTTTCTTTTCTTTTACAGCTGAAGCCTCATCTTGCTACAGATCATAGATTTTTTGGTGGTTCAGATGGTTTCCAAGCTTTCATTGAGACAAACACTGCCCGTAATTGTCCCAAACCGGTGAGTGTTAGTTGCTTCTTTAAGTATTTTTCTATATATTTCAACAGCCTTTTTATCATGCAAGAAATGAATTATTCTCTATGTGACAGTTATTCCAATCCTTTTTAATATAGTTCTATATGTTGTTTTTAAAACACATCGCAAAGAGAAAGTTGCCAGATTGGTTGGAGAGTTTTCAGCAGGCTTGACCCGTTTGCTGGGTACATTGGTTCAAGGGTGGACTGAAGTTGACAATGCTGTTCTGGTCGAAGAATCTAACAAGAAAATTGGCAAACAGTTTGTTGTTGGTAGCACATCAAATACAGATAAACAAACTGAAGTCAATACTGCAGTCAGTATTGGCGTTTCCAAAGGTTTTGATACAGTCACTCGAGATGTTTGCAGTCCCAAAAGTGAAAGCATATTAAAGCATGTTGACATCGTCAAATGTCCATGGAAACATGATGCAAGTGGTGTCAGCAAAGTTAAAGATGTTGAAAATTCACCGGCTCCCCACGTTGTTTCACCTTATAGTCATGGTGATTTTTGCGTCCGTCCTCGTGTGACTCGTTCCGCTTCAGCCTCAGCTAGAACGAGACACACTGACGACGGGAATGTTGATCTGACTGTCAATCAGCCAGAACATACTAGTTCAGCTCTAGATGACAGTGACAACAACGAGCACAACGATGCTGATCGTTTCTTCATAAAAAGCAGAGTTACCGGCGCTGGGAAAAAGTCTTCGTTGTCTTGTTTTAGTGCTGCGAGTCACGATTCTACTCTGCCTACACATGGTGTTGCTGTTGATGCATCAATTTCTTGTGGTGATGCAACTCACCATGATTTACACCTCGCCAATCAATCCACTGACAAAAATGTATGCAATCATCTTGACATTCTAGCTGATGCGGTACTTCTTCAGAAAGGATGTGATCCGCGTGATGATGACGAGTCAGATAGCAGGATTGCGAGAAATAAACTGAAAGACAAGCCAACCATACCATTACCTGAATCTGATACAGAAGTTATTGGCATTAAACTCTCTAGGCCTGTGTTGAAAGTGAATGATTTAGTCAGTAATGCCGTGCCTGATGTTATTGTTGAAACTGTGCAGTATAACTCTCATGATCTTAAGAGGAGAAGTAATCATGTTTCAACATAATGTGCAGCAAGCTCCATCGTCTCTACCGATGTCCAATTGGCTAAGAAACGAAGAAAGGCTTCACCTAAAAGGTATTTACTATTTATTTGCTTGTAACACTACTAGGAGATGTTAAAGGCAGGTCCCTCTTATTTTTCTTGTTTTTGCTCCATTTTTGATTTGAGTATCGCAACTAAGTCGGTAACATTATATGATAAGCAACATGATCTCTTTATCTTTTCTATTTGGTTCAATGTATCACAGATGTAAACATTTTTTAGTTTCTTACCAATGCTATTTTTTATTTCTCCCTTCCTAGTAAAACAAATCATGCACCAGAACCATCTAATTAAGATCATCATGATAACTAAAAAATGAAGTTACAATGAGTGAAGAAATAAGTTTTCTTTCACATAATCATACTAGTTTTGTTTAGTCTTTTTCCTCTGGTAAAAGTGTTTTTCTTTTAGCATCTTTTTTTTCTTCAATAAATAATTTGTAGTTTGTATTTTTTATGCAGGATTAAACCAAAGGACAATGCCCAAGCAACGAGATCGTCACCACGTTTTACGGCAAAACTAAGCTCAACACCAGGTGTCAATGTGCAGTCTAAAGCAGACACATCTAAAGGAGCTTCCGTTCAGGAAATAGTTGACGATCACGGGGGTTCTTAAGTTATTAGTCCAACTGTAGTCATTGGGAAGTCAGTACCTGCTGTAGTCCAACCTTCTCCTCCAACAAAACGTCGATTTTCACCCAGATTGCGTATTCCAACTATTGTGTCAGATGCACACAATCTAAATGGCGAACATCCAGTTCGTGCAACAGGTAATGTTTTATCATTAATGTTTTGTTTCAGCGCGGTCCTTTGCTAGATGCTACTTGTACTTTCTTGCCTTTCTTTCCTGCTTTTTATAACTTGATAAGTAAACGCTCGGCACCTATATTATGTATGCCCTCTGCTCTTATTTGCTTTGTGGGTAGCTGTGATTTTGTTTTATGAAATATGAGCATTGCCGTCTGCAGCGATTGCACTCTTGGTCATTTTTGTTTGGTGGTTGATGTGTATTTTGACAACAGGTTGTGTCCATGCCTAGCCCATATCAGTGAGCCTACTAAGAGAAACTGTAGTTTCCTAAAGGATATGCCATGGATTCAAAGCTATTAGGATCTTCAACAACGTGTAATATATGCTTATGATAATGATGCAGTGTGTTTATTCTTTTGTTTCCTGATACGGAAAATGGTGCGCGCAGCTGACAGTTTCAGTATGGTATCATATTTTTTGATTTTCTGTCTTTCTGGTGCTCGGTAAGAAACTGCATCATGGCCACCCTTGTACTTAAATATTAATAATGCTTCGACCATGATTATTATTAAAAAGGCCTAGAAGATGTTTTAGTGCACTGTGCAAATTTATAAATCTCCTTCAGTGTAACTGAAAGGATATTATTGAACTAAACGCTGCTGATTAAGCACAATACAGATGAAGCATGAGTTATGTGAACAACACGAGCTTTGATAATCTTTTTATGCAATAGTAATGATCGTAGTTGTCGTTTTGTTATGTTTTTTGAAGTGTTGTCGGTGACTGGTTTTATTCTTACATTGCGACCAATTTTTATGCGCAAATTCTATACTTCCTGTCTGCTCTTGTTTGTGGCACCACACATATCCACATTTGAATTGTATTCACATTTTTCCTTTTATGAAGGTGAGGATTAAGGATTTTTGCCAATGTGTCGTTGTTGTTGTTGTCATGTTAGCGGTGCGGAAAGGGGGATGCAACTGTTTTATTGAAGGCTCTTTTGTTATGGATCTTAGGTCCCTGTTTTTAAATATATTTTGTTTAAAACTCATTCTATGAGGTTATCTGCAATATGACTTTTGTATATATTTTATTTGTATTGGTCTGTAAATTAATTTGTAAGCAATAATACTCGATGATTTTTATGTGTTTTCTGTAAGGTTTTTCATTTTGTTTTCTGTGTTTGTGCTTGATCAACGTCATTTTACTATTATGTATTATTTCTGTTTAGCCTTGTATTGTCATGTGTATATTTTTTTCTTTTTCATTTATATATGCATGTTTATATTTTGTTTCTTTTCTGTACAAAGACAAAGTTCGTAATCTAAGGAAGACATTGTAGAGAGCATTCCTCTAGTTGAAGAACCTAACTCTGGTATACAAGAAAGTGGTCCTAAAGAAGGTATGTAGTTGTTGTAGCTTTTCATTTCTGTATCAAGGTACCTTTCTTGAAAGCGATGTAATCACTGTTTTCAGTATAGTTTAGTTTAATTCCAGATATATTTTTGTTTTCTTTTTTGTTTAGATGATGTACAGATCATATATTTCACTGCAGCGGTTGAGCGAGATACTGCTGTTTCTCCTACCACTATAACTCCAGGAACCAGGCCGAGAGTTGGAAGAGTTATTCAACCATCAAAGTTTTTGCTGCCACCTTATGTTCACATCTCAAGCACTCCGGAGCAAGATGAGTTATACCAGAAGGTTATAAAACACATAAGTGACTCAAAAGACTCAAAGATAAAAGGGTAACAGAACATTTTGTGATTTGCTTTTTCCATTTTCAGCGTTTGAGCTCACATTTTTCTTTTTTGCATATGTATTTTGGATTATTTTTCCTTTTTTGGGTAGTAAGATAATTTACCAATTATGTTACCATCTTATATTCAGTTCAATGTTCCTTCAAATCAAGCCAATGTGGGTCACAACTGGTGATTTGGCTGACAACATAACTGGTGAACTATCGAACACTGTGGCAGAAATTGGCATATCTGTCCTACAGGACTCCTGTGATCAGAATAAGATAATTTTCCCATGGATATTAAGCGTATATCTTCTTGACCACAAATTCAGTTCCAGAATTGTTCAACATCATTTCAGGAGATATGCCAAATATAAACTTAGTCACAAAAATGTGGTATGTTTTGCCTCCGTCCTTTTTCTGTTATCATCTTTTTCTATGCCCTGTATACAGTAGAACTACCTAATTTTTATTTTGTTGTTTTGCATCTATTTTTTGTTGTTTTCCACGCAGCTCGTGTTTCCTGTATTACAAGATATTGGCACCGTTCAGAAACCACGTGGTCATTGGTATGCGGTGTCATTGAATTTCAATGCAAATAGGTTTGAAGTGCTTGACTCTGCTCGCGGACGAGGGAATCTGTCGCTCATTGAACATGCTACGTCATTAGTGGATTCTATAAAATGTGCATACAGAGTCAATTATTCCAAGTCAGCAAAACAAATTGATGATTACCAGCTGGAATACATTGATGTGCCAAAACAAAACAACTCGTGAGTCCTCGTTTACTCTTGTGTGCATTTTATTTTCTTCATTGTTTTACTTTTGGAGCTTTTGTTTTGGTTCATGATATGTCATTTCTGTACATTTTTTCCCACCTGACATCACATGATTGATTGTGGGTTTTTTCATGCTGAAATTTCTTGAGCTATGGGATGGACGAGTTGTCCCGGCAATTACATGTGACCAAATACCAGAATATAGGAAGATTTTAACATGGACTTGGCTTCACCATCCAAGGAATAAGTTCATAAACTGGAAGTACTACTTAGAGTCAAACAAAATATAAGGTACATTTTCTCCATAACTTTTTGTACCTCTCTAATTCCTCAAATTTTTCCGGAGCATGCAAATAATGGGAATAACTGAAAAGTAATACTAACGTAATATACTCGTTTTACAAAGTACTTAATCGACAAATCATTTTGTAACTGCTGTTATTCTTGCATGTCTTCAGCCTTGCACGTCGTTTTTGCATTGTTCTGCTTTTGTTATTGTCTGAGCATATTTTTGTTCCTCAATTCACTGCTTTGATTGTCTGGAGTGGATCTTTTATATCGTTTCAGAACTTTTGCTGTCACTCATTGCTTGATTGCTGATTATTGCTCTTACCAACTTGAAAATATTTTTGTACAGAGCAATTTTTGTTAATAGTCCAATGTGTTTTGGCATAATAATATATATTGAATAAGCAGTAAAATGTATGCAATAATTTTGATAGTAATACATTTTTTTTTGTTACAAACCTTGTCTCTGTCAGGGCAGTCCGGTCTTCTATGTCCTTCTACTCGGCACAGACTACATTTCCGTATCTTCTTTTGTTTCTTCAGAGCAGATTGTTCATAGTGATTCTTTGGCCTTTCACCCATGTTGAATCCCTGGCTAGTTGATTGTGGAGGATCTTTGTAGGTTTTTCCGTTTGTATATTCATCATGTTCTTGTCCACCTGGAACTTCTTCAAATGGTTGTTGTTTGTCAATGTCTTCATTTTTTTGATGAGTCGTTCTCCTCTGTAACATTCGCCTGTTTAGGTACCGGATCATCGACAGCCCTCCTCTTCCTCTGTCTTGTTTCTTTTTCATTCAATCTCTGAATCCTATCATCAGTGATTGTTTTCTTGAGCTGAACAATCCCATCACCAAACAAGTCATATGACCTATCATCCGTGCAAACTGTGGATAGTACGTGTGATACCTTGCTCATTTCAATTGCATGCCTCACAGCTAAGTGTGTCTTTTCACCCCTTGTTAAGTCTGAAGTTGCAGTCATGTTTGCAAGATCTATCCCAGCCGCTGTTGTCCATCTTGCATTTATGAAGCTGAGAGGCAATTCTGTTAATCCATTATGCATTGCAACTCGTAAGACGTGACAACATTGTATGCCATCCCCTGACATTTTATAACATGAACATCTGTACACGCTTCCATCAGCAGATATGTCCACCATGTATTCTGTTCTAGGAAACTCAATGTTCCAGTAATTTCCTAATCTTTTCACGATATAAGTTCTGTTTGGTTCAATAATTTCAACATTGTAAGCAGTTGTTTTCTTCACCTCCTCCGCAAATTTTGCATATATAGGGTCTGTGTAGATTTTAGCTGCTTCCCTCTCCAATGGATTATATCCCCAGTGTCCTGTCTCCTTGATTTCTGTTTTCTCCCTTAGCCTGTCAAGATCAGCTTGTTTCTTCTCTTGTATAATGAGATATTGTTTGAAGAATGCGGAAATAGAGTCCTTCCGCTTTACGTAATGCTTGAAAAGTGAGTTAGTGCTCTCACTTCTGCCAGTTGATGATGTGAAGGGGAAGAAATGGTTCATGAAGTAGGCCGGTACCCACTCTTCTCTTATCTCATATATCCTCTCTAGGTGGGCCTCGCCCTCAGCATTGTGTTGCCTTAGTAGTGAAGACCAGCCAGTCTCGAACTCTTCCGGTGTGAACGAGTTTCTGATTACTGTCCTCAGTAGTTCATGTAACGACACACGTGCTGCAAAGAAAGTGACTAATTTTTCTTTCATCTTTTTTCCAACATGGAAGTTGCAGTAGCGGTGAATTGTGAAAGGTAGCACGACTTTTATTGCATTCCCCATTGCTACACATTGGTCCGTAATTATTGTTTCTGGATAGTTATTCCCCATGACCGAGATGAATTCAGTGAACAGCCACATAAAAGTCTCTTCTGTTTCATCTTTCAGCAAAAAAGCGCCAAATAGCACTGTTTTTCCATAGTTGTCGACCCCAACTATAGGTGCAAATGGCAAACCATACTGGTTTGTTGAAAAGGTTGTGTCAAAAGATACAAACTGGCCAAATTGTTTGTAGTTTGCTTTCCCAATACTGTATGTCAAGAATACACTCCCGACGACGCTATCCTCAACCTGCATTCTGTGTGAGAACCCTGGCCTGTTGCGAAATTCATTTTGAAGCATTCTAATAGTTCTTCAACATCTTTGTTCTTCAGTTTTTCTTTCTCTTTTGCTGCCTGGTTGCTCAGATACTTTGTATCAAAAGGCACAGCCCGGAAACTGCCTCTTTCCTGAATATCTTCATTATGTTATGAGGGGGCACCCTTGTTTCCTGGAGCATGTCAATCAATGTCCTGTCTGATTCTGACATTTTCCTGTGACATTTCATGAACCTTGTAAGCCATAGAGATGGAGCCCATGGATGGTTATGCTCCAGATTTACATGTTTGATCGCCCATTTTCCTTGTTCCTCTTTTACAGTCATTTTTACTTTGTACCTTGTCTGCACAATTTTGTTTGTTCTTCTCCTCTTCAGTGCACTGTCTTTGCACTCAATAGACCTGCTCCTATTGCACGTGAACGACTGCTTGTTTATGACATTGCTTATTTTTGATTCATAGCTTGTATCTTTCCTAATTGCAAACCCCATTTTCCTAGCATAAACTGCAAAGAAGAAAAATGCTTCGTCCCTTGTATCAAAATCCATACCATGTTCTGGCTTAGATGCTTCCGATATTTCAGTTATAGTAGGGTAGTTGTTCTCTGTGAACATCTTATCCATTTGCTTTTCTTCAACAGATGGCTCTTCTGGATTTATTGCTTGCTGACATTTTTTACCAACATTTTTGAAACTACCAAGGATGTTTACCAAGCGCGATGAATGAAAATTACCAACCTAAAATCCATTTCTCAGAAATATTTATCAATTGTGATGTTTTTAATTACCAACATAAAGACAACAGTAAGGTTGTTATCAACCCTGAAGAATACTAATTACCAAAACTAAATCTTTTTTTAAGAATGTTATCAACCGTGATTTACAGAAATCACCAACTGCAAATTACCAAAATAAAAAATCATCAAGGATGTATTCAAATGCGATGAATGAAAATTACGAACCTAAAATACATTTCTTAGAATATTATCAACTGTGATGTCTCAAAATCACCAACCTATCCTTTTATTTTAAATAAATGTTATAAAGTGTTTTTTTTTCTGACCAAGATGTTTAAACTAAGATGTTATCAACTAAGATTTATGTAATTACCAACATAAAGACAACAACAAGGTTGTTATCAAGTCTAAAGAATAAAAATTACCAAAACTAATTTGTTTTTAAGAATGTTATCAACTGTGATCTACAGAAATCACTAACTGTCTAAACATTTACCAGGAATGTTTTGGATCAAAGGGTTATAAATAAAAACTAGCAAACTAATTTTATTTTCTTTAGCAATGTTATCAACTTAGATGTATGAATTTACCAACCTGAAGACACAACGAGGATGTTAGCAACTAATATGTATGAAAATTACCAACGTAAAGAAGAATCAAGGGATGTTTTTTCAAGTGTGTTGAATGACATTTTTTACCAACATTTTTGAAATCATCAAGGATGTTTACCAAGCGCGATGAATGAAAATTACCAACCTAAAATCCATTTCTCATAATTTTTTATCAATTGTGATGTATGTAATTACCAACGTAAAGACAACATCAAGATTGTTATCAACCCTGAAGAATGAAAATCACCAAAACTAAATCTTTTTTTTAAGAATGTTATCAACCGTGATTTACAGAAATCACCAACTGCAAATTACGAAAATAAAAACTCATCAAGGATGTATTCAAATGCGATGAATGACAATTACAAACCTAAAATACATTTCTTAGAATATTATCAACTCCGATGTGTGAAAATCACCAACCTATCCTTTTTATTTAAAGAAATGTTATCAAGTGTTTTTTTTAACCAAGATGTTTTAACCTAAGATGTTATCAACTAAGATGTATGTAATTACCAACATAAAGACAACAACAAGGTTGTTATCAAGTCTAAAGAATAAAAATTACCAAAACTAAATATTTTTTAAGAATGTTATCAACTGTGATCTACAGAAATCACCAAGTGTCTAAACATTTACCAGGAATGTTTTGGATCAGAGGGTTATAAATAAAAACTAGCAAACTAATTTTTTTTAGCAATGTTATCAACTTAGATGTATGAATTTACCAACCTAAAGACACAACGAGGATGCTAGCAACAAATATGTATGAAAATTACCAACGTAAAGAAGAATCAAGGGATGTTTTTTCAAGTGTGTTGAATGACATTTTTTACCAACATTTTTGAAACTACCAAGGATGTTTACCAAGCGCGATGAATGAAAATTACCAACCTAAAATCCATTTCTCAGAAATATTTATCAATTGTGATGTTTGTAATTACCAACATAAAGACAACAGTAAGGTTGTTAGCAACCCTGAAGAATACTAATTACCAAAACTAAATCTTTTTTTAAGAATGTTATCAACCGTGATTTACAGAAATCACCAACTGAAAATTACCAAAATAAAAACTCATCAAGGATGTATTCAAATGCAATGAATGACAATTACGAACCTAAAATACATTTCTTAGAATATTATCAACTGCGATGTGTGAAAATCACCAACCTATCCTTTTATTTTAAAGAAATGTTATAAAGTGTTTTTTTTCTAACCAAAATGTTTAAACTAAGATTTTATCAACTAAGATGTATGTAATTACCAACATAAAGACAACAACAAGGTTGTTATCAAGTCTAAAGAATATAAGTTACCAAAACTAAATATTTTTTAAGAATGTTATCAACGATGATCTACAGAAATCACCAACTGTCTAAACATTTATCAGGAATGTTTTGGATCAAAGGGTTATAAATAAAACTAGCAAACTAATTTTTTTTAGCAATGTTATCAACTTAGATGTATGAATTTACCAACCTAAAGACACAACGAGGATGTTAGCAACTAATATGTATGAAAATTACCAACGTAAAGAAGAATCAAGGGATTTTTTTTCAAGTGTGTTGAATGACATTTTTTACCAACATTTTTGAAACCACCAAGGATGTTTACCAAGCGCGATGAATGAAAATTACCAACCTAAAATCTAGTTCTCAGAATTTTTATCAATTGTTATGTATGTAATTACCAACATAAAGACAAATATCAAGATTGTTATCAACCCTGAAGAATAAAAATCACCAAAACTAAATCTTTTTTTAAGAATGTTAACAACTGTGATCTACAGAAATCACTAACTGTCTAAACATTTACCAGGAATGTTTTGGATCAAAGGGTTATAAATAAAAACTAGCAAACTAATTTTATTTTCTTTAGCAATGTTATCAACTTAGATGTATGAATTTACCAACCTAAAGACACAACGAGGATGCTAGCAACAAATATGTATGAAAATTACCAACGTAAAGAAGAATCAAGGGATGTTTTTTCAAGTGTGTTGAATGACATTTTTTACCAACATTTTTGAAACTACCAAGGATGTTTACCAAGCGCGATGAATGAAAATTACCAACCTAAAATCCATTTCTCAGAAATATTTATCAATTGTGATGTTTGTAATTACCAACATAAAGACAACAGTAAGGTTGTTATCAACCCTGAAGAATACTAATTACCAAAACTAAATCTTTTTTTAAGAATGTTATCAACCGTGATTTACAGAAATCACCAACTGCAAATTACCAATATAAAAAATTATCAAGGATGTATTCTAATGCGATGAATGACAATTACGAACCTAAAATACATTTCTTAGAATATTATCAACTGCGATGTGTGAAAATCACCAACCTATCCTTTTATTTTAAAGAAATGTTATAAAGTGTTTTTTCTAACCAAGATGTTTAAACTAAGATGTTATCAACTAAGATGTATGTAATTACCAACATAAAGACAACAACAAGGTTGTTATCAAGTCTAAAGAATAAAAATTACCAAAACTAAATATTTTTTAAGAATGTTATCAACTGTGATCTACAGAAATCACCAACTGTCCAAACATTTACCAGGAACGTTTTGGATCAAAGGGTTATAAGTAAAAACTAGCAAACTATTTTTTTTAGCAATGTTATCAACTTAGATGTATGAATTTACCAACCTAAAGACACAACGAGGATGTTAGCAACTAATATGTATGAAAATTACCAACGTAAAGAAGAATCAAGGGATTTTTTTTCAAGTGTGTTGAATGCCATTTTTTACCAACATTTTTGAAACCACCAAGGATGTTTACCAAGCGCGATGAATGAAAATTACCAACCTAAAATCCAGTTCTCAGAAATTTTTATCAATTGTTATGTATGTAATTACCAACATAAAGACAAACATCAAGATTATTATCAACCATGAAGAATGAAAATCACCAAAACTAAATCTTTTTTTAAGAATGTTATCAACCGTGACTTACAGAAATCACCAACTGCAAATTACCAAAATAAAAACTCATCAAGGATTTATTCAAATGCGATGAATGACAATTAAGAACCTAAAATACATTTCTTAGAATATTTTAAAGAAAGGTTATAAAGTGTTTTATTTTCTAACCAAGATGTTTAAACTAAGATGTTATCAACTAAGATGTATGTAATTACCAACATAAAGACAACAACAAGGTTGTTATCAAGTCTAAAGAATAAAAATTACAAAAACTAATTTGTTTTTAAGAATGTTATCAACTGTGATCTACAGATATCACTAACTGTCTAAACATTTACCAGGAATGTTTTGGATCAAATGGTTATAAATAAAAAGTAGCAAACTAATTTTATTTTCTTTAGCAATGTTATCAACTTAGATGTATGAATTTACCAACCTGATGTTAGCAACTAATATGTATGAAAATTACCAACGTAAAGAAGAACCAAGGGATGTTTTTTCAAGTGTGTTGAATGACATTTTTTACCAACATTTTTGAAATCATCAAGGATGTTTACCAAGCGCGATGAATGAAAATTACCAACCTAAAATCCATTTCTCAGAATTTTTTATCAATTGTGATGTATGTAATTACCAACGTAAAGACAACATCAAGATTGTTATCAACCCTGAAGAATGAAAATCACCAAAACTAAATCTTTTTTTTAAGAATGTTATCAACCGTGATTTACAGAAATCACCAACTGCAAATTACCAAAATAAAAACTCATCAAGGATGTATTCAAATGCGATGAATGACAATTACAAACCTAAAATACATTTCTTAGAATATTATCAACTCCGATGTGTGAAAATCACCAACCTATCCTTTTTATTTAAAGAAATGTTATCAAGTGTTTTTTTTAACCAAGATGTTTTAACCTAAGCTGTTATCAACTAAGATGTATGTAATTACCAACATAAAGACAACAACAAGGTTGTTATCAAGTCTAAAGAATAAAAATTACCAAAACTAAATATTTTTTAAGAATGTTATCAACTGTGATCTACAGAAATCACCAACTGTCTAAACATTTACCAGGAATGTTTTGGATCAGAGGGTTATAAATAAAAACTAGCAAACTAATTTTTTTTAAGCAATGTTATCAACTTAGATGTATGAATTTACCAACCTAAAGACACAACGAGGATGCTAGCAACAAATATGTATGAAAATTACCAACGTAAAGAAGAATCAAGGGATGTTTTTTCAAGTGTGTTGAATGACATTTTTTACCAACATTTTTGAAACTACCAAGGATGTTTACCAAGCGCGATGAATGAAAATTACCAACCTAAAATCCATTTCTCAGAAATATTTATCAATTGTGATGTTTGTAATTACCAACATAAAGACAACAGTAAGGTTGTTAGCAACCCTGAAGAATACTAATTACCAAAACTAAATCTTTTTTTAAGAATGTTATCAACCGTGATTTACAGAAATCACCAACTGAAAATTACCAAAATAAAAACTCATCAAGGATGTATTCAAATGCGATGAATGACAATTACGAACCTAAAATACATTTCTTAGAATATTATCAACTGCGATGTGTGAAAATCACCAACCTATCCTTTTATTTTAAAGAAATGTTATAAAGTGTTTTTTTTCTAACCAAGATGTTTAAACTAAGATGTTATCAACTAAGATGTATGTAATTACCAACATAAAAACAACAACAAGGTTGTTATCAAGTCTAAAGAATATAAGTTACCAAAACTAAATATTTTTTAAGAATGTTATCAACGATGATCTACAGAAATCACCAACTGTCTAAACATTTATCAGGAATGTTTTGGATCAAAGGGTTATAAATAAAACTAGCAAACTATTTTTTTTAGCAATGTTATCAACTTAGATGTATGAATTTACCAACCTAAAGACACAACGAGGATGTTAGCAACTAATATGTATGAAAATTACCAACGTAAAGAAGAATCAAGGGATTTTTTTTCAAGTGTGTTGAATGACATTTTTTACCAACATTTTTGAAACCACCAAGGATGTTTACCAAGCGCGATGAATGAAAATTACCAACCTAAAATCTAGTTCTCAGAATTTTTTATCAATTGTTATGTATGTAATTACCAACATAAAGAAAAATATCAAGATTGTTATCAACCCTGAAGAATAAAAATCACCAAAACTAAATCTTTTTTTAAGAATGTTAACAACTGTGATCTACAGAAATCACTAACTGTCTAAACATTTACCAGGAATGTTTTGGATCAAAGGGTTATAAATAAAAACTAGCAAACTAATTTTATTTTCTTTAGCAATGTTATCAACTTAGATGTATGAATTTACCAACCTAAAGACACAACGAGGATGCTAGCAACAAATATGTATGAAAATTACCAACGTAAAGAAGAATCAAGGGATGTTTTTTCAAGTGTGTTGAATGACATTTTTTACCAACATTTTTGAAACTACCAAGGATGTTTACCAAGCGTGATGAATGAAAATTACCAACCTAAAATCCATTTCTCAGAAATATTTATCAATTGTGATGTTTGTAATTACCAACATAAAGACAACAGTAAGGTTGTTATCAACCCTGAAGAATACTAATTACCAAAACTAAATCTTTTTTTAAGAATGTTATCAACCGTGATTTACAGAAATCACCAACTGCAAATTACCAATATAAAAAATTATCAAGGATGTATTCTAATGCGATGAATGACAATTACGAACCTAAAATACATTTCTTAGAATATTATCAACTGCGATGTGTGAAAATCACCAACCTATCCTTTTATTTAAAGAAATGTTATAAAGTGTTTTTTTCTAACCAAGATGTTTAAACTAAGATGTTATCAACTAAGATGTATGTAATTACCAACATAAAGACAACAACAAGGTTGTTATCAAGTCTAAAGAATAAAAATTACCAAAACTAAATATTTTTTAAGAATGTTATCAACTGTGATCTACAGAAATCACCAACTGTCCAAACATTTACCAGGAACGTTTTGGATCAAAGGGTTATAAGTAAAAACTAGCAAACTATTTTTTTAGCAATGTTATCAACTTAGATGTATGAATTTACCAACCTAAAGACACAACGAGGATGTTAGCAACTAATATGTATGAAAATTACCAACGTAAAGAAGAATCAAGGGATTTTTTTTCAAGTGTGTTGAATGCCATTTTTTACCAACATTTTTGAAACCACCAAGGATGTTTACCAAGCGCGATGAATGAAAATTACCAACCTAAAATCCAGTTCTCAGAAATTTTTATCAATTGTTATGTATGTAATTACCAACATAAAGACAGACATCAAGATTGTTATCAACCATGAAGAATGAAAATCACCAAAACTAAATCTTTTTTTAAGAATGCTATCAACCGTGACTTACAGAAATCACCAACTGCAAATTACCAAAATAAAAACTCATCAAGGATTTATTCAAATGCGATGAATGACAATTAAGAACCTAAAATACATTTCTTAGAATATTTTAAAGAAAGGTTATAAAGTGTTTTATTTTCTAACCAAGATGTTTAAACTAAGATGTTATCAACTAAGATGTATGTAATTACCAACATAAAGACAACAACAAGGTTGTTATCAAGTCTAAAGAATAAAAATTACAAAAACTAATTTGTTTTTAAGAATGTTATCAACTGTGATCTACAGAAATCACTAACTGTCTAAACATTTACCAGGAATGTTTTGGATCAAAGGGTTATAAATAAAAACTAGCAAACTAATTTTATTTTCTTTAGCAATGTTATCAACTTAGATGTATGAATTTACCAACCTGAAGACACAACAAGGATGTTAGCAACTAATATGTATGAAAATTACCAACGTAAAGAAGAATCAAGGGATGTTTTTTCAAGTGTGTTGAATGACATTTTTTACCAACATTTTTGAAATCATCAAGGATGTTTACCAAGCGCGATGAATGAAAATTACCAACCTAAAATCCATTTCTCAGAATTTTTTATCAATTGTGATGTATGTGCTTACCAACATAAAGACAACATCAAGATTGTTATCAACCCTGAAGAATGAAAATCACCAAAACTAAATCTTTTTTTTAAGAATGCTATCAACCGTGATTTACAGAAATCACCAACTGCAAATTATCAAAATAAAAACTCATCAAGGATGTATTCAAATGCGATGAATGACAATTACAAACCTAAAATACATTTTCTTAGAATATTATCAACTCCGATGTGTGAAAATCACCAACCTATCCTTTTTATTTAAAGAAATGTTATCAAGTGTTTTTTTAACCAAGATGTTTTAAACTAAGATGTTATCAACTAAGATGTATGTAATTACCAACATAAAGACAACAACAAGGTTGTTATCAAGTCTAAAGAATAAAAATTACCAAAACTAAATATTTTTTTAAGAATGTTATCAACTGTGATCTACAGAAATCACCAACTGTCTAAACATTTACCAGAAATATTTTGGATCAGAGGGTTATAAATAAAAACTAGAAAAATAATATTTTTTTTTTAGAAATGTTGTCAACTTAGATGTATGAATTTACCAACCTAAAGACACAACGAGGATGTTAGCAACAAATATGTATGAAAATTACCAACGTAAAGAAGAATCAAGGGATGTTTTTTCAAGTGTGTTGAATGACATTTTTTACCAACATTTTTGAAACTACCAAGGATGTTTACCAAGCGCGATGAATGAAAATTACCAACCTAAAATCCATTTCTCAGAAATATTTATCAATTGTGATGTTTGTAATTACCAACATAAAGACAACAGTAAGGTTGTTATCAACCATGAAGAATACTAATTACCAAAACTAAATCTTTTTTTAAGAATGTTATCAACCGTGATTTACAGAAATCACCAACTGCAAATTACCAAAATAAAAAAATCATCAAGGATGTATTCAAATGCGATGAATGACAATTACGAACCTAAAATACATTTCTTAGAATATTATCAACTGCGATGTGTGAAAATCACCAACCTATTATTTTATTTTAAAGAAATGTTATAAAGTGTTTTTTTCTAACCAAGATGTTTAAACTAAGACGTTATCAACTAAGATGTATGTAATTACCAACATAAAGATAACAACAAGGTTGTTATCAAGTCTAAAAGAATAAAAATTACGAAAACTAAATATTTTTTAAAAACTGTGATCTACAGAAATCCCCAACTGTCTAAACATTTTTACCAGAAAGCACCAACCGTCTAAACATTTACCAATATTAAAACCACCAAGAATTCATTGGTTCTGATTAAGTGTCTATTTTTAGTGTGTCTATTTTTATTCATGCATTTATTCTCCCTGGCTATAGCTTTTAAGCGGGGTGCGCGCTGTTGCATGTTTGTTGAATGACATTTTATTACCAACATTAAAACCACCAAGATTTTTAAGTGGTTCTGATTAAGTGTCTGTTTTTAGTGTGTCTATTTTTATTCATGCATTTATTCTCCCTTGCTATAGCTTTTAAGCGGGGTGCGCGCTGTTGCATGTTGTTGAATGACATTTGTTACCAACATTAAAACCACCAAGAATTTTAATAGTTCTGATTAAGTGTCTATTTTTAGTGTGTCTATTTTTGTTAATGCATTTATTCTCCCTGGCTATAGCTTTTAAACAGGGGTGCCCGCTGTTGCATGTTGTTGAATGACATTTGTTACCAACATTAAAACCACCAAGATTTTATTGGTTCTGATTAAGTGTCTATTTTTAGTGTGTCTATTTTTATTCATGCATTTATTCTCCATGGCTATAGTTTTTAAGCGGGGTGCGCGCTGTTGCATTTTGTTGAATGACATTTTGTTACCAACATTAAAACCACCAAGAATTTTTAGCGGTTCTGATTAAGTGTCTATTTTTAGTGTGTCTATTTTTATTCATGCATTTATTCTCCCTCGCTATAGCTTTTAAGCGGGGTGCACGCTGTTGCATGTTGTTGAATGACATTTATTCTAACCAACACGCAGCTCTTGCATGGAGTCTTAACTTCCTAGCAGTTACCAACAGCTCACCACCTACCAACTCAACACCTACCACTCATTTATTGCATGCAGTAACTGTCACTCTCTCTTTTACCATTTATAGCCAGCCAAAGCCGGACAGATCTCAGATCCACTTCACTTTCTCCTCCTCCCTTTCTACAACCAAAGTTCTGAAGACAATCCCTACCAGAAAAGATTTCGTGGGGTTTGCAAGGCAGTACAGACCCATGGCGTCAGGTAGCAAGGTGTTTTTTTTGTCCTCTGCACATGCTTCTGAACTTAAGCCTTCTACTATACCCATGTCATTGTTGTTTTTGTTATTTTTTCCTTTTGGCCATCCTCATGCTCCTATTAGATCTATTTTTTGTTTTGCTATTATCACAAGCTTGTTCCAACTAGGTCAACCATGATGTGTTCTTAACAATGGTGTGTTCTGTACCCATTCTTTCTTTTGTCATGGGATAGCTTTTTTTGATTTTTTTAGATTCTGCTTTTTTTTTTGGTTGTCAGTATGAGTTGTTATTTGTTAGAGTTCAATATCAGAGAAGGTTAATTTCATTTTTTCTCTTTAACAATAACAACTTTTGACAAAGATTTTTTTTCTATGTCCTTCTAACAAAATGTTTTTGTTCATTGCTAGAGTGATTTTGTGTGAAAGAACAGTTATTATCTTTTTTTGCTGAAAGTGCAACAACCGAAAACAGTAAACCAAAACAAGCATGTCAGTAACAGAAATTTGTGTTTTGCAGGTATGCAAACATATCTGTTGTTTAAAATATGCTACAGAACAAGTTTAAAACCACAGGAACTTAAAAAAATTGTTATACTATGTCCTTTTAACAAGAACTAACCTTTTCCCTTTTAATATCTTTTTGTTATTTTTAAACTGTTGGTTGGGACATTTTTTTACATAACTTTTGATATGTGTTTAGAACTAATCTGTAATACATGCATATGGATTTATACATATAGATAAATTTTGTAATTTGGTCAGGTAGATACATAAGCAAGCATAAACTTCTTTTTTCATAAGTGTATTATTTTCCATTTTTTTATAAGTCATTTTCTACTTTTCTGCTGTAATGACAGTTGAGGTGCGAAGTTTGCGGGAACAGTGCTAGGTCTTGCATCAAGAATGAGGGAAAGGCTATGTCATCATTCAAGATGGTCATGCGATCTAACTTTGAAGATCACATGGTATGTGCTTAACTTTTTTTCAATGTTTTTCTTTTCCATTTTTCATAAAAATGGTACAAGTTTATGCACCTGGTTCTTTTTTTCAGATATATGTGTCCTCATTTTAATTTTTCTATTTTTGTTATTGAAACAAAATTCATTTTTTTGCAGAATGTTACTTGTTTCATCAGGGAGAAGGTCAACTCAACTTTTGGTAGTACTTTGAGGCTCAAGACTGAAGACGAAGTAATCTACTCCTTTCAACTAGACAACAGGACCGACAAGACTCGCATTTACGGTGCAGAATACAAACAATTCCTGGAAGAGTATGATATGCAGCGTGATGACTATATTGTGATAAGGATTAACAAGTTCAACACCTACTCGTTCTTGGAACCACATTCCAGTGACGACAGTCGAAAGAGGAAGCTTGAAGGTCAACTATTAGTTCTCTTTTCGTTTATCTGTAGCTAGAGTATCTTTTTGGGTGGGCTTACTTTATTGTTTTATTTTGTTTTTTTCTACTAACTTGTGATTTGTTTTCTGCAATTTTTTGAATGTATGTAAACAGAAGAGTTCGATTTCGAGTAAAGTGCTGACGCTCTGGTTTTGCCAAAAGACCCAGAACCAACAATGAAACAAATGTCAGATATCAACAAAGTTATCCTTGATAGGGGGTTAGGCCTATGAACAAAAACACCTCCAAGACCTAACCCCCTATCAAGGATAACTTTGTTGATATCTGAAATTTGTTTCATCGTTGGTTCTGGGTCTTTTGGCAAAACCAGAGCGTCAGCACTTTCCTCGAAATCGAACTCTTCTGTTTACATACATTCAAAAAATTGCAGAAAACAAATCACAAGTTAGTAAAAAATAAAATAAAATAAAACAATAAAGCCCAACCAAAAAAGATACTCTAGCTACAGATAAAACGAAAAGAGAACTAATAGTTGACCTTCAAGCTTCCTCTTTCGATTGTCGTCACTGGAATGTGGTTCCAAGAACGAGTAGATGCTGAACTTGTTAATCCTTATCACAATATAGTCATCATGCTGCATATCATACTCTTCCAGGAATTGTTTGTATTCTGCACCGTAAATGCGAGTCTTGTCGGTCCTGTTGTCTAGTTGAAAGGAGTAGATTACTTCGTCTTCAGTCTTGAGCTTCAAAGTACTGCCAAACGTTGAGTTGACCTTCTCCCTGATGAAACAAGGAACATTATGCAAAAAAAAAAAGAATTTTGTTTCAATAACAAAAATAGAAGAAATTAAAATGAGGACACATATATCTGAAAAAAAGAACCAGGTGCATAAACTTGTACCATTTTTATGAGAAAAGAAAAACATTGAAAAAAAAGTTAAGCACATACCAGGTGATCTTCAAAGTTAGATCGCATGACCATCTTGAATGATGACATAGCCTTCCTCTCGTTCTTGATGCAAGACCTAGCACTGTTCCCACAAACTTCGCACCTCAACTATCATTATAGCAGCAAAGTAGAAAAGGACTTATAAAAAATATATATGGAAAATAATACACTTATGAAAAAAGAAGTTTATGCTTGCTTATGTATCTACCTGACCAAATTACAAAATTTATCTATATGTACAAATCCATATACATGTATTACAGATTAGTTATAAACACAGATCAAAAGTTATGTAAAAAAATGTCCCAACCAACAGTTTAAAAATAACAAAAAGATATTAAAAGGGAAAAAGTTAGTTCCTGTTAAAAGGACATAGTATAACAATTTTTTTAAGTTTCTATGGTTTTAAACTTATTCTGTTGCATATTTTAAACAACAAATATGTTTGCGTACCTGCAAAACACAAATTTCTGTTACTGACATGCTTGTTTTGGTTTACTGTTTTCGGTTGTTGCACTTTCAGCAAAAAAAATAATAACTGTTCTTTCACACAAAATCACTCTAGCAATTAACAAAAACATCTTGTTAGAAGGACATAGAAAAAAATTTCTTTGTCAAAAGTTGTTATTGTTACAGAGAAAAAAAATGAAATTAAACTTCTCTGATATTGAACTCTAACAAATAACAACTCATACTGACAACCAAAATAACAATAGCAGAATCTAAAAAAATAAAAAAAGCTATCCCATGACAAAAGAAAGAATGGGTACAAAACATACCATTGTTTAGAACACATCATGGTTGACCTAGTTGGAACAAGCTTGTGATAATAGCAAAACAAAAAATAAATCTAATAGGAGCATGAGGATGGCCATAGGAAAAAAATAACAAAAACAACAATGACATGGGTACAGTAGAAGGCTTAAGTTCAGAAGCATGTGCAGAGGACAAAAACACACCTTGCTACCTGACACCATGGGTCTGTACTGCCTTGCAAACCCCACGAAATCTTTTCTGGTAGGGCTTGTCTTCAGAACTTTGGTTGTAGAAAGGGAGGAGGAGCAAGTGAAGTGGATCTGAGATCTGTCCGGCTTTGGCTGGCTATAAATGGTAAAAGCGAGAGTGGCAGTTACTGCATGCATTAAATGAGTGGTAGGTGTTGAGTTGGTAGCTGGTGAGCTGTTCGTAACTGGTAGGAAGTTAAGACTCCATGCAAGAGCTGTGTGTCGGTTAGAATAAATGTCATTCAACAACATGCAACAGCGTGCACCCCGCTTAAAAGCTATAGCCAGGGAGAATAAATGCATGAATAAAAATAGACACACTAAAAATAGACACTTAATCAGAACCACTAAAAATTCTTGGCGGTTTTAATGTTGGTAACAAAATGTCATTCAACAACATGCAACAACGCGCATCCCGCTTAAAAACTATAGCCATAGAGAATAAATGCATGAATAAAAATAGACACACTAAAAATAGACACTTAATTAGAACCAATAAAATCTTGGTGGTTTTAATGTTGGCAACAAATGTCATTCAACAACATGCAACAGCGCGCACCCCCGTTTAAAAGCTATAGCCAGGGAGAATAAATGCATGAATAAAAATAGATACACTAAAAATAGACACTTAATCAGAACTATTAAAATTCTTGGTGGTTTTAATGTTGGTAACAAATGTCATTCAACAACATGCAACGACGCGCACCCCGCTTAAACTGTAGCAAGGGAGAATAAATGCATGAATAAAAATAGACACACTAAAAATAGGCACTTAATCATAACCACTTAAAAATCTTGGTGGTTTTAATGTTGGTAACAAAATGTCATTCAACAAACATGCAACAACGCGCACCCCGCTTAAAAGCTATAGCCAGGGAGAATAAATGCATGAATAACAATAGACACACTAAAAATAGACACTTAATCAGAACCAATGAATTCTTGGTGGTTTTAATGTTGGTAAATGTTTAGACGGTTGGTGATTTCTGGTAAAAATGTTTAGACAGTTGGTGATTTCTGTAGATCACAGTATTTAAAAAATATTTAGTTTTGGTAATTTTTATTCTTTAGAATTGATAACAACCTTGTTGTTGTCTTTATGTTGGTAATTACATACATCTTAGTTGATAACATCTTAGTTTAAACATCTTGGTTAGAAAAAAAACACTTGATACCATTTCTTTAAAATAAAAGGATAGGTTGGTGAATTTCACACATCGCAGTTGATAATATTCTAAGAAATGTATTTTAGGTTTGTAATTGTCATTCATCGCATTTGGATACATCCTTGATGAGTTTTTATTTTGGTAATTTGAAGTTGGTGATTTATGTAAATCACGGTTGATAACATTCTTAAAAAAAGATTTAGTTTTGGTAATTAGTATTCTTCAGGGTTGATAACAACCTTACTGTTGTCTTCATGATGATACGACAGACAGAGAGAATGAACAACGCGGCGTCCCCGCCCAAGGGCAGAAATTTCGTTAGGATTGCTGCTTTCTAATTTTACATATTGGTCCTCCTTGGATTGCCTAATAGCACATAACGCCTGTTATTTCTATCCACACACTCTCAAATCCTATCACAACTTTTTTTTAGATAAAAGGCCGGAAAGGCCCGGCGTTAAATTAAAAACATCACAATAGCGACAAGATACATGATGCTGAAAACCATGTTACAACACAACACTGCACCCACCCACAATGGGAGAGAGAACCACCGATGCGATTACAGGTGAACACCAAAGGCGAGAGACACCGAAGAAGGCGAGCACAAACACGGCGGGCAGAGGTGTTGGGTCGGAGCTCAACGAGAGCACATGCACACCAACACACACAACACACCACCGAGACCAACTACGCCGACCACGGCAGCACCACCAGCCGGATCATCACCGCCACCATCCACTACTGTAGAGAGGCACAAACAGAGGCCCTAGCAAGAAACGCCGAGGTGCAGGGCAAATAACAAGAGTGGCCGAAGGAAGCTCGATGAAGCGCCACACCACGTCCGGGGAACAACCAGTCGTGGACTCCAAAACGATGGCTTCAAGAAGCTCACGCCGCCACAACGCCGCCACCGCCCAATCCGGAGATTTCTGATTTTCATCCAGAGCGTAGGAGGTCGAAGAGGACGATGCGACGCCTCCAAGAAGGGGACGACGTCCAAGAACGTCTCCGCCGCACCCCGAGCAAACCCCGGGAAAGGGTTTCCCCCGGCCAACTCTCGCCACCTTCTTCTCGGCGCGCCGGACGACGACAAACGCCACCCACGCCACCGCCACCCCAAGTCGTTCGCCAGCCACCGTGCCACCCCCGTGGCTAAGGTCGCCGGCCAGCACCTGAGTCCTTGGCACGCCCGCCAACCAAAGGACTCCCACCATCTAGGGCCGCCGCCCCGACGTCCAAGCTCCACGCACCGCAAAGGAGAGCAAGACAAGGAGGGAGGCTCCACCGCCAAATCAAACACCGGTAGCCCCTGCTACCGACGGCAGTAGACAAGGCACAGAGGGAGTAGAGCTCGAGAAGAAGGACCCGCCCCCTTCCCGGATCAAAGTGGCAACATGTCCGCCTCAACCTACCACCCGACCCCGGAGACCTCCAAGCAAACCCACAGCCCGCAGCACCACCGCCGCGCCGACAAGCACGAGCCAGAACCACACAACAACAAACAGAGAGGAAAACGCAGGGAGCCCGCTCTGCCCAGATCAGGCCCTGGACGCACCGCACCTCCTCCCTTGCCGGCAGCACTGGGTGCCGCCACCACCACCAGCACCGCCGTCGAGCCTCCATGGAACGCAACCGTCTCCTCCTCCGCTCCCCCCAGCCGCGCGCGTCGCCGTGAGCCACCTCCAGCGCCGCCCGCTTGACGAACCGCCTCCGCGCGAAGGGAGTACGTCGGGGCGCGCCCACCCCGCCCGCCGCCTTAGACGGCCGGGCGCGGCCGCCACTGCCGGCGGCAGCGGCCAGGAGACTCGCCCGTGGGGCCTTTTGGTGTTAGGGTTTGGGCCCTTTGGAGCAGCTCGCGCGAGCTGCCCGAGAGGGAGAGCGTGAATCTTCTACTTCCATCCTATCACAACTTTTGAGTTTAATGTTTTGGGGAACCCAACTCTCGCGATTTAGATAGTTTGATACTATTATGAAAAATCATGCACATTAGCCCGGTGCCACGTGGCTGATGAGTGATGAGACCGGAATGTATTTGAATGAATCATACAAAGAGTATTCATATTTTTAACTACTGGTTGAAATTAGTTAGAATTTCAAAAAATAAAATTCTGAAGAACCCCAAATCACAGAATGCGCGTGTGCGCTTCCTCTCCCACGCAGCGCACGACGTTGTCGGAACGACCGTAGCAAGCGCTTCTGCAAGCAAAAGAACCCCCACGTGCCCATGAGACGTTGACAAGCTGGGACCAAACATGGGGAAGATTTTTCTGTTTGAATATTGGGGGACACGCCAATGTCGTTTTCCCCAATTCCTTATCCCCTCCGTTTCCTCATTCCTCTCGCAATTTCTCCGGTGACCTAGGGTTTTCGTCGCAGAGTCTCACATGTTCGGCATCTCTGTGTGCGAGTGGTAGGGGCGGGGGAGGGGGGATGAGGGCTGGCCGACATGGGGCGCCGGTGATTCATGGCCAGGGAATGCGCAGAGCTGGCTGTAGGCGGCGCCCTAGTGTCGCGCGCGATGGTGACGCACAACCGGCGACATGTTGCAGCGGGGAAGAGTTCCGATGAACGATCTCCCCAGCGGGCGCCAACGCCAGCCAACCGATGTGGAGGCGAGTCAGGGCATCTCTGCCACGAGCGATGGGTCGAAGAGGCGGCGCGCACCAACGCGCGCTAGTAGCTCGACTGTAACAACCCTAGGCTGCTACAGAAAGTTACTATAAAATTTGGGTAAAATTTCCACTTTTGCATTTGACCATGCATCATAAGCATCCATCTTAACATAGCAAAACAAAAGAGATGAAATTTGAGAAATTCTTACTTGGGTCAATTCAAAACCAAAATTCAGTATTGAGGTAATTGATCAAATAAGAAACTCCAAAAGAAAACAATTGTCAACTAAAGCAAACGTTGAAAACAAACTACAGAGGTGGCAGCACAATAAAATAAAATATTCAACATATTGTTCAAATTTCATCCGAGCAAGAATTCAAATAATGTTCAAAACTTTACAAACTGCAAACAGAAGTGGTGGGTTGTTTTACCTTTCTATGGTAAGCCTCCACTTATATTTTGAAAAGCCTTGCTCGAAGAAAACAAATGCCACATCTTTTGTTACTTATTTAAAACTAGTAGTCTTGCACCCTGCACGCACGTTTTACAAGATAAATATTATGATTCAGGTTGCATACTCAATATCAAAATAGATGTGGCAGTTGACTAACATAAATTCCGTAAATGCGCAGTATAATACAAGCAACAATATCTCTAATTTAATGTCCTCAAATGTTGAACCAATCACTTCTAAACTACACGTGACAACTTCAACATTGAGATAACTAGTTAAATGCCCGTGCGTTGCGACGGGTCCATAATTTTTGAAGACATGTAAATTCTCACAGATGTGGAGGATGTCAGAATGAAGACATCTAAAGAATTTCAACAAAATAATCTTAAGAATGCACTTCTATTTCACATTTGCCTCTAATCTTAATTGGGGATTCCCAGATCCCATAAACAAGGTTTATTTGCGGTTCTAACTAATCCGGACAGATAAATCATAGACAATGACACAAAACCTCGATCTTAGGTGCGGATGATCTAGAACGGTTGGTTGGGTCGAAGGCGATGGCCCGTCCTAGATGCTGCAGGCGGCACAAGCTAGCCGAAAGGCATAGCCACTTCCAGGGTGGCCCTAGGCATCAAATAACCGCTTTATACTCTAAATGTACTGTCAAGGATCTTCTTAGTTAGACATGGTGCAAATAAATAGACGAGAAATTGCATACAAAGGGGGATTCAATCATTGGCACAAAGCTCACAACACATGTCTCAATATTTAATATTAAGCTTGCAATGACCATACTTTGTAGAAAGCACAATAAGCTGATTCCTCTATGAACCAATCTTTGGACCCGCCAGTGTGTTTGGTGATGAATTGGCAATAAAAATATGTGAACCATTTAGTCCATCCAATATTGCTATTGAAAATACTGCTATGATAGTGGTTGCGACTTGAACGTGAATATGTGCATGTACCGGAATCAGTATCTTTCTCGGCATACAAGTGACTCCACGTCATGAATAACTCCTTACCTCAAAAATATCTTCGAAGAAGCTTTTCCATCAAGAACCAATACATGTGGATCTTTCTAGGATAAAATGCAAGCTAAAATGCTTCAAAGATGAAAATGTAGGTTAGAGGAAGCTAAATCTGCAGATAAGAAATGGAGAAGCAAGAATCACAAATAAGAAGTGGAAGATATGTTTGTCTTTTTCGTGCCAAGGGAAATTCGACCATTTTACCTGAGCTCTAATACATTAATTTTGCAATGATAGATATACATTTATGACGTATTGGGCCATTTATGCTGAAGCACAATGTAAGGGGTATACGATAAAATGTGTCAAATATCAGGATTTCAATACTGTCTCCAACATCCAAAATAATTGATAGATCAACAAACCAAGGGGACTCGTGTCATGGCAGGTAAAATATGTCCATACGAAATTTGCGCAAAAGTTCAGGCTGCTCACGCAATAACTTCTCCTAGCCTGATAATTCGAACCAGACTCGCCTTGATTGCTAGAAGAAGGTTTCCTTATAGAAGAGACCTTAAAAAAACATGGTAGCTTGTTGGTGAAGAAATGATTCTACCACAGGTGGAAGAAATATATCAGCAAGGCCCACAATCTCATATATTTGTGTGGCACAGAAGAATTTATCAGCCCAATTTCGTATAGAATGGATCTGCATATGACCAGACAACAACTATGAAATACTGTTCAGATTTTTAAATAACAATGCTAGTGCATCAGACTATCTGAGTAGACTAACTATTAACCATATACAGATGTTTGCTAAACAAGAGTATCAATTCTTGATTTCCAGTGACTTGTTCACCATATTATCTGATTATAAGCTAATCAATCTAGAATCTGGACCTATGCAAAGAATTTAAGGCAAAAAAAAAAAAAACTCATGATAAGAATCAGAAGCTCCTTACACACGCATAGGTCTCTAGCTGTGTAGCTTCATGTCAACTAACTTGTAATAAGTAAATTTCGGAAGCAGCTAAGTTGAGGTTGTTACTCACACCACCTCAGTACCTCTCAGTACACTAAACTGGACTAACAAGGCCCTTTCTAAATCAAGGCATCTTCTCAAATCAGTAATAATGTTCCTGCCCTAAATTATGTAATGTCAATCAGATAAACATGGGCGAAAGCATTATCACCAGATTATTTCAGATCCTTCCTTGTTTTCCTTTTAAACTCTTTTCAACAAACTCTCTGCATAGAGAAATCAATAAGTCGGAATGGTCGTTGGACAGCATCAGGTGCACACTCTACATGTCCGGCAGATCCGACACGGCGACCTAGCATAACAGCAGCCCGACCAGGACGCACGACGGCGCCTCTCTGATATTCCTAGCACCGGTGAAATCTAGGTCAACAATCTCCGGTGACCAGCCTTGCTTCCACAACTTCCTAGTCTGAAAGATATATTCAGCAAAACACAATGTTACTGTCAACCTGTCACCCGGGTTATCATCTCAGTCTGGCTTGGATAAGCTGGGCATTTTGCAACCCTGTTCCCCAGCTAGTTACACGTGTCAGGCATCAACAACCTACAACTAAACGACATGAGGTTTGGTTTTTCCAAGTCAATAAAGGTTTCATTTGTTGAGTAGTCATGAGACTAATTCCAAGAGATGATAGCATGATTATGCAAATTTTCAAAACAAATCTAATATAAGCATTCACACTTGATTTAATACATGAAGAGCATCTCATAGACATTCTTCAACTGTTTTTTTACTGGTCTAAGAAATACTGTCAAACCGTATCAAGGAGAATAAGAAGAAGACGTGTACCTTGCTAGAGCGGTCGTGCCACAAAAGTAAAAGAAGCGCCACAATTTTAACAGCAAGACCATGATACACAAAGAATCAAATCATGTGTGCTTCTTAAAAAGACTAAATCAGGCGAGGTATTAGAAATTAAGTATTTATATGAGGAAAGCACTTACACCATCAGGAAGCAACGGGTGACACCATCAAGTGAGAGCATCAAACAGCCGGAATCTCCGGCCTAAGAATTTGTTGACCTCGGTGATGTCTGACGACTCCATGGCATTAGCCTGTTCTGGAACCTGCACGACGACAACTTGAATATCAGAATGCTTCCTGTTAGTATAAAACCCAATTACAAAATAGTATAGTTAGTACGTTCCAGATCCGACATCTCAACCATCTTATCTTAGATAGAAAAACTTACACATAAAACTGAAACCAAATCAAGGAAAAACTTACACATCCAGGGATAAAAAAAGCATTTAGTACTTCATCTAAATTTTACCAGATGTAGTCGACAAAGCAAGTCCAGATGGTGTGGGCGATGCAGTCCTTGGGTTTCGGCTGTGGATGAACTTGATGCGAAGGTTCGGCCGGCCTAGAGCAAGGACCTCAGTCAGTCGACGGAAATAGCTTGTGTCTCGCCTTCTTCACCATGCCATTATGAATAGAGCGTCCATGGTGTCGTTAATGCAAACAGCTCGCTAATCGACGTACCTTTCGTTCGGTGATGAGCAGAGCGGCCGCCGGACGTGCTCCCGATCATATGCATGCTGCACTCTGATGTTTTGTTCGGGTGAGAGATCCTATGCCGGGACTCTGTGTCCCAATTTTCCTTACGGAATGAGTTGGGAAGATTTGGTCATAAGGGATGGAAGGCCCACCCTAAAAACCAGGAGGAGATTAAACGTGGGAGATCACCATTAACGGGGAAACACATTAATTTGGATCCCGATTTTTCGGCAAGGTGATTTGCTTTCCCATTTTTCTCTCGGTAGCGATGCGCCTTGGGAGAACGGACGATGGCCTGGAGTACGTACCAACGTACAAACTCTCATTTAATAGTAAAGATATTCACTACGTGTGCTCATATTACTTGGAGAGAAGTATTTGTACACTAACGGAGCTTTTCTCAGATCCGGAGAGAAGCATTTGTGCTCATATTATTTGGACAAAATATACATAATTATGATACAAAGTAGGTTGTCTAGCAACCTTTAAGAGGTCATGTCAGTACTTGCACACGTGCCTTGGCATGGTAGCTGCGGTTCCGGCAAAGCCGAAGACGGCGGTGCTTCATCTATATTGGTAACGGCGATTCTGTTTAGGAGCTCGACGACCACCGTTCGCATGCCCAAGAGTTGTTGGTTCTAGTCAAGATTTGTGTTGCGGATGAGACCTGGGAGGAGACACGGCAGTTAGAATATCGTTGGCGATGCCGTTCCAGAGCACAACATCGTAACAGCTCGTCTCAGGTAGCTCCCCGGCCAGCGGCTGCCAAGTCATGCGTCATGACGATGTCGTGCTCCTGCTCCGCATGGATACCCACCATAGGGAAGAGATAAGAGCACTGGTAGAAAATAGGCCTTCCATACGCCCCCATTAGTCCCTAAAATAATCGACCCGCGACCATAGGGGTCTTTAGTCGCGGTTCGGGAGGAGACCCGCGACCAACAGTCTGGGCCCAGCGCGCTCGGTCCACAGCTGGCGGACGGGAGGGGCTTTAGTCGCGGCTGGCCTGGCCAGCCGGGACTAATAGGTCCTCAGGCTGGCCCGAAGGCCTTTAGTCGCGGTTGTCCAGGCCAACCGGGACTAAAAGCCCATCCCTATATATATGACTCAACTGGCTGCAGTTTGCCACATTTGGTGTCACTTCTACTCACAATATTCACAAGGGGTGGTGGATTTGCTTTTGGTTCCTACTATGCACACAAGGTGTTCAATGAAATGCCCGAGAGCATGAAACACACATGATATGAAGTGTCCGAGCCACACTTGAGCATTTTCATTTATTTTTCCTCCGCGATCGCGGTTAGCAACTTGAACCTTTCATGATTTGTATTATTTCTAGATAGTTAGTTTAACAAATGCATGATGGTTAATTATATACTTTATATAATAATTATGCAGATGAATCGGCAATGAATGTACGGTAACCGACTCTCCGGCGAGTTCACTACGGGTTTGAAAGATTTCCTCGTAGTGGCAAATGCGAACAAGCAGCGAGGTTTTATTATCTGTCCATGTGCTGAATGTAAGAATCAGAAGGGTCACTCCTCCTCAAGAGTCGTTCACATGCACCTGCTTCGGCACGGTTTCATGCCAAGCTATAATTGTTGGACCAAGCATGGAGAAAGAGGGGTTAGAATGGAAGAAGATGAAGAAGAGGATGATATCGATGTCAACTATCATGAGGCTTTCATGGAGGATGATGCTGAAGGTGGGGAAGGTTTTGGTGAAGGTGAAGAAGAGGCACATGATGAGCCCGCTGATGATCTTGGTCGGACCATTGCTGATGCACGGAGACGCTGCGAAACTGACAAGGAGTGGGAGAATTTAGATCGCATGTTAGAGGATCACACGAGGTCGCTGTACCCAGGATGCGACAATAGTCTGAAAAAGCTGGGCTGCACACTGGATTTGCTGAAATGTAAGGCACGGGAAGGTGTAGCTGACTCATCATTTGAAAATTTGCTGAAAATGTTGAAGAATATGTTTCCGAAGAATAACGAGTTGCCCGCCAGTACGTACGAAGCAAAGAAGGTTGTCTGCCCTCTAGGTTTAGAGATTCTGAAGATACATGCATGCATTAACGACTGCATCCTCTACCACGGTGAATACGAGAATTTGAATGAATGCCCTGTATGCACTGCATTGCGTTATAAGATCAGAGGCGATGACCCTGGTGACGATGTTGAGGGCGAGAAACCCAGGAAGAGGGTTCCCGCCAAGGTGATGTGGTATGCTCCTATAATACCTCGGTTGAAACGTCTGTTCAGGAACAAAGAGCATGCCAAGTTGTTGCGATGGCACAAAGAGGACCGTAAGTCCGACGGGGAGTTGAGACACCCCGTTGATGGAACGCAATGGAGAAAGATCGACATAGAGTTCAAAGATTTTGCAGCTGACGCAAGGAACATAAGATTTGGTCTAAGTACTGATGGCATGAATCCTTTTGGCGAGCAGAGCTCCAGCCTTAGCACTTGGCCCGTGACTCTATGCATCTACAACCTTCCTCCTTGGTTGTGCATGAAGCGGAAGTTCATTATGATGCCAGTGCTCATCCAAGGTCCGAAGCAACCCAGCAACGACATCAATGTGTACCTAAGGCCATTAGTTGATGAACTTTTACAGTTGTGGGGCAGACCTGGTGTACCTGTGTGGGATGAGCACAAAGAAGAGGAATTTGACCTACGAGCGTTGCTTTTTGTAACCATCAACGATTGGCCTGCTCTCAGTAACCTTTCGGGACAGTCAAATAAGGGATACAAAGCATGCACACACTGCTTACATGAGACTGAGAGTGTACTTTTGGATAATTGTAGGAAGAACGTGTACCTGGGTCATCGTCGATTTCTTCCCCGAAATCATAACGTAAGAAAGAAAGGCAAGCATTTCAACGGCAAGGCAGATCACCGGCCGAAGCCTGCGGAACGTACTGGAGCTGGGATATTTGATATGGTCAAGGATTTGAAAGTCATCTTTGGAAAGGGTCCTGGCGGACAATCAGTTCCGCTGGGAGTTGACGGGCACGTACCCATGTGGAAGAAGAAATCAATATTTTGGGAGCTACAGTATTGGAAAGTCCTAGATGTCCGCTCTGCAATCGACGTGATGCGTGTTACGAAGAATATTTGCGTGAACCTGCTAAGCTTCTTGGGCGTGTATGGGAAGACAAATGATACAAAGGAAGCACGGCAGGACCAGCAACTTTTGAAAGACCCAGATGACCGGCATCCGGAATGGTTTCAAGGTCGTGCCAGCTACGCTCTTACGAAAGAAGAGAAGGTCATTTTTTTTGAATGCCTGAGCAGTATGAAGGTCCCGTCTGGCTTCTCGTCGAATATAAAGGGAATAATAAACATGGCGGACAAAAAGTTCCAAAACCTGAAGTCTCACGACTGCCACGTGATTATGACGCAATTGCTTCCGATTGCTTTGAGGGGGCTCCTACCGAAAAATGTTCGAGTAGCCATTGTGAAGCTATGTGCATTTCTCAATGCAATCTCTCAGAAGGTAATCAGTCCAGAAGATCTACCATGGTTACAAAACGATGTGGTCCAATGTCTTGTCAGTTTCGAGTTGGTGTTTCCACCATCCTTCTTCAATATTATGACGCACCTCCTGATCCACCTAGTCGAAGAGATTTCCATTCTCGGTCCTGTATTTCTACACAATATGTTCCCCTTCGAGAGGTTTATGGGAGTATTAAAGAAATATGTTCGTAACCATGCTAGGCCAGAAGGAAGCATCGTAAAGGGCTATGGAAATGAGGAGGTAATTGAGTTATGTATTGACTATGTTCCTGACCTTAAGCCGATCGGTATTCCTCAATCGCGACACGAGGGGAGACTAAGTGGAAAAGACACGATCGGAAGGAAATCAACGATATGTATGGACGGTCATTCTATGACTGAAGCACACCACACAGTTCTGCAAAATTCGAGCTTGGTGGCTCCGTACTTCGAGCAACACAAGAATATTTTGCGCTCGGACAACCCGGGGAAGCCTGAATCATGGATTAGAAAGGCCCACATGGAGACTTTCGGCAGTTGGTTGCGAAAAAATTTAATGAATGACAATGATGTTGGAGATCAGCTGTACATGTTGGCCAAGACACCATCTTCGACTATAACGACTTTCCAAGGGTACGAGATTAATGGGAATACATTTTACACGATCTCCCAAGATAAAAAGAGCACCAACCAAAACAGTGGTGTCCGCTTTGATGCAGCAACTGAGATTGGGCAAAAGGTCACATATTATGGTTACATAGAGGAGATATGGGAACTTGACTATGGACCCTCCTTTAAGGTCCCTTTGTTCCGGTGCAAATGGTTCAAACTAACAGGAGGTGGGGTAAAGGTGGACGAGCAATACGGAATGACAATGGTGGATTTCGACAATCTTGGTTACCTTGACGAACCATTCGTCCTAGCCAAAGATTTCGCTCAGGTTTTCTATTTGAAGGACATGAGTAGCAAACCGAGGAAACGAAAAGATAAGAAAACGATCAGTACATCATGCGATGATCCAAAGCGCCACATTGTTCTTTCAGGGAAAAGAAACATCGTGGGAGTGGAGGACAAGACAGACATGTCAGAAGAGTATAATATGTTTGGTGAAATTCCGCCCTTCAAAGTCAACACTAACCCAAGCATTAAGTTAAATGATAAGGATGCTCCATGGATACGGACAAATCGTAAGAAAGCGGGGACACAAGGGAAGAATTGATGTGTAATAATTTATTGTACCAAACTTTTTTGAATGGATCATGTGAATTATATTATCTCTGATGTGTTTAAGACTAACTCCTTTGCAAAATATTTGAGAAAACGAGTGGAAAACATGGAAAACAGAAGGTTACTTAAATGTCTCAAAACCTTGTGAGATAAAATATCTGATTTCATAAATTTTATTAAAAACAGAAAACAGACGCGCTAGCGTGCCGCAGTGTCGCCGGAATACAAATTCTTTTATTAAAAAGAGAAAACAGACGAACACTACTCCTCGTCGTCGTCGTCGGGGAACTCGTCGGTGACCTCCTCCGGGTCATCGTCGTCGTCGAACTCGTCGGTGACCTCCTCGTCGTCGTCGGAGGTGCATGATGGTATGTCCGAGATAGGCCCCCACCTCGGATCGTCGGAGGCCCAGACTTTGCCGGCGTGGTCGGCCCGACGAAGCTCTTGCAGCGCCTTCGTCCTCGCCTCCCGAGCGGCATCTAACGCGAGGTGGCGTTCGAGGCGGCGCTCCGCCCGCTCAGCCGCGCGGGTCTGCCAGAGCTCCTCGTCGGCGCTCTCCTCCCCCGGGTTGTTCCGGTAATACTCGCGGACGACGCGGTCTTCCCTGGCGTCGACTAGGCCCTGAAACGCGCGGTGACGGAGGTGGAGGTGGTCGGCGGCAGTGATGATCTGCGGCTTCGGCGCCCTGGCCTCCGCTTCCCAGACGGTGTGGCAGTCGTTGAAGTTCATCAGCGACCGCGGGCGGTTGAGGCGCCAGGCCGCCGCGTCCCAGGCGCGGGCGGCCTCCGCCGCCGTCGCAAAGGAGCCGAGGGGGATGCGGTCGTCCCTCCAGCGGATATCTGCGCTGAACATTCCGTTCTGCCGTGCTCGGACGCCGCGGAAGCCGGTGGTGCTGTTCCTCCTCGGAGGCATGGTGGATGTGCGACGATGCGTGGAGAGGAGTGGGCGCGCGTGGAGAGGAGAAGACACGCTCGAGGCGCGACAGTTTATACCGCGCCCTCCTGGCCACGCGTCACAACTTCCGCGCCACGCGTCACAACTCCCGCGCCACGCGCCACCCTAACACAACCAAGCAAATAGTTGCACATTACTACCCGAGCTCAAAGTGAACACTGACCCAAGCATGGATGGATGTGTTAAAGGGGGGGGGGTGTAGAACAAAACAATCGGTATCACCATCATACAGCCCTACCGTGGCTACTCGGTGCAATATGCATACCAAATGCACGGCAGGACGTATGATGGCGAATCCGGATGTTTTGTATTTGCTCGATGAACTGAATATATGATGTATAAAACCTTAAAGGGTGATGTAGAACAAAACAATCGGCATCGCCATCATACAGCCCCACCGTGGCTACTGGTTGCAATATGCATACCAAATGCACGGCATGACGTATGATGGCGAATCCGGATGTTTTGTATTTGCTCGATGAACTGACCGGTGTATGAAGGTGGGCTATATATAGGGTCCTCCGGCTCACAAAGTGTTGTGCTAGGGTTTTGATCCAACGGTTAAGAAACACACTCATCCAACGGCTCCCAACAGCTCGAAAGAAACACACCGTAGCCCTGATCGAACGGCTCACAACAGCTCGAAAGAAACACACCCCGGATCCAACAACTCACAAGCGCTTGAAAGAAACACATGATCCGTGTGATTCTATCTGATTGGTCCAAACGAAACCCTAACCCATTTAGTCCCGGTTGGTGTCCCCAACCGGGACTAAAGGGATGATCCGTTTCCCAATGAAACCCGTACCATTTAGTCCCGGTTCGTAAAACGGGCCGGGACTAAAGGGATATATGTTTTCTTCTCGCTATATATATGTATGCATTGCCACACCATTGGCATAAACACATACAAACTCACCACTCTCTCATGGCTTCTACCGTACCCACTCTAACATTCATCCAGGCGGAGGCACTTTCCGCCTCGAACTACCCATGCCCGTGCGGCTACAACGTTCCCGCCGGTTGGATGCTGAGCGCCGGAGGAGTGCCGGTCCCTCCTCTTCCTCAAGGTTTGGCACGTCGGGCGGCCATCATGAACCACTACTACCACGAGATCACGCCGGAGCAGCGGAGGAATCCCAGTTGGCATCCCGATAACCAACATACTTGGGATGCCTTCTTCATCAATCGGCGTGAGAGGGCGCTCGCCAGGTATGAGGAGGACGGTCTGCCTCCTGGGAACTTTCACGAGGCCGGTCGTCGGCTATGGTGGTACGGCCGGACTCTATAGAGCGTCATGGACTACATCAGGGCCGGCGATATCCCCCGCCTGCGCTACCCTCACGCCCAGTCCTGGAGTCTGATCCTCCGAGGGAGTGCAGAGCACCGTCAGACGATAGTGACGACGACGGCGGCGACTACGACGACTACGAGTCGGAGTACTATAGGCCTAGGCAGGAGTATGACTAGCAGATATCAGATCCACAGTGTCTTGCCATTATGTAGATCGATAATGCATCTATGCTCTCCGTTTAGATTTAGATCCACTCTTGCCATTATGTACTGCCTTTTTTATCTATATATATATATATATATCCAAGATGTGTGTGAATCTTTCTGATTGGAGGGAACAAAACCCTAACCATTTCGTCTCGATTCGTAAAACATGCCGGGACTAAAGGGGTTTTATTTTTCTGAATTTTCTGATATATTATTTGTATTTTTAAGATTTTAAAATGAAGTAGTTTTATTTTTCTGATTTTTCTGATATATTATTTGTATTTGTAAGATTTTAAAATGAATTAGTTTTATTTTTCTGAATTTTCTGATATATTATTTGTATTTTTAAGATTGTGAAAAGAAAAGTATTTGAAAAAGCACCTTTAGTCGCGGTTCGTGTCACGAACCGCGATAAAGGCTCTTTCCGCGCGGGAACGGAAACGCCGCGAAAAAACCTTTAGTCCCGGTTCGTGAAACCAACGGCGACTAAAGGTACCCCTTTAGTCCCGGTTGGGGACACCAACCGGGACTAAAGGTACCTTTTAGTCGCGGTTGGTGTCCCCAACCGGGACTAAAGGCTTGCCCTATATAAAGTTTCATGCGCCGCCCTCCTCTTCCTGACACCAAACGCATCGAGGAAAAGATCGAGCTCGTCTTCTCCGCGCGCGCCGCCGTCGTCTTCTCCGCGCCGCCCTCGTCTTCTCCGCGCCGCCCTCGTCTCCGGTAGGTGCCCGCCGCCGCGTGCGCCCGATTTCGCCCTCGATTTGGTTGGTACCGCCGTCGCGTGCGCCCGGTTTCACAGCTCCCGTGCGTGCTAGAGGAGACGACGGCGCCCTTTCTTCTCCCGTGCGCGCCCTCGTTTCTTCACGGGGTAGCCGGAAACGACGGCGGTTACCGGCGACGGGAGATGAGAAGCGAAGAGGGGCACGACGGCTTGCCTCCCTTATCCTCTACGAGGAGGCACACAAGAAGGAGCGGTGGCCATGGAGGTGCTGCATCCGCGCCATGGTCTCTGGCAGAGGAAGAAGAAAGGAGAAAAGAAACAAAATTTTGATACCCCTCTGATTGCTTTGAGAATTACAACTAAGTCACTCTGCTATAGAAAATAGAGAATAAAACGATGTTTTAAGAATTATAACTCCAAAAATCATAAAAAAATGTGCAAAATGTTCAGAATAATATGAGCTAACTGTTTATACCATTTTAATCCATGTTTGACAAAGTTCAAAATGAGGCCATATTTGGAGTTTGAATTATATTCATTAAAATAATGAAAATAAGTTTTAATTCAATAAATTCAGAATATTAAGTGTAATATACCAAAATGACCAGGAAAGCAAATGCAACCTAGCTATGGGGTTCTCCAAGTCATTTGAACAACTAATCATGGACACACCTCTAAAGTATGGTTTTCCCCATCCGGTGGTCATCGTTCTTCCACCCAAAACCCAAGCAATCTGTTTTCCCTCCTTCTACAACAATATTTGCTAAGTCTTCTATATACTTAATTAATTTTTACTACATGCATGTCTGCAGGAGTGACATATGGCGGACAATAGAGCCGGGCCGCTTACGGATCAGGAGGCTGAAGGTATTATATATGGCATGATAGCCAACGAGATCCCTTATGTGCCGGGCCCAGAATATGATGTAGTCTCTTCTTATTTGAACCTTGATGATCAAGAAGGTGGAGAAACGGACATTGTCGATGATCAAGAGGGTGAAGGAACGGACATTGTCGACGAAGGTGAACCGTCGACAAACGACGATCTCCAATTGCAAAGACCTACCACCTCCGGCGAGGTATATATATATATATATATACATTGAGCATCTCGTGATACAAACTTACTGAAATGTGAATACATATGCATTAACGCGCGTGACTCTCTTTCTTATTTTAGCCCTCGGCCGGATCGAGTACGACAAAGCGTGGCAAATCCAGGGCGATGAAAGAAGGAGAAACATATACCATCGAATCAGTCGGTGAAAACGGCAAGCCCCTACAACACACCACAAAGTTTATCAACCAATGCAGAGTCATTGTTAGAGACAACGTCCCGATCACAGTCCAGGAATGGAAGGAGCCAAAGAAAGCACGTCTTGGTTTCAGTTATGTCGACAAGAGAACGAAAAAGGATCTGTTGAGAAAGCTTATGGTACATTTCATTCTACCTCCGGAATACAACAAAAAAGATGAATTCGATAACGAGGTTCCGGGTGGACGTCAGAGGAGGAGGCTAGTCAAAGAGTTCGCTCTTCAGAAGATGGCCGAAGCATTCCGGAACTTCAAGAAAAAATTGTTCCGTGAATATGTCAGCAAGGGCAAGACTCCGATTTTCACTGGACAACATGAGAAACTGAGAGCTGATTGGCCATAATTTGTGACGCAGAAGAAATCGGAGCATTTCAAGGAAATATCGAAAAAAATAAGGTTAATGCGGATAAGAAACAGTACCATCATGTTATGGGGCCAGGAGGATACCGCGTTTCGGCGCCTAAGTGGCAGAAGATGGAGGACGGCCTGAGGGCGCGAGGAATCCCTCTAGGTACAGAGGGATGGGACGAACGAGCCAAAATATGGTGGTACGGGCATGGGGGATCGCTAGACCCGGAGACAGGGGCGTGTGTTCATCGGCAGAAAACGTTTGCTCCCACCCAAGACCTTATTGACGCAATGGCCAAACCTCAACAGGGCGTGATCACGTTCAACAGAGAGAGAGAGACGCACTGACCCATGCCCTCAGGAATCCTGAACACGGAGGACATATACGAGGCAAAGGCAGAATGCCGTGGAAAGTAGGGTTTTCCCAGGAAAATGACCCGTACTGTTACAGAAGCCGTAAGAGAAAGACGGAACGGGATGTAGATCTTCTGGCGAAGCTTGCATCGGAAGTTAGTGAGTTGAAGCAGACCGTGCATGGAATACTTGAGAAATAAAGATCGACGGCTGCAGGGCCGCATGAAGATCATGAAGCGGATCTCGGAAGCCAGCATCAGCGGAGAAGCAGCGTGGCTTCCACGGAGGCCCCGCCTGCAGGTGCTAATGCACCGATGATCGAGAGTCGTGCACCGGAGCCTCACTACCCCGTGGATGATGTAAAGGAGATGAAAGAATGTGAAGTGCATTATCCCGTGGGGAACGTTTCCACGAAGGTAGCTACCGGCAGTGCTTTACCCTATACACCTGGAGCACTCCACCACAACAACCCCATTCCATATGGCTATGCTCGTGTCATGGTGGAAGACATAGTCCAAGTGTTTGAGGACCTGGAGATTGACATAGCTACACCCGAAGGGGAGAGAAGACTTGGAGATGTCAAGCGCCAGTTCATTCTATGGAAAAATAAGTACATAGTGTTTCCAGGCGAGACGCCAAAGCCAGCAAGTCCACCCCCTCCGATGGTGCAGGTGGTGGTGGTGGTGGTGTTGGTGCTGGTTCACCTACGCCTCCTTCACGCCATTCGACGCCGTCCCCCGATCCACAATCTCCGGCGGATAAGCAGCCGCCGCCCCCCAATCCTCCTCCGGCGGATAAGCAGCCGTCGCCCCCCATTCCTCCTCCGGCGGATAATCAGTCGTCGCCCCCCATTCCTCCTCCAGCGGATAAGCAGCCGTCGCCCCCCATTCCTCCTCCGGCGAAGAAACAGAAGCAGGCGGACAGCAAGGAAACCCGCTCTTGGACTATTAACCCGGAGGCTTATGTACCTAAGACCACACGGGTACCGGAGCCATCACTGAAGCCTATCTCCCCAAGGGCTTGGGAACTTAGTGATGCTGAAACCAAATTGGCCGCGAAGGCTGAGTATGAGAAATGGTCGGCCGATCGGAAGGCGCTAAGGGAGCCTAAGCCCAAGGAAGTATACCCTCCGTCGGTACAGAAGTGGGCTACGGGTTTTTTGTCGACACCGTCCCAAGCCGAGAAGAATTTGCCTAAAGACTATGAAAATGAACTTCGTAGGCAAGCAGTTATATTGATGGAGGAGAAAGAAGAAAGGAAAAAAAGCGGGAAACAAGTTGACCAGCTCGGGATGCAGAGTAAACAATCGATCCCCCCGCTCATAGTGAAAGCCGGTCCGGAACAGGACCCCGAGGTCAGAGCAGCTGCGACAGCAATGGGATTGACTATAGCTACTGCCATGAAAAATGCGTCCGAGATGGGTATGTCTCTTCGTGCCTTGTTAGGCCTGGACGTTGCGCCAATGGCTGAGGTAGCATTACAATATGTGAAGAAAGGGCCTCTCGTCGAGCCTGCGCAGGAAAAGAGTCTACCACCAGTAATGCAAAATCTGCTACGTTGGTACAAAAATTTCATATCATATTCCGACAAAGAATATGTTCATGTGGATGTTACAGAGGATCATCACACCAAAAAGTACTCTGTAGCAGTTGAGATGAGTGAATTGTTCCAGCTGTTCAATCTGCGCGAGCTCGACAAATCTATCCTGAGTTGCTACGTTCTGTAAGTGATTTATTTCTACCTCATCTCGTTCTTCATTGCTTGCACTCTATATATATATATATATTATCCTAACTATATTGTTGCGCACACTATTATGCAGATTGAAGATTTGGGAATGCAAAATAAGACACATCCATGATGTTGGGTTCATTGACCAACAAATCATTAATGGACATGTGTTACAATATTACCCCCTAGACGTGGAGAAAGACTTGTACAATTTTCTTAAAAAGCATCAACTCAAAAGTCATATTCTATTTCCTTACCATTTTGGGTGAGTGTTTCTCTCTTGTGCCCATTCTCTTTTGTTTACTCCATGCATGGTATGTCTAATCGATAAGTTATGCATGACTGTGCATGTAACGTGTCCGCAGGTTCCACTGGATGCTGCTAAAAATTGAACTTGACACCTCCACCGTTTTTATCATGGACTCTATGGATTCAGATCCAAAGCTTTGGATCGACATGAGAAAAATGCTGCAAAGGTAATTATTTTCAATCATTTGCGCTCTATATCGATCGGTCTCTTTTGTTCATTTCCTAATATGCAGTAGCTAATAACTCGCTTGTTCATTTAATTTTCTTTCCCCTGTAGAGTTTGGAGACGGTTCTCAAAAGAAACTATCGGTGAATTCAAACATCAGCGAGAATTTAAAAATTTAGTTCGTGTGGATAAGCAGCCACCGGGGACCAATCTATGTGGATACTATGTTTGTGAGAACACACGGAAAGAAACCTCTGAGAAGAAGAAGTCGGAGAGCACGCGGAAGAGTCTCAATAACTTGCGGAGGACGCTTAGTCCAGAAGCTCGCTTCCGACCAATTCAAGAGGAAATAGAAGGATTTTTCCTTAGGCATGTCATCGATCCTAAAGGAGAACACTATACGTCCGACGAAGACCAATTAAAGAGGACTTAGCAGGATTTTTCCTTATGCATCTCCTAGATTGAAACTTGTTCGAAGTTGTGTATATCCATCGTAATTGTGTATGGAAACTTGTTCGAAGTTGTATATGGTCACCCGAGATTGAATATATATTATATATTCCTATTGAATTCTTCTTGTTCGAAATTTCATATATGCATGTATATAGTACCGTACAATATATATGTGTAATGAAACTTCATCAAAATTAAAATAAAACACAAAATAAAATATAAAAGAAATAAAACAAAACAAATTAAAAAGAAACCAGGTTTAGGGGGGCTAAAACCCTAAACCTGCGGAGGAGGCCTTCAGTCCCGGTTATCCACGAGAACCGGGACTAAAGGTCCTCCGCCCCGACGGACTCCTGGCGCCCACGTGGACGGGCCTTTAGTCCCGGTCCGTAAGAGGCGCGACTATAGGGGGGGGGGGGTCTTTAGTCGCGCATATTTAGTCCCGGTTGCGCGGCCGGGACTAATGGCCTTTGCGAACCGGGACTGAAGGCCTATTTTCTACCAGTGGAGAGGAACCGCCAGCGGAAGCAGGGCGGCAAGCCAGAAACGGCTGACACGGAGACGACATAGCTAGCGTACAGAAGACAACATAGTTAGCTCGTTCAGATAGCTGACTCATACAGGGCGAGGGAGGTGAGGTCACGTTGCCGTCGCCGTCGGGCGCGAGGTTCACAATGCGGCCTATCACAGGCTCGTCATCCTTGTTGCCTCCACCGTGCGTGCCTCCTGCTCATATGTGCCGAGACCCGTAAATCATTTTTTTTAGGTAATTAACCACATGGGCGCGTCCATGGCAACGCGCACGAGGCATCGACTCCATCAGAGCCGCTTGAGCAAGAGGCATCCCCGACAGATCAAGGCCTATCCGTGCATCAGGAGAAAGGCCACGGCCCACCACATCCGCCAGACGTTCAACGGGCGCCACAATGACCCTGGCTGCGTTCCACGGGAAGCGCCAATTGATAGCTCCGGTGATGGCGGCGGCAGCAGCCTCTGTTGCGACTCGGTGTTGTCGCTCGCCAGATGAACTTGCTTCTCTGGAATGTCATAGCTTACAGGAGATGCAAAGACTTGATTGAGTCCTTGTAATACACGGTGAACATGCCATACAGGAGGAGCAGTTCACGTCTCCATGGCTCCATGCGGCCGGCCGCCTCTCGCGGTCATGCTACGTCTCCGATCTCCATGCACATAGTGTGGGAGAAACTAACTTACAGGCAAAGGAAAGAGAAGGGTGAGGAGGAAATAAAAACGAACAGGTAAGTTTCACTTAACCGATGGCAGGGTGTGTAATTTTCTTATGTTGAACAACTCAACATTGCAACGATTTTGACCGTTGGATATACATAGTTTGACGGCGGAGATTTCATGTATCTGCGAAGTTTGCTCTTTTAATAGTAGTATAGAAATGCCAAAATTGCCAGAAACTGAAAACTCAAACAAGTTACTTCTGAAAACTTTCTCCAATTGAGGTTAGAACTTCACCAAAGATTCCTTATGTTAAATAAGGGTCACACAAAAGAGGGCACCAAAATTTGATTAAAGCCCTGAAAACATAAATTTTCTTCATAGCGGTAAATCAAAACTAAAATAAGTTTGTTCTACAAACTATATCCAATTGCTCTCAAATAAGGAATGCGTGCAAAATTACATGAAAATTGGAAGTGTTTAACTATTTTTAGTAAATCAATTTCTTTTCACGCAGAATTGAAATTAATTCAAGTTTATTCTACAAACTCTTTCAAAATGATCTCAATTTTCTACCAGTACCTCCCTATGGTAAATAAGAAATTTCCATCACATATCATAAGGTTTTGAATCAGTTAAGTGCCTCAATTAATTATTGGAAAAAAATGCAGATAAGAAATGAAAACAAGTTTGTTTTAAAAATATCATCAAAATGACTTGAAATTTTTACCCTAGTGCAAATTGTCAAATAAGAATTTTCCTCGTGGTTTCAACTAATATGGAATTTCCTATGGGCCTGAAAACATCAATTCTACAGAGGCAGAAAAGGATGAAAACAGAAAAGGGAAAAGAGGCCAGGATTTTTTGTTGTTGAAAAAATGGTGTCGTCTCTCACCTCCCGCTCCCGCCGCGTGCCCGGGCCCCCCTGTTGCGCCCTTCGTGCTCCATAAGGAGCCCCCCCCACGACGCCGTGCTCTCTTCAAACTCCCTCCTCAAGCCACGAGCTCCCTCTCTCTCTCTCTCTACTCTAAACTCTAAACGGCCGAAACCCTAGCTCGCCGCCGACCGTCGATTGCCGCTGCGGAAGTCCACGCCAAGCCCCGCCGTTTGGGGGTAAACTCTCCGCCTTGCTCTCCTCTACATCCAAGTCCATGCGATTGGACTAGGACGCACAAAATCGTCGCCGCCGTGCTCGTCCTCATCGCCTCCGGCCGTCGCATTGCCGAGCTCGCCGCCGCCGTTCTGGTCCACCTCCTCTACAACCGTTTGGTCTCACGTGTCGAGGGTGAGCACGCGACCCTCCTGGACATCTCTGTCCCCCTCCTCTCCTTCTAGGGTGCCATCGCCGTTGTAGCCGAACCTCGCCGCCGCCGCGGGTGCTCACAGTCGTCGCTACCGGCGACCATTTGGTCCAACACGCCACCACTAGGGCCCCCCTCGGCGCGTAGGTTTGTTTGCGCATGGTCTCTGCCTCGCGCGCGCTGTAGCTCTGCCGTTGTGCGCTTCTCTGCCACCGGTCACCGTTGTGATGTCACGCGCGCTTTGACCCAGTCAAACTGGCCCTGGGCCCCGGCTCGCCTGCGTGAGAGCTTGCATGGCGCTGGGGCCCTTCTGTCAGTCGCTGTGGGTATCACCCCCCCCCCCCGGTTGAAAAACGTTTAGCGTTTTGTTTCTTTAAAATTTGGAAAACAGAAACAAAACTAAATCTCTATTTGTAAATTCTATATAAATTCGAAAAATGATCCAAATTGAGAAATTCAAATTTCTATGGATTCATCTAAGTGAGAACTTTCTGTTAGTATCACTTGTGAAAAATGTTTCTGTTATAACTTTTACACTAATTAATTAATTACAGAATTTGCAAATAAAAATCGGAAACTTGGAAAATTTATAACTTTTGTTCTGTTAATCCAAATTGAGTAAACTTGGTCTCTAAAAATTTGTATTAACAAACTGTACACAATGGTATTTTGTTTGGACAGATTTTTATAAAACTTAACCGTGATTTCTTCCATTTTCAGTTCTGGTCAGAAAAGAAAATGAAATTGGAAATTGCCTAAATAATTAGTTAATTGTCCAAAAATTATTTTTAATAGCTTCAAATGTTCAGTGGAACATTTATTACTTGTTTTCAATAATTTGCATGCAATTGGTAAACTTTTAATTTTCTGTTTATGATGTTTTCCAAAAATGGCAGAAATGAAATCAATAAAGACTAAATCATAATTATTGTTTTCCTTATCCAAAAATTACGGAAAATATACAAAATGAAAAGAACATAAAATACTAACAGAAAACATCATTTGCATGCATGTTAATCAACTTTCACTTGCTGCAAGTTTTCGCAAGTGTTTAGGGAATTTAAATATCTATGGGAGTGAACCAATGTTGTTTAATATTTGGTCCCATTTAAAATGTTAGAAAATCCTTTCTACTTTCCAAATGCATTATGTCGGGGGGGTTACCCCCGAGTAGGCATGAGACAGGCGGTAAAACAGGATTCAGAGTACTGTTTGCCGGGTAGGCGGCTACCCGGATATCGGTATCCGGTATGTGCTACTCGGTGATAAGTATTGAAGGCCAGGAGAAGATAAGGAGGAAGATTGATATCATCCGAATAGAGATATGGTGGCCCGAGTAGATGAGCATCTATCCTACTCGGGCACCAAGTCAATGGAGCCGTTCTGACGAGATCCCGCGTATCCTGCAGCCGTACAGGCGTGCGGTTCAACTTACAAGATGCATGATTATCCGCGCTACGGCGTGGATACAGTGAGGGTAGGCACATGTCATGTCTTGTCACTGACAGGGGGACAGGACGTGTCGGGGGCCTACTCTGTGAGACTGACAGGGTGGACAAGTCCTATCAGCCGGACGACGCGGCGACTTCTCGCCATGGTGTCAGCGGGAACACGGAGGCGTGCTCTGTGTCACAGTAGAGACGTCCCATCGTGTACCTTTTAATCATTGTTTACTCGGCTGGGTACCAGTATATAAGGTGCCCAGCCCCCTCCTGCACGAGGGACGTTACCCCAGAGAGCATTTATTGCACGAGCAAGAGCTAGAGGTAAAGAGAGAAGAGAGTGGCTACTCGGCTGAGAGCCTGATTTGTATTGTGGCTACTCGGACATCACTTATACAGAGAGATAGGCAGGAGTAGGGGTGTTACCTCCACACGAGGGCCCCGAACCTGGGTAGATCGAGGTGTTTGCAGTGCTTTTCGTGCGCGTCTACTCGACGTGCAATCCCTTCCCGAATACCTACAGCGTCCATCGGCCCCAACTCTTTAGCCATCCCATGGTATCTGTCTTCACCACTCTACGAATGTTGGCGCCCACCGTGGGACCGGCAGCGGCGCTGGCTGGGGTTCATATTAGGACGGGACCCATTTCTGCATCGGGGGAGCGTGTAGTCTGTGGCCTTGTCCACAGATTCAGCTCCTTTGACTTCGTCATCGACAACGCCGGCGATTTTGGCGGCAGGCCCGTGCCTGCAGGCGGCTCGGTCCTCTCCTTTGGCACGCACCTGGTGTACATCGCGACCACCGTCATCCGCGAGTTCCCGGAAGAGGTGCTCGTTGTGGATGATCCTCCTGATGTACTCGCTGCCCGCGGTAGGCCAGCTGGCTACTCTGCGGACAGCGTGGAGGTGATGATGATGGGCTCGGCAATCGACGCCGGGAAAGGCGCGGCCACTGCAGCTGAGGTCATCAAGGAGCCGGCTGCTGCAAGGGTCCACAAGCCCTACGACATGCCCCGGAACATTCCAGGTTACGTGGCTCCTTCCACGTCAACGGCTATACCGGCTGCTCGCGTTGGCGCCACCGAGCAGCTGAGCATGCCGCCTCCCACCGACGCTGACCTCATCGCGTTGAAGGGGCAACTCGAGCAGCAGCGTCAAGCGCTACTCGCGGAGGTCCAGGAGATGGATAAGTTTAGGCTTGAGCTTAACCTGGATCAAAATGAGTACAACAGGGCGCATGGCTTTACTCCTGTTTCTAGGCTGCCTAGCAAGCTAGGTACCATTCGCCGCAACTTGGGCGCTGAGCTAGCCAGAGATGGTAGGGTTGTTAGTCTATCTGCTAGTTTGAACACTGCTGGTAGGCCGAAATACAGTTCCCCTGCCAAAACACTTAGGGCTGCGGAGGCAGTCGCTACTGAGTTGCCGCATCTCATTGGCGATGCTCGCGCTAGGCAGCAGGATAGGCTCAATGAGCTAGTGCTAGAAGCTGGCAGGCAGAATGAGGCTTTCCGAAAAGCCAATCCGGGTGCTGGTGCTTCCCATGTTGTTCACTCGCATGGGGGCAAGTCGGTGGATCAAGCCTCATCGCTGCTTCCCGGCGGTGAGAGGGCCCAGAGCGTGACCTCTGGGAGAAACAAACAGATGCAGGTGTACGACCCGGCTATCGCCAGAAAACAGCACGCTGTAGAGCGGCAGCCCGGCCAGAAACACAACTCTGCAGGAGCAGGCTATCAAGCCACTAAAGCTCGCAGCAAGGGCCAAGGAGGAAACCGAGATGGCTCATCTCGGCGTCATGCTGTCAACCCAGTTCAGCAGGGGGTGCAGCCGCAAGCAGCGGTGCAGCCACAAGCAGTTGTGCCAGCGGTCAACCCGGTTGCTCAACCCGGTTCTGTGCAGCAGGACCGCTATGATGATGGTTACTCGGCGATGGAGCAAGCCGGGTACGCTGATCCAAGAGATGTCACTGGTCGCCTTGGTGATCGGATGCTGGAGCCCAATGACGCAAGGTACAAGCTGGACCAGATTCATCGGTCTAAGCAGATCGAGACGAAGGGTCCACCCCGCCCAAGCTGTTTTGGCCACCGCATCATGGGAGAGCCTTCCGTGAACAAATTCCAGCTGGCCAGAGGGACCAAGTGCTATGATGGGAGCACCAAGCCAGATGACTGGTTGAACGACTATGTCACCGCCGTGCATATTGCAGGCGGCAACCGGAGATGGGCTGTGAGATACGTCTCACAGATGCTGGAGGGCCCTGCCCGGATCTGACTCAATAAGTTGCCCAAGGACAACATCAACTGCTGGCTGGACTTTTCGGAGGCCTTCATCAGCAACTTCACCAGCACGTACAAGAGGCCGAATAGGCCGCAACAACTGTCAGCTTGCAAGCAGCGAGAAGACGAAACTGACCGAGAGTATCTTACTCGATGGAGCGCATTGAGGAACACCTGTGAAGGTGTGAATGAGTCGCAGGCGATCGCCTGATTTGCTCAAGGCTGCAGGCATGGCAGCATGCTGTGGAAGAAGCTGCAGAGAGAGATGCCGAGTACGCTCGCCGAGACAATCAAGATAGCTGACATGTATGCACTCGGCGACCCTACTCAGCCTCTGCTCGATTCCTTTGAGCCGAGAAGGAGGAACCAAGATGGCAACAGGCGATAAGAGCGACAAGACTTCCGCAACAAGCGCGGAGATGACCGACTGGATACTCGGTACGGGTCTGAGCAAGTGAATGCTATGAATCAGGACACTGCGGCTGCGGGGAGTAGCCAAAGGCAAAAAACTGCTGGAGCCCAATATGGGCAGAACCAGAATCAGGGCCAGGGCTTCAAGAAGCAATACAATGCCCCTCAGCAAGGCAACAACAACCCGGATTCAGGAGATGCTCAGAGATTTGTCTTTGAAAACATGAAGGACGGGTCCTGTAGCTTCCATACTCGGCATCCGAGTAGGCCAGCCAACCACACTACCCGGCAATGCAGCTGGTGGGACCACATAAAGAGTGAAGGCTTTGGTCAGCTGCCCCCTCCTCCTCCTCCGCCGCCTGCGGGTGCCAATGTGCAGCCTATTCGGGCAGCTCCTCCCAGGCCTGCTGCGAATCCGAGAAGGGAGAATGTGAACCAAGTGGCTCAGGGAGCCAACCGCAACTTCTACACCCGCAACAACAACAGGAACAACAACAACAAAAACAATGGAAACAACAACGACGGCAATGATGGTGGTGGGGACCGGAACCAGTACCAAGAGCACCATGAGAGCTATATGGTGTTCACCACCGAGCCGGATGACAAGCCGTCGCAGCATAGGCGCGCGATGGAGGTGAACGCAGTAATCCCAGCTGTGCCTCACTACTTGCACTGGTGCGACCAGGAGGTTACCTAGTCCAAGGATGATCATCCCAAGATAATGCCCAATCCGGGTACATATGCACTGGTGGTGGATCCCACCTTCCTGGGGACCAAGAAGAATGTCAAGTTCGGCAAGGTACTGATCGACAACGGCCGCATCATCAACATCATGTACCGAGATACCCTGGAGAAGCTCGGCCTTGACGAGAACATGCTACTACCCAGCAGGACTTCCTTCCATGGCATTGTGCCGGGAGTATCTTATGCTCCTATCAGCCGCATCTGGATAGATGTGCTATTCGGCACCAGGGAGAACTGCCGCACCAAGTGCCTGCAGTTTGAAGTGGTTGACCTTTAGAGCCCCTATCATGCTCTACTCGGTAGGCCTGCGCTCACCAAGTTCATGGCCTCAACCCATGCAGCCTAGCTGAAGATGAAGCTACCTGGTCCCAATGGTGTCATCACCATCTCGGGTGACTACAAGCGCTCCCTGGATTGCGCGTCTGCTGGATCTCTGCTGGCGGAGTCTTTGGTCATTGCAGCTGAGAAGAAGAAGATACACGAGGTGGTGGCTATGGCTCAAGCAGCTCAAGTCGGCATGCCAGGCATGCCAAGTTTGCAGTATGGCGCCACCTTCCAGGCCTCCCAAGAGACCAAGAAAGTCCAGGTTGACCCTGAGTTCCCAGACCGTGTTGCCATCATTGCCGTCGGGTTGGGAGAGAAATAGGAAAGCGAGGTCATCCACTTCCTCCGTGAGAATCGGGATGTATTTGCATGGTCCAATGAGGACCTGCCGGGTGTCCTGAGGGAGTTGGTTGAGCACTCGCTGCATGTGCGCCCAGAAGCCAAGCCGATTAAGCAGGCAATGCGCTGCTTTGCGGCAGAGAGAAGAAAGGCTATCGGTGAGCAGTTCACCAAGTTACTGATAAGTGGATTCATCATGGAGGTGCTGCATCCGGATTTGCTGGCCAATCCGTTTATGGTTGAGAAGAAGAAGGAGGACCCCAGGGCCGAGACTGCATGGCGCATGTGCATGGAATACACCAACTTGAACAAGGCCTGCCCCAAGGATCCATTTCCGCTACCCCGCATAGATCAGGTGATCGATTCTACTGCCGGGTGCGAGCTTTTGACTTTCATTGATGCCTACTCTGGTTTCCATCAGATAGCTCTTAACCCAGATGATCAAATAAAGACTACTTTTATTACCCCGTACGGAGCTTATTGCTATCGTGTTATGTGTTTTGGGTTGAGGAATGCTGGTGCTACCTACCAGAGATGCATGCAGAAATGTTTGCGTGACCAAATTAGCAAGAATGTGCAGGTGTACGTAGATGACTTTGTCATCAAAACGAACAAAACACATACTCTGCTTAGTGACATTGAGGAAACCTTTGCTAGCTTGCGCAAGTATAGGATGAAACTGAATCCGACTAAATGCACCTTTGGCGTTCCGGCTGGCAAGTTACTCGGCTTCTTGGTATCCAGCCGGGGCATTGAGGCCAATCCTTCAAAGATAAAAGATATAGAGAGCATGTCTTTGCCGAGATCACTGAAGGATGTGCAGAAATTCACCGGGTGCTTGGCTTCCCTTAGCCGCTTCCTGGGGAGAATGGGCGAGAAGGCTTTGCCTCACTATGAGCTGATGAAGAAGAGTGACAAGTTCGTCTGGATGCCGCAAGCTGATGTGGCGTTCAAAGAACTTAAGACCATGCTGGGTAGCGCTCCCATTCTAGCAAGCCTTCTACCCAAAGAGCCTATGCTGCTCTACACTGCGGCTACCAACCGGGTAGTCAGTGTGGTGATAGTAGTGGAGAGAGAAGAGGAAGGCAAAACTGTGCAGCGGCAAGTATATTATCTCAGCGAGGTGCTATCCAGCTCCAAGCAAAACTACCCGCACTACCAGAATATGACATATGTCGTGTACCTGGGTGCCAAGAAGCTCAAGCATTATTTCCAAGAGCATCCCATCACGGTGGTGAGTACCGCTCCCATCTCGGAGATCATGGGGAACAAAGATGCAAGTGGCAGAGTAGCCAAGTGGGCAATTGAGCTAGCCGCGTACACTCCCCTGTACGCGAGAAGAGAAGCAATCAAGTCACAAACTCTGGCATATTTACTGGTGGATTGGGCCGAGATGCAGTATGAGCCTCCCTTGCCGGAAACCAACTTATGGAAGATGCATTTTGATGGCTCCAAAGTGAAGGAAGGGCTTGGTGTTGGCGTAGTGCTCACGTCACCCAAGCGTGATCAACTCAAATATGTGCTGCAAATACACTTCAAGGCATCAAATAATGTGGCCGAGTATGAAGCACTGGTACATGGGCTGAGAGTAGCCAAGGAGATTGGGGTGCAGCGTATCGTCTGTTATGGCGACTCGGACTTGGTGGTGCAGCAGGTTTCTGGCAACTGGGATGCTTTGGATGCCAACATGGCGTCCTACCGGTTTCTGGTGCAAACTATGACGGGGTTCTTTGATGGCTGTGAATTTCATCACATACACCGAGCTGAAAAATGATGCAGCTGATACTCTGTCCAAGTTGGGGTCGTCTTGGTAGTTTATCCCGCCTGGGATTGCCTTGGAGCATTTGAGAAAGCCGTCTATCAAGCCATCTCCCAACTTGGAATCCATCTTCATTCCATCGCTGCCGGATTCAGAAGTTGTTCCTATGGAGATTGATTGGGAGGCTGCAAAAGAGAACCCGGGGACTGCCGTCTCCAACCCGGGGACTGGCACCTGCAACTCGGGGACTTCCCCTCCTAACTCGGGGACTGTCGCATTCACCGGGGGAATCATTTCTGAGTACTCGGGGACTCGGGGACTCGTTTCTAACCCGGAAGAGGTCATGGTGGCTGATCCAATGGAACTGGACGAACCAGTGTTTCCCGTCTGGGAGACACCGAGTTGGGCTCTGCCCATATTATCCTTTCTGATGGATGGCACTCTGCCAAGTGACGAGGTCACAACCCGACAAATACAGAGAAGATCCCAGGGCTACACCATCTTCAACAAAGAGCTACACAGAAGGATCCCAACTGGCGTGCTGCAACGCTGCGTTGAGCCTGAGGAAGGAGAAGAGATTCTCAGAGAGATACAGCAAGGAGAATGCGGGCATCACGCCTCTTCTCGGGCTCTAATCAACAAGGCTTTTCGGCATGGGTTCTGTTTGCTCACTGCCTTAAGACAAGCTAAAGACATAGTGAGAAAGTGCAATGGATGCCAAAGGTTTGCAAGCAAGATTCATATGCCAGCTTCCGAGTTGAAGACCATTCCCATTACTTGGCCATTTGTTGTCTGGTGTCTGGACATGGTGGGTCCTTTCAAGTCGGCTAGAGGCAACATGACTCACATCCTGGTTATGGTTGATAAGTTCACCAAGTGGATTGAGGTCAAGCCTATTCGGAAGTGCGATGGAGCTACAGCTGTGAGCTTTCTGAAGGACATCATTTTGAGATACGGCTACCCGCACAGCATAATCACTGATAATGGCACTAACTTTGCTGAGGGAGCCTTTGCAAGATTCTGTAAGGAGAAGCGAATCCGACTAGATGTTGCATCAGTTGCGCATCTAGCCTCAAATGGGCAAGTTGAAAGAGCATATGGCATGGTCCTATCCGGGATAAAGCCAAGGCTAATTGAGCCATTACAGCGAACCCCTGGTTGTTGGTTGGACGAGTTGCCGGCGGTGTTGTGGAGTCTAAGGACTACCCCTAACCGATTAACCGGATACACACCATTCTTCCTGGTATATGGAGCTGAGGCCGTGTTGCCCACTGACCTAGAGCATGACTCGCCCAGAGTAACGCTCTACACTGAAAAAGAAGCGAGAGAAGCTCGAGAAAATGACGTTGACCTGCTAGAAGAAGCAAGAGAGCTAACTCTGTCATGTTCAGCCATATATCAGCAAAGCCTGAGGCGTTATCATAGCCGGAAAGTAAACCCAAGGGTTTTCCGAGAAGGAGACATGGTCCTTAGGCTCGTGCAGCGCACAGCCGGGATGCATAAGCTATCCCCTCTGTGGGAAGGGCCTTTCATTGTGAGTAAGGCTCTGCACAATGATGCCTACTATCTAGTTGGCGCACAGGCACCCCAGAAGAACCGGCCGGATAGAGCCAGAGAGGAATCCAAGCGCCCTTGGAATGTAGCTCTACTCCCCCGTTTTCATTCATGAGACAGCATTGTATGTATTTCCTCAACCGAGTTAAAATTCTAGTCGGCACTCCGAATTCAAACTCGAGGACTGCCCTTGCCCAAATTTACTCTGTGTCTTTTTACTCTTCTTTACTTTTTCTACTCGGTTGGTTTACTCAGAATTTCATATGCATATCTAGTAGTGTGTTTAAACCCAAGAGCCAACTCTTCGACTCTGCTGCTGTCCGCAACCCGGCTTCATGGCAAGCAAGAGAACAAGCCAAAGGTCAATAAACACACAAAAAATTGCTAAGGAAAAGAGGAGTGTAGCAATCGAGTAGAGTGTTCTTTGATTCTCTGTTGTCTCTTTTCGGCTAAGTGGTGGGCAGCGTTAGCATGTAATTTTCTAAGTGTCTAAGTATCTGAAACTTGGTTTTCGAAATCTTATGACTCGACTACCGAAAAGCCACAAGTGGCAGGTAAGAGCAAAGACGAAAAGACTAAATGAATGAGAAATGCGACTCGGGGACTTGCATAATAACGCAATCCAACATTAATCCAGAATTGCTAAGTGTTGATCAAATAAAACTGAGTAGCAAGGAACTTAAACGTATTCGTTACATTTGCACCCGGCATCCCGAGGATCTGATAAGTGTTTTAGATAAAAACTATAGGAATTTAGACAACAGTGGAGGTAGTGGTATCCGAGTTGGTGTTGGTAGGCGCCACTGGCTCGGAGGCAGCAGTTGTAGAGGTTGGCTCGGCTGCAGAACAAGTTGGAGTAGTGGAGATTGGCTCCGATGCGGAGTTGGAGGCTTGAGTGACTGAAGCGCTGGGAAGAGGGTAGAGCTCGGAGGTCGCAACGCAAGTCGCGCCCAGCTCGGGAGCGGGGTCACCAATCACCATCTCGGTGGTGACGGCCGCCTCCTACACGGCGGGTTGCGGCTGCTCAGTCTCCGGGTTGGCTCCCATCCCGGAGCCCTCTGCGGTGCCGCGCTGCTCGCTCTCCCCTTGCTCGGCCTCTTCATGCTCGGACCCCTCCTGCTCCGCTTCCTCGTCATCCCGGCTTTGGTCTTCACCGTCATCTTCCTCGAACTCGGCTTCTCCTTCATCCTCCTCTTCGTCAACATCTGTATCCGGCTCGGTGGGGCCATCGATGTATTGGCTGGTCTCAGCATAAGAGGCAATCTCGTAGGCCACTTCCTTTCGGCGTGAGACGCACTCGGGACGTCCAGTCCACTTGGAGCCATTTCTGCGAGTGCCAATCCTGTCAAGATCTAGATTTTCGTACCAGTACAAGATGAAATGAAGGATCTCGTCAGCTCCTGCCCGAGCTGCGGAGGCACGCCATTTCTTCAACTCCTCCTTGACATGGCCCAGGTTGGCTGCAATATCACGGAAGGTCTCCGGACATCTCTTTCGGTCCAGAACAGTTTGTTCAGCTTAATTGTAGTGTACACCATGGAGGTGCCCAAGCCTTTGAGGGAACGTACTTGGGTCTTGAGGTTGACGAGATGATCATCGATGCTGGAGGTATCATCAACACTCAGACCAGCTGCTGCCCTAGCCTTTCTCGCTTTATCCACAACAGTTTCACCAGCAGCACGGAGTTCCGAGAAGATATCTGGATCAGGAAATGCAGATTTGGGTCAGAAAGAGTGACCGAGAAGAAGAGAGACCGAGTAGAAGAAGGCAGAAAAAAAACTAAACAAGGCGAAGAGTAGCGGCAACTCACATTCCATTTCCAGCACAAGGGCCCCCAGCTTGGTCCTCCAATCATCTGATTCTCGGATGTGCTTATCCTGGAGGCGGCGCGAGTCGCTGACTGCGCCTCAAGAGCTTGGTTCCTTTCCCTTAGAGTTCTGATTTCTAGCTCGAGTTTCCGCTTCTCGGCAGCAGCTGTTTTCACAAAATCTTGCTTTTCACGGACAACATTGATTGCATTTTGGAGTGTGTTTGAAAGATCAACCTGGAATTTCTCGAAATCCGCCTTCTCGGCCTCACGCTCCTTCTCCAGTTCGGCTTCCCGGGCCTGCACTTGCTGGTGTGCTTCAGCTGGAGTGAGGCATTGCAGATGCTGCTCCCGAAAATTCTTGTATTCTTCTGCGGGTAGAACACCGCTATTTAGCAGAGTAGCCCAGTGAGAGAAAGCAAATGCAGAGAATAAAGAAAAAGGCTCACCTTCCAGAGAAGAGATTTTACTCTGCGCTGACGCAGACATAACTTCACAATCCTGGTGTCTCTCCACCAGGGCCTTGAGTTCACCTGCAGAGAAGACAACAGCTGATCATAAAGCAAAAAACGGCCGTAAGCAAAAAACACACAAACCGAAATGCTAAAGGCTTACTTTCAATAGCAGAAAGCTTGAGGGTGTTGTCCAGAGCGTTCTTCTCTAGAGCGTCCTTGTCGCTCTTGTCAGACTCCAGAACTCGGTTTCGGTCTCTGACTTGGCGGTGAGACCAGAGAAGCTGGCGGAAAATCTTTGTCCTTTCCTGGACGCTATCCTGCAGAGAAGAAGGAAAGTGTATAAGTTTTGGAAGATTTGGCCCGAGTAGATATCAACTCAGTTGAGTTTTCACCTACTCGGCCCGAATCTCGGGGACTGGGGTAGTTGCTAAGAGAAGAAATAAGAAAAAGGAAACTGGCAAGTCGGAAAATTCAGAAAGAGAGAAAACACTTACCACATAGCTTTGCTCGATATCCTCAATGGATTTGCGCAATAAAAACATCTTGCTAGCCAGTGTGCTGCAAGTACCAGCTACCGCCATGCTGACAGGGCCGATGTCGGCTTTGTTCCATTCTAGCCGGTAGTTGTCGAGCTTGCCCAACTCAACACCATCCCATGAGGCATGGCCAAGCGCCCTGCTGTCCCAGACTTTCTCGATGTGGCCTACCTGGTCCAGGATAGCTGCAATGCCCTCTTCAGGAAGCTCATCGGTATCCTCGTCGCGGGAGGAAAATTCCTTGATAATCAGGGAGTCCTTCTTTCCCTTTGACCTGGAGCGGGTCACGGCCCTTCGCTCTTTCAGAGAAGCTATCCGCTCCTCTTCCTGTGACATATGAATCTTGTGGCGCTCCTGCAGCTGCTTCCCATACTCGGGAAACATGGGCTCAGTCTCCTTCTCGCTGGCACTTGCGCCGTCCTGCTCCTCTTCAGGACCAAAGGTGACATTGGCTGGGACCATCCTGATGTTCGGGTTGGGAGGTTTCTTCTTCTGGTTCAGGGCCCACTTGGTGTTCTGGGCCGGCTGCCCGGCTTGTCCGTCTTGCAGCGCGCCCGGCTGCTGGGGTTCGGAAGGCTGGGGGCGAGAAGGCTTGAAGTGCAGCACCTGCTGCCCAGCCTGCGCGGCACCACGCTTTGGTTATTGCCGAGTTGGCACCGCAACCGTGTTGTCGGGCTTCTTGGAGCTGGGCGTGGGAGTTGGCTGAGAAGGTGGAGGTAGTTGGCGGACTGGCGGAGGTACTTGCTGAGAAGATGGTGGTACTTGGCTGGCTGCTGGAGTCATCTGCGGAGTTGGCAGCGCTGGCGGCCGGCTAGTCGGTGCAGCATCCGGCTGCACCGTGTCTTGGCGGGGCGGCTCCGCCACATGGTTTTCCACCCGCTGCTCGGCAGCGGGGTCACGCTGCTCTGCAGCGATGTCTTAAGGTTGCCGTTCAGCGGCAGGATCTGGCCGCTCCAGGGCGGTGCCCTCTTGCCGCTGCTCGGCAGTGTGCTCAGTGTTCCCCTCAGCTGATGCAGCTTGAGGAGTTGGTATCTTCTCGACGGTGGTGGCGTCCTGGGAAGCCGGCTGCGCATCAGGCTGCGGCTGCTCGGGGGTGCGTTCAGTCTCATTCCCTGTGCCAGTGTTCTCGGCGCCAGGGTCTTGTTCTTCTCTAACTGGGGAGGATGCATGCGTCCTACCCTCTGGTTCCTGGTCCCCCTCGTCATCAGAGAGCTCCACGAGTTCTTGGGGTGGGGCCTTCCTCTTCTTGGGAGGTGGTGCAGTGGTGGCATCGGCATCAAGAGCCTCGCTGAAAAGAAATGTGCAAAGGAAGAACAAAGTCAGAAGGAACACAGAGAAGGTAACAAGGAAGAAAAACAACAGAGAGCCAGAATATACTTAGAAGTACTTACCCGTCTATGGTGGGGCGTTTCCTGCGGGGGTTGGGCTTGCTTGCCGGCGGCTTGTTTCCCGGCTTCTTCTTGAGCTTCTTGGGAGGGGGTGCCTGCGCACCGCTACCCTCCCTCTTCCGAGTAGTGGGAGCGGCCACGGACACAGGAACCACGTCCAGTGGTTCCTCTCCTTCCTCCGGTTCAGTTTCCTCTGTAGAGAAGAAGCAAGAGATCAGAACAAGCAAAGGAAAATGATCAAAACATACTGCACGCAAGCAGAGAGGTGAACCCGATCACCTTCATCATGCTCGGACCAGTCCCGAATAGAGGCATCAACGCGGGACTTACCGTCCTGGCCGGCACGGGGGATGCAGAGGGTGTCTTGGATGTTGTACGCGGTCACGTCATCCTCCTTCCTGTCTTCCTCCCAGTTTCCCTTGAAGATGGGCTGGTCCTCTGTCTTTTGGCGGTGGATGTGCTGGTAATGCAAACATAAAGCATAAGTAAGTTGGTTTCCAGCAGAGTAGGGACCCTACTCGGTCTAGTGTGCAAACAAAAAGCACAAAAACCTAAGGACCAGAGGAAGCAGATGAGTAGTGTTTCTACTCGGTTAGCGTGCAAACACTAAGCACAAGAAGCTAAAAACTCTAAGGAAAAGCATATACAGAGGGAGTCTATTCGGCACAGCATGCAAACATAAAGCATACAAAGCTAAGTGTTAACTAGGAGGCTCTACTCAGTACAGCATGCAAACATAAAGGAAGAGAAGATTTGTGAAGGACGATATCGAAGCAACAACTGGGAAACAGGAGACCACAAACACCTGAGGTACTACGGAAAAACCCATCCGGGCTTCTAGAGGATCAATATCTACTGCTTAAGGAATAGAGGATCTGCTTCCGGGGCTTATTTGCCACCGTTCTCAATCGTGAGTAGGCAACACGAAAATTGTGTCACAACCACCTCCATTCCTATGGTCTAGTAGATATAACCATCCTCGAGAAACCAGGATACGTGAAATCCTAACTTGAAAGTTTAGATGAGAAGAGAAAACAACGTTGCACTTCCTTACCAGAAAAAGGGAGGGTGGGTGGGGAAAGAAATAAAAGAACAGAATTCCTACTCTCACGTTTCATTTTTCCTATATAGCTACAAAATAGTTTCTAGACTCAACTGCGACCAGTAAAAGGGATCCTACAGGCAGACAGGCTCTGATACCATTTGTCGCACCCGGACTTCTAGAGGATACACACAGCCCGCTAAATAGTAGATAATTGGCTTACGGATTAAAGTAAAGTATAGGCACCTAGAGGGGGGGGGTGAATAGGTGCTACGGCAAATTTTAATTTTTCTCAAATTTAGGCTTGACAAGAAAGGTAAATTCTCTAGATAGTGCAACTAGTGATGAATTTACCTATATGACAATACAAGCAATCAAAGCAACAAGTACAAGTAAGTAAAGAGAGGGAGGAACGAGGTAACCGATGGAAGCACACGGAGACACGATGTATTTCCGAGTTCCTCCTTTTTAGGGGAGTACGTCTCGTTGGAGAGGTGTGAGCTCGCCACAAAGGCCTACTCAACGCCACTAAGGCTTCACCCTATTCTCCGATGAACTTCGCCACAAAGGCCTAGTTCACCTTCCACTATAGAACCCCTTTGAGGCGAGGATCAAATCCTTTACAAACAACTTGGGGCACACACCCACAACTTAATTGGGGGCTCCCAACTCTTCTTGAATCACCAACAAGAAACAAGAAGCCTAGGTTCTCCACAAGAGGAAACCCTAGGCAAGATCCCTCGAGCTAGAGAGGGGGAAATGAAGAACGGGTTGGTGAAGATGTAGATCCGGTGGTCCTCCTTCAATCCTCAAAGAATCAACGAGTTTGGGTGGAGGAGGAGGGAGATCTTGCTAGTGGGTGAGCTCCATTAATGGTGTCTTCAATGCTGGGAAGAGCTAACCCTTGGAGAGAGAAGTGAAGCTCTATTTATAGCCTCCAAGAAAACTAGCCGTTTTGGGCCAGATTTCGACTAGCCCGGAATGGTCCGGAATTTTCCGGACCCCCGGAATATTCCGGAGCAATCCGGATGCCACCCGAGCAATTCGCCGTTATGGCCGGAATGGCCCCCGGAATATTCCGGATGCCAACAGAACAATTCTCCGTTGCGGCCGGAATGGCCCCGGAAAATTCCGGCTGCCGGAATCTTCCGGAATATTCCGGATAGCAACAGAGCAATTTCCCATAGTGGCCGGAATAATCCGGAACCATTCCGGATGCCCGGAATTTTCCGGCCTTTCCTTTGAAACTCTGTTCAAGGCCAGAAAAGTTCCATTGATCTTCGAATTCTTCACCATTTCTTTGACACCGTATACGTGCTGATTTAAGACCAACCTTTTAACAAAATAGCACATACGGTTAGCAACTTCTTTATGTTGTTAACAAACACACAAAACAGTGAGATATCGAGAATGCACTTTCAATCTCCCCCTTTTTGGTGTTTGATGACAACATAAAGATTTCACGGGGAGAAACAATATGAACTAAAGAAATGGTGTCCAAAAAATAGACAAAGTTCTTCCTCGATGTGTGTCGTGAGACACACACTTCATAGGCTTTGCTCCCCCTACGTTTTAAACACCAAGCCGGCTAAACAAGTTCATACAACATGCATAGATAAAAAAATAGACAATAAAGGTACGCATGATAACAGTAACATAACCACGGGAGGGTGACACGAATACGTCACGAGGTTCCACACACATAGAACAAAGTTTTAAAACGAGGAAACGAAATAAAGATACCGGAGCACAAGCCTATAAGATCGAAATCAAAGGCAAAAGACTTGTGCCCCAACCCTTGCAAATCCCGTGGAAACCTAATATGGGGGACTCCTTCTCCCCCTTTGGCATCAAGACGCCAAAAAGGGACAAAGAGTCCACTAGCGCCCCAAGAGATCACTCCATGAAGTCATCTTCTCCATGCCCTTCCTCATCATCGCCTTCTTCCTCATCACCGCGTCCTCCAAGCCCAGCAGGATCAAAGTCATCATCATCATTGGAAAGCTCCTCCTCATCAACATCTGCCGGAGGGACCCCGAAGTAGAAGTCATCATCATGGATCTCGGGCATCTCAATGTGGACAAGATCGGCAGCAGCAAGTGAAGTGGGATCAGCAGGCACATCAAAACCAGCAAGCCTACGGTCGGCGTTCTGAATACGCCGAGTCTCCTTGGCCAACTCACGCGCCTCATGGGCAATGGCCCTAGTGTCCTTGCACATGTTGAACATAGCCTTGAAAAACTTTGCAATTCCACTAGAGGGACGCTCAGGAATGCCACTTGAGGAAGCAGAAGGAGTGGCCGAGGGGGACTTGGACTTCCCTTTGGCAAACTCCGGAATCTCATCACCATTGATCAACCGAGGAGCCATCTTCTTGCACTTGATCACATCATAGTTTTCCATGATTTCAACCCCTACCTTGGAATTGATGAACTTCTGAATGAGTGGGCCATAAGCGGGCTTCCTCTTCTCCATGACCCCTAGACAAATGTCCCGGTAGATGAAATCCATCACGTCAATCTTCCTTTGGTTTTTAGGCCTTGTGAGGAACATGAGGTTCACCATGAAGGCCCTGATAGCTGAGAAGTCACCGGCCTTGATCACAATGGAGGCACGGAAGATCTTGGAGAGCAAGTTGTAGTAGGGGTACATGTTGGAGTTGAAAGGCTTAGTCTTGCCTTTAGCATTGGGAAGATAGCAGAAATCCAGACTGGAGATATCATACTCAGGGGCATCATGAATTCTGTAACCGTGATCAGCATAGGTGGCAGTCCAGGTGTAGCCCAAGGCCTCAGCAAACTCAGTCAAATTGCTGGTGATCTTCTCCTCTCCACACATCCAAGTCATGGAGCGTGTGGCATCACCCTTAGCATGGAGTGTGCAGTAGAACTGAGCAACCAACTCCGGGCAGTACTCACTCTCAGTGTTGTCAAACAGAGGCATCATGCCAAACTTCTCCAAACAGGCATGCACATGGCGGAGCTCAGAGTTTTTGTACCTATTGTAGACGTCCATGTCCACTTGAGCTTGCACACAAGTAAGAGGCTGCTGAGTAGAATAGAACTCATCCCAACACTTGAGCTGCAGATTTGTCCAGAACCGAGGATCCTCACAGGTGGAATCAGGGAAACGGTAAGGATTCTTCCGCTTGATATACTTCCACTGAGGGATGGAGCAGGCTTTCAGATCAATCTCAGGAACTGATTCAGTGTGAGCATCCTCACGAGTCTCATGAAAGGAGGAGGAACGACCAGCCCGTCCTCTGACCGGACGAGCACCCCTTGAAACAGATTGCTTCCTTTTCAGACCAGTACGAGCTCCAGGACCTGCGAATGGAGGATACATGAGTAGCAAAGATAAGTGCATATGCCATACGGGTCAAAAGGAACTCCAAAAGGTTAGGTGTAGTGCAAAAACTCGAATTCCTGGCAGCATCCGGAAAATTCCGGAGAGATCCGGAATATTCCGGCTGGGCCGGAATGGTCCGGAATATTCTGGCTGAGCCGGAAATTTCCGGAGCAATTCCGGGCTCCTCGATTTGATTCGAGGAACTGCCTAAGACTTCGAATTTTTGTCTCACAACTACACCAAACATCTAGGAATACCAGAGAGGATGCGCCTAGAATAGATCTACGTGCTGGAAAAGTGAGAAGGGCACAAACTAAGATTTGGATCTAAGTCTAGATGTAGATTGGTTAGACTAGATCAAGAGAAAGCATGGCATCTAGGTAGTGAATGGCAAGATAAACACATTGATAGAACTTGGAACTAGATCAAACCCTAATGAGATTGCATCTAGAGCCAAAATCAACCAATCAAAACGAAAAATAGGAGATGCCAATCAACATACCGTCCATGGGGATGTCCTTGTCCAAGGGATGGATCCAACAATCCTCCCTAGGGGCAACGGGGACGAAATCGACGAAAGGAGGCGGCTAGGGCACGGGAGGAGTGAAAGAAGTGGAGGAAAAACTTCCTCCCGTGCGTGCGGGGTATTTATAGACGAAAACTGCCCATCCGGAATGGCCCGGAAAATTCCGGAGGTCCGGAATATTCCGGGGCAATCCGGCTATCCGGAATGATCCGGATGGTCGGAATTTTCCGGCAGGAGCAACAATCAGCTCCAAAAATTTCGGGGGGGGGGGCAAGTTTTGAAAGGCAAGGAATGATGTGTGATGTGTGGAGTATGGCATATGCAGATGAACATGGGAGAGGATAAATAGAGCAAAAACACAAGGGTTAGGTTTCCTAGTCTTACTTCTCGGAAAAGAACCAAATAAGATCGAAATAGCAACGAGAAGTAGTATTTGGAGAAGAAACACCATAACCATAAGATATTCAACTAAGAACCAACTCTTCACGTGGGAAGAGGTTGGTGGCCTAAGCCACCATGTAAGAGTTCATGGTATGCAACCGCGAAGATATATCTTGGGGCATTGCCAAAACTCAACATTGAAGCTCACAATTCAACATTAGAAAAAGAGAGATCACAATGAATTTTTGCTATGGGCATAATGGGGGGAGGGAGAATTCAATGTGTTAGGATAACACTCCCCCTATGTCCATGCCTACATCTAAACTCGAACACGTTTCATCTATAGGGGTGTGTGCAAGATAGTCAAGTCAAGCTCCTTGAATCAATCACATTTAGCTCATTCCTCCAGAACAAGAACCTTGCATCATCAAGTGGCTTCGTGAAAATATCCGCAAGATTGTCCTTGGTGGGCACATAACCTAGTGCAATGTCTCCTCTCGCCACGTGATCACGGATGAAGTGGTGGCGAATCTCAATGTGCTTCGTCCTTGTGTGTTGCACCGGATTGTATGCAATCTTGATAGCACTTTCATTGTCACATAGAAGAGGTACTTTGTCCAAATGAACTCCATATTCCTTGAGAGTTTGCCTCATCCATAGCAATTGAGTGCATGCACTTGCGGCGGCAACATATTCGGCTTCGGCGGTGGAGAGAGAAATGAAATTTTGTTTCTTCGAGGACCAACTTACAAGGGACCTACCAAGAAATTGGCAAGCCCCGGAAGTTGACTTCCTATCATCTTGATCACCCGCCCAATCGGAATCCGTATATCCATTGAGAGAAAATTGTGCCCCCTTTGGGTACCACAAACCAAATCTTGAGGTATGAACCAAATAACGAAAGATCCTATGAACCGCCATTAGATGGCAATCCTTAGGAGCCGCTTGATACCTTGCACACACACCTACACTCAAAACGATATCGGGCCTAGATGCACAAAGATAGAGCAAAGAACCAATCATAGAACGATAGAGCTTTTGGTCCACATCCTTACTCCCTTTTGGATTACGAGAGAGATGACACTTGACTTGCATAGGAGATGTCTTGATCTTAGCATCTTGGAAGTTAAACCTCTTGATCATATCTTGGGTATACTTGGCTTGAGAAATGAAAGTCCCACGAGCCAATTGCTTGATCTCAAAGCCAAGGAAGAATTTAAGCTCACCCATCATAGACATCTCGAACCTGTCAGTCATAAGCTTAGAGAACTCATTATTGAAAGCTTGGTTAGTTGAGCCAAAGATGATATCGTCCACATAAAGTTGGCATATGAAAAGCTCTCCCTTTACTCTGTTGGTGAAGAGAGTGGGGTCAATCTTCCCAACTTCGAAACCACGATCATCTAACAACTCCCTAAGGTGCTCATACCAAGCACGAGGTGCTTGTTTGAGACCATAGAGAGCCTTGTCAAGTTTGTAAACGTGGTTGGGAAAGTTGAGATTCTCGAACCCCGGAGGTTGCTTAACATATACCTCCTCTTTTAGTGGACCATTCAAGAAAGCACTTTTCACATCCATTTGTTGCAATTTGAAATTGTGTGAGGATGCATAAGCAAGGAGGATACGGATGGACTCAAGGCGAGCCACGGGCGCGTAGGTTTCATCAAAGTCAATGCCTTCAACTTGGGTGTAACCTTGAGCGACCAATCTTGCCTTGTTCCTAATGACAATGCCATTCTCATCTTGCTTGTTCTTGAAAATCCACTTGGTGCCAATAACATTGTGGCAATCCTTGGGTTTCTCAACCAATCTCCAAACTTTGTTGCGCTCAAAGTTATTGAGCTCATCATGCATAGCTTCAACCCAATCGGAGTCCTCAAGAGCTTCATACACTTTCTTAGGCTCCACCATAGAGATATGAGCGTGATGCTCACAAAAATGAGCCAATTGCCTTCTAGTGGATCTTCTAGTTTGAACATCCTCCAAGACCTTGTCATCTTGGGCATCAATTAGCTTCAAAGCTCTTCTTATCCTTTTGATGCGACGGGCTTCGATCTCCTCATTATTGCGAGGAGGAAACACTTGATCATCTTGATCATTTGGGTCCCCATCTTGACCATTATGGCCTTGATCATCAACATCATCATCAACAATATCTTCAATACTAGCTTCAACTTGAGAAGAGGATGACGAGGATGATTGATCTTGGCCTTGATCTTGACTCGCATTAGTGAGAGGAGTGGGTACGACTTGCGGAGTCACTTGATCAACGAGAGGAGGGTCTTGAATATGTTCTCGGTTAGGTGTAGTAGGTGGCTCCTTGGCTTGATCTTCAAATGTAGAGGAGGGCTCCACTTGGGTAGAGCATAGTCCTTCTCGAGTCGCCATAAGGTGTCCCTCGATGGGGCGGAAGAATCCCACACCCATCCTTCCTATGGCTTCTTGAGGCATTTCAACATCTACATTTGAAACATGAAATTGCGCCACTTGGGAGCCGTCATTTTCCTCGAAAACCACACTACAAGATTCTATGACAATCCGTGAGGCTTTGTCATAGACTCTATAAGTGTGGGATTCGGCACCGTAACCAACAAAGATACCTTCAATAGTTTTGGATTGAAATTTCGACAACCTAATACCCTTGATCAAATAAAAGCACTTACAACCGAATACACGGAAGTAGGATACGTTGGGCTTGTTGCCGGTGAGGATCTCATATGGGGTCTTGCACAAGCCTTTGCGGATGTAGAGGCGGTTGGAGGAGTGGCATGCGGTGGATACGGCCTCGGCCCATAAATATTGGGGAGAAGAGTACTCCGCCAACATGGTCCTTGCCATATCCAAGAGAGTGCGATTCTTCCTTTCGGCAACACCATTTTGTTGAGGAGTGTAAGTGGCGGAGTATTGGTGACGAATGCCTTCTTCACTAAGAAATTCATTCAATGTATAGTTCTTGAACTCCGATCCATTATCACTCCTAATAGCCATGATTTGCACATTGTGTTGACGTTGCACTTCGTTGGAGAAATCGATGATGGTTTGTTGAGTCTCACTCTTGCACTTGAAGAAATAAACCCAAGTGTATCTTGAATAATCATCGACAATCACCAAGCAATACTTCTTGCCGCCAAGACTTGCCTCGGGCACGGCACCAAAGAGATCAACATGGAGAAGCTCCAAGATCCTCTTTGATGAGATAATAGTCTTGGCCTTGTGCACAATGTCATGCATCTTCCCTTCAACACACGACCTACAAACGCGATCCTTTGCAAAGGAAACATTTTCTTTTAGTCCAACAATAAGGCCACTTTTGTGAAGACTTTGCAAAGTTCTCATGTTGACATGGGATAGCCGGCGATGCCATAACCATCCCAAGTCCGCCTTCCCGAAAAGACACATTGCTTGAGTGTTGGTTGACTTAGAAAAGTCTACCACATACAACTCATTTTCAACATGTCCCACGTGAGCGACGTCAAGAGTCTTGCTCCTCAAAAGGACCACAATATCACCATCAAAGAAGACGGAGAACCCCATCTTACTAAGAGAGCGGACAGAAAGTAAATTGTAACCAAGGGATTCGACAAGCATGACGTTCACGATAGTGATATCGGGAGCCACCACAACCTTGCCAAACCCGGATACCTTAGACTTGGACGAGTCCCCATAAGTGACGGTTGCTTGGATGTCATTTGGTCGCAACTCCGTCACAAGTTCTTTGCTTCCGGTCATATGATTAGTGCATCCACTATCAAGAATCCATTTAGTTCCACCGGAAGCATAGTCCTGCAAGAGATCATTGACTAGAGTTAGGACCCGAGTTAGGTCCCTTCATGTTAGCAACAAGGGTCTTTGGAACCCATATAGTGTAGTCAATAAACCCCTCAATTGGACCAACATATTTAGCTTGCACAACACCATAATAATCAACATATAAGAAATGGTGTGGGTTGTTAGTTCCCGCGGAGGAGCTACGAGTAGTGTTGTCCCTAATGACAATACCACCCGAAGCACCATGCTTGTTCTTCTTCTTGTTCTTCTTCTTCTTGTTCCTTTTCTTGGCTACATAGCCAAGACCTTGCTTGCCCACTTGTTGCCTTGGAACACTCAATTGTGGTCTAGAAATGACCGCATTAGAGCTTGGGGCAACCACTTGTGGGGTGGCAAGCACCACCTTTTCAACTTGAGTGCTCTTGCCCTTGAGCCTTGCTAGCTCATCCTTCAACCTAGCATTTTCTTCAATAACATTTGCATGATCACAAGAAGTAGTAGAAGTGCTAGGATGGTTAGATTGAGTAAGTTGAGTTTGAAGTTGTTCATGTAACTCTTTGAGGGATGAGTGTTGGCTTTCCAAAGCTTTGTGAGCAATGGTTAGCTTTTCAAACTCCTCGGTTAGTTTACCATGACCAACCCCAAACTCTACTTTATCCTTTTTAGCCTTTCTATATTTAGCAATAGCAAGATCACATTCCTTAATGATTTTAGAGACAAGTTCATTATGAGTGGTTTCAATAGTTTCAAGTTCATCCTCTAGAGAAACTCTACCATCATGCTCTTCTTCAAGAGTCATTGAGAGAGATGCAATTTCATCCGCATCCCTTCTCTCAATCTCACCTTTCTTCTCAAGGGCCTCTTGGGCCTCTCCCAATTGCCTCATGAGATGCTCAAAGTACTTCTTGGTCTCCCCTTGCATGTTAGACATAAAACGGTCCAAGGAGGCTCTTTCCTCTTCTTCTCTAAGACAAGCAATATGTTCTAGTTCACTAGGGGTCTTAGAGTTAGGAGAAGATGATACCTCCGTGGCCTTAGCCATGAAGCACTTGGCATCGCGTTGAGGAAGATTTTCATTGGGGGATTCAAAGAGAGATGACGAAGATGGAGTGGAAGCAATAGCTAGAGCGGCCACTTCACTTGTGGTTTCTTCTTCTTCATCACTCCCGGAATCATACTCCTCTTGAGTCAAGAGCACAAACTTGGTAGGGGTCTTCTTGTTGAAAGGTTTCTTCTTGAAATGCGGTTTCTTGTATTCAACCTTGGACTTGTCCTTGCGGATGAGCTTGCCGCTATGGTTCTCTCTATTCTCATAGGGGCACTCCGCAATGAAGTGGTACTTGTCTTGGCAATTGAAGCAAGATCTCATTATTTTAGCCCCATCATTACCATAGCGAGACTTGGTCTTCTCCTCAACAAACTTCTTGCCTTTTGGGGGATTGTTCCAAAACTTTTGCACGGTGAGAGCTATTAGATCCTTTAGGACGGGATCATATTCTTGTTCCTTCAATGGAGGCAATGCTTCTTCACCATCTTCATCATTCTCAACTTCTCTTGCCAACACCTTGGCCTTCAAAGCAACGGAAGCTCCTTGATGCATCCCAATGGCCCTAGCACGGTTGTCAAGAGCATTCTTGGTTTGCACTTTGTAGGAGCTCAATTCTTGCATGACTTGGGTAGAGGTCATGGTGGAGAAATCATGTCTCCCTTGAATGCTCTTCATATCCGTGCCCTCAAAAGGCATCACGGCAATTATGAACTTCCTCTTGATCCAAGCATCATCAATATGTGTTGCACCCGCATTAGAGAAAGCGGTGGCAAGAGATTTGAGCCTCCGATACATGTCAACGTGATCTTCTCCATCACGCATGAAAAATCCTTCGGCCTCATTGGTCAAGGTGTCATAGCGATTTCTTTGCATGCTTTCATTTCCAACAAACATGAGGACAAGTGCATCCCATGTCTCTTTGGCGGTGGAGAAGTGTTGAAGGTGCGGCATGTGATTGGGGCCCACGGCTTGATGAAGGATGGATAAAGCGGTGTAATTGAGTTGGCAATCTACAACCTCTCTTCTTGTGAGATTCTTGGGATCATATGGCTTGTATCCATCACGAGTGATTCTCCAAAGATCTATACAAGAAGAGTTCAAGTGAGCCTCCATGTAGTATTGCCATTCACGAAAAGAATATGCATCAATTTTAGGTGGATCTCCCCTAGGAATTATATGAGGAAAAGGGATGGGAGGATCGGGAGAATATTGGCCTTCAACGGCATGATATCCTTCCTTTCCACTCGCACCCTTCTTAGCGGATTGTTCGGCGGAAGCAGTTTTAAGTGGTTCACCATCAACCCCTTTCTTGGCACCCTCCGTTTCCGGAGGGGATGAGTCGACCACCTCCGGTTCCTTGGCTTTGAGGAGTGTTGTCATGAGTAGACGCAACTCCTCAAATTTAGTGTCTATGGATGAGGTCAATGATTCTCTCAAAGCATTGAGATCATTCATGGACACATTTCCTTCGGACGGAGCGTCATCTACCTCATCACCCATACTTAAACTCTTAGGCGGTTAAGCCCGATAGAAGAGCCGAGGCTCTGATACCAATTGAAAGTAAAGTATAGGCACCTAGAGGGGGGGGGGTGAATAGGTGCTACGGCAAATTTTAATTTTTCTCAAATTTAGGCTTGACAAGAAAGGTAAATTCTCTAGATAGTGCAACTAGTGATGAATTTACCTATATGACAATACAAGCAATCAAAGCAACAAGTACAAGTAAGTAAAGAGAGGGAGGAACGAGGTAACCGATGGAAGCACACGGAGACACGATGTATTTCCGAGTTCCTCCTTTTTAGGGGAGTACGTCTCGTTGGAGAGGTGTGAGCTCGCCACAAAGGCCTACTCAACGCCACTAAGGCTTCACCCTATTCTCCGATGATCTTCGCCACAAAGGCCTAGTTCACCTTCCACTATAGAACCCCTTTGAGGCGGGGATCAAATCCTTTACAAACAACTTGGGGCACACACCCACAACTTAATTGGGGGCTCCCAACTCTTCTTGAATCACCAACAAGAAACAAGAAGCCTAGGTTCTCCACAAGAGGAAACCCTAGGCAAGATCCCTCGAGCTAGAGAGGGGGAAATGAAGAACGGGTTGGTGAAGATGTAGATCCGGTGGTCCTCCTTCAATCCTCAAAGAATCAACGAGTTTGGGTGGAGGAGGAGGGAGATCTTGCTAGTGGGTGAGCTCCATTAATGGTGTCTTCAATGCTGGGAAGAGCTAACCCTTGGAGAGAGAAGTGAAGCTCTATTTATAGCCTCCAAGAAAACTAGCCGTTTTGGGCCAGATTTCGACCAGCCCGGAATGGTCCGGAATTTTCCGGACCCCCGGAATATTCCGGAGCAATCCGGATGCCACCCGAGCAATTCGCCGTTGTGGCCGGAATGGCCCTCGGAATATTCCGGATGCCAACAGAACAATTCTCCGTTGCGGCCGGAATGGCCCCGGAAAATTCCGGCTGCCGGAATCTTCCGGAATATTCCGGATAGCAACAGAGCAATTTCCCATAGTGGCCGGAATAATCCGGAACCATTCCGGATGCCCGGAATTTTCCGGCCTTTCCTTTGAAACTCAGTTCAAGGCCAGAAAAGTTCCATTGATCTTCGAATTCTTCACCATTTCTTTGACACCGTATACGTGCTGATTTAAGACCAACCTTTTAACAAAATAGCACATACGGTTAGCAACTTCTTTATGTTGTTAACAAACACACAAAACAGTGAGATATCGAGAATGCACTTTCACGGGGCCTACCTGCACCCGCATCTCAATATGAGTAGGCCAACACGTAAACGTGTGACAACCATCCTCTACTATTCATCGTCTGTGAAACCATCCGATAGGAATCCGAATACTTCCATTGACGTACTTCATAACATACACACATGGTACGTCAACGACATTTGAACAAGTGATATCACAACAAATCTCTAAGACACAAAGAAATAGAAATAAGTGGCAAAAGCTCTCACTAGAGCAGAGATAGCAAATACAGTCATACAGAGGACACATGTCCCAACAAGTCATCATTACATCACAGCGGAAACAAACAAAGTGTCTGAGTACAGACAAGATCCAAATAGGCCTAAGAGGCCGGAAACGAAAAGAACGGAGCCCATCCACGAAGTCTCGGATCCTGCCCGGGTCCGCTATCTACTCGTCAACAACTTCGTCATACTCCACGTAGTAGCCACCATGGGGATCCTCGAAACGTAGTCTGCAGAACACGCAGCCCCAAAGGGGTCAGTACAGACGAGTACTGGCAAGCAAGACGCACAAGATACCAAAGTGTACCCGACAACACCAAGTACAGATGCTTTGGGTTCAACGGAAGATAGGTGATACAAGGAAGCGGCAGCGGGCTGCGCTAACCAACTACAGAGACACGCTACAACATCCGGCTAAAAGAAAGGGATAAGATAGCGTATCGGAGCCAACTACCACTAACCTCAAACAAACCCATCCTGGATCTCGCCCCTTATCCAAAGAAGCAATCCGAGGATAACTCACACAGTTGAATTAATGAAGGTTCAGGTTATTGTGTCAATATGCCTATTACTAGTAAAATTATTATTCATTAGGTGTAAGTTGTCTGAGTACTTGTTAGCCAGCACTTTCACCAAGTCGTCACATAACCGCGGACAACACGGCTTCTCGAGAAGATTCATCCCTGCAGGGTGTGCTCCAGTACCCGTACACACTCGAGCCACCAACTAAAACTCAGGTGGACTCAACACGACTCGAACCATCTCTACAACCTGTCCTAGGAGCCACGGAGCTATAAGGTCCCGGCCAGTCCGACCTAACCTAAGCGCAAGGGTGAAAACCACACCCCCCGGCACCACAGGCCTCGCCCTATATGCATCATCATCATCATAATCATCAACCATGGGCGCGACCCATTCATGCGTATGCGCAAATGGAACACCCGAACTAAGTGTGGCTCTTCGGACAAACTGCGGATCAGGTCAAAGTCGAGGGGGGTTCCATACGACCACCCGGATGCGGTGAGCACGCTCATCATGGATCAGAGGACAAGACCCTTTTCCTAATTAGGGTCGACACTAGCAGGCTTCAAAACCCTAACCCGGGCCTCCTGCCGGTGCCTTATCATCAAATTATTATTACCCCAAACATTAACATGATATTGATTATAACAAGCCCAGCTATCAAACTAAACAGGTGATAAGATAAATGACAACAAGACTCGAACACAACAAACCTAAGCATGATACTACGACACAGGCTAACAAACAACAGGGTTGTAGGTGTGGGGGTGAGGCTATATTCATGGCTGCAGGATGACATGTGATAGGATCGGAACACAAGCAACGAATCATAAGGCTAGCAGATTAGACAACGGAAAGTATCGGTATCAAGTGTGGAAAGGACACAATGGTTCATGTGAGTGAATACTTGCCTGCAAACTCAGTAGCCTGGTACTGGGCTAACTCCTCTGAAGTAGTATCGTAAACCTCGTCTGTCTCAACGTCGTCGTCTATTCGAGAAGAAGCAAACAAACAACGAAGAGAGACAACAATCAATAACATGGCATAATGCACAAACATGGGATGATGCATGACAATTTAATTGATGCATCAAAGATAAGCTAGTTGACATGGTAAACATATTTAAATGGGCCCATATGCAATTTGGGTTGCATATAGAAAGCTCATGAATTAAGGTTGAATTAAGTGATCTACAAATAACCATCATGTGAAAGTTGATTAGAATGATGCATGGATGATGAAAACAATAAGAAAACAACAATAGCTTCAATTTGATATGTTGTTTACCAAGTTTGGAATTTTATTTATTAAGTTATGAAATTTGGCTTCTTCAGTGAGTTACACAACATTTATTGTTTTCACCCATTTTAAAGGTTCAAAACATATAACAAAATTCATATTTGGAATGAACACAAAATTTTAGATGGAATACATATTTCATTTGTTGAAAATGGATTTAAAATGAGCAAGTTATTAATTTGACAATTTTAAATGCCTTAATTAAGAAACAGTTGTTTTCAGCAATTTAATTTATTTAAAACAGAACACAAAGTTGATATTTGCAAAGTTCATGAAAAATGGAATGGAAAACATATTTGGTTTGTTGAATTTGGAAATTCTATGCCCAAGTTATGAATTTTGCAATTTAAAAGGTGTAATTAAAGTATTGAATTATTACTCCAATTTTAATTAGGAAAAACAGTGAACAAATTGTATTGAAAAGGTTGAAAACATGTATAAAATGTTTCAATGAACATTTTGAGCTATTGAACATAATTTTTGGATCATTATTGAATTTATTATGCATTTTTCCATAACCATTTTTATTATGCCCTTTTTAGTAAACAGAAGGAAACATGTTCAAATTTAATTCAATTGTGACCAAATAAAATACCACTGTGTAGAGTTTGTTAAGACAAATTTTTAGAGCCCAAGTTTGCTCAATTTGGGTGAACCAAACTCAAGTTATGAATTCCCAAAGTTTCCAATTTTTATTGCATTTTCTGTATTTAATTATTTAATGCAAAATTTATTACAGAAACATGTTGCAACTTTGTGACTAAATGAAAGAGCACAAGATTCTGAATCCACAGAAACTTGAATCATTGAAATTGGAGCAATTTTCAATTTGTTATGGATTTTACAAATAAAGCCTCAGATCTGTTTTTCTGGATTTCGGGAAAAAAAGAAAAAGGCAGAAAAAAGGGTGGCTTTTGCTACTCGGGGGGAATTCGAACTCGGGTCAACTGGGTGCGCGCGCGGTTTGCTAGCCAGTTGGGCTGCTGTTCGATTCGTGTTAGGACTAGAGCGCACAAGTTTTTTAGGTGGGGTTTGCGGATGGACTGCCGAAACTGAACGTCGAGGAAACGATCGATGGCGACGACGGAAGGCGAGGTGCTGCTGACGTGCGCGCGGGACGCTAGGCGTGCGCTCGAGGAGGGGAAAGGAGAGGAGGGAGAGGGGAGAGGAGAGAGGGGAGAGGGCATGCTCACCGTGGGCTCGGCGAGCGGTACATGCGACAGAGAAAGGAGAGGGAGGGCGACGTCGACGGCGGCTAAACACGGACGGCGCGGTGGCTCTGCCGCCTCCCAGGCTCCTCCCTGGAAGCGAATTGGAAGAGGGCGACGAGGGCTTTCCGTTCCCGCCATCGCGTGGGTTTGTCGGCGAGCGTAGCGGCGGCGGTGGAGAGCTCAACCTCCGGCCATGGAGGTGTTACAGAGGTTCAGAAAAGCTCTAGGAATTCGACAGGGAAGGGAAGAGGAAAAGGGAGAGGGTGGCGGCGGCTTGAGGAGGAAGAGAGGTGAGAGGGAGCTAGGGTTTCGGTGGGGAGAGGGGGTAGAAATAGAGGAGGTGGAGAGGGAGCAGGTGGAGGTGGGGTGCGTGCGCTGCTGTCTTTCCACGTGAGCGTACGGAGGAAGAAGAGAAGGGAGGTGGGCTGGGGAGCGTAGGTGGTTGGGCCGGCCCAGGTGGCTGCCTCCCCATTCCTTTTTTTTCTTTTGTTTTTTTTTGTAGAATTGGAAAGAAGAGAAAAAGGAAAGGCTTTGAACAAGTTTTTGAGTTTCAAAATTCATGAAATTAATTTCTATTGATTAAGCATTGTAAATGCCCAGTTGCATGATGTTTTGTTTTCAAAAAATTTAAATATATTTGGATGTTTGAATTCTAATTGAATTTGAGTGAATTTTGCAATAATTGAAAATATTGAAAATTTAGCAAGTTAATTATTTGGAAATTCAAGTTTATTGGAAACAAATAAATGGTTTGATTTGAATGTTTTATTTGAAAAAGTTGTAACAGACCAAGTGTGAAATAAAATGATTTGAAATTCAAACTCAACACATGAATGCATTATGATGACATGATGCACTTGAAACAAAAACAAGAAACAAACATTCTAAGTTGGGAGTTTTTCATACTTGGGATGTTACAAAACGCCCCCCCTTGAAGGAATCGCGCCCCGAGATTCCTACTGAGAAGAGAAAAGGTCCGGATACTTCTTGCGAAGATCCTCTTCGGTCTCCCACGTTGCCTCTTTATCGGAATGATGAGACCACTGCACTTTTAAGAACTTGGTGCTCTTGTTGCGAGTTTTGCGCTCGGCCTCATCTAGAATGCGAATAGGGTGCTCCTCATAAGAGAGGTCTTCTTGCAGTTCAATGGAATCATGATCAACTGCACGACCTGGGTCTTTGAAGCACTTCTTGAGCTGTGACACGTGAAAGACAGTCGTGCACCTTGGATAGCTTTTCTGGAAGTTCAAGACGATAGGCATTTTCTGCACGCCTTGAGAGAATGTTGAAGGGACCAATATAACGTGGAGCAAGCTTTCCCTTGACACCAAAACGATGAGTGCCTCTTAGAGGAGTGACACGGAGGTAGGCCTTATCACCAGCTGCATAGACCATATCTCTGTGTTTGCTGTCATAGTAGCTTTTCTGACGAGACTGAGCAATCTTGAGATTATCACGAATGATGCGGACTTTCTCTTCGGCCTCCTTAACAATGTCAGGGCCTAAGAGTGAACGTTCACCAGCTCCAGACCAATTGATTGGACTCCTGCATCTGCGGCCATAGAGAGCCTCAAATGGTGCCATGCCTAGGCTTGCCTGGAAGCTGTTATTGTAGGAGAATTCAGCATATGGAAGACATTCCTCCCATTTCATGCCAAAAGAGAGACCACATGCTCTGAGCATATCCTCGAGAATCTGATTGACTCTTTCGACTTGCCCTTGAGACTGAGGGTGATAAGCTGTGCTGAACAGAAGCTTGGTGCCCAAGGCTTCTTGAAAGCTTTTCCAGAAATGAGAAGTGAAGATGCTTCCACGGTCTGAGCTGATTTCCAACGGAACACCATGAAGAGGAACAATCTTTGCTGTGTAGAGCTCTGCTAACTGACTAGCTGAGATTGTCTCTTTGACAGGAAAGAAGTGAGCTACTTTAGTGAGTCGATCAATGACAACGAAGATTGCATCGTTGCCCCTCTTGGACTTTGGAAAACCAGTGACGAAGTCCATTTCAATCATGTCCCACTTCCATTCAGGAATTTTCAGAGGTTGGAGAAGACCCGCTGATTTCTGATGAACTGCTTTGACACGTTGACAAACATCGCATTCAGAGACATATTTAGCAATTTCACGCTTCATGCCAGACCACCAATACATTGTTTTTACATCCTGGTACATCTTTGTACTTCCAGGGTGTATGGAAAGAGGAGTATCATGAGCCTCCTTGAGAATCACATCTTTCAGGCTTTGGATTTCGGGAACTGCCATGCGTCCTTGGAAAAACACTGTTCCCTTGTCATCAATTGAGAAGCACTCATACTTCACATTGCCTGCTTTGATGTTCTTTGCGATCTTCTTGATCTCAGCATCACGAAGTTGTTCAGAACGAATCTTGTCCTCAAGCGTTGGACTGGCTGTCAAGTTTGCAAGATAGCCTTGAGGAACAAGTCCAAGATTCAGCTTTTGGAATTCTTCGTGAAGAGGAGGTTGGCTTTTCATGATCATGAGATTGTTGCAATAGGACTTGCGACTGAGAGCGTCGGCCATTACATTAGCCTTGCCTGAAGTGTCGGAAATGGTGAGATCGAAGTCTTTGATCTTCTCAATCCATCTCCTTTGTCTGAGTTTCAGATCTGGCTGACTGAAGATGTACTTTAGACTGTTGTGGTCAGAAAAGATCTCAATGCAATTACCCAACAAGTATTGTCTCCATTTCTTGAGGGCAAAGACAACTGCTGCAAGCTCAAGGTCATGAATAGGATAGTTGAGCTCATGTGTGTTCAACTGGCGAGAAGCATAAACCACAACTTGACGTTCTTGCATGAGAACTGCACCTAGAACTTGGAGAGAAACATCACATAATATTTGGAAAGGTTTGGAAGGATCTGGGCCAACCAGAACTGGTGTACAAGTGAGTTTAGTCTTCAGGAGATTGAAGCTTTCATCACATTGTGGAGACCAGACGAACTTCTTGTCCTTCTTTGTGAGGTCAGTGAGAGGTTTGGCAATCTTGGAGAAGTTTTGGACGAAGCGACGACAATAGCTAGCCAAACCAAGAAAACTTCTGACTTGCTTCACCGTTTTAGGCGGTTTCCATTCAACAATGGCCTTAACCTTTTCTGGGTCAATAGCTATGCCCTTGGCAGATATGACATGACCAAGGTAAGTGACTTCAGAAATCCAGAACTCACATTTGGAAAACTTGGCATAGAGGCGATGCTCGCGAAGCTTCATGAGGATGAGACGAAGATGTTCTTCATGCTCTTTCTCGGATTTTGAGTAGACAAGAATGTCATCAAGATATACCACAACGAACTTGTCGAGGTATTCATGGAAGACAGAGTTCATGAGTCGAGAGAAAGTCGCCGGTGCATTGGTGAGACCAAAGGACATGACGGTGTATTCATAGCGACCGAAGCGAGTGACAAAGGCTGTCTTTGGAACATCCTCTTTTCTGATCTTTATTTGATGGTAACCCATTCTCAAATCCAACTTGGATAATATAGAGGCTCCAACAAGTTGATCAAAGAGATCATCGATGCGAGAAATTGGATATTTTTTCTTGATGGTTTTCTCGTTAAGAGGACGATAGTCAACAACGAGTCTCTTTGTTTGATCCTTCTTTGCCACAAAGAGAGTTGGGCATCCCCAAGCCGAGGAACTAGGTTGAATGTAACCTTTTTCCATGTACATATCGATTTGCTCCTTCAACAACTTTAGTTCAGGAGGAGCTATCTTGTATGGATACTTGGAGATTGGAGCAGTGCCTGGTTCAAGTTCGATGACGAACTCAACAGCTCTGTCAGGAGGCATTCCTGGCAATTCTTCTGGAAAGACATCGGGGAAGTCACAAACCACCGGAACAGTTTCAATAGATGGTAGGGGATTTGCATTGAGAGTGTAGAGTTGAACAACTGGATTTTCAGCATGGAAGTAGACTATCTGGCCAGAAGGGTGTGTGATTTTGACAGACTTAGCAGGACAATCAATGACTGCTTTGTTGGCTACCAGCCAATCCATCCCAAGAATGACATCAATATCTGAAGAGTGGAGAGCTATCAGAGATGCCTGGAATGGAAGGTTTCCAATTGTGATCTCGATGTTCTGGCTAACTTTATTGCTTTGCCAGCTAGATCCCGGTGATTTCACTAGGAGAGGGATAGACAATTGTTCCAAGTTGATTTTACTGGTGTTTGCAAAGTTTTGAGAGATGAAAGAGTGTGAAGCACCAGAATCGAACAAGACTTTAGCACGAAACGAGTTCACAAGAAGTGTGCCCATTACAACCTCTGGAGATTCTTCTGCTCCCTGGGCCTTGACATGGTTCACCTTGACGGTTCTCACGCCAAGGTCGTTGCTGTTGTAGCAACCCAACGGAGGACCACGTATTCTTGTCGGGGTCGACCTGTGGCGAGGTGGAGGTGGAAAGAGGTGCCTTTGCGGACACTTATCGGAATAGTGGCCCGGCTGTCCACACTTGTAGCATGTAACAACAGAACGAGGAGTTGTTGGACCTGGCTGAGATGGAGCACCTCCTGAAGATACCACTGGGGTGGGAGGGCGGGCAAGAAATCCTGCCGGGCTTGGCAAACAGATGGGCGGTGTTGGAGTGGTATATGGAACCCAAACTCTTCGTTTTTGTGGAGGCATGATAGCTTTTGAGAGATTAGCCTGTTCACGAGAGTGCTTACGAGATTCCTCAACCAACTTGCGCCCATGCTCTTCATTTAGAGCGATGTTGATGAGGTCCTCAAAATTCTTGGCCTTGACGTTGGTGAGAGCATACTTGAGTTCCGGGTTGAGACCCCTGCGGAACTTTGCCATCTTTTTCGCTTCCGTGGAGACTTCATCTCCGGCGTAGCGATCCAGGCGATTGAACTCTCTTTGGTATTCGAGAACGTCCAAATTGCCTTGTGTGAAAGAATATAATTCCTCACGCATTCTCTCCATGAGCCCATCGGGAATGTGATGGCGCACGAAGGCTTGCTTGAAATCCTCCCATGTGATTGCCACACTAGGACCTCTCATTTCTTGGAAGTTCTCCCACCAAGACATGGATTGTCCACGGAGAAGGTAGGTCACGTAAGGAACACGGTCCTCGTCAGCCACATGAGCTACCATAAGAGTACGGTTCATTTCATGGAGCCAGTCATCAGCATCCAATGACTCGGAGGAGGTATCAAACGTGCGCGGATTGAGCTCAAGGAACTCCCGAATAGACACCCGGGTGTTGCCATTACTCCCAAGGTCTTGGTTCTGCTACATCTGCCTTATAACTTGTGTCATCTGAGACTTTCCCCATCTCAGGTGGCAGTGTGGGTTCTTCGTCAGCACTCTCCATCCTGAAGAGGATACCAAGGTTAACGCACTAATCGGATAACAAAATCCCATATAAGTGCTTAAAAGGATTACTTCAGATGGTAAGTCGACAACATAGAACAAGGATGGAGGTTAACAATGGATCAACAGATAAGTTGTTACAACGGAAGAGAAGATTTGTGAAGGACGATATCGAAGCAACAACTGGGAAACAGGAGACCACAAACACCTGAGGTACTACGGAAAAACCCATCTGGGCTTCTAGAGGATCAATATCTACTGCTTAAGGAATAGAGGATCTGCTTCCGGGGCTTATTTGCCACCATTCTCAATCGTGAGTAGGCAACACGAAAATCGTGTCACAACCACCTCCATTCCTATGGTCTAGTAGATATAACCATCCTCGAGAAACCAGGATACGTGAAATCCTAACTTGAAAGTTTAGATGAGAAGAGAAAACAACGTTGCACTTCCTTACTAGAAAAAGGGAGGGTGGGTGGGGAAAGAAATAAAAGAACAGAATTCCTACTCTCACGTTTCATTTTTCCTATATAGCTACAAAATAGTTTCTAGACTCAACTGCGACCAGTAAAAGGGATCCTACAGGCAGACAGGCTCTAATACCATTTGTCGCACCCGGACTTATAGAGGATACACACAGCCCGCTAAATAGTATATAATTGGCTTACGGGGCCTACCTGCACCCGCATCTCAATATGAGTAGGCCAACACGTAAACGTGTGACAACCATCCTCTACTATTCATCGTCTGTGAAACCATCCGATAGGAATCCGAATACTTCCATTGACATACTTCATAACATACACACATGGTACGTCAACGGCATCTGAACAAGTGATATCACAACAAATCTCTAAGACACAAAGAAATAGAAATAAGTGGCAAAAGCTCTCACTAGAGCAAATATAGCAAATACAGTCATACAGAGGACACATGTCCCAACAAGTCATCATTACATCACAGCGGAAACAAACAAAGTGTCTGAGTACAGACAAGATCCAAATAGGCCTAAGAGGCCGGAAACGAAAAGAACGGAGCCGATCCACGAAGTCTCGGATCCTGCCCGGGTCCGCTATCTACTCGTCAACAGCTTCGTCATACTCCACGTAGTAGCCACCATGGGGATCCTCGAAACGTAGTCTGCAGAACACGCAGCCCCAAAGGGGTTAGTACAGACGAGTACTGGCAAACAAGACGCACAAGATACCAAAGTGTACCCGACAACACCAAGTACAGATGCTTTGGGTTCAACGGAAGATAGGTGATACAAGGAAGCGGCAGCGGGCTGCGCTAACCAACTACAGAAACACACTACAACATCCGGCTAAAAGAAAGGGATAAGATAGCGTAACGGAGCCAACTACCACTAACCTCAAACAAACCCATCCTGGATCTCGCCCCTTATCCAAAGAAGCAATCCGAGGATAACTCACACAGTTGGATTAATGAAGGTTCAGGTTATTGTGTCAATAAGCCTATTACTAGTCAAATTATTATTAATTAGGTGTAAGTTGTCTGAGTACTTGTTAGCCAGCACTTTCACCAAGTCGTCACATAACCGCGGACAACACGGCTTCTCGAGAAGATTCATCCCTGCAGGGTGTGCTCCAGTACCCGTACACACTCGAGCCACCAACTAAAACTCAGGTGGACTCAACACGACTCGAACCATCTCTACAACCTGTCCTAGGAGCCACGGAGCTATAAGGTCCCGGCCAGTCCGACCTAACCTAAGCGCAAGGGTGAAAACCACACCCCCCGGCACCACAGGCCTCGCCCTATATGCATCATCATCATCATAATCATCAACCATGGGCGCGACCCATTCATGCGTATGCGCAAATGGAACACCCGAACTAAGTGTGGCTCTTCGGACAAACTGCGGATCAGGTCAAAGTCGAGGGGGGTTCCATACGACCACCCGGATGCGGTGAGCACGCTCATCATGGATCAGAGGACAAGACCCTTTTCCTAATTAGGGTCGACACTAGCAGGCTTCAAAACCCTAACCCGGGCCTCCTGCCGGTGTCTTATCATCAAATTGTTATTACCCCGAACATTAACATGATATTGATTATAACAAGCCCATCTATCAAACTAAACAGGTGATAAGATAAATGACAACAAGACTCGAGCACAACAAACCTAAGCATGATACTACGACACAGGCTAACAAACAACAGGGTTGTAGGTGTGGGGGTGAGGCTATATTCATGGCTGCAGGATGACATGTGATAGGATCGGAACACAAGCAACGAATCATAAGGCTAGCAGATTAGACAACGGAAAGTATCGGTATCAAGTGTGGAACGTACACAATGGTTCATGTGAGTGAATACTTGCCTGCAAACTCAGTAGCCTGGTACTGGGCTAACTCCTCTGAAGTAGTATCGTAAACCTCGTATGTCTCAACGTCGTCGTCTATTCGAGAAGAAGCAAACAAACAACGAAGCGAGACAGGCAATCAATAACATGGCATAATGCACAAACATGGGATTATGCATGACAATTTAATTGATGCATCAAAGATAAGCTAGTTGACATGGTAACATAATTAAATGGGCCTATATGCAATTTGGATTGCATATGGAAAGCCCATGAATTAAGGTTGAATTAAATGATCTACAAATAACCATCATGTGAAAGTTGATTAGAATGATGCATGGATGATGAAAACAATAAGAAAACAACAATAGCTTCAATTTGAAATGTTGTTTACCAAGTTTGGAATTTTATTTATTAGGTTATGAAATTTGGCTTCTTAAGTGAGTTACACAAGCATTTGTTGTTTTCACCAATTTTAAAGGTTCAAAACAGATAACAAAATTCATATTTGGAAAGAACACAAAATTTTAGATGGAAAACATATTTCATTTGTTGAAAATGGATTTAAAATGAGCAAGTTATTAATTTGACAATTTTAAATGCATTAATTAAGAAACAGTTGTTTTCAGCAATTTAATTTATTTAAAACAGAACACAAAGTTGATATTTGGAAAGTTCATGAAAAATGGAATGGAAAACATACTTGGTTTGTTGAATTTGGAAATTTTATGCCCAAGTTATGAATTTTGCAATTTAAAAGGTGTAATTAAAGTATTGAATTATTGCTCCAATTTTAATTAGGAAAAACAATGTACAAATTGTATTTAAAAGGTTGAAAACATGTATAAAATGTTTCAATGAACATTTTGAGCTATTGAACATAATTTTTGGATCATTATTGAATTTATTATGCATTTTTCCATAACCATTTTTATTATGCCCTTTTTAGTAAACAGAAGGAAACATGTTCAAATTTAATTCAATTGTGACCAAACAAAATACCACTGTGTAGAGTTTGTTAAGACAAATTTTTAGAGCCCAAGTTTGCTCAATTTGGGTGAACCAAACTCAAGTTATGAATTCCCAAAGTTTCCAATTTTTATTGCATTTTCTGTATTTAATTATTTAATGCTAAATTTATTACAGAAACATGTTGCAACTTTGTGACTAAATGAAAGAGCACAAGATTCTGAATCCACAGAAACTTGAATCATTGAAATTGGAGCAATTTTCAATTTGTTATGGATTTTACAAATAAAGCCTCAGATCTGTTTTTATGGATTTCGGGAAAAAAAGAAAAAGGCAGAAAAAAAGGGTGGCTTTTGCTACTCGGAGGACTCGAACTCGCGACCCAGGGGTGCGCTGAACGGGGCTAGCCACTGGGCTGTCGGCTCGGTTGGTGATAGACTGAAGGGGCGTGGGATTTTGAGGTGGGGGGTGCGGCTGGACGAAAACTGAATCACGTTCAGTTAACTGAACGCGATCGGAACAGATCGACGACGGCGATCGCTGTATGCACGCTGCTGCCGTGCGTGTGCAAGAGGGATGCTAGGCGTGCGCTCGAGGAGGGGAAAGGAGAGGAGGGAGAGGGGAGAGGGCGTGCTCACCGTGGGCTCGGCGAGCGGTACAGGCGACAGAGAAAGGAGAGGGAGGGCGACGTCGTCGGCGGCAAAACACGGACGACGCGGTGGCTCTGCCGCCTCCCGGGCTCCTCCCTGGTAGCGAATTGGAAGAGGGCGACAAGGGCTTTCCGTTCCCGCCGTCGCGGAGGTTTGGCGGCGAGCGTAGCGGCGGCGGTGGAGAGCTCAACCTCCGGCCATGGAGGTGTTACAGAGGTTCAGAAAAGCTCCGGGAATTCGACAGGGAAGGCAAGGGGAAAAGGGAGAGGGTGGCGGCGGCTTGAGGAGGAAGAGAGGTGAGAGGGAGCTAGGGTTTCGGTGGGGAGAGGGGGTAGAAATAGAGGAGGTGGAGAGGGAGCAGGTGGAGGTGGGGTGCGTGCGCTGCTGTCTTTCCACGTGAGCGTACGGAGGAAGAAGAGAAGGGAGGTGGGCTGGGGAGCGTAGGTGGTTGGGCCGGCCCAGGTGGCTGCCTCCCCATTCTTTTTTTTGTTGTTTTTTTTGTAGAATTGGAAAGAAGAGAAAAAGGAAAGGCTTTGAACAAGTTTTTTGAGTTTCAAAATTCATGAAATTAATTTCTATTGATTAAGCATTATAAATGCCCAGTTGCATGATGTTTTGTTTTAAATTTTTTTAAATATATTTGGATGTTTGAATTCTAATTGAATTTGAGTGAATTTTGCAATAATTGAAAATATTAAAAATTTAGCAAGTTAATTATTTGGAAATTCAAGTTTATTGGAAACAAATAAATGTTTGATTTGAATGTTTTTTTGAAAAAGTTGTAACAGACCAAGTGTGAAATAAAATGATTTGAAATTCAAACTCAACACATGAATGCATTATGATGACATGATGCACTTGAAACAAAAACAAGAAACAAACATTCTAAGTTGTGAGTTTTTCATACTTGGGATGTTACAGTGGACAAGTCCTGTCAGCCGGACGGCGCGGAGACTTCTCGCCATGGCGTCAGCGGGAACACGGAGGCGTGCTTTGTGTCACAGTAGAGACGTCCCATCATGTACCTTTTAATCATTGTTTACTCGGCTGGGTACCAGTATATAAGGTGCCCAGCCCCCTCCTGCGTGAGGGACGTTACCCCAGAGAGCATTTATTGCACGAGCAAGAGCTAGAGGTAAAGAGAGAAGAGAGTGGCTACTCGGCTGAGAGCCTGATTTGGATTGTGGCTACTCGGACATCACTTATACAGAGAGATATGCAGGAGTAGGGGTGTTACCTTCACACGAGGGCCCCGAACCTGGGTAGATCGAGGTGTTTGCAGTGCTTTTCGTGCGCGTCTACTCGACGTGCGATCCCTCTCCGAATACCTACAACGTCCATCGGCTCCAACTCTTTAGCCATCCCATGGCATCTGTCTTCACCACTCTACGTCACATTAAAATGTCATGTCATCATGAGTGTGCATTGCACCTGTTGTATTCTTGTTGTTTATTGTGTTTCCTTCCGGTGTTGTGTGCTTCGGTAGATCGAGGAGTTGAAGAGCTGTTGCATTTCTTCGACGATTCCTGCTACCTTAGGTAGACCCGGGAGTCGAGGTTCCACCACAATACTTAGATGATCCCTACTTATTTATTATCACCAAGGAAAGTGTAAATCCAATTCTTGAGCATCCCTCTACTCCTATGTTTTCCCTCAAATATTTTATCCACCATAATATTGCATTCGATTCAAATGTTTTGTTATAGTATCCTAGTAGTTGCATTTTGTTCCGGACACCATTACATGTTTCCCTTTATATTATCCATAGTATTGTTGTGTGGCCCGAGATACTTCTCTGCTACTTAATTGCTTAGCTCTGCTAAGTTTAGTGCCTTGGGTCCGATGAATGCATCGTGGTTGGAAGATATTATGTCATGTCCGGATGTGTTGGAGACCGGTTCTCTTTGATTAAAATCGTAACATGCATGGATGAGTTGCCATCGGTGAATGATGGTGTTTTCCCCACTCACGCCCCTAGGAGCGAGTTCTTTACCTCTTGAACCAAGATTGAGCGTGCTTCCATCGGTGGGACATATGGAATCCCTATCGACCAACTAACTCGTGAGGGTGTAGCCTAGGGTCCTCTAGTTTGAGCTTTCCATTTGCGTGTGCGTGAAAAGATGAAAAAATGAACGAGGATGGTGGTGTTTAGGATGTGGCTGCGGGCCAGGGGCTGGCGGGGTCGACTTGGGCCACGACACACTGATGATCCTGGGATAGATTCACGCGAGCCAAAGGTTGTAGCTGCGTCCGCTCTACCGGCCTCGCAAGAAGAGGATGTGATCATGCATGATCAGGCAAGGAGCCAGATGATACTGGTGGTTAAAATTAGTACACCCTTGCAGGGTTAAGTCTTTTCGAAAATACGTGTCCACGGTTATGGACGCTTGGGAATGGACGATAAGATCATAGAGAACTTGAACAATAAAACTTGAGTAGACAGGTGTGATGCTGGATTGGTGGATGCAATGATCAGAAGCTGAAGAAGAGTTACAATTTCTATCTCATTTCAAAACCTTCTTATAGACGTTGCCCAGTTGGGTCTTTTAAAAGAAAACTAACTTTCCGCAAAACAACTACCAAATAGCCTTGCTAAAGCCCCATTCGAGCTAGTAGCTCTAGTAACCTTGCGAGTAACTCATGTACTCACTGTTGCTTTGCTGAATCTTTGTTTATTCCAACAGAGGACTTCTCAGAGTTTTAAGGTGGCTTCTTCGTGGACGTCGACGAGTAGTCTGGGTTTTTCAGGTGGCAGCCTGGGGTGGTTAGGAGCAGGATGGCGCTGACTTGTTTATCTGCAGGCCTCTTAGGCCATATTTTGGTTCTTGTTGTTTAGAACAACTATACCTACTTCCATTTGTTGTAATGTTGGGCCCGTGACCTCTGATTGTATTCTGCTATGTTTCTCTGTTAAGAGTTGAAATATATATGATTTGTGCCATAGAGACTGTGATGTGCCAGATTGTTCTGAGTCTTGATCTCCTAATTATGCAACTTGGTTGGACCCCATGTTATGTCATGACTGAGGGGTTGTGGGCAGCTGATCCATGACCGAGCCGCGCCTGCTGATTTGATTCAGCCTGGGAGTGGTAACCCTAGTAACCTTCAGTCGGGTATCGTAACCGGTGACACCCAGCATTTTTCATACTTCTGAGGTCGGGGCGTTACAAGTTGGTATTAGAGCAGGACTTCCTGTAGGAAACCCTTCTATTGGTCGATGTTGAGTCTTGTGTTGTGAAAACTATTTCTAACCTACAAATGAGTTATGAAAACCCTCTTAGGATTCTTTTTTACTCTTTATCTGGTATCGCTCTATCTCCGAGTCATCTTACCTCTATTTGATTTAAGGTTTTTCTTCTCATCCGTTACTTCAAATATTTAGGTTCACTGGGTTGGTTTCTCCCTCTAGTATACACGTCAGGTCATTTTCCTTCTAGACGATCCAGAGAAATTTCTGTGTTAGAAACACATTACTTTTGATTGCTTGGATGTTTCCCATCTGAGTAGTTCCTCCTTCCTTGTGTTTAGCATAAGGTCTTCAACCGAAGGTCTCTGATTGTGCTAGGATTCTAGAGTGTTCAATCATGTCTGTTTTACTGTGTGATCCTCCCTTGATTCATTATTATCGTTACATGAAGCTGATCTTTAACCCAAGACCATTCCTGTGACTCATGAGTTAATGTTGAACCATTCAGAAGAATGTTAACTTATGTCTCAACATCTAAGGTTCTCTTGATAATGTTTCTTCCTTAAGTTGTTTTCCGACCCTCGTCTGTCAGTGGGAAGCACAGCTACGTTGTGCATTGGTTTTTACCGACACATGTTGCTCGGGTGGTCCGTCAAGTCATTCCTTTGGGATGCGAGGAGAAACAAACTCCAATATCTTGTCTATCTTGACGACCAGGTCAAAGTGTTGTAAATCCATAGAGTTAGATGCCTTGTTAGCTTTTGTTCTATTTTGCCTTGGAATATCACTCTCAATTATCATGAGGTCGTGTTTTGTTTCATGGCCTCCCTAATGCAGTGATGTGGCGATCTGTTATTCTTAGCCATTCTTATTTCTTGTAATTCCAAGGACTCAATTGTGTCGTGTTTCACGCAATTCGTGTAGGTACAAATGTCTCCAAACAAAGTGTAACTACATGAGTTTATTAGTCTCGCTCCTCTTTTGAGGGTCGAACATAATAGTCCGTACCTTGAGAATCTAGAAGTATTCCTTCGTAGACCACCATTCAAAACCCTCTGCTCATACACTCTATGTATGAAGTAATATCCCGCCTAACCAGAGCTGAATCTCAAGAAGCAACAATGGTGGGTGCTCTTCAAGCTTATAGATTCAAGTCTTCATCTTGAACCCTCAGTGTCAAAGTAGTTCCGCTTTCTTCCTCAATGCTTATGGGCTTGTGAAAAGTTCATATTTCAATTCTTATGGAATTGTGCAAAACTCTTATTTCAATTCTTATGGTCTTGTGCAAAGCTCACATTTCCAAGTCTTATGGTCTTGTGCAAAGTTCATATTTCCAAATTCTTATGTTCTTGTGCAAAGTTCTTATACAAATCCTTGGAGCAGAAGAAAGCTTCCTATAAGTGGGGTAGATTTTCATCCTCTCTCTCGCTCTTTTCTACTATAGGGATCTCGGGACGAGATTCTTGTAAGTGGGGTAGTTTGTAACATCCCTAGGCTGCTTCACAAAGTTACTTTAAAATTTGGGTAAAAATTTTCACTTTTGCATTTGATCATGCATCATAAGCATCCATCTTAACATAGCAAAACAAAAGACATGAAATTTGAGAAATTCTCATTTGGGTCAATTCAAAACCAAAATTCAGTATTGAGGTAATTGTTCAAATAAGAAACTCCAAAATAAAACAATTATCAACTAAAGGAAATGTTGAAAACAAACTACAGAGGTGGCAGCACAATACAATAAATTATTCAACATATTGTTCAAATCCCATCGGGCAAGAATTCAAATAACGTTCAAAACTTTAAAAACTTCAAACAGAAGTGGTGGGTTGTTTTACCTTGCTATGGTAAGCATCCACTTATATTTCGGGAAGCCTTGGTTGAAGAAAACAAATGCCACATCTTTTGTTACTTATTTAAAAAAATGCCAGAATTGTCAGAAACTGAAAACTCAAACAAGTTACTTCTGGAAACTTTCTCCAATTGAGGTCAAAACTTTACCAAAGCTTCCTTATGTTAAATAAAAGTTACACAAGAGAGGGAACCACAAATTGAATTGATTAAAGCGCTGAAAACATAAATTTTCTTCACAGAAGTAAATCAAAACTAAAACAAGTTTGTTCTAGAACATCTATCAAATTGCTCTGAAAATTTTATCATATGACTTTTAAGTCAAAGAAGGAATGCTTGGAAAATTCCATGAAAATTGGAAGTGTTTAACTATTTTTAGTAAATCATTTTATTTTCTAGCAGAATTGAAATTAATTCAAGTTTGTTTTACAAGCCTTTTTCAAAATGATCTCAATTTTCTACCAGTACCTCCTTATGGTAAATAATAAATTTCCATCTCATATCATAAGGTTTTGTATTAGTTAAGTGCCTCAATTAATTGTTGGAAGAAAATTGCAGAAAAGAAATGAAAACAAGTTTGTTTTAAAAATATCATCAAAATGACTTGAAATTGTTATCAGTGGTTAAAATTTTCAAATAAGAATTTTACTCAAGGTTTCAACTAATTTGGAATTTCCTAAGGGCCTGAAAACATCAATGTACGCAGGCAAAAAAGGATGAAAATTTAAAAGGGAAAAGAGGCGAGGTTTTTTTTTTGGAAAAATGGCGTTGTCTCTCACCTCCCACGCCCGCCGCGCGCGGACATGCCGCCACCGCGTGCCCGGGGCCCCCTGCTGCGCTCTCCGAGCGCCATAAGGAGGCCTCCCCACGATGTCGTGCTCTCTCCTTACTCCCTCCTCGAGCCCCGAGCTCTCTCTCTATCTCTGCTCCGAACCCTAAATGACTGAAACCCTAGCTCGCTGCCGACCGTCGATTGTCGCCGTTGAAGTCCACGCCAAGCCCCGCTGTTTGGGGGCAAACGCTCCGCCTTGATATCCTATACATCCTAGTCTAGGCGATTGCAATAGGAAGCACAGAATCGTCGCTGCCGTGCTCAACTTCATCGCCTCTGGCCGTTGCATTGCCGAGCTCATTAGCCGCTGTTCTGGTCCTTGTAGCATTCCCACATTTAAATAATGCAAGAACCCTGTATTATTGTGCTAGTCCTTGGATCAATTTCGAGCACCACGGTTCAAAATGAAATATCATGCAAATGCGTCAAAATCTATTACATCGCAGGATCCAGTCTTTACAAAATATGATTACAAGTTGCATAGTCTTAGAAGACTAGCAGGAAACAAGGAGTTACAGCGGAAAACATAGTAAAACATTGAGCCTCATCTTCTTCATGTGCCACAGGCAAAACATGTTGGTTGTAGACTCGAGATCCTGAACGAAACCTCACTCGTCTTCAGATTCATCTGCAGGATGGAATATGCAGCCACAAGGGAGTCAATACAATTTAATGTATTGGCAAGTCACACTATGGTGGATATAAATGGCAAGACTATATCTATATGCATATTTGGCTTGGTGGAGTTTTGGCTAATTTTGCATAAAGAAAGTTTTCTCCTATCTATTTTGTAAAACAAAATTTTCTTCTCAAAGGGGTGGCAACATTGGATTGAAATCCAAGCACCACAACTACTGTTCACTTGGATAAAATTTTACTTATTGAAAATGGTGTTGAGATTCTTCCGCCATTCCTTGTCCAGCTGCTCATAGTTGTCCACAACCGAGGACACGACTAAGATCTTAGTTTCTAACTCTGCAGAGGTTGTGCACTTTCACCCTTTGTCTTCAATTAACCCAAACATCCTATACACCCGAAGTGCATCATGGAAAGGAGAGAATTGAGACGAGATCTTTCAGAAGCAAGAATTCAACCCAGACAGCAAGACCCATTCCACCTACAATTACGCTACATCTTCATGTCAAGCATGGGCTGAACTCTCACAACTTAGTTGATCAAGCCAAAGCCCATATGTCAAAGGGCTGCACGAAAGCTACTAGAGTTAGAGGGACTTAGGGATCTCTTTGTTCCTGGGTTACCATCCACAAGTGTACTCCTTTGGTGACAAACACCATTGATATGGCCCTAGGGAGCCACTCAACATAATCCAATCACATCCAAATTCCACCCAGGTGTTTCTTTAGGGGTTTATACTTAGAATTTTCCACACATCATAGAAAACGAATTGAAACATTGCATATCATCTAACAAGTGCTAAGGATATAGTTGATAACAAGGGTAAGGGTGGATACACACTACTAGGGTTTTAGCATAGCATAGTACTTAGAGAAAAATTCACCTATCAAGCAAACTACTTCAAAACTCTAGCAATGTATAGGAAAAATAAAGGGTGGATGAATGTGTCACTTGCCTTTGAATTTGGTGAATAAAAATCACCTCTCTTCACAAAATAATGTTGCTCTCCGTACAATCTAAACATTGAAAACACAACAACAGAAAAAACAAGCATGAAAACCAAACAAACAAATGAAGAAAACATACAAAGCAACAAACAAAGAAAAATGAAGCATGTGCAAACATTTAGTTTCAATGCACAAAATAAACTAAGTAATTGTAGTTAATGTTTTCCATTTATGACTAGGGATTGGTCCTTGATGAAAAAGATCACATAAAGGTCTGGGTATAATCTATTTCTGTCTTGGTTTCTTCAAGTCTTCTTTTGCTTCCTTGAGTTGCTTCTGATGTCTAAGTCTTTTATGACTTCAATGGCCTTCCTTGTAGTCCTTCTTATTGAGTTGAAGAAAATCAACCAAAGTATCTATCTAGGGTTTAGGGACTTAGTCATATTGAATAAGAGAGGTAGTAGAGATTGTTAGATTTCCGTTCGAAAGGACTTGTAAAATCTTCTCTTCTTCATCTTCTGGGAGAGTATTCTTCTTGAGTTTTGTTGAAGTTGTTCTTCTTGATGAGAACTCCTTGTTGAATTGTTGGTCAAAACTCTCATCTCTCTTGGAAATCAAATTCTAAGTCTTGGAAAAAACAAACTTACCACTAATCACCTTGAAAATGAATTCTAATTCTTCAGATGATTGTTCTGCAGGATCCTTTGTAGCTCACTCCTTGGTGTGGTGGCTTCATTGAAACTTCCAACACTTGATGGTTTTGGTAATGACTAGGGCTGGTCTTTACCTAACTTAGCCATATTTCTAAGGGAACAGAAAAGAAAGGAGAGAAACGACTTGGAGAAAAAGATGTGGTTTGGTCCTCTTGAGGGTCCTCTTGATATATTGTTCTAAGTGCTTCTACTTCTTGGAGATGCTTCGGAAGTTGGTTTTCTTGGCTAAGTCCTTCACTTGTATTCTTGCTTCATGTTGAAAATCTTCAAGTGTGACAATTGTAGCATCCTCTCCATGGCTGTTCACTAATCCAGACTTAGTGGTTTTTAACTAGGAGGGCCAACTAGATAAAAATACATGGACATGGTTTCAATGCATCCAAGGGCTTAGGTTTTGGTCTCTCTAGTCTAAGGTTAGTACTTAGAGAAAAATTGCTAAAGAAAACATATCGATAATATTTACAGAATTTAAACTAAGTCAGAAACACTCAAAAGGGCCAAACAATTCTAAATTCAAATTTAATTGGTTCAAAAATTATTTTCGGACAGAGCATATGAAAGTACAAATCCTAAGGTTTCCAAAAATATTTTATTTATATTTTTGGAATTATAAAATTTAAGTTATGTCAAAAACCATTAAACAAGCATATTTGAATTTGAATAATTTTTAAATAGTCAATTTTAATTTTGGCCAGTACTAACAGAGTTTTCATGTTCAGGGGTTTTCAAAAAGTACAATTTGTCAAATTTGGAATTATAGATCTAAAGTTATCCACAAAACAATATTTACAAAGATCTACAAATAACAAGTGTGTGCACATATCAAATCTGAAATTTGCTTAATTCTAGTGTGTTCTACATGTTATGCTGATTTCAAAAAGTACAAAACCATCTAATTTGGATTAGTGGTTAAAAGTTATTGCAATTTTAAGTTGGGGGGCTTTTCTGCAAAATTATAGTAGCTGTTCTGTTTTTTTAAAAAAGGCGATAAGGGGGTCATGGATTGGAGGCCTATGATTGGCTGATGCCTTTTCACGTGGATCGGTCACTGCAGTCCATTGGATTTAAGTAGCAGTGGACGCACATGATGCAAAGTTACCTTTTCGGTCGAAGACCTAATCCTGGTCGTAAATCAGGATTAGACGGTGCTGGGTGATGGAGGGGCTCGGGGTCGCCGGCAGTGGAAAATTCGGCGGTTCTCCGTTGATCTGCGGCTCGGCCATCGACGGAGTTGGCTCTCCCGTGGCTTTCCGGCTCGATGGGGATGACTACGAGGCGCGTCGCGTCCCGACAGACATGATGGCGATGACGGTGATGATCCTCGCTTCACGTATTGGCGGTGCGGTGCAGACATACTGACGAAGAGCTCCGGTGTGCTTCGGAAGTGCACAACGCCATCGATCTACACACAATAAAAATCGAAAAAAGAGTGAGGGAGGTGCGCAAGTACATGACAATGAATTTGGCATGCTTGATGGAGTCTTAGGTGACTTATTGCGGCGGCGGCGAAGCTCCCCTATGGCGGCTAGGGTTACGGGTCCGAGGAGGAATTATAGCGGCTCGGAGGCGCAATCCGCGAGGGAAAAACAGGGGGAAACAAAGAGGGATCTGTAGCTATTTATAGGGAGGCTGCGAATCTTTGATTCATGACCTGTACCGCAAGAAATCGTGAGATTGAGTTCTTCCCATTTTCAGGTGTCCATGCCGTGCACGAGAGGAAGGAGAACGACGTCACGGTGATGTAGCGCCTGCATCACGCGGGACCAACTGGTCAGAGGGAGAAAGAGAGTGAAGGGGTGTGGGCTTCTACTAGTCCTAGCGTTGGGCTTATGATTGCGCGCGAGTGACGGATAAAGGTAGAGGGTGAGTTGGGCTTGCTCGGGCTGCTGGCCTGCTTCCTTTTTTTTTCTCTTTTTTCTGCTTTTACCAAATGGAGTCACAACTTTAAAAATACGAGTCCATATAATCTCGAACAAAATTCCTTAGTTTTATAAAATCATTCTCTTCCAAATGAAAACATTTGCGTTCTGTTTTAGCACACTTAAAACAATAATATTTTCAAATTCTTATATAATCATTAATGACAACTAAATGTTATTTTTAAAATAGAAAATAAATGATAATTTGAATTGTGGTTTAATAAAATTCAGAGAGGTGTCAACAATTCATATATTGTTTTTCAAGGTCTTCTACTTGTTTTCATAAATAAAATAATCTATATAAACATTTTATGGTCAATACTTGGTGTAATATTTGAAAACAATATAAATAATTTTTATTCATGTTTAATTTTTTTGAGGCATATTATTTAAACATATAACATTTTCAAGTAATAATTGAAATTAGAACCTTTTATGAAATAAGTTTTGTTAAGATAAAACAATTATTTTGAATAAGCTTTAGAGTTTATGGTATTAGAGGCATATTGGATTTTTCAATTCCAATAAGAGTGGAATGACATATAATATTTCCTTTGTGTTGAAGTTTTATTTGTTTTTGGCGGCTTGCTTTAGTGGAAAACAAAAAAAAATTACATTTTTGTGATTTTTGAATTTCTCCAAAAATCAGGGATGTTACGGTCCTCCTCCTTTGCAACCGTTTGGTCTCACGCGTCGAGGGTGAGCACGTGACCCTCCTGGACATCTGCGTCCCCCTCCTCTCCCTCTAGGGCGCCATCGCCATCGTAGCCGAACCTCGCCGCCGCTGTGGGTGCTCATCGTCGTCGCTACCGGCGACCATTTGGTCCAACGCGCCACCACTGGGTCCCCCTCGATGCGTAGGTTTGTTCGCGCATGGTCTCTGTCTCGCGCGCGGTGTAGCTCTGCCGCCGTGCGCTTTTCTGCCGCAGGGCACCGCGGTGAATACGCCGATGTCGCGTGCGCTTTGAACCAGTCAAACTGGCCCTGGGCCTTGGCTCGCCTGTGTGGAAGCTCACCCCCCTCGGTGAAAAAAGTTTCGAGTTTTGTTTCTTTAATATTTGTAAAACACAAACGGAACTAAATCTTTATTTGTAAATTTCATATAAATTCTAAAAATGATCCAAATTGAGAAATCAAATTTCTATGGATTCATATAAGTTAGAACTTTCTGTTAGTATCACTTGTGAAAAATGTTTCTGCTATAACTTTTACACTAATTAATTAATTACAGAATTTGAAAAATAAAAACTGGGAACTTGGAAAATTTATAACTTTTTTTTCCTGTTAATCCAAATTGAGCAAACTTGGTCTCTAAATATTTGTCTTAACAAACTCTATTTGGACGGATTTGGATAAAAATTGACCATGATTTCTTCCATTTTCTGTTGTGGTCAGAAAAGAAAATGCAATTGGAAATTGCCTAAATAATTAGTTAATTGTCCAAAAATATGGTTAATAGCTTCAAATGTTCAATGGAACATTTATTACTTGGTTTCAATAATTTCCATGCAATTGGTCAACTTTTAATTTTTGTTTATGTTGTTTTCCAGAAATGGCAGACATGAAATCAATAAAGACTAAATCATAATTATTGTTTTCCTTATCCAAAAATTATGGAAAATATACCAAAATGAAATGCACTTAAAACACGAACATAAAACATCATTTTCATGCATGTTTAATCAACTTTCACTTGCTGCAAGTTTTCACAAGAGGGAATTTAAATATTTATGGGAGTGAACCAATGTTGTTTAATATTTGGTCCCATTTAAAATGTTAGAAAATCCTTTCTACTTTCCAAATGCATTGAAATGGCATGTCTTCGTGAATGTGCATTGCACGTGACATATTCTTGTTATTTATTGTGTTTCCTTCTCGTGTTGTGTGCTTCGGTAGATCGAGGAGTTGACGAGCTACTGCGTTTCTTCGACGATTCCTGCTACCTTAGGTAGACCCGGGAGTCGAGGTTCCACCACAATACTATGATGATCCATACCTTTTTCTTATCACCAAGGCAAGTGTAAATCCACTTCTTGAGTATCTCTCTACTCCTATGTTTTCCCTCAAGTATTTTCTCCAACAAAATATTGCATTCGATTAAAATGTTTTGTTATAGTATCCTAGCAGTTACATTTTTTTCTGGACACCATTACCTGTTTCCCTTCCTATTATCCATAGTATTGTTGTGTGGCCCGAGATACTGCTATGCTACTAAATTGCTTAGCCCTGCTTAGTTTAGTGCCTTGGGTCCGATGAATGGATCGTGGTTGGAAGATATTATGTCATGTCCGGATGTGTTGGAGACCGGTTGTCTTCAATTAAAATGCTAACAGGCGTGGATGAGTTGCCATCGGTGAATTCTAGTGTTTTGCCCCACTCACGCTCCTAGGAGCGAGTTCTTTACCTTTTGAACCAAGATTGAGCGTGCTTCCATCGATGGGACATATGGAATCCCTATTGACCAACTAACTCGTGAGGCTGTAGCCCAGGGTCCTCTAGTTTGAGCTTTCCATTTGCACGTGCGTGAAAATATGACCAAGGATGGTGGTGTTTAGGATGTGGCCGCGGGCCAGGGGCTGGCGGGGCAGACTTGGGCCACGACACACTGATGATCCAGGGATAGAATCACGCGAGCCAAAGGTTGTAGCTACGCCCGCTCTGTCGTCCTACCAGTAATAGGATGTGATCATGCATGATCAGGCAAGGAGCCGGATGGTACTAGTGGTTAACATTAGTGCACCCCTGTAGGGTTAAATCTTTTCGAAAAGCCGTGTCCACGGTTATGGACGCTTAGGAATGGACGATAAGATCATAGAGAACTTGAAGAATAAAACTTGAGTAGACAAGTGTGATGCTTGATTGGTGGATGCAATGATCAAAAGCTGAAGAACACTTACAATTTCTATCTCATTTCAAAACCTTCTTATAGACGTTGCCTAGTTGGGTCTTCTAAAAGAAAACTAGCTTTCCGCAAAACAACTACCAAATAGCCTTGCTAAAGCCTCATTCGAGCTAGTAGCTCTAGTAACCTTGCTAGTTCCTCATGTACTCACCGTTGCTTTGTTAATTCTTTATTTATTCTAGCAGAGGACTTCTGAGGGTTTGAAGGTGGGTTCTTCGTGAACGTCGACGAGTAGTCTGGGTTTTCCAGGTGGAATCCTGGGGTGGTTAGGAGCAAACTGGCGCTGACTTATTTATCTGTAGGCCTCTTAGGACATATTTTGGTTCTTGTTGTTTAGAAAAACTATACCTACTTCCGCTTGCTGTAATGTTGGTTCCGTGACTTCTGATTGTATTCTGCTATATTTCTCTGTTAAGAGTTGAAATATATATGATTTGTGTCGTAGAGACTGTGATGTGCCAGATTGTTCCGAGTCTTGACCTCCTAATTATGCAACTTGGTTGGGCCCGCCGTTATGTCATGACTGAGGGGTTGTGGGCCGATGATCCATGACCGAGCCGCTCCTGCTGATGTGATTCAGCCTGGGAGTGGTAACCCTAGTAACTTTAAGTCCGGTATCGTAACCGGTGACACCCAACATTTTGCATACTTCCGAGGTCAGGGCGTTACATTGTCTGCAAATCAATCACAGACGAGAGATGCATGGGTCGAGGTAAGGCTCCTCAAGCGCCCCACTCTTCCTCACGCTCCATGACCTCCCTATACCTTTGATTGGTAAGCACTAATTTCATGGCGCTCTTACTTTCACGACCTAGATATTGGTTGTGCCACGCATAATACTTTGGGGTTACATGGAACCATGATTAGACTGACATGGAATCATTGAGATAATAACGCGCGGGGGGGGGGGGGGGGGGGGGGAGGGGGGGGGGGTTTACCCGGCAATTAGTAGTGTTTTTGACAATGGATTAAGCAGTGTTCATGGATTTGTGTTTTGGCAATGGATTATTACTTCTAGCACTGTTTTTTCCAATGATAATTATTAGGGTTATCTTTAATGGGCTAAGCAACGTTTTTGGCAATGAAGTGGTTCTTAGCAATGTAGCATAGTGCATGCGTAGGCTTGATTTTATGGGAACTGTATACACTGGCTAGGTTGTTTTTGTGTTTGCTGAGTTACTTGACAATAATATGTTTTGGGATAGTCCATGACGCACAAATTGATGCTTCTTTTATGTGTATTTTTTTATGTGGTAGCCATGTTATCAATTTTGAGTTACATATGAAGCTTTTGTGTATGTTTTTTGGAGTCGGGCACAAGTCGTGGCAAATCTGTTCATGAAACGGGGTCTTCTGGACGTCCAAACAAAGTTATCAAGATTTGTTTATCTTGTCTTTGAATCCATTGTGTCATTATTTTTTCTATGAATTTTGCATTTTTAATTCTAGATTATTCTCATTAGGCAATTCATGCATAGTCATTCTGCGTTATAAATCATCTTCGGTAGGCAATTTCTGCATGGCATTTTTTGCTTTTCTGTAAGCATATTTTTCAGGAGAAGTTCTTTTCTGTATATGTTTTGGAAATATAAATGAGTCATGTGTGTGTGTGTGTGTGTGTGTGTGTGTGTGTGTGTGTGTGTGTGTGTGTGTGTGTGTGTGTGTGTGTGTGTGTTTTGCTTTTTACCATGTGTAGGTTGGAGTTAGGACTAGCAGAGGGAGGAACCATGCATCACCTCCAAGGCTCGTCAAGTTGATCAAATCCCTTACCTCTTAGAAGAAGGTTGTGATCATATCGTCAGGTTCTGCGGGTTTGTTGCTGCTCCAGTCCACCAAAATGCTTGGCAAGATCGGCAAGTGGCTGCTAAAACATTATGATCCTAGGAGGCCAGAGATAATTATCAGTGTGACTGGATCAATCCCTGTCAATGAGGAAAGTGTACTAGAAAACTTTGGGCTGCCATGCGATGGTTTTGTAGCGAGGTACGAAATGGACCAAACTGCAACAAATTTGTTTTGTGAGGAGTATGGATTAAGATTAGCACCCGATATCACGGCTTTGTGTGACTCAATAAAGAAAATGAATGGACCGACAGATGCCAAATTCTCGTGTGCTTGACTAATTATTGCTATCAAAACTTTCTTATGTCCAACCACTAGTTTGAGTGTGAGCCCTCGATGCTACAAGGAATTTATGAAATTGGAAGATGTCCCTTTGACAAACTGGTGCTTCTTCGTCGTGGATCAGCTAAAGCTTGAAATAACTTCAAAAAAAAGATACGTGTGTGCTTGTATCTACCACCTGGTAGTAAGTCTTTCACGTGCTATAGTTAAGCAGTTTGGTTTTTTTTATCCTAGAGAACTTATTGTTTTGTTGCATTTTTTCTACTCCCTCCGCCCACTTTTATAAGGAACGATATTTAACATTTCAATTTTAACCACATATATAGTAAAATGAGTGAATCTATATATAAAATAAGTCTAGATTCACTTATTTTAGAATGTATGTGGACAAAATTGAAATGTCCTATAAAAGTGAACGGAGGGAGTAACATTTTTTGTTCGGGGTATTCTGGTGCACATGTAGGTTGTATATATTGATTCCTTGGAAGTGTATGTGGCTGTTAATTAGTGCACGATAAGGGCTGAACCATGGACCGGCAAGGCGATTGCAGCTGTTGTACAGAAGGACACAAAGGGTGATGGTGATTATGGCATATTGCACGTAAGATCTTTTCGTAAGTCTTTTGAATTCCTACTTTTTTAGTTCTATTTTCATAAAGTGTTCTATCCATGAAACAACTATTGCTTAACATTTTCTCTTTTGCTATTTTATCTCTTGAACAACTGAAGGATGGTGTTGGGGCAATACTAAAGGATAAATTGTTTGGAGGTCTCTCAGTTTCCGAATCACGTGTCATCACATTTTCCTCTAGGATAACACCTAAAGGAAATTCAGAAGCTGAAATTGCTTTTAAAAGAACTTCCACCTTTTTTTTTCAAAGTTCTATTAACGATCCTATTTGTGGTGTGGTTACATGCGCAGAAAAATGGAACTTGCAAATATGGTGAATGATATGTGCTCTGAATATTCAAATAAAATGGAAGCAATGGTAGATACATTCATCAAGATGATCAAGAATGAAGTAGAGACTAAGAATGTGCCAGGCACAAGGTAGTAGCAACGATGCAAGGAACCAGATACACCGAAGAGTGCAGAGAGCGAACCTGGAGATGATGAATGTGGATAAGAAATCGAGGGTGATGGCAGTGTAGAAGGGAGTGATGATGTTGTGGATGACGGGGGCGATGATGACTAAGGCGATGACAATGAGGATGGCAGTGGAAACAAGGGATAGGAGGATAATGAAGATGACAACAGATAACAGGGTGGTGATGGTGATGACGCTGACATTGTTGATGGGGGCGACGAGGATGCAAATGTCAGTGTCAAGGAAGGCGACGAGGATAATGAAGATGACGACGGAAAAGAGGGCGACGAGGATAAACCCGAGGATAATGACGATGGCAGCGGAAAAGAGAGTGATGATGACAAGTAAGATGGTAGCGTCCGAGGGGATTATTAGGAGAGGGGTGATATTAGCGGCAAATCTGGTGATAATGATGAGGATGGTGGTAGAGACCAAGTGGGCATTGCTAATGATGTGGATTTCAGCGGCCAACGCCGATGACGATGAACAACGAGCAACACATGATTTTGCACGCAACACGTGAAGGTGGGGGAGGATAAGACAACAATGACATCAAAGGATCAGATGTTGGCATTGGGCATGGAAAGAAGTTGGGGGAGGACACAACGGGGAAATAAGGTGTCAACAGTTATTCACAAGGTACAGCGGGGGAACCAGATGAAGTTGTGAATGGCTCCTGCTCAGAGAAAAGTAGCGGGTCTGATGAATACTTGACGTTGAATCAGTGGCTAAAACAAACTGGTGAGGCTTTCTCAAGAAAATATATGAATATGTCACAAAGCAGTGCACGTCCCCGGGCTGCCTGTTTGACCGAGGAGAACAAAAGGGTTTTATTCGATGTTGTGAAAAACAACACAAGCTTAGTGCTGCTGGTGCCAAAATAAATGATGACCAACATAAGATATGGTACAAGCCTTTTGTAATGGACGGAATCTGCAAGTGACGAAATGTAGAAGGAGAGCCTGTGAAAAGTTGAAGAGTTATGGCCAAAACTGGTGAGAAGCAATGTTATAAACGATAGCACAAAAAACGATAAACAAAAGAGATCTAGCATGACAGAAGACATGCGATTTTTAACGCGGAAAACACTTCCAATGGGGAAGAGAAAAAACCACGGGCTCTAGCCAGCAGAACTTCACTATATCGGGTGCCGTTAAAAACACCGGTGATTTACAACTTGCGACTTATCCCAGCCGGCGGCTTACATGAGATATAGAAAAGGTCAAGACCTTAGACAAGGTAGAATTCAGATCCAAGTCGGTAACAACTCGTACCGTACCAAGTCTCTCGACGACGGGTCTCGCTTCGCTTCGTCCAAAGTTTCCTTTATGTTTATATCTTCATATGGATTTGGATCCCACCAAAATAACACTGTGTGCATGCCAAACAACCTTGTGGTGGAAATATTTCGTATTCCGTTCTCCCTCTCACAACCAATCAATCCGGGATTGCTGTAACCAAATCCTCTCCTCTATATACAATGTTTCATTCATCAAATCGGTGGCAGACCGTATCTCAGAACGAGGTGCATTAGCCTCATGTAGGATGTAGCTGTCTCAGTTTTTTACGAAGTGTGTCCAGCTCACGGGTAACATTCGCAAACTTCCCCCTCCCCCAAGAATGCAGTTTGCACATAACAGACGAAACAGGCTTTACGCCCCGCTTTATAAATAAAGCAACCACCAGTCATACAACAAGTTCGGAACCACAAACGAAAAAGAAAAGACAGACGAAAAAGTTTGCTGGGGCAACAGCACAACAATGCCCAACGAAAGGAACAAGATACAAAAAGAAGCGCTGCTCAGCGGCTGGAAGTGGGACAGATGGGGCGAGCCGCCGTCACGAGTGCCTGAATCGCGCCATCCAACCGCTCCAAGTCCCGCTGCCTACATAGCGGATGCCACTGCTGCAGAAAAGCCAAGAATTTAAACACCGAGTCAGAGGCACGCCTAAGAAAGACTCGCTCGATAACCATCTTGTTACGAATAGTCCATAAGGTCCAGGTCATCGCAGCGAACAGTAACCAGAAGAGGCGCCTCCTCCTCCCGCTACGGTTCGCCTGCACTTCCAGGAATTCGCTGAAGTCTAGGGCTCGCCACTCGGGCCCTAGCGCCTCTGCCATGAAGTTCCACATGAAGCAAGCTGCGGGACAATAAAACAGAATGTGCGATCCGGTCTCCGGAACCGCACAGAGGGGACAAACCCCATCTCCCGGACCAAATCTCTTAAGCACCTCCACCCCGAGGGGAGGCGGTCTCGAAGAAGCTGCCAGGTGAATATCTTAATTTTCAAAGGCATTGGCGCCTTCCAAAGGTGTGACGCCCAAGCCGTCTCGGGGCCACTAAAAAGGGCCCGATAAGCCGACCCGACCGTGAAAGTGCCCGATGAAGCAAGGGACCACTTAGTCGAGTCCGGCTCAGTTGCTAATGTTCGAGGGAGGGCAACGAGTAGGCTGTCCCATTGATCTGCCTCCCTCGGACCGAATGTGCGACGAAATCCAATATGCCAGGATCCCTGCGCGAACGCCCCCGCCACCAAGATAGACGGATCCGCACAGATCGCAAAGAGCTCCGGGAACTCGAAGCGCAGGGGTCGTGGCCCTAGCCAAGGGTCAAGCCAGAAGAGGATCCCTCGTCCGTCGCCTACGGAAAAGGAGATCCCCCTACGAATCTCGTGTTTGATGGCCTGGAGGGCCCGCCAGAATTGTGAGCCCTCCTTTCTATCACATGCCAAAATGGGGCAGCCTCGGAGATATTTGGCCTTGATCAGTTGTAACCAAAGGCCCCCATCTTCTCGCAAGATTCGCCAGACCCATTTTAGCATCAGGGCTTTATTCATCTGGCGGGAAGCCAAAATCCCTATGCCCCCAAATTCCTTGGGGGCGCAAATATCTGCCCACTTCACCATATGGTATTTCTGGTGCCCCTTCGCGTCCTGCCAGAAGAAGCGGGACAGTTCTTTATCAAACTTGGCGTGGATGCCCTCCGGGAGCAGGTAGAGCCCCATCATATACATGGGAAGGCTAGACAGGCAGGAGCCAATAAGAATGGTCTTGCTCCCCTTGGATGTGAACCTCCCCTGCCAGGGCTCAGCCCTAGTTTTGACCCGCTCAACTAGCGGGTCAAGATCCTTGATGAGGATCCGGGAGTCACGAGTGGGCACACCCAGATAAGTGATAGGGAATTGCGCCAGCCTGCAATTCAGGTTGTCCGCAATCCGCTGTTGGTCCTCAAGCGAGTAACCCAAGATGACGACCTCGCTTTTATCAAAGTTGATCTTCAGGCCTGACATGGCTTCAAAGCAAAGGAGGAGGAATTTAAGATTAGCAATATCCCGCTCCGAGCCTTCCACCATGATCATGGTGTCATCCGCATACTGTAGATGGGTTACCCCCCCCCCCCCCCCGCCTGGGATCAGGTGACCCACTACACCAGTAATGTGCCCCGAAGTTTTGGCACGCTCCAACACCTCCGCGAGGACATCCACGGCCGCGTTGAAGAGAAGGGGTGAAATAGGGTCCCCTTGTCTCACCCCACACGTGGGTCTAAAATAGGGGCCCACTTCCCCGTTAATGTTAATGGCGGTATTCCCGCTCATGACCAGTTGCATAATCCAGCAGATCATCCGGTTATCTAGCCCTCTCCGTTCCAATACTAAACGGAGGAAGGACCAATCCAGGCGGTCATAGGCTTTCTGGAAATCCAGCTTAAGGAACACTCCCTTCTGCCGGCGGGCCTTCACCTCATGAATGATTTCGTGAAGGTCCAAAATCCCGTCATGGATAAACCGGCCCTTCAGGAAAGCAAACTGATAGGGGTGTGTGAGGCGCTCCAAAATAGGAGCCAGTCTCGTAGCACACACTTTGGAGAATATTCTATGTATAACGTTGAGGACTGTAATTGGTCGAAATTGGCGAATATCTGAAGCCCCCACAACCTTGGGGATCAGGGTCACCACACCAAAGTTGAGGCGCGACATCACCAAGGTCCCAATGTAGAATTCTTGGAACATCGGCATGATGACCGCCTTAATAGTCTTCCAGAACTTCTGGAAGAAGGTAACCGGAAGATCATCCGGCCCTGGGGCCGAGTTGGCCTTCATAGCCATAACGGTGCGGGTGACCTCCTCCTCAAGAAAGGGGAGCGTCAGCGCCGTGTTTTCCGCATCCGAGACACGTGCCCTTGCTGGCCATAGGTCCGGATCAAGCGAAATCCCCAGGCGCGGGCCTGTAGTAAATAACTCCTTATAAAAGGAGTATATATGGGAGGAGATCTCTCTCGGCTCCTCCAAGAGACGATCAGCCGCCCAGAGGCAGGGGATAGAGCATTTCCGGCGACGCCCATTGGCGATAGCATGGAAATATGCCGTATTCGCCTCGCCCCTAAGGGTCCAGTTCTGGCGACTCCGCTGACGCCAGAAAGTTTCCTCCCCCTTATAAATCTCCATAAGGGAGTCTTCGAGTGCATACCTATGCAGCCACTCATCCGCTGTGAGGCCCATGGCATCAGCGGTACGGTCAAGATCCTGGATCTCAGTCAAAAGAGAAGCCTTACGCTTTTTGACCTCCGCGCCCACGTTAGCACCCCAACCCCGCATAAATTTGCGGGACATCTGGGCGCAGTGATGCCAGACATCCACCGCGTTAAACAAACGCGGAGGGTGGGCCTCGTCAAACGTCCACCTCGTCTGAACCGCCTCCACGAAGCCTGGAATCTCCAACCAGAAATTCTCGAAGTGGAATCGGTTCAGTCTCGGAGGGACGGAGCCCCCCGACGACAACAGAAGAGGGGTGTGGTCCGAACCCACTCTAGTTAGTGCTCGCAATGAGCACAAGGGGTAGGCCATATCCCAGTCGACGGAGACCAAGACTCGATCCAGCACGCTCCGGATCGGGTCTGTACGGTTATTAGTCCAGGTGTACCTCGCTCCTACTCGCCTGATTTCCTTCAGAGCTAGGTCCGCGATGCAGTCGTTGAATAGCTCAATTCTCCGGGTATCCACGTTTGCCGAGCTCTTGTCATCCGGGGACCTTATGAGGTTAAAGTCCCCGGCAATAACTACCGGGGTGGAGCAACGCTCCACTTTGTCCCGTAATTCGGCAAGGAAAGCGGCCGACCTACTGTGGTCCGCAGGGCCATAGAAGATAATAACCTCCCACTGTAGGGAGGTGCGTCTATGGGTAAGCAGCATGCTTACGAAGAATTCCCCGCGATCCATGTCGTCGACCTCAAAGGTATCCTCCTTGGCCCCAAGGAGGATCCCGCCTGAGTGTCCAGTCGCCGGTAACCATTGCCAGGCAAACTTGAAGGGACTAAGGCGGTGAAGTTCGTGGATGGAGAAGTCTTGTCTAATCGTCTCTTGAATCCCAACAATGTCCACATCGTCCCGACGCATGTACTCGCTCAGTTGTTTCGACGAGCCATCACGTCCGAACCCCCTCATGTTCCAAATGAAAGCTCGTATAGGGAGATTCATTGGGAAACCGTGTCTGGGGTTGTCCCCTTACGGGGGACAGATCGGGCCCTACCAGAGGTCGAGGGCCGGGACGGAGCTTTGGGGGTCTTGGGAGGTCGCCCACGCGGTCGCCCCGCCTGAGCAACCGTGGCGACGACCTCCGTACCACTAGGTGGATCATTACAGTCCCCACTCGGATCCGATGCCGCCTGCACCGAGATCCCCGATGACGGGACCCCCGACCTCACACACTCCGCCTGAGCTCGTGCGGCCGCTAGGGTCCCCTCATAGATCTCTTTCGCCTTAATAGCCGCAATCTGCTCAAGGCGCGGCCCTTTCTCGCCTCGGAATATTATCCCACAATCTGCGGCCACCTGAGCCAAATGGTCCAGAGGGACCTCATCGAGAACAGAAAATCTAGAACCCGAAACGGGCGAACCAGGGGTGGGGGCGGGGTTAGACGTACCTGGAGTCTCCCGGCATGCCGCGGTCAGCTGAATCGCCTGCTCCTCCACCGTAGGGATGGGGCCGACCGCATCCCCTCTGGCACGAGCGAGGCGGGCACTGTGGCGGGACGGTTGGGGTGGCGGTCGGGAGCGGCGCTGCGGAGGCGCCAGGTGGCTGGCCACGGGAGTGTCGGGGAGGACCGTAGCCTGCGCACCGGCCCGCAGTTGGGGTCGCAGGAACCATCGGCGGGGAGCATGCCGGTGAGGTGGGAGTCGACCCTCGAGACCCTGGCGAGAGGGTGTAGCACAAGGCACCTCCCGAGCGTGTCGAAGAAGGGGGGGAGCACCTCCAAGCCGACACTCCCACAATCCTCCTCCTCCAGCGCGTCCAGAGCCCGGTCCCTGGCCGCATCCAGTCCCGGGAGACCGAAGTTGGAGCCGTACTGTGAGAAAGGCGCGTCGGCTAGGAGCTGTAGGTCACCACGGGAGGAAGCCTCCAGACTAGCTGGAGTGCTCGAGGTGAGCTGCAGCGCAGCCGACCCCGCAGCCACTGTGGCATCCTCCTGAGCCGGGGCAGGAGCGTCTGATGACCCAGCAGGCGGGGGCGCAGGCGGGGAGGAGGCGACCGCGTCCGGAGAGGGGCCATCATCTCCCCGGCCATCGTCATCATCGCTCGAGGAGTCCTCCTCCGAGTAGGCCCCGTCCCCCCCCCCCGAAGGATCACCCTCAGGTGCGGGGGGAGGGAGGGAGCCGGGGTCCTCAGCATCCAGCTCCACACACAGGATCGCCCCTCTATTGCCGCCGCGGCCACCGAAGTAGAACGGTGGTAGCGGGCCAGGGAGCTGCTCCGGCTTCGGGGAAAGCACCCGTATACGGACCGCGTCGGAGCCCGCAAGAGAGCTGTGGTCAACCTCCACGCAAAGACCAAGAGGCTTAGCCACCAATGCTAACACCTCCTCCGTCTTGGCCTCATCCGGCAGACCAAAGATCCGAATCCACGTGGAAGCCAGAACAGTCCTGTCAGAAACAGCAGTCGACGCCTTGATGGAGACCTGTACCTTGTTGGAGGGGAGCGTGAAGGTGGAACCCATGGAGCACAGTCGGAGCATCTCGGCCGAGGGGAACACCACCGCGAACTCGGTCGGGGAGACGGCCCGGACCTGCCACTCATGGCCAGGCATGATCTGAGCAAGCTCCGCTCGCAGGGTCTCCACTGTCAATGTAGCAGCAACCGGAGGGAGCTGCTCCGGCAGGACGGTCACCATCGCGAGGTTCTGTGGAACCACCATCGGAATGCCCCCTAGGTCGATGTAGTAGAAAATCGACTCGACACCGTGACCCTGGAGCTCCAGACGAGGTCGGTGAGGTGGAACCGCACGTGCCTCGCAAGCCCCCAAGCGGTGTCCAGGGTCGCCACAGCGCAAGCAACACTCAGGTGCCTCGCACTCGGAACGGAAGTGTCCGGTCTCGCCACATCTGAAACAGGTAACCTGCGACGGGGAGCTCCCCCCGCCCTCCGCCTGAGGGCGTGGTGCGCCCAACCCCGCCTGGGCCGGGACACCCGGAGCTCCCGTCGGGACGACGGCCATCTCTGCCGGCGGGTGCCCACGCTGACTCCCACCGGCCTGGACCGCCTCGGCAGGTCTCACTCTCTTCTTCTTCTTCTTGTTGGGCTTTCTCCTCACCGGCGCATTCATAGCAGCTTGGTCCCGGATGTCCGCGCGCGCAGCAGCAAGGAAACCCGACCCCGCCGTCCGTTGACGTTGGTCCGCTCCCTGCTGTCTCCCAGGAGACCGAGCACGGACAGGGGATCGAGGCGGGGCACGCGCCCGTTGCAGCTGGTCGCGGAGGGCCTCCTCCCGCCGCTGCCCAGCCGGAGACGGCCCGCGGCGTGAGGACCTCAGAGGGGAGCGGTCCCGGCGCGTCTGCTCCTGACGAGGCGGCGCGGGGTGGTGGCCTTGCTCCCTCCGGTCGCGGCCGTGGCGGGGCGGAGACGGGGCGCGGCGTCCAGGCGAAGCCCCGCGGCGCGCCGGCGGTTGGTAGACGTGCGGGGGCGGGGACGGCGCGGGGAGGTGCTGGCGTGACGACGCCGGCGACGGGGACCTAGCCCGGCGGCGAGGGTGGACGTCCCTCTCCTCCTCGTCGGGCCGGGAGCGCTTCATGGCGGCCACCTGCGCGAAGGAACGAGTCAGGAGCGGGGGGGGGGGGGGTGCGGACGACGATACGGGACGGGTGAGACTTCCTGGAGGCGGCGGGGGCCGGAAACCCTAAAGACAGGTCCCGGGTACCCTTTCTGATCCACAGCCATGGGCCCGTGGGCCGGGATGGGCCGGACCGGCCTTTCTGCGCGTTAAGCGTCGCAAACGGGCTCCTAGGCCGACGCCAGGCCAAGGCGGGCCGACGCCACTCCAGCGCGGGCCTAGGGTTCGCACCCAGCGCCAGGGCGCCTTCGTCTAGCTCCCGCTGCGCCGCCACAGGACCAGGACGCGCCCCCGCAGAAGCCCGGCCTCCAAGCTCCCCAGACCGCGGGGCCGACGTCACCGGGGCTACCTGAACCAGAGGACGCGGGGGAGGCGCCGCGGAAGCGCGAGCGGGAAGTGGCCGTGACGACGACGCCGCGAGCGCAGCCCGACGCGCCCTGTCCTGCGTCAACGCTGCTCGTCGCCGGCGGGGAGACGTCACCGTGCGGGCTTTAGCCAAGAAGTCGCCAAGGGTTGGAGATGGGGGGATCACACAGCGCGCCGCCAGCTCCGCCGCGAGTGCCGCTTCCTCGTCTTGCTCCTCGGCAATATCCGCCCAGCTCAGGCCCCTTAGAGACACCATCCCCGTCGCCCCGCCTGGGGAAGAGGATAGCGCCGCCATGGGGGCAGACTCTAGCGCAGGTATACCGGTTCAAGCCGGCGGGAGGGGACGCGAAGTCGTGGAGCCGTCAGCAGCGCCGCCCATCCTTGCTTCAAGAGACTGGAAAACCGTGATTCACCGTAAGGTACATGCTGCCACTGTGATTCACCGTGATTTTTCTCGATTTGCACATAACCACATGAAGGCTCTTCGTGACTAAGCCAAGATCATGATGGTTCCCTGTTTCCTTCCAAGCCGAGTCTATAACTTCCTTCAAGGCCAGATCCCTCTCCCAGAAAATTTCATAGGCTACGACCGTCCGGGACAGGCCTACTCTCCTTGCCTATTTTTTTTATCAATATGGGACTATGATCGGAGCAAGGAGAAACCAAGTATACGACTTAAGTATTTGAATAAATATCTCTCCAACTATTATCCGCAACAACGCGATACGGGCGGACGCACACATTTTTGTTACTAGATATTATATTCTCTTATGTGAAGGGTAGTCTAGAGAACCCTAGATCATTAAGATCGAACAATCTGAGACAGTACCGGAACGCTGCCATTTGGTATCCTGCATGTGGGCTCGCTGAGAAGTGCTCGAATTTCCATTGCACTTCATTAAAATATCCAAGAACCATCCACGGCAGTGACGAGGAAGCACGTAGTGCCAATAAGAGGGACCACATGCGATGCCGATTCTAAACGTGTGGTTCACCATAAAATAAAAGTGACATGCACCAAAGGATCTCATGCATATGACATCAATGAATCTTGCATTTGCTTTTTTTTTTTTTTTTTTTTCTTTTTTTTTTTGCGGTGAATTGCATTTGCTTCTTTGACATCAGCAAACAAGCTCTCGTGCCAAAACAACGCCAACCCACCACTCAAACCATCACTATCAACACCAATAAAATCTCGATGGCCAAGACGTCCTCGAAGTCGCTGCATACTGTCAGTTTTCTGCCTAATTTCATAAAGAAAGACCAGCTGAGAATTATGTGTCCTTTGCAGAAAACTAAGGTCTTGAAATGTCACTGAATTCCCAGCGTCACGACCGTTCCACCCGACACAATTCATTGTGCCCAACGGCCATCCTCGAGGGATGCAGCCGATCCATGTGAGTCACCAGAAATTATGGTACCATCACTAGTCCACAATCTTATGAAATACTTGGGTCTTATGAATGACCATACTAGGTTCTTTCGAAAATATATTTTTAACATAAAGGTACCATTAGAGATTTTAGAGATCAGGATCTTTATACGTTTTGTATTCAAACAAGTGCTTCTTACTAAAGATAATCTGGCCAAACGAAATTGGAATGGTTGCAAGAAATGTGTTTTTTGTGATTCGGAGGAGTCGATGCATCACTTGTGTGTTGCTTGTCCATTTACTTGTTTTATTTGGAGAATAGTTGAGTTCTCTTATAATTTACCTCCTCCGACCAATGTCATCAATCTGTTTGGGAATTAGCTGCGTGGAATAAGAAAACTTTATAACTCACATGTGCATGTGTGTGTATTTGATTTATTATGGTCTATTTGGAAACATAGGAATGATCTGGTTTTTTAACAAGACAATGTTACAAATTATTTGCAGGCCATCTACAAGGCTACGCATCATATCCGCGCGTGGTCTGTCCTTCTCACTGTGGAGCAGCGGGAGTGTATGGATACTGAATGCATTAGAATTGAGACGGCCGCTCGGACGTTCTACAGCCTGACTGGATGGCAACAGTTTAATAGAATAGATGGTGCTTAGCTGTGTCATCCTTTTTCTTTCGTTGGCTGGTGTTTGTTGCCAGGCTCTCAAATCTGTAAGGGCATCTCCAGCCTCCCCCAAAGCCCCACAGGACCACTTTATGTGTCAAAAAGCGCCGTTTTAGTGCCGAATTCTACCAGTCAGCCCCCAGGAGCCCAAATAGCGTCGTTTTAGCGCCGGCGCATCCAAGTGGAACCCAAGAGGCTGGCTTTGGCCTGGGGGGGCAAAATATCCCGTTTTGCATGCAAAAAGGCCTCTCTATCCTACTTTTGCCCCACTTTGCATGCAAAGATGCATCTATCTCCTACTTTTGCCCCACTTTGCATGCAAAAGCCCCCCATTTTCGATGCTTGGGTGGGCTACGGCAGGTAAATGACCTCGCCCAAGTTTTGATTTTGCGCCGTTTTGCGCCGTTTTTGTTACTTTTTGTGGTTTTTTTGTGCTGGGGGTTCACACGGCTGGAGATGCCCTAACATTTTTTTTTTTTGATTTTGAACTCGATACTCTAAAAAACTACGTGATAAAACACTTGGGTTCATTGATTGACGCAGAGGCTGGAGCTTAGTCCCCTATTTCAAAAATAAAAATCTTATGAAATATTGTACTCACCTGTGAGATGAGAGCTATCCAGGCACCGTACGGGATGGGTTTGGCCGTCGCCATTGCTTCAAGCTCATTCTCCTCTTCTCAACTAGTAGATCGAGATATACCAGCATGTGCAGAAGCTAAACTATATTAGTATGAAGACTGAAGATTAGGTGATCAAAATTGGTCTTCTCCTCATGTGAGCAGAGTAGTAAAGAACGACAGAAGATGCTGCCCTAAGCCTACATATCAGATACGTAGGGTCCACATGATACCCAGAAAACGTGACTTCTTTTCGAGCGCCCAAACCATAGAACAATTGTTCTACGGAAATATAAAAGATTACAAGCACGCTCCAAAAAATTCAGCCAATACTAGCTTTCTCGAACATCTATATATTAAGAGTCTACTAACACTGAATCCATCCAACTAGATATGGATGATTTTAAAGAAGATTTACATCTGAATTTCATAGTATGAAGATCTTTTTGCATTTGAACCTTCCAAGATAGAAGTCCAGGTGTCAAATTATCGAAAATCTTAGCATTCCTCTGTTTCCATGTAACATCCCAGATTTTTTTTGGAAAGTGCAAAAATCACAAAAAATTGAAACTTTTTGTTTTCATAATTAGCAAGTCACTAAAAACCAAATGAGATGCAATAAACAAAAGGAAACAATACATATTTCAATGAAATTGGAATTAAGAATCAATTATACCTCTATTCCATAAATCCTAAACCTTTTTCAAATAATTTTTCTTTATTCAATAATTATTATCTTTCTTTAAGCAAACCCTACTCTCTAAATGTTTTCCAATGAATTATTTTGATATGAAATGAATCGCACTTTGGGAAAAACCATTTTTACTAATGGTAACTCTCTGTAATTTTATTTAGCAACAATATTGTTAATTTGTTATTTCTTATTTTAAAATGGCATTAAGTTGCTATTAGTAATCACTCATATCTTAAAAATATAAAATATAAAAAGGAGGTAAAATGACTTCGAAAAATTATATATGACATGTATAATGTCTCTGAAATTTTATTTAATAAAAATGTCATTTTATTTTATTTTCTAATTTACAATTGACATTAAGCACTATTAGTGATTTAATTATATTTTCAAAAACATAAAAAGTGAAATGTGCTGAAATGTTTATAAAAAAATGTTCTAAGTAGAAAGAATTTATTTTTAGAAACTTTTAGAAGTTAATTTGAGGTCATTTGGAATTATTAATCAAAAGATATTAAAAACAGAAATAAAAAGAAAAGAAAAAGGTTGGATGACGTCATGATGACATCATTGTTATCAAGCCCAAGCCGTTTCTATTTCTTCCATTTTTGGCCGAATTCAGTCTCCATGAATTTGCGCGATTAAAGCCCGTTTCCACCTCTTAAATCCCGTGCATCTCCTCTATATTTACCCTCACCCCCACTCTGCAACCGTGCCCCGAGGCCGTCTAAATCCCTCGCCGGAGACCGCACTGGCCGCTGCCGTGATCTCCGAGTTCCGGCCACCTCCGTGAGTCTCTGCCGCCCCAATGTGTCCCTTTCAACTCCCCGTAGCCGTGCACTCCTCCTTGACCCCTCCCCTGATATTTTCCACCGTAGGATCGTTGCCGTCGTGTACTCCCGTGACTACCGGAACACGCTCCGTCTCCATCCGCGTCACGCTGCCGTCCGAGGAAGCGCCCGCCCGCGACGTCATCACCATAAAGCTCGCCGTGACCTCCCTCGACTCGTCGACTTTACCGTTGAGCAAGAGGAGCACCGGAGTGCCATCTCTGATGAGATCCGAGCGCCGGCCACCGTACTCTCCATTTCCGGCGGGATCCTCCACCGGCAAGGTCACCCTAGATTTTCCATCATTCGATCTAGATCTAACACCTCCTGTTAGTTCACGTAACGAATGGGTACCCACCAATAGAAACGCACCACGTGCGTGCCCAGTCAGCAGCGCCCGATTTGTTATCCTTCGCTCAGCGCTGCGCGTAGCAGGCCCAAGCTCTCTCCTTGTCTGCCGCCCTGCGCGACAGATAACCATCTGAGCCCAGCCCGTCTCTGATTTTTTAATTCCGAATAAAAATAGAAAAACTATTTTGCAGAAAAGTCCCTGTATATTAGAATGTTCATAACTTTTGATCCACAACTCACAATTTAGAAAAACTTGGACATTTTAAATTCTATGGATGTGTAGAATCTTTTGGCACTGGCCTAATTTAATTTTGACCATTTAAAATTTGTTCAAATTCGAATATGCTTGTTTGATGACTATTGCCATAATTCATATTCTACAAACCCAAAATTTGCAAATAAAATATTTTTAGAAACCTTAGGATGTGTACTTCCATGTCCTTCGCCCCAAAATATTATTTTGTCAAATTAAGTTTGAATTTAGAATTAAGTTGTCTAATTGAGTATTTATACATAGATTTAATTCTATAAATAACTAGAATATGGCCCCTTAAGAAAAAATGCTCCATTTAGTAACCTTGAACTAGGGACATCAGTTCCTAAACATTTTGGACACCCCTGGACCATGACCATGTAATTTAGCCAAAGATCCATCATAGTAGTCCACCAAGTAGTTTATGTCTTAGAGTTTGTTTCTATGCTTTTTACCTTTGTTGTGGTGGATATTTTGGAGCCAAGACCAAGTCCCTAGTATGTGTCAATCACATATAAGACGAACTAATGAAACTTAAACATTAGTACCATTGTTTTCCATCTACTTATCCACTCCCCTATTCTTGCTTCAAGAAATTCATCAAGTTAGCAAAATGGAAATCAAGACTCAAACACAAGAAGGAACTTCATTATCACCTTGGTGGAAACATAAAGATATACAAGGAAGATCACTGAAGAAATTTTGAAGAAAAGACTTTGACTCCACAACTAGAAGCAACTCAAGGAAATGCAAATTCATGAAGAGGTCAAGAACAAGACCAACCCCTTTCTCTTTCTATCTTTCTTCTTATTTCCTTTATTTTCTACTTGACTTAGTGGTATTTAGTGCCCATCCCACTTTGGAATAACTAGTGAAGTGAAAACCATGAAGAATTATCAAGTTCAAGGGAGGCTTCACAACAAGGAGGAAACTACAATAGAAGCATGGAGATGATCTTCAAGAAAAAAAGCATGTGAAGACTTGGAGAAATCCATACAAGTTGAAGAGTTAGAAAGTTGTTTTTGTCCAACCATTGACCCAAATGGAAAATCCCAAGAGTTTTATATTATTTTCTCTATTGTTATGAAGTTAGTTGAATCTAGACCTACCCTAACCAAAATGGAGAGACTAACTTAGATCACCAAAAGGTCTTGATGAAAATTACTAAGTATTACACATTGTTATGTGCTACTTTAGTTGAAGAAGTGATATGATCACCCTTGGTGAACTCTTGGAACTTCCTCGACAAGTATGGCTATAACAAAGTTAGATTACTAGAAACTCAATCTAGATCATCCTTAGTGAACTCTTGGAAACCCCTTAACAAGTATTGAACCAAGAGAGAATGAATCTTTCAAACTCAAACCTGGACCTTGTCATATCCAACTTGGTTGAACCCCTGTTGATATGATTGTTGCTTTTTATATTTTCTTCACTTGTATGTTTGATTGCTAGGATGCTTGTTTATTTTGTGTTTGTGTTTCAATGTATAGTTTGCACGGAGAGCAACGATCTTTTGTGAAGAGAGTGTGATTTCTCCACCAACTTCAACAAGGAAAGTAACGCACCATCAACTACCCATTATTTTCTATATGCATTAGTTGATTTTTGAGTAGTATTGTAACATCCCAACTATGAAAAACAACCCTAAAATGCTTGCTCCTTGTTTAATTTTAGTTTGCATCATTCCATCATGAGCATTGCATTTGTTTTCACTTATGTTCCATTTGAAATTCAAACTAAATTTCAAAATTTGGTTGATACTTGGTATGTTCCAATGTTTCAAAATAGTTTCCAAACAACAACAATTCAAATGTTTCCAATAAACTTGAATTTCCAAATAATTAACTTGGTTAAATATTTCAATATTTCATATATTGCAAAATTCACTCAAATTCTTTTAAATTACAAACAGCAACAAAAATTTAAATTTTTGAAAAACAAAAGTTTGTACTACTGGGCTTTTGCAATAAATAACTTATAAAAATTTATCACCAAAATTTTTCAACCCCAAAACCCTATTCTTTTTCCCTTTTTTCTTTCCTACAAAAATAAGGTGAACAAAAAAAATAGAAACAAAAAAACCAAAAAAAAGGGGGGGGGGCAGGCCAGCCCAAGTGAGCTGAGCCCACCTCAACCCAAAGGCCAGGCACCCACGACCTCTGTCGTCTTCCTCCTCTGTACGGAGACAGAGGAGGGGAGGCATCCCCCACCTGCAAGCTCCACCTGCCACCCCCTCCACCTACTTAACACCTCTCCCCTCCAAACCCCAGCTCTCTCTCTCCCTTCCTCCTCCTCTCTCCCGCCGCTGATCTCCCTCTCCTTTTTCCCTCCACGATTTTCCTATCTGTACCTGTCCCCTCCACCGCGGCCATGGCCGGAAGTTGAAGCTCCCCTCGCCGCCATTCTACCCACCACTGAGGCCTTTCACGCACGGGAACGGAAACCCCGCGGCCTCCTCTTCCAATTCGCTTCCAGGGAGGAGTCCCCGGAGCACGGGATCGCCGCCGCCAAGCCGCTGTCGCCGCCGTTTTCTCCGCCTCCGTCAGGTCCTCCTCGAGCCTCTGCTTCGACGACAACGGGGGTGAGCACGCCCCTGCCCTTCTCCTCCTCCCCTCTGCATCCGCGGGCGGGCCACCGCCCCGTGCCTCGCGCAGCACGGCGCGCCCACGCCGGCAGCGCAGCAGCGCCGCGGTCGTCGCCGTCGATCCCCCACCTCGCAACGTTCAGTTAACTGAACGATGTTCAGTTCGTCAGAGATAAATTCCGAGGCTTTACCTCAAAACCCATCGCGATCTGTACCTAGCACCAGCCGCAGCAATAGCCCAGTGGCTTGAGCCCTGTTCCGCAACCAGGAGATCCTGGGTTCGATCCCCCCCCCCCCCCCCCCCCCCCGCGCGGGATTAAAACCCACTTTTTTTTTCTATTTATTTTTTTTCCAGATCCAGATCCTTATCAGTTTCGCGCACAGGTCCCTGTGATCTCACAGATTAGTCCTTGTCCATCACAAACAAGTCCTTAGCTATTCTATTTAATCACAGATTAATACCCCAACTTTAAAATTGCATAACTAATTCATTACAACCCCAAATTTAATAATTTAAATATGTTTTCCATACCAAATTAAATTCTCTACATGTTAAAACCATTTGTGTACTGTTTTGAACCTTTCAAATGGTTTCAAGAATTCAAATTCAAACAACTCTTTCAAATTTGGTCAAATTCATAACTAATTCAAATTTAATTCAAATGGCACATGTAAAATATGTTTTCCATGCAAAATTGAACAAGCTTTACAAATATAAACTTTGTTTACTGTTTTGAATATTTTAAATTGGTGAAATATTTGAATCCTTGTTTAATTCATTTAATTTTGCAAAATTCATAACTTGGGCATAAAAATTCCAAATTCAACAAACCAAATATGTTTTCCATTCCATTTTTCATGAACTTTACAAATATCAACTTTGTGTTATGTTTTAAATAAATTAAATTGCTGAAAACAACTATTTCTTAATTAATGCATCTAAAATTGTCAAATTAATAACTTGCTCATCTAAAATCCAAATTCAACAAATGATATATGTATTCCATCTAAAATTTTGTGTTCTTTCCAAATATGAATTTTGTTATCTGTTTTGAACAATTAAAATGGGTGAAAACAATAAATGTTTGTGTAACTCATTTAAGAAGCCAAATTTCATAACTTAATAAATAAAATTCCAAACTTGGTAAACAACATTTCAAATTGAAGCTATTGTTGTTTTCTCATTGTTTTCAGCATCCATGCATCATTCTAATCAACTTTCACATGATGGTTATTTGTAGATCACTTAATTCAACTTTAATTCGTGGGCCTTTCTATATGCAACCCAAATTGCATATGGGCCCATTTAAATATGTTACCATGTCAACTAGCTTATCCTTGATGCATCAATTAAATTGTCATGCATCATCCCATGTTTGTGCATTATGCCATGTTATTGATTGGTTGTCTCTCTGCGTTGTTTGTTTGCTTCTTCTCGAATAGACGACGACGTTGAGACAGACGAGGGTTACGACACTACTTCAGAGGAGTTAGCCCAGTACCAGGCTACTGAGTTTGCAGGCAAGTATTCACTCACATGAACCATTGTGTCCTTTCCACACTGGATACCGATACTTTCCGTTGTCTAATCTGCTAGCCTTGAGATTCGTTGCTTGAGTTCCGATCCTATCACATGTTATCCTGTAACCCTTATATAGCCTATCCTCCACACCTATAACCCTGTTGCTTGTTGCCTGTGTCTTACTAGCATGCTTAGGGTTGTTTATGCTTGAGTCTGATGTCCGTTATTTCTTTTACCATATTTTTTTATGTTCTGGGGGCTCGATGTTTAAACAACAACCTGTTAATGTTTGAGGTAAGGCTAATTTGATGATAAGGCACCGGCAGGAGGACGGGTATGGTTTTGAGGCCTGCTAGTGTCGAACTCAGGAAAAGTTCTTGTCCTCTGGATCCATGTTGAGCGTGCTAACCGCATGTGGGAAGCGTGTATGGGCGCCCCCCCCGCAACTCTGATTCGATTCGCATCTCGTCCAAATCGCCACACTTAGTTCGGGCTTTCCATTTGATGCATGCATATGCAGGTACGAACCCTTGGCGCCAGGGTGGAACTTTTGTAGTCGGCATTTAGGGCGGCGTGGTCTTCCAGTGCTATGAGGGTCCCCCTTTTCTTCGTGGGGGCTCGATTAGCCGCGCACGCACATCACGTTGTTCTTTGGGCTTGATGCGAAGAAGAGTTGGGTTGTGTTGAGTGCCTCGCTTGGTGGGTTTGATCCCCGTCTGGCGGGATATTCTTACGTGTACGGCCAAATTGGTGCACCCCTGCAGGGTTAAATCTTCTCGAGAAGCCGTGTTGTCCGCGGTTATGGATGACTTGGTGATAGGGTTGGCTAACAAGGATTAGAGAACTTACACTTAATTAATAATAATTTGACTAGTAATAGGCTTATTGACACAATAACTTGAACCTTCATTAATCCAACTGTGTGGGTTATCCTCGGATTGCTTCTTTGGATAAGGGGCAAGATCCAGGATGGGTTTGTTTGAGGTTAGTGGTAGTTGGTTCCGATGCGCTATCTTATCCCTTTCTTTTAGCCGGATGTTATAGCGTGTCTCTGTAGTTGGTTAGGGCAGCCCGCTGCCGCACCGTTGTATCACCTATCTTCCGTTGAACCCAAAGCATCTGTACTTAGTGTTGTCGGGTACACTTTGGTATCTTGTGCGTCTTGCTTGCCAGTACTCGTCTGTACTGACCCCTTTGGGGCTGCGTGTTCTGCAGACTACGTTTCCGAGGATCCCCATGGTGGCTACTACGTGGAGTATGACGAGGCTGCTGACGAGTAGATAGCGGACCCGGGCAGGATCCGAGACTTCGTGGATGGGCTCTGTTCTTTCGTTTCCGGCCTCTTAGGCCTATTTGGATCTTGTCTGTACTCAGACACTTTGGATGCTTCCGCTGTGATGTAATGATGACTTGTTGGGACATGGGTCCTCTGCATGACTATATTTGCTATCTCCGCTCTAGTGAGAGCTTTTGCCACTTATTTCTATTTCTTTGTGTCTTAGAGATTTGTTGTGATATCACTTGTTCAAATGCCGTTGACGTACCATGTGTGTATGTTATGAAGTACGTCAATGGAAGTGTTCGGATTTCTATTGGATGGTTTCACAGACGATGAATAGTAGAGGATGGTTGTCACACGTTTACGTGTTGGCCTACTCATATTGAGATGCGGGTGCAGGTAGGCCCCGTAAGCCATTTATCTACTGTTTAGCGGGCTGTGAGTATCATCTAAAAGTCCGGGTGCGACAAATGGTATCAGAGCCTGTCTGCCTGTAGGATCCCTTTTACTGGTCGTAGTTGAGTCTAGAAACTATTTTGTAGCTATATAGGAAAATTGAAACGTGAGAGTAGGAATTATGTTCTTTTATTTCTTTCTCCACCCACCCTCCCTTTTTCTGGTAAGGAAGTGCAACGTTGTTTTCTCTTCTCATCTAAACTTTCAAGTTAGGATTTCACGTATCCTGGTTTCTCTAGGATGGTTATATCTACTAGACCATAGGGATGGAGGTGGTTGTGACATGATTTTCATGTTGCCTACTCACGATTGAGAACGGAGGCACATAAGCCCCGGAAGCAGATCTTCTATTCCTTAAGCAGTAGATATTGATCCTTTAGAAGCCCGGATGGGTTTTCCGTAGTACCTCAGGAGTGTTTGGTCTCGTGTTTCCTGAATGTTGCTTCGATATCCTGTTCTTCTCAAGATCCTTTTCGTCCGTTGGAACCTTGTTGTTGCTTGCCACTTCAGTTTTTCTACCGGCGTCTAATCAAAGCTTCCCCGATCATCTACAGATGGATCTCAGGTTCTACCCGCAGGTGGTTCGTATGACTCGTTGCGAGAGCACTGCCGGTTATCCGGAGATGCTGAGAGACATGGTCACTTTTCTGGGATTCCGTTGGGCACCAGAGTACCAGGTCTACGAGCAGCAGCGAGAGTTTGAGAAGACCTACTACCAGGCTATCGTCTACATTTTGTCAGATGATGGCATGAGCGTAGTACACCGCTACGAGGCAGTGGGTTCCACGGTGGATATGGCTGTGCAGCAGGCAGCTTATGTGAGCCTCACCGTCCTTCGTGCTGACTACTGGGGATTTTACGATTCTATCTATCGCCACATCCCCCGTGGTTACATCACTTCGGAGGGAGCTCACTTCACTCTCTACGACAACTTGGATGTTTACAAGCATGATAACTCCAGGCTGCACACCACCGCTCAGTCTGTGAGACACAGTGACGCAGTTGCCCGCACACTATCTCAGGAGTTGGCTTCAGTCAGAGAGCAGCTTTACCTTGCTTTGACTCGTCTGGCGACTTACACCACAAACTTTGTTGGAGACGAGCGCTTTGCACGTTTAGATCAGCCAGTTGGGCGTCGTCTGCCAGATGCTGGAGGTTACGAGCCGATCAGAGGTCCACTCCTTAACCTTGGTGCTGGTTACACTGGGATTCCCCGCTTTGGAGCACAGGGAGTCGACGCTATGTACTTCACCACGCCTAGAGTCGGTCTCAGACCACGTCAGATCTACGTGGATCGTCGTTCCACCTACTTTCGTGGGCGTGCTCCTCACCGTACCTCTCGCCGTACTCCTCGCCGCCGTCCTGCGTGATGAGCATGGGAGTACCGATGTATCCATTCTTACCTATGTTTAGTTATCCTTTGGCATTCGAACCATTTATGGTGTAATGGATATTCTGATGTATTTGAACATGTGATGGTGAACCTTGTGGTTGTCTATTCATGCGTCGGAATAATCTCTCTTTCGGTTGCCAAGTCTATCCTTTTCTATTGTTGTGCTAAAATGCATTTCCATTCAGGATGCCACCAACAAGGAACAACACGCCTGAGCCACCGCCAATCGCGGAGCTGTTGACTCAGATGACCCAAGTCATGACGCAGATGGCCCAGTTTCAGGCTAACCAGCACATCAACCAGACAACTCCACGAGTCAGCATCAAGGAGTTTCTCAGTCGGGGCCCAAGAGCTTTCGTGGCCACACGCGAGCTTCTGGACGCTGATGACTGGATCCGTAAGATAGCCAAGGCTCTGGAGATTGCACACGTAGCTGAAGAAGACAAGGTCAAGTATTGTAACATCCCAAGTATGAAAATACCCTTAGAATGTTTGTTTCTTGTTTAATTAAAGTATTGCATCATGTAATCATATTTATTTCCTTGTTTGCATTTGTTTACTATTTGTTTTGCATCCGTTTATATTCTGTTTTCATAATGGAAATTCAAACAATTTCAAAAGATGTGTTTCATACTTGTCATGTTCCAATATTTTCAAATCAAAAGTTCAAACCAAATCTCATTTTGTTTCTAATTATTCCATATTTGATCAACTAATAAAATGGTGGTTTTATTTCAATTAATTAATTCCAAATTGCATTCAAATTCAAATCAAAAACAACAAACAACACCCAATTTCAAACTATGAAAAGTACCAAACAATTCAAACCCAATTGTTCTTTTTAAACAATAGGGTTCACCCTATTAAAAATTTTGTTTTTTTATTAATGATCACTTAATATAAAAATCATCCAAATTTGAATTACTTCACAAACAGCAAGTTAATTTCAAACTTTTTGAAAACAAAACTTAGCATTTGGTTGCTATTGACCTAAATAGCTCACCCTAATTTTTCTGAAATTTTTGCTAACTCAAAAATCATCTTTTCCTTCCATTTCCTTTTTCTGCAAAAAAAACAGGAGGAGAAATTTTAAAAATAAAATTTGGCGCCAGGGGGGTTGTGGGCTGCGCCCAGCCCACCTTCTCTTTTCCCTCGCGCGCAGCCCAGCCCACCGCGGCCAGCGTACCGATTCGTTTTTTTCTTTTCGTCGTCGTCCTCGCGTACGGCGGGGCATCCAGCCGTGCCACGTCGCCGCCGCGGCACCCCGACGGCCAGGAGAGCTCCTGGAGCTCTATAAAGCTAGCCCTAGGCGCGCGCCGCAACCCTAGCCTAGCCTACCCCTCTCCCCTCGAGCTCCCGCTGCCGATTTCAGCTCTCACGGCCACCTCCCACTTCTCTGTCACCTCACCGGAGCGAGCGCCGTCTGAATCTTCGATGGCAGCCACCGCAGCCGCCCTCCATCTCCCTCGCTGATCGCGGGAACCGCACCGTCGCCTCCTCCTTGAGCTACTGAACACCGCAGCCGCCGCGGAGATCAAACACACCGTCGCCGCCGTCCTCGCCCCTGTCGCCGTCGAGCTCGTCCCCGAGCCTCTGCAACGACGACAACGCCGGTGAGCCACCGTGCCTCCATCTCCTCCTCTCTGCCGTGCACGTTGCCGCATCCAGCATCCACACGCTTCGCAAGTACAACGAGAACGAGCACAGCACCCCGGTGATCCCCGCCGGCGAGCAACGACCCGTTGTTTCCCGTCGAGGTTCAGTTAGCGCGCGCGTTAAAAATTCAGTTAACCACAGCACGGAAGAATAACCTCGCAGCGTCGCGGTATCTGTCGAAACCGACGAAACACCGCAGTGGTAGCACTGCTCTGTCGCACGCGCACGGTCACGGGTTCGAGTCCCCCTCGCTGCGGGAGAAAAACCCAACCTTTTTGCACCGAGTGCTGACAGGGTGGCCCCCCCTGTCAGCCACTCTGTTGCCACGCGTGCAGCTGCGTGGGCCACGTTGGCCCTAGGCCCACGGGCAGTGGCTAGTGTAGGGTTCTGTGCGGTAACAAAAGTTTTCCAACTTTTCTGTTTTAAAACAAAGCCCTTTAAAAATTACAGAATGGTCCTCTAATTTAAATTGCTTATAACTTTCAAATTATAATTCCAAATAAAAAAAATAAAATATGTGCACTGCTCTAAATTAAATTACCTATCTATCTAAACCATTTGTTTCCTGTTTTGACTAAGTTAAATGCATTTCAAATTTGAATTCAAATAATTCAATTGCAAATTGCTAAATTGCATAACTAATTCATAATTAATCCAAATAATGCAAATAAAATATGTTTTCCATACCATTTTGAATCACCTTTCCAAATATAAATTTTGTTTCATGATTTGAATAATTTAAATTGCCTAAATAATTTAAACCTTGTTTAAATCATTTAAATTTGCTAAATTCATAACTTGCTCAAAATGAATTATTTTTGAACATGTAAAATATGTTTTCAAACTAGAAAAGTATAAACTTTTCAAATATGAATTTGAATCTATGTTTGGAACAAATAAAATTCAAATAATTTTCAACCTTGTTTTAAATTCATTTAAAACTTGTTTAATTTTGTTTAAGTCATAATAAATTCATCCTAATTCCTTTTTCAATATTTGAAACATGTAATCCAACTAAAATTTTGTGTTCTTTTCAAATATGAATTTTGTTATTTATTTTGCACAATTTAAATTGGTGAAAACAACAACTATTTGTGTAATCCCTTTAAGGAACCAAAAATTCCCTAAATTAATAACTAAATTTCTAAATTGGTAAACCCTATTTTAAATTGGTTCTATTGTTGTTATTTTGTTGTTTTCCTCATCCATGCATCATACTAATCCACCTTCACCTGTTGATTAATTGGAAAACAAATAATCTAACCAAAATTCATGGGCTTTTCATATGCAACTCAAAATTGCATATGTGTCCATTTAACTTGTGTTACCATGTCTACTAGTTTATTTTGATGCATCCATTAACTTGACATGCATCATCCCATGATTGTGCACTATGCCATGATATTGATTGTTTATCTTCCTGTATTGTTTGTTTGTTTCTTCTCGGATAGACGACGACGTTGAGACCGACGATCCTTACGACACCCCTTCTGAGGATCTAGCCCAGTACCAGGCTACTGAGTTTGCAGGCAAGTTATCACTCACATGAACCATTGTGTTCCTTTCTACATTGGTTACCGATACTTTTCCGTTGTCTATTTTGCTAGCCCTATGTATCGTTGCTTCTGTTACGAACCTATCACATGAATACCCTGAACCCCGATATTGCCTCACCTCCCGTCCTATAACCCCGTTGCTTGGGCCCGTGTCTTACTAGCATGCTTAGGGTTGTTTTTGCTCGAGTCTGTTATCAGTTACTTTCTGTTATCATCTATGCTTATATTCTGGGGTTCGATGTTAAACAACAACCTGTTAATTTTGAGGTAATATTAAATTGCTGATAAGGCACCGGCAGGAGGCCCGGCGTGGTTTTGAGGCCTGCTAGTGTCGACCCTAATAGGAAAAGGGTCTTGTCTACTGATCCATGATGAGCGCACCATCCGCATGTGGGAAGCGTGTATGGGCGCCCCCCCTCAATTTGATTCGATTCGCATCTCGTCCAAATCACCACATTTAGTTCGGGCTTTCCATTTGATGCACGCATATGCAGGTACGAACCCGAGGCCAGGGTGGAACTTTTGTAGTCGGTATTTAGGGCGGCGTGGTCTTCTAGTGCTATGAGGGTCCCCTTTTCTTCGTGGGGCTCGATTAGCCGCGCACGCACAGCACGTGGTGCTTTGGGCTTGATGCGAAGAAGAGTTGAGTTGTGTTGAGTGCCCCGCTTGGTGGGAAAGGCTTTCCCATCTGGCGGGTTATTCTTACGTGTACGGCCAAATTGGTGCACCCCTGCAGGGATAAATCTTCTCGAGAAGCCGTGTTTTCCGCGGTTATGGTTGACTTGGTGAAAGTACTGGCTAACAAGTACTCAGAACAACTTACACCTAGCTAATGATAACTTGACTAGTAATAGGCTTATTGACACAACAAATTGATCCATCATTAATCCAACTGTGTGAGTTAACCTCGGATTGCTTCTTTGGATAAGGGGCGAGATCCAGGATGGGTTTGTTTGGTGGTTAGTTGTAGTTGGTTACGATACGCTATCTTATCCCCTTTCTGATAGCCAGAAGTTGTAGTATGTTCTGTAGTTGGTTAGTGCAGCCAGTTGCAGCATCTTTTATATCCCTTTCTTCCGTTGAACCCAAGGCATCTGTGCTTGGTGTTGACGGGCTACACTTTGGTGAACTGTGAGTCTTGCTTGCCAGTAAGTTTATGTACTGACCCCTTTGGGGCTGTGGTTTCCGCAGACTACGCTTACGAGGATCCCCGTGACGGCTACTACGTGGAGTTTGACGAGGCTGCTGACGAGTAGGTAGCGGACCCGGGCAGGATCCAAGACATCGTGGATGGGCTCCGTTTTCTGTTCATTCCCGGCTTCTTAAGCCTATTTGAATTTGTCTGTACTCAGACCTTTGAATGCTTCCGCTGAGATGTAATGATGTTATGTTGGGACATGTGTCCTCTGGATGATTGTATTTGCTATCTCTGCTCTAGTGAGAGCTATTTGCAACTTATTTCCGTCTTTTGTGTCCTAGAGATATGTTATGTTATCATTCTGTTAAACGCCGTTGACGTACCATGTGTGTATGGTATGAAGTACGTCAATGGTAGTGTCCTGATTTCTATGGGATAGTTTACATCGACGGTGAATAGTAAAGATTGGTTGTCACACATAAGTGTTGGCCTACTCGTAAGAGATGCGGGTGCCGGTAAGCCCCGTAATCCAATCAAAATACTGTTCAATTCGTACGGTGAGTATCCTCTAGAAGTCCGGGTGCGACAAATGGTATCAGAGCCTGTCTGCCTGTAGGATCCCTTTTACTCGTCGCAGTTTGAGTCTAGAAACTATTTCGTAGCTATATAGGAAAAATGAAACGTGAGAGTAGGAATTCTGCCATTTTTATTCTTTCCCCACCCACCCACCCTTTTCTGGTAAGGAAGTGCAACGTTGTTTTCCCTTCTCACCTAAACTTTCAAGTTAGGTTTTCACTATCCTGGTTTCTCTAGGATAGTTATATCTACTAGTCCATAGGAATGGAGGTGGTTGTGACATGATTTATCATGTTGCCTACTCATGATTGAGAACGGAGGCGTGTAAGCCCCGGAAGCAAATCCTCTATCCCTTAAGCAGTAGATATTGATCCTTTAGAAGCCCGGATGGGTTCTTCCATAGTACCTCAGGAGTTTTTGGTCTCGTGTTTCCCGATGTTGCTTCGATATCCTGTTCTTCTCAACATCCTTATCGTCCGTTCAAACCTTGTTTTTGCTTTCCACTTCAGTTCTCTATCGGCGTCTAATCAAAACTTCCCCGATCATCTGCAGATGGATCTCAGGTTCTTCCCGCAGGTGGTTCGGATGACTCGTTGCGAGAGCACCGCCGGTTATCCGGAGATGCTGAGGGACATGGTCACTTATCTGGGGTACTATTGGGCACCAGAGTACCAGGTCTACGAGCAGCAGCGAGAGTTTGACCAGACCTACTACCAGGCTATCGTCTACATCCTGTCAGATGATGGCATGAGCGTTGTCCACCGCTACGAGGCAGTAGGTTCCACAGTGGATATGGCCGTGCAGCAGGCAGCTTACGTGAGTCTCACCGTCCTTCGTGCTGACTACTGGGGGTTTGACGATTCTATCTATCGCCACATCCCCCGTGGTTACATCACTTCAGCGGGAGCTCACTTCACTCTCTACGACAACTTGGATGTTTATGAGCGTGATAGTTCCAGGCTGCACACCACCGCTCAGTTTGTGAGACACAGTGACGCAGTTGCCACCACACTTTCTCAGGAGTTGGTTTCAGTTAGGGAGCGGCTCTACCTTGCTCTGACTCGTCTGGCGACTTAAACCATAGACTTTGTTGGAGATGAGCGCTTTGCACGTTTCCATCAGACAGTTGGACGTAGTTTGCCAGATGCTGGAGGTTACGAGCCGATCAGAGGTCCACTCCTCGACCTTGGTCCTGGTTACACTGGGATTCCCCGCTTTGGAGCACAGGGAGACGACGCTTTCTACTTCACCACACCGAGAGTTGCTCTCAGAGCAGTCCCGATATATGTGGATCGTCGATCTACTTACTTTCGTGGGATTCCTCCTCACCGTATCTCCTGCGTGATGAGCATGGGAGTACCGATGTATCCGTTCCTAGCTATGTTTAGTTATCCTTTGGCACTTGAACCATTTATGGTGTGTTGGATATTCTGATGTATTTGAACATGTGATGATGTACCTGTTGGTTATCTATTCATGCGTCGGAATAATCTCTCTTTCGGTTACCAAGTCTATCTGTTTCTGTTGTTGTGCTAAAATGCATGTCTATTCAGGATGCCGCCAACAAGGAACAACCCGCCTGAGCCACCGCCAATCACGGAGCTGTTGAATCAGATGACTCAGGTCGTGACGCAGATGGCCTAGATCCAGGCTAACCAGCACAACAACCAGAATGCTCCACGAGTCAGCATCAAGGAGTTTCTGAGTCTGGGAACGAGAGCTTTTGTGGCAACACGGGAGCCTCTGGATGCTGATGACTGGATCCGGGAGATGGCCAGGGCTCTGGACATTGCTCACGTTGCTGAGGAAGACAAAGTCAAGTATGCCACCTACCTACTGAAGGGTCAGGCAGCTACTTGGTGGGAGAACTACCAGACCATGAGAGCTGGCTACCCAATCACCTGGGGTTGTTTCAAGGATGCCTTCCTGAAGCACCACATCCCAGATGGACTCATGGAAAGGATGCGTGAGGAGTTTTGCTCTCTCAAGCAGGGCAAGCTGGACGTCATTGGCTATCAGAACGAGTTCAATCGCCTGCTCGTTACGCTGGTGATGAGGTGTCCACTGAGGCTAAGAAGATGGCAAGGTTCCACCGAGGGTTTAACCCGGAACTCAAGTCCGCCCTCACCAACATCAAGGCCAAAGACTTCGAGGAGCTCGTGAACACTGCGCTCAATGAAGAAAATGGGCGCAAGGCGTTCGAGGAGTCTCGAAAGCACTCGCGTGAGGGTGGTTCCTCCTCCAACATGACCACCCCTCCGCAGAAGCGCCGCATCTGGGTGCCAAATGGTGCTGTCACTCGGGATCCATATGCCCAAGCTTCTCAAGGCTTCGCTTCCCGCCCACCCAACCCATCTCAGATGCAGAATCAGAGGTTTTCAATGGGGCAGCCAAGGCCAGATGCACCTCGTGTCGTCACTTGCTACAAATGCAAGCAGACAGGGCATTATGCTGACAAGTGCACTCAGAGGCAGCTACCGCCACCACCTCCTCGCCCCAACACCAACCAGGCAATGGTGCGTGCACCCCCGGCTAAAGCCTTCAACTCCAACAACAGGCCTGTCGGGAGGACCGCGAGGGTGAATCATGTCAAGGTCGACAAAGCTGAGGAAGCTGCTGACGTCGTTCTCGGTACATTCCCCGTAAACTCTAACCCAGCTAAAGTGTTGTTTGATACCGGAGCATCGCATTCTTTCGTGTCAAAGATCTTTGCGACAGCAGTTAAACTACCTTTTGTTGGTTTGGGTTCCCCGCTAGTAGTAAACTCCCCTGGAGCAACTATGCAAACTTCCAAGATCAGTCATGAGAATCAGATTCTAATTGGAGGTCACATATTCCTTGCTTCCCTCATTCTGCTTGGCAATTCTGACATTGATGTCATTCTTGGCATGGATTGGTTGAAGGCCAATAAAGCTACGATTGATTGTGCTCAGAAGTCAATAACTCTGTTCCACCCTTCTGGCCAGATAGTCTATTCTCCAAATGAATCAAGTTTTGTTCAACTATACACCCTCGATGCTAAACCACTACCTCTACTCGAAAATGTTCTGGTGGTTTGTGAATTCCATGACGTCTTTCCAGAAGAGTTGCCAGGGATGCCTCCGGACAGAGCAGTTGAGTTCGTGATCGAGCTTGAACCAGGTACTGCTCCAATCTCTAAGCATCCATACAAGATAGCTCCTCCTGAACTGAAATTGTTGAAGGAGCAAATCGATATGTACATGGAGAATGGGTACATTCAGCCTAGTTCTTCGGCTTGGGGTTGCCCAACTCTGTTCGTTGCCAAGAAGGATCAAACAAAGAGACTCGTGGTTGACTATCGTCCTCTCAACGAGAAAACCATCAAAAACAAGTATCCAATTCCTCGTATCGATGATCTTTTTGATCAGCTTGCTGGAGCCTCAATATTCTCAAAGTTGGAATTGAGGATGGGTTACCATCAAATAAAGATCAGGAAGGAAGATATTCCAAAAACAGCTTTCACCACTCGGTACGGTCTATATGAATACACCGTCATGTCCTTTGGTCTCACCAATGCACCGGCGACATTCTCAAGACTCATGAATTCTGTTTTCCATGAATACCTCGACAAGTTCGTTGTGGTATATCTTGATGACATTCTGGTCTACTCAAAATCCGAGGAAGAGCATGGAGAACACCTTCATCTCACTCTCATGAAGCTTCGCGAGCATCGTCTATATGCCAAGTTTTCCAAATGTGAGTTCTGGATTCCAGAAGTTGCTAACCTTGGTCATGTCATCTCCGCCAAGGGCATAGCCATTGATCCAGAAAAGGTTAAAGCAATTGTTGATTGGAAACCTCCTAAGACGGTAAAACAAGTTAGAAGCTTTCTAGGCTTGGCTAGCTATTGCCGTCGTTTCGTCCAAAACTTTTCCAAGATTGCCAAACCTCTCACTGATCTCACAAAGCAGGACAAGAAGTTCGTTTGGTCTCCACAGTGTGATGAAAGCTTCAATCTCCTGAAGACTAAACTCACTTCTACACCAGTTCTGGTTGGCCCAGATCCTTCCAAACCTTTCCAAATATTCTGTGATGCTTCTCTCCAAGGTCTAGGTGCAGTTCTAATGCAAGAACGTCAAGTTGTGGCTTATGCTTCACGTCAGTTGAACACACATGAGCTCAATTATCCCACTCATGACCTTGAGCTCGCAGCAGTTGTGTTTGCCCTCAAGAAATGGAGACAATACTTGTTGGGTAATCGCACTGAAATCTTTTCCGATCATAAGAGTCTGAAGTACATCTTCACTCAACCAGATCTAAACCTCAGACAAAGGAGATGGATTGAAAAGATCAAAGACTTTGATCTTACCATTTCTTACACTCTAGGTAAGGCTAATGTTATGGCCGATGCTCTCAGTCGCAAGTCGTATTGCAATAATCTCATGATCATGGAAAGCCAACCTCCTCTTCATGAAGAATTCCAAAAACTGAATCTTGGTCTTGTTCCTCAAGGCTATGTTGCAAACTTGACAGCCACTCCAACTCTCGAGGACAAGATTCGTTCTGAACAACTTCGTGATGCTGAAATCAAGAAGATTGTAGAGCACATCAAAGAAGGCAATGAGAAAGTTGAGTGCTTCTCAATTGATGACAAGGGAACTGTGTTCTTCGAAGGACGCATTGCAGTTCCTCAAATACAAAGTCTCAAAGATGTCATTCTCAAGGAGGCTCATGAAACTCCTCTCTCCATACACCCTGGAAGTACAAAGATGTACCAGGATCTCAAGACACTGTATTGGTGGCCTAGCATGAAACGTGAAATTGCTCAATACGTTTCTGAATGCGACGTTTGTCAACGTGTTAAGGCAGTTCATCAGAAAACAGCCGGTCTTCTCCAACCTCTGAAAATCCCTGAATGGAAGTGGGACATGATTGAAATGGACTTCGTCACTAGTTTTCCAAAGTCCAAGAGGGGCAACGATGCAATCTTCGTTGTCATTGATCGACTCACTAAAGTAGCTCACTTCTTTCCTGTCAAAGAGACAATCTCAGCTAGTCAGTTAGCAGAGCTCTACACAGCAAAGATTGTTCCTCTTCATGGTGTTCCATTAGAAATAAGCTCAGACCGTGGAAGTATCTTCACTTCTCATTTCTGGAAAAGTTTTCAAGAAGCATTGGGCACCAAACTTCTGTTCAGCACAGCTTATCACCCTCAGTCTCAAGGGCAAGTCGAAAGAGTCAATCAGATTCTCGAGGATATGCTCAGAGCATGTGGTATCTCCTTTGGCATGAAATGGGAGGATTGCCTTCCATATGCTGAATTCTCCTACAACAACAGCTACCAGGCAAGCCTAGGCATGGCACCATTTGAAGCACTCTATGGCCGCAGATGCAGGAGTCCAATCAATTGGTCTGGAGCTGGTGAACGTTCACTCTTAGGCCCTGACATTGTTAAGGAAGCCGAGGAGAAAGTTCGTATCATTCGTGACAATCTCAAGATTGCTCAGTCTCGTCAGAAAAGCTACTATGACAGCAAGCACAGGGATATGATCTATGCACCTGGTGACAAGGCATATCTCCGTGTAACTCCCCTCAGAGGCACTCATCGTTTCGGTGTGAAAGGAAAGCTTGCACCAAGATACATTGGTCCTTTCAACATTCTCTCAAGGCGTGCGGAAAATGCCTATCGTCTTGAACTTCCAGAAAAACTATCCAAGGTGCACGATGTGTTTCATGTGTCACAGCTCAAGAGGTGTTTCAAAGATCCGGATCGTGCAGTTGATCATGATTCCATTGAACTGCAAGATGATCTATCTTATGAGTAGCACCCTGTTCGTATTCTCGATGAGACCGAGCATAAGACCCGCAACAAGAGCACCAAGTTCTTGAAAGTGCATTGGTCGCATCATTCCGATAAAGAGGCAACGTGGGAGACCGAAGAGGATCTTCGCAAGAAGTATCCGGACCTTTTCCTTTCTCAGTAGGAATCTCGGGGCGCGATTCCTTCAAGGGGGGGCGTTTTGTAGCATCCCAAGTATGAAAATACCCTTAGAATGTTTGTTTCTTGTTTAATTAAAGTATTGCATCATGTCATCATATTTATTTCCTTGTTTGCATTTGTTTACTATTTGTTTTGCATCTGTTTATATTCTGTTTTCATAATGGAAATTCAAACAATTTCAAAAGGTGTGTTTCATACTTGTCATGTTACAATATTTTCAAATCAAAAGTTCAAACCAAATCTCATTTTGTTTCTAATTATTCCATATTTGATCAACTAATAAAATGGTGGTTTTATTTCAATTAATTAATTCCAAATTGCTTTCAAATTCAAATCAAAAACAACAAACAGCACCCAGTTTCAAACTATGAAAAGTACCAAACAATTCTAACCCAATTGTTCTTTTTAAACAATAGGGTTCACCCTATTAAAAAGTTTGTTTTTTTTATTAATGATCACTTAATATAAAAATCATCCAAATTTGAATTACTTCACAAACAGCAAGTTAATTTCAAACTTTTTGAAAACAAAACTTAGCATTTGTTTGCTATTAACCTAAATAGCTCACCCTAATTTTTCTGAAATTTTTGCTAACTCAAAAATCATCTTTTCCTTCCATTTCCTTTTTCTGCAAAAAAAAACAGGAGGAGAAATTTTAAAAATAAAATTTGGCGCCAGGGGGGTCGTGGGCTGCGCCCAGCCCACCTTCTCTTTTCCCTCGCGCGCAGACCAGCCCACCGCGGCCAGCTTACCGGTTCGTTTTTTTCTTTTCGTCGTCGTCCTCGCGTACGGTGGGGCATCCAGCCGTGCCACGTCGCCGCCGCGGCACACCGTCGCCGCCGTCCTCGCCCCTGTCGCCGCCGAGCTCGTCCCCGAGCCTCTGCAACGACGACAACGCCGGTGAGCCACCGTGCCTCCATCTCCTCCTCTCTGCCGTGCACGTTGCCGCATCCAGCATCCACACGCTTCGCAAGTACAACGAGAACGAGCACAGCACCCCGGTGATCCCCGCCGGCGAGCAACGACCCGTTGTTTCCCGTCGAGGTTCAGTTAGCGCGCGCGTTAAAAATTCAGTTAACCACAGCACGGAAGAATAACCTCGCAGCGTCGCGGTATCTGTCGAAACTGACGAAACACCGCAGTGGTAGCACTGCTCTGTCGCACGCGCACGGTCACGGGTTCGAGTCCCCCTCGCTGCGGGAGAAAAACCCAACCTTTTTGCACCGAGTGCTGACAGGGTGGCCCCCCTGTCAGCCACTCTGTTGCCACGCGTGCAGCTGCGTGGGCCACGTTGGCCCTAGGCCCACGGGCAGTGGCTAGTGTAGGGTTCTGTGCGGTAACAAAAGTTTTCCAACTTTTCTGTTTTAAAACAAAGCCCTTTAAAAATTACAGAATGGTCCTCTAATTTAAATTGCTTATAACTTTCAAATTATAATTCCAAATAACAAAAATAAAATATGTGCACTGCTCTAAATTAAATTACCTATCTATCTAAACCATTTGTTTCCTGTTTTGACTAAGTTAAATGCATTTCAAATTTGAATTCAAATAATTCAATTGCAAATTGCTAAATTGCATAACTAATTCATAATTAATCCAAATAATGCAAATAAAATATGTTTTCCATACCATTTTGAATCACCTTTCCAAATATAAATTTTGTTTCATGATTTGAATAATTTAAATTGCCTAAATAATTTAAACCTTGTTTAAATCATTTAAATTTGCTAAATTCATAACTTGCTCAAAATGAATTATTTTTGAACATGTAAAATATGTTTTCAAACTAGAAAAGTATAAACTTTTCAAATATGAATTTGAATCTATGTTTGGAACAAATAAAATTCAAATAATTTTCAACCTTGTTTTAAATTCATTTAAAACTTGTTTAATTTTGTTTAAGTCATGATAAATTCATCCTAATTCCTTTTTCAATATTTGAAACATGTAATCCAACTAAAATTTTGTGTTCTTTTCAAATATGAATTTTGTTATTTATTTTGCACAATTTAAATTGGTAAAAACAACAACTATTTGTGTAATCCCTTTAAGGAACCAAAAATTCCCTAAATTAATAACTAAATTTCTAAATTGGTAAACCCTATTTTAAATTGGTTCTATTGTTGTTATTTTGTTGTTTTCCTCATCCATGCATCATACTAATCCACCTTCACCTGTTGATTAATTGGAAAACAAATAATCTAACCAAAATTCATGTGCTTTTCATATGCAACTCAAAATTGCATATGTGTCCATTTAACTTGTGTTACCATGTCTACTAGTTTATTTTGATGCATCCATTAACTTGACATGCATCATCCCATGATTGTGCACTATGCCATGATATTGATTGTTTATCTTCCTGTATTGTTTGTTTGTTTCTTCTCGGATAGACGACGACGTTGAGACCGACGATCCTTACGACACCCCTTCTGAGGATCTAGCCCAGTACCAGGCTACTGAGTTTGCAGGCAAGTTATCACTCACATGAACCATTGTGTTCCTTTCTACATTGGTTACCGATACTTTTCCGTTGTCTATTTTGCTAGCCCTATGTATCGTTGCTTCTGTTACGAACCTATCACATGAATACCCTGAACCCCGATATTGCCTCACCTCCCGTCCTATAACCCCGTTGCTTGGGCCCGTGTGTTACTATCATGCTTAGGGTTGTTTTTGCTCGAGTCTGTTATCAGTTACTTTCTGTTATCATCTATGCTTATATTCTGGGGTTCGATGTTAAACAACAACCTGTTAATTTTGAGGTAATATTAAATTGCTGATAAGGCACCGGCAGGAGGCCCGGCGTGGTTTTGAGGCCTGCTAGTGTCGACCCTAATAGGAAAAGGGTCTTGTCTACTGATCCATGATGAGCGCACCATCCGCATGTGGGAAGCGTGTATGGGCGCCCCCCTCAATTTGATTCGATTCGCATCTCGTCCAAATCACCACATTTAGTTCGGGCTTTCCATTTGATGCACGCATATGCAGGTACGAACCCGAGGCCAGGGTGGAACTTTTGTAGTCGGCATTTAGGGCGGCGTGGTCTTCCAGTGCTATGAGGGTCCCCTTTTCTTCGTGGGGCTCGATTAGCCGCGCACGCACAGCACGTGGTGCTTTGGGCTTGATGCGAAGAAGAGTTGAGTTGTGTTGAGTGCCCCGCTTGGTGGGAAAGGCCTTCCCATCTGGCGGGTTATTCTTACGTGTACGGCCAAATTGGTGCACCCATGCAGGGATAAATCTTCTCGAGAAGCCGTGTTTTCCGCGGTTATGGTTGACTTGGTGAAAGTACTGGCTAACAAGTACTCAGAACAACTTACACCTAGCTAATGATAACTTGACTAGTAATAGGCTTATTGACACAACAAATTAATCCATCATTAATCCAACTGTGTGAGTTAACCTCGGATTGCTTCTTTGGATAAGGGGCGAGATCCAGGATGGGTTTGTTTGGTGGTTAGTTGTAGTTGGTTACGATACGCTATCTTATCCCCTTTCTGATAGCCGGAAGTTGTAGTATGTTCTGTAGTTGGTTAGTGCAGCCAGTTGCAGCATCTTTTATATCCCTTTCTTCCGTTGAACCCAAGGCATCTGTGCTTGGTGTTGACGGGCTACACTTTGGTGAACTGTGAGTCTTGCTTGCCAGTACGTTTATGTACTGACCCCTTTGGGGCTGTGGTTTCCGCAGACTACGCTTACGAGGATCCCCGTGACGGCTACTACGTGGAGTTTGACGAGGCTCCTGACGAGTAGGTAGCGGACCCGGGCAGGATCCGAGACATCGTGGATGGGCTCCGTTTTCTGTTCATTCCCGGCTTCTTAAGCCTATTTGGATTTGTCTGTACTCAGACCTTTGAATGCTTCCGCTGAGATGTAATGATGTTATGTTGGGACATGTGTCCTCTGGATGATTGTATTTGCTATCTCTGCTCTAGTGAGAGCTATTTGCAACTTATTTCCGTCTTTTGTGTCCTAGAGATATGTTATGTTATCATTCTGTTAAACGCCGTTGACGTACCATGTGTGTATGGTATGAAGTACGTCAATGGTAGTGTCCTGATTTCTATGGGATAGTTTACATCGATGGTGAATAGTAAAGATTGGTTGTCACACATAAGTGTTGGCCTACTCGTAAGAGATGCGGGTGCCGGTAAGCCCCGTAATCCAATCAAAATACTGTTCAATTCGTACGGTGAGTATCCTCTAGAAGTCCGGGTGCGACAAGTATGCCTCCTATCTGCTGAAGGGTCAAGCAGCTTCTTGGTGGGAAAACTTCCAGGCCATGAGAACTGGGATGCCAGTCACGTGGGATCGTTTCAAGGAAGCCTTCCTGAAGCACCAGATTCCAGATGGTCTCATGGAAAGAATGCGTGAAGAGTTTTGCTCTCTCAAGCAGGGCAAGTTTGACGTCATCGGGTATCAGAGTGAGTTCAATCGCCTCGCTCGGTACGCTGGAGATGAGGTGTCCACTGAAGCTAAGAAGATGGCAAGGTTCCGCAGAGGCTTTAACCCGGAACTCAAGTATGCCCTCACCAATGTCAAGGCCAACAGCTTCGAGGATCTCGTTAACACCGCGCTCAATGAAGAAAATGGGCGCAAGGCGTTCGAGGAGTCTCGCAAGCACTCGCGTGAGGGTGGTTCCTCCTCCAACATGACCACCCCTCCGCAGAAGCGCCGCATCTGGGTACCAAATGGTGCTGTCACTCGGGCTCCATATGCCCAAACTTCTCCAGGCTTCGCTCCCCGCCCACCCAACCCTGCTCAGGTGCATGATCAAAGGGCTTCGATGGGGCAGCCAAGGCCAGGGCCTCCTCATGTCGTCACATGCTACAAGTGCAAGCAGACGGGACACTACGCCGACAAGTGCACGCAGAGGCAGCTACCACCACCACCACCTCGTCCTAACACAAACCAGGCAATGGTGCGCGCTCCCCCGCCTAAGGCCTTCAACTCCAACAACAGGCCTATCGGGAGGACCGCAAGGGTGAATCATGTCAAGATCGACAAAGCTGAGGAAGCTCCTGACGTCGTTCTCGGTACATTTCCCGTAAACTCTAATCCAGCTAAAGTGTTGTTTGATACCGGAGCATCACATTCTTTCGTTTCAAAGATCTTTGCGACAACACTTAAACTCCCTTTTGTTGGTTTGGGTTCCCCGCTAGTGGTCAACTCCCCTGGAGCAACTATGCAAACGTCCAAGATCAGTCACAAAAATCAAATTCTAATTGGAGGCCACATATTCCTTGCTTCTCTCATACTGCTTGGCAATTCTGACATTGATGTCATTCTTGGTATGGATTGGCTGAAGGCCAATAAAGCAAGAATTGACTGTGCTCAAAAGTCAATAACTCTGTCCCACCCTTCTGGCCAGATAATCTATTCTCCACATGAATCAAGTTCCATTCAGCTATGCACCCTCAATGCAAAACCTCTACCTTCACTTGAAAATGTTCCGGTGGTTTGCGACTTCCCTGACGTCTTTCCAGAGGAGTTGCCAGGAATGCCTCCGGACAGAGCTGTTGAGTTCGTGATCGAACTTGAACCAGGTACTGCTCCAATCTCTAAGCATCCCTACAAGATAGGAACTCCCGAGCTGAAGTTGTTGAAGGAACAAATTGATATGTACATGGAAAAAGGTTACATTCAACCTAGTTCCTCGGCTTGGGGATGCCCAACTCTGTTCGTTGCGAAGAAGGATCAAACAAAGATACTCGTTGTTGACTATCGTCCTCTTAACGAGAAAACCATCAAAAACAAGTATCCAATTCCTCGCATCGATGATCTTTTTGATCAACTTGCTGGAGCCTCAATATTCTCCAAGTTGGACTTGAGAATGGGTTACCATCAAATAAAGATCAGAAAAGAGGATATTCCAAAGACAGCTTTCACCACTCGCTACGGTCTATATGAATTCACCGTCATGTCCTTTGGTCTCACCAATGCACCGGCGACCTTCTCTCGACTCATGAATTCTGTCTTCCATGAATACCTTGACAAGTTCGTTGTGGTATATCTTGATGACATTCTTGTCTACTCCAAATCCAAGGAAGACCATGAAGAACATCTTCGTCTAACTCTCATGAAGCTTCACGAGCATCGTCTCTATGCCAAGTTCTCCAAATGTGAGTTTTGGATTTCCGAAGTCGTTTATCTTGGTCATGTCATCTCTGCCAAGGGCATATCCATTGATCCAGAAAAGGTTAAAGCAATTGTTGATTGGAAACCTCCAAAGACGGTGAAGCAAGTAAGAAGTTTTCTTGGCTTGGCTAGCTATTGCCGTCGCTTCGTCCCAAACTTCTCCAAGATTGCCAAACCTCTCACTGACCTCACAAAGAAGGACAAGAAGTTCGTCTGGTCTCCACAATGTGATGAAAGCTTCAATCTCCTGAAGACTAAACTCACTTCTACACCAGTTCTGGTTGGCCCAGATCCTTCCAAACCTTTCCAAATATTCTGTGATGCTTCTCTCCAAGGTCTAGGTGCAGTTCTAATGCAAGAACGTCAAGTTGTGGCTTATGCTTCACGTCAGTTGAACACACATGAGCTCAATTATCCCACTCATGACCTTGAGCTCGCAGCAATTGTGTTTGCCCTCAAGAAATGGAGACAATACTTGTTGGGTAATCGCACTGAAATCTTTTCCGATCATAAGAGTCTGAAGTACATCTTCACTCAACCAGATCTAAACCTCAGACAAAGGAGATGGATTGAAAAGATCAAAGAATTTGATCTTACCATTTCTTACACTCTAGGCAAGGCTAATGTTATGGCCGATGCTCTCAGTCGCAAGTCGTATTGCAATAATCTCATGATCATGGAAAGCCAACCTCCTCTTCATGAAGAATTCCAAAAACTGAATCTTGGTCTTGTTCCTCAAGGCTATGTTGCAAACTTGACAGCCACTCCAACTCTCGAGGACAAGATTCGTTCTGAACAACTTCGTGATGCTGAAATCAAGAAGATTGTAGAGCACATCAAAGAAGGCAATGAGAAAGTTGAGTGCTTCTCAATTGATGACAAGGGAACTGTGTTCTTCAAAGGACGCATTGCAGTTCCTCAAATACAAAGTCTCAAAGATGTCATTCTCAAGGAGGCTCATGAAACTCCTCTCTCCATACACCCTGGAAGTACAAAGATGTACCAGGATCTCAAGAAACTGTATTGGTGGCCTAGCATGAAATGTGAAATTGCTCAATACGTTTCTGAATGCGACGTTTGTCAACGTGTTAAGGCAGTTCATCAGAAAATAGCCGGTCTTCTCCAACCTCTGAAAATCCCTGAATGGAAGTGGGACATGATTGAAATGGACTTCGTCACTAGTTTTCCAAAGTCCAAGAGGGGCAACGATGCAATCTTCGTTGTCATTGATCGACTCACTAAAGTAGCTCACTTCTTTCCTGTCAAAGAGACAATCTCAGCTAGTCAGTTAGCAGAGCTCTACACAGCAAAGATTGTTCCTCTTCATGGTGTTCCATTGGAAATAAGCTCAGACCGTGGAAGCATCTTCACTTCTCATTCCTGGAAAAGCTTTCAAGAAGCTTTGGGCACCAAGCTTCTTTTCAGCACAGCCTATCATCCTCAGTCTCAAGGGCAAGTCGAAAGAGTCAATCAGATTCTCTAGGATATGCTTAGAGCATGTGGTCTCTCTTTTGGCATGAAATGGGAGGAATGTCTTCCATATGCTGAATTCTCCTACAACAACAGCTTCCAGGCAAGCCTAGGCATGGCACCATTTGAGGCTCTCTATGGCCGCAGATGCAGGAGTCCAATCAATTGGTCTGGAGCTGGTGAACGTTCACTCTTAGGCCCTGACATTGTTAAGGAGGCCGAAGAGAAAGTTCGAATCATTCGTGACAATCTGAGGATTGCTCAATCTCGTCAGAAAAGCTACTATGACAACAAACACAGGGACATGGTCTATGCAGCTGGAGACAAAGCATATCTCCGTGTAACTCCCCTCAGAGGCACTCATCGTTTTGGTGTCAAAGGAAAGCTTGCACCAAGATATATTGGTCCCTTCAACATTCTCTCAAGGCGTGCAGAAAATGCCTATCGTCTTGAACTTCCAAAAAAGCTATCCAAGGTGCACGATGTGTTTCACGTGTCACAGCTCAAGAGGTGTTTCAAAGATCCAGGTCGTGCAGTTGATCATGATTCCATTGAACTGCAAGAAGACCTCTCTTATGAGGAACACCCTATTCGCATTCTCGATGAGACCGAGCGCAAAACTCGCAACAAGAGCACCAAGTTCTTAAAAGTGCAGTGGTCTCATCATTCCGATAAAGAGGCAACATGGGAGACTGAAGAGGATCTTCGCAAGAAGTATCCGGACCTTTTCTCTTCTCAGTAGGAATCTCGGGGCGCGATTCCTTCAATGGGGGGCGTTTTGTAACATCCCAAGTATGAAAAACAACCCAACAATGCTTGCTCCTAGTTTAATTTTAGTTTGCATCATTCCATCATGAGCATTGCATTTGTTTTCACTTATGTTCCATTTTAAATTCAAACTAAATTTCAAAATTTGGTTCATACTTGGTATGTTCCAATGTTTCAAAATAGTTTCCAAACAGCAACAATTCAAATGTTTCCAATAAACTTGAATTTCCAAATAATTAACTTGGTTAAATATTTCAATATTTCATATATTGCAAAATTCACTCAAATTCTTTTAAATTACAAACAGCAACAAAAATTTAAATTTTTGAAAAACAAAAGTTTGTACAACTGGGCTTTTGCAATAAATAACTTATAAAAATTTATCACCAAAATTTTTCAACCCCAAAACCCTATTCTTTTTCCCTTTTTTTCTTTCCTACAAAAATAAGGTGAACAAAAAAAAATAGAAACAGAAAAAAAATAAAAAGGGGGGGGGGCAGGCCAGCCCAAGTGGGCTGAGCCCACCTCAACCCCAAGGCCAGGCGCCCACGACCTATGTCGTCTTCCTCCTCTGTACGGAGACAGAGGAGGGGAGGCATCCCCCACCTGCAAGCTCCACCTGCCACCCCCTCCACCTACTTAACCCCTCTCCCCTCCAAACCCTAGCTCTCTCTCCCTTCCTCCTCCTCTCTCCCGCCGCCGATCTCCCTCTCCTTTTTCCCTCCACGATTTTCCTCTCTGTACCTGTCCCCTCCACCGCGGCCATGGCCGGAAGTTGAAGCTCCCCTCGCCGCCGTTCTACCCACCACCGAGGCCTTTCACGCACGGGAACGGAAACCCCGCGGCCTCCTCTTCCGATTCGCTTCCAGGGAGGAGTCCCCGGAGCACGGGATCGCCGCCGCCAAGCCGCTGTCGCCGCCGTCTGCTCCGCCTCCGTCAGGTCCTCCTCGAGCCTCTGCTTCGACGACAACGGGGGTGAGCACGCCCCTGCCCTTCTCCTCCTCCCCTCTGCATCCGCGGGCGGGCCACCGCCCCGTGCCTCGCGCAGCACGGCGCGCCCACGCCGGCAGCGCAGCAGCGCCGCGGTCGTCGCCGTCGATCCCCCACCTCGCAACGTTCAGTTAACTGAACGATGTTCAGTTCGTCAGAGATAAATTCCGAGGCTTTACCTCAAAACCCATCGCGATCTGTACCTAGCACCAGCCGCAGCAATAGGCCAGTGGCTTGAGCCCTGTTCCGCAACCAGGCGATCCTGGGTTCGATCCCCCCCCCCCGCGCGGGATTAAAACCCACTTTTTTTTCTATTTTTTTTTCCAGATCCAGATCCTTATCAGTTTCGCGCACAGGTCCCTGTGATCTCACAGATTAGTCCTTGTCCATCACAAACAAGTCCTTAGCTATTCTATTTAATCACAGATTAATACCCCAACTTTAAAATTGCATAACTAATTCATTACAACCCCAAATTTAATAATTTAAATATGGTTTCCATACCAAATTAAATTCTCTACATGTTAAAACCATTTGTGTACTGTTTTGAACCTTTCAAATGGTTTCAAAAATTCAAATTCAAACAACTCTTTCAAATTTGGTCAAATTCATAACTAATTCAAATTTAATTCAAATGGCACATGTAAAATATGTTTTCCATGCAAAATTGAACAAGCTTTCCAAATATAAACTTTGTTTACTGTTTTGAACATTTTAAATTGGTGAAATATTTGAATCCTTGTTTAATTCATTTAATTTTGCAAAATTCATAACTTGGGCATAAAAATTCCAAATTCAACAAACCAAATATGTTTTCCATTCCATTTTTCATGAACTTTGCAAATATCAACTTTGTGTTCTGTTTTAAATAAATTAAATTGCTGAAAACAACTATTTCTTAACTAATGCATCTAAAATTGTCAAATTAATAACTTGCTCATCTAAAATCCAAATTCAACAAATGATATATGTATTCCATCTAAAATTTTGTGTTCTTTCCAAATATGAATTTTGTTATCTGTTTTGAACAATTAAAATGGGTGAAAACAATAAATGTTTGTGTAACTCATTTAAGAAGCCAAATTTCATAACTTAATAAATAAAATTCCAAACTTGGTAAACAACATTTCAAATTGAAGCTATTGTTGTTTTCTCATTGTTTTCATCATCCATGCATCATTCTAATCAACTTTCACATGATGGTTATTTGTAGATCACTTAATTCAACTTTAATTCGTGGGCCTTTCTATATGCAACCCAAATTGCATATGGGCCCATTTAAATATGTTACCATGTCAACTAGCTTATCCTTGATGCATCAATTAAATTTTCATGCATCATCCCATGTTTGTGCATTATGCCATGTTATTGATTGGTTGTCTCTCTGCGTTGTTTGTTTGCTTCTTCTCGAATAGACGACGACGTTGAGACAGACGGGGGTTACGACACTACTTCAGAGGAGTTAGCCCAGTACCAGGCTACTGAGTTTGCGGGCAAGTATTCACTCACATGAACCATTGTGTCCTTTCCACACTGGATACCGATACTTTCCGTTGTCTAATCTGCTAGCCGTGAGATTCGTTGCTTGAGTTCCGATCCTATCACATGTTATCCTGTAACCCTGATATAGCCTATCCTCCACACCTATAACCCTGTTGCTTGTTGCCTGTGTCTTACTAGCATGCTTAGGGTTGTTTATGCTCGAGTCTGATGTCCGTTATTTCTTTTACCATATTTTTTTATGTTCTGGGGGCTCGATGTTTAAACAACAACCTGTTAATGTTTGAGGTAATGCTAATTTGATGATAAGGCACCGGCAGGAGGCCGGGTATGGTTTTGAGGCCTGCTAGTGTCGAACTCAGGAAAAGTTCTTGTCCTCTGGATCCATGTTGAGCGCGCTAACCGCATGTGGGAAGCGTGTATGGGCGCCCCCCGCAACTCTGATTCGATTCGCATCTCGTCCAAATCGCCACACTTAGTTCGGGCTTTCCATTTGATGCATGCATATGCAGGTACGAACCCTTGGCGCCAGGGTGGAACTTTTGTAGTCGGCATTTAGGGCGGCGTGGTCTTCCAGTGCTATGAGGGTCCCCCTTTTCTTCGTGGGGGCTCGATTAGCCGCGCACGCACAACACGTGGTTCTTTGGGCTTGATGCGAAGAAGAGTTGGGTTGTGTTGAGTGCCTCGCTTGGTGGGTTTGATCCCCGTCTGGCGGGATATTCTTACGTGTAAGGCCAAATTGGTGCACCCCTACAGGGTTAAATCTTCTCGAGAAGCCGTGTTGTCCGCGGTTATGGATGACTTGGTGATAGGGCTGGCTAACAAGGATTAGGCAACTTACACTTAATTAATAATAATTTGACTAGTAATAGGCTTATTGACACAATAACTTGAACCTTCATTAATCCAACTGTGTGGGTTATCCTCGGATTGCTTCTTTGGATAAGGGGCGAGATCCAGGATGGGTTTGTTTGAGGTTAGTGGTAGTTGGTTCCGATGCGCTATCTTATCCCTTTCTTTTAGCCGGATGTTATAGCGTGTCTCTGTAGTTGGTTAGGGAAGCCCGCTGCCGCACCGTTGTATCACCTATCTTCCGTTGAACCCAAAGCATCTGTACTTAGTGTTGTCGGGTACACTTTGGTATCTTGTGCGTCTTTCTTGCCAGTACTCGTCTGTACTGACCCCTTTGGGGCTGCGTGTTCTGCAGACTACGTTTTCGAGGATCCCCATGGTGGCTACTACGTGGAGCGGACCCGGGCAGGATCCGAGACTTCGTGGATGGGCTCCGTTCTTTCGTTTCCGGCCTCTTAGGCCTATTTGGATCTTGTCTGTACGCAGACACTTTGGATGCTTCCGCTGTGATGTAATGATGACTTGTTGGGACATGGGTCCTCTGCATGACTGTATTTGCTATCTCTGCTCTAGTGAGAGCTTTTGCCACTTATTTCTATTTCTTTGTGTCTTAGAGATTTGTTGTGATATCACTTGTTCAAATGCCGTTGACGTACCATGTGTGTATGTTATGAAGTACGTCAATGGAAGTGTTCGGATTTCTATTGGATGGTTTCACAGACGATGAATAGTAGAGGATGGTTGTCACACGTTAACGTGTTGGCCTACTCATATTGAGATGCGGTTGCAGGTAGGCCCCGTAAGCCATTTATCTACGGTTTAGCGGGCTGTGAGTATCCTCTAAAAGTCCGGGTGCGACAAATGGTATCAGAGCATGTCTGCCTGTAGGATCCCTTTTATTGGTCGTAGTTGAGTCTAGAAACTATTTTGTAGCTATATAGGAAAAATGAAACGTGAGAGTAGGAATTATGTTCTTTTATTTCTTTCCCCACCCACCCTCCCTTTTTCTGGTGAGGAAGTGCAATGTTGTTTTCTCTTCTCATCTAAACTTTCAAGTTAGGATTTCACGTATCCTGGTTTCTCTAGGATGGTTATATCTACTAGACCATAGGAATGGAGGTGGTTGTGACATGATTTTCATGTTGCCTACTCACGATTGAGAACGGAGGCACATAAGCCTCGGAAGCAGATCCTCTATTCCTTAAGCAGTAGATATTGATCCTTTAGAAGCCTGGATGGGTTCTCCGTAGTACCTCAGGAGTGTTTGGTCTCGTGTTTCCCGAATGTTGCTTCGATATCCTGTTCTTCTCAAGATCCTTTTCGTCCGTTGGAACCTTGTTGTTGCTTGCCACTTCAGTTTTTCTACCGGCGTCTAATCAAAGCTTCCCCGATCATCTGCAGATGGATCTCAGGTTCTACCCGCAGGAGGTTCGTATGACTCGTTGCGAGAGCACTGCCGGTTATCCGGAGATGCTGAGAGACATGGTCACTTTTCTGGGATTCCGTTGGGCACCAGAGTACCAGGTCTATGAGCAGCAGCGAGAGTTTGAGAAGACCTACTACCAGGCTATCGTCTACATTCTGTCAGATGATGGCATGAGCGTAGTCCACCGCTACGAGGCAGTGGGTTCCACGGTGGATATGGTTGTGCAGCAGGCAGCTTATGTGAGCCTCACCGTCCTTCGTGCTGACTACTGGGGATTTGACGATTCTATCTATCGCCACATCCCCCGTGGTTACATCACTTCGGAGGGAGCTCACTTCACTCTCTACGACAACTTGGATGTTTACGAGCATGATAACTCCAGGCTGCACACCACCGCTCAGTTTGTGAGACACAGTGACGCAGTTGCCCGCACACTATCTCAGGAGTTGGCTTCAGTCAGAGAGCAGCTTTACCTTGCTTTGACTCGTCTGGCGACTTACACCATAGACTTTGTTGGAGACGAGCGCTTTGCACGTTTCGATCAGCCAGTTGGGCGTCGTCTGCCAGATGCTGGAGGTTACGAGCCGATCAGAGGTCCACTCCTTAACCTTGGTGCTGGTTACACTGGGATTCCCCGCTTTGGAGCACAGGGAGTCGACGCTATGTACTTCACCACGCCTAGAGTCGGTCTCAGACCACGTCAGATCTACGCGGATCGTCGTTCCACCTACTTTCGTGGGCGTGCTCCTCACCGTACCTCTCGCCGTACTCCTCGCCGCCGTCCTGCGTGATGAGCATGGGAGTACCGATGTATCCATTCTTAGCTATGTTTTAGTTATCCTTTGGCATTCGAACCATTTATGGTGTAATGGATATTCTGATGTATTTGAACATGTGATGGTGAACCTTGTGGTTGTCTATTCATGCGTCGGAATAATCTCTCTTTCGGTTGCCAAGTCTATCCTTTTCTATTGTTGTGCTAAAATGCATTTCCATTCAGGATGCCGCCAACAAGGAACAACACGCCTGAGCCACCGCCAATCGCGGAGCTGTTGACTCAGATGACCCAAGTCATGACGCAGATGGCCCAGTTTCAGGCTAACCAGCACATCAACCAGACAGCTCCACGAGTCAGCATCAAGGAGTTTCTCAGTCTGGGCCCAAGAGCTTTCGTGGCCACACGCGAGCCTCTGGACGCTGATGACTGGATCCGTGAGATAGCCAAGGCTCTGGAGATTGGACACGTAGCTGAAGAAGACAAGGTCAAGTATGCCTCCTATCTGCTCAAAGGTCAAGCAGCTTCTTGGTGGGAAAACTTCCAGGCCATGAGAACTGGGATGCCACTCACGTGGGATCGTTTCAAGGAAGCCTTCCTGAAGCACCACATTCCAGATGGTCTCATGGAAAGAATGTGTGAAGAGTTTTGCTCTCTCAAGCAGGGCAAGTTGGACGTCATCGGGTATCAGAGTGAGTTCAATCGCCTCGCTCGGTACGCTGGAGATGAGGTGTCCACTGAAGCTAAGAAGATGGCAAGGTTCCGCAGAGGCTTTAACCCGGAACTCAAGTATGCCCTCACCAATGTCAAGGCCAACAGCTTCGAGGATCTCGTTAACACCGCGCTCAATGAATAAAATGGGCGCAAGGCGTTCGAGGAGTCTCGCAAGCACTCGCGTGAGGGTGGTTCCTCCTCCAACAAGACCACCCCTCCGCAGAAGCGCTGCATCTGGGTACCAAATGGTGCTGTCACTCGGGCTCCACATGCCCAAACTTCTCCAGGCTTCGCTCCCCGCCCACCCAACCCTGCTCAGGTGCATGATCAAACGGCTTCGATGGGGCAGCCAAGGCCAGGGCCTCCTCGTGTCGTCACATGCTACAAGTGCAAGCAGACGGGACACTACGCCGACAAGTGCACGCAGAGGCAGCTACCACCACCACCACCTCGTCCTAACACAAACCAGGCAATGGTGCGCGCTCCCCCGCCTAAGGCCTTCAACTCCAACAACAGGCCTATCGGGAGGACCGCAAGGGTGAATCATGTCAAGATCGACAAAGCTGAGGAAGCTCCTGACGTCGTTCTCGGTACATTTCCCGTAAACTCTAATCCAGCTAAAGTGTTGTTTGATACCGGAGCATCACATTCTTTCGTTTCAAAGATCTTTGCGACAACAATTAAACTCCCTTTTGTTGGTTTGGGTTCCCCGCTAGTGGTCAACTCCCCTGGAGCAACTATGCAAACGTCCAAGATCAGTCACAAAAATCAAATTCTAATTGGAGGCCACATATTCCTTGCTTCTCTCATACTGCTTGGCAATTCTGACATTGATGTCATTCTTGGTATGGATTGGCTGAAGGCCAATAAAGCAAGAATTGACTGTGCTCAAAAGTCAATAAATCTGTCCCACCCTTCTGGCCAGATAATCTATTCTCCACATGAATCAAGTTCCATTCAGCTATGCACCCTCAATGCAAAACCTCTACCTTCACTTGAAAATGTTCCGGTGGTTTGCGACTTCCCTGACGTCTTTCCAGAGGAGTTGCCAGGAATGCCTCCGGACAGAGCTGTTGAGTTCGTAATCGAACTTGAACCAGGTACTGCTCCAATCTCTAAGCATCCCTACAAGATAGGAACTCCCGAGCTGAAGTTGTTGAAGGAACAAATTGATATGTACATGGAAAAAGGTTACATTCAACCTAGTTCCTCGGCTTGGGGATGCCCAACTCTGTTCGTTGCGAAGAAGGATCAAACAAAGAGACTCGTTGTTGACTATCGTCCTCTTAACGAGAAAACCATCAAAAACAAGTATCCAATTCCTCGCATCGATGATCTTTTTGATCAACTTGCTGGAGCCTCAATATTCTCCAAGTTGGACTTGAGAATGGGTTACCATCAAATAAAGATCAGAAAAGAGGATATTCCAAAGACAGCTTTCACCACTCGCTACGGTCTATATGAATTCACCGTCATGTCCTTTGGTCTCACCAATGCACCGGCGACCTTCTCTCGACTCATGAATTCTGTCTTCCATGAATACCTCGACAAGTTCGTTGTGGTATATCTTGATGACATTCTTGTCTACTCCAAATCCAAGGAAGACCATGAAGAACATCTTCGTCTAACTCTCATGAAGCTTCGCGAGCATCGTCTCTATGCCAAGTTCTCCAAATGTGAGTTTTGGATTTCCGAAGTCGTTTATCTTGGTCATGTCATCTCTGCCAAGGGCATAGCCATTGATCCAGAAAAGGTTAAAGCAATTGTTGATTGGAAACCTCCAAAGACGGTGAAGCAAGTAAGAAGTTTTCTTGGCTTGGCTAGCTATTGCCGTCGCTTCGTCCCAAACTTTTCCAAGATTGCCAAACCTCTCACTGACCTCACAAAGAAGGACAAGAAGTTCGTCTGGTCTCCACAATGTGATGAAAGCTTCAATCTCCTGAAGACTAAACTCACTTCTACACCAGTTTTGGTTGGCCCAGATCCTTCCAAACCTTTCCAAATATTCTGTGATGCTTCTCTCCAAGGTCTACGTGCTGTTCTTATGCAAGAACGTCAAGTTGTGGCTTATGCTTCACGTCAGTTGAACACACATGAGCTCAATTATCCCACTCATGACCTTGAGCTTGCAACAGTTGTGTTTGCCCTCAAGAAATGGAGACACTACTTGTTGGGTAGTCGCACTGAAATCTTTTCCGATCATAAGAGTCTGAAGTACATCTTCACTCAACCAGATCTAAACCTCAGACAAAGGAGATGGATTGAAAAGATCAAAGACTTTGATCTTACCATTTCTTACACTCCAGGCAAGGCTAATGTTATGGCTGATGCTCTCAGTCTCAAGTCGTATTGCAATAATCTCATGATCATGGAAAGCCAACCTCCTCTTCATGAAGAATTCCAAAAACTGAATCTTGGTCTTGTTCCTCAAGGCTATCTTGCGAACTTGACATCCACTCCAACTCTCGAGGACAAGATTCGTTCTGAACAACTTCGTGATGCTGAAATCAAGAAGATTGTAGAGCACATCAAAAAAGGCAATGAGAAAGTTGAGTGCTTCTCAATTGATGACAAGGGAACTGTGTTCTTCGAAGGACGCATTGCAGTTCCTCAAATACAAAGTCTCAAAGATGTCATTCTCAAGGAGGCTCATGAAACTCCTCTCTCCATACACCCTGGAAGTACAAAGATGTACCAGGATCTCAAGACACTGTATTGGTGGCCTAGCATGAAACGTGAAATTGCTCAATACGTTTATGAATGCGACGTTTGTCAACGTGTTAAGGCAGTTCATCAGAAAACAGCCGGTCTTCTCCAACCTCTGAAAATCCCTGAATGGAAGTGGGACATGATTGAAATGGACTTCGTCACTAGTTTTCCAAAGTCCAAGAGGGGCAACGATGCAATCTTTGTTGTCATTGATCGACTCACTAAAGTAGCTCACTTCTTTCCTGTCAAAGAGACAATCTCAGCTAGTCAGTTAGCAGAGCTCTACACAGCAAAGATTGTTCCTCTTCATGGTGTTCCATTGGAAATAAGCTCAGACCGTGGAAGCATCTTCACTTCTCATTTCTGGAAAAGCTTTCAAGAAGCTTTGGGCACCAAGCTTTTGTTCAGCACAGCCTATCATCCTCAGTCTCAAGGGCCAGTCGAAAGAGTCAATCAGATTCTCGAGGATATGCTTAGAGCATGTGGTCTCTCTTTTGGCATGAAATGGGAGGAATGTTGACGGGGGGATACTAACCCGGTATGCCAGGCTCCGGGAAGTAACCCGGCCCAAAGGATGGTGTGCAGGATCCGATTAATGATAAAGATGTTTGTGGAGGCCCAAGTTCAGGGGCCTAGTGACCCGGATTAGGGGGGTTGTAAAGGAAAGTTAGAGTTAGCACGCCGTGTCTGGGTAGGACCCGGGTGTGCCTTGTAGAAAAAGCTAGGGGGTACGGGTGTTATATAAACCGACCCCCGGGTATAGTTTGAGACAGAGACCTAAGAATCCTAGCAATATTGGGTGGTATCGAGTATCCAGTGTAAACCCTAATCGAGTTATTGTATCGAGAATAGAGATCCGGCGACTTCGATTGCCGGCTGTCAGATCAAGTTGCATCATGTCTTCCTTTGAGCTAAACCCTCTCCCGAACGCCTGTGTCGACTTGCCCCAAGATCAGTTACCCCTGGTAACATCTGCCGTGATTATCCCACGACAGTTGGCGCCCACCGTGGGGCCTGCGTCCAAAGGTGTCTACATCACGGGAGAAGCTCGGAAGGGCATGGAGAATCTTGTCATTGGCGAAATCTACATCGACCATGAAGAAGAAAAATTGGTGGACGATCCCGGCTGGGGGCCAGAATCGGATCACCTCGAGTCCGGATTTATATTGACGGTCGGCCGGATCAATATCTTCGTCGACACGGTACGAACGACTAACTTAAAAGGACAATATCATGTGCATACTACAGGAACTTCTAGCAGGAACAAAGAGACATCAAAGCAAGCGGCAAATTCGGTTTCATCAGCCGCGCCAGGATATCTTAGGTGGGCAGAACAAGAGATAACGTGGAGTAGAAGAGACCATCCGGAAAAGGTGGAGCGTCCAGGAGTCTTGGCGTTGGTGGTTGCTCCACAGGTTAATGGTTACGAGCTGAAGAAGGTCCTGATGGACGGTGGAAGTAGCATCAACATCCTTTATTGGGAGACCTTCTTACGGATGAGTCTCAAAGAGTCCCAGCTGCAGAAAAGTTCAACAATCTTTCACGGGATCGTACCGGGTCACTCGGCGAGCCCCGAGGGAAAGATCACCTTGGAAGTTGCTTTTGGGGAATCGACGGATAATTATCGAGTGGAGTGGCTCACGTTCGAGGTGGTCAAGTTGCGCAGCCCTTACCACGCGCTGTTGGGGAGGCCGGCTTACGCCCAATTCATGGCTAGGCCGTGCTACGTGTATTTGCAGCTGAAAATCCCGGGTCCTAAACGGACCATCACTATACATGGGAACCGGGATATAGCGGCCGAGTGCGACGAAGGAGATTCAGTCATGGCCGAGCAGGCATGCAGGAAGGAAGAGCTCGAATATTACCGATCTCAAGTAAACCCGGACGATAGAACAGCCTTGAAAAAGCCGAATACTGAGGATGAGAGAGCAAAATTCAAGGCGGCGCAAGACACCAAGAAGATAGATTTTGTCGAAGGGGATTCTACTAAGCAGTTTACCATAGGGTCTAACCTGGGAAAAGAGCAGGAGGGAGCGCTCGTGGAGTTCATTCGCGCGAATGCAGATGTGTTTGCCTGGACACCCAGCGACATGCCGGGTATCCCTACAGAATTGGCTGAGCACAGTTTGCATGTGGATCCCAAGTCCAGGCCCGTGAAACAAGGTTTGAGGAAAATGAACGAGGAAAGAAGGAAAGCTATAGGTGAAGAAATCGCTCGGCTACTGGCAGCCGGCTTTATCATGGAAGTATTTCACCCGGATTGGTTGGCTAACCCGGTTCTGGTGATGAAAAAGACCAACGAGTGGAGGATGTGCATTGACTTCACTAGTCTTAACAAGCATTGCCCAAAGGATCCGTTCGCGCTCCCCAGGATAGATCAGATTATAGACGCAGTAGCTGGAAGCGATCTGTTATGCTTCCTGGATGCATATTCCGGGTATCATCAGATTAAGCTCAAAAGGGAGGATTGGGAGAAAACATCATTCATAACCCCGTTTGGGGCCTTTTGTTATAAAACTATGACATTTGGGTTGAAGAACGCTGGCGCAACTTACCAACGGTGTATTCAAAAGTGCTTTGAGGACCAGATCGGACGTAACGTCCATGCTTATGTGGATGACGTGGTCATCAAGACCAGGAAGGCGGAGACATTTATCGATGATCTAAAGGAGACATTCAAAAACCTGAGGAGATACCAGATGAAGCTTAATCCAACGAAGTGCGTATTCGGAGTTCCGGCTGGGAAACTACTCGGCTTCATAGTTTCCGAGAGAGGAATTGAGGCAAATCCAGATAAAATCAAGGCAATCCAGAGTTTGAAAAAGCCGGAGAACTTGAAGCATGTTCAAAAGCTCACGGGCTGTGTAGCAGCCTTGAGCCGGTTCATATCTAGACTCGGAGAAAAAGCAATACCCTTGTACCGGCTCTTGCGAAAATCGGATAAATTCGTATGGGACGAAGAGGCAGATGAGGCGTTTGAAGCACTAAAGAAGCAATTATCTGAAGCACCAGTACTAGCGGCGCCGGGTCCTAAAGAGCCTATGTTGCTATACGTGGCAGCTGGCCCCCGAGCCGTTAGCGCAGTGGTGGTCGTGGAACGCAAAGAGGACGGGAAAGGTTACCCGGTTCAGAGGCCGGTTTATTACGTCAGTGAAGTATTATCAGAAGCGAAGCAGCGCTATCCACATTGGCAAAAGTTGGTGTTCGGAGTCTTCATGGCCAGCAGGAAGTTGAAGCCGTATTTCCAAGAACATCCTATAACGGTGGTCAGCTCAATACCAATGTCGGATATTATCAGAAACTCGGACGCGACGGGAAGAATAGCCAAGTGGGCAATAGAGATGGGAGATTATCACATAAACTACGAACCCAGGTCAGCAATCAAGTCCCAAGCTTTAATTGATTTCGTTAACGACTGGACACATACAGGTATGGCTACCACAGTTCCAAAATCCGAGTCATGGACCATGCACTTCGATGGGTCAAAGCAATATGAGGGATCAGGAGCTGGAGTAGTGCTGACATCGCCCAAGGGAGACAAATTGAGTTACGTACTGCAAATTCACTTTGATTGCTCAAACAACGTGGCCGAGTATGAGGCCCTGTTGCATGGTTTAAAGGTAGCCAAGGAGATGAACATTAAAAGAATACGATGCTTCGGAGATTCGGATCTCGTGGTACAACAGGTATCGGGAACTTGGGACAGAAAGGATGCAACTATGGCAGCATACCGCAGGGAAGTCGACAGGGTTGCCGGGTGCTTTTCCGGGTATGAGGTGGAGCACATAGACAGAAGAAAAAACGAGGCAGCAGACGCACTCGCCAGACTCGGCTCGCGTAGAGAGCCGGTTCCACCTAATGTGTTCCTGGACGAGTTGTGGCGACCATCAGTTAAAGCCGAGTCTGAGGAAGAACTGGCAAATCAAGACCCGGATTTGGAGTACGTGGCCACAGTACACGCCATCCCTGAGTGGACAGAGCCATACCTGGCCTACCTATCACGGGGCGAGTTACCAGAACAGGAGGTATTAGCAAGACAAATCATGAGGCGAGCAAAGGGGTATTCTATCATCAATGGAGAATTATACAAGAGAAGCGCAACAGGAGTCTTCTTGCGCTGCGTAGCGCCGGAAGAAGGCCGACAGATTCTCAAGGAAATACACGAAGGCGACTGCGGGCATCATGCATCTACAAGGTCTCTGGTGGCTAAAGCTTATCGACACGGATTTTTCTGGCTTACGGCTCTATCGGATGCCGAACGTTTGGTGGCAAGATGTGACGGGTGTCAAAGGTACGCTCGCCAAACACACGTACCGGCTATGGAATTACGGACCATCCCATTAACTTGGCCATTCGCCGTCTGGGGTATGGACATGGTTGGTCCCTTCCATATGTCACCATGCAAGAAGACACATCTTTTGGTGGCCATTGACAAGTTTACCAAGTGGGTTGAGGTTATGCCAGTTACTAATTGCGAAGCGGCTACAGCAGTCAAGTTCCTGAAAAGGATTATCTACCGGTTTGGGTATCCCCACAGCATAATCACCGACAACGGAACTAACATGTCTCTTGGCGAGATGGAGAAATTCTGTGGCAACAATGGCATCCGGCTTGATGTTGCATCAGTGGCTCACCCGCAGGCCAATGGGCAAGTGGAGAGAGCAAACCAAGAGTTGCTTCGTGGGTTAAAACCACGGTTGCGAGTCCCCTGTGTTAGGGCTGCTGGTGCATGGGTCGAAGAACTTCCGTCTGTGGTTTGGGGCATCAACACTACACCTAACAGATCCACTCAGATGACACCCTTCTTCATGGTCTATGGTGCGGAAGCAGTGTTACCAAGTGATATTATTCACGATTCGCCCAGAGTATCAGCTTACGTCGAAGTAGAGAACGAAAAAACCCGGCAGGACGCCGTAGATATGTTAGAAGAACAAAGAGAGCAAGCCCTGGAAAGATCAGCCATATATCAGCAAGATCTACGGAGGTATCATAGCCGGCGTGTGAAGACCCGGGTGTTCCAGGAAGGAGATTTGGTTCTGCGTCTGGTACAGTCAAACGAAGGAAAACACAAATTATCACCACCATGGGAAGGACCATTTATCATAAGCCGGAACCTACATAACGGATCATATTATTTGATAGATGCAAGGGAAGAGTCGGCTACAGTCAATGACACCGCGCACACCACTTCATCTATGCAAGAAAGAGATAGACCATGGAACGTGGCTCAGCTGCGTCCGTATTATACTTAGTAAAGACTATATTGGCAAGTGGAATTGCACGATGTAATAGGCAGCAGGTTTTCTGACGTACTCTTTTCCTATCCAGGGCACCTTTGGGGACTGGACGGGTTTTTAATGAGGCGGCTTGCTGACCTACATTTTTCATATCAAGTAAAGAGATGGTTATCAAGAAAAGAGATGGTTGTTATCAGTTTTTCATATCAAGTAAAGAGATGGTTATCAAGAAAAGAGATGGTTGTTATCAGGCTATGTATTCTCAGTACGATGCGTATATCTAGGTCTTGGGGGCTGATCGCTTAAATAGCACAGTTACAAACTCAAAGACCCGGCCATGATGCCTATGAGTTATAAGGGCCGATTACTCGCAAACGAGTACGGCTACAATCTTATAACCGGACAAAGAAGTCCAAATTTCTTGGCTGCTCTTACTTAAGCTCGATGTGACTCGCATTAAAGTGGCATGATTTGTTCGCTTATGATGGCAGTTAGTCATGAAACCCGACGGGGATTGGCTGGCTATGTCTTCGTATTGATGTAACAACATGGTATCCACGCGAAAGCCGGCTTATAGTACAAGACAGTCAAAAGGGTCATCTAAACCACAAGTTATGCAGAGTACAAGGCTGAATAGCTGGAAACTCAATGCCTATTAAGCATAACTTCAAATCCGATGTGAAACAGCTCATGGATCTTTGTGAAAATAGCAATGAGTATTTTGTTGCCTTTTCAAGACCAAGTGTCCTAGGCTCGGCAATCCGGGCCCGGTAGCTTGGAATATTAAAAAGAACTGGCTTACTTGTATAGTTGCAAAATCCAAGTATCCGAGTCTTGGGGACTTGGGGACTTCGAAGCAAAATCCGCTTGTCAATACCCATGAGACCCGGAAATTGAGTTTTCACAAAAGGAGCAATAAATAAAACCAGATATCGAGAACAGATGAGCTTAAACTTACAAAGGTCGGAACAGGCATCGAGTATATCAAGGCCTTAGTGTGCATTACAAAATACTGGTGAAAAAATATCAAAGGTGCACAGGCGCACCACCTAAAGAATGACTGTTTCAAAAAGTATGTCGACCGACTGACGCTTAAGAAGAGGCATCGGAAACCATATATCACTCGGCGCCCATCTTGGCCTTACCCTTGCCATCATTGGTGGTAGCAGCAACACCCGGATCGGCGGCCCCAGCCCCCGCAGGGGGCGGAACGACTGATGTTGAGGCAGCAGGAGCAGAGCCAGCTTCAGCTTGTTTCTTGGCAGCCTCCGCCCTTATCGCAGCAGCTTCTTCCTTCCACCGAGCCATCATGTCGTATGGTTCGGGAAGATCTGACTTAATTGCCACACCAGCAGCATCATAAGCGGGGACAAGAGTATTGACGTCCAGTTCATCAGCGATCACGCTAGCCGGGTAACGGACCTCTTTCTGCACAGCCTGAAAATCTTCCCGCGAGAATTTTGAACCATCAAGCTTGAATTCGGGGAAGCCGCCCATGAGTTTGCCAGATCGAGCTTGGGGAAGTAAGCCTTGGCGAGTGATAGCCCCCGGGTCATTCCAACTCGGCAGGACGAGCGCTTCCAGTGCCAAATCCACTCAGGAATCGTGGAAAAGGCGTCCAGCATCCTCTTCAGGTCAACATGTCCTCTACCTGGCCACCGTAACTCTTCCAAGATCCATCTGGTTCCGGCACACAGCTGCCGGATAACATTCTTCATGGTCTTCAGCTTGGCAATATCATCCTCATCCGGCATGGTTTCGTCCGGGCCTGGAGTAAAATGAATATATAAGCTAAGCATTTTTTGCTGTTGATCAAAAGGATAAACCCGGAGAAGGAAGCATACCAAGCAAAGAACGATAGGTATCAGAAATTTCGACAGAAAGGCTTGTCAGGTCGTCTTCGGCTCGGTGAGCCCTTCTTCGGTACTTCTTCATTAATTGCCTATTCCTTCTGGCTTCAGTCTCGGCCGCTTCGCGTAAAGATATCTCTTTTTCAATGAGCTTGGTGGCGTCTGCAAGTTTCTCCTCATATTGAGTCACGAAAGACTGCGTGGATGTTAAAAAGTGATTAGTCGGATAGAAGAGAACGGTTATCAGTCATTGGTATAATAAAAGTACCGAGCAAGTCATGAATGAACTCCCTCGGAACTTGGGGACTGGGTAAAGGTACAAGTAACATTAATCAAACTTACCTCGTGTTTGGTTATCAAAGACCCCAAGATATTTTCCTCGTTAGCCCTTAAGGCGCGCAGGGTCTCTAGCATCTGGGCAAAAGTTAACTCCTCGGAGCGAGTCCCGGAAGAGCCGGCAGCTTGGTCATCTGGTAGGGGGGTTCCCCTTGCGTTTGGAGTGGAGACCCGGACAGTTTGAGTGGGGAGGGCCCATCTTTGTATCTAGAATTTCTATCTCTTCGTCTACTGGTTCCGATAAGGAAGGAGATCCGACGGTTTGGGAAAGTGGATTGTTCGGGGGGCCTTGTTCCCGGTTAGTGGCCGCATCAGCACCAGTTGCGGCGTCGTCAGTCGGCTTCTTCACCTGGAGGTTATCCGTCTCTGTGTTTTCCGGGTCACTGACGGTGACCTGAGCACTGAAAGAAAGATGAAAAAAGGCAGTTATTGATGATGATGGTGTCTCGGATGAAAGTTCGCCAGAGGCAAAAAGAAATAGTAAGGCAAGAACTTACCCGGCATTTACGGTGTAATCCGATGGGAGCTCGCCACTTGAAGTAGACGAGGTATTCGCAGGAACCACTAATGGAACCCGGAATTGCCCGGCACGTGGGTGGTTAGGAGAAGGGTGGCGCTGAGGAGAGTTGGAAGAACGAGATGGAGGAGCACTGCCACGAGGGACTAAAGGGGCGGAGATGCCCGGGTTAAGGGGATCTTCACCCGGGGAGCTCCGAGTTACCCTGCGCTTGGCGGGGAAAGATTCCTTCAAGCACGGCGAATTTGACAATTGATGGTTAAGTCTTCGCATGGCGTCAAAGGAGTAAGATTCAGAAGATAGTGAGGAAAAAGGAACCTTGGATACTGTCCCCCTGCTTTTCCTCTTGGCCCCGGCTGTTGCCTCTGGGTCAGACTCGGTTCTCTCCGGGTCATCCTCGTTGTTTCCATCCTCGTCCTCCAGCCCTGCGAGTCAGATGTGTATTCATTGGGAAAAAGACAGACGAAAGGAAAGTAATACAAGCAAAAGTATGCAGATCCTGGGTGAGTACCTTCGCTGTCGTCAGTCGTCTCGTCCTCCTCTTCCGGGTCTCTGGAGGGGGGGAGTGGGTCCACTCTCCAGAAGGGGTCATCAGCCTAAAGTAAAAAGATAAAGTTAAGGTTTAGAAGCAGTATCGAGTTGAAATGTGGAGACAAATTATGAGTGCCGGGTATTACCGTTGGAGCTGGATTTTCCCGAGTAAACGGAGGTAACCCGGAGATGCCCTTTATCACCTCCAGCTTCTCTGCCAAGAGGCTCTTGATGGTCTTGATAGTATCACCGGTCGCAAAGCTTTTGGAGGAATAGCGAAGTGCATCTGTAGTGTGACCCGAATACTCGCACATCAATTTGGTGCGGATGGAATTAGGTTGGATTCGGAAGTCGACCCATGTCTTTATCAAATTGAGCCCTAGGAGGCCTTGGGCTGAGAGAATGGCTATTTTGGCTAGTGAAGGAAGGATTGCTTCCCTGTCCGAGTCTGGTGCGAAGGCACTGAAAGACTCGGAGGGTTTGAGGGGGGTCTCTGAGTAACCCGGCAGCTTCTTTTCGCTGTCGGAGGAGGTATCGCGGCAATAAAAAAAGGATAACTGCCAATGTTTGGCACAGGATTGCAGGTTGAGGGTTGGCATTAAAGAATTCCTACGGCGTTGGATGGATACCCCGCCGCAAGTGAGAAGCGCCCCGTCGCTGCTTTCGCGGCACGGTTTGCATTGGAATAATTCAGTGAAAAGAGTCAGGTTTGGTGGCATGCACAAATACGACTCAGATAGAACTATGAAGTGGGTGATGTTCAACATGGAGTTAGGCCCTATGTCGAACACCCGGAGTCCGTAGTGATCTAAGACCTCCCTAAAGAAGGGGTGACCCGGAGGGCGAAATCCTCGGGTCACGTGCTCTACAAAGCAGATTACCTCGCCTTCTGCGGGAGTGGGATGAGTTTCGTTACCTGGCACCCTCCAGTGGATGTCTCTCTGAGAGGGGAGGGTGCCTAACTCGGTTAGTTCGTCCAACTTGGCCTTAGTGGTTGTGGAGCGCCCCCAATTGGCGGATATGGCTTGGGTGGTCTTTGTTTGAGCAGGATGTTTTCCTTGTCGCTTGGGAGCCATGGGGTCAGCCTGCGAAACACAAAAAGAAAAAGATGTATGAAATAAGACCCGGGAAAGTTGAAATATCCGAGTATAAGGTATCAAGAAGGTACGAAGCTGAGAACTGTCCGGGTATTGAGCACACTTGTGGAAATTATTGGTCACTTACGTAGGAAAAGGTGTTTGGGGATGACGGATGGTTGCCCATATTTATACCGCAAATGAAATAGCTGGAAAAGGAGGGTTTTCCGGGTGTTAATGCAATAAGCGGAAAACAGCGGAGGAGCGGATCTAGATGGAAAGGTTCGCGGGTGGCTTTTAAGTAAAATTGATGATCAGTAATGGTTGAAGGATCATTTGTGACTATCAGGAAGGCAATTAAAGGGGTTGGCGAGCATTGAATCGATCTAATCTGGTGCAATCGGACAAGTAACTCGCGGGATGACCTAGATCTGATCTTGGATGGATTAAAAGCTGCGGGGCTGAATTAATTGGTTGCGAAGGGCTTACCGAGAAGATTGAGGTTTAATGTGATGGCGACGAGCGGTGCGGCTCGAACGGGAGGAATGGAGGTACAAAGGTGGCGTTTGACGGCGGCGCGAGGCGATTCAAGGGCGGGCGCGGCCGCTGTTAATCTTGCGTCAGTAACAGGCGCGAGTTCTTCACGATGGTGCTGCGAAGGTGTTAGGAGCAAGGAGGGAGAGGAGAAGTTGTGGCGTGGTGATGGGCTTAGGGTTACCCTCTAAGCGCTATTTATAAGGCAAGGGAGAGCTTATCTTAACGGCTAGGAGCCGGGAACTGCGGGGTAATGGTTATCCACGAAGATTTCGCAAGATGTGCGTCAAGTGTTGGGCAAGGCATCGTGACAGAGGAAGGAAGGGGTTCGTCCGTAATAACAGGACTGGTTATCAAGCATGAGATCTTGTCATTTCTTATCGTGGTTTGGACTCAGGGATTTGGACCCAAGTATATGGAGGAAAGGTCCGGGTTGTTGTATGGCCACCATGGAGCCAGGCCTAGCTGAATATCGCGATATCTTAACTCAGTTTTCGTACGCCCATATGATCGGTATCTTTGCAGGGAATAGCAAGCGCTTCAAGGAGATCCGTGAAGCCCAAGCTATTCTGGGGACTACTGACGGGGGGATACTAACCCGGTATGCCAGGCTCCGGGAAGTAACCCGGCCCAAAGGATGGTGTGCAGGATCCGATTAATGATAAAGATGTTTGTGGAGGCCCAAGTTCAGGGGCCTAGTGACCCGGATTAGGGGGGTTGTAAAGGAAAGTTAGAGTTAGCACGCCGTGTCTGGGTAGGACCCGGGTGTGCCTTGTAGAAAAAGCTAGGGGGTACGGGTGTTATATAAACCGACCCCCGGGTATAGTTTGAGACAGAGACCTAAGAATCCTAGCAATATTGGGTGGTATCGAGTATCCAGTGTAAACCCTAATCGAGTTATTGTATCGAGAATAGAGATCCGGCGACTTCGATTGCCGGCTGTCAGATCAAGTTGCATCATGTCTTCCTTTGAGCTAAACCCTCTCCCGAACGCCTGTGTCGACTTGCCCCAAGATCAGTTACCCCTGGTAACATCTTCCGTGATTATGCCACGACAAATGTCTTCCATATGCTGAATTCTCCTACAACAACAGCTTCCAGGCAAGCCTAGGCATGGCACCATTTGAGGCTCTCTATGGCCACAGATGCAGGAGTCCAATCAATTGGTCTGGAGCTGGTGAACGTTCACTCTTAGGCCCTGACATTGTTAAGGAGGCCGAAGAGAAAGTTCGCATCATTCGTGACAATCTGAGGATTGCTCAATCTCGTCAGAAAAGCTACTATGACAGCAAACACAGGGACATGGTCTTGCAGCTGGAGACAAAGCATATCTCCGTGTAACTCCCCTTAGAGGCACTCATCGTTTTGGTGTCAAAGAAAAGCTTGCACCAAGATATATTGGTCCCTTCAACATTCTCTCAAGGCGTGCAGAAAATGCCTATCGTCTTGAACTTCCAGAAAAGCTATCCAAGGTGCACGATGTGTTTCACGTGTCACAGCTCAAGAGGTGTTTCAAAGATCCAGGTCGTGCAGTTGATCATGATTCCATTGAACTGCAAGAAGACCTCTCTTATGAGGAACACCCTCGCATTCTCGATTAGACCGAGCGCAAAACTCGCAACAAGAGCACCAAGTTCTTAAAAGTGCAGTGGTCTCATCATTCCGATAAAGAGGCAACGTGGGAGACCGAAGAGGATCTTCGCAAGAAGTATCCGGACCTTTTCTCTTCTCAGTAGGAATCTCGGGGCGCGATTCCTTCAAGGGGGGGGGCGTTTTGTAACATCCCAAGTATGAAAAACAACCCTACAATGCTTGCTCCTTGTTTAATTTTAGTTTGCATCATTCCATCATGAGCATTGCATTTGTTTTCACTTATGTTCCATTTGAAATTCAAACTAAATTTCAAAATTTGGTTCATACTTGGTATGTTCCAATGTTTCAAAATAGTTTCCAAACAGCAATAATTCAAATGTTTCCAATAAACTTGAATTTCCAAATAATTAACTTGGTTAAATATTTCAATATTTCATATATTGCAAAATTCACTCAAATTCTTTTAAATTACAAACAGCAACAAAAATTTAAATTTTTGAAAAACAAAAGTTTGTACAACTGGGCTTTTGCAATAAATAACTTATAAAAATTTATCACCAAAATTTTTCAACCCCAAAACCCTATTCTTTTTCCCTTTTTTCTTTCCTACAAAAATAAGGTGAACAAAAAAAATAGAAACAGAAAAACCAAAAAAGGGGGGGGGGGGGCAGGCCAGCCCAAGTGGGCTGAGCCCACCTCAACCCCAAGGAGGAGTCCCCGGAGCACGGGATCTCCGCCGCCAAGCCGCTGTCGCTGCCGTCTGCTCCGCCTCCATCAGGTCCTCCTCGAGCCTCTGCTTCGACGACAACGGGGGTGAGCACGCCCCTGCCCTTCTCCTCCTCCCCTCTGCATCCGCGGGCGGGCCACCGCCCCGTGCCTCGCGCAGCACGGCGCGCCCACGCCGGCAGCGCAGCAGCGCCGCGGTCGTCGCCGTCGATCCCCTACCTCGCAACGTTCAGTTAACTGAACGATGTTCAGTTCGCCAGAGATAAATTCCGAGGCTTTACCTCAAAACCCATCGCGATCTGTACCTAGCACCAGCCGCAGCAATAGCCCAGTGGCTTGAGCCCTGTTCCGCAACCAGGAGATCCTGGGTTCGATCCCCCCCCCGCGCGGGATTAAAACCCACTTTTTTTTCTATTTTTTTTTTCCAGATCCAGATCTGTCGTGGGATAATCACGGCAGATGTTACCAGGGGTAACTGATCTAGGGGCAAGTCGACACTGGCGTTTGGGAGAGGGTTTAGCTCAAGGGAAAACATGGTGCAATTCGATCTGATAGCCGGTAATCGAAGTCGCCGGATCTCTATTCTCGATATGATAAATCGATTAGGGTTTACACTGGATGCTCGATATCACGCGATATTGCTAGGGTTCTTAGATCTCTGTCTAAAACTATACCTGGGGGTCGGTTTATAAAGCACCCGTACCCCCTAGCTTATTCGGCAAGACACATCTCGGATCCTACCCGGATACGGCGCACTAACCATAACTTTCCTTTACAGTAACCCATAATCCGGGTCATTGGGCCCACAGGCTTGGGCCTCCACAAGCTTCTTTATTCTTAGCCGAATCCTGCACATCGTCCTTCGGGCCGGGTTATTCCTCGGAGCTTGGCATACCGGGTTAGCATCCCCCTGTCAGTAGTCCCCAGAATAGCCTGGGCTTCACGGATCTCCTTGAAGCGCTTGCTATTCCCTGCAAAGATATCGATCATACGGGCATATGAAGACCGGGTTAAGATGTTTTGATATTCAGCTAGGCCTTGCTCCTTGGTGGCCATATAATAACCCAAGTTTTCCCTCCAAACACCTTGGTTCAAACTTCTGGGTCCAAACCATAATAACAATACCAAGATCCTATGCTCGTTAACCAATCCTGTCATCACGGGACGAATCCCCTTCTTTCTTTTATCCGGATGCTTTGCTCAATACTTGGCGCACATCTCGCAGAAACTTTAGATAAATAGCCGTTTACCCCCATAATTCTCGGCTTCCACTCACCAAACCGAGCTTATCCATTTGCACTATAAAAAAGCCCCTTAGGAGTGACCCGAACCCTAACGGCTCATTTCCCCCACTCCATTCCTTTCTCCCTCTGAGCTCTCTTTCTCCCTGAGCGCCACCACGGAAATTCCGCGCTCGTCACCGGAACCCATCGCCCGGAGGCTGCGCTCCGCCACCATTCGCCCCGCGCCGCCGCCAAGATCCGCCGGCGAATCCTTATCCGGCCCACCAAGAATCGCGAAGGGACACCAGGCTTGCGCCATCTGCCTCCGCAAGGCTTCCTTCAGATCTCCTCCGGTAAACCTTTTGCACCCATTAATTTTCCCTCACAACCTTTGATTTCTTCCTCAGATTAGATCCAGATCGGCCCGCCTCGGATTTCTTGACTAGGCCGAATTAGAATACCCATAGTCTCTTCTAGCTCGCACAAAGGACGAAGCGCATGCTCCAATCCGCTCCCCTACTACCCACAATCATTATTCTTGCCACAAATCCAAAGATAAAACTTCCAATCTAGGCTCGAACTACCCAAAGTTTCCGCCTTCGCATCAATCACCCGGCTAGACCATTCCTTTTCAGTCCCTTTTATTCACGTCTGGAACTTAAGCCGCCGTCCATTGTATTCAAAAGGCTTCTTCATCATTTAGATCCCATAAATTTCACCACAATGCCTGATACCCGGAAACTTTCAAACTTTGCTCTGCAGGCTAACACCCGGATCTCCCGTAACTTTTCATACCTCAATATTATCCGGCCTATACTTAGCCGGCTCGCAACTTCCATGTCTTAATTTCCTTCTTACTTTGTACTCTGCAGGTCAGCCACATGGCTCCCAAGAAACAGGGGAAGACCCCAACCAAGGCCAAGGCCACCAACACCATTTCCGCCAACTGGGCGCGGTCTATGGTCACAAAGGCCAAGTTGGAGGAGCTGGTGGAACTGGGAATTCTTCCTCCTCAGGAAAATATCCAATGGAGGGTACCGGGTAAGGAGACCCGGCCCACCCCTACAAAAGATGAGGTAATTTGTTTCGTGGAACATGTGACCCGGGGTTTTCGACCACCGGGTCACCCTTTTTTCCGTGACGTCCTCAGCCACTACGGCCTTCGTGTCTTCGATATCGGACCCAATTCTGTGCTAAATATTTCCCATTTTATTGTCCTTTCCGAATCTTACTTGTGCACCCCGCCAAGTCTAGCCCTTTTTACCGAGCTTTTTCAATGCAAGCCATGCCGCGAAAGCGGTGATGGGGCGCTTCTCACTTGCGGCGGGGTTTCGATCCAGCGCTGCAAAAACTCTCTAATGACACCCCTCACCCTTAATTCC